>JAZHRO010000055.1:88050000-89485000 GCA_037157565.1 Thalassia testudinum | reverse complement strand
CCTCACTGTGTAGAGAAGTTTGTTTCTCATCCACTCCTCACCACCGTAGTAGTGCTACTCCACCACCGTGGGCGTGTGGTGTGACAGCCCACACCGCCAAGAGTCCCTGCATCACCGTGCTACATTTTCCCTTCCACATGCAGATCCCAACTTTTGCACGCCCCACACACCCTCGCCACGCCTGCTATAGCACATAGAGAGCAACCTCTCCTCCCCGCACTGCAGCCCCTGTTGAGCGTGCCACCGTGCGTGCCTCCCATCGGTGCGCTTCATCTTCTGCAGCAGACCACCTGCACGAGCTGCACCTCCACCGCAGCAGGCGTGCACGCCCACTTCCAGCCACAACGCACCTGCTTCTTTCCCCGCACCTTAACTGCTGCTCGCACCTCTAGCCAGCACACCACTCGTGCAGATGCTGCAACCAACCCCTACGCCTGCTTCTGCTCGTGCACCCCACCGCGCGCACAGCAGCTAGTGCGCCTTCACCTCCAAGCGCCCTCGCCTTCACTACTTGCACGCCCCCGCACCAGTGCCTCCAGCGCCTCGCCAGCACCTGCAGCCATGCGACCTCCAAAGCCCGCGCGCGCCCGTGCGGCCTGCAGTGCCCACCCCTTCAGCGCGCGTCGCGCCTACACTCGCCTCCACACTCCCTCCAGCAAACATAGCCAGCAACAAGAGCCATCGGAAACCACCCTTTGCCGGAGCTCTATCCGACCGACTCCAGCCATCTCACAACTTGCTGCCACCACCACTGCAAAGCCCTCGCTCCGACCAACCTATTCCTAGAAGAGTTCCTCAAACGAACCTCTCTCCCGTGCACGAGGAGGAGAGAGGTAGGATCCTCTGTTTTTGGTGGTATAAGTATTTACATTTCATGCCATTGCCACAAAAATGAATTTTGATTTATCATTATTTTATTATGGTGAATTTATCCTGCATGATTATGCTTCTAGAGAATTGTTAAGCCTTATTATTCATCTCTATGTGCATTGTATTCAATTTTGAATTACATTTTAGTATGCATGCAAGTGAAAAGTACATGTCATACTCTTGCACATGGATAATTTTCTTATGTAAAAATTACATTAACACCCCTTGACTTCTCCATAAATTTAAGGTTTACATTCAGAGCTACATAGGCGTTGTTTGAGTTGATGAATATTTCAGCGAACTTGATTTCTACCTAATTGTGAGTTTAAATAAGTCATTGCCTCCCTGTGGACACGACCCACTCTCCTGTGAGTGGTTTAATTTTAATTTTGATTATTTTGTTGAGTGGTTTTCCACCACTTTGTTACTAAAACGATAAATCATCTTATTCACATTATTCGAAAGCGAAAACCATTCTTCGCGCAGCTGGCAGTAGAAGTGACTTTACAATTGAAGCTGAAGGAGCACACACTGCTTCCAATTGGAGACTTGGGTCACTTCCTGGAGGGTATCCGTGTCTCCTGGAGGCTGCACCTGGGGCCTTCAACTGGGAAGCAAGCTTTAAATCTTGCTTGAAGCTCTGAAATAATGGAGGCATTGGTCGGCAACCTGAAACACAAAGTATGGCCTTACGGCCTTGTTAGAGAAGCTCAGTAGGATCGCGACAATGCGGCAAAGGTGTTGGTGGCAGTAACGTGCTGCGAGGGTGGTCGGAGATGGTTGAAGGAGGCAGATTAGGTCAGAGAATAGTAGGCTGTTCTGTGGTGGATTGGGGTGAGTGGAGTGCAAATAGGGAGAGGGGTTTGGTTGGTGGACTTGAGGGGAAGCTTATGAGGTGGTTGGAGAGGCGAATGGAGGGGTGTAGCGATGGGGGCGCTTCGCTGGAGGAGTGGTCGGAGACGGAGAAGACGATGGCAATTGGCGGCGTCAGGGGTTGAAAAAAGGTTTTTGAGGGATAAACTAACCAAAGATACTAACCTAACTAAACTAATCCTTATCTGATGGACGAAGGGGACAAAATGGCACCGGTTATGGTATGGCTGGCGTTGGGGAAGAAAGCACTCCAGTGGGTGGTAATGGCAACGATGACAGAGATTGGGAGGCGCCTGCTGGTATGGCACGACATGTAAGAAGCTGAGGGGGAGGAATTTGCCGTCGGTATTGCGATCCGATGACGAGGAAGATCAGGAGTCGCCTGACATCGAGGAGTCTCTTGGCCGAAGAGGAAAGATGAAATAAAGGTGTTCCAGGTCAAAATCGAGCATGGGATGGATGGTATGCACTAGGGTTTCTTTATAAGCCTTTAGAGAGCGGTTAGA
The DNA here is from genome assembly GCA_037157565.1 of Thalassia testudinum. Classification (NCBI taxonomy): domain Eukaryota; kingdom Viridiplantae; phylum Streptophyta; class Magnoliopsida; order Alismatales; family Hydrocharitaceae; genus Thalassia; species Thalassia testudinum. Next base: position 89,482,751 of record JAZHRO010000055.1, on the reverse strand, counting down.
GCTTGGGAACCAAGATTTCCAAGATTGGAAGGCCACCGGAGTTGGAAACTTGAAAGATACCCAAATCTCTCATGCGTTCACATGATAGATTGGAAAGGTTATTGGTCTCATGATTTGATTCATTGGAAAGAAGACTTCTAAAGGAATTTCCCTTCCAATTTTGGAAGGGATTCATTGATTAGAGGAGTTCTCTTTAATCAAAGGTCACTGGAGTTGGATTCCACTGCGATAATGGTGGAGGGACCCATTTGTGAAGAAGATGACAAAGATAGGGACCTTTTTGTAAGTATTTTGAAAGTTAAGGGCATGTGTGTGAGATAAAAGAGTTAGACAGAACCAAATTTCAAACTAGGTCAAGATGATCTGAGATTGGGTCCAAATTTTGGTACAAACCTAATTTGGACCTAAGGAATCCAATGGTGAAGTTGGATTTTGGTTTTGACCTAGTTTGACTAGGTAATTTATGCAAAAACCCAAATTAGGGCAAAAGTCTATTTGTGGCTCTATTTTAGGTCAAATTGGGTTCCAATAGTCAAATCAAGCATACCAAACCCTAGAGAATATTTTTATATGAATTTTAGAGAGTTTAGGTGAATTTTATCCTGACCAAAACCTCAATAAACTAAGTGAGACTGCTTTTAGGGTTTCAGATGTCATTTAATTCTTAAAATGCATGAAAATACTTTTTTGTTTGTTCTAACCCACTTGTTAGACTCTTAAGACTATTTGAACCTTAATTAACCCTTGGAGAAATCCACGATTATTCTGCATTTATGATATGATGGTAAGATTATAGTTTTACCCCTAGTTTCTTTTATTTCTCTCAGAAAGGATTTGTAATGAATTATGGCCTTCTAGTGGTTATGTAGGATCATTTAATGACTAAATAAAGCTAGATATGGTTGATGATGAAGTTATCATCAATTGGCATGATCAGAGGCTATTCCATCTCTAATAGGAATGCCATGGCTCTTGTATTACAATATGCCGATGACACGATCTTTTCGTAGAGGGGAAAGAGTAGGAAGCACAAGCACTGCTGCACATGGTCAAGATTTTTGGGGAGATATCCGATCTGAAATTGAATGGGGACATATCATCTTTGGTCTATTTTGGGCTTTCTGGTGATGAATAAATGACCATATCCTCTATTTTGGGTATGCCACTGGTTACTCTTCCAATCAGATACTTAGGCTTGCCTCTGAAATGCACCAAATTAAAAAAAAAGTGATTGGAATATCTTGTTTGATAAAATCTCAGTAAAACTGGAAGGTTGGAGCAGATACTTATCCAAGGGAGGCAGGCTTATTCTCTTAAATTTTGTGATTACTTGCATCCATGTCTTCTTCTTTTCTATGTTCAAAGCACCTAAATCCATTTGGAAGCACATTGATGTGATACGGAAGTGATTCTTTTGGAAGGGATCGAGCCACGAAGGTAAATTTTTACAACCTTAAAGTGGGATAAACTATGTATGCCCAAAGAACATGGTGGAATGGGGATAAAATCCCTTAAAGAATTCAATGATGCATTACTTCTTAAGTGGGTGATCAGATTACTTAATGATGAAAATAAGAACTAAGTAGTCCTTATTAAAGAAAACTATGGCAGTTCTCAAAGCTCTTGGAATGGACTTCAACCAATCAAACCATCCCCTTTTTGGAAATCTGTGGTACAAACAATGAGGGACAATTGGCAGATGTTTCAGTCGGTGTTAGGTGATGGTTGCTTTTTCAGTTTCTAGCAGGAGGAATGGTCGACTTTGGGACTACAGAAGGATGCTTATCCAAGAGTCTATGCAACTGCGACAAGTAAATGGGACTCGGTCAGCAGGTTTTTGACGAGTCGATTCTTCACTTTTAAAGTCGTTTGTCACATAAAATGATGCGTCGTTTGTAGTTCTATGTGGTGGAAAAATCGACTAATCAATAATTAAAATAATCACTCGCAGAAGAGCGGGTCATGTCCACAGGGAGGCAATGACATATTTAAACTCGCACCGGTTAGAAACATATGTTCACAGTTAGTTTCGATGAGAATCAAGCCAAATCTGCTTTCAGATTAAGAAAGCATAAAGAGAACATGCTGAAATGGCATTTTTGCACAACTAGCGGATATATTTTGCAATGTAGCTTAATAAAATAATAATAAAAGTTGACAATGGCATAGAATGTAAATATTAATAGAGGCTTTACTGTAGCAAAATAGTGGAACTTCTTCCCCTTGTCCGAGTGTGAGGAGGGAATGGCTGGAGGTGTGAATCTCGGAGGAGGATCTCTAGACGGAGGGCTCCATGATGGCAGTCGCAGTGAAGTGCGAGGTACCTCGAGGTGGTCGAATGGAGGTACGGTGGTGGTGGGTTCTGGTGGCTGCTAAAGTGCTTCATGCGGTGAACGCGCAGGCAGTGCGGGCGTGCGCAGGAGTGGCTGAGCTCAGCCGCAGCTGTTGCTGCTGCGTACTGCTAGCCGCACACTGCAAGCGTCAACGGTGCATTGCAAGGAGTGTGGTGGAAGTGCAGCACAGTCTACGCACATGGTTGGAGGGCGTTTGCTGCTGCAGGTGTGCAGTAAGGGTGCGTGTGGGCTAGAGTGGCGCTGTTGCAGGAGGTGAGGCTCGCTGAGGGGAGCTGGTGGGCGTGCGCTAGGGACTAGAGCGTGGAGGATGGTGCACGCAGCAAGGGTGTGTGCGGGGATGGTAGTGCTGCAAGAGATGAGTCCACGCGATGGAGCTGTGGACGATGCTGCACACTGGCGGGTAAGTGCGTGCAGTGGATTGGAGATGAAGGTACGAGAAAGGTATGTAGGCACGGATGCGCTGAGGAACACGCGAGGCTGATGAAGAAGAAACACGGTGATGGCCAAGCCCACTGGATTGGCACGGTGGGCTGTCACCTCACCGGCCCACGGTGTGGTGGAGCTTGGCCTTGGAGACCACAGTGAGGAGCAGGTGCACGGTGATGGGCGAGCAGTGTCTCCCCTAGCTCGGTTGTGTCCTCCTCTCTCGTGTAGTCAGCTGCCCCGACCAGATCCAACACACCCGCTCCTCCATGAATGGAGCCTTGACTGCGGCAGTTGGAGGAAATGTAGCCGTTGCTGAAAGAAGAAGAATAAAATAATAAAATATTATGGTTATTTATATACAAACCCTCAACTTTTATGTTAACTTAAAATAATGCATGCAATGCACCTAATTGGTTAACTAATTAAATGAATGTAATTCTAAGTTAATTCTAAATGCATTTAAATATGAATGCAATGCATGAATTATGCAATTAAATCAGAAATATGAATTAATCTATTTACATCCTAATGCACGCTAAATAAATGTTAGAATTAACTTAATATCTAGGCACTTAAATACTTAAATAGCCCATAAATATGGGCGAATCAAATACTCCCATGCCTAATTTTTGCTAGTCCCTAGCAAATCCAAGCAAAACCTAGCACTCGCAGTAGACTAGCCAACCCAATTGATCTTCCTTTAGAAACATATTAAGTTCAAACTTTAGACCTAAGGTTTCCAAGTAGTTGTTAAGTTACAACTAGGTCGGCTAAAGACGAGTTGCAGGCATAAGTTTCTCTAATTTCTAACTTTACCCTAAGGTTTATTGATCCCTGAGATTAAAGCATCCGTGCATGTGCGTTGTTTTGAGTTATTTGAGTTAAAGAAAAAAGAATTTTTTTTTTGAATAATGTATATATATATTTTTTGATTCCTCTAAGTCTAACCTCGGATCAACTATCAACATGGTCTGTGTCAGATTCATTGTCCCCATTACCATACCTCAAAGGGTGCCTGGCTTTCGATGCTTCGAGATAGCACCGTCCATAGCAACCCCAAGAACTCCTGGCAATCGACACTTCGAGATAGTATCGCCCATGGATTTCTAAAGTGAATTCAAACCTGTGGCAATCGACACTTAGAGATAGGGTCGCCCATGGTACCTGAACCGCACAATGCACTTACATGCCCCAGTAGGATGGATATCCTAAAAGACAAGCGCCGAGGAGGTAATATGTTATCATCGCATCCTCAAGGTGAGTATATACTCCACCACTCCTGCGGCGGGAACTCTTCCAATCAAATTATGTTTTCAAGCCTCTCCTAAGTCAAAAATAAGAGAACCAAATCTCTTTTAAGAAAGGAATTAAGTTGATTACTTACACCAGACCAAGTGTGTGGAATTTGGATGCTTGGGTTACAAGGACCTGTAAACCAAAAGGTAGAACAAGACTCCATGTACCACCCCACCTTTTAACTCAAGCCCTAGCTTTCCTTCCTCAATCTCTTGAGGAATGGTCCACAACATAACTCCTACTTAAGTTTTTAAGTCCACAAAGAATCCTAAAGGTCTAAAGATAGTAGCTCTCTTAGCTTCTAAAGTTAGACCCTAGAATTAACTTAGTCTAACCTAGAGTTTTGATTTGCTTAAGAATGCAGGACCTAGCAAGTTAGGCTCAAATCTTTTATTATTATTATTATTTTTTTATTTTTATTTATTTAGATTTTTTTTTAATGCAAATGTATGCAATGAATACACTATGCTATGTATATCCCCAAGTACACCCCCCCATGCCTAAAATCTGCAATGTCCTCATTACATAGAAGGATATTACCTGGGTCAGAGCTGGGCTGCCGTTCTTTTGTTAGCAGCCGAGTAGCCAAAGAACCTGTAAATCAGGTTCAAGAATTGCAGAAATAGGCCCTAAAAATGAGCAAAGTAATGCTGGCCTAGAAAATAGGTAACCTAGGATGTTGGCGAGCTGATGATGAATCCCGATAGCAAATGCTCGCCCAACTAGGATGGGAATAAAATCTTCCTAGGTCACCAGAGGAGGTTCTAAAGGATAAATTGGTATAACAACCTCCAATGGGGTAGGGGGAGGATGACAAGGAACCTCCAAAAGGAATGGGGAAGGAATGGTGCAGAGATAAACCCCCAAGGCAATAGACTGACTAAAGAAATCATCAATCCATATGCGATACTCTATTACTGGAAATATTGGTTTGTTAAGGCAGAACAAAAGTGAGCAATTCTCTAAGGCAAGGATCGTCTAGGGTGTCCAAGTTTTGAGGTTGCGGGATGGTCATAAGATCTAGGTTGGGTTTAATCAGCTCGGTGTCCATCCCTAATACTCTTTCCAAATCCTCAATTGCATCCCTAGCATTTCTTGCACCATCACATGTATCTTCCTGCCCTTCATCAGGAGTCACAATTTCGCCTTCAGACATAAGTGAATCAGAGGGTGACTTCGAAATAAATGAAGGCAAGTTGGAATCAATAGATCAAGGGATTATCCTATCAATGTCATCCCCGGGTTTTTGTTCTTTACTCAAATCTTCCCCGGAGTCTATATGTGAATCCACATAAATCTTAGAAGTTGCTTCCAAATTTTCTATCATTTCATCATGAGGAGAAATATCATCAATGGGTGTGTTAAGGAAACCTAATTTGGTCAAATTTGTGACATCCTCAGGAGCTAACTCTTCAAATAAGACATAATCACCCTTAGTGTCACTCCAAATCTTGAATGTAGGTTCCTCATATAATTCTTCTTTCTCCTCATCATATGATTCATCATATACCCGAGGTCTAGAATCATTTAATATCTCAGCAGATCCCCTAGGGTACTCTATCTGAGGTAAATAGTTTACATTGGTAACATCAGACTCCGCAGATAGGTCAATTTCTTGAGGGTTAGGTTCCCTAAGGGTGGGCTTGAGTTCCATCTCGTGATCAGAAGGGAGGGTAGGATTAACAACTTGACTTCGACCCACTTCATCAAATGTCATGAAAATACTATCATCTGGGTTGAGGTCTTCCAATGATACCATCATTCCCTTCTTTTGACTCCAATAAAATTCAAGTAGATACTCAACCTTATCATCATCTTCCTCGGGTTGCCACCTTTCTTCATCCAATGCATAGCTACTTTCATATGTATCTTCCTCCCACTTAAGGCGTGGATCTCTCAAGGAAGTGTCATCTAATGGGGAGGTTGCAAAATCAATCCTCGAAAAGTAGCTATTCTCTCCAGCATTTCCCTCCAACTTAAAGTGTAACTCTCCCACGGGAGATGCATCTATTGTAGAGGGGTGTACGTCATCCTCAATGGGGTAGATTGGATGGCTAATTTTATCTCTTTCTTGTTGGCCTGCTCTCGAAGATTCTCCTAACAATTCAATCATTTCATTTTGCATTTTCTGTATTTCCATCTTCAAGGAGGAGAGGTCATTTTTATCATGAAAGAAGTCAGGCTCAGGCTTATAGTACCCAGGAGTATCTATCCAACCATTATAATTATTCAGGGAGGGTGGGTTGGGTATTTCTATGGTGTGTGGGATATTGGGCAAAGCAAATCCCTCTCCTAGGTTATGATTGTCATTATGTCCATCAAGGGATGGACCATCTCGGCGTATGGGATCGAAGAGTGAAGAGTGGGGGTGAGGGTGTGGGCAAGATGTGAAAGGATGAAAATCAATGTGGTCCATTCTAACTCACACCTCAATCAGAATTCCCCAAGCAAAACACAATTCAAAAAGGACCTTTTAGGTCTTTCCCAATTTAGGCTTTTGATTTAAGTCAGATTGTAGGTGACAATACAATTTGTTCAATCAATTTACACGCTTATTGTCGACCTACAGCTCACCTAAGAAAACCTAGTTGGAGCTTAGGTGTTCTTCCCTAAATCTCAAATGGTAAAGCAACTCCAAAGATGGAAGATCGAGGGATGCAAGTAGGCCTAAGCCTTCCTTTGAAGCTGTGCTTTCGCGGTGCTTCTCAACTACCCCCAAAAATCTGTGACAGGGTATCCCCCTCTTTGGAGTTACAAAACCTTTGATCTCACGTTCTAAACACTTCAGAATCCAACGATAGGAGGGCTCTTGTCCTAGTATTTCCAAACCTAAGGAGTGTCTAAAAAGCATGCCGTGGTGCAAGTGAAATAAGTGTGCATACACCGCAAAAGATTTTGAATTTTGAATCGTACGCTAAGTTTGAAAATCAAATCCTTGATTTTTAAAATGTCCCTCCTTAAATTAGTCCTTTTTCTAGAAAATATGTGACCACTTGTTAGATTTATTCAATACATATTAGGTGATCTTCGAATTAAGTCCAAATGCAATGCGTGATCAAGAATAGGATGCAAAGTAAGAGAATGCGTACCTTGCTTCCAGCAATCAACGATGCGAGAATGCATGCAATGTAGAGAAATAAATCTAGAGGCTGCTCATACAGACCTAAATGGTTCATCCTAGGGGCAAGCAGCTTCTAGTAGGTAGCTCATTTTTTTTTATTTTTATTATTTTTAACTACTTATGCACAAGCAAATAAAGGTAAACAATCCACAAAATAAACTAAAAACCTAAATATAAAGAAAAGGGAACAGGCTCGCAAAAATTACCCAACACAGGCCTAAAACAAAATCAGGGAACAAACCCCTCAAAATATACCCTAGAACAAGGGTTTCAAACCAAATGTGCATTGAAAAATTAAGTCTAAAGTCTTAATCCTACTCTAATCAAATCAGCGACTAAATGTACAGAGATGATCGCCGTGTCCTCGTCCTTCCCCTCCTTTGCAAGGTAGCTCGATCAATTTCTCCTCTGGCGACGTCAAGGGTCGCCTCTCACGATGGCAGGTGTGATTGCGAGTCGTAGAATATGTGTCGTAGATCGTTGCACTCGCCTCTCTCTAATTCCTCATACAAATTTCTCACATAGAAAAAATAATAAATGGTTAGATCACTGTGTAATGAGAAATAATCAAAAATAAAATCAGGTGAAATTATTGCGTCTGTTACCTCCCCGGCAATGGTGCCATTTGACAAGTCGATTCTTCGCTTTTAAAGTCATTTGTCACATAAAATGACGCATCGTTTGTAGTTCTATGTGGTGGAAAAATCGACTAATCAAGAATTAAAATAACCACTCGCAGAAGAGCGGGTCATGTCCACAGGGAGGCAATGAAATATTTAAACTCGCATCTGTTAAAAACATATGTTCACAGTTAGTTTCGATGAGAATCAAGCCAAATCTGCCTTCAGATTAAGAAAACATCAAGAGAACATGCTGAAATGGCAATTTTGCACAACTAAAGGATATATTTTGCAATGCAGCTTAATAAAATAATAATAAAAGTTGACAATGGCATAGAATGTAAATATTAATAGAGGCTTTACTGTAGCAAAATAAGGGAACTTCTTCCCCTTGTCCGTGCGCGAGGAGGGAATGGCCGGAGGTATGAAGCTCGGAGGAGGATTTCTTGACCGAGGGCTCCGTGGTGGCGGTCGCGACGAAGTGTGAGGTGCCCCGAGGTGGCCGGACGGAGGTACGGTGGTGGTGGGTTCCGGTGGCTGCTGAAGTGCTTCACACGGTGAACACGCAGGCCGTGCGGGCGTACGCGGGCGCGGCTAAGCTCGACCACAGCTGCTGCTACTGCGTACTGCTGGTCGCACGCTGCAAGCATCGACGGCGCGCTGCAGGGAGTGCAGTGGAAGTGCAGCGCACTCTATGCGCGCGGCTAGAGGGCGTTTGCTGCTGCAGGTGTGCGGCAAGGGTGCATGTGGGCTGGAGTGGCGCTGCTGTAGGAGGTGAGGCCCATTGAGAGGAGCTGTAGGCGTGCGCTAGGGACTGAAGTGTGGAGGATGGTGCACGCAGCAAGGGTATGAGCGGGGATGGCGGTGCTGCAGGAGATGAGTGCGTGCGGTGGAGCTGTGGACGGTGCTGCATGCTAGCGGGTAAGTGCGTGCAGTGGATTGGAGATGAAGGTGCGAGCAGGGTATGTAGGCACTGATGCGCTGAGGAACACGCGAGGCTGATGAAGAAGAAACACGGTGATGGCCAAGCCCACTGGATTGGCACGGCGAGCTGTCACCTCGCCGGCCCACGGTGTGGTGGAGCTTGGCCTTGGAGACCACAGTGAGGAGCGGGTGCACGGTGATGGGTGGGCGATGTCTCCCCTAGCTCAGCTGTCTCCTCCTCTCTCTTGTAGTCAGCTACCCCAACCAGATCCAACACACCCGCTCCTCCATGAATAGGGCCTTGACTGCGACAGCTGGAGGAAATGCAACCATTGCTGAAAGAAGAAGAATAAAATAATAAAATATTATGGTTATTTATATACAAACCCTCAACTTTTATGTTAACTTAAAATAATGCATGCAATGCACCTAATTGGTTAACTAATTAAATGAATGTAATTCTAAGTTAATTCTAAATGCATTTAAATATGAATGCAATGCATGAATTATGTAATTAAATCAGAAATATGAATTAATCTATTTACATCCTAATGCATGCTAAATAAATGCTAGAATTAACTTAATATCTAGGCACTTAAATACTTAAATAGCCCACAAATATGGGCTAATCAGTTTTGGTCTGAGTTGGAGGAGTCTTGGTGGATTGATGGGGGTGACTGATGTAGAGAAGGCACCAAAACTTGGGAGGAGAAGAAACAGCTGCAGCTAGATTGATGGCCTTCAGACCAATGGATGGTTTAGAAGATAGCTATCGATGGGATGGGATCTTCACTCCAGCCCGGGCATATGAAAAGATCATGATGAGGTCTATTTCTGATGAGGCAAATCTGATAGGACGAAAAATATGGCTGTTGAAGATCCCATTAAAAGTCCAAATATTTTTGTGGCTATGCAAGAGGGATGGATTGATTACAGGAGATCTCAGACATAAGAGGATGGGTATTGCCTTACAGTCTTGCCTGCTTTGCGGATTACCCACCGACAACTCTACTCACATTTTCTCATCATGTGTGTGACTGATGCGGTTTGGAGAAGACTATATAAGGAACCACTCCCCATGTGGGATATCCTGTGGCATAACTTTTTCATGTGTGATAAGCCGCATATTCATATGGTGGTAGTGATGTGGTGTGTTTGGAGAGCGAGAAATGAGTTTTTGTTTCAGGAGAGGCCGATTTGTGTGGAACAAATTGTAAATGTGTACTGGTCCCTCATACGTTTGTGGGAATCTATATTGTAAGTTCCTACTTTAGTTTCGAGGAATAAAATGCTCTCCCGGATTGCTATCATAGAACGATAGCTTTCCTTTTTGCTTCAAAAAAAAAAAAAACATATAATCTGGACAAAAACTAAAGAGCAAAGGAATAACAAATGAATACATGAATAAAGTATCTATCCTAGTCTTCATCTCCTTCCTTCATCAAGCATTCGCTCCAAGCGAAGCTCCTTCTCCTCCATCATGCTCCTCCTATCCACCATGGACGCGAGCATGAGCTCCTCCTCCATACTTGAATCCATTTGCATTCTCTTGAATCTTATAAACTCAATGCAAGTGTTAAATAGATGTATTTTGCTATCATCAAAATTAACGACGGTGGTGCCCTTGCACCAACAGTTTTTACCTTTCTTATTTTCCATTTCTTGCATTAGGTGTCTACCTTTGCAATTTTAGCATACAATCATTGTCACATATGTCATTCATTTCATTTCTTAGCTCGAATTTCCACTCTGATCTTGTATCAGACTTGAAATCATCTGCATAGAGATTTCTATCTCCTCATTTTGACTTCTTTTCGTTACCCAGTCTAAGATAGGGAAAAGTAGAGCATGCATTTTGCATCCACCCTATTCATACAATGAGGACATTGCATCATTTAAGCATTAGGAGGTGTAAATGGTGAGTCATTTACTTAAATGCAATTGTAGACACACCTATAGTGTATATAGTATAGTATTATCAAAAATATCAAAAATTTTGAAAAATTTTGAAAAAATTACAAAGTCAAAAATACAAAAAAATGTCAGAAATAAAAAATTCAAAAAATACAATAAGGGACCTAACCTGATCTTTATTGTTGTGGGAGAACTCTAAAGTAGAAAACTTTGAGGAGAGAAAAGGTATTGATAAGAATATAAGTGTTTAATTATGATCTTATAGCTGGAAACAAACATAGAATAAGTGTTTATGGACATTCAACCTTTGCTAGTTAGACTTTTTGGGCCATTGTAGCTCAATTCGCTTTGGCTTTGGCTTAATACACTTTAATCCTTGACAAGATAAACCATGATCTCTCCTAACCTAGGGAGTATTCTTGTACCTAAGTCACCAGTACAGGATTCGCTGGTTTGCTTTGGCTTAGGAGTCTAGGTAATCTTGGTTTACACTACACAGTGTTGGGAAAGACCTTGTGAATTTGAAATTCAACCCTAGTGTTCATTAGGGAAGGTGGAGTCCTTACCTGTGCGTGCAAGTAGACTCTTTGTCCTTACCTGTATCTAGGAGAAGCTCTTTCCACCAAAGAACTCACCCACCAAATAAAGTATGCTCTACCAAATAAAGTTGTCGGAGACATACTAACATTCATTTGTGAAAAAAAAAAGTTTTAGAAAAAGATTTTCTTTGGAATAAGTCAAGTATGTTCTCAAAGTCCTATAAATAGTTGTCCACCAAAAAACAAAAATATTTTCAGGGTGCAATACAAATACCTTGTTTCCACCAAATAGTTTTTGAGCCACAATGTAATAAGAGTTGGGTTTAAGTCTTCCTCATTTTTGAGAGTCAATCCAAAAACATGACCTGAAGCTAAGACCAGGCTAGACTTAAATAGATGTGAAACCTCGGGATTGAGTTTTGAAATTCACCTAGTTAGTCTTAACTCATCACTAAGCATATCCATAACAACATAGCTCTGAGTCTTGTAAAACCTTCTGAGTCCTGGAAATCGTACTTAAGGTTTAAATATCAAGAGTCCTTATTGGTCGAGAGATGGTCTACGTCATATCAGTCTTAAGTTTTGGTCAGTCTTCCTAAGCGACAGGTTCTCACAATGTCTAAACATAAGCACAGTTGGTTTATTGGAAAATCTTTCAGCTTAAAGATCATTTCTAAACACTTAACAATTTGAGAAAAGAAAAGAAGAAAAATAGATATCTCATAACACTTACCTTGCTGATACTTAAAATGCTTCGCACTTTAATGAATTGTTTGCTAAGAGATTAGCAAAACCTAAGCTTGGGGGTATGATGAGGTGTGGCTTATCATAGCTAAAATGCCCAGGTTAAGCTAGAAACTAGGTTAAACACTACTAAATTAACACATGAAATGGGTTAAGTGTGGGAAATAGTGAAAAAGACCTAAAACATCAAATCTATGTTAAAAATGCGAAATTAGGTCATTAAATGAGGTATTCTATTCATTATGGTAAAATAATGATCCATTTGCAAATTGAACAAACATTTGAGTCCAAAAGTTCAAATCAAAAGTAAAATTAACTTCCTAAATGTTCAATTAAGCTCAAATAAAAACTTGAGTACATTTGGACATCATTAGGACCTCGCATTTATTGTTTCTCACTTATGTCCTTAAGTCAAAAACATTTTATTCATTTAAAATCCTTCCAGGGACTTGTTTGAAAGCTGTAGCAGCCTCTTTGCAAATCCTAGGGACTGCTTTGCAGAACTTCTTAGCCACTTATGGGCCTTTCCACAAAACCTCTACCCCTTTGCCCATAAGGGCTTCTCCATAATTCTTCCAGCAAACCTGCTGCGTCGCTTCCACTGTTGTCGTGAAGAACATGACCAATCGCAAACGTTCATTCCTTGATCCCATAATCTGATGGTCATCACTAATTCGAACCTTTGCGTGCTTTGGCACGTGTGATCACCTCTTGCCCCAGATCCCATCCAATGACCATGATTTGATTTGAAATCTCGCGTGCCCTCACTAGCTCATCCCCACCGCCTATGCCTTAGGTGCTTAATCGCACCTCTGCAGTGATTCCATTCACTCCTCTTCCTACTTAACTCCCTGCCCAGCTTGCATGCGCACCAATCGACTCCCTCCACCCTGAGCTGATCCTTTCATCCACCCTCCAATTCTCCTTCCTCCTTCATTAGGGAAGCAGTGACAGGGGCGACTCTCAGTCCTCAAATTCGTCGTTGCAGTGACTAGCTGCAGCCCAGGGACCTCATTCCTCGTTGGAGTCTTCCTCATCCCCCTTCGTCGCTGCAGTGACTAGCTACAGCCCAGGCATCCCATTCTTCCTTTGGATTAGGATTTCCCTACTTTTTAGAGTAGTTTAGAATAGTTGTTAGTGTAATTTAGATTTAGTAGCATAGAATTAGTGCATTAGTTCATAGAATTAGGTAGTGAACTAATTAGTGGATTCAGTAGTTAGATAGGAGTAGATCAAGGTAATTCTCCCTCACCTCCTCTGATCAACTTAGATCAGGGGAGACGAACCCACTGCCATCCACATGTCCATTCTTCTCCCTCTTCACTTCACAAACATGTTCACTCATTGATGGATTCTTTTAATCAATCCCCCACTCATGAGAGCACTCAACAGATATGAAGCTCATTAGCTTTCATATTTGTTGAATCACTCAAACATCAAATCGAGGGCATTCCATTCAGCCCATATTCTTACTGATGCCCTCCTCTTGATTTGAATCGAGTAGAACTGATTGATTTTATTGAGATGGTCTTTGATAGTTGATTGAATGAGTTTTGAGCTAATTGCAATCTATTTGGATTTAATGAATTAAATTAGTTTTTATGAGTTTGATGCGAAGCATTGCAACTAGTTTAAACTTATTTGATCAAGTTTTCTGAGATCACATTCATTGTGCTTTATATGATGTTGGATTCTGAATTTTTTGGTGATTGTTATTTAGTTTGGGTTAGTGAGAATCATATGAAGTGATTTAAGGCCTAAGCAATGGCCTAATGATCTTTCTAGGATTAGTCAAGATCATAAACACTAATTTATATTGTTTAGGAGCTCAAAGTGATCCATTCACAATGACATTCTTATATTAAAAGCCCTATCTGGGCGACATTTGTTTTTCAATGCAAAATTGATTTCAATTTGATAATTGAGATTTAGCTAAAATTCGAAGGATCTTAATGAGGATTTGGAACTGTTTTCACAAATATTTGAAGTCTTGATTTGATTTTCGTGTTCACACTATCTATAGTATGAAGTGAAAATCAAATCAGAGTTCTATAAATTGTTGGGCATAAATGGATTTTCAAATCTTCATTTATGATTTTAAAAGGAATTTTGGCAGATTTGATCTGCCAGAAGTGTTTTTGTGCATTCATGTGCCATAGATCAGACCTTTGTGCATTCATGTGCCTTAGATTAGACCTTCTTAGGTCTGATTTGGGCTGGTTTTCAGTGATCAAAGGAGTAGCTGTTGTTGCTGAAATAGCAATAGTGGCCATATTTGGATAGCAGGAAGGACCTTATTTTGGATGTAATGCAGCAGTTGTTGCTACTGAGTTTCAACTGCAGTTATGTGCAGCAGCTGTAGCAGCCACTGTTTGGTTATACTGGATGATCTGATTAACCGGGAAGGGAGCTGGGTGTTGTGAGTGTTTTTGTGAGCTGATGTGAGTTGTAATGTTGTGTATATCTTGTATAAGCATTCATGAACTTGAAATTGATTTTAATTTGATTTGGAATGCTTGTAATTTTAGTTTTGAATTCTTCTGTCAGCTGTTGTTTCTTGTAAATCTATTCAAACTTGAAATTTAATGAAATCCAAAGTGGAAATCATGCTTAACTATTCAAACATGTTTCAGATAGTTGCTGAGTATTTTGAGATGTTTCTACATCCTTCCTACCACTAGAACTCTTTTCAAGGCCTTAGGTTCACTCTTAAAAACTCTTGAAGGCCTTACATGTGTCAACATTGTAAATAAATAAAGATTTTATAAAAATTCCAAAAAAATAAGATAAACCTATCTGGTCAAGATCAGATATATTTGTAGATGTGTTTCAAGTTTCAAGGCATTCTGAACCCTCGACTTGATAGAACATACCAACCGACAGTTTAGTATACCTTGAAACTTAATAAAAAAACCAACCATAAAAAATATCAAAAACAACTTTCTATCTCTCACCTCTTTCTTTCTCTCTCATCCCTTATCTCTAATATACCTATAAAACCCATAAAAATAAGAAAAGCCCTAAAACTCCTAAAAATACTATGTATACTATGTATATATTTGCATATATAACTTAAACCTAAGCTATATGTAAATATTGTATAATATGTACATAATAACTACAAATAGCTTATATTTGTATTCTATAAAGTAAATTACGTATTTAGAGTAATTTAATGTATATATAATTGTTAGTCGCTCTAAAATGGGTTTTAAAATCAATGTGTGTAGTATAGGTCGAATCAGCGTGAAAAACAAATAAGATTTATAGCTTGAATATAAAAAATGAAGTCCGAGGTCGAACACATGGAGCAATTGGCAAAAGAATTCTCAAGATCACAATTCAACATAAATATATAATCAATAGATTTCCAAGCAAGTATGAATGAAAGTGAATGTTAGATAATGCAAAAAGAATGGGGTAAAATGGTGATTTGAATCACCAATTACCCCTCACAATTTATATCAAAGAACTCAATGGCAGTAAGTAATTAAATGTCACGTAAGGTAAGTGCACAGTACACTTTAGATTCAGGCGTCTGCGCAACCGGTCAGATGGCTTATCCTGCTCGTTGCTACAGTGCCCGGCTGCTTCTCCTTTCTGTGCCTTCTTCTCTTCTTCTGTTGGGCTTCTTTCTTCTACAGCTTCTCTTCTCTTCTTCTTCCTCTGGCGGCTGTGCCTTCTCTCTTCTCCTTTCTTCTTCACACGCAAGGGGGAGGTTCTTTAAATTGCTAAGTGTCTGCCATTGGTCCTGAGAGCAAAACCCCCCTTGCCCCCACGCTCTCTTTCTTTCTCTCTTCCTCTTAGGTTCCACCCTCCCAGAGCCATATCAGGATATTTGGGTTATTGGGTACACGTGCACCCAGGACCAAGGCTGCCTATAGTGGGTCATGGCCGAGGAGTGCTTGGCTAGGCAGGTAATCAGATGCACCAGACCCGTGTGAGCAGTGTCACGGGCGAGGTGTGTGGGGGTGTATGGGACCTCACCCCGTGGATAGGAGGCGAAGAGCTTATTCTAAAAAATCAATTTATGCACGCACAGGTGCTCATCAACTTCCAAGGTGGGACTAATCCCGCCTCCCTTCCTCTACATGCAATTGCACCTGCTGCTTCGCGGGATTTTGAAAGTTAAGGGCATATATGTGATATAAAAGAATTAGATGGGACCAAATTGCAAACTAGGTTAAGACAATCTCATATTGGACCCAAATTTTGGTACAAACCTAATTTGGACCTAAGGAAGCCAATGGTGAAGTTGGATTTTGGTTTTGACAAAGTTTGATTGGGTAATTTATGCAAAAACCAAAATTAGGGCAATTGTCTGTCTGAGACTTTATTTTGGGTCAAGATGGTTTCTAATGGTCAAATTGAAGATACCAAACCCTAGAGAATATTTTTCTATGATTTTTAAAGGGTTTAGGTGAATTTTATCATGACCAAAACCTTAGTTAATTAAGCGGGTATGTTTTTAGGGTTTCAGAAGTCATTTAATTCTCAAAACACGTGAAAATCCTTTTCTGTCTGTACTAACTCACTTGTTGGATATTTAAGACCATTTGACCCTTAGTTAACCCCTGGAGAAATCCACGGTTATTCTGCATTTATGATATGATGGTAAAATTATAGTTTTAACCCTTGTTTCTTGTCATTCTCTCAGAATGATTATGTAATGAATTATGGTTCTCTAGCAGTTATCTAGGAGCATTTATTTATTGATAATGACTAAATTGAGCTAGTTATGGCTCATGATGGTGTTCCCATCATACCTCCATGCTTAGCTTTTGCTAGTCCCTTAGCAAAATCTCATGGAATTAACTCAAATTCTAGACCACATGTTCAGATCTCTGATGTGTGCTTTCTTTTGTAGATTAGGTCAGATGCCAATAGTAGGCCTAAAGGTACTCCAGTACCAACCAAGATCTGGACCTGACTAGCTCTAGTCTCAGTCTGCCATGAAGGTTTCTAAGGCCTACAGGAACTAACCTAAGGTTCATTGAACTCCGCGGTTAAAACACCTGTGCTTGAGACATGTTTAGTCCCAGTTCAGTTTACAGTGCATTTTTGTAAGAGACAAGATTTTTTATTTTTGGAGAGTTTTCTCTCTCTTTTCTTTTTATTTCTAGCTTTGGATTGGCTTTACAACACGGTCTGTATCAGATTCCTAGCTCCCACCATCAATCCTCTTAGGGTCCTTGGCAATCGATGCTTCGAGATAGCATTGCCCATGGCAACCCCCAGAACCCTGGCTTTAGAGATTTTGGTATAATTTCGCCCATGGAATTCTGTAGCTAAATCTAGACCCTGGCAATTGACATTTCATGATAATGCTGCTCGTGGCATCTGAACCAGCACAAGGTGCTTACATGTCCCCGGTAGGATATTTAGATATCTTAGGAGACAAGCACCAAGGAGACGGTATGTTATTGCACATATTCGAGGGGAATTTCCCGCCTCTCTATGCTGGGAAATCTTCCAAATCAACTTGTGTTGATTAGCCGCTTCTAATCTTGGCATCTTTTTCAGAACATAATTATCGCATTTGCGTAATTTTGATAATTAAGCGCACTAAACTAGACTGTGTGTGGATTGGGGTGCTTAGGTTACCGAGTCCCGCAAATCAGAGGTCAGTTAATGAGGTTGAATAATCCTTAAACCTTAGACCTAATACTTAAGCATCGTATTTTCCCCAACCTCTTGAGGACTATCCAGATCTTAATAGATACTTGAATTTTTAAGCTTAAATAGAAGCCCAAGAGGCCTAAGATCAGCGTTCCTACTAATCTCTTTTGTCTCTTAGTACTTTTTATCTTTCATTTTCTTTCTTTTGATTTGGTCTAGAACTAAGTAGATTCCTCAATCTTTTACTAATGACTATCTCTCTCTTTTTTTTCAAACTGTGCTCCTTTTTTACACTTATATCACCTCCCCTTTTCCTTAAAACTGATATGCAAATTGATCTTTCAAAATTTTCACCCTTCTCCATTTTTTTTTCTTTTTTGTTGTTTTTCAGTTTTTTATTTTTTTGGTTTTTTGGAATATGTAATTTTTTTTATGAAACCCTTTCTTGTGAAGTGATTCTCACAGCATTTTGCATTTTAATACACCCCCATGCCTACAATTTGCAATGTCCTCATTGTAAGTTAGGTGAGTTTGAATTCAGCTTAGATCGTACATTAGAATAGGTTTTGGGTGGGTGGATGGGTCAGGATGACTGTTGTAGACAATTTCAATCTCGGGTACGGGTACCAGAGGTGGAGTCAGCTGCTCTAATGGACGAACCCTAAAGTGCAATATGAGTTCAGCATAAAATGTGGCAAGAAAGGTTTCGAGTTTTTCAAAAAGATGACGGGTTGCCTCCCATTAAGCGTTGAGTTTAACGCCATCATCCGGGTGCAATATGCTCAGGTGGAATGGATTGACGGCATGAATGATATGATCGTGATGGATGAGAATTGGATGGCCACAGATAAGTATCAAAGAATGGTGGAGAGTCATTCTAGATCATCTCTAATATAAGTCAGGCTGATTCATTTATGGATGATCTTTCTTGAGTTTTTGGGAGGGAACATTTGGAAGGTATAGTGATCATAGGATTTTGTAGTAGGGTTATGGTGATTCCAAGACTCAATAGAAATGGGTCTAGTTAGTGTACCCCAAATGTGTGGTTCCTCTCATGCTCTATGACCTACCAAATTGATACCTAATGAGTCATTGTGATTCTTTTCTTTTGAGTTTGAGATTATCTCCTTAAGAAATGACTCACAGATTGGGTCTTCAAATGAATCTTCCCTATAACCTTCATCCCGAAAAGTGAATGCTTGGAGAGTGCCTTTTGAATTATAAAACTTGAAATCTGTAAAGGATTCATATTTTGGCTGAAGGTCACTCTCAATATTGTCCAGTCCTGATTCCTGGTGGTCCTCAAAACAAAAAGTCTCCATATCCATGGACTCTGAATTTGGTTTGTCACCATGTTTTCCAACATTTCCAGGTATATCTTCAAGTTCAAATGTGAAAACCTCCATTGTGCTCATATCATTATGCTCGACTAGATCATCATCAAGGATATGAAAGGTTTCCAATTCAGGTTCTAGGTTTCCTACTAAGGATATGGTCATGAAATCCTGTATAAAACCTAGTTGTTTTATCAAGCATTTTCCTTCTGCTGTCTAAAAAATGTTCACCTTAGCATGTTGATCTCCAGAGGCAATTGTTATATGCCCTAATTCGTAGTTGATTATGGCTCTCGCAATGGCCAAGAATGGTCTTCCCAAAATCATGGGCATATCCTGTATCTGTTGTGGTGTCTCCATGTCAAGACTTAGGAAATCTGCTAGGTAGCTGAAATCCTTAACTTTAATTACCACATCCTCTATCATCCCAATTGGTGTGATCAGGGTTCGGTCAGCTAGTTGCAAAGTTACATGAGCAGGTTTTAGTTGTCCAATTGGTAATTTTTCAAATAGGTTAATAGGGATGAGGTTGACTAAGGCACCCAAGTCTAGCACAATGTGCTTGAAGTTTGTATCACCGATATTGCAAGAAATTAGTGGGGTGCCTGGATCAGATTTCTTAGGAGGTAGACTATTTTGGATTATGGTACTTATATTTTCAGACAGTACTACCTTTCCTGGTGTTTGTTCTTCCATCCCCTTCCTAGGTAAATCATGTGAGGTTGAATTTAGAGTGAGGATATCCAGTATTGGAATCGTGGCTTGTGCATTCCTCAAAGGTTTTGTTATATTATTTTCTGATAATCCTTTAGTGTGGAGGTGAGATATGACCTGGGATAAGGGAATAGATTGGCTAGGGATGGGTTTTTGTTCTTTCATAATAGTGATCATAGCACAATCATGTGGTGAGGTAGATGGGGAAAAGTCAGACTTTATGTTGCTATGGGGGTGGTGTTGGGTAAGTCATGGTGTGTTTTGGCTCAGTTGAGGTGGATGGAGAAAATACGTAGGTATGAGTTGCTGGATTAGGTTGGGTATAACATGTTTGACCTTGGATTTGGTTTACAAGGTGTTTTTGGGTCAACATGTTGTTAGGATTTGGCAGAGGTTGGGAAATGTGCCAAGCTGGCGAGAGCTTGCCAGCAGGATCACTTGATTACGAAGTTCAGTGATGTCTTCTTTGTGTTGTTTCTGCATGTCAACCAAGGTTTGAAGAATCAAAGATGTTTGATCTTCTTTAAGTGGTCTAGATTTGAAATTTTGGGTGGGCCTTGGTTGGGTGGGCTGATAAGGATGCAGAGCCTGTGGTCGGGGTTGAAATTGAGGTCTTGGATTCGGGTTATTTCCCGACCATGAAAAGTTAGGATGATTATGCCATCCAGAGTTGTAAGTGTTGGAGAAAGGATTATTCTAAATGGCATGAAGATCCTCGCAAGTTTGAGGAGCTCCGAGATAATCAGGGTACGGGGGTTCAAATTTCCCCCAACTTTCGTGGGCTGACCCGGAGTTGCCTCCGAAGCCATAATCAAATGGGGGTGGATATGTATCCATCCTCGGGGAGTGGTAGATGTTGTGCACAGCCTCCCTTCCCATGGGTAGGTGTGCATATGTGCTTTGAGGTGCAAAGGTGATTTGTGTACATGATGAGTGATGTTGTCCATCTTTTTCTCGATAATGAAGACCTTGTCCAATTGACTGGTTACCAACTCCAGATCAACGGATGCAGAAAGGCCTCGGGATTTGTGTACCCCCCGATTATTTGTCAATGTGCCGGTGGACATCCGGTCATATGCACCCAATGACTCATTGTTCAGGGAGTTCTCACATATATTCTCGAGAATTTCCCAGATCGTGCCCTCATGTTGACCCAAGATGCTACCACCACAGGTTGCATTGACAAAGAGCTTGATATCTTCATGGAGTCCGTGGTAAAAGGATTGGACTTATTCCCACTTCGGAACTCCATGGTGGGGGCACTTACTCATGAGATCCAGAAAATGATCCCATGCTTCGTGTAGAGATTCTCCCACTCCTTGGGAGAAGTGCATGATTTGGTGCCACATCTTATTGGTACGACCAATGGGGTAGAATTTTTGTAGGAAGGCAGCTTGAAGTTCTCCCCATGTGTTGTTCGTGTGTGGTTGAGTCTGAAACCAGTGAGTGGCTTTGTCAGCCAGGGAGAATGAGAGGAGCTTTAAGAGTAATCTGTCTCGATTCTGTACATCTGCCCCAAAGGTGTGGGCTAGATGTTTTAGGTTTTTGATGTGCTGGAAAGGATCCTCAGAGTTCAAGGCATGAAATTTTGGGGTCATATGAAGCATGCTAGGCTTGAGATCTACCTCGGGTCCTCCCATGGGAATGTTGATTCGAGGTTTGATCTCCACCACTGCGGGATTATAGTGATCTCGAATTTGAGGACATGGCGGTGGGTTGATGATGGCATTGATTCAATTTTGGAAATCATGGAATTGTTGCTCAAGGTTAGGTTATTCTTCTTGGTGATCCATAGCTGATGAAGGGGAAGTAGGTTCTGAAGCAGAGGATATGTCAATGTGATCCAATTGTTGGACAAACATGGAAGTCGAGGCTCGACCTCGACGAGAGTGAATAACTAATGGGGGCCTCAAGGATGGTCTTAAGGAGCTCCTCCCAAACATGCACCGATGGAGTAGATGAGGGATAGCAGGTGATGGACCCAATCAAGACACACAAAAAATTTTGGATGACTATAGAGGTTTGGGGAGGATGATACCCCTTAGTCAGAAAGCCGGCCACCTGAGAATTACCTGGGTAGCCAGAGAGGGAGAATCCCGCAAAGACCCCTACACGATAGAGCGCCCCCACTAGTTACAAGTTTCCCCCACCCAACCTCTCTTGTCACTGAGGATCCAGGTAGACCAGAATGGGGACTTGACCTCTTAAGTCTACCAGTTTTAGATTAAGAGCAAGGTGCTTCTGATTTCACTTGAACTTTAAGATGTTTTTGTGCAAAGTGACCTAATTTGAAGATTGGTTAACCCAACGAGGTGGGTCAACTTCACCTATTTTGTCCTTTGAGAAATTTAGGTCCCTCTTTTAGTGTTCAAATGAAATTAAGAGCCTGTTTTTAGGTTTTTCTTGAATAGATCAATTCAATCAAGGCTTAGGCACACACTGTTTGGGAAGATTAATTCTTGATTAAGCAAGTGTGTCTCTAAAATCCTAAACTGGAATCCCTTAATTGGCTCTAATTGGTCCAATTTAATCTGTCCAAATGTGGTACCTAGGGCTCAAGCAAAAAGGTGATAGCCTTCACACCTTAAGCCCTACGTAGTTGCACAAATCAGGGTTTGGATGTTGTCTAAGTAGACTATATCAAATCAGGAAACTTGATGATTAATCTAAAAGTAGAATGCAAGTAGCCCTAATTGATTTTTCCCTTTTTTAGCTTTCCAGAATCAGGGGCTTAGAAGAAGGTGGATGGAGTTTACCTACCCATGGAGTGGCTGATGTGCGGCTGATCTTCCTTTAATGAGTTCTGCTAAAACAGATCACAGTAAAAAGAGATAGAGCAAGTTAGTACCAAATCAGATATTGCAATCGAGAGATCAAAATTGTGTGTTGCTTTCCATCAACGGTGACAAAATGTTAGTCACTCTGAAACGGGTTTTAAAATCAATGCATGTAGTATAGGTTGAATCAACGCAAAAAACAAATAAGATTTATAGCTCAAATATCAGAAATGAAGTCTGAGGTCGAACACAGGGAGCAATTGGCAAAATAATTCTCAATATCGCAATTCAACACAAATATATAATCAATAGAATTCCAAGGAAGTATGAATGAAAGTGAATGTCAGATAATGCAAAAGGAATGGGGTAAAATGGTGATTTGAATCACCAATTACCCCTCACAATTTATATCAAAGAACTCAATGGCACTAAGTAATTAAATGTCACGTAATGTAAGTGCACAGTGCACTTCATATTCAGACGTCTGTGCAATCGGTCAGACGACTTATTCTACTCTTTACTTTAGTTCCCAGCTGCTTCTCCTTCTTTCTGTGCCTTCTTCTCTTCTTCTTCTATTGGGCTCCTCTCTTCTACAGCTTCTCTTCTCTTCTTCTTCCTCTGGCGGCTGTTCCTTCTCTCTTCTCCTTTCTTCTTCATGCGCAAGGGGGTGGTTCTTTAAATGGCTAGGTATCTGTCATTGGTCCTGAGAGCAAAACCCCCCCTTGCCCCCAAGCTCTCTTTCTTTCTCTCTTCCTCTTAGGTTTCGCCCTCCCAAGGCCACAGTCAAGATATTCGGGTTATCAGGTACACACTCACCTGGGACTAGAGTTGCCTGCAGTGGGTAGCAGCTGAGGAGTGCTTGGCTAGGTGGGTAATCGGATGCACCAGACCCATGTGAGTAGTGTCACGGGCGAGGTGCGTGGGGGTGTATGGGACCTCACCTAGTGGCTAGGAGGCGAAGAGCCTATACGACAAAATCAATTTATGCACACACAAGCGCTCGCTAACTTCCAAGGTGGGACTAATCCCACCTCCCTTCCTCTACGTGCAACTGCAGCTACTACTTCACGCAATTACAGTCAAAGTCCCAGTCAAAGAGCTAAATTGGCCCTTGGGATGTGATCCTGGAGACGTTCCGCTGTGCCTGGGGCTTCGTCTAGGGCCTGCAGGTGTTGGAGCAAGCTTCAAGCTTCGCTCAAAGCTTCACTAATGGTGGTCAAGGCAGTGAAGACCTGAAATGAAGAACACGACCTTGCAGCCTCATTAAATAGGTTCAAGAGCTTCGCAGGGATGCAGCGAAGGTGTGGGTGGCGGTGGCGAGATGCGAAGGTGGCCGTAGGTGGTTGGCGAAGGTGGAAATGAAGGTCTGGAGGTGAGTTGCTCGGTGGGTAGTTAGGAGGGTAATCAACCTAAATATGTTAGGGCTTTTGCTCTTGGGATCAAGGCAGAGGTGTAGGGATGAGCGGCGGCTAATTTGGTGGCCGTGCGAACTTGCCGGAGGTATGCCAGCGAGGTGGAAGATGGTGAGCGTGCAAGTGAGGTAGTGGTCGAAACGGAGTATGGTGGGTGTGTGAATGAAATAGAGGAGTTAGGGAACTTATCTAGGTAGTTGGAAGATGATGGGGGGTAGAGGTGACGCTAGTTGCGGTGTGGTCGGCGTCGGGGAAGAGGGTGACTCCAGTGAGAGGGAAACGGTGATGATGAAAGAGATAAGAGCACCCACTGGTATGGAGTGATGCGGAGGAGGATGAGGAAGGCAAATACGTCACCGATATTGCAAATGGATGAAGAATGAGGATGGAAGAGGTCACCGGAGCTCAAGGAGCCTTTTGGCCGAAAGAGGGAGGAGGATTATGGGGAGTTTCCAACCAAAATCGAGCTTGGGAAGTTTGGCCTGATCTGGGCTTGCTTATATAGGGCTTAGGAGGTCGATTTGTGTTTGGAAGCTAAGCTTCCAAGCTAGGAATGCTAGCCATAATAGGAGCTTTCTAGGATACCCAAATCTCTCATGCGTTCGCATGAGAGATTGGGAAGGTTTTGGGGTGTGGGAATTGGCTCAAAAGGAAGGGAATTCTTTGACGAACTTTCCTTGCAAATCTGAGAGGGATTCGTCAAGGAATCAAGGAGAACTTGCCAAATTTAGGTCACCTGAGTTTGTAGGAATAGAATTCATGGCAGTAGGGACCTGTTTGTGAAAATGATGACAAAGTTAGGGGCATTTTTGTAAGGATTTTGAAAGTTAAGGGCATATGTGTGATATAAAAGAATTAGACAGGATCAAATTGCAAATTAGGTCAAGACAATCTCAGATTGCACCCAAATTTTGGTACAAACCTAATTTGGACCTAAGAAATCTAATGGTGAAGTTGAATTTTTGTTTGGACCAAGTTTTATTGGATAATTTATGTAAAAACCCAAATTAGGGCAAATGCCTGTCTGAGACTTTATTTTGGATCAAGATGGGTTCTAATGGTCAAATTGAAGATACCAAACCCTAGAGAATATTTTTATATGATTTTTAAAGGGTTTAAGTGAATTTTATCCTGACCATAACCTCAGTTAATTAAGCAGGTCTGTTTTTAGGATTTCAGAAGTCATTTAATTCTCAAAACACGTGAAAACCTTTTTCTGTCTGTATTAACTCGTTGGATATTTAAGACCATTTGACCCTTAATTACCCCCTGGGAAAACTCATGATTCTACTGCATTCGTGATATGATGGTAAAATTACAGTTTTAATCCTAATTTCTTATCTTTCTCTCAGAATGATTATGCAAGGAATTATGACTCTCTGGCAGTTATGTAGGAACATTTATTCCTTGATAATGACTAAATTGAGCAAGTTATGACTCATGATGGTGTTCCCATCAATAATCTTATTGCATTATTAGATATTAATTTATTTAACTTAAATGTATAATACCTAAGTAAATATACAAAAATGTTTATATGTACATATTTGTACTTCATACTATACATATGTATTTATCTATATAATATAAATATTATAGTACCTATAACTTAATTTCATTATATATATGCAGTAAATAACTAGGTTATTAAGTTAAATAGGTAATTTACCAAGTTAAAATAGAATAAATTAGTAATTCAAGTTAATAACGAGACAATTTATATTGTATACTTGTAATATATCATATTAACTGTTTTAAACTAATTTAGACTATATTTATACTATGCTATAGTATTTATAGCTTATTTATATGAAAAACCATCTAAAACATGTATTTAATTGTAAATAAATTAAAATAAAGCTTATAAAATAACATAAAAATATGAAATAAATAATTTATTATGTATATAATATTGTATTAAGTCAATTCAACAATTAATTAACTAATTTATTCTGTAATTAGCAAATTAAACTCTAATTTAACTTGTATAAATTGTAAACTTTACCTAATTTAATTATATAATAAACTAACTTATTTTTGTAAACTAATTATATAATTATGTAGCCCTATGTAAGGGCTTTGAAATCCTATAATTTATTTTTAATTTAGATTAAATTATGGCCCTCAAATCAAGGGCCAAAATCACCTAATCAATACAGCCCTGTGCACGCTTGGTAATGCCTGTAGGGTGCTCAGATAGTTCCATACTAGAAGCGTAGGAGCGGGCAACGCACCATATATTATTTTTCTGCTTCTGGCAAAGCAGTCATCATGGCGCTGGTCGACCACAAACACATATACCTCTCTCCTCTTATGAACATGAATATGGCATATGCGATACTGTGTGCGGTGCAAGGGTCAAGGGCCGTGCACTATGCGTGGGCCTATGTGGGCCCATTAACAAGCATTAAACTAGAATTAATACACCTAATAACAGCTAGGGTGGCCCTAATAGAGGTATGGTCCCACCCAGTAATGGGTACTGCATATCCCTTGGAAAGGTCACCCACCCACTAAACCAATTTTTTAACCGGTTGAGAAAAGAAGAACCGGTCTTAATCGACCGAGAGAGGAGAGAAAAGTTGAAAAGAAGCTAAGTGTTGAGGCCCCAGCTTGTGTCTATGTATGTGTGCTGCGTATGTTGTGTGCGTGAGTAGTGTGTGTGTATATATGTGTATGTGTCTGTGAGTATGTATATATATAAGTACATAATATATAATATATATGTATATAAATAACGTAATATGATGTACATAAATAATGTATACTGTAATAGTGTAATATGTATAGGTAGTAAGCATGTTTGAGCTCTTATATGTGTATATGTAACACTAAAGCTTTAGTGGCATATTCATCCGTCACTATACATACATATATATGCTAGTATAGATAGTTATTTTACCTTATGTTACGTATAAAATTTTACTAAGGTTTTACTGATGTATATATCTGTTACTATATGTATAATATATGTTACTAAAGATAGTATATTATTCTAAATTAGTATAGTAAATATTATTAACTATTTTCGTACCTACACTTAGGTATTAACTATATTGTTGTAAATAATTAACATAGAGTAGTTATAAATAATTTTTTATGCTTGTTTGTGTACATTTGTTTTCAAGTATTGTAATGTGTTTTAATTCATTCTTTTGTACATAGTTAACCAAATTCTTTTATTCACTGATTGATTCATTTATTTTTGTAAATAAAATCAACATTTTTGGAATTAAAGAATGTTTTTAGACTTAGAGAGTGATGTATATCAATAACTGCCTCCCAGTGAATGACCTGGAATAAACCAGTAAAAATTAAGTATATAAATAAAATTGACGTAACATCGGTTTGTATTTGTGACATATACTATACCAATGACATTTAAAACCCTTTTTTAGTGCGAACCGCTCATCGACGATCATATTTTTGGTGCCATTGTCGGGGACAAAAATCCATCAATAGCATTTTCTTATGATGGTTGACGAGCTGCGCATCAACATGTGTGTAGTGAAATTGCAAAGAAGTCCTTATATTGAAACAGTGCACGTTTTGTAGGCAGGCCCATAAGTGGTTGAAAGTTGGTTAGAGCGATCCCTGGATGCTTACAAAAAGGTCCCTGCGAGTTTGCAGATAGGTCCTTAGTTTGTTTTAATTTAAGAAAAGGTGAATGATTGAGGACCTAAATGTAATGTAATGGTTTCAAGGTCCTATTGATGTCCAAATGAAATGGAATTTTTATGATAGTGTTACGACCCGAATTGGCTCCATGTAGGACTCGGGTCGGATCACCCCAACTATCCCAAGACCCGGTCACCCAACGAGTAATAAACCAAAAACGTAATATTTTCCACACGTGCACCATAGCTAGAAATGTAACTAAAAGACAGAAAGTTGTAAAGTAGCCTATAACTGGAAACAGTACCACGAGAGAAAAGC
The DNA here is from genome assembly GCA_037157565.1 of Thalassia testudinum. Taxonomy (NCBI): domain Eukaryota; kingdom Viridiplantae; phylum Streptophyta; class Magnoliopsida; order Alismatales; family Hydrocharitaceae; genus Thalassia; species Thalassia testudinum. Next base: position 89,455,021 of record JAZHRO010000055.1, on the reverse strand, counting down.
AAAGTTTACATCATAGCCATCACAAACATATCAGAAAGATGGAAACAGTACTACTAGTTCCAAAATAGATACTCACGACAACAAAAAGGAAAGTCAAGCTACAGCAGAATGGAAATACGAACAAACTAAGGTTGGCTTGGCTAGGCCCAGCTCCCTCTGCTACCAATGGGATTGGTTGCTTGCCTCCCTGTCCTAGACATACGTAAACGTCAGCAAAAGCTGAGTAGAGTGGTAAGTGTACATTCAACTAACACAACTTTTACTAAAGAGAAAAATAGTAAACATTTAGGGCATTATTTTCATGTTTTATTTCCACTATTAGTTAGTAGTTGGTCTGTAATTTTGGTTATTCTAGCAAATGGTCCCATTATCTCTTGGCTCACATGTTCCCTAATAGAACAATCTTGTGGCAGTTTTCCTGCGATGCAGAACGGGCACGTGGTGCTCTCTTGACTGAGAGGGCACACCGTGTTTGATCGACACTCGGTCTACCACCCTTGGGTCATAATTGCGACGTAGCGGTGACTACGGCACATGCAATAAATGCATGGGGGGCTACCTCGCACTGGCACATGGTTAGTCATTTCTACTAATGGGTATGCTCTAAGCCGTATAACACAGAACAAAACAAGGGTTGTGCCCCTCACCAGTCTGTGTACCCTCGCTCGACTACCACGGTTGGCCTCGTGGACATAACAGGAGTCGGTGTAGGAAGGCCATGCCTACCCTGGGTCCCTACCCAAGGAGCTTAGCTCTGTCCCTACATTGGGGGATAGTTAGCTCTCCTCGATACATGTGTACCCAATGGCTAGCTCATCCCCACCCTCAAACCAACACATGGCCTCTTGGGCCCCACCTTTCCATTTCCATTTTGACAATACCAATAAGGTTCCATTTCATACATTTTCGCATCTCAAATTGTTGCCTTAGGGTTTAGAAAATTCATCCCTAATTTTGTCTACTAATGAGTTTGTACATTTCCACTCTGGGCACAATGAGCAATATTTCTAATTATCCCTATGGTTCAGGATCATCCCTTGATGGTCACTAATATTAGCAACATCACTCATTTCAATGGTTATTTATGCCAGTCAAGGTTCATGATATCATGCGAGAAAGTTTACGTTCATAATTAAAATATTTAATCAGGCATGGGATGATATAGGAAATGCATCTAGTTTTCTCTTCCTAAGGTTCAGATATATAACCCTAGCATGGTTAGTTTAAAAGCTATTTGATAAACATTTCCCATGATTCCAAATGAGCCAGTCCCATGTGTGCATAAAAGTTGTACTTTGCCCCATTCAGGGCTAAATCGGATACGAGCCAAGTAGGGTATAATTCATGCCAAAAGCATAATACTCAGTACTTAACAATAAAAAGAGCGAACATCAACCACCCCCATTGACCATCATTCATAATAGCATATACTAAACTTAATTATGTAAAGGGTGATTAACGAAAGCACTTTACCTTGGTGTACGGGAGGTATGGGTACACGAGGAACTGATTCGGACATCCTCGTAGGTCCTAGATGTACCTCGGACAGCGAACCTAAAGCACACATTGTTTCAAACAAGTGTCATGCATTCATTTTCAGCAGTCTCAAAATGGGTTAAACAGGATCAAAAACAGTGCTAAAACGTAGAGGGCATCGATACCTTCCCAACAATGTCTTATGGACTTGATTTCGAGTTTGTTTGGGCCTCAAACCCGCCCAAAAACTCTTCCTGCGTATGCAACTCCCACACACGTGAAACCCACTCTCTACCTCGCCCTGTGCACCATGTCACACTTGCACGCCGTACCACATGGTGCTCCCATGCGCGTCTACTGCCCTAGGTCAGCGCTCGTGCGCTACCCACATGCTGGCTCATCTCGACTGCAGCATGCATGTGCCCCTACATGTAGCTACCTCACGCATCATGCTCATTGCCTTACACACTACACCCACCTCGCCTACCACGCCCCTCGTCTCGTGCCTCGTGCTTCATGCCTGCAGTGGACTCACACATCGCATGGCTGCCACGTGCATTGCACTCACTGCCTCGAGCACCATGCTCGCCTCGCCTGCCCACCACGCTCGGTTGTTGAGTCTACGCTACCTAGCATCTACAGCGCCTCGCATGCCACACTGTCTCTCCTATCGCATCCATAGCGCCTCGCACACGGCACTGCTAGCCTACCGCACCCATAGCACCTTGCACGCTATGCTACTTACCTCAAACGGTGCGCATGGTATGCGCCCCACCACCTCTCCACAGCTTCATGAGCTCCTCCCTCACTCCCACTTTCTCCCTTTCTCAACAGCTCTCACTTCGGGTGGAATGGCGCCACCGAGGGAAAATGTGGTTGTGGAAAATGAGAAGGAAGGGGACTTTTATGGTGGGATTTTAGGGTACGGTTTTAGGTGCATGGGGTCTCGTGGGGTTGTGGGAATTACTTTTTAGGTTCTAAGGTCTTTGTTTATTTCGGTAGGCTCTCTAGCTCAAGACTTAGATGCGTGAACTTTACTCTTGACCCCTCCATGATGAGAAAAATCATGAGAGGGCCCTTACATGAATTTTCTAGTGGGCATAAATTATGTAGGGGCCCCCAGAGTTTAAGCAAATATTCGTTGCCCCTCTCACCATCTTCATAGGGAGCCTTGGAGCCATCCTCCCACCTTCATTCCAGTAGAAGATCACCTTGACCTATTCATCTCCGTTCCGTGCCTTGGTGAAGCATTCCTCTACCTGGCATCCTCCGGCTTCTCATCCCTGTCTTCCAGCCTCTCACCTCCTTCGTCTATGCTACCGCCAAACGTCGTCGTCTTGCTGAATAGCCGATTCGGGAGATTTCTTCTCACCCCTATCTCTTTTATATTTTCTTAGAATATTGTAATAAACATTTGCATCACATTATGATATATCAAATTTGTTCTTTCCACCTGTGAAGTTATCTTGCTTGTCTCTTTATTACAAAAACACAAAAAAAATAACAAAACCCTAAAATACCAAAAGGAAACAACATGAAGTGTGGATTTCAATGAAAACAAACGTCACCTCCCTGCGTTCGACTCGGGACTTGCTTGGAGTTTCAGTAAAAAAATTATATTTGATAACGTGTTTTGTGACTACAGCGATGGGTTTCTCCTAACCCCAACTCTCCCTCGCACAAATACGTTAATCATTTTGGCGCCGTTACCGGGGAGGCAATGAAATTTGCTTTCTTGTTTCCCGTGTTTCTTCGCATTTACCTATTACTAACCCTGCTTGCCTCTAATTTATTATCTTACATGTACCCTAGCAAGGAGATCCAAGTTTGGTAGATCGGAGTAAAGTGCATGTAGAGTGGTTTGTAAGTGCCCCTACATTCCCCCCCACTAGTTTCACTTTTGCCACATTAATAACCAAGACCTAATTTACTTAGTTGTTTGCATAAACCTTAGGATAGAACCTATTATCTTGTTTTCCACCTACACTCATCTCACCCCCGCATATAAAAGAAAAACAAAAAAAAAAAATCTTATGATTGGGGGACAAATCAACATACACACTACATACACCCACATTTGAGGCACATAACCTTTTGTGATTTTATCTACTCAATTGGGATTTAGACCTATGGAGCCGGTACACATACAAATCAACACATAATGGAGTAGAAATCAGACTAGGTTAATCACTTTTTGTGTGCCTTAATCGGTGGTGCATCTAGGCCAGTTGATTGAATTGTTTAGGTTGCACCACTTAATCTAAAAGAAATTCATCCTGTAGCTGCCTTGTAGGATTCAATAGTTAGGTCAAGCCAGGCACTCCATATTTTCTTGGTCTATAAAGGAAAATACTTCAACATGTATTTTCAAACATGGTTTGCCTCTCGAACATTTGGTTGAATATACCTAATACTTGAATCCTAAAAGCTACTAAGCAAGATCTAAACCCTAAAACTCACTTCTTCAATAATCTTGCTTGAAATCTTTTTGGTAGTGCACATACACACATTCTTAAACGAAACATTAAGGGCACAACCCATTAAGGGCCAATCACATTCCAGAAGCACTAATATCCTAAGCCTAACTAAAGTTGATTAGACGTTGGCTTTAAGGATTGATTCGCTATTCAGGGCCCAGATTGAGATTATTCTCAATTAACCAGCTTATACTGGTCAATCAATGTCTAGCTAGGGGAGTAGCATCAAACGACCGCAGTTGGGGGGTATCAAAGGAACCGGAGGCGCAAGCCAAAGGAAGAACCTTCTCCCTAGCCCCTCCTTCTAACTGGTTGGATTGACCGGATAAAAGTAGAGTAAATCATTTATAATCTTAAGACAGATTCTAAGAGTTTGTAGATCTTTAGGCTACCCAACCTAGGGATAGGCTTGCATTTTTGTGCTGTAGGGTTCCATCTTTTCCCCGTCCTTCCGACTTCCTTCCAGTGCATGCTTGGAAGGAGGTCATTGAACCCTTGTTTGGAAGGACCTTTTGACCGTTCCTGGAGGTGGAGGTTGAGTTATAGCCAAGCAAATCCCATGGTTGATCAACAACCACCTCCCCCGCCCCCGAACCAGCAGAAGCTGATTCAAAGGTAGTTGGAAGAATTGTAGCAGGTGCAGCAATGGTTCCAACAAATGCATGATCAGGGCGCTCGACTCTTGAAGGATTTTTACGATCCTTCAAATTACAGGGAACGTCCCAGCGTCATGATTCCTGCCAGAGACATAGAAATCAAACCCCAAGTCTTAAGTTTAATTAAGCATTTCCATGGGCTTGGCTCGGAGGACCCATTCCAGCACTTGGAGGATCTGACCACTTTGGTTCAGACCACCAAAGAGAGGAATGTGAACAAAGAGCAGATGATCATGAGGCTCTTTCCCCACTCTCTCAGGGATAAGGCTGCACATTGGTACTAAACCATTGGAAGGCTGATAGAAACATGGGCTACTCTTAAGTCGGCTTTCCTGAAGAAATTCTTCCCAATTAGACAGACTAATGCCTTGCAACGGGTAATTACCACTTTCGCCCAGCGACTGGGGGGACCATTTCATGGTGTCTGGGAGCAATTCCAGGATCTTTTAAGGAAGAGTCCACACCACGAGGTGCCGAAATGGCAACCTGTGCAGATATTCTATCACGGGTTAGTTGAATAACTTCGTAATCACATGGACGCCTCTTGCGGAGGTAATTTCCTCAATAGGGATGCAGATAGCACATATGACCTATTTGAGGAAATGAACGAGAATTCAATAAATCATGTCTCCATGGATACCTTCAATTGGTCCCAACAACCTAGGTCAAATGATAATGAGATCCAGAATTCTCATTCATTTGACATGGAATTGATTTGCAACAAACTAGATAAGGTGGAATTGGTTGCAAAAAGGATGGAAGAGTGGATGGATGGAAACTCAAGAAACACTTCTACACCCACTCAATCCCAAAATGCGGGATTCCATTCTTTACGAGCTTCCACGGGGCGAGAGTTCGTGAACCAACTCGAATTGACTTAACCTATGAGCCAGGATTTCTCGAAACCTTATGGGTTCCAAACTGGAGCCTTTGATCCCAGTTTTTCTTATCCTTCTTTCTCTCCATCCTCGCCCTATGAGGATGTATATGCGATATAGGAGAATGCTAGGTGCAACCCGTATTCCAACACTTATAACCCAGGTTGGAGGAACCACCCTAACTTCTCCTGGAAAAGTCAGGGGCAACAGACCCAAACATGACCCAGCAACTATGCATCTCAAAGACCTATGGGTCAGGGTCAAGTATACACTCAGTTGCCCTTGAGATCGGTTACTCAGCCACCTTGGAATGCTGAACAATCTGCAGGGCAGGCTGATTTAAACCTGTAGATGGTAGAAATGTAAGGGTCCATGCTTCAGCTTATGCAGCAAATGAAGACATCATTGGACAACTTGCAATCCAAGTTTATTGCTAACACTCGACAACTAGAATCTCTACCATCCCAACTCGTACCCAACCTGCGCAATGTGCAAAATCAAGGCAATAGAGCCCAAGGGTACGGAAATCAAAGGGATCGACAAGCACATGCTCAAGTGGTTGAGCAGGGTCCCTTATCTTCTTCTGCTCCTGGAAATTTGACCAATCAAGGCCCTCCAATCTTTTTTAACCTGCCTCAAGACCTCAACCCGTACGCCTCTACAAACTCCGTCACCTTGAGGAGTAGGAAGCATACCCAGGACCCTGAATACCTTCTAGAAACCTAGACCTTGGGGAGCCCAAAGGAGAGGAGGAGATTGAAGAAGACAACAAGGCCCAGGGACCTGAAATTGAGGACACCACCCACATCCCATTCCCTGAAGCCTTATTGAAAACTAGGAAGAAGAAAACCCTTGATAGCAATGAGGAGCTCCTGAATTTATTCAAGAGTGTAGAGATCAATATGCCTCTCCTCGATGCTTTTAAGCACATCCCGGCTTACGTTAAATTCCTGAAAGATCTATGTACCCAAAAGAGTAAGCCAAAAGAACACACCCCGAGGAAGGTGATTCTCTCTGAGCATACGAGTTCTGCCATCCTGCACCACCTTCCTCAGAAGAAGAGAGATCCAGGTGCCCCCTTGATTTCATGCATCATTGGAGATTACACTTTTGATAAGGCACTATTGGATCTAGGTGCATCCATCAACCTAATCCCGATCTCTCTTTATGAAAGGTTCGGGTTGGGTGAGCTTAGGCCAACCTCAGTAATGCTACAGTTAGCGGACCGTTTAGTCACCACATCGAAAAGCGTTATTGAAGACGTTATTGTCAAGGTCAAGGACTTCTATTTTCCCATAGATTTCTTGGTCCTTGACATGGATGTACCTAAAGACTTGAGGAACATGTCCATTATTCTAGGGCGTCCGTTTGTAGCTACCGCCAAGGCTAACATAAATTGTGAGAGCGGTAGTATGGAGATCGCCTTTGGTGATAGGAAGTTGACTCTTGATATTTTCAAGGCAATAAAAGGATTTGAGGATTGTGGATTCATTGAGGAGCTTGAGGATCATGATTTTAATGTTGAGACTTGTATGATGATCAGTGTACTTGAGGACTCCACCTGCTTTAGCAAACCCAACCCACAACCCTCTGTGGCAGACTCGCCACACCCGGAAAAGGTTGTTGATTTTGTTCATTCCCAACCCCTTCCACTGGACCATTCTGATGAATCTTCATTAGCATCCTCCTTACCCTCTATACTAAACCCACCTCAGTTGGAATTGAAACCATTGCCGAAATGTTTAAAATACAAGTTCTTAGGACCTAAGAATATGCTCCCTGTGATTATTAGTGTTGATTTGACTAAGGAGCAAGAATTGAGATTGATTAAGGTCCTTAAGAACAATAAAGAGGCAATTAGTTGGACCATCCATGACCTTAGGGGGATCAAACCATCTTACTATAATCACCATATTTTCATGGAATATGGATCCTGCCCTTCTCGTGAAATGAAAAGGAGACTAAACCCAAATGTACAAGAAGTGGTCAAAAAGGGATAATAAAGTGGCTCGATGCAAGCATTATTTACCCGATCTCGGATAATCCATGGGTTAGCCCCGTTCAGATTGTACGCAAAAAGGTAGGAATAATGGTTACGACTAACAAGAAAGGGGAATCCTTTACCACTCGTTCAACTTCTTCTTGGAGAGTTTGTATTGACTATAGGAAGCTGAACACAGCCACCAAAAAGGATCATTTCCCCTTGCCATTCATTGATCAAATCCTAGAGAGGTTAGCTGGGCAAAAGTACTTTTGCTTCCTAGATGGTTATTCGGGATATAACAAAGTCCCTATCCATCTCGAAGACCAGGAAAATACAACTTTCACATGCCCCTATGGAACCTTTGCATTCTGTAGAATGTTGTTTAGGCTTTGCAATGCACTCGCGACTTTTCAAAGGGGCATGCTGCCCATCTTTGAACATGGTGGGAGACTGTCTTGAGGTATTCATGGATGATTTCTCCATTTTTGGAGATTCCTTCTAGTCATGCCTAGCTAACTTGGAATTGATCCTCTAGAGATGCATCAAGACACAGCTGGTCCTTAGCTGGGAGAAGAGCCACTTCATGACCCAAGAAGGCATTGTCTTGGGTCACATGGTTTCTAATCGGAGTATTGAATTTGATAAAGCTAAGGTGGATTCTATCTCTAGACTTCCTCCACCCACATCCGTGAAGCAGATCCGATCATTCCTTGGGCATGTGGGTTTTTATCGAAGATTTATCAAGGACTTCTTGAAGGTTGATCAACCCTTGAATAACCTTATGGCTAAAGACACGCCGTTTCTGTTTGACGAATCATGCCGTAAGGCAATTGATTTATTGAAAATGATAGTCACCTGTTGTTTGCACCTCAAAACACGCCTGTAATAACGCCTTCTTGTGCTATTTTCTAGCATTAACATTGCATAATAGGATCCTGTAATCGCATTTGTAAAAATGCTTACATGCATGCATTTAATCAAGAGAGGAAGAGGAGTGAAACAATGGCTTGCATAGTTACATTTTATCTCAAGTGCCTCCTTGCAAATTCCACCTCTTTTCATTTTTTTCTCTCTTGATTTCTTCTTTTCTTCTTCCCGCGGCTGCACTTCTTCCCGCAGCAGCTGCATGCATTTACTCCACGTCACTTCTCCCTGCCAACGCCTCTCCCTATAGCTGCAACTCGCGCACCCTCTCCCTGCTGCAGCCGGCACACCTCTCTCTCCTCCTCTATAAGAAGCTGCAGCTTCTTCCTCTCAAGGGAGGCTGCTGCAGCAACAAAAACCCGCAGCCATCTTCTCCACCGCTTTCCCCTCCCATACGTCGGCCCTCCGTCGAGGAGGCACCCAGCGAGCAGGAGAACCCACTGTGGTGCACACCACCACAGTGGGAACACCACCGCCCAGCTCTTCGACGAGCCGGTGGGCGTGGTGCATTCCCTCGCTTCATTTTTTTTCTCTTTAACGCCATTGCCGCCGCTCCAAGCTTCGAAGCTTGAAGCCACGGCAGCAGCAGCCACGCAGCAGCAGGTCCTCCCGCTCCTCCGCGACCGTCCCCGCAGCCGCCCGTCGACTTCGCGCGCGCCTACAGGGCCATTCCCCGCTCAACCTCCGTCCTGACGTCCCCGCAGTTGCACCTGTAGCCGTCCGCCGCGTGCACTGCAGCAGCCGGCTACGGCCTCGTGCAGCCCCCTGCCCTCCTCCGCGACCCTCCTCGACCACCTGCAGACCTCCTTCACGCTCGCTCCTCCACGCCTTCGCCCGCCCGTCGCCTTCGCGCACGCCTGCAGGAACCCTACGCGAAGCTGCGCCCGCACCTGCCGTCTTCAGACGTCTGCCTCCGCCTTCAGACGACGCGGCGTCAGACGTCCGCCGGAGGCGGCAGACGTCTTAACTCGCGCGTCCGCGATCTCTCGCTCGCCCGCTCTCTCTCTCTGCTGATCTCTCCCGCCCGCTCTCGCTCTCTCTCTCTCTCTTTTTTACTCACTAACAGACACACACTCATAGCAACGCACACACACACACATTCACCGACGCACACACACCTATACCAACACATACACACACACTCACACACTTATAGTACCATATATATATAAATATATATATACATGCATACATACATATATATATATATATACATAGTATATCTATATAGTTATGTATACATACACATATATATAATATATATACATATATATATAATATATATATATATCTACTTATATATACATCTATATACTTATACTTATATATATATAGACATATATACTTATATACATATATATATATACATATCTATATACATATATATATACATATATATAGTAATATATATATATATACTTATATACATATATATACACATATATATCTATATATATATATATCTATACATATAGAACTATACATTTATATATATATATAGATATATTTACTTATATACATACATATGTACATATATTTTCATGTTATTTATTATACGCTGTATCGCGGGAATATCTGCACCAGTTGCTGATATTCCCTGATACACGCGTACAAAAAAAGCGTGGTCCCATACATCATCCATCCTCCATCCACACTCCACGCGGCACCCAGTCGTGTTGGTTGCGTCTCTCTAGACGTCGACTAACTCGACATAGTGCTACACTCCATCGCCACCTCCACCCCCACCCCTTTATATATATACTACATATATACATATATACATACTATATTTACTTTCTGTCTATTTTCTTTTCTGTTAGTAAAAAGATAAAAAAAATACATAAAAAAGAAAAAATAATCTTTGACTTGCAGGTACCTCGTCTTGCGAGCAGCAAGACTTGTTTTGGGACTCTATTTGGCTAAAAGCCAAGGACACAATTTTGAGGGTGTGCCTCAAGAACAAGGATTACCATAAAAAAACCTAAATAAGAAAAATACCAAAAACACAATAAACGAACAGAAGAGACACGTTTTAAGGAAAACGTAGAAACTCGACTTTAACCCCACTTCCCTGTGTTCGACCCTGGGCTTGAAAGTGATAAGATAAAATCAATTAGGCCAGGTTAAAAATTTTGTAAAGAGATGGTTAGGTCCAAATTAGGTTAACCACTATACACATTTCAATGATAAAAATATCATATTAACAACCTATTCGGGCCGACCCATCACACTTTTCTGGCGCTGTTGCCGGGGAGGTGCGCCTTCGAGTAAGTTTCTATCCAAATCCTTTCAATTTTTCTCTTCCCTCTTCACGGGTATTGTTGTTTTTGGTGTGCAGGTGAACTTGGTGGAAGGAGAAGGAAAGCAGATGAAGTCGGGAACGAGGGCAGATCCAAGGCAGGAACGAGAGCGTGAAGACGCCGACATCGCATTGGAGCTTTGCATACGTTGCCGAACAAGTAGGTTTTCCTTTTCTTAGCAAACTAGGATTAACTTACCACCTCAATAAAAAAAAAAAAAAAAACTAAAAACTAAAAAAAAAACTAAAACTAAAAACTAAAAAAAAAAAAAAAACTTCTTGGGATTTCTTGAGGCAAGTGGATTAAAATTCTCTTGTTTGATTGGTTGACTTCACTCCCATTGCCCTGGGATTTCCCGCCACACTTCGCATAGCGAAAATCCGAGAATCTTGATTCTTGGATTTTTCGCCGTGGGAAGTATTCTTTGAGGCAAAGAAAAAGACTGCTTGCATCCCTCTTTTGCCTCACTTATCTTTAATTCAGGATCACATTTTTGGTGGGGAGACTTGGAATTGAGTTAATTCTAACCTCACCACGACTTTTCAACTTGCCTGTGATTCGATCCTGAATATTTCAACACCAACAACTTTATTTTCTTTATCTGTTGGTTGAGCCTTGTGTGGACATTCTTCTTGGTGATTGGGAGCACTTGAATTGAAGTGCCTTGGCTCCCTTTCACATTGATATAAAACTAATTCGTGCATCCACACTTAGAAATCTCCATTTTGGGTAGCCCATTGCTTTTTAGCATGCATTAACTAACTGATAATTGAAGAAGGGTTTCTTGGGTTTTAGAAGGAAAACCTGTATTTTTGCAAAAACCCGGAGATTGGTTGAATTGGTAATTCAGCAAAACCGTAAAATCCATACTACTTAAGGCTGAACTCTAAAAAACCATTCACCAATAAAAACTTCAATTCGGGGAGATTTCCCCATTGCATGCTTGTTTTTACACACTCTGAAAATCAATCACTTGGGCATTACCCGTAAACAACGCCCTTCACATTCCAAAAGCACTTGACCCTAAGCCTCTAATTAAAACTGGTAGTAACTTGACCCTTTTTAAGGATTGGAGGTCTAACTACCTGCGTGTAGCGGTTACGTGCTGGTGAGAGTTCCCGCGTGCTATCGGGTGTCTAAGACTGGGGCAAACGGCCTTTCAATCTGGCTTGGTGGTTTCGCGGTGCTCGCATTCGGTTCCGTAGTTCGTGATAGTAGGTAACTTAGATCTTTAGGTCTAAGGGCACACTGTAGAGGTTAGGAACTTAGCTGTATTGATTTGTAATCAAGTGTACCTTTGCGGCGTCATTTCTCTCATCTCTTTTCCCCTCTTATCCCCCCAATTCTTCCTGTGATAGTTCATGTTTGGGAGGAGGTCACACAACCCTGAATTGTTTGAATTGACTGATAAATAGCCGAATCATCCTCCTCCTCCACAAACATGGCACACACCCCCACCTCACCACTTCGTCACAATTCAAATTCTTTCAACACCAGGCTTATCCCAAGAAACCCTGTAAGACCTTGTCGAGTATCGCGCCAAGCGACTCGGTAAGCCATGTGGAACTGGCTTCTGTGAGCCAGTATTTCAACACGGAGGACCAAGCCTCCGTGTGCTCGGACACATATGCGGACACGTCTTCTGAAATAGAAGACACTTGCGCCCGGGGGAACAACCCATTTTCTGCCACGTATAACCCAGGGTGGCGTAATCATCCGAATTTCGCATGGTCCAACAACCCGCAACGCCAAAACCCCGCTGGTGGACCAGGGCGATCGTCCGCACCCGTCATCCCAAGGGCCCAGTCTAATCCTATGGAAAATCCGCCATCAGGTCCTTGCGAACAGAAAACCAAACACGCATCAAAGCCTCTTGATAAATTGATGCGAATGATGACGGAAATGTCAAAGCGCCATAAAGAGAACATGACCTCTCTTCAGCATTTGGTGCAGCAGAATGCTGAGATCAGTCAACTAAGCATGGCGACTCGATCTCCGGGCACTCTTCCCGCCCAACTTGTTCCAAACCCGCAAAACTTCGTACCCTGTGATCCGCAACCACAGGTACAACCTTCTCAGGAACAGGTTCAAATTTTGCAAGCTCTGAGTATTCCTCCGGGATTTCAGGTTAATCCCGCTACAACACCGCACTCTTATGCTGATAGTGATTACATCAAGGATGACACGTTTGACGAGGACATGACTGTCATTACATGTATCGAGCTAATTGGAGCCGATTCAGACTACTGCGAATTACCTGACGACTGCCTGACCAACACAAACTGTGACGTTCCCCAATCCCTCCCCATTCCCGTACCTTCTCCTGACCAGACTTCTAAAAAGGTTTTCTCCGCTTCCCATACCTCGTGGTCTGAGTCATCGTCGGGCTGCTCACCGCCGGTCCGCACTATGGAAGACCGGATTGCCCTTTCTTTCCCGCCAAATCAGGCGGATTTGCAACTCCACATTGGGACCTTGAGCCCACATCTTATTCACCAGGGCTATTCCCTTTTGGATCCATCTATCCAAAAAGCCCCTCTTCTTGGCCAATCTAAGGGCCAACTTCCTCTTCCTGATCTGTTTTCTGATCCGCCTGGGACACTCTCGTCCCAGAAAATGCCAAATCTCTCACCATCCACCATCACTTTTCACACCTCTATCGCAATCACTTCACTTTTCTCTTCACCACCAACCATCCACCCACCCTTCCACCCTGATCTATACCCTGAACCTCCGCTCTTGTTACCCGATCTTCCATCCTTTCTCTGCCTTTCCCTACATGCATATGAGGACATAGCATTGTTTGGCATGGGGGGGTGGATAGGCATCCATAGGATCCGGGTATGTTATGGTATCATACAGTTCCCACCTATTTATAAATATGCAAGAAAAAGAAAAAAGAAGAAAAAAAAAAATATATATATAATAATAATAAATGGTGTTTAGTAATGATTTGAAAGCTGAAACAAAAAGGCAATAAGTGTTTATGGATATTCAACCTCTGTTTTGAAGACTTTCCAGGCCACAAAAGCTTGATTCGCTCAGGCTCGGCTTAATTCACTTAAAGCATTGACAAAATAGATCAAGATCTCTCCTAACTAAGGATGTATTCTTGTACCTGAGACACAAGTACAAGATCCGTTGGTTTACTTTTACTTGAGAGCTTAAGTAAACGTGGTTCACACTACACATATCAGGAAAGGCCAGGTGAACATAAGATCCAACCCTAGTGTTCATTAGGGAAGGTGGAGTCCTTACCTATGCACGCAGGTAGACTTTTTATCCCAGGCTTTAGTCTTGTGTTTAGGAGCGACTCTTTCCACCAAAAAGAAACTCTCCCACCAAAAAGAAAAAAGTGTGCTCTTTCAAAATGTGTTGTATGAGATATACTGACACGTGTTTCAAAAAAAACAAAAAAAAACCAAAAAAAAGAGAAAAAAAGAGTTGTCAAAAAAAAAAAAAAAAGAAGTTGCAAAGGAGTCAGTATATCTCATAAATGTCTGTATAATTTGTTTTCCGGTGAGCCAAAAAAAAAAAAAATCAGAAAATGGGAGTTGAGTTTTCCGTCATCATCTTATGGGTCAATCCGAAGACATGAGCTGAAACTGGGACCAACCTGTACTTAAATATTCGTGAAACCCTGGGATTGAGTCTTAATGTTCATCTGGTCAGTCTTGATCCTTCACTATGCACAAACCATAACCTCTTGAGCTCTCGAGTACGGCAAAAACCTCCTGGGTCCTGGAAATCGTACTTAAGGTTTAAATATCAAGAGTCCTGGTTAGTTGAGAGATTATCTATGTCATGTGAGACTTAAAGTACTGGTAGTCTTCTTTACAATTGGTTCTCACAATATTCGATAATAAACACACCTATATCACCTCAGAAGAAAATCTTCAGCTTAAGATTATTTCTAAATACTATTTTGCTAGGGACTAGCAAAAGATAGGCATGGGGGTATATGTTTGCACCTCAAAACACGCCTGTAATAACGCCTTCTTGTGCTATTTTCTAGCATTAACATTGCATAATAGGATCCTGTAATCGCATTTGTAAAAACGCTTACATGCATGCATTTAATCAAGAGAGGAAGAGGAGTGAAACAATGGCTTGCATAGTTACATTTTATCTCAAGTGCCTCCTTGCAAATTCCACCTCTTTTCATTTTTTTCTCTCTTGATTTCTTCTTTTCTTCTTCCCGTGGCTGCACTTCTTCCCGCAGCAGCTGCATGCATTTACTCCACGTCACTTCTCCCTGCCAACGCCGCTCCCTATAGCTGCAACTCGCGCACCCTCTCCCTGCTGCAGCCGGCACGCCTCTCTCTCCTCCTCTATAAGAAGCTGCAGCTTCTTCCTCGCAAGGGAGGCTGCTGCAGCAACAAAAACCCGCAGCCATCTTCTCCACCGCTTTCCCCTCCCATACGTCGGCCCTCCGTCGAGGAGGCACCCGGCGAGCAGGAGAACCCACTGTGGTGCACACCACCACAGTAGGAGCACCACCGCCCAGCTCTTCGATGAGCCGGTGGGCATGGTGCATTCCCTCGCTTCATTTTTTTTCTCTTTAACGCCATTGCCGCCGCTCCAAGCTTCGAAGCTCGAAGCCACGGCAGCAGCAGGTCCTCCCGCTCCTCCGCGACCGTCCCCGCAGCTGCCCGTCGACTTCGCGCGCGCCTGCAGGGCCATTCCCCGCTCAACCTCCGTCCTGACGTCCCCGCAGTTGCACCTGTAGCCGTCCGCCGCGCGCACTGCAGCAGCCGGCTACGGCCTCCTGCCGCCCCCTGCCCTCCTCCGCGACCCTCCTCAACCACCTGCAGACCTCCTCCACGCTCGCTCCTCCACGCCTTCGCCCGCCCGTCACCTTCGCGCACGCCTGTAGGAACCCTACGCGAAGCTGCGCCCGCACCCGCCGTCTTCAGACGTCTGCCTCCTCCTTCAGACGACGCGGCGTCAGACATCCGCCGAAGGCGGCAGACGTCTTAACTCGCGCGTCCGCGATCTCTCGCTCGCCCGCTCTCTCTCTCTCTGCTGATCTCTCCCGCCCGCTCTCGCTCTCTCTCTCTCTCTCTTTTTTACTCACTAACAGACACACACTCACAGCAATGCGCACACACACACATTCACCGACGCACACACACCTATACCAGCACATACACACACACTCACACACTTATAGTACCATATATATATAAATATATATATACATACATACATACATATATATATATATACATAGTATATCTATATAGTTATGTATACATACACATATATATAATATATATACATATATATATAATATATATATATATATATCTACTTATATATACATCTATATACTTATACTTATATATATATAGACATATATACTTATATACATATATATATATACATATCTATATACATATATATATACATATATATAGTAATATATATATATATACTTATATACATATATATACACATATATATCTATATATATATCTATACATATAGAACTATACATTTATATATATATATAGATATATTTACTTATATACATACATATGTACATATATTTTCATGTTATTTATTATACGCTGTATCGCGGGAATATCTGCACCAGTTGCTGATATTCCTTGATACACGCGTACAAAAAAAGCGTGGTCCCATACATCATCCATCCTCCATCCACACTCCACGCGGCACCTAGTCGCGTTGGTTGCGTCTCTCTAGACGTCGACTGACTCGACATAGTGCTACACTCCATCGCCACCTCCACCCCCACCCCTTTATATATATACTACATATATATATATATACATACTATATTTACTTTCTGTCTATTTGCTTTTCTGTTAGTAAAAAGATAAAAAAAATACATAAAAAAGAAAAGATAATCTTTGACTTGCAGGTACCTCGTCTTGCGAGTAGCAAGACTTATTTTGGGACTCTGTTTGGCTAAAAGCCAAGGACACAATTTTGAGGGTGTGCCTCAAGAACAAGGATTACCATAAAAAAACCTAAATAAGAAAAACACCAAAAACACAATAAACGAACGGAAGAGACACGTTTTAAGGAAAACGTAGAAACTCGACTTTAACCCCACTTCCCTGTGTTCGACCCTGGGCTTGAAAGTGATAAGATAAAATCAATTAGGCCAGGTTAAAAATTTTGTAAAGAGATGGTTAGGTCCAAATTAGGTTAACCACTATACACATTTCAATGATAAAAATATCATATTAACAACCTATTCGGGCCGACCCATCACCTGTGCCCCGGTGTTGCAACCACCGGTCTAGATAGCCCCATTTGAGATCATGGCTGACACAGCCGATTATGTCGTCGGGGCTGTCTTGGGTCAAAATGTAGATAAGAAGTCCTCTATGATCTACTACGTTAGTAAGACTCTAGATGAGGCCCTGAGGAACTACACCGTTACTAAAAAGGAGTTGCTAGCCGTAGTCTTTGTCTTAGAAAAATTCAGGGCTTATCTTTTAGGTTCTCACGTTATCATTTACACCAACCACTTGGCCTTGAAACATCTCTTGGCCAAAAAGGATGCCAAGCGCCAGCTTATTTGCTGGATTATGTTACTTCAAGAATTTGACCTTGAAATCATGGACAATGCTGGGGAACAAAATGTAGTGGCAGATCACCTGTCAAGAATTATAATTGATTCTCCTCATCTGGATATCCCTATCTCTGACACTTTTTTGAATGCGACTATCCTTACATTGTTAGGTATCCGAATCCCCTAGGATTGGACCAAACAACGGGGACAGACTTATGTTTAAGGCCAAATATTATTTTTGGGATGATCCCAAGCTATATCGTATCGGCGCTAACTAGATTATTCGCTGATGCATCCCGGAGAATGAGTTCCATAGTATACTTGAGTTCTGCCTTGCTTCTGCGTGTGGTGGACAATTTTCTGAGAAAAAGATGGCGGCAACAATTTTGCAATCTAGATTCTTTTGGCTATCATTATTTAACGATGCCCAGGAATTCTCAAGGTCATGTGCCCAATGCCCAGAAACTCGAGAACATGGCCAAGAGAGACATGATTCCCCTAAACCCGATACTTCCTGTCAAAATTTTTGACATTTGGGGCATCGATTTCATGGGACCCTTCCCTCCATTTGGACACCAGTATATTTTGATCGTTGTTGATTATGTGTCCAAATGGATTGAGTCAATTCCCACCTGTCCAAATTGATTTTGTGAAGAGAAATATCTTCAGTTAGTTCGGGATTCCTTGCGCCATTATCAGTGATGGTGGCATGCACTTCACTCATGCCCACTTTTGGAATTTACTAGTGAAATATGGGGTGAATCATCGGATTTCCACACCTTACCACTCCCAGACGAATGGACAGGCTGAGGTCTCCAATCAGGAGATCAAAAACATTTTGCAGAAAACCATGAGGCCTGATAGGAAGGATTGGACCCAAAAGCTAGATGATGCTCTTTGGGCCTACAGTACGACGTACAAAATGCCTATCGGTATGTGTCTGTTCCGTCTGGTGTTTGGTAAGGTGTGTCACTTACCCAAAGAGTTAGAACATCGGGCATTTTGGGCCATCAAGAAATGTAATTTTGACCTAGAGTTAGCTGGGAAGACTAGGAAACTCCAACTATTTGAGTTGGAGGAGCTTAGAAATGATGCAAAACAATGGAAATAGAGGGTCCAGCTTTTCATGACCAGATGATACATGTAAGAGCTTTAAGCCAAACAAGAGGGTCCGACTTTTTTATTCTCGACTGAAGCTCTTCCCCAGTAAGCTTAGGTCTAAATGGAATGGCCCATTCATTATCGAGTGAATTTTTCCCAATGGGGCTGTCAAAATCTCTGACCCAAAGATGGGTAATTCTTTTAAGGTCAACGAACAACATCTTAAACCCTATGTTGACCATGTGCTTCTTGAACCTGTATCAGACAAGGTTGCTCTCACCTTGCCTTAACCACTATTGGCCGAACACTCAGCACGTGTAAAGACTATTTGGAGCTGACCAGAATCTTGTGGAAATCAGGTGCTATTCTTCCAATTCTACCCTCCTTTGTGTTTTTATTTTAACAATGAGGACATTGAATTACCTAAGCATAGGTGGGTGGATATTTTGTCAAACAATTATTTTGTTAGCCTGTGACAGTAATTTCTTGTCCTATTATTTACTTAAAAACAAAAAAAAACTACAATCAGGAGAAGAGAATTTTGGCATTAGGAGTCGCGAACTTTAGGAATTGATATTTTAGGACCTGAACACTTAGACTCTTCAGGTCTTCGGGCATAATCAGCCTGGGTGTCCACTTGAATGTGGACTTAGTCTTAGGTCCTCACCAAGTAATTTTACTTTAATTTGACCAATAAATTAGGGTGATAAGTACATGACTTATCAACCTGCCCTCTGATTTGAGGCAACTTTAGGTTTAAGCATCTACACACTATTTGCACTGACTCACTTTTCAATGGTTTTTATGGAAATTAGGTAGCTAATGAACTTTCTAAGGTAGTATGGCTGGCAAGTTGTCGTGGGTAACAATCCATTGGCCAGTTGTCCAGAGCCCAGCTACATGACCATACTTATTCTACTGCTTTTAGGTAAATCTTATAACAGGGAAGCCACCTACTTAGAAAAAGAGAAAATGATACTCAAAAAAAAAAAAAAGAAAAAGGAGAAAAAAAAATAAAAATAAACCATACTTCACCGTATGAGTATGGTTGGCAAGTTGCCGTGGGTAACAGCTAATTGACCGGTTATCCAGAGCCTAGCTTACAAAAATGCACAAATAATTCTCAAAATACTTAGGGAAGAAGCGGGGAAGTATAATAAATTGGGGAGATATACTGTGGGTTCGCCCTTGTGCTGACCCCATAAAAAATAAAAAGAGTAGGTAGAAAGTTACTGATCAAAAAGATAAACCTTTAGACAGAAACTCTTAAGGTCACCTAGAGTCGTAGAAACCTGAAGTCTGTTTTAGTAGTCGCTCAGTGAGTCTATCACTCTTTCACAAGATGCTAAGCACTTAGAGTCCTTTTCGAATCTTGGGTAGATTGGGTAGCCATAGAAAGTTGCCCCAAAACCCTAAACTCAAAAATGCAAAAAAAAAAAAAATAGAAAAGAAGAAAAACAAAAAAAAATATGTATCTTCCCTTTTCAAATAAGGTAAGGACTTGGCAAGTCTGCATTCTGGCAGACATCCGGGCACTGTCGAGTTTTTGTAACCAGGAGTGCGATACATACAAATGGGAGGGGATTTTCTCTCCAGCAGCTGCCTATGAAAAGCTCATCATATCGTCCAGGTCGGTAGAGGTGGATGGGATTGGGAGAAAATTATGGAAGTTGAAAGTTCCATTAAAGGTGCAAATATTTCTGTGGTTATGTAGAAGGGATGGTCTGATAACGGGTGACATGCGACATAGTAGGATGGGCACCCCTACTAAATTCTGTCAGCTATGTGGGTTACACAATGACTGCAGTTGTCATATCTTCTCTTCTTGCATGGTAACAGATTGTGTCTGGAGAAGGGTTTTCAGGGGTTCTATTCCCATGTGGGAGAACTTATGAAGTTCCTTTTTGGCTACAAATAAGCCCCATGTGCCCATGGTGGCAGTGCTATGGTTGGTATGGAGAGCTGGAAATGAGAAATTATTTTAGGAGAGACCAATGTGTTGAAATTTTCTAAAGCAACCGCCTAAGTAATAAAACCCGGATTCTACTTTTACACATAGCATTTAGGTTAATTTTGCTAGGGACTAGCAAAAAGTAAGCATGAGGGTATGACAAACACACATGAATTCATGATAAAATGCTTATTTATGATAGTTCCTAGGCCTATCAATGCATTTCATAGTATAATTATTACATAATATTAATTGCATTGCATTTAGGATAGGTTGTGTATTCTGTTTATTAATTCCAACATTTTATATGGCCAGGAGGCAGTGCGACATCCTTATGGACTTCGGATGAAGAATCCGACCGTATGGATGGATCTGAAGCAACAATCGCAGTCCCTCAGTGCAAAAATCACTCTAATCAGAGCTTCGTATCACCCTCTACAAGAAGAAGAAGATGGATGGCCTAGATGGTGCCACATGGTGCCATCCAGGCTGCCCTACATGAGCTGCAGCCACATCCTTGCCTTAAGGAGAAGATCGCAGTTGTTGGATCTCAATCCAATGGCTAAGATGTGCCCAACCTCACCCGGCCTCCTTCAAGCACCTCAAGGAAGATCTGATCTCGACCATTGGAACTTCATCTAACAGTCGAGGCCGCTGCAAGCACTAAACGGCCGCATGACCATCCGGTGACCATTCTCCATTGGTCGCATGCCCATTCCTCAAGGCAGAGGTGCAAGTTCGAGCTCTAATTCACTGAAGCTACAATAGTACCATCCAGATTGAATCGCTCGATCTTTATTGAGTGGTCAGCATTGCACACACGTGACGAGACGCCACTCAACGATGTGCAGATGCATGCCAAAGCAGACGTGCGCCATCTGGAGCGCTCATTTAAGTCGACCGGGCGTGTTATCCATCGTCTGATCTTTGCGATTGCGCGATGTGTACGATTCGAATCTCGCGAGGGCACGATCTGGACACGCTCCTCAGCCGCGTCATCAGGATTGAACGATGGAGATCTGCCCTCACCAGCGAAGGTGCGATACACGCGATTTGGGAGCACGCAATCCACACTCTCTCCACCCTTTGATGAAAATCCAGCGGCTGTAAGCATCCTTGCACTATAACAGCTATAGTGCTCTACCTCATGCCAGCAGAGGAGAGTGAAGGCTCTAGCAACACCCCTAGTGGACCTTCAACGATGTTTTAAATGCCGCTGAAGACCCGTTCGCACAAAACAGCTCCCTTCCACCACTATATAAACCCCATGACCTTCTTCCTTCCAAGGCATCTCTACCTTTGCTACACCCACCTACTCTAGAGTTCTACAAGCCCATCAAAGCTCCCAATAGCTCATTCCCAAGTTACAAAAGTCCCCTTCTAGTGTAGCGATCCCTTACCCCACCAAATATTCGTCGTCCCTCTCACCACCTTCATAGGGAACCTTGGAGCCATCCTCCCACCTCCATTTCGGTAGAAGATCACCTCCACCTCCTCATCCCCATTCCATGCCTTGGTGAAATTCCTCTACCTGGAATCCTTTGACATCTCATCCCCATCTTCCAGCTTCTCACCTCCTCCATCCAAGCTGCCACCAAGCGCTGCTATCTCATCGAACAGTCGATTCGGGAGATTTCTTCTCACCCCTATCTCTTTTATATTTTCTTAGCATATTGTAATAAACATTTGCATCACATTATGATATATCAAATTTGTTCTTTCCACTTGTGAAGTTATCTTTCTTATCTCTTTATATCAAAAACACAAAAAAAATAACAAAACACTAAAATACCAAAAAGAAACAACATGAAGCGCGGATTTCAATGAAAGTAAATGTCGCGTCCCTGTGTTTGACCTAGGACTCCCTTGGAGTTTCAGTAAAAAAATTGTATTTGATAACGTGTTTTGCGACTACAACGACAGGTTTCTCCTAACCCCAACTCTCCCTCACACAAATACATTAATCAACCATAAACCCACCACTGCTGTTTAGAATAGTAAGCACAGGAGTTGAAGTCTGCTTCCCCTTCAACTTGTGGAAATAGGCCTCACACTCATCGGTCCAGGTGAAGGGCGCGCCTTTCCTGGTCAACTGCATCATAGGGCGAGAAATCTAGGAGAAACCCATGATAAATCATCTGCAGTAGCCAGCTAGTCCCAAGAAATTATGTATCTCTGTCACTGTGCATGGCCTCTCCCACATAAGCACGACTTCATCCTTGGCTGGATCCACTGCTATCTCGTCCCCTGAGATCACATGACTCAAAAAGGTAACCTGCCTCAACCAAAACTCACACTTGTTGTACATTGAGTACAGCCTATGTCGCCTCAAGGTATCTAGAATCATGCAGAGAAGTTGCTCGTGCTAAGATTGATCACGGGAGTATACTAACACATCATCAATAAAGACCACCACAAACTGGTCCAAGTAGGGCCTAAAGATGCGGTCCATCAGATCCAATAAAGTAGCAAGGGCATTAATCAGTCCAAACAACATGACCAAAAACTAGTAGTGTCCACACTGCATTCGGAAAGTTGTCTTGGAGATGTCTGTCTCCCTAATCCTCAACTAGTGGTATCCCGACCTCAAGTCTATCTTGGATAACACTTTGGCATCTCGCAGTTGGTCAAAGAGGTCGTTGATGTAGGGTAAAGGATAGTTCCTTTTTCTGGTGACCGAGTTCAGCTACCTGTAGTCAACACAAAGCCAAAGGGTATCATCCTTCTTCATCACAAACAAGACTGGGGCCCCCCAGGGGGATGCACTGGGCCTCACAAAGCCCTTTTCTAACAAGTTCTATAGTTGGGACTTGAGCTCCCCAGCTCAAGTGGTGCCATCCTATATAGTATGGTAGAAATGGGGCTGGTCCCTGATATCAATGAGATCTCAAACTCGATCTTACGCTCAGGTGGTAGTCCTAGTATCTCCTTAGGAAAGATGTCAGAGTACTCACAGACTACCAGGACAGTCTGCAGGTCAACTCCTAGGCTAGGCTCTACCACAACACAAGCTAAGTAGCCCTCATACCCCTACCTCAATAGCCTCGCTGCCCGATGCACGGATATGCATCTAAACCCTCATCCACTAGCTGACCATGGTACTTAAAGGGAGGCAACTTAGGAATGGAGAATATAATCTTCCTCCCAAAACAATCCACCATGGCATGATAGGAATATAGCCAATCCATTCCCAGGATCATTCTAAAGTCCTCCATTTGAATCATAATCAGATCGGTAGGGAGACTGTGTCCCCCTATCGTGACCTTGCAGTTGGTAAAGACCTCCTCTACAACAAACAACTGTCCCCTTGGACCTTTAATCAGGAACGGATTCTTTAGCATTGTATTGGTCGATCCCAAACTTATGACAAAACTTGTTGATCAAAACGAGTGTGTGGCACCATAATCAAAAAGTACGTAAACTAATCTACCAGAAATAGTAACCATAGCTACTACCACTGAACCTAAAGCCTTGGCATTTCTGTGAGTTAGGGCGCTGACTTGCCCCTCAGCCCTTGCTGCTGAAGAGGCATTCACGCTCTGGGTCGGGCGAATCATGGCTAGCTGACACCCACCTCGTGACTATTGTCCTCCTCTTCTAGCTTTGTAGCCACGGCCACCAACTCAGCCTCCTATGCTCAATGGGGGGAGCATCTGGTAAGCTCCTGCCGTAGATAGGTAGTCCCTCCTCATGTGGCCCGGTTGGGCACACTAGTAGCAAAGAGGGACACAATCTCCTCCCTCAGTTTGTCCCTGTTGGTAGCTAGGCAGGGTTTTGACAATGGCAGCTGGCCCCTGCCTAGGGCCTCTAAAGGTCTTCCGTGACCCCACAGAACGAGACGTCTCTCTCGCAGGTAATGTATGAGATTTTTACGCTAAAAATTTGAGTTTTAAAAACCATATCATTGTAGTTGCGTAAAAATCTATCAAACAGATAATTTTTAACTGAAACTCAGAATGAATCCTAGGTCGAACATAGGGAGGCGTACATTTGATCAAAAATCTCGTTTATATTTGTTGTCATGAAGTAGATTAGCTGGTTAAATTAAATCTACGCTGGCTATCTACTTAAAGAATAATTAATAGAAGACAGAGAGAGAATAATACAAATAAAGACAAAATAGGAAGAGAATGAACAAATATTTCATAACCACATAATCATGTTCATTAAACTACTCGCTACACTAGAAAGCGATAAAGAGAAGAGGGAGAGAAGTTATCCTCCTCGACGGCTGCTTGGAGAACGAGCCACGTTGACGGAGCACCTAGGCGAAGGTGGTGAGACGTTGGATGAGGTATAATGAAGACGAAGGAAGGTGGATGAAGTAGGGCGATGTCTCAGCGGGATCTGCTTCCCGAACGGTGGTGAGAGAACAACTGCTAGATGCTCCACGAATGGGTTAGAAGGTGGAAAAATTATATTTTTAACTCTAATGGAGCATCCTAGGTTTGGGACAAGATCTTAGAGCTTTGGAGGGGGTGAGAGAAGAGAGGAAGAGATGATGAAAATGTGGAGGGCGTAGGGCCTTTTATTGGTGAAGAATAAGGGGCAAATAGGTCATTTCAATCTTAAAACATTAATGAAAGGATCTTTAGTGACGGATATAACCGTCACTAAAGCTCTCATGTCACTAAACACGTGTGAGCACCCTCACCTCTTCAGCTTCAGGCATTGAGTGCTCATCCACAATCATGCATCCTCAGCTGTTCGATCGAGAGATCGGGCAGCTATTGATCGGACGGCTTAAAAACTCGCTCGATCGCTTCCTTTTCAGGCGTTAAGCGCACCCGCATGCGATTGCGCATCTGATTGTTCATCGTCACGCGTGTGCATGATGAATGTTTCTCCACGCACCACGTTGCCACTTGATCGACCGTCCGCTCGTGATCCAGTAGTGCGATTTCATTCGTACCCACTCGCCAATCCAATTTGAGGCGCATGAGGTCTTGAACCGGTGCACTCTTCTCCGTGTGAAGGCGCACTACCAATGTGCTACACGATCGTATGAGGCACGTTTGGGTTTTAAGGCTGGAGCACTCACAATTGTTGGATCTCGATCCAACGGTTGAAAGCGATCCAACCCTTTCCTTTAGTGAAGATGCTACGCGGCTAAGGAGCAACGTGGCATGTTCTCAGTCGTTGGATTGATGATCCAACGGCTGAGATGCGTTAGCTATCGCTTGAAGAAGTGGAGCGGGAAACTTAGGCTGACATTGGGCGACTGGGATGGCACCACGTGGTGCCATCTTGGTCGTCCATCTTCTTTAACTTGTAGATGGTGCCACGGATGTCGGATTGGACCGATTTTCGCGTCGTTGGGCTGTGACCATCGATTTGAACCCATTCGTGTGGTTAGATTTGTCATTTGAGGTGAGGATTTAACACCACCTGGCCCCTTAACCTGTTATCTTTCTCGGACTGTATATGATGCTATGGTCGTCCAATTGGGGCAATCTCGAAGTCGTTGAACTCCAATCGTTACCCTGATTAGATCTGTATGGTTGGATCTCAAATCCAAGGCCTTGATAATTATTACCCAGTTCCCTGACCACAAAAAGAGAGAATTAACCTAAAATTTATACAATCTAACCTAAATGCATGATAATGCATGTTATGCAATATTTATAATGCATGATGCAATTATACGTCTAAGAACAAGCATAAATAGATAGTTTATGTAACATAGATGTGTCTACATCACACCCCCATTCCTATCTTTTGCTAGTCCCTAGCAAAACTTCTTGCTATTTATAAAAGAATTAGGATTAGATTTCTTGGGAAACGGTTATTTTTCAACCTAGAAAATTTCTACTAAGATCTGAACTACAGAGACACAATAGTGCCCGGGTCTCTGCCACAATGTAGACCGCCCAAGCCCTTGCCTTATTCAAAGCAAAAGCATCTTTTTTTTCTTTTTTTCTTTTCTAATCTTTTTATATTTTTAAGTTTAAGGTTTCGAGGCAACATTCTATGGCTACAAATGAGGTGTGGCTCATCATAGCTAAAATGTCCAAGTTAAGCTAGAAACTAGGTTAAACACTATCAAATTAACACAAAGAAAGGGTTAAGTGTGAGAAATAACAGAAAAGACCTAAAACATCAATTTTATGCCCTAAATGCATGATAATGCATGTTATGCAATATTTATAATGCATGATGCAATTATACGTCTAAGAACAAGCATAAATAGATAGTTTATGTAACATAGATGTGTCTACATCACACCCCCATTCCTATCTTTTGCTAGTCCCTAGCAAAACTTCTTGCTATTTATAAAAGAATTAGGATTAGATTTCTTGGGAAACGGTTATTTTTCAACCTAGAAAATTTCTACTAAGATCTGAACTACAGAGACACAATAGTGCCCGGGTCTCTGCCACAATGTAGACCGCCCAAGCCCTTGCCTTATTCAAAGCAAAAGCATCTTTTTTTTCTTTTTTTCTTTTCTAATCTTTTTTTATTTTTAAGTTTAAGGTTTCGAGGCAACATTCTATGGCTACAAATGAGGTGTGGCTCATCATAGCTAAAATGTCCAAGTTAAGCTAGAAACTAGGTTAAACACTATCAAATTAACACAAAGAAAGGGTTAAGTGTGAGAAATAACAGAAAAGACCTAAAACATCAATTTTATGCTGAAAACGTATAATTAGGTCATTTATTGAGATTCTATTAATAAATATAAAATGGTGATCCAATTAGAAATTGAACATAGAAATGAGTTCAAAAGATCAAATAAAAAGTGAAATTAACTTCTAATATGTTCAATTAAGATTCAATAAAAACTTGGTAGCATTTAGACATCATTCGGGCCTTACAATTTGAGTTTCACAATTAGGTCCTTCATACATCACATTTTATGCATTAGAAAACCTTCAAGGACCACTTTGTAACCCATAGGGACCCATTTGAAAACACTTAGGGACTGCTCTGAATTGGTTCTTCACCACTTATGGGCCTCACTGTAAAATTTCTACCGCTTCACTTGTTGGGCTCTTTCTCCAATTACACCATTAGACACCTGGGAACAGTGCACCGTGGGTGCACTATTCACTTGTTGAACAAAGCCAATCTTGATCGTTCACTCCTTCCGCCTCTCGATCTGATGGCTTGAAATCATTGGAACCTTTGCACGAATCATTGCGTGTGGTCACCACTTCCCTCAGATCCCATCCAACGACTGCATTTGGTTTAGCAGCGCGCACACACTCTCCTTCCATCTCAATTGGATATGCCCTAAGCACCTAATTTCACCCTCACGGTGAGGGGAATCACTACCAAGCTCTAGTTAAACACCTTCCCTCAAGCGCGTGCAGATAATCGACCTTCACTCCTACTTTCTTGAGTTTGATCCCTTCATCCTCTCTAGCTCTTCTAATCCGTTTACTCGCCACATCAGTGACAGGGGTGTGGTTTTTCACCTCCAATTCTTCCACGCTGCTAGGGATGACGTACACCTGAGGACGACCCTGGAGCTTCACTAGAGAGCTCTTCCTTCGCTGGAGATCCCCCTCCATTCTTCCTCCTTAGCCACTGGCTTTGGATCCAGGCAAGTCCCCTTCATCTGATTAGATTAGGATTTCCTACTTTGTTAGAGTAGTTTAGATTAGCAAGTAGTATACAATAGCTTAGTTAGGAGTAGATCAGTTAGAAATCCACTGGTTTGATCATTAGCTTAGGAGTAGATTAGAGTAGAATTCACACACCCACCTCCTCTGATCAATTCAGATCAAAGGAGATGAATCCATTTCATCCATTTGATCATTCACCTCCCCCCTCACATCACAATTTCATGTTTTGAATTTCCCCACATTTTATTTCGCAAATCACCAACTCATCGGAGAATCAAATCAGATCTAATGCTATTGAGCATTCAGATCTGATTTGAGCACTCACAATCCATTTGAGGGACTCTCCATTCATTCCATTATTCCACAAAGTCCCTCCATTGGTTTTGAGTGAAAATCTGAGGATTTGGGTTTGTTTTCAATGGTTTGTATTGCGAGATTTAGACTCTCTCTTCATGCTGTCTATAGCACAAGAGAGAGGATAAATCATATTCTTATGTGATTTTCAAGCTTTCCTCAAGAGGGAATTAATTCCCAAAATTTTCAGAACATATCTGACTTTTTCATGGTGAAATTGGGTGTATTGCAATGAGTCTTATACATCTTATTTTGAATTTGAATAGAATATGAGTTTAGACCCTATTTCTCTTTAAATATGTCTTTCGAATGGATTCTAGGTGTGAAATCTAAGGATAATCAGCATTACTGATTTGAAGCTCTCTTCCTATTTGTATAGTCAGATCTGAAGGATTTTGAGTCAAGTTTTCATGCTTTGATATCTTGATTAGGGTTTTTGTCTTATATTGTCTATAATATAAAGAGACCCTATTGAGATGTCAATGTCAATTGGGAGATAGGTTTTGTTCTCGCATGATGGTTAAAAGAATTTGAAGATGAGTTTTAATGAGTTTTAATGACTCATCTCAGATCTAGGAAGTAATTTTACAACTCTGATCTGAGAAGAGATTTGGATTTCAATGGTATTTAGTGAATATTTGAATTTTACGAATGATCAGTTTTAAACAAAGGATTTCAATTGAGAATTTTAGGCTTAGAATCTCCCAATTTTAGCACATGAAAAGGTTGCATAGTAGCGACAATTTTTATTGGATTGATTTCCAATCTAATCCCATTATCTTTGTTCTCTATGACAAAGATAATGGATTGGATTTGGCCTTCTGAGAAGCTTCTAAAATCTTCATTTCAGAGCTGCTAGGAATGAGTTGAAACACTGCAGCAACTATTTTGAATGATTTTAAGATGTCTGGGCAGTGCCTTGGACTGCTGTGAGTGTTGCAGGTGTTGCTGCAGTTGCTGCTGCTGTTTAGTTGATGTTGTTGCTACTTGCAGCAGCTACTGAATGAGTTAGATTTTGTTGGATAGTAGAGGCTAGGATTTTAATTATTGTAATTAGTTGACATGTTTTCAGTGTTGTACATAATATAGACAAGCATCCATGTCCTGATATTGATTCTAAATTGCATTTGAATGCTTGTATCTTTATTTAAACTTCTTTGTCAGCCAAAATGTATGCTTTAACTATCCACATTGGGAAATTAAGGGAAAATTTAGATGAAAATCATGTTTATTGGTTGAAACATCTTTCTTAGACTGTATAGAGCACTTCTAAACACTTTTATTGCAATTCTAGCCACTAGAACTCCTTTTAGGGTCTTAAGTTCCACTTTAAAACTCTTACAAGATCCTAAATTATGCTAACTTTGTAAAAAATAAAATAAACCTGTCTTGGTCATGATTAGGTATATTTCTAAGTGCACATCAAGTTTTATGGTATTCTGAACCCCTGACTTAGTAGAACATACCAGCCGACGGTTCAGTATACCTTGGAATTTAATAAAGGAACTCAATTGCAAAAACACCAAAAACAAGTCTACTTCCCTCATCTATTTCTTTCTCTCTCATCCCCTACCTCTATGAAATATATGAAACCTGTAAAAATCATAAAAACTCCAAAAATGACTAAAAATACCATGTATAGTATGTATATACTTGTATATATAACTTATACTAAGCTATATATGTATATACTATAAAATATGTACAGAATATGCTTATATAACTTATGTATGTATTCTATGTAATAAATTAAGTATTTAAGAGAACTTAAATTATATATAACCTTATTCATATATTTATCTATTAATTATATTATCTTAAATGTACTATAAACTAGATAAATTAACAAACCATTATAAATAAACTTATTAATAGAGGATATTGTACATATGCACTTATGTATATATAATGTACATTAATATACCTGTAACTTAATTTAATTATATATGTATAATAAATAATTAATTTATTAACTTATTAAATAGTTTACTAACTTAAATTAAGATAAATTAGTAAATTAAGTAATAATTGAACTAAATTATATTGTATATTTGTATTATAGTATTTTAAATAATTTAAACTAATTTAACTATATTTATAATGTATTATACTATTTATACTTAATTTATATGTAAATACACTGAAATCACATATTTAAATGTATATTAATTAAAATAAAACGTGTAAAATATAATAAAAATGTATATTAAATATTTTATTATGTATATTAACTCTATAATAAGTCAATTTGACAATCTATTAATTAATTTATACTGTAATTAGTAAATGAAATCTTAATTTAACTTGTATAAAGTGTAAACTTTAGCCAATTTATTTATATAGCAAATATAATTATTTTTGTAAATAAATTAAATAATTATGTAGCCCTATATAAGGGCTTTGCAACCATATAATTTAATTTAAAATAGGAACTCATTTGGGCCCTCAAATCGAGGGCCAAAATCAAGCAATCAAGACGTGCCCTACACTAGATCGGCAACGCAAAATGCAAGTGCAATAGTGCCACATCATGCACCACAAAGCACCTGCAGCAACTTAAATTATTTTCCTGCTATGCTCTCCTCAATTGTCAAGCACCAGGCGCTACTTATGACATACGCTCGCCCATCTATCCTCTAAGCATGTAATCGAATGAGACATTTGAGTGCAGTGCAAGCCATGAGTTGTGCGTTGTGCATGGTCTTGTGTGGGCCCAATATTGAGCCATAAATCAGTTAAAATTCAACTAATTAAGTGTAAGGGTGAACTTAGTAGATGTCTGGTCCCACCCATTAAGGGTGTTGTTTACCCCTTGAAAAGGCCGCCCACCAATAAAAGACCCTAAACTTTGTATTAACGAATAGTAATCATGCCTAATCTATTAAAGAAGAGAGGAAGAAGTATGAAAGATGAAAAACAAAGGAAAAGAAGAGAAGAAAGGCCCTGCATCTGTGAATGTATATTTGTATAAATATATATGTATATATATATGTAAATAAGATATATAATATACATATATGTTTGAGCTATATGTATCTAAATAAAGAATAGCTTTAGTGACAGGTAATTATGTCACTGTATGCAATATAAACATTACTATAGATCCCTATTTTTACCTTAGCATTTGTATATGATTTTTATAAGGTTTAGCGACGCTTATATATGTTGTTGTACATATATTATCTGTTACTGTATATGTTAATATGTTAACTTAAGTTAGTATAGTACATATTATTGTATATTATTGTACCTATACATAAGTATTTTTAATATAGGATGTAAATAGATAGTATAGAGTATTTAATTATAGTTTTTTATGCTTGTTGGTAGACAAATGTTTGCAAGTATTTGTAATTCATTTATTTTTGTACATAATTGTTTCATTCTTTCATTCATTCATTCTTGTATATAAATCAATCTTTTTGGAATTAAAGAATAGTATTAGACTTAAAGAGTGATGTATATCAATAACTGTCTCCTAGTGAACGACCTGGAATAAACCAATAAAAATTAAGTATATAAATAAAATTGACGCGACAATGGTTTGTATTTGTGACATTTACTACAACAACGACCTTTTTGTATGAACCGGAAGTCGATGATTATTTTTGGCACCGTTGCTAGGGAGATAACTTTCTATATGCCAAAATTATTCTTTGATTCTTTAATTGTACATATATTTTTTTTCTTTTGTAAATAAACATTCATTCATTCATATTCATTCATTGTATATAGTGGTTCTTTTATTCATATTCGTTGTTGTATATACATATTCTTCGATTCTTTTGTATATTGGTTTACTAATCAATTTTTCTTTTGTTTTCATTTTCATGGTACCTGAGGTGGAGCTGGAGGAGAATTGCTACTTCCTGGTAGACTTGCTTCATGGTTTTTCTTCAACTTCAAGGCTTCTTCAATGGGACCATGTTTAGATTAGTTAGACATTAGGATTTAGGTTTAGATTTTATTTTCATTTTTAGGATTCTTTGTATAGTCATAAGTTGTGAGAGCATGTTCTCACACATGTGATGTAATAATGTGGACTATGGACAATCACTTATTCTTTTATTATTTTCAATTTTAGGTTTTTCAATTTTATTTTTCAATTTGATTTGATATCTTGCATTAAAAATATAAAAAAATCTACAAAATTGAAAATACCAAAAATACTTCATCTTTACTTATTTAGCAGTAGCATGACATAGGCATGCCATCCTAGGATTGCACCAATTCCTGCTAGATTTACTTTATGTCAATGTGCATTAATTGTTAAGAGCTGGAGCCAGGTATGATTTCTAACCTTCTCAAGCTCCTACCATCTTTGCATTGGACATAATTAAGCAAGACCACCACTTGTTTGCAAAAGATTAAAAAGTGAGACCAGCTGCATGAAATTCACTCTTTAAGAGAAGAACCTAATTCAAAGTGTGACACAATTAAATTTCTCTGAAACCTTCTGTGGTTTTTCAATGAGCCTGTTGATTGATCCTATCATGTATACACTACACGATCACATAAGGTACACAGGAACACACTTCTATCTTATCTCTCTGTGCACCCACAGAAACTTGGATTCACATGCTAGTCTTATCCAAGTTCTGGGTGGATTTAGAGGTCTGCACATTGTTAGGCTTGTCTTAGGATGCGTACGATTACATTGATAATATCTATTTGTGCACTATATTTCTCGTAGTAAACCAATAGGAAAAATTCACAACTTTTCTCTCGCTTGAATGTTGTGGTCTTGATCCTGAGATTGAGATGCTGTTTGGTTGGATTGATTTTGCCGTGAGTTTGTGACTGCTTCACAAAGTGTTTTTTAAAAACTAAACTCATGGATGGTAGATGTTCTTGACACCAACCACTAGTACTTATTTTGGGTACTGATGCTCAAGTCACCTACACTTCATCTTTCTCACAGTTTCCTTCATGGAAGGAACTGTGAATGATCTTTTTGTGACACTACTATCCTGGGGGAACCTTTGTTCCTTAAAATTCTAATCCTTTTGCACTTTACTCAGATCAGCAACTACCTCTTCTTCCCAACCCAAATTCATCTTCTTCATCTTGATTCTGCAATTCATTGAATGAAGAGGTGGAAGCTATTGATTCTTGTCGATTCTATACTATTTCTTTACTTGGACCTTGAGCCAAGTAACTCTGATTATGTTCTGTCTACTTGGACCTTGACCCAAGAACTACTATTTTGATACCCACTTTCTACTCTGGCCTTGTACTAGGTATCTGATTCTGATTCATATTGACTATGAAGACATTCTTTTCACCTTTGAGATTGACAACTTCCGTTACTTCTACATCATGATCTGAAATTTCCTTTGAGCTTCACTGTCTTGTCAAATCTCACCCATCTTTTAGCTCCTACATTCTTGACATTCTACTAGGTTTACGCCTAGCTGAAGGCGTTAAACTTAGCAAACCTATCCTTTGTATATAGCTGTTTTCATCTTTGTTGTTTTCACCTTTCTTGTTTAGGTGTCTACCCTTGCATTTTAAGCATACATTCATTCACATATGTCATGCATTTCACTTCTTAGCCCGACTTGCCACTCTGATCTTGTATCAGACTTGAGATCGTTCGCATAGAGATTTTATTTCCTCATTCCGACTTCCTTCCGTCACCCAACCTATGATAGTGAAAAGCAGAGCATGCATTTGCATCCACCCCATTCATTCAATGAGGACATTGCATCATTTAAGTATGGGGGGTGTAAATGGTGAATTATTTACTGAAATGCAATTGTAGACACACATATATTATATATGGTATAGTATTAAAAAAATAATAATAAATACCAAAAAAATTGAAAAATTTTGAAAATTTTGAAAAAAAATGACAAAACCAAAATTCCACAAATACAATAAGGGACCTATACTTTTTTTTTTTTTGAAACAAGGGACCTGTAGTTATTGATTGAGGAAGAACTCCACAAGAAAAATTCAGAGAGAGAAAAGTTTTAAAAAGAAAATACAAGTGTTTAATTTTGATCTTCTAGCTGAAAACAAAAATAGAATAAGTGTTTATGGGCATTCAACCTTTGCTAGTTAGACTTTCCAGGCCACTGTATCTCGATCCGCTTAGGCTTCAGCTTAATACACTTTAAGCTTCAACAAGATAGACCACGATCTCTCCTAACTTTAGGACATATTCTTGTACCTGAGTCACCAGTATAGGATTCGCTAGTTTTCTTTGACTTAGGAGTCTAAGTAACCTTGTTTTACATGACACAGTGTCAGGAAAGATCTTGTGAATTTGAAATTCAACACTAGTGTTCATTAGGGAAGGTGGAGTCCTTACCTGTGCATGCAGGTAGACTATGTGTCCTAGTCTTTAGTCTTGTGTCTAGGAGAAGCTCTTTCCACCAAAGAACTCACCCACCAAATAAGGTGTGCTCTACCATATAAAGTTGTCGAAGACATACTGACATTTATTTAAAAAAAAATCAGAAAAAGTCAAAAGAGAACTTTTCAGAAAAAGTCATTTTTTGGAATAAGTCAAGTATGTTCTCCAAGTCCTGTAAATACAGTTTTCCACTAAAAGTGTTTTCAGGATGCAATACAAATACCCTATTCCACTAAATATTCTTTGAGCCACAAACGCAATAAGAGTTGGGCTTGAGTCTTCCTCATTTCTGAGAGTCAATTCGAAAACATGAGATGAAGCTAGGACCAACCTGGACATTAAAAGAAGTGAAACGATGTGATTAAGTTTTGAAATTCACCTGGTTAGTCCTAACCCATCACTAAGCACAGCCAAAACCTCTTAGCGTCTGAGTCTCTGTAAAACCCCCTGAGTCCTGGAATTTGACTTAAGGTTTAAATATCAAGAGACCTTATTGGTCAAGAGATGGTCTATGTCACATCAGTCTTAAGTTCTGGTCAGTCTTCCAAAGTGACAGGTTCTCACAATGTCCAGACAAAAACACAACTAGTTTATCAGGAAAAATCTTTCAGCTTAAAGATCATCTCTAAACACTTAACATTTTTGAGAAAAAGAAAAGAAAAATAGATATCCCATCACACTTACCTTGCTGATACTTAAATTGCTTTGCACTTTAATAAGTTGTTTGCTAAGGGTCTAGCAAAACCTAAGCATGGGAGTATGATGAGGTGTGGTTCATCATAGCTAAAATAACTACGTTAAGCTAGAAACTATGTTAAACACTATCAAATTAACACAAAGAAAGGGTTAAGTGTGAGAAATAAGAGAAAAGACCTAAAACATCAATTTTTTTGCTAGAAACACATAATTAGGTCATTTATTGAGATATTCTATTAATAAATAAAAAATGGTGATCCAATTGCATATTAAATATACAAATGAGTTTAAAAGATCAAATTAAAAGTGAAATTAACTTCTAATATGTTCAATTAAACTTCAATAAAAACATGGTAGCATTTGGAAATCAATAGGGCTTTGCAATTTGATTTTCACAATTAGGTCCTTCATACATCGCATTTTATGCATTAGAAACCTTCAAGGACCACTTTGTGACTCGTAGGGACCCATTTGAAAACACTTAGGAACTGCTTTGAACTGGTTCTTCACCACTTATGGGCCTCACTATAAACTTTCTACTGCTTCACTTGTTGGGCTCTTTCTCCAATTACACCATTAGACACCTGGGAATGGTGCCCCATGGGTGCATTATTCACTCGTTGAATAAAGCCAATCTCGACCATTCACTTCTTTCGCCTCTTGATTTCTGATTGGGTCCAAATTTTGATAAAACCTAATTTAGACCCTAGGAATCTGATGGTGAAGTTGGATTTTGGTTTTGATCATGTTTGACTAGGAAAATTACGTAGAAACCCAAATTAGGGCAACTTTCTGTCTAAGACTCTGATTTAGGTCAAAATGGATTTTGATGGTCAATTCAAGGATACCAAACCTTAGATAATATTTTTCTATGATTTTTAGAAGGTTTAGGTGAATTTTATCCTAATCAAAACCTCTGTTAATTAAGTAGGTCTAAAATTAGGGTTTTAGATGTCCATTAATTCTTGAAATGCGTGAAAACTCGTTTCTTTCTACACGAACCCACTTATTAGACATTAATGACCATTTGACCTTTAATAAACCATTGAGAAAACCCATGGTTGCTCTGTATTTATGATAGGATGATAAAATTGTAGTTTTAACCCTAGTTTTATGTTAATCTCTTAGAAAGGATATGCAATGAATTACAACTCTTGGGCGGTTATGTAGGAGCATTTATCAATGAAATATGACTAATTAAAACTATATATGGCCGATGATGACATTATCATCATGAACCCATGTATATCTCTCTGGCTTATTATACTTCTCTACTTCTTCCAAAGTATTTGGAATTAACATGCATTTTTTGTAAGCTGGGTTCTGGACAAACGGCTGATGAGCTGTTACCACCGACAACTTGCCAGCCATACTCGTGTGGTGAAATGTGGTTTATTTCTTTTTTTTCTTTTTTTCTTTTCTATTTCTTTTTCTTTTATTTTTTTGAATATTTTTTTTATTTTTTTATTTTTTCTTTTTTTTTTCTAAGTAGGTAGCTTCCTTGATCTATGATTTACCTAAAGGCAGCCAGAAGAGAATAGTTGTGTGGTTGTTCTCTGGACAACCAACTGATGAGCTGTCACCATCAGCAACTTGCCAACCATACCACCCTATAAGGTTCATTAGCTACCCAATTTCCGTTAAAATTGTCGAAAAGTGAGTCAGTGCAAAGAGTGTGTAGATGCTTAGTTTTAAAGTCCCTTTAAATCAGAGGGCGAGTTGATAAGTTGTATACTTATCATGCCAACTTATTAACCAATTAGAAATTGAATTAAGAATGGCGAGGATTCGATAAAAAAATCCATATTTTAGTGGACACCTAGGCTGATTAAGCCCTAAGACCTGAAGGGTCTAAGTGTTCAGGTACTATCATATTATTTCTTAAGGTTGAAAAACTCTAATGCCCAAGCTCGCTTTTCCTAATTCAATTTTATTTTTTTCAAAACTAAAATGAAAATAAAAAGAATCTACAGAGCTGATAAGATGATTCAAATAATGATAGCCACCCCCCATTGCCTATCTAATGCAATGTCTTCATTATACTAAAAAGACATGAAATAGAGTGGAGAGAGTAGAAATCACCTGAATTACGTGATTAACAGGTTGCTCTAAGATGAAAAGGAGACTGTATACGTGCTGAATTTAGTGCCTTTAGCTAGGCACACCATACAAATAAAGAAGAAATAAAGAATTCACAGGTGCAGGTCAGGATCAAGATAAGAAAATCTATGTTTGGACCTGCCAGGAGATGTCCATAGATGTGGACGAGGTTGTGTTGCAGACCCATGCCCCATGGTCGAGTATATCTAAGGTTCTGGATAAAAATTACCCAGAACCTAAGATCAATATGCATATGGAGTCGGACCTGTGATTTTTGAGGATGCAACCCAAGTCCAGAAAGTCGGATAATAGAAAAATCAAGATCAAAAAGATATTCAATGAATTTGTGCTTGGGTTGCACATCCTTAGAATCAAAAATGTCATAAGGGTCCTGGTAGAAGGTTGGTGGTTTCAGGTCTATAGGAACCTTTAGACTTAAATTTCTACTTCCATTGGAATTGGCTTCCGATATCTTCATTTTGAAATTCCTATCCTCCACAATTAGGATTTCAGATTCCGGGACCTCCTGCATGTTAATCACCCCATTTGAAATTTGAACCAAATTGACTTGGGTCTAGTGATCTCAAAATCAAAATCGTCAACATGATCAATGGGGTGTGACTGAGGAATGGGGCTATGAATTGAATCCTTTATGAAATCAGGATCTGAATCCATCATGCTAGCCCTAATAGGATCAAATTCCTCAATTATAGGGCCATCAAAAGATTCATCGAATTCCTCAGGCCTAGTCATCTTACTGAAATCATTGCTCTCAAACTCAGGTGAGACTTCACATATCAATTCTTCACCTTCAGAATAAAAGAATTCTGGATCCGCATTTATATATGACTCAAAATCATTTAGCATTTCGTGGTCCATGGAGACATATTTTTCCTCATACCCTGGCTCAAGGATCTTTGGTGAAGAAATCAATTCATCCAAAATTGGTTGCTCTCAAACAACCTGGTCATCCTTGGTTTCGTAAAACGTGTCCCCCCCACAGGAGCCTGAGCAGGTTCTGACATTAGCATACCTAAAGGGGGTTCATCCTAGGAATCATCCCAAGATTGAACTAAAGCAACCACATATCTCATCCTCTATTTCAACAACTTTCCAAGTAAAAACTCACCCAGGTCCTTATCCTTAACCTCTTGGAGCCAATCCAACAAATATTTGTTAAGATTGTCAGTCATTGCAATCAAAGGATCCAATTCTTCAATGCAAGGTGTTGGCTAAACTTTTAAAGATTGAATGGTGTTCCTTCAGTTAGCCAACACCTTATCTTAGACCTGGTTCACTTGAACCAAATGGTTTAGTTCAGGGTTGGGTGGGTTTAGTTTCCAGCTAGGGGAGTCAAGGAATTGAGGTTCTTGGTACCCTCCCTGATAATAGGTCACTTCTGGTTGTTCAAAGAGGGGTGGTAACCTATATGCAGTGTAATTTGGGGAAGGGTAGGAGTTGTAATTGGGATATCCTTCTTGATTGTACATTGGATTAAATTGATCATTAACGGGTGGAGATCTATAATCATTATAGCTCGAAGAAGGATAGAAATCACAATCATGGTATCCAGGGTTAGACCCTGAACATGGAGGTCTGGAATTGTATCCCCAATCAGGATTATCCCAACTAGTAGATGGATGACAATAAGTCTGGTTGGGATAATAATCATCTTGGGAATAAGATGTGTAAGGAGGGTAAAAGTGGAAATGCGAGTAGGATGTGGAAGCACCCATGGCAATGCGAGAGGAAGAAAGGTGCCCAACAGTACAAACAATCAAACCTATCCTTAGGTAGGGTAGCCTAAAGATCTATAGACTCCCAGAACCCATCTTTAGATGAAAAGAACGATTTGATCTACTTTTCAGTCAATCCAACAAGTTAGAGGGAGGGACTTAGGAGAAGGTTCCTCCCTTGGCTTTCACCTCAGGTTCCTTTGATACCCCCCAACTGCGGTTGTTTGACTCTGCCCTCCTAGCCAGGCATCAGATTGAACGATAGAATAAGATTAATCGAAAATAATCTTGATCTGGGCCCCGAAGAGCGAGTCCAATCCTTAAGGCCAATGTCTACTTTGTTTTAATTAGGGTTAGGTTTAAATGTGCTTTGGAATGTGATGGGCCCTTTATTTGGGTTGTGCCCTTAAAGATCAATTTCAATATGTGTGTGTGCACAACCAATGGTTTTCAAACAAGTTCTATTGATGATTTGTCTTTTAGGGTTCAACTTTAGGTATATTCAATCAAGATTCAGTTGGCACACCAGGTTTTGAAAGCACAGGTAAAGATGTCTTCATTTAAAACTTCAAAGAATTTGGAGTGCCTGGTTAATTCCTAAAAATTGAACCCTAAAAGGCAGCTATTCAATGAGTTATTTTTAGATGAAGTGGTGTGGCCCAAACAACTCAAACAATTCACCTGATGCACCATTGAACTAGGCACACAAGTGATTACTTAATCTAATTTCTACTCAATTATGTGTTGATGGGTGTATCGGTTCCAAACATCGGGTTACCGATTGAGTATGAATAATCATAAGAGGTTGTATACCTCTGTGGGATATTTTTTAGAATTTTTTTTTATAAGCGAAGGGTGAGGTGAAGGGAGGTGTCAAACAAACAACCAAACTAAGCCTAGGGTTTATGAGAGCTCTTAGGTTAATTAGGGTTTGTATTATTAGGTGATGGAATGAAAACTAGGGGGTGAGAGGTGGGATATACTAACAAACCCTTCAACCTCACTTTACTCCAATCTACCTTTTTTTCCCTCCTTGAAAGAGTACATGCAATCACAATAAGAAAGGAGAGAAGTAAGATAAAGGATAAGTAAGGTGGGAAAATACAAAAAATCAAAGTGTGTTGCCTCCCTGGCAATGGCGCCAAAATGATGTACTAGATTTGTATGCTAAAAATTTGAGTTTTGAAAACCCTGTCATTGTAGTCATGTAAAAATCTATCAAACAGATAATTTTTTAACCAAAAGTCAGAATGAGTCCCAGGTCGAACACAGGGAGGCATATGTTTGATCAAAAACTACATTTATATTTGTTGTCATGATGTAGATTAGCTGGTTGAATTAAATCTATGCTAGCTATCTACTTAAAGAATAATTAATAGAAGACAGAGGGAAAATGATACAAATAAAGACAAAATAGGGAGAGAATGAACAAATATTTCATAACCACATAATCATGTTCATTACAACTACTCGCTACACTAGAAAGTAGGAAATATAATATAGAAAGCGATAAAGAGATAAGGGAGAGAAGTTATCCTCCTTGATGGTTGCTTGGAGGATGAACCGCGTTGACGAAGCACCCGAACGAAGGTGGTGAGGCGCTAGACGAGGGAGAATGAAGATGGAGGAAGGTGGACAAAGTAAGGCGATGTCGCAGAGGGATCTGCTTCCTGGACGGCAGTGAGTGGACAACCATGTGATGCTCCACGAACGAGGTGAGAAGGTGGAAAAATTGTATTTTTAACTCTAATGGAGCATCCTACGTTTGGGACAAGATCTTAGAGCTTTGGAGGGGTGAGAGAAAAGAGGAAGAGATGATGAAAATGTGGAGGGTGCAGGACCTTTTATATGTGAATAATAGGGGGTAAATAGGTAATTTCAATCTTGAAACATTAATGTAAGGGTCTTTAGTGACGGATATAACTGTCACTAAAGTCCCCACATCACTAAACACACGTACGTGTCCTCGCCTCTTCAGCTTCAGGCGTTGAGTGCTCATCCACGATCGTGCATCCCCAGTTGTCCAATTGAGAGATCAGACTGCTTAAAAAGCCACTCAATCGCTTCCTCTTCAGACATTAAGTGTGCCCACGTACGATGGCACGTCTGATTGCATGTCATTGTGCACGTGTGATAAGTCCACTTTCGTGGACCATTATTTGACCTAAGTACTCTTTAATTAGTTATTCTTAGTTGTTAATTGATTAGGTGTTAAAAGAAAATTCACCTTAGTCTACGTATAATCTTATACACCAATTTTACATTTAATAGCATATGATATGATAACATAATTTATTTGATGAATGCAGGCTAGGTACAAGAGTTTAGACATCCATTTCTGCGTCTATAAGACGTCTGGAGATCAGTTTGGATGTCTGGGAATTGCCATCACAAGCTCCTGATTTTACATTTTTTAAAATGTCTGGAGATAACGTCAGACGTCTGATGAAGAATGGCTGGAACTTATCTTTCTATTCCAACCACTCGTGATCTTCGTCGAGAGGTTGGAGAAGTTATGACTAAAGAGAAATAGATGGAGAGGTTTTAAAAAGCCGTCATCTATTCCCCTTGCGGGGATCCTCTCCCTCGCCACCTCCATGAACCAAGCTTACACCGTGGAACTCCAACGTGCACTGTTGCCTGAGCAAACTCCCCTATCGCCTTTCATCAATCTGGGCATGCATGGTGATAACGTGCAGCCCTCATCACCACCGCAGTAACCCCATCTTCGTCACCACCCAACTCCACAACCCACCACCATCCACAGTTCATCTTCATCATCTTCTTCTTCTTCACCACCTGCAACCTCCAAAGAAACCCAACATCCCACCACCGCCATTGCTCATCCCACACCACCTCCAGCCATCGTTCCACCACCAGCATGACAACCTGCTCCTCCTCATTTGCATCAACACGCTCGCAGCCACCCCATACTGTTTCACCCTCGTGCCGAGTATCTAATGCCGCTGAGCACCCCACCGCTTCAACTTCCACGTTCGATTGCCATCCTCCGTGCCGTCACAGCTCACAAGTTCCCCTCCACCTACCAATCTCCTCTGTCAAAGCTCACAACCGGCGAGTCTCTCCTCGACTAGTGCGAGCCCTCCTTCCATCTCCCCTATTTTGTAATAGTGTTATGGGTATTAAAATTTTTATTCATTGCCATTGCAGAAGAATTGTTTTGATATTTTAAAGGAAATATTAAGGGGAACTTACTCTCATGCCCTCCTCTTTCTTTCATTTTCACATGCATCCTCTTCTTGTTGTCAAGTGCTCTCTATATGATGCTTGGTATTGTTTATATTTAAACTTTTGAGGGATTAATTTTTGGAAGCATGAGGTAATATTTGTTATGATACTTCACTAGGTGACAATTGCATGACATATCCCTTAACTTTCTCTTTTATAAGAAAAGTACTTTCGATTAAATGAAAAAAGAATAACTTCGCTAATTAGACTTCTTGAAACATGATCTAGCGTGGAAGCATTTGTGAGTATATTGGCTTAAACCTACCTGTGGATACGACACTCGAAATTAACGTGGTTTATTAGATTAATTGTTATTTTTTATTGAGAGATATCCACCACATAAAATACTACGATGATAAATCATTTTATTACAACTATCTTAATTAAGTGAATCTCTCTTATCAAATGATACCGTTGTCGGGGAGACAACTGGCCTAGTAAACGTGCAAGTATTTTTCTATTTGCATTGATCCTGATTTATTGCTATTCATTGATCTATCATTCTTCTATGCGAGGCACATTCTGGAGGAAGAGAAGCACACGGGGGACGCTTGTCATGTTGGTGGACCTTATCACCACCTCGAGGATAATCGCGTGTGCACGTGGGCCTTGATCCCACGTGAGTGGAAGGAGGATTGGCGGCCGAGGAACTGTTTTCTTTTTTTAGATTTAGGTTAGGCTTGATAGACATTAAATATTTAAATTTCTATCTTGTGGACCCGTGTTGGGCATTTTTGGGAACTTATTCCCAGTTCTTTATTGCTTATCACTCTTGTATGCAGGAGTGTAGTTTTGGGAGTGTGTTCCCATTTTATTTAAATTTTAGTTTTATTTTAATTATTTGAATTGCATGTTAGTTAGTTAGCTAGTTAAATTAGATTAGGTTTGTTTGCTTATTGTAAAAAAAAAAAATTCAAACTGCCTGCTAGAAGCTGCATATATATAGGGAAACCATCAAGACTGAATGAGCAGCATCTAGTTTATCTTAATTGCATCACATACATCCTTGCATTAAAGAGAGCTGGAGTAAGGTACGTCTTTTCTTGAGCATCAATTACCTGTTATGCATTTGCATTGGACTTAAATCTAAGACCACTAAATTGTGTGAATCTAATTAATTTAGTGGTCACTTTAAGAAATTGGGACTGCTAAGAGGTTGGACCTTAAAAATCATTGAA
Organism: Thalassia testudinum; assembly: GCA_037157565.1. Taxonomy (NCBI): domain Eukaryota; kingdom Viridiplantae; phylum Streptophyta; class Magnoliopsida; order Alismatales; family Hydrocharitaceae; genus Thalassia; species Thalassia testudinum. The sequence goes on along the minus strand of JAZHRO010000055.1, from coordinate 89,411,485 downwards.
TTTAATTGCATGCGAAAGGACTTGTTTGTGGGATTTTAAAACACAACATGTACGTGTGTCGCACACCTGAGACATTGTGCACATCACACATAAGGTCGCTAGATAAATTTCTACCTCTCTTCTTTTCACCACAAGGGAAGTTAGTCGAAAATCAACATGCCTATTCACCAAGTTACTTCGATTCCTCATGCTTGGGCTTGATTCGAGACTTCCATCCCTTACGAGTAGGTTGTAGGCACCAATGAAGGTCAGCCTAGGAAACGTAACTCTTGCAAAACTTGTTTGGCCACCAACTGAACACTTAATTCTAAGACCTAGAATCTACTAAAAACAGATCCCACTGTATTTGCATTTGTTTTGACAGTGGTAGAACTCTCTAGGAAGTTTCTACTTTTATTATGATTTCTTTTAAGTCCTAAGAGAGTTAAATTTGTTTGGCTTAAAGAAATGGATCACCCTTACTCCTATCATTTAGATTATCAGAGTAAATACTTCCCATCTTTTAATCAGGATCCCATGCCCCAAGCATATCCATCCTTTGATTGGTACAATGACAATTCATGTGATCAATCATATTCCTATCCTGGGAGTACTGGCCCGATAACTCCCACTTTTAAGCAGAGCTTAAGAGCAGAATTTTCTAGTTTGCAAACACCCAACCCTCCCACCCTTCATGATTTTTCTCATCAAGGTTGGACTGATACTCCTAAACAACTGGAGCCTGAGACTGGCTATCCTCCCCAATATGACAGTAGCCTATCCTCTTTTATAATGGAAATGCAAAAACAATAAAAGGAAATGATGAGGTTTATGGGAGAGATGTTGAGGAATAGTCAACAATTAAATAAGCAAATTCGTCAGCTTAAATCTTACTATTGATTCTGATCCCTACCAGTACAACTATGATCATCAAAAAGATTATGAGGAAACAACGTATAATAGGGATTCCATTTTGAGTAGCATCACTTAAATTCTCCCCATGAGACACAACCACTAGAGGAGAACTATCTTAATGATTATCCACTTGAGCTATATTGGAGTCAAATGAAAGGGAAGATGGTACCACTTGAGGACCTTGACCCTACTAACAGTATTTTTCTTACCCCTAATACCCTAGGTCAAGGTCATATTGTTCATGCCACTTCCCCCATTAATCATGTAGTTGAACCCCATTCTACCCTAAGTGAGCCTAATCCCGACCCTCCATTTAGGGAACCAACACCTACCACTCATCATTCTGAGGATTTACATATGCCCAATGAAGGTGACCCTAAGGAACTGGAGGATGAATTGGATCATTTTTGGTCTTAGGGATACAAAGAGTCTCTTTTAGAGGAGGATGATGACCCAATGGAGGAACCCAGGTTTAGAGTTTGGAGTGAATCTCAGGGGGATTATGTGTTATTCGAGGACTTACCCCCTGAGGATATAAATAATCTAGTGAAATCTGGATTCCTTCCTTCTTTTGATTTTGAAAGTCATCCTCCCCAAAATTGGGAAGATATAGAGTCTAATTTCGAGGAGGACCAGCATAAGATTGAGAAGCCTAGGAGAGACTCTCAGGGACAATACACATCAATTGAGGATTTATGCCCTAAGGAGAACAAAGAATTGAGTGATATATGGTTACTTCATAACATTGAGACTGATCCTCCTTCAGAAATAATTGTGGATACTAAAGCAACTCCTCCCTTTACTAGTGAATCACATATACACCCCGACAAAAACTTGAGTGAATCAAAAGAATCTGGGGATGAAATTGATGATAGTGATTCACTTGCTTCAACCCTGCCATCAAGTAAATGTGATTTGGAGTCCACTGTTGATTCACATATACTGAAAAGTAAAAATATGACTGATTCTTGAGGAAATCATTAATGATAGGTAGGGTGACGTGAATTTTTCTGCAACTATTAAGGAGAATAATACAAAATATGAATTGTTGTTGGAGCGGGACATAACATGGACTAAGCCCTCCTTGGACTTAATCATTACCTCCCAACACCATAAACAACCCTTACACTCCCTAACCGATCCTTGGCTCAGGTTTTTGTTCACTTACATTCTTTCTAGGGAGCATATCAGGCCAGTACATCTCCAAGTGGAATGGCGAGTGTGGATTGATACTTGTACTTTTAGTCTTGCCATTCAAGGGTTTGAAATAATTATGCATACATCTTTTAAAACCCTTCCTACTTTGGAGGACCCTTGTTATCCTCCACTTATTCCGTTTCAAGAGGTCCCTTCTTCTGTTACTCGTTTTCCTAGACCTCTCCAGGTAGCCTGCGAGGTGGTTTGTTTTCATGTCTTCTAGCGAGCATTTGGAATCACGCTGCATCATCAGCTCGCCAGCATCCGTGGGTACCTATTTTCTAGGCCCATGCTGTTACACACATTTTTAGGGCCTAGCTCTTTCTGTTTGGAACCAAACTTATAGGTTCCCTATAAGTCTAGTTGCCGACAAAAAATGTAACGCTTGTTGGGAGGCAACCCAACGCCCAGAATAACACCTTCATCAGGTGATTTCCTTCCTGTCTCCTCCTGTTTGAATTTTACAATGAGGACATTGTAGGATTTAGGCATGGGGGGTGCATTTTGCATTTTTTAGGCAGTATTCATGCATTTAGGTTAGGTGCATTAAAAAAAATATATATATATATATCTCTTTTGTTTGCTTGAGCTGAATTGGTTAGCCCTAGCATAACATCTTTATCAAGGAGGTGTCATTGAAGATTTTCTTCTTAAATTATTTCTAAGTTTAGAATCCAATACAATTACTTCACTTGCACATAGACTGGGTAATAGATCTTTGTAGAAAACTAATAAGCATTTTTAGTCTGCTGAATCCTTGGATAGTTTGAAGGGAGTCAGGCATACTATCTTCTATTAGATTCACCTAATATTTGTGAGGAGAAAGTAGAGAGACTATTGATGTGCTAAGTTTAGTGCAAGGACTCTTTAGTTCTGGATAATTAGATAATGATACCTTAGAGTTAGGCATAGTTTTTCTCTCTCTATTCCTACATGCAAATATTGTTTGAATTCCTGAGATTCACCAAATAAGGCAAATTCACAAAGATTGAGTTCTAATAAAACTATGATTATGGTGAATGGTTACAACCATCCTTCATAAAGTCCTTGGCTGAAGGAGGGTAGTAGTGTCAAAGGTCAAAAATACGCTTGCCCTATCCATTCCTTCCCGATGCCAAGAGTAGGCGCTTCTACCAAATAAGCCACACAATATCCTCTTGACCATCATCATCCCTAATAATGCCTCATGAGTAAAAGTCTGCATTGTGTTATGTGGGAGTTATATAAAAAAATAAAAAAAATAAGAGAAAAGAAGAGAGAGTGAGAAAAAGAAGAAAAGAAATATATAGATATATATAGAAAAAAAAAGAATTCAAGTTTATAGTTTTATCTTCGTGTCATTTTTCATCATGTGTGGATGATTTTCAGGCAACAAAAACACCCATTGTGATCTACCAAATATGACTCATACCTACTTTTTAGCATTTTTGATCACCCGAATATTGGCTAAGGACTTCTAACTTAGTTGTAGGGTTATTAGGACTTTAATTGAAGTGTGAATGCCATGTAAGGCCACCAAACAAGGAGTACAGTTACAAAATCTGGTAAGATATGTGACCTCAGAAAAAAAGAAAAAGAAAAAGAAAAAAGAGAGTGAGTGCAAAGGAATATCAAGAGAGCACAGTTTTGTTCAGCCTCTCTCTAGGTTGACTCATTTGATAGTCTGGAGATTTAAAGTCTACAGTAGTAGACTACATGTTGCACTAGATGAGTGTGAGCTACGAAATTTAAATCCTTTTGACTCAGTGTCTCCTACCTAAGCCAAAAAGCCAGGGTCAAATTGTAGATCATTTCCTATTTTATCCCCGAGGGAAGTAGTTGCCTATCCCAATAGAATTTTATCAGGGGTAAAGTATGAGTGTTAGATGTAAGTTGTTTTTATACTTAGATCTGTTACATAGGCTACTATCACTTCACATTTGTCTAGATCTCTAAAATTTTGGGATAAGGAAAGAAGAAGTCTTTTTTGATCACTAACATCATTTTGCACTTTTGCTAGGGACAAGCAAAACTTATGCATGGGGCCATTTGATAAGTTCACTTTCGTGTACCATTATTTGGCCTAAGTACTCTTTAATTAGTTATTCTTAGTTGTTAATTGATTAGGAGTTAAATGGAAATTTACCTTAGTCTGCATATAATCTTATACACCAATTTTACATTTAATAGCATATGATATGATAACATAATTTATTTGATGAATGTAGGCTAGGTACAAGACTTCAAATGTCTATTTCTACATCTATAAGACGTTTGGAGATCAGTTTGGACATCTGGGAATTGCCATCACAAGCTCTTGATTTTACATTTTTTAAGATGTATGGAGATAACGTCAGACATCTGATGAAGAATGGCCAAAACTTATCTTTCCGTTCCAACCACTCACGATCTTTGTCAAGTGGTTGAAGATGTTGCGATTGAAGAGAAACTGACGAAGAGGTTTTAAAAAGCTATCATCTATTCCCCTTGCAGGGATCCTCTCTCTCGCCACCACCGTGAACCAAGCTTACACCGTGGAACTCTAGTGTGCACTATGGCCTGAGCAAACTCCCTCGTCTCCTTCAATCAACTTTGGGCATGCATGGTGACAGCGCACGGCCCTCATCACCACTGCAGCAACCCCATCTTCATCACCACCCAACTCCACAACCCACCACCATCCACGATTCATCTTCATCATCATCATCATCTTCTTCTTCTTCTTCACCACCTGCAACCTCCGAGGAAACCAAACATCCCACCACCACCACTGCACATCCCAGACCACCTCTAACTGTCGTTCCACCACTGGCGTGACACCCTGCTCCCCGTTATCTGCACTGACGCCCTCGCAACCGCCTCCTGCTATTTCAGCCTCACGCCGAGTATCCAATGCCGCCGAGCACCCCACTACTCCAACGGCCATGTCCGGTTGCCATCCTCTATGCCGTCATAGCCCGCAAGTTCCCCTCCACCTAGCGATCTCCTCCATCAAAGGTCGCAGTTGGCGGGTCTCTCGACTCGTGCGAGCCCTCCTTCCATCTCCCCTATTTTGCAACAGTGTTATGGGTATTAAAATTTTCATTCATTGCCATTGTGGAAAAATTGTTTTGATATTTTAAAGGAAATATTAAGGGGAACTTGCTCTCATGCCCTCCTCTTTCTTTCATTTTCACATGCATCCTCTTCTTGTTGTCAAGTACTCTTTATATGATGCTTGATATTATTTATATTTAAACTTTTGAGGGATTAATTTTTAGAAGCATGAGATAATATTTGCTATGATACTTCACTAGGTGAAAATTGCATGACATATCCTTTAACTTTCTCTTCTATAAGAAAAGTACTTTCAATTAGATGCCAAAAGAATAACTTCGCTAATTAGGCTTCTTGAAGCAAGATCTAGTGTGGAAGCATTTGCGGGTATATTGGCTTAAACCTCCCTATGGATACGACACTCGAAATCAACGTGGTTTATTAGATTAATTATTATTTTTGATTGAGAGACCTCCACCACATAAAATACTACAATGATAAATCATTTTATTACAACTATCTTAAATGAGAATTTCTCTCTATCCGCGTGCATGATGAACGTTCCTCCACGCGCCATGTTGCCACTTCATCGTTCGTCTGTTCGTGATTTCATCCGCGCCCGCTCGCCCATCCAATTTGAGGTGCACAAGTTCTCGAACTGGCGCCCTCTTCTCCACATGAAGGTGCGCAACCAACGCAATACATGACCGTATGCGGTGTATTTTAGTTTTATGGTTGGTGTGCTCACGATCGTTGGATCACTATCCAACGGTCAAGAGCGATCCAACCCTTACCTTCAGTGAAGATGCGCACGGCTAAGGAGCGACGTGGCATGTTCTCAGTGACGAGTCGATTCTTCACTTTTAAAGTCGTTTATCACATAAAATGATGCATCGTTTGTAGTTCTATGTGGTGGAGAAATCAACTAATCAATAATTAAAATAACCACTTGCAGAAGAGCGGGTCATGTCCACAGGGAGGCAATGACATATTTAAACTCGCACCGGTTAAAAACATATGTTCACAGTTAGTTTCGATGAGAATCGAGCCAAATCTGCCTTCAGATTAAGAAAACATCAAGAGAACATGCTGAAATGGCAATTTTGCACAACTAAAGGATATATTTTGCAATGTAGCTTAATAAAATAATAATAAAAGTTGACAATGGCATAGAATGTAAATATTAATAGAGGCTTTATTGTAGCAAAACGGGGAACTTCTTCCCCTTGTCCATGCGCGAGGAGGAGGGAATGACCGGAGGTGTGAACCTTGGAGGAGGATCTCTAGACCGAGGGCTCCGTGATGGCAGTTGTAGCGAAGTGAGAGGTGCCACAAGGTGGCCGGAAGAAGGTACGGTGGTGGTGGGTTCTAGTGGCTGCTGAAGTGCTTCACGCGGTGAACATGCAGGCCGTGCGGGTGTGCATGGGCACGACTGAGCTCGGCTGCAGCTGCTTCTGCTACGTACTGTTGGCTGCACGCTGCAAGCGTCGATGGCGCACTACAGGGAGTGCTGCGGAAGTGCAACACACTCTACGTGTGTGTCTGGAGGGCGTTTGCTGCTGCAGGTGTGCGGCAAGGGTGCATGTGGGATGGAGTGGTGCTGCGAGGAGGTGAGGTGCGCCGAGGGGAGCTGGTGGGCATGCGCTAGGGGTTGGAGCATTGAGGATGGTGCACACAGCAAGGGCGTGCACGGGGATGGTGGTACTGCAGGAGATGAGTGCATGCGGTGGAGCTGTGGACGGTGCTGCACGCTTGCAGGTAAGTGCATGCAGTGGATTGGAGATGAAGGTGCAGGTAGGGTATGTAGACACGGATGCGCTGAGGAACATGCAAGGCTGATGAAGAAGAAACATGGTGATGGCCAAGCCCACTGGATTGTCGTGGCGAGGTGTCACCTCGCCGGCCCACGGTGTGGTGGAGGTTTGCCTTGGAGACCACAGTGAGGAGCGGGTGCACGGTGATGGGCGGGCGGTGTCTCCTCCCGCATGATATCTCTCCCTCCTCCTTTTGTAGCCACAGCCTTCGTTTCAAATTCAAAATGGCGTAGCGTAAATGTGATGCGCAAGAGGAGGACGCGGAGCCAAAGCCTGAGGAGTTACCTATGCAAAGGAGAAAATAATAAAATATTATGGTTATTTATGCATAAGCCCTTAACTTCTATGTTAAATTAAAACAATGCATGCAATGCACCTAATTGGTTAACTAATTAAATGAATGAAATTCTAAATGCGTTTAGTTATGAATGCAATGCATGAATTATGTAACTAAGTTAGAAATATGAATTAATCTATTTACATCCTAATGTAAGCTAAATAAATGTTAGAATTAACTTAATGTCTAGGCACTTAAATACTTAAATAGCCCACAAACATGGGCTAATCAAATACCCCCATGCCTAGTTTTTGCTAGTCCCTAGCAAATCCAAGCAAAACCTAGCACTCCAAGTAGACTAGTCAACCCAATCGGTCTTCCTTTAGAAACATATTAAGTTCAGACTCTAGACCTAAGGTTCCCAAGTAGTTGCTAAGTTACAGACTAAGTCGGCTAAAGACGAGTTGCAGGCACAAGTTCCCTGATTTCTGACTCTACCCTAAGGTTTATTGATCCCTGAGATTAAAGCATCTGTGCATGTGCGTTGGTCTGAGTTATTTGTGTTCAAGGAAAAAGGATTTCTTTTTTTATATTCCTCTAAGTCTAACCTCAGATCAGCTATCAACACGGTCTGTGTCGGATTCATTGTCCCCATTACCATACCTCGAAGGGTGCCTAGCTTTCAATGCTTCGAGATAGCACCGCCCATAACGACCCCAAGAACTCCTAGCAATCGACACTTCAAGATAGTATCGCCCATGGATTTCTTAAGCGAATTCAGGCCTATGGCAACTGGCACTTCGAGATAGGGCCACCCATGGTACCTGAACCGCACAATGCGCTTACATGCCCCTAGTAGGATGGATATCCTAAGAGACAAGCGCCGATGAGGTAATATGTTATCATCGCATCCTCAAGGTGAGTATATACTCCACCTCTCCTGCGGTGGGAACTCTTCCAATCAAATTGTGTTTTCAAGCCTCTCCTAAATCAAAACTAAGAGAACCAAATCTCTTTTAAGAAAGGAATTAAGTTGATTACTTACTTACACCAGACTAAGTGTGTGAAATTTGGATGCTTGGGTTACAAGGACCCGTAAACCAAAAGGTAGAATAAGACTCCAGGTACTACCCCACCTTTTAACTCAAATCCTAGCTTTCCTTCCTCAACCTCTTGAGGAATGGTCCGCAACTTAACTCCTACTTAAATTTTTAAGTCCACAAAGGACCCTAAAGGTCTAAAGCTAGTAGCTCATTTAGCTTCTAAAGTTTGACCCGAGAATTAACTTAGTCTACCCTAGAGTTCTGATTTGCTTAAGAATGCAGGACCTAGCCAGTTAAGCTCAAAACTTTTTTTTTTAATTATTATTATTTTTTTATGAATGCAAAATGTAGACATGCTATAAACAAAATGCCTCAGGTCCTTGTTCTCAACGATTTTGTGCGGATTTAAAGCGTATTACGTTATAGTATAACCGACAAAATGTTTAAACAAATATAAAGAATTTTATTACTCGAACAACTAGAGTATCCGAGGTCGAACATGGGGAGCAATCTCAGTACTTTGTAAAACCAAAGAATACAACTGTTAAATGCAAATATAATTCATTCAAAGAGAGAATTTTAAAAAGGATTTGGAAAAAAAGTAGAATTGGACGTCTGATTTGTGTATCAGACGTCTTAAATGTGATCTCTCTCTCTCTTCTTCGTGGCTCTTCTCCTTTCTTTGCTTCTGTATCTTTCCTTCTTCTCCTGCCTTGCCTTTCTTCTTTCTTCTTCTTTTTTCTTCTGATCTCTTTGCAGTCTTCCCTTGTCTTCTTCTTCGTTCTTCTCTCTCTTCTGCCTTGTCTTCCTTCTTCTTCTCTGCGAAGACTTCTCCTTTCACTGCTACACAGCCTCTTCTTTCTTCTCTTCCTGTTCTGCAGCCGCTAAGTGTTCGCTGCCTTGGTCAGTTCTTCCTTCCTGCACACACCACACAGTAGCAAAAACCTACCCCCGTCCCTCTACCCAAGCGTCTCTCTCTCTCAAGAGATTCACTCACAGACGCTCTCCCAGAGCCACACGGGTAGTCGGGTCGGGTTCGCACCCGGGACCAGGTGCACCGACAAGTGATGATGCGCGAGGAGTGCGTAGGTCTAGGTCGGGTCGGATCCGCCAGATCCGCGAGGTCAAGCCGCGGATGAGGCGTGTGAGGGCAGTGAGGGACCTCACCCCTGTGCTTACGGAGGCACAAAGACGAAAACACAAAAACAACTTATATGGTACTTGAGTGTTGCAATCCCACGATGTGGGACTATCTGGTCTCGCCTTCACACGCGCCCGCAGAGTTTTTCGCTCGATTGCCCAAGCTGTTGACTCCTCTGCGCTACTGGCTAGCCTCGGTTGCTTCGCGACACTTGCGAGAGTTTGCTGCACCTGCCGCCTGGGAAGCCTGACGCCTGCTGCTGCTCCAAGCTCCCTGCTGCTTCGGCTGTTAATGGCGGCTGGGGCGTACACCTGACATCCAACAGAACGGCCTATTGGCCCAATGAGAATAGATGGAAACCTTCGCCGTAGCACGGCGAAGGCGGCGGGTGATGCTGCAGGTTGCCAGTCGGCCTAGGCGTGCGTGCCTAGGTCAACCTGTGGCCGGAGATGGTGGGTTGGTCGGGGGGTGCTTGTGGAGGTCTGGAGTGGCAGTGATGGGGTGGAATGGGTTCCTGGTGGTGAGGCGAAGTTCAAGAGGTGGTTGGCGAGCCGTGTGGAGTGGCAGAGTGGTGTGGGCGGCTCGTCGGAGTGCGGTCGGAGGCGAGGAAGATGGAGGCGGTTAGGTACTGTCGAGGGGTAATCAAGTAAAATAGTTGGGGCAAAAGAGAGAGGAGAGGATGGAGAACGTATCTGGGGTTGTCTGGAAGGAAGGGAGGCGGCGGAGAGGACGGCTCGTAACTGCCATCGTCGGGGAAGAAAGACCCTGAGGGAGGAAGCGGCGACGAAGATGAGGTCAGAAGCGCGCGCGCGGGGTACAGCGCGACGCGGGAGGAAGCGGCGGAGAGGACTCTGCTGCTGGTATGGCAGCAGAGCGACGAGAAGGAGGGGAGGAGGTCGCCGGAGCTTGTGGGTCGTTTGGCCGGAGATGGGAGAGAGAGGAATTTGGAAGGGATCTCCATCAAAATCAAGCTTGCCCTCTGCGGCAGGGTCTGGGGTGTCTTTTATAGGTGCTGGCCGCACCTACCAACGCGTGGAGACCGTGCAATCAACGCTACCGGCTCGCCGGAGATGGAAGGAAGGTGGATACCCAAATCTCTCGTGCGTTCGCATGAGAGATTGGGTTTACACCAGCGATTGTAATTGGCTTTAGAAGGAAGGGAATTCCTCAGAGAATCCCCCTTCCATTTCTGGGAGAGAATCTTTGAGGAATTAGAGAGCAATCTCTCTCGAAACTTCACCGGAGCTCGGTTCTGCCCTAGCAATGGCGGCAGGACCGGTTTGCAAAGGAGGCGAAGAACCTAGGGGGCTCTCTGCAAAGGTATTCAAAAGATAGGGACCAATTTGTGATTTAGGTGTACTAAATTGCAAAGTAGGTCAAGATGACCTCTCCTTAGGTCCAAATTTTGGTGAAAACATAATTTGGACCTAAGGAATCCAATGGTGAAGTTGGATTTTAGGTTTGACCTCGTTTGACTGGACATTTTGCGTAAAAACCCAAATTAGGTTAATTGAAGATCTAGGACCCTAATCTAGGTCAAACTAGGTTCCAAAGGCCAAATTAAGTGTTCTAAACCATAGAGGATGTTTTTATATGATTTTTAGAGGGTTTACTTGATTTTTATTCTGACCGAAACCTTGTTAATTTAAGCAGGTCTGTTTTAGGGTTACCAAGTGTCATTTAGTTCTTAGATTGCCCATAAACCCATTTCTGATTAACTCAACCCACTTTTTATCTTATTTGGACCATTTGACCTATGTTTTGCTTCTAAGAAATCCCATTTATGTACTGCAATGGTAAAATTGCAGTTTTAACCTTTATTTCATGTTTTCTTCTCAGAGCACTTGTTCCTTCAGTTAAGCCTTCTTCTAGGTTATGTAGGAGCTTTTATCTTCTTTATTGGGTCAAAATGAGCTATTTATGGCTCATGATGAGGCTCTCATCATACCCCCATGCCTAGCTTTTGCTAGTCCCTTAGCAAAATTTCAAAGTTTTAACTTCCGTTCTAGACCCTGAATGTCTGTCAACAATGATAAGTGCTTCTCCTTTTCTTTTGTGATTAGGTGGGAATGCCGACAATAGGCCTAGAGGTACTCAAGTACCAACCAAAATCCGGACCTGTTCCGCTCTAGCCTTAGTCTTCCGCAAAGGTTTCTACGGCCCACAGAAACTAACCTAGGGTTTGTTGGACTCCGCGGTTAAAGCACCCGTACTTGAGACATTTTTAGCCTAAGTTCAGTTTGCAGTGCATTTTTTGTAAGAGAGAGATAGAAGATTTATTTGTTTGGAGAGCTTTTCTCTCTCTTTTCTTTTTATTTCTAGCTTCGGATTAGGTTCTCAACACGGTCTGTATCGGATTCCTCGTCCCCATCATCAATCCTCAAGGGTCCCTGGCTTTCGAGATTTCGAGATAATCCTGCCGATGGCAACCCCCGGAACCCTGGCTTTCGAGATTTCGAGATAATCCCGCCCATGGCGTTCCGTGGCCGAATCCAGACCCTGGCGATCGACATTTCGTGATAATGCCGCCCATGGTATCTGAACCAGCAGAGTGCTTACATGCCCCCGGTAGGATATTTAAATATCCTAAGAGACAAGCACCGAGGAGACGATATGTTGTTACGCATCTTCGAGGGGAATTGCCCGCCTCTCTACGTTGGGAACTTGTCCAAATCAATTTGTGCTGATTGGCTGCTCCTAATCTAGGTGACTTTTTCAGAACATTAAACGCTTTTCGCGTGATTTGGATGTTTATGCACACTGAACCAGACTGTGTGTGAATTTGGGTGCTTAGGTTACCGAATCCCACAAACCGGAGGTCAGTTAACGAGGTCGAATACTTCCTAAGCCTTAGACTTAATACTTAAGCTTCGCATTTTCCTCAACCTCTTGAGGATTATCCAGATTTTAACGGATACGTGGATTTTTAAGCTAACAAATCTAGCCCAAGAGGCCTAAGACCAGTGTTCCCGCTAATCTCTTGTTATGTCTCCATAGCACTTTTCTGTTCCTTTTTTTTTATTTGGTCTAGAACTTCAGTTAACCTCTTAACCTTTTACTAATGACTATTTTTTTTCATTTTCATTTTGTGCTCCTTTTTGTCATTTTTCTTTCTTTTCCTCCTCTCATTTGTATGACCCTGAATTGTTCCTCCCCTCTATCAAGTCTCTCTCTTTTTTTTTTCTTTTTTCTTTTTTTATGTGAAACCCTTTCTTGATATGAATTTTCTGACATTTTGCACTTTCATACCCCCCCATGCCTAAGATTTGCAATGTCCCCATTGTAAATTAGGTGGGTTCGAATTCAGCTTAGTTCATGTATTAGGACAGGTGTGTGGTGAGTGAATGGGTCGAAGTGACTTGTTGTGAATGATTTCTAATCTCGGGTAGGTATACCTGAGGTGAAGTTGGCTGTTCTAATGGATGAACCCTAAAGTGCAATATGAGTTTCGCATAGAGATGTCAGAAACGGTTTCGGGTTTTTCAAAGAATGACGGGTTGCCTCCCGTTAAGCGCTGAGTTTTACGCCATCAGCTGGGCGCAATGAGCTCAAGTGGAATGGAGGGTAAAGGATGACTCAGCCAAATCTATATCGGTCATGTCAATGAACGGCTTGAGTCTCTGACCGTTCACGACAAAGGGTTCAGAATCGTGGCTGAGTGGGCTGATTTCAATGGCTCCATTTTCGAAGATTTGTCGGACTAGGTAGGGTCCGACCCACTTGGATCTTAGCTTTCCTAGGAATAATTTGAGTCGGGCATCAAAGAGTAAAACTTTTTGACCAGGATGAAAGACCTTTCTAGAAATGTGTTTGTCGTGAAAAGCTTTAACTCGTTCTTTGTAAATTCATGAGTTCTCATACGCGTCGTGGAGTAATTCATTGATCTCACTCATTTGAAGTCTTTTGTGGGTTCCAGCCTTAGAAAGGTCGAGATTACAGGTCCGTACTGCCCAATAGGCTTTATGCTCCAATTCGACGGGGAGGTGACATGCCTTCCCGTACACTAGTCTGAAGGGAGACATTCCTAATTGGGTCTTGTGGGCGGTCCTATAGGCCCACAATGCTTCCGGAAGCCGAGAAGACCAATCTTTTCTATCAGGTCGAACAGTAACCTGAAGGATCTTCTTGATCTCTTGGTTAGATAGCTCAGATAGACCATTAGTTTGGGGGTAGTAAGGAGTAGAGATTCGGTGTGACACCCCGTATTTGGTCATCAGTGACCTGAACTGAGCGTTCGTAAAATGGGTCCCTCCGTCGGAAATTATAGCACGCGGAATCCCGAACCTTGAGAAAATGTTTTGGAGGAATTTTATAACGACTTTATGATTGTTGGTTCGGGTCGGAATGGCTTCTATCCACTTGGAAACATAGTCAACTGCGAGTAAGATGTATTCGAAGCCATCCGAGGTCGGAAAGGGTCCCATGAAATCAATCCCCCAAATATCAAAAATTTCGCATACCAAGATCGGCTGTAGAGGCATCATGTCTCTATGGCTCATGTTGCCCAGAGTCTGGCAATGGGAACATGCCTTACAGTGATCATATGCATCCTTGAAAATTGTGGGCCAGTAGAAGCCACACTGGAGGACTTTCGATGCGATTTTATGTCCAGAAAAATGTCCACCGCATGCCTGGTCATGGCAGAATGAGAGTATGTCTTTGATTTCCACTTCCGTGACGCACCGTCGGATTATCTGATCAGCACCAATGCGGAAAAGATACGGGTCTTCCCATAGGTAATACTTGGCATCGGAACGCAATTTGTCCTTTTTGGCCTTCGACCAATCGGGCAGAATCTGATGTGATGCCAGGTAATTAACTATATCGACGAACCATGGAAGACTTGTACTGATAGTTAGGAGGTGCTCATCAGGGAAATGTTCTGTAATAGGTCCGGAAGGATCAATAATTTCAGAAGGAAGGCGGGACAAGTGATCAGCTACCACATTGTGCTTTCCCGCCTTGTCAAGAATCTCGAGGTCAAATTCTTGCAACAGCAAGATCCAGCGGATTAGTCGAGGTTTCGCGTCCTTGGCAAGGAGATGCCTTACAGCTATGTGATCCGAGTATGTGATAATACGGGAACCCAGAAGGTATGATCTGAATTTTTCCAGGGCAAATACTACGGCCAGCAGCTCTTTCTCAGTAACCGTATAGTTACGCTGAGCCTCATCCAGGGTTTTGCTGGCGTAGTAAATGACCACAGGTTTCCCGTCAATTTTCTACCCCAAAACCGCTCCTACAACGAAGTCAGATGCATCGCACATGATCTCAAAGGGTTGAGACCAATCAGGGGACTGTAGGATTGGGGCTTGGGTGACTCGGTCACGTAGGATCTCAAATGCTTGAGTGCATTCCTTGGAAATTTCAAAAGGCACATCCTTGGAGAGAAGATTGGTCAGGGGGCACGTGATTTTGGAGAAATCAGGGATGAATCGACGGTAGAAACCGACGTGTCCCAAAAAAGATCGGATGTCCTTAATCGAGCTAGGCATAGGGAACTTGGAAATCAGGTTAACCTTAGCTCGATCCACTTTGATGCCTTTCTCTGAGATTAAATGTCCCAGGACAATTCCCTCGGCACCATGAAATGGCTCTTTTCCCAGGAAAGAACCAAATTCACCTCGATGCACCGCCTGAGTATATGGACCAAGTGTTGGAGGCAATCGTCAAATGATTGTCCAAAAACTGAAAAGTCATCCATGAAGACTTCCAGATAATCACCTACCATATCTGAGAATATGGCAAGCATGCACCGCTAAAAAGTTGCAGGTGCATTGCAGAGACCGAACGGCATCCTTCGGAACGCGTACGTCCTGAAGGGGCAGGTGAATGTGGTCTTTTCTTGGTCCTCTGGATGGATTGCCACCTAATTGTAACTGGAGTACCCGTCAAGAAAGCAGAAGAATCTATTTCCCGCTAGTTTCTCGAGGATCTGATCAATAAATGGTAGTGGGAAATGATCCTTCTTCGTGGAGGAATTTAGTCTTCTGTAATCAATGCAGACTCTCCACGAATTAGCTATTCGGGTAGGAATGACTTCTCCGATTTCAGTCGTGATGATGGTAAGTCCTGCCTTCTTGGGCACCACTTGTATTGGACTCACCCAACGACTGTCGGAGATCGGGTAGATGATCCCTGCATCTAACCACTTTATGATCTCCTTTTTCACGACCTCCTGTAGGTTAGGGTTTAGGCGTCTTTGCATTTCTCTTGAAGGTCGTGAGCCTTCTTCTGTGTAGATTCGATGTGTGCAGTATGAAGGGCTTATACCAGTCAAATCATCTAGAGTCCATCCAATGGCTCTACGATGTTGCTGGAGAACAGAAATCAAACGGAGTTCCTGGTCAGGTGTGAGTCGAGAATTGATAATCACAGGAAATGTCTGATTTGAATCCAAAAAGACGTATTTTAGATGTTCGGGAAGGGGCTTGAGTTCCATGACAGGATTGTCAGCAGCAGCGGGTGGTTCGGGGTTTGTATCGAGAGCAATGGTAGGAGTCATAAGTGTGTCTAGATCATGTTCGCACTCCTCTGTTAGCGATTTTTGATTCTCTAGTGGTTGATCAGGAATAATCAGGTTGTCCTCTATATGCAGTTCATCAACCACGGCTTCGACATCACAAATTTCCTCTATAACCCCGCAATTAATCCCTTGTTGGGCCTTGAAAATGTCAATCTTCAGATTTTGATTCCCAAATTTTAATTCTATCTAGCCCTCTTCGCAATTTATATTGGCCCTAGCAGTGGCCAAAAAGGGTCTCCGTAATATGATTGGTGTGTCCCTTGGGTTCTTAGGTGCATCTATGTCCAGTACTATGAAGTCCACTGGGAAATAAAAATCTCGTACCCTAACAATGACATCCTCGAGTATTCCTTTGGGTGACTTGATGGATCGATCGGCTAACTGCAATGTCACCTCAGTGGGTTTAAGTTCAGATTCTTCAAGCTGGTCAAGGAGGGATGTAGGTATTAAATTTATGGAGGCACCTAGGTCTAGTAGGGCTCTATTAAGTTGGGTTTCACCAATTTTACAAGAAATCAAGGGAGTTCCTGGGTCTTTAGCCTTGGGTGGGAGTTTGCTCAAGATGACAGAGCTGGCTCGCTCTGATAGTACGATTGGGTTCCCATCCTTGGTTCGCGACTTACGTTTAGGTGTACATATGTCTTTCAAGAATCTTGCGTAAGTCGGTATGTGGCGAATTGCATCCATCAACGGGATGTTTATCTAGACCTGTTCAAAGAGCTTGACCAGATCCTCCTCAGGAGCCACAGGTTTGGTTGTCCTTTTTCCTTTGGTCAAGGCCTCAGGAAATGGGATCCTAGCTGGTTCCTCTAGGATAGGTCCAGGTTCTTGATCTGGGACAGTAGTATCTTGGATGACTACCCTAGGGTCTTGGCGATTATCAGGCTTGGAGTGGTTCGGATAATGTGGGTCTTGTGTTGTTTTACCACTACGTGTTGTTACAGAGTTTAATCCGGCCTGATTTTGGTTTGGGTTAGGTAGGAGGGGTGGCTGCTGCTGCAATCCTGCATAAGATGTTGAAGCCTCCATCCCGTCTGGTGATGGAGTAGCAGGGGCCTGATAAATCAAATGTGCGTGGCCTGGATTCGGATTCATAACGCGCCTCTGGGTCGGTACGTTATTTGGGTTGGGCAGAGGTTGCGAAGGAAGGGTGCCAGGTTGGCGGGAATTTGCCATCTGGGCCAGTTGGTTACGAACCTCTGTGATCTTGTCCTTGTGCTGTTTTTACATTGCCGCATTCGTCTTTTGAATGTCAGCCAGTGTTTGAAGGATAAGAGTCAGTTGATCCTGATTTTTCCCGGATTGGTAGGTGGGATTGGGCCGAGGCTGAGGCGGCTGATATGGACGAGGAGCTTGTGGACGGGGTTGATATGGCGGTCTTTGAGAATTTCCCGCCCACTGAAAGTTAGGATGATTTCGCCATCCAGGGTTGTAGGTATTGGAGTATGGGTCATTCTGGATGGCGTTGAGGTCCTCGCAGTTTTGAGGAACCTCAGGAAAGTCAGAATACGAGGGTTCAGAGTTCCCCCAACTCGAGTAGAAGGGATCGGAGGTCACTCTGGTCCGAGAGGTAGACGGGGGTGGATATGGGTCCATCCCCTTAACAGGTTGGTGATAGATGTTTTGCACTGTTTCTCTTGCCAGAGGAGGTCGTGTAAAAGAGTTTTGTGCAAAGGTGGCTTGCTGCAAATGTCGAGTTAGCTCGTCCACCTTCTTTTCTATGATAGAGACCTTGTCCAACAGACTGGCCATCAGTTCCAGGTCGACAGAAGTGGATAGGTCCTGCGTCTCATGTGTCCCTCTTAGATTCGTCGATGCGCGGGCATTCGTCCTGTCGAATAAGCCCAAGGAGTCATTGTTTATGGAGTTCTCGCACATGTTTTCAAGAATCTCCCACACCGTGTCCTCTTGTTGGCCCATGATGTTTCCTCCACATGTTGCATTGACAAATAGACGAATATCCTCACGGAGTCCCTGGTAAAAAGACTGGACTTGTTCCCACTTAGGAACTCCATGATGGGGGCACTTTCGCATGAGATCTAGGAATCGATCCCAAGCTTCGTGAAGAGGTTCTCCCGGTTGTTGAGTGAAATGAGTGATCTGGTGGCGCAAGGCATTCGTCCGGCCAACAGGGAAGAATTTTTTCAAAAATTCAGACTGTAATTCCTCCCATGTGTTGATCGGGCGGGTCTGAGTCTGATACCAGTGTGCGGCCTTGTCCAAGAGGGAGAACGAAAACATTTTCATGAGTAGGATATCCCGATTTTGTACATCTGACCCGAAGGTCTGGGCCAGATGTTTGAGTTGTTTAATGTGTTGGAATGGATCCTCAGAGTTAAGCCCATGGAACTTCGGTATGGCATGAATCATATTGGGCTTCAGTTAAGAGTCAGGTCCTCCAATTGGGATTCGTACTCGGGGTTCGATTGCCACCGCAACGGGATTATAGTGATCTCACATCATAGGTCGCTGCGGTGGGTTTACAAAGTTCTGAAAGAGATCGTTCAAGCGTTGAAGTTGGTGTTCAAGGTTATTCTCTTCTTCAATGGGTTGTGCCATGATGGGAGAAGAAGGAGAATCAGGGTCTGAATCAGATGAAAGATTTATGTGGTGGGGTTGCTGTACAAACAAGGGCGTCGAGGCTTGGCCTCGACGAGAATGAATTTCTAAAGGAGGTCTTAAAGGTGGTCTTAAGGACCTCCTACCGAACATGCACCGAAAGATGTGATGAGATTAGAAGGTGCTGGACCCAATCAAGACACCCAAGAATTGTTGGGTGACTATAGAGGTTCGGGGCAGATGGACCCCTGGATCAGAAGATCGTCCACCTGAGAAATACCTGGGCAGCCAGAGAGGGAGAGTCCTGCAAAGACCCCTACACGGTAGAGTGTCCCCACGGGTTACAGGGTTTCCCCCACCCGACCTCTCTTGTCACTGCGGTTCCAGGTAGACCAGAATGGGGATCTTGACCTCTTAAGTCTACCTTTTTTTATTTTAAGATCAAGGTGCTTAATGTTCCACTTGAACTTTTAAGTATTTTGAGTACAAAAGTGACCTAATATTAAGGTTGGTTGACCCAAGGGATCAACTTCACCTCTTGTTCCTTTGAGAGCTTTTAGGTCCTTCCTTTTATGGTTCAAATGGATTATCAGCCTTATTTGCTTAGGGTTCCTCTTGTATAAATCGTTTCAAACATGGTTTAGGCACACCTCTTTTTGGAAAGTTTGTTTCTTTGTTTTAGAGAAGATGTGTCTCTAAAAACCCTATCTTTGCAATCCCCAACTTGGCTCTAGTGGGTCCAATTTAGTTCCCTTAGAAATTAGCACTTAGGGCTCAATCAAGAAAGTTTTAGCCCTAGTTGCCTTAGTTGGATGAACAGACAAAATTATGTTGAAATGAAAATCAGGCAACTTGATGAGTTACTAAATATGAAACAGGTAGCCCTAAGTTGATTTCTCTCTTTTTTTTTTTCTTTTTTTAGATTGTGAGAGGGTTAAGAGAGAGGGCTTATGGAGATTACCTGTTCCTTGGAGAGTCAGTTGTGCAGTTGCTATTCTTTCCTTTTTGTTTTGCTTTCCCTGCTTGAACACAACAAAAGAGAGAAGTTAAGTCAGATATTAGATAGAAAAGTTGTACTCAAAAGCTTTAAAAGTGCCCGTTGCTCCCCGGCAACGGCGCCAAAAATGTTCTCAACGATTTTGTGCGGATTTAAAGCGTATTATGTTCTAGTATAACCAACAAAATGTTTAAACAAATATAAAGAATTTTATTACTCGAACAACTAGAGTATCCAAGGTCGAACACGGGGAGCAATCTCAGTACTTTGTAAAACCAAAGAATACAACTGCTAAATGCAAATATAATTCATTCAAAGAGAGAATTTTAAAAAGGATTTGGAAAAAAAGTAGAATTGGACGTCTGATTTGTGTATCAGACGTCTTAAATGTGATCTCTCTCTCTCTTCTTCGTGGCTCTTCTCCTTTCTTTGCTTCTATATCTTTCCTTCTTCTCCTGCCTTGCCTTTCTTCTTTCTTCTTCTTTTTTCTTCTGATCTCTTTGCAGTCTTCCCTTGTCTTCTTCTTCGTTCTTCTCTCTCTTCTGCCTTGTCTTCCTTCTTCTTCTCTGCGAAGACTTCTCCTTTCACTGCTACACAGCCTCTTCTTTCTTCTCTTCCTGTTCTGCAGCCGCTAAGTGTTCGCTGCCTTGGTCAGTTCTTCCTTCCTACACACACCACACAGTAGCAAAAACCTACCCCCGTCCCTCTACCCAAGCGTCTCTCTCTCTCAAGAGATTCACTCACGGACGCTCTCCCAGAGCCACACGGGTAGTCGGGTCGGGTTCGCACCCGGGACCAGGCGCACCGACAGGTGATGATGCACGAGGAGTGCGTAGGTCTAGGTTGGGTCGGATCCGCCAGATCCGCAAGGTCAAGCCGCAGACGAGGCATGTGAGGGCAGTGAGGGACCTCACCCCTGTGCTTACGGAGGCACTAAGACGAAAACACAAAAATAACTTATATGGTACCTGAGTGTTGCAATCCCACGATGTGGGACTATCTGGTCTCGCCTTCACGCGCGCCCGCAGAGTGTTGCAATCCCTCTGTGCTACTATCTAGCCTCGGTTGCTTCACGACACTTGCGAGAGTCTGCTGCCGCCTGGGAAGCCTGACGCCTGCTGCTGCTTCGGCTGTTAGTGGCGGCTGGGGTGTACACCTGACATCCAATAGAACGGCCTATTCGCCCAATGAGAATAGATGGAAACCTTCGCCGTAGCACGGCGAAGGCGGCGGGTGATGCTGCAGGTTGCCGGTCGGCCTAGGCGTGCGTGCCTAGGTCAACCTGTGGCCGGAGATGGTGGGTTGGTCGGGGGGTGCTTGTGGAGGTCTGGAGTGGCAGTGATGGGGTGGAATGGGTTCCTGGTGGTGAGGCAAAGTTCAAGAGGTGGTTGGCGAGCCGTGTGGAGTGGCAGAGTGGTGTGGGCGGCTCGTCGGAGTGCGGTCGGAGGCGAGGAAGATGGAGGCGGTTAGGTACTGTCGAGGGGTAATCAAGTAAAATAGTTGGGGGAAAAGAGAGAGGAGAGGATGGAGAACGTATCTGGGGTTGTCTGGAAGGAAGGGAGGCGGCGGAGAGGATGGCTCGTAACTGCCGTCGTCGGGGAAGAAAGACCCTGAGGGAGGAAGCAGCGACGAAGATGAGGTCAGAAGCGTGCACGCGGGGTACAACGCGATGCAGGAGGAAGCGGCGGAGAGGACTCTGCTGCTGGTATGGCAGCAGAGCGATGAGAAGGAGGGGAGGAGGTCGCCGGAGCTTGTGGGTCGTTTGGCCGGAGATGGGAGAGAGAGGAATTTGGAAGGGATCTCCGTCAAAATCAAGCTTGCCCTTTGCTTCAGGGTCTGGGGTGTCTTTTATAGGTGCTGGCCGCACCTACCAGCGCGTGGAGACTGCGCAATCAACGCTGCCGGCTCGCCGGAGATGGAAGGAAGGTGGATACCCAAATCTCTCGTGCGTTCGCACGAGAGATTGGGTTCACACCAGCGATTGTAATTGGCTTTAGAAGGAAGGGAATTCCTCAGAGAATCCCCTTCCATTTCTGGGAGAGAATCTCTGAGGAATTAGAGAGCAATCTCTCTCGAAACTTCGTCGGAGCTCGGTTTTGCCCTAGCAATGGCGGCAGGATCGGTTTGCAAAGGAGGCAAAGAACCTAGGGGGCTCTCTGCAAAGGTATTCAAAAGATAGGGACCAATTTGTGATTTGGGTGTACTAAATTGCAAAGTAGGTCAAGATGACCTCTCCTTAGGTCCAAATTTTGGTACAAACCTAATTTGGACCTAAGGAATCCAATGGTGAAGTTGGATTTTAGGTTTGACCTCGTTTGACTGGACATTTTGCGTAAAAATCCAAATTAGGTTAATTGAAGATCTAGGACCCTAATCTAGGTCAAACTAGGTTCCAAAGGCCAAATTAAGTGTTCTAAACCGTAGAGGATGTTTTTATATGATTTTTAGAGGGTTTACTTGATTTTTATTCTGACCGAAACCTTGTTAATTTAAGCGGGTCTGTTTTAGGGTTACCAAGTGTCATTTAGTTCTTAGATTGCACATAAACCCATTTCTGATTAACTCAACCCACTTTTTATCTTATTTGGACCATTTGACCTATGTTTTGCTTCTGAGAAATCCCGTTTATGTACTGCAATGGTAAAATTACAGTTTTAACCTTTATTTCATGTTTTCTTCTCAGAGCACTTGTTCCTTCAGTTAAGCCTTCTTCTAGGTTATGTAGGAGCTTTTATCTTCTTTATTGGGTCAAAATGAGCTAGTTATGGCTCATGATGAGGCTCTCATCAGTCCTCTCCCCCATGCCTTATTCAAACAATGTCCTCATTGAAAACAAAAATAGTTAAAGGAAGATATTACCTGAGGCGGAGAATGGTAGGAGCTAAGGCTCCTCACGAGTGACCTCGTCAACCAGATGGCCATCCAAAGTATTGTATGGTTTTAACCATTGACCGTTGATGATAAAGGGAGTTGCTGAAGAGGAAGGGTTTTTAATCTCCACAGCTCCATGCAGAAATACTTTAGTGATTATGTAAGGCCCATCCCAACGAGATTTTAACTTCCCAGGAAAAAGCTTAAGTTTGGAATTGAAAAGCCAGACTTGTTGGTTTCAAAGGTCTTTCGAAGTATAAACTTATCATGCAAGACCTTAGTTCTTTCTTTATAAGCTTGAGAGGTGTCATAAGCATCATTCCTCAGCTCTTGAAGCTCACTTAATTCTAGAAGTCGTGCCTTACCTGCCTTCTCTAAATCTATGTTAACACTTCGAATAGCCCAAAGTGCCTTATGTTCCAACTCAACAGGTAAATGGCATGCTTTCCCATACACAATCCGAAAGGGAGAAGTACCCAAAGGGGTCTTATTGGCCGTTAGATATGCCCACAAAGCATGATCGAGCTTTTGGGACCAGTCTTTCCTATCAGGTCTAACGGTCTTTTCCAAAATATTTTTTATCTCCCTATTCGACACTTCAACCTAGCCACTTGTCTAAGGATGGTAAGGGGTAGCAACCTTGTGAGTCACTCCCAGACTCCTGATTAGCCGATTGAAGTGGTGGTTTCGGAAATGACGTCCCCCATCACTTATAATGGTCTTGGGGCAGCCAAAACGGGATATGATATTGGCCTTCACAAATTTCAAAACCACAGAGTGGTTATTTGTGCGCATAGGAATGGCCTCTATCCATTTAGAGACATAATCAACTGCCACCAAGATATATTCATAACCATGGGACGATGGGAAGGGGCCCATAAAGTCAATTCCACACAAATCAAAAATTTCAACAGATTGAATAGGATGTTGAGGCATTTCATTCCTCTTCCCAATCGTTCCAGTCCGTTGACATCTAATATAGGCCTTAACAAAATTATGAGAATCCTTAAATAAGGAAGGCCACCAAAAATCGGACTGGAGAACCTTAAAAGCAGTTTTCTTAGCACCAAAGTGTCCTCCACAATGAAGTTCATGGAAAAAACTTAGCACACTTTGTTGTTTCTCTTCAGGTACACAACGTCTCAATACTTGGTCTTGTCCAATTCTAAATAATTCTAGCTCTTCCCAATGAAAATATCTTGCTTGGGAAATGAATCTCTTTCTTTTCTACTCATCCCAAGAGCCAGGAGTTTGTCCAGTGACCAAGTAATTTACTGTATCTGCACACCAAAGTAAGGTTGGTGTTACCGCCATTAGAGTTTCATCGGGAAATGTCTCACAAATGTCTCCAGAAAGAGAGTCATTAAGAGGAAGGCGAGACAGGTAGTCAGCCACAACATTTTCTACTCCTTTCTTTTCACGTATTTCCAAGTCAAATTCTTGAAGGAGTAGGATCCACCTAATCAGACGTGGCTTAGAATCTTTCTTAGCAATGAGATGTTTCACTGCGGCATGAACAGTAAAAATAACCACCTTAGACCCAAGCAGATAAGACCTAAACTTCTCCAGAGCAAAATCTACAGCAAGTAATTCTTTTTCAGTGACGGTGTACTTTTGCTGAGGTTCGATTAAAGTCTTGTTTGCATAATGCAGCACATGAGGTCTTCCCTCAACCCTTTGTCCAAGGACTACTCTCACTGCATAATCCGAAGCATCACACATCAGCTCAAATGGGAGTATCCAATCAAGAGCTTGGAGAATAGGCGCAGAGATCAAGGCCTCCTTTTGAGTTTGAAAGGCCTCGGCACACTTTGAATCAAAATTGAAGGAAGATTCCTTCTCCAACAAGTCACAAAGTGGACTAGAAATTTTACTAAAATTTTTAATAAAGTGCCTATAAAAGCCGGCATGGCCCAGAAAGGATCTAATCTGTTTGACGTTAGTAGGCAATGGGAGTTTGGAAATAGAATCAATCTTGGCTTTATCTACTTCCAAACCTTACTCGGATACAACATGCCCAAGTACAATCCTTTCTGTACCATGAAGTGACTTTTCTCCCAGCTGAGGACTAAACCAGTCTCCTTACATCGCTTCAACACATTCTCCAGGTGCAGGAGACACTGGTCGAAAGACGAGCCATAAATGGAGAAGTCATCCATAAACACTTCAACACACTCGTCAATCATGTCCTAAAAGATAGACATCATACACCACTGGAAAGTTGCATGGGCATTACATAATCCAAACAGCATACGCCTGAATGCAAAAGTACCGTAAGGACTCATGAATGTCGTCTTCTCCTGGTCATCAGGAAAGACTGCCACCTGATTGTACCCAGAATATCCATCGAGAAAGCAATAGTACTTATTCCTTGCCAATTTCTCGAGAATTTGATCAATAAAAGGCAAGGGAAAGTGATCCTTCTAGGTAGCGGTGTTCAGCTTGAGGTAATCAATACAAACCCTCCATCCAGTTGAGGGTCTAGTGACAACTTGTTCACCTTGGTTGTTGAATTCCATAGAAAAGCCTACCTTCTTTGGCACCACATGAATAGGACTTACCCATTTACTATCTATAATGGGATATATGATCCCAGTGCCCAACCACTTCAAGATTTCCTTTTTTACCACCTCCCTCATATTAGGGTTCAGACGTCTCTGCATGTCCCTAAATGTCTTGATGGAATCATCAGTACAAATGTGGTGCATGCAGAGTGTAGAGTCTATACCCTTAATGTCAGCAATGCTCCAAGCAATAGCTTCCTTGTGCCTAGACAAGCATTCAATCAGGGCTCCCTCCCATGCCTCAGATAGCATAGCCGAAATGATAATGGGGAGCATATCATTGGCACCTAGGAAAATGTACTTGAGAGTGTCAGGGAGGGGTTTCAACTCAAGGTCGGGGGCTTGTATGGTTGAGGGTTTCATAATAGATGTCCCCATCTCAGGTAGCAGATCTACCTTTGGCAGAAATGATGGGGGAAGAGACTCAGCAGAAACACCTAGCAATTCCTCAAGGTCTAGTATATCCCCTTCACATTCCTTCAAGAGATGGGAATGCTCATTTAGCATGACATCACATAACATTGCAGGGGTTGCCTCTTCAATCAGGTCATCTATCACCTCAACTTGAGAACAAACCTCAAGTCTGGCTTGTTTGTAAGCATCAAACACATTAAGCCGGATTTTCCTATTCCCAAAGCCCATTTTTAATGCCCCAGTATTGCAATTGATTGAAGCATGCGAAGTTGCAAGGAAGGGGTGGCCGAAAATGATGGAGGGTTTGGTTGGCTTGTTGGTAGGGTCAGTGTCCAAAACAAAGAAGTCAACGGGAAAGAAGAAATCCTCCACTCTTATGAGGACATCTTCCAAAATTCCCCGTGGTGTCTTAAGTGATCGATCAACAACTTGAAGGACTACAGGGCTAGGCTTCAGATTGCCTCCCCCAAGTTGTTCATATACGTAGCTCGGAAGGATGTTCACCCCCGCACCCAGATCAAGTAGAGCCTGATCAATTTGTAAGTCACCAATAACTATTGAGATGTATGGGGCTCCTGGGTCCTTAAGTTTCGGGGGTGTGCCATGTTGAACAATTGAACTAACAGAATCAGGCAGGACAACTTTTGATTGGACCTGTTTTCTAGATTGCTGCTTTTTCGTGCACAGGTCCTTTAAGAAGCGGGCATAAGACAGAATCTGCCTGATAGCTTCAAGCAAAGGCAGGTTAATCTGCACTTGCTTGAAAGTTTCCATAATCTCATCCGTCTTATCTTTGGCTCCAGATGAGCCAGCAGATGTCTGCCTAGAGGTGGATAAGTGCTCTAGAAAAGGCACTCTCGATCTCTAGATGGAAGGGTTGTCATGTCGAGTAAGGGGTGGAACAGGGGCAACTTCTTCCGGTGAGGTGATTTCAAGCGGAGAAGATTAGGGCAAGTCTTATTCGGTGGGGATGAAAGTTGCGGTGGATGGTTTATTAGGGGGTAAGACTATAGGAGCATCGAGTTTGGAAATTTCTTTCCCACTCCTCATAATAGTCACCGCCTGAGCATGCTCCTTAAAGACAATCCCTTTTCCTTTAGGATTTTCCTCAACAGCACTATGGAGCTTCCTAGTTTCCCTTTGTCTAACGACCTCAACAAGGTGTCCTATTTGTGATTTCATCTCATGTATAGCCTTGTCATGAGACTGGATGATGGCACTTTGACATTCTTGCATAGTTTTCAACATCACCTTCAATTCATCCATCTAAAAGGTCTTAGGTTGGTCTAAGGTCTAAGGTTGGTTCATTTGATGGTTTTGAAAGGATTGTGGTTTATAATTCCCTGAATTTGAGACATTTCCTTGTCTCCATGAAAAGTTTGGGTGGTTCCTCCATCCCTCATTATAAGTGTTGGAGAAAGGGTCATTACGAGGTCTAGGACGGAACCCTTGAGCGACATTCAGATCCGCTTGTACAAGCTCAGGGAATTGGGAGGCCAAGTGGCAATCCACAGTGGCGTGTGTATTGCCGTGGCAAATTAAGCATTCAGAAGCTTGGGATGTGGAGGTGTTAGATACGAATGAACTCGGGTTCAACATAAGCCTTTCCATGTTTTGATTCAATAATTGAATCTGATAGGCTAAATTCTGGGTGTCCCTTGCCTCATTCACCTCCAACGTTCTTTGCATGAGAGTGGTCTTTCTATCCATGTAGGCAGAATTCAAGTGAATAGAATTCTCACTCAGTATCAAAAAGGTTCCAAGCTTCATGCTCAGTCTTAGATAGAAAGGTTCCTACACAGGCACCATCCACAGTTTGCCTATGCGAATCATTAAGTCTGGTATGGAACCTTTCAACCAGTTGCCATTTAGGCACCTGGTGATATGGGCAAAGTCTCAGCAAGTCGTTAAAGCTCTCCCACGCATCATGGAATGCTTCCCCATCCTTTTGAACAAAACTCATAATTTCCCTCCTAAAGTGATTGGTTTTGCTCATGGGGAAGTACTTCTTCAAAACTCCTTTTTTAGGGCATCCCAAGTGTTAATATTATCAAGGGTGTGATACCAATACTTGGTTTTGTCCTTAAGGGAGAAGGGAAAGAGGGTTCGCATTTGAGCGTCATCAGTAACACCCTGCAGCTTCACCGTGGAACAGACCTCGGTGAATTCCTCTATATGCCTATAAGGGTCTTCTCTAGTAGTACCTGCAAGGATATGGTACTGCTTTTGATCTCATAAGGATTGTCCCCTCCAGGTCTATGTAGTGTAGGGCTAGCTTGATTGGTTGGAATGAAATATTCCTTAAGGCTCCTTTGACCGACCATTTCTCCCCTTGGAAGGTTTCTTCTTAAGATTCTTTTAGGTTCAGGATCAAACACATGTTGTCTCCTAAGAGAATGCCTACCAAGCATGCACTACAAACACAATTCAGAAGGACTTGTTCGGTCTTTACAAATTCAAGCTTTTGACTTTAGTTCAAATTGTTGGTGACAAAGCAAGTTGCCCAATCAATTATGCACCTATTGTCAACCTTTGAAATGCCTAAAAAGATCTAGTTGGACCTGAGGTATTCTTCCCTAAATCTCAAATGGTAAAGCAAATCCAAAGATGGAAAATCGAGGGATGCAAGTAGGCCTAAGCCTTCCTTTGAAGTTATGCTTTCGCGGTGCTTCTAACTACCCCCAAAAATCCGTGACAGGGTATCCCCCTCTTTGGATTTACAAAACCTTTGATCTCAAGTTCCGAACACTTCAGAATCCAACGGTAGGAGGGCTCTTGTCCTAGTCGTTCCAAGACTTAGGAGTGTCTAAATGCGTGCCGTGGTGCAAAGGATATAAATGTGCATTCACCGCAAAAAGATTTGAATTTTGAATTGCACACCACGTTTGAAAATCAAGTCCTTGATTTTTAGATGTCCCTCCTTTAATTAGTCCTTTTTCAAGAATATATGTGACCACTTGTTAGATCGCTTCAAGACAAATTATGTGGTCTTCGAATTAAGTCCAAATGCAATGCGTGATCAAGAATAGGATGCAAAGTATGAGAATGCGTACCTTGCTTCCAGCAATCAACGATGCTAGAATGCACGCAATGCAGAGAAGTAAATCTAGAGGCTGCTCATACAAACCTAAATGGTTCATCCTAGGGGCAGGCAGCTTCTAGCAGACAGCTCATTTATTATTATTATTATTTTAACTACTTATGCACAAGCAAATAAAGGTAAACAATCCACAAAATAAACTAAAAACCTAAATCTAAAGAAAAGGGAACAGGCTCCAAAAAATTACCAACACAGGCCTAAAACAAAATCGGGGAACAAACCCCTCAAAATATACCCCAGAACAAGGGTTTCAAACCAAATGTGCAATGAAAAATTAAGTCTAAAGTCTTAATCCTACTCTAATCAAATCAGCAACTAAATGTATAGAGATGATCGTCACGTCCCCATCCTTCCCCTCCTTTACAAGGTAGCTCGATCAATTTCTCCTCTGGCGACGTCAAGGGTCGCCTCTCACGATGGCTGGTGTGATTGCGAGTCGTAGAATGTGTTGCAGATCGTTGCACTCGCCTCTCTCTAATTCCTCGCACAAATTTCTCGCACAAAAAAAGTAATAAATGGTCAGATCACTGACTAATCAATAATTAAAATAACCACTCGCAGAAGAGCGGGTCGTGTCCACAGGGAGGCAATGACATATTTAAACTCGCACCAGTTAAAAACATATGTTCATAGTTAGTTTCGACGAGAATTGAGCCAAATCTACTTTCAGATTAAAAAAACATCAAGAGAACATGCTGAAATGGCAATTTTCCACAACTAAAGGATATATTTTGCAATGCAGCTAAATAAAATAATAGTAAAGTTGACAATGGCATAGAATGTAAATATTAATAGAGGCTTTACTGTAGCAAAATAGGGGAACTTCTTCCCCTTGTCCGTGCGCGAGGAGGGAATGGTCGGAGGTGTGAAGCTCGAAGGAGGATCTCTGGACCGAGGGCTCCGTAATGGCGGTCGTGGCGAAGTGCGAGGTGCCCCGAGGTGGCCGGACGGAGGTACGGTAGTGGTGGGTTCTGGTGGCTGCTGAAGTGCTTCACGCGGTGAATGTGTAGGCCGTGCAGGCGTGCACTGGCGTGGCTGAGCTCGACCGCAGCTGTTGCTACTGCGTACTGATGGCCGCATGCTGCAAGCGTCGATGGCACACTGTAGGGAGTGCGGCAGAAGTGCAGCACACTCTACGCAGGCGGCTGGAGGGCGTTTGCTGCTGCAAGTGAGCGGTAGGGGCACGTGTGGGCTGGAGTGGCACTGCTGCACGAGGTGAGGCACACCAAGGGGAGCTGGTGGGCGTGCACTAGGGGATGGAGCGTGGAGGATGGTGCACGCAGCAAGGGCGTGTGTGGGGATGGCGGTGCTACAGGAGATGAGTGCGTGCGGTGGAGTTGTGGACGGTGCTGCACGCTGGTGGGTAAGTGCGTGCAGTGGATTGGAGATGAAGGTGCGGGCAAGGTATGTAGGCACAGATGCGCTGAGGAACACGCAAGGCTGATGAAGAAGAAACACGGTGATGGCCAGCCCACTGGATTGGCGCGGCGAGCTGTCACCTCGCTGACCCACGGTGTGGTGGAGCTTGGCCTTGGAGACTACAGTGAGGAGCGGGTGCATGGTGATGGGCGGGCGGTGTCTCCTCCCGCATGACAACTCTCCCTCCTTTTGTAGCCACAGCCTTGGTTTCAAATTCAAAATGGCGTAGCGTAAATGTGATGCCCAGGAGGAGGAAGCAGAGGAGTTACCTGTGCAAAGGAGAAAATAATAAAATATTATGGTTATTTATGTATATGCCCTTAACTTCTATGTTAAATTAAAACAATGCATGCAATGCACCTAATTGGTTAACTAATTAAATGAATGCAATTCTAAATGCGTTTAGTTATGAATGCAATGCATGAATTATGTACTTAAGTTAGAAATATGAATTAATCTATTTACATCCTAATATAAGCTAAATAAATGTTAGAATTAACTTAATGTCTAGGCACTTAAATACTTAAATAGCCCACAAACATGGGCTAATCACTCAGCCATTGGATTGATGATCCAACGGGTGAGGTGAGTTAGCCATCTCTTGAAGAAGTGGAGCGGGAGACTTGGGTCGATGTTGGGCAACTAGGATGGAGCCATGCGGTGCCATCCTGGCCGTCCATCTTCTTTAACTTGTAGATGGTGCCACGGATGTCGGTTTGGATCGATTTTCACACCGTTGGGCTGTGATCATTGATCCGAACCCATCCGTGCAGTTGGATTTGTCATATGAGGTGCAGATTTAACACTACTTGGCCCCTTGACCACTGATCTTTCTCGAACTATATATGATGTTATGGTCATCCGATCGGGGCGATCTCGGAGTCATTGAATTCCGATCGTTGCCCTGATCAGATCCGTATGATTGGATCTCAAATCCAAGGCCTCAATAACTATTACCTTGTTCCCTGACCACAAAAAGAGAGAATTAACCTAAAATTTATACAATCTAACCTAAATGCATGATGATGCATGTTATGCAATATTTATAATGCATGATGCAATTATATGCCTAAGAACACACATAAATAGATAGTTTTTGTGACATAGATGTGTCTACATCAGTAGGTGTGGTGTGCTGAGGCTTTAGGTGCCTCCTCTTCCGACCGCCCTAGGAGTGGTCGGGCTGGTAGGGCCTCTTCTGACCCCCTCCATTGGTATCTCACACAACCAGGTTAATCTCCTTATATCTCATTGCCGCCTCGACCACTCGAGAGAATATGGGTAGCTTCAGGGGCTTCACATACCCCCGTATAGTAGGTCGAAGGCCCTCAGTGAACCTCCATAGTCGCTCCTCCTCTGTAGCTACTGCAGATGGGGCAAAGCGTGGCAGCTCTAGGAAACACGTGTAGTACGCTCTAATTGACATCGTCTCCTAGCGGAGGATGTGAAATTCTTACCTCCTCTGGTCCTACCACATTTGCAGGAAGTACTGCTTGCAGAAGTGAGTCACAAACCTATCCCAGGATGGCCTCCCCTCTCTTGTCCTCAAACTGCCCACTACCACATGTGGGCGATGCTCTCAAGCTGGTACGTGGCAAAAGCCACGCGATACTCTGCAGGGGGTGGAGCATGTCAAAGATCTTCTCCATCTACTCCAGCCAATCCTTTACCTCAGACGGGCTCTCCTCTCCCTTTAAGGAAGGGGGCTTCAGCTTTCGGAACTGTGTGAACAGCTCATGGTGAAGAGGTAACAGGGGCACAGGTGTAATTCCCTACCTCGGAAAGGATGAGATCAGCGTGACATAAAATGTGGAATTAAAATATAACAATCTCACAAAAATAGACAATCACATAAAGTACATAATGATTTTTAGGTGGAAACCCAAACCGGGTGAAAACCACCACCTAACCCTCTTGAGTTAGGATTTTTCGATCAACCAAGTTGATTAAATCCACTAACGTACTACTTAAACAATGGTAGTACAACCTCAATTACAACCACGCTACTTTATATGAGGGTAGCGTACCTCAAACCCCTTCTCTTCATGAGAAGGATTTTGTCTTACGAAGGAGATGGGAATTCGCAAAGCGAATACCCAACACAAATAACAAAGTAAATTACAAATATAGTCCTATAGAGCCAATAAAGTAAATCTTAACCTAAGCTTCTATAGGAGTAAGGATGCTTCCCTTTGGTGGAAGTGCGTCGATGACGCGGATGCGTGAACTAAGCAATGGCATAATGACACTCTCGTGAACTACGACGCAAGAACAGGTGCACAGTAAGACGAAGCTCTTAGGTGAAGTGAGTGCTTGTAGAGCTAGAGCCTCTTCTATAGATCAATTTGACACAAAGATGTTGAAATGCTTGTACTTGCTGTGTGTTTAAGTGGCAAAGGTTCTCCTCTATTTATAGAGGCACTATGAAGGCTTTGGAAGGCCTTGGAAGGCTTCCATAGCCGTTGGGTGCAAGGTCCAAGAAAATCAGGCTGAAATCAGGATTAATCATTACACTGATAGGGTTATCAGATGTCTAATCCTAGCATCAAACGTCTGGAAAACTAGTTTAAGACATCTGGGAACAAAGTCAGACGTCTGATTATAGGCGAGTCTCCTTCCTGACTTGAATCAGATCGAAATAGGGTTCTAGTGGAAGTGCATCAGATGACACACAGGACATCTGGAATGATGTCTAGACGTCTGGAAACCTACTTTTCTGCGAAAATGGAATCCTGATGGAGTACAATAGCTATAAAATCTTTGAGAAGAGATTTTCGGTCAGCCGAGGCAAAACAGTCATGTAGCAGATGTCTGGGGTCCTCTACGGACGTTTGATACGAGGCAACGGTCATTTTCTTCAGTGTTTGCTAAGGCAGCCAACGGTCCACTAATTGGATGTCTGTCAAAATCATCAGACGTCTTCTAAGACATCTGGACTAAGGTCAGGACGTCTGATTTTATCAGACAGAACTAACTAAATCCAGCTTAAATATTATCGGACGTCTGAGTCGACAGTCAAATGTCTTAAAAGTATTTATCAGACGTCTGAATTTTGGATTAGACGTCTGAAAAGGCTGTTTGAATCCTATTTTGGTTTTCTAAGCTTTCTACAGAAAACCTAAGTATCCTAGGGTTGTGCAAGTGTTTCTAGGACTACTGTTAGGGTACTTTGAGGCTCTTTAACATAAATCTAAGTAACAGAATAAAGAGCAACAAAAGAAACAAAAATATAAGGATTACAAGGAAAGGAAATCTATCATATTCTTCATCTCCTTCCTTCTTCAAACCATCGCTCCTCGCGAAGCTCCTCTGTTCTCTGTCAAGCTCCTCCAATCCGCCATGGATGAGAGCTCGAACTTCGTCTAACCACATCTCCATTTGCAATTAACCTGAAATCTAAGACTTCAAGTGCAAATGTTAAATGACACGTGTTTTGTTATCATCAAAATAAACGATCGTGGTACTCTAGCACCAATAATCTCCCCCTTTTTGATGATGACAAAATCATAAATAATAATGCAAAAAATCCTCCCCCTTTTTGACATTATCTAAAAGGTTTAATTGATTTTAAATTACCTATAACTCCCCCTTAAAACATGCTCTTCTATGAATTTATTTTAACAAGAGTAATGTTCTCCCCCTTTTTGTAACAACAAGATAGCTATTATTTTTCTCCCCCTTACTAAAGGAAATTTAGCTAACTTACATCTCCCCCTTAATAATTGATAATAAGCTCATAATTTAAACTCCCCCTATCTATATGCTTAATGATAAAAGATAGGGTAAAGGGTTTTACCTCACCTACCATGGCCAATAAAATTGCCCAAATGAAAGTGATGGATGCCACATTGGATGGGGCTCCCATCCGTAGCTTGGAGGCCCTGGCACTGGCGCCAGTCTCCAGTCTGGCAGTCGACATGCGGTGAGTTGTTCAGTTGTTCATTGTCTCATCGGTCTTCTCGTTCTCCTCCTTGGTCTACTCCTTCGTTCTCCCAACTCGAGTTGACCAACCTTGAGCTTGTAGGTCCAATCTCTTGTACTATAGTCACCGTTGAAACCTACAAAACATGATTCCAAATCTTTCTTAAGTATCCAAGTGAGCTTGGATCCGGATTTGTTAGCGGGTCTCCTTGACGAAGATCCTTTCTCAACCTTAGGGCTATGCGAATTTTCTACTTTGTTGATTAATTTGTTAGAATTTTCCCTAAGACATGCGATTTCTTTTTCTATAACATTTATCTTGGTATTTAAATCAGAAATTTCTAATTTTAGACTAGCATTTTCCTTAATCAATTTAGTATTTTCATTGATTAAATCTTTATTTTCTAATAACAAGTTATTTTCCCTAGGACTAGCTTTTAGATCATTGAGTTTTATTTCTAATCTTTCATTTTCATTTTTAAGAAAACTAAGATTCTTCTTAATACTTTTATTTTCTACCTTAAGTGATTTACTAACTTCAAAAAGCTCATTAAAAACATTTTGTAAATCAGAATTTACCTCATTGTCAGAGTCGCTTCCACTTTCACTGTCGCTTTCTCCTAAGGCCATGAAACCAAAGCAAGCAGTTTCATCCTTCATAGACTTTTCTTCTTCCTCTTCTTCTGAGTTCGAGTCATCCCAAGTTGCTTGGAACGCCTTTTTCTTAGACTTCTTCTCCTTTTCTTTCTTCTTCTCCTTCTTGAGAAGTGGGCATTCTGGTCGTAGATGCCCTTTTTCGTTGCAGTGGTAGCAACATCTTGGGCTTTCCTTCTTCTCTTTCTTTTCTTTCTTTGACTCCCTACAAAACTTGGAAAATTTCTTAAGTAAAATTTTAAAGTCTTCATCATCGGAACTTACCTCGCTATCTGACGTGGCCCTAAATGGGAGGGTCTTCTTCAATCTTGGTTCCGGTGTATCCTTCTTCTTCTGATTCAGCTTTATCTTGTAGGCCATAAGATTGCGTAGGAGATCTTCCATGTTAAGCTCCTCCACCTCATTTGCTTCCTCAATCGCGGTGACCTTCTGCTCCCATTCTGGTCTAAGGGAACAGAGTAGCTTTCCTTGAAGCTCCCCCTTAATGAAGGTCCTCCCTAAAGCTTTCAAATTATTTACAATGAGAGTGAACCTAGTGTTCATCTCACTTAAAGATTCATTAGACTTCATAGAAAAAGATTCAATTTCTTGAGAAAGTAAATTTATTTTAGAAGTTTTTACCTTAGAGGTACCTTCATGAGTTACCTCAAGTGTGTGCCAAATCTCGTATGCGGTGGTGCATTGCAAGATTCTATTGAACTCCTCTGGGCTCAAAGCGTAGTACAACGCGTTCATAGCTTTCGCGTTGAGTGAGAGTTCCCGGATCTGCTGTTGCGAGTATCCTGTGTCGGGTCGCTCCAGGATCTCGAATGGGGTTTCGCAACGTCCCCATAGAGTGAAGTCCATGGCTTGAAGCCACATCCTCATCCTCAGCTTCCAGTAGCTGTAGTTGCTTCCGTCGAAGTAGGGTGGTCAGATGGTGGACTGCCCCTCGGATATTCTGATCGTGGATGTGCTTCCCTCCATCTGATCTCTTGTCGATGTGTAACGCCGATCTGCAAGACCTGCTCTGATACCAATTGTAATTCCCTACCTCGGAGGGGGTGAGATTAGCGTGATGTAAAAATGCGGAATTAAAATATAACAATCTCACAAAAATAGACAATCACACAAAGTACCCAATGATTTTTAGGTGGAAACCCAAACCGGGTGAAAACAACCACCTAACTCTCTCGAGTTATGATTTTCCGATCAACTAAGTTGATCAAATCCACTAACATACTACTTAAATGAGGGTAGTACAACCTCAATTACAACTACGCTACTTTATATGAGGGTAGCGTACCTCAAACCCCTTCTCTTCACGAGAAGGATTTTGTCCCACGAAGGAGACGGGAATTCGCAAAGCGAATACCCAACAGAAATAACAAAGTAAATTACAAATATAGTCCTATAGAGCCAACAAAGTAAATCTTAACCTAAGCTTCTACAGGAGTAAGGATGCTTCCCTTCGGTGAAAGTGCGTCGACGACGTGGATGAGTGAATTAAGCAATGGCACAACGACGCTCTCATGAACTACGGTGGGAGAGCAGGTGCACAGCAGGACGAAGCTCTTAGGTGAAGTGAGTGCTTGTAGAGCTAGAGCTTCTTCTATAGATCAATTTGACACAAAGATGTGGAAATGCTTGTACTTGGTGTGTGTTTAAGTGGCAAAGGTTCTCCTCTATTTATAGAGGCCCTAGGAAGGGTTTGGAAAGCCTTGGAAGGCTTCCATAGCCATTGGGTGCAAGGTCCAAGAAAATCAGGCCGAAATCAGGATTAATCATTACACTAACAGGGTTAATAGACGTCTGATCCTGGCATCAGACGTCTGGAAAATCAGTTTAAGACGTCTGGAGTCAGACGTCTGATTGTTGGCGGGTCTCCTTCCTGACTTGAATCAGATCGAAACAGGGTTCTAGTGGAAGTGCATTAGATGACACATAGGACGTCTGGAATGATATCTGGACGTCTGGAAATCTACTTTTCTGCGAAAATGGATTCCCAAGGGAGTGCAACGGCTATAAAATCTCTGAGAAGAGATTTTGGGTCAGCTGAGGCAAAACGGTCATGTATTTGACATCTGGGGTCCTCTATGGGCGTCTGATACGAGGCAATGGTCATTTTCTTTAGTGTTTGCTAAGGCAGCCAACGATCCACTAATTGGACGCCTGGCAAAATCATCAGACGTCTTCTAAGACGTCTAGACTAAGGTCGGGATGTCTGATTTCATTAGACAGAAATAACTAAGTCCAGCCTAAATATTATTGGACATCTGAGTCGACAATTAGACGTCTTAAAAGTATTTATTAGACGTCTGAATTTCATATTAGACGTCTAAAAAAGTTGTTTGAACCCTATTTTGGTTTTCTAAGCTCTTTACAGAAAACCTAAGTACCCTAGGGTTGTGCAAGTGTTCCTAGGACTATTGCTAGGGTACTTTGAGGCTCTTTAACATGAATCTAAGTAACAGAATAAAGAGCAACAAAAGAAACAAAAATACAAGGATTACAAGGAAAGGAAATCTATCATATTCTTCATCTCCTTCCTTCTTCAAGCCATCACTCCTCGCGAAGCTCCTCTGTTCTTCGTCAAGCTCCCCCAATCTGCCATGGATGTGAGCTCGAACTTCGTCTAACCACGTCTCCATTTGCAATTAACCTGAAATCCAAGACTTCAAGTGCAAATGTTAAATGACATGTATTTTGTTATCATCAAAATAAACAATCACGGTGCTCTAGCACCAACAACGGGTACATCCCCAGGTAGGGAGGACGCCTGCTCAATAGTGTCTAAAGGTGGTGGGGGTGGTGGAGGGTCACCCCCTCCCCCTTCAACTCTCCTAGCACTACGGTGACTCCCATGTCTCATGGAACACTCCCCCTCCTCATCCTTAGGAGGAGGCGGTGGAGGTGGCGGAGGTGGTGGGTGCTGAAACTTCTTTCGCACGATCTCCCAAAGCAATTGAGCGAGGTCATGGGCCTAGACACCTTGAAGGAGGGGAGGAGCGACCGCTACCTCAGGTTTGTCACGTCCGCCCTTGTGACCACACCCACGCAATCTTTCCTCGGCCATGCCGGCAAGCTACACAATGAGGCATCTTTTGTAGGGAGATGAGAGGAAACAAAGATCATTATCGACACCAATCCAATATGGAACTCAAGAGTGAGATAAAGATAATATTCTAGCCACATCCGCACGAGTGTTACTTCCGACTTATTTTGATTCATTACTCGGGACAACCATGCTCTGATACCATCTTGTTAGGACCTAAACCAGCTCCACGTGGGACCCAGGTCAGATTGCCCCAACTATCTAAAGACCCAGTTGCCCAACGAGTTATAAACCAAAAACATAATATTTTCCACATGTGCACCATAGCTAAAAACATAATTAAAAGACAGAAAGCTATAAAGTAGATTGTAACTGGAAACAGTACCATGAAAGAATAGCAAAGTTTACATCATAGGCATCACAAACATATCAGAAAGACAGAAATAGTACTACTAGTTCCAAAATAGATACTCACAGCAATGGAATGGAAAGTCAAGCTACAGTAGAATGGAAATAGGAACAAACTAAGGTTGTGCTCGATTAGGCCCAGCTCCCTCTGTAGTTCATGGGATTGGTTGCTCACCTTCCTGTCTG
The DNA here is from genome assembly GCA_037157565.1 of Thalassia testudinum. Lineage (NCBI taxonomy): Eukaryota > Viridiplantae > Streptophyta > Magnoliopsida > Alismatales > Hydrocharitaceae > Thalassia > Thalassia testudinum. The sequence goes on along the minus strand of JAZHRO010000055.1, from coordinate 89,373,451 downwards.
GACACAAGTAGTAGACGTCAGCAAAAGTTGAGTAGAGTGTCAAGTGTACACTCAACTAACACAACTTTTACTAAAGAGAAAAGCAGTAAACATTTAGGGCATTATTTTCATGTTCTATTTCCATTATTAGTTACTAGTTGGTTTATGATTTCGGTTATTCTAGTAAAGGGCCCTATTATCTCTTAGTTCACATGTTCCCTAATGGAACGATCTTATTGCAATTTTCCTGCGATGCAAACAAGCACTTGGTGCTCTCCTGGCCGAGAGGGCACCTCATGTATGCCCTACACCCGATCTACCACTCAGGGGTGATAGTCGCAACGTAGCAGTGACTATGGCATGCGTGGTAAACTCACGGGTGGCTACCCCACACTGGCACATGGTCAGTCATTTCCGCTAATGAGTATGCTCTAAGGCATATGATCAATGACTTGCGACATTCATCAATCCATCACAATAAAGCGCTATTGTCAGGTTTTTGTCCTAAGCAACGACGTCAAAAATATGATCGACATTCAAGTTGTTATAAGAATGGTGTTTTATATGTCGTTGTTGCATATTTGTCACAAATGAAAACCGATGTCGCGTCCTTTTTATTTAATTATAATTTTTATCTAAGTCCAAAAATGTTCTCTTATTCTAAAAATGTTAATTTTATTTACAAAGTGAATGCATCAATAAATGAAAAAATTGATTAATTATACACAAAAAGAATCAATTAATATGCATTACAATACCTAAAACATATGTACAACAAACCGGCATAAAAAATCAATTAATATAACACTATGTTCATTATATACAAATACTGTAAGTAATACCTAAGTGTAGGCACAAAGATAGCTAATAATATCTACTATACTAAATTATATTAACATACTAATATCTATAGTAATATATATTCTATTTCCAGTAACATATATTTACGTCAATGTAGCCTTAGTAACATATTTACACTACTTAAGGCAAAAAGAACTACTTACAGTAATGTATATAAAAATATGTAGCGACATATATGTCTGTTGCTAAAGCTCCAGTTTATTTATATATAAGAGCTCAAACATACATGTACTCTACTTAACATATACATATATATTATATACATATCTTATTTATTTTATTTATATACATATATATATTATACCTTACTATACATATATATATGTACACACATAGTACAACACATACACTAGTAGCCAATACTTAGCCGTATTCACGGCTAACTCATTTTGTTCTCTTCATTCTTCTTTGTTCTCTTCTTTTGTTCTCAACACTTAGTCATTTTAGGCTTTTCTCCTCTCACTCACACACAAGCATAGTTTATGGGCCCAAAAAAGTGTTTAATGGGTGGGCCGGCCCATTTTCGGAGGATACGCAAACCCATATTGGTGGGACCAGACTCCTACTAGTGGGCCAACCCTAGTTTTCATTTAGGTGCATTTTTTTCAATTTGAGGCCTAATAGGCCCACACATGCTCACACTCCCACACACCCGCGTGCTCACGTGCACATTCACGCACCTACGCACTCCTACAGGTGCATGCAGCATGCGAATCGAGGAACCAAGTAATGCTCATTAGAGTTGCTTCCTGCGCTGACGACCGAGGGGTCGCTAGCACAAAAGCTTGATAAACAATGTTGCGTGTTTCGTAAGCCATGATGTGGCACTTTCAGCGTGGCCAAATCTCAGTGCCAACCAATGCTACAACGTATGATTTAAGGGTTTTAGCCCTCGAGTTAAGGCCATAAATTATTTTAAATTAGAATTAAATTATATGAATACAAAGCCCTTATATAGGGCTACCTAACTGTATAATTAATTTAGAGAATTAAGTTATTTAAATATATAATAAAATTGATTAAACTTGGCTGATTATACAAGTTAAATTATGTGTTAATTTCTTAATTAAAGTATGAATTAGTTAATTAATCATACAATTGACCTTATACAGAGTTAACTCATATAATAAATTATTTATTACACATTTTTATTGTATTTTTGAAACTTTATTTTAATTTAGTTACCTTTAATTACATGTTTTAGTTAGTTATTCACATAAATACTTTATAGATACTATAATACACTATAAATATAGTATAAATAGTTTGAAAATACTTAATATAATATCACACAAATGTACATTATAAATTATTTCATTATGAACTTAAACTACTAATTTATTTTATTTTAAGTTAATAAATTACTTAGTTAAGTTAATAACTTAATTACCTACTGTAATTACTTAATTAAATTAAATTACAGGTATTATACAGCATATATTACATGGTTAAATATGTATATACAATATTAGACATAGTTATGTACATATAGATAGGTTTATATAATTATTTAGATTAATATACATTTAAGTTAATTTAAATTAAACTATAATAATACAATAAAGTTATATATATATTAAATCATTCTAAATATTTTATTTAATATACAGAATACATATATAAGTTATATGTACTCACTATCTCCATATTATACAATATATACATATAGCTTAGGTTTAAATTAGATTATACAAGTATATACATAATATACAAGGTATTTTTGGTTATTTTAGGTGTTTTCTGATTTTTATAGTTTCTATATATATGAGAGAGCTAGTAGATGAGAGAGAAAGGGTGAGATGAGAGAGGAAGAGGTATTTTTGTTGTTTTGAATTAAGGTTTTTTTATTAAATTCTAAGGTATACTGAACCGTCGACTACTATGTTCTACCAAGCAAGGGTTTCAGAATACCTTAAAACTTGGCACATACCTAAAGAAATACTTGATCTTACTCAAGATAGGTTTATTTTATTTTTTTATGAATTTTTAAACTATTTTATTTATTTTCAAACCAACTCCATTTTAGGCCTTGAATGAGTTTTTGAAAGAGAACCTAAGACCTAAAAGAGGTTCTAATGGATGGAAAATGCTTTCTCTCCTCTCATAGATGTTCAATACTTCGCATAAAAGATGTTCAAACATTTAAACAAGGTTTTTAGTTCAATTCTCAAATCAAATCAAAAGTGGATAGTTTACAACTCTAAAATGCTGACAAAGGATTTAATATAAAAATCACAAGCATTTTACATCCATTTAAGATCTATCCTCATACATGAATGCTTGTTACACTTAATGCTAAGTATTGTACACATGTCAATTCCTTTGAACACTCAAAATCAACTTGAAATAGATCAAAACCACCTGCTGATGTTGCTAATTTTCTTCTCCTATATTCAGCAGTACCTCTAGATGAAAGTTCTTATCAGACTTTTATTGTCTGATCTGAGCTAATTCATGACCATTGAAACATCTCAAACTTAGATTGGTACCTCCTAAAATTCCAACCAAACTAGTGCAGCTACTGCTGCTGCAGATGTTGTCCCAGCTACTAGATCAAACGTCTTAACTCAATGATGCAGCTACTGTTGCCAGAACTTAGCACTGATGTTGCTGTTCTTACTTAAATAGCTTCAAATCAGATCTAAGAAGATCTGATCCAAAGAAAAATTCTCAGCACATTCCAACAAAAATCCATTATGAAGATCTGAATTAAAAATAAATCTCAGCCTTAAAGGTTCTCAAAAGGCCCTAATATGCTTTTCCTCTTTACATTATAGACAATGTAAAGAGGAAATTCACACTAAGTGCATAAATCATCTTAGAACATATTCAAATCTCCAATAAAACCTTGAAAACATCACTTGATTCTTTCAAAATCAAAAGGAGGTCAGACTGATGAAGGAATATATGTAGTCCCTATTTTTGGGCTTTTGATTTGAATCACAGTGATATGATCACTTAGTCTCCCTGAACATTATCAATTAATTTTCAGGAGATCTATGTGATCCTTGAAAAGCTCTTGGATCATTGCAAATGCTGCTAATTAGTACCACTAATTTCATTGGCATTTGCTATCCAATTAATGTAAAAACTCAAGGATTTAGGAAATTAAACCCAAAAATTTTGATCATTGAAGATTTAATCAAGTAGATTTAAAACCATCGCAATTCATTCACTTAAACTCAAGGAAGCTAAATTTTGACAATTCAAACCAAATAAGTTGCAATTGATTCAAAATCGACTTGATTGCTCATCAAAACCAAAATTCACCATCATCATCAAAATTCGACAAACTCAAACCAGCTAAAGGACATTTGGGGTTGTTTGGGTTGAATGGAATGCCCGCAACTTGATTTTAAGTGATTTAATAGATCTGAGAGCTAATAAATTTCAGATCTATTAAATGCTCTTGTGAATGGGTGATTGATGAAAAGAGTGCTCCACTGAGTGAATGTGTACTATAAGGTAAAGAGGGAGAAGAATGGGTTGCAATTGAGGTGGAGAAACACCTCTCTAATTTGAATTGATTATAGAAGGCGAGATTGAGTCTAGGCTAACCTATCTCTAATCCACACTAATCCATCATCAAATTTGATATCTAACTACATCTACTGATCTAAATTACATTAACTAACACTAAAACTAATATAGAAAGTGATTAAAGCCCTAATCTATTCAGAGGAATGGGACCTGTGGATCCAAACCTGACGACTGAGGAAGAAGGGAGGGAGGTCTCCAGCGGTTGGAAAGCTCTCTAGTGGAGCTCAAAGTCGCCTCAGGTGCTATGTGGTCCTTAGTGGCAAGGAGTGGTTGCAGGAAGGTGGATTCCTCCACCATGGGCAATGGAACAGGGGTTATGTGGAGAGTGAGCTAGAGAGGATGAAGGAATCACCTCAAGAAAGTAGGAGGGGAGGTTAATGCATGTGCGAGGAGCTTTGAACGTTTTTAACTAGGCACGTGAGTTGATCAGATAACCGCTATGGTGTATTTAGGTGTGATTAGGGAAAACAGTGGTGATTGGCTAAGAGGAGTGCGGGAAGGTCTAATCCAAATAACAACCATCATATGGGATCTGGGGTTAGTTGTGATGCTACGCACAAATATGCGCAAAGGTTCAATTTGGATCACTTGTAGATCAAGGGGCAAATGGAGGCGATGACCCTGATTGCTCAAGTTCATGCATTGCTACAGTGACTAGTCGGTGCAGTAGGTGTGTTGGCAAAATAACACGAATGCCCTTAAGATGTGAAGGGGTAGAAGATTTGCAAAGGAACCCATAAGTGGAGAAATGTATAGCAGTGTGGTCCCTGATGATTTACAAATAATCCCTATGACTTTCAAAAAGGTCCATGAAAGGTTTTATGTGAAGAAATGAAGATGACCTAAGGACCTAAATGTAATGTTAATAATGTAGGGTCCTAATGATGTCCAAATGCAACCAAGTTTTTATTAAAGCACAATTGAATATCTAAGAATAGGATTTCACTTTTAATTTGATCTTTTGAACGCAAACATGCATTCAATTTGCCATTTCATCACCATATTATATTTTGAATATAATATCTCAATTTGTGACCTAATTATGCATTTTTAACACTAATTTGTTGTTTTAGGTCATTTTTGTTATTTCTCACACTTAACCCATTTCTTGTGTTAATTATATAATGTTTAACCTAGTTTTTAGCTTAACTTGGGCATTTTAGCTATGATGAGCCACACCTCATCATCGTACAACACAGAACAAAATAGGGGGATGCCCCTCACCAGTCTACGTACCTTCGCCCGACTACCCCGGTTTGCCCCGTGGGCCTAAGAGGATTCGGTGTTGGCAGGCCATGCCTACCCTGGGTCCTTACCCAAGGAGGTCAGCTCTCTCCCTACACTAGGGGATAGTTGACTCTCCTCGATACACGTGTACCTTAGGGCCAGCTCATCCCTACACTCAAACCAACACCTGCCTTCTTGGGCCCCACCTTTCCATTTCATTCTTGACAATACCAATAAGGTTCCATTTCATACATTATCGCATCTCAAATTGTTGCCTTAGGGTTCAGAAAATTCATCCCTAATTTTGTTTACTAATGAGTTCGTACATTTCCACTTTGGGCACAATGAGTAATATTTCTAATTGTCCCTAGGGTTCAAGATCAACCCTAGATGGTCAGTAATATTAGCAGCATCGATCATTTCAGCAGTTATTTCTGTTGGTTATGGTTCATGATATCATGCGAGAAAGTTTACGTTCATAATTAAAATAATTAATTATGCATGGGATGATATAGGAAATGCATCTAGTTTTCTCTTCCTAAGGTTCAGATATGTAACCCTAGTGTGGTTACTATAAAAGCTATATGGTAAACATTTCCCACGTTTCTAAACAAGCCAATCCCTTGTGTGCATAAAAGTTGTACTTCGCCCCATTTAAGGTCGAGCTAGATACGAACCAACTAGGGTATAATTTGTGCCAAAATCATAATACTCAGTACATAACAACAACAAGAGTGAACATCAACCACCCCCATTGACCACCATTCATGATAACATATACTAAAGTTAATTATGTAAGGGGGTGATGAACACGACCACTCTACCTAGGTGTATGGGAGGTATAGGGGCACGAGGAACTGATCCGGACATCCCCACGGGTCCTACACGCACCCCAGATAGCTAACCTAAAGCACACATTGTTTCAAATAAGTGTCGCGCATGCTTTAATTTCATTTTTAGAAGTCTCAAAATGTGTTAAACAGGATTAAAAATAGTGCTAAAACATAGAGGGAGTAGATACCTTCCCAATGACATCTTATGCGCATGATCTCAAGTTTGTTTAGGACTCAAACCCACCCAAAAAGTCCTCTTGCGTACGCGACTCTCACGCATGCAAAACCCTCTCTCTACCCCACACCGCATGCCATGTCACACTGCACGCCCCACCACATGGCACTCCCATGTGCATTTGCCACCCTCTGTCTACACGCTCGTGTGCTACCCCACTCTCTGGCTCACCTCGACTGTAGCACATGCGTGCCCCTATGGGAAATTCCATGCGCACTCCGCTCACCACCTCATGCACCATGTCTGCCTCACTTGGCACACCGCTCGCCTCACGCCTTTCACCTATAGTAGCCTCACACACCATGTGCTTACCTCTCGAGTCATGCTCACTGCCTCGTGCATCGCGTCTACCTTGCCTACCACGTTGTGCTTGGTTACCGCACCTGCATCACCTTGTATGCCATACTGCCTCACTCGCAGCGGCTCACACGCCGTGTTGTTCACCTCGGACGGCATGCACCTCGCTCTCCGCCCCCCACCGGCTCTGCGAGCTCCTCCCTCACTCCTGCCTTCTCCCCCTCTCAACTGCTCTCACTTAGGGTGTGGAAAACGAGGAGGAAGGGGACTTTTGGTGGGGTTTTAGGCGCATGGGGTCTCGTGGTTTTGGGGGAAATTACGTTTTAGGCACTAAGGTCTTTCTTTATTTCAATAGGGTCTCTAGATTAAGATGTAGATGCATGAAATTTACACCTAACCCCTCCATGAAGAGAAAAATCATGAGAGGGCCTATACATGACTTTTTGAGTGGGCATAAATTATGTAGGGGTCCCCAGAGTTTAAGCAAACTCCCTGAAGTCATTAGACATTGCAAATAACATGCAAAAAAATTTGCAATGGAAGCCTCAGAGTCTACAAATTTTCAAAACAGCTCTCGGGTGTCCATTTTAGTGCGTGTAAAAATTTTAGGAATGCCCCAAAAGTTCAAAACTTTCACGGGGACCCCTCAGAAGGGTAATTTCAGATAGGTTAATTGAACATATTAGAAGTTAATTCAACCCTTGATTTGTATTTTTGAGCTCAGAAATGTGTTCAATTAGCAATTGGATCGTCAATTTATATTTGTTAATAGAATATCTCATTAATTTGACCTAATTAAGCATTTTTAACACAAATTTGATGTTTTAGGTCATTTTCCTTAAATCTCACACTTAATTCATTTATTGTGTTAATTAGATAGTGTTTAACGTAATTTTTAGCTTAACTTGGGAAATTTAGTATGATGAGCCACACCTTATCAATCAACTTGTGCCGATTTCTGAATCCAACCATTGCCACTAACTACTTGGTTGTATGTGTACCTCAATTTTAAATAGGCAATATGACAAACAAACTTACTGCTAGAAATCAAAGGCACATGTTGCCTTTCACAATGTTAGCTAGTCTAGGGATTTGATATCGGTAAGAAGGCACCGACATTATGATCAAATATATCTCTTACTACTAGGCATGTACAAGTGCTTCACTTATTGTTCATTCTTGTCATCTTAGGTCAAAGACTTCATTGCCTACCTTTTTCTCCCATTTCTTTAAGGTATTTCTCTATCCTCCATCTCCTTCATCTCTACCCATATTTTCCTTTTTTTTTTTGCTAAATCTCATTATGCCAAAAATGTATATCTCCTTCATTCCAATCCTTCCATTACTCTATCTACCACTAAAGCTTTCATGCTCAAGCCTTTTCGTCATTGTATCATGCAAACATGATTCATGCAACTTACTTGCTTACTTCTCCAAAAAAGAAACTTCCTTACTTATCAGAATCTAGAAATTAACTTTTATAATTTGGAAACTTTAAATAGTACCTTGTAGGTGGTAGTTTTGCATGTACATTGCTGTTACCTAATTGCCTAAATGGCTTCTTGGTTGTTTGAAACAATCTAGAGGGGTAGTACATAGATGTGATATTATCATAACATTATGTGGTGTCATAGCAAGTGAATGGGAGGTCAAAAAAGAATATATAAGAATTTGGGTGGGTTGGGACTTTGAATGGTGGTGGTTGAGTGAACTATGGAGAGCAAAATCAAGGTGGATGAAAGAGATTATTAGAAATAAATGAGAGAACTATATGCTTCTAAACATAATAAAATTCAATCCTTTTGATTAATTTTTTAGTTCCTGGCAATGAGCCATCTAGCATTCATGGTAAGAAATGTTTCTACCAACTTTTTTGTGCTTGTTGGTTTGTTCATGATGCACCATTGGTAATGCAATTGTAATAATAGAAATTTTAATTTGTCTATTTGGCTTCTTCATTTGTATGACTTTATCATTAGGATAATTGTTATCGGAGATAGTTGAGGTTGTTAATGTAGAATTAAAGTTTTTCTTTTCAATAGGAGGCTCTTTTGATTTTAGGGTAGATATCTTACATTCTTGTTCGATGGCCATGCTATTTTTATATTAGAGTAAGAAGAGTGTATTTTAAAGTTGAAATATACCATTGTGGTAATCCCTTTGTAACATTTTCAAATGGATTGCTCTTATCAAGGTAAGTTAAGGATCTTCGTTACAATAAAGCATAACTAATACCTTAACAAATTTATTTCTCTCTCTCTATTCTTTTTTTTTTGCTTTTTATTTAGGGCCCTTTAGAAACACCTTATGAAGGAGGTGGTTTTAGTTGGCATTTTCAATTCCTGAGCAATACCCTTTATTGTCTCCTTAAGTTCGATTTTTGACAAAAATATTCCAACCCAATGTGCATTCTAATTAGGTAAACTTCTAACTCACCAGACCTTCATATCTATTGCAACTATGCTTTATTTTCTTAGCTTGTTTCAGTTTACATGTAACGAATTCATAGATGCCATGATGTTTCCTATGATAATAGTTCCCTCATTACCCATATTCTCATTCCAAAAATTTTTCATTACCCATCTTTGTTAATCTTCTTAGTCACTACCTGTAAATGAATATAGGAGACATTTCATAAGGCCGTTTAGCCCAAGCCATTGTGGTTATGTTATTTTCTTATTGCAAAGTTGAATGATGTTTCAGATGGAGATAGAGAAGTTTACGTGGAGGAAATATTAGGCATCATTTTGCTTCTTCAAATACATGTTTGTGTACAAGTAATAGTAGATCTATGTGGAGCCTAGGAATCCATGACGAGCTAACCCAGCTAGTTTGAAAAAGGCTTGATTTTGTGTTTGTTTTAAGAATAGGAGTTCTGAATATAGAATCCGAAATGACCCTTCCCAAGGGTCATTTGGGCTTTTATGAAATCTTAGGGGCCTTTTTGTAAATTTCTATGCACCAAAAGGACCTCGTGCGAAGTATTTTAGGCTTTTTGTGGGGTTTAGCGTAATTTTAAACCCCCTAGAACTTGTTCTGTGGACTCTGGGGGAAAAAAGGGGGTTCTACAAGGTCAAACTCGCAATTTCCTTGGGGCCCACCTTATCCCATGCACCCAAAAACCATACCCCCCTCCCCTACCCATAAAACCCTCCCCAAAACCCACACCCATCCCCTCCACATCTTGCCTTGAGCGGCCACCCACCTCCTTCCCTCCTTTCCCTTGCAAATCGTAAGTGAGGGAGGAGAGTAAGAGCAGCAGGGAGAGGGAGAGCGTGAGGGGAGAGGAGTGTGTACAGGAGGAAGAGGGAGAGCGACAAGAGGAGAAGCTGCTGCTGCGAGGCGAGGAGGAGGGCCGCTGCGAGCAGGTCTTGCACGTGGAGTTTGGGCGCAGCTCCTGCGATTTTCAGACATCTATGACACTTTGCAGACGGCTGAAGGACTCTGTGGGCGTCCATAGAGGGCTCCGGACATCTGGAAGCATGCAAAGTACCGAGCTAATCTCTACCCATGGTGTGTGTGAGCATGAAAACTAAGTTTTCGCTGCCCTAGCGATTATTGAGCATGGTCTTAGTTGCGTACGTTTGTGCAAGTGCAAGAGGCATTAGGAAGGTGCACTAGTATGACATTTGAGGTGCTTTCAGATGTCTGGAGGTGGTGTAAGACATCCGACTTCCCTCCCAGACGACCGTGCGTAGTGTTAGACGTTTGGTAACACCCTTTGACGGCTGCAAAAGGCACTAGAGGACTGGAACAGAAGCAGTAACGTAAGGTGAGATTTCTGCACATGTTTAAGACGTCTGGGACTCACCCCAGACATCTGATGTCAGTCTAGACACACTACTGCGGCCACGAGGTGGCCGGTCCAGCCAGACCAGCCTGCTTAGTCCGATTCAGGTGAACCGGGAGGAGCATTTGGTCTGGTTCAGGGACTAAACAAAGTCATATTTGCGTAATTAAAGTACCGTTGGTTTCCTTTCTAAATTTCCTACATGTTAGAAGTGTCTTCACACTGTTTTTAGCTTAATTGACATACAAAAGTACTAGTCAATGATATTAATGTCTAGTTTGACCAACTGTTTGGAATTGGTCTCCAGTCTGTAGTGCGCACCAGACCTGCGGAGACATTGGGATCCACCGTTCGTGCCCCCATATCACCCGTACCTTTTGGTAGAGTGGCCCTCTACTCCTGTTAAATTAAATTGTTAAGTGCATGCCAAATTACAGATCTCTTCTTGACACTTAAGACATGAAATGAACCCTTGGGTTGAGAATGGTGCATGTTTACATCAAACACTTGAACCTTGCTTGTTACAATTTAAATATACATGCTCATGAATTCCATATTGTGAGTAATTGGCAACTAAATTGATGTAATTGAATGCCTTCCTGTTGAATCACGAGCTGCCTGTTCTATGACTAAGAAACCTGAATGTGAATAGAGATGCATGCCACGTATTGGAATGAAACAAGTACTATGCACGAACCCTACGGGGAATTAGGAAAGTAATAAAAGTAGAGTGACATGGATACTATGATGGAATACCTCGCCTATACAGGAATGTTGGTTGGTTGTTTTGACCTGGGTATAGAAAGTGAGCTGGCCCTCCTGTACGTGGTACCGAGGAGAGCTACCGTCACTTTTGTGTAGGGAGAGAGCTAGCCTCCCCTTGAGTTGGGACCCGGGGTTAGGAGTGGCCTCCCTACATCGACTCCTATTGGGTCCACTGGGCAAACTGGGATAGTCGGGTGAGGGTATGCAGACTATTGAGGGGTGTGGCCTCTGTTCTGTTCTGTGCTGGACGTTAGAGCATACCCACTAGTGGAAAGGACTGATTGTGTGCTAGTGCAAGGTAGCTACCCGTGTGCTTATCACGCATGCCGTAGTCATCGCTACATCGCGACCATGACCCCGGGTGGTAGACCGGGTGTCGGACTGCCAAATGGGTACTCTCCCGGCTAGGAGAGTGCCACGTGTGCATCTTGCGTCATGGGAATATTTCATTAATATCGTTCCCTTAGGGAACATGTGGATTAAGTGATGATATAGACCCTCACTAGAATAACCGAATGCTAAGCACATAGTGATTATGGATGGAACCATATGATAACTATCTAAATAACTGAAAAATGTATGAATGGTTTACTGCTTTTCTTTTATTTATTGCATTAGATGTTCTTATGTTGCCACCCTACTCAGTGTTTAGCTGACAATAACTATATATGTTTAGGTTAGGAAGCTGAGCAGTCAGTACTACCGACTGTAGAGGGTGTTGGGCCCCACCGAGCCTAGCAGTAGCTTGTTTCCTTTTCATTGTGCTTTTGAGATACTTTCACTGTAGTGAGTACTTTTAGTATTTTGGAACTTATGTCGCTGCTTTACGTCTTCTTATAGCCATTGTGATGGCTAGCTAGCAAACCTTCCTTTTCATCTGTGACGTGTTATCTTTCGAACTACTGTTATGTTTCTGCTGTTGGCTTTTTATTTAATACCTAGCTATATTGCACATGTGGAACGTTGTAATTCTTTTTGCATTTGACTTATTTCTCGATGGACAACTGGGTGTTGGGATTAGTCAAGGCGAGTCATTCTTGGGTTCCATGAGGAGTCAGGTTCGGGTTGTAACAAGATGGTATCAGAGCAAGGTCGTCCTGAGAAATAAACCAAATGGTCTAGAAGTAACCAGTCATGTGCATGTAGCTAGGATATTCATCACAACGAGTTATCTTGATCTCCGCTTCTGAGTCCTATTTTTTTACTTAGTATCATTGGCAATCCCTGTTCTTTTTCTTCCATCACCTTATAGGAGATGCCTTGTTGTGGAGCTCGTGTGGCAAGCTGCGGGCGTGGTCGTGGGGGCGGACATGCCAGAATTGAGGTTGAGGTTGATCCACCCCTCCTCCCGGGCATCCAGGCCCAAGACCTCGCTCAACTGATCTGGGATATAGTGCAGGAGGAGTTTCAGCAGCCTCCTCCTCAGCCACCTTCCCCTAAGGATGTGGAGGGGGAGTCCTCCGTGAGATAGGGGAGCCACCGTAGTGCCAGGTGAGCTAGAGGGGGAGGGGTGATCCTACACCCCCCCACCACCCTTAGACACTACTGAGCACGAGTCCTCCCTACCGGGGTGTGCACCCATTCCCCTATTGTGACTCCACTACGAGCTATTTGCCTAGTTCCGAAAGCTGAAGCCCCCCTCTTTCAAGGGGGAGGAGAGCCTATTTGAGGCAGAGGACTGGATAAAGCAGATGGAGAAGATCTTCAACACGCTTCACCCTCCTGCAGAGTGTTGCATGGCCTTTGCCACATACCAACTAGAGAGTGCAACCCACAGGTGGTGGAGAGTAGTCAGAGGCTAGGAGGGGAGAGAGCCATCGTGGAATCGGTTCGTGGTGCTCTTCTGCGAGTAGTACTTCCCACAAACCTGGCAGGGCCAGAGGAGGCGGGAGTTCCACACTCTCCACTAGGGGGTGATGATGGTTAGCACATATCGTACACATTTCCTGGAGCTATCATACTTCGCCCCGTTGGCTCCATCTACAGAGGAGGAGCACCTGTGGAGGTTCACTGAGGGCCTCTGATCTGCTATTCAGAGGTATGTGAAGCCCCTAAAGTTACCTACCTTCTCCCGCGTGGTTGAGGCGGCCATGACCTACGAGGAGGCCAACCCGACCGCACGAGACACTGACAGAGGAGGACGGAAGAGGCCTTACTAGCCTGAGCACACACATGGCCGCCAGGAGAGGAGGCACATGGTGCCTGCGGGGGAGCTATTCCACTCGGTGGGGCCACTAGTGGCTTTTAGGGGCCCTAGACTAGGGTCAATTGCCTACACCAGACCCCCGCCCAACTACTGATGAGCTCATATTTGTGGGCTAATTTGGGACTTAAATGCCTAGACATTGGAGTAATATTAACTTATACATAACATGTATTAAGATGTAAATAATATAGTTTATACATATTTGCTTGTATGCATTACCTTCATATATAAATTATTTAGCATCATTTAACTTGCATGCATACATTACATGCATTAAATAGTTAGAAATATAAGGGTTTTGTATATAAATAATCCACATATATTTTTATAATATCTTTCTTCATGCTGTAGCAACTACTCCTCCCCAACAAGTCATTTAAGGTAAGATCAGGCAATGAACGCGGAAGTGAAGAGGAGCGGAGGATGCGAATCTAGCTAACCTTTCTCCATGCTTCATCTTCTTATTCATCTTCCCCTACAACTATAAAAAAGAGAGAGCCCCAACTAGGCTCGAGGAGACGCCGCCCACCCCATCATCGTGCATCTGCCCATCACTGTGGTCTCCGTGGCCAAGCCTCGCCACACCGTGGGCCAGCGGATTGACAGGCCGTCGCGCCAAGCCGGTGAGCTTGGCCACTTACCGTGAGAATGTGCCTCATCAGCCACACGAAGAACTTCTTTCTTCCTTCTCTTTATTCTCTGTTTTCTTTTTTTTTGCATGATATTATTCATCTTCGTTACTCAATTTGTAGGCCTCAATGAACCCACCACCACCATCACTGCAGACCACCACTCCTCACCATCGTCGTCCTAAGTGCCACCCTCCTCTCCTTAGCCTTGCCGCGACCACCTTCACGCCAAAGTGGCTAGCAACAGCCGGCCTCACCTCGCACGCAACACATACTATGCGCCATCCTGCTCATTTAAGACGTCTGGGAACCTTCCCGAACATCTAAAGCCCCTACACCTCTTCTCCTTCGTGCAACTGTAGCCAGGAACCCATCCTCAACCTCAACTTCCCACGCCATTACTCGTCGCAGGTCTGGCCCCCTTGTACGTGCCAAAAACCAGCCGCACATGCGGCTCGCCAGCGCATCTACGTGCGCTCAATAGTAGCGAGTAGAACCGCCACCCATCACCTTCCTCTCCTCAACCACCCGCCACCAATTCATTGTGCGCGTCCTTGGGTGCACCCTCGTGCTATGACCAACACGCTGCCCCACCGCTCGCACGTAGTAGTGAGCCCATGCACACGGCCTCATGCATCACCAACAGCCATCATCATCTTGCCCATGCCACCAACAGCTGCAATAGACCCATCGCCACCACCCCATCTCCACTCCGTCCGACCAACTCCGGCCATGCCACACCTCGCCGCCACCACCACTGGATGTGTGCTAACCTCGCCCATCTCCGATGAGCTTCTCATGGCCAACATCGGCTTCTCCTTGAGTGTGCATGCTTGAGCACAAAGTGCTCTGTTTTTTCTATCATTTCTTTTTACATCTAATGCCATTGTCACCATTTTCATTTTACCTCTATTAATTAAATATTGTTGTAGTTTTATGAGATTCCTCCTTATCTTTCATGCAAATGAGATTTCAAAATATTAGCAATTGATAGCATAATCTAAAGGGGATTTTGGGTTGATTTTTGGGGGAAAATCAATAGTGGACATTGATTTTTGACCTGTGCGAGTTTGTAATAAGCATTGCCTCCCTGTGCATAAGATCGACACTTCTCGAGTGGTTATTTTTTTTAATTATTTTGATTAGAGAATTTCTACCACTTTGATACTATTTCGACACGTAATTTTATGTGCGAAACAACGAAAGTGAAAACCATCTTTTCAAATGGCACCATTTCCAAGAAGGCAACAAGCTTAATAAAATCATATTCATTCATTTGTTCACATTGATTTAAATTTTGGAAGCATATTTAACTCTGGATCTTTTTGTTCTGGTGCGAGTGCATATGTTTTGTGACACACATTCTACGACTTGCCATCACACCAACCACTGTGAGAGGTGACTCTTGACGCCTCCAAAGGAGAAATTGTTCGAGGCACGTTGTAAGGAACCAGATTGCCAGGAGAAGAAGGACGAAGACGTGACGATCATCTCCGCACATTTAGTCTTTGATTTGATTAGAGTAGGATTTAGACTTTAGACTTAATTTTCCTTGCACATTTGGTTTGAGACCTTTGTTTTGGGGTACATTTTTAGGGGTTTGTTCCCTGATTTTGTTTTAGGCCCGTTTTGGGTAAATTTTTGCAGGAGTCTATTCCCATTTATTTAGACTTACGTTTTTATTTTCTTTTGTGAATTGATTTTATTTTTCTTGTTTGTGCATAACTAGGTTAGATATAAGACAAAAAAAAATCGAGAACTACCTGTTAGAAGCTACATGCCCTAGGACAACCATTAAGGTGTGTATGAGCAACCTCTAGATTTATTTTGCATTTGCATACATTTCATTGTTGATTGCTGGAGGCAAGGTACGTTTTCTTTTCCTTGCATTTTATCTTGTTCAAGCATTTGCTTCTGGATTTAATTGCATGACCACCTAGTTGAATTGGAAAGATCTAACAAGTGGTCACATATTTTCTTGAAAAAGGACTTTAACTAAAGGAGGAACATAAAAACCAAGGACTTAAATTGCAAACTTGTCGTGCGATTCACGAAACACAAACTCAAAATTTTATGGTGAATGCACACGTGTATGATTGTGCACTAAGGCAAGCATTTAGACATTGCTAGGTTTTTGAGCTACTAGGAAAGAACCCTCCTATCGTTGGATTCTAAAGTGTTCAGAACTCAAGATCAAAGGTTTTGTAAATCCAAAGACGGGGATGCCCTGTCATGGATTTTTGGGGGTAGTTAAGAGGCACCGTAAAAGCACGGCTTCAAAGGAAGGCTTAGGCCTACTTGCATCCCTCAATCTTTTGTCGTTGGAGTTGCTTTACCATTTGAGCTTTAGGGAAGAGCACCTAAGCTCCAACTAGGTCTTTTCAGGCATTTCGTAGGTCAACAATAGGCACGTAATTGATTAGGCAACTTATTTTGTCACCTACAATCTGAATTAAAATCTCAAAAGCCTTAACTGATTAAAACCTAAAAAGTCCTCTAATTTATGTTTATTTGCTTGGGAAAGAATTGGATTTAGGTGTGAATTAGAATGGACCATGTTGACTTTCATCCTTTCACATGTTGCCCACACCCTTACCCCCACTTTGCAATCTTCGATCCCATACGCTGAGATGGTCCATTCTTTGATGGACATAATGACAATCATTGGGATCCTTTTTACTCCTACTATAGGAGTATTGGTTTAATTAAGTCCCAAATCAGTGAGTAGAACCTAGGAGTGGGATTTGCCTTGATTAATATCCCACACCATAGAAATACCCAACCCACACTCCTTGAATAATTGTAATGGTTGGACAAACACTCCTAGGTACTATAAGCCTGAGCCTAATTTCTCTCCTGATAGTAATGATGACTTCTCTGTTAGTTCAACCCCTCATATATAATATTTTGATGATTTTACAAAATGAAGAAAAAGAGATAAAACATAAGTGTAGCATATTTTTCTCTATAATATCACAATTGCAGGTTTCATGGAGTTTTCCAAGTCGGAGGATTAAAAGCGTGAAGACTGGGTAGCATGAATACTGTCATAGGTCATAAGCTTTTTTATGTAAACTTTCAAAGGTTGTAATCTTTATTTTATTTGAGCCTAGAGATATTGTAAGGAGGCCCTAAACATAACTTATAAATAGCTAACTTAGGCTCTCTACACTTAGGATAAATTAGAAACAAAAACCTAACACTAAGACTCAAATCAGACGTCCATAACAACTGTCAAACGTAAGATTTTCAACTTTAAGACGTTTGACAAGTGTTTCAGACGTCTAATCACCTATAGCTTTGCCTTTAGTTTCTGACTTCATAAACATCAATCGAAGCAACCTTCCATCAGACGTCTATAGCCTCATCCAGATGTCTAATACTTTGCCTGGACATCCTTAAAACAACCGTTAGACTCAAGCACCCATCTTCCTTCTAAATATAACAAGAAAAATACATTTTCAGATGTCTGGACATATCTCCAGACGTCTACCTTTGGATCGTTGCTCATTTATTTCTGTGCGAATCTCATTAGGAACCAAAGATCTTCTGTCAGATTTCCAATACAAGTCCTTTTGAGGTTTCCAGACGTCTAAGGAATCCTACAGACGTCCATACTGACGTCTGTTCCTTCAAATCTTGAACCCTGATTGGATCTGGTCAAAATAGGAACGAATCCACGCATAATTAGACGTCCAATAATTTTATCAGACATCTTATGTGAAAATATCAGACGTCCCTGTTTCAATCCAATGAAACCAGTAAAGGCTGGCTAATAGTATCAGATGACCAGAGTTGTAATCAGACATCTTATAAGACGTCTGATCCGAAAATCAGACGTTTGATATTGCTATTAGACTCATCATTTCCCTAATTTGTGGTGGATTTCGTCCCAATCTCTTGGGATTTGCCTCCAATGGCTAGGAGACCTCTCTAAAGCATTCTTGAAGGTTCCAAACATGCCTATAAATAGACTACAATCCCTCTTAGGCAAAATACACCTCTTGAGATTCAATTCCCTCATAAAATCACTTGCTCACTACTCTTAGCCTCCTCTTGCCCTTGTGCTATGCCAACACTCTGATTAAAGGGCGAACTCACACTCCCGGTGCACTTCGTTCTGTAAATTCTCAGGGAGTTCTCTTTATGCTTAATAGATAAAGAAGTAATCAAATTATTGGGGTGCTCTATAGGTGCTGTTTAATTCTTACTTTTGCACTTTGGGTATCCGGCCTATCGGGTCACCGTCTCTTCATTGTGAAGGGAGAAACCTCCATTTAGGGATCAGAGGTGGGATTTGTAATTGAGGTACACTACCCTTGTTTAAGTAGTGTGGTTAGTGGATTGATCACTTTGTGATTGAAAATCCTAAGTCAAGGGATTGGCTTAGGTGGTGGTTTTCAACTGTCTTGGGTTTCCACCTAAAAATCTGGTGCCTCTTTTTGTGATTGAACTTTTTCTCTTACAATATTTTATAAATTCACTATTCACCCCCTTTAGTGCATTTCATTCTCCTCCTTAGAGATTGAAATACAGAAAATGCAAGATGAAATGATTGAATTATTAGGAGAATCTTCGAGAGCAGGCCAACACAAAAAAGAAGGCATTAGCCACCCAACCTATCCCATTAAGGATGATGTGCACTCCTCTACACTAGGAGAGCCACACCCTAAGTTGGGGAATTTTGGGGATTCTGAAAGGAAGAATAGCTACTTCTATGGGTGATTGTGCAGCAATCATAGGTTTTAATTGACCTAAATTAGGCTAGGACTTAGGATAAGTTAGGGTAATTCATGCATGCATAAGCATTATCTGCATCTTTACTACTTTACTTTAGCTATGCATAAAATAATGTTATAATGTGCTGATTAAGTACATTATGTCGATTGCAGGCAATAAGCTGATCAGGAGCTAGATTTGGAGCTGGATCAGGAGTAGGATCTGAAGTTGGATCAGGAATAATGGGTGTTGCAGCAGAGCTGGAGTAGAAGACTTAGATTAGATGTAGGAATAATGATGTAAGGGAGTTAAGGTTTGCTATTCTATTAAGTAGGAATAAAGCAGTAAAATGTGAAGAGCTTAGGTCCATCCTAGCCCTAGGATAGCCTAGAGACTTTCCCAAGCCATAGCCACTCCTAGATTAGGTCACAACACCCTAGGAAGGCCCAAAACCCTACTTCCAACCCTTATCTGGACATCCAGATGAATTATAGGATGTCCAGAACCCTTAGCCAACTCCCGCACACCTTAAACCCACTTCTGCAGTGTTATTGGACGTCCAGACACTTGGTCAGACGTCCAATTTCTGCAGAATACCCAAGACAGAACCTTGAATCCTTCCTGTCTCCGATTGGATGTTCAGACAAAAAGTCTGGACTTCTAATTTTTGAGTATAAGACATCTGACACTATTATTAGATGTCTGATACTGCTCTCCAGTTCTTGTTTTGAGATTCAAGCCTTGATCTTGGATCTCTAGGTTCCTAAACCCAATTCCAACCCCATAGGAACCTAAATTAAGGTGCCCTAACCCTAGTACATCACCTCTAGACCTCCCTAAGGACCTAATTAGGTCCTCACTAAACCTAATTGACTTGGATCTTAGTCAATTCCATCAGCCTATTCAATTGGACTTATTGAGTCCAATTAAGCCCTGATCTCAACACACACTGTCCAATTGGACTCAGTGAGAGTCCAATTGACCTAGACCGAAATTAATTGAGTTTTTTTACTCTCAATTAAGTTTCCACACACCCAATTAAACTTGTATTAAGTTTAATTTCACTTTACCTTAGTGAATTAGGGTTTATAACCCTAATTTGAGACATACCTTGACCTAAACCCACTAGAACCTAACCTAATCAACCTAGCCACCTAAGTTTTGACCCACACACACCATCCACATGAAAATACCTAGCCTAGAGTTCTCTAGAACTCTCTACCTTGTGTGGTTGCCTTGGTTGCTAAAATTAGCAACCAAGAGCCATTCAATTTTGAGATCCACATTTGGTGGATCTAAAAACCACCATCCATCCTCTCTCTCTCATTCTCCCACGAGCTCCCACCAAAGGCCTCTCTAGAGAATTCCATAATTCTCCAAAGAGCTTCCCTTAGGTCTATAAAAAGACCTAGGGGTGGCCATTTCCACCCATCCACTTTTTGGCCATACTTGCTTGGTTCCATTCTCCTCCACTTAGGCTAGCCACCACCATCTCCACTCCATCTCCATGAGTTGAGCACCATCATGAAGGACACCATGCCAGGATGCTAGATCACTTCTCCAACCTCTCTCCAAGGGTCGGCCTAAGCTCCATTGGCCACCCCTCTTTCTCCTCTCCACCACTACAATGCCATCGGAGCCCACCTCCGAATGCCCTCACTTCTGATAGATTAGTAACTAGCTTTTTACATTTACTGCTTTTATTTACTACTTAGTAGTGTAGCCTTATTCTCCTCCAATGATGCATGCAAAATCCCTCCGTAGATTCTTGTATGCGATCATTTTCTGATAGCTAGCTTTACATTTTTAAACATTCATGTACAAGCTTTCCTCTACAAGTTCATGTTGCAAACACTCTCCAAATGAATGAATGAAAAATATATTTTCTATATATATATGTCTATGTGTTGAGAATCACCATGAGCTCATTGCAATATCTTTTGTGTGATTAATGTTGCCTGTTTTCAATTCCTGATATACTTGCAACTAAGCATGTCGTACTTCAATAGGTAATAATCATAAACCGACATGTGATTTTAAACAGAGTAGAGCGATAAAAGATCGAATTCAAAAGTAAAACAAATGCCTCCCAGAGACAAATGACCAGGACTCAAGTCTCGTTATCTTTTATTAAATATCTTTGTTTGATCGTATTGCGCACTATACTATGATGTTTTCCTAGCAAGCATGCGCTCTACGATCTACAATAATGGGACTGATTTTGAGCCTTCCCTACTAGATGACACTTCCATGAGAGGTCTACGCCTTAAGTGAGAGGACGATAATAGGGATCAAAGTAGCTCCCATTTGGATTTAGAATGGCGGAAACCCAAGGAAGATGATGATGTTGAGTATCCACCTTAATTATATTGGAGTCAAAAGAAGGGACAAGTGGTACCTTTGGAAGTCCTTGACCTAGATGATAGTATTTTTGTCACATTTGATGAAGTGGGACGAAGTCAAGTTGTTAATCCTGCCCTCCCTTCTAATCACGAGATGGAACTCAAGCCCACCCTTAGGGAACCTAACCCTGAAGAAATTCACATATCTGAGGAGTCTGATGATACAATTAGGAACATTTTACCCTAGATAGAGTGCCCCAAGGGATCTGGGAAATGTTAGATGAATTTAAACCTCGGGTGAATGATGAATTTATGGTTGAGGAGGATGAATTATGTAAGGAACCTACATTCAAGATTTGGAGTGACACTACGGGTGATTATGTTTTATTTGAAGAATTAGCCCCTGAAGATGTCAAAAATTTGATCAAATTAGGCTTCCTTAGCACACCCATTGATGATATCCCTCCTCATGATGAAATAATGGAAAATGTGGAAGCAACTTTTGAGATTTATGTGCACTCATATATAGACTCCAGGGAGGATTTGAGTAAAGAACAAGAACCCAAAGATGACATTGATAGGATAATCCCTAAATCTGTTACTTCCAACCTACCTTCATTTGATTTGGAGTCACCCTCTGATAAACACGCATAAATTCATTATAAAATGCTTATTTACGATAGTTCTTAGGCCTAGCATTGCATATCATGATATAAATATTGCATAAACATCCATTGCATTTCATTTAAGATAGCTGTATATTGTATACATTAATTCCTTCATTTTACATGGCCAGGAGGTAGTGTGCCATCTTTACGATCTTCGAATGAAGAATCTGACCGTATGGATGGACTCGGAGTGACGATCGTAGTCCGTCTACGCGAAAATCACCTCGATTAGAGCTCCATAGCACCCTCCACAAGTAGAAGAAGATAGTCAGTTCAGATGACGCCACATGGTGCCATCCAGGCTGCCCCCACCTAAGCTACCATGCCCCAAGCACCACGTAAGAAACGATCCCAGCCGTTGGATCTCAATCCAACAGCTGAGACGCACACTCCATCGGCTGGCTCTCCCCTCCAAAGCACATCAGTGAAGGCCACATGTCAACTGCTAGATCTTCATCCAATAGTCGAGACACGTGATTGCATTGCCCTCCACACGACAATCCATTTCCTTGGCCAAACGGTGAAGTAGCAACTTCGTAAAGCAAAGGCGCAGGTTTGAACCGCAATCCATCCACACCCACTATAGTGCTGGATGAAATAGGACCGCTCGATCTTGATTGAGCAGTCGAGATCCTTCACGCACCATCTGATGCCACCCACTGGCGCAAGGACACACGCCAGATCGCATGCGCACCATCTGGAGCATTTAAGATGATCGGGAGCCGCCTCCGTTGTCCGTTCCTTTCAATCGCGCAAGGCACACAATTCAAATCTCATGAGAGGCACGATCTACGTGCGAGCCTCAGCCGCACAATCAAGGTTGAATAGTGGAGATTCTTCGACAATGAGCGGGCGTGCGATTTGAACGATCGCAAGGGCACGATTTGCAGACACTCTCTGTCGTGTGATCCTTCATTCAACGGCTACCAACGAGGTGGTCAATTTAAATCTTGCGAGCGCATGCGAAGTATGTGCAATCTCATCCATCCACGCCCGATCCAATGGCTGTCGTTCGTCGTGCCCGACGCCAACTACAGCCATGCTTCCAAGTGCCAGCCAAGGTGCGTGAATGCTCTAGGACACCTCCAGTGGGTCTCTAGTGACGTTTTAAATGTCGCTAAAGACTCATGCAAGCAAACCACCCCCATTCCTCCACTATATAAACACCCCTACACCCCCCATTCCTCTTCATCTCTACCTACTTTACTCCCACCTACTCCTAAGCTCTAGTAGCCTATCAAAGCTCCATTAGATGCTTACTCTCAAGTTCCAAAGGCTTCCTATTAGTGTAATGATCCTATACCCCATCAAATATTAGTCCTTCATCCCACCACCTTCACAGGTTGCCTTGGAGCCATCCTTCCATCTCCATTCTTGTAGCAGATCACCTCCACCTCCTCACTTCCATTCCAGAGCCTTAGTGAAGCCCTTCTCTACTGTCGTTCTCCTGCATCTCACCTCCATCATCTTGCATCCCAACTCCTTCGTCCAAACTTCTGTCAGGCACCGTCATCTCACCGAACAACCGCTTTAGGAGATTTCTTCTGACCCCTATCTCTTTTATGCTTTCATAGATTATTGTAATAAACATTGGATTGATATATCATATTTGTTTCATATCTCTCCTATGATTGCTTTTTTTTTATTTCAAAAACACAAAAAAATAACAAAACCTCGAAATACCAAAAATGAATAAAACGAACTGTTGTTTTCAAACAAAGTAAAGGTCACCTCCTTGTGTTCGACTTGGGACTCCCTTAGAGTTTCAGTTATAAATTGTAATTGATAGATGTGTTTTGCAAGCTACTACAATGGGTTCTCCAAACCCTGATTTCACTATGCACAAATGCACTCATCACCCTTTGATTCACCTATGTTTGAAGGTGAAATTTTGACTCCATACCTTGAAATGATCACTGATGAAGTGCAACTTGATACTTGTGATAGTACAAGGGATGCTAGGGATGCGATTGAGGAATTAGGAAGGTTGTTAGGAATGGACACTAAGCTGATTAAACCTAACCTAGATCTTATGGCCATCCCACAACCTCGAAACTTAGACACCCTGGACAATCCCTGGCTTAAAGACATGGTCACTACTATTTTGACCGGGGGGCTTAATAGACGAATATTTCCTATATTAGGGTACCGGGTATGGATTGATGCTTTCTATGGTGAGTCTATCACCCTGGGGGTTTATCTTTGCACCATTCCTTCCCCATTCCTTTTGGAGGATCCTTGTCATCATCCTCCTATCCCTTTAGAGGTCGCTATTCCAGTATATCTGTAGAACCTCCTCCGATGACTTAGGATGATTTCATTCCCATCCTGGTTAGGCAAGAATTTGCTATCAAGATTCATCATCAACTCACCAACATCCTAGGTTACTTGTTTTCTAGGCCAGCATTACCTTGCTCATTGTTAGGGCCTATTTCTTTGGTTTTGGAACCTAACTTGCAGGTTCTTTGGCTACTCGGCTGCCAACAAAATAATGGTAGCCCATCTCTAACCTAGGTAATACCATTCTATGCAATGAGGACATTGCACATTTTAGGCATCGGGGGGTGTACTTGGGGATATACATAGCATTTATACATAGTGCATTCATGCATTTAGTTAAAGCATTTTGCATTTCATACACTTGCATTGATTTAAAAAAAAAAGAGAGAAAAAAAAATTGTAGTATTGAGCTTAACTAGCTAGGCCCTACATTCTTAGGCATAAGACTAGAACTTTAGGCTAGACTAAGTTGACTCTAGGTGTCTGACTTTAGAAGCTAAGTTGAGCTACTAGCTTTAGACCTTTAGGTTCCTTTGTGGACTTAAAAACTTAAGTAGGAGTTATGTTGCGAACCATTCCTCAAGAGGTTGAGGAAGGAAAGCTAAGGATTTAGTAAAAGACTAGGTAGTACCTAGTGTCTTTTTCTACCTTTTGGTTTATGGGTTCTCGTAACCTAAGCAACCACATTTCACACACACTTGGTCTTGTGTAAATAGTGATCACCTTAATTCATTTATTGAAGAAAATTTGGTTCTCTTAGTTTTGATTTAGGAGAAGCTTGAAATCACAACTTGATTGGACGAGTTCCTACCGTAAGAGAGGTGGAGTATAAACTCACCTTGAGGATGCGATGATAACATGTCACCACCTCAGTGCTTGTCTCTTAGGATATCCGTCCTACTAGGGGCATGCAAGTGCATTGTGCGATTCAGGTACCATGGGAGGCCCTAT
Organism: Thalassia testudinum; assembly: GCA_037157565.1. Lineage (NCBI taxonomy): Eukaryota > Viridiplantae > Streptophyta > Magnoliopsida > Alismatales > Hydrocharitaceae > Thalassia > Thalassia testudinum. The sequence goes on along the minus strand of JAZHRO010000055.1, from coordinate 89,348,129 downwards.
CTCTAAGTGTCGATTGCCACAGGCCTGAATTCACTTAAGAAATCCATGGGCGATACTATCTCGAAGTGTCGATTGCCAAGAGTTATTGGGGTTGCTATGGGTGGTGCTATCTTGAGGCATCGAAAGCCAGGCACCCTTCGAGGTTCGGTGATGGGGACAATGAATCTGACACTGACCATGTTGATAGCTTATCCAAGGTTAGACTTAGAGGAATCAAACAAAAAAAAAATCCTTCTTACTCTCTTTCTAGGTTGGCAATCATACCAACATCAAATAACTCAGACTAATGCACATGAACAGATGCTTTAATCTCTAGGACAAATAAACCCTAGGGTAGAGCTAGAAATCAAGGAAACATGTGCCTGCGACTCGTCCTTAGCCAACCTAGTTTGTAACTTAGCAACTACTTGGGAATCTTAGGTATAAGGTCTGAACTTTACATGTTTCTAAAGGAAGACCGATTGGGTTGGCTAGTTCACTTGGAGAGCTAGGTTATTGCTTGAATTTGCTAGGGACTAGCAAAAACTAGGCATGAGGGCATTTGATGAGCCCATATTTGTGTGCTGATTAGTTACTTAAATGCTTAGATATTAGAGTAATATTAACTTATACATAGCTTGTATTAAGATGTAAATAATATAGTTTATCCATAGTTGCTTGTATGCATTACAATCATATATAAATTATTTAGCATCATTTAATTTGCTTGCATACATTACATGCATTAAATAGTTAGAAATATAGGGGTTTGTATATAAATAATCCACATATGTTTTTATAATATCTTTCTTCGTGCAGCAGCAATCACTCCTCCTCGACAAGCCATTTATGGCCAGATCAGGCAATGAACGTGACAGTGAAGAGGAGCGGAGGATGAGGATCTGGCTGACCTTTCTCCACACTCCATCTTCTTCTTCATCTTCCCTTGTAGCTATAAGAAAGAGAGAGGCTCAACTGGGCTCGACGAGACGGCACCCGGCCCATCACCATGCATCTGCCCATCACTGTGGTCTTCACGGCTGAGCCTCTCCACATCGTGGGCCAATAGAGTGATAGGTCGCCACACCAAGCCGACGAGCTCGGCCACTTACCATAAGCTTGTGCCTTGTCGACCACGCGAAGAACTTCTTTCTTCTTTCTCCTTATTCTCTCTTTTCTTTTCTTTTGCATGATACTATTCATTTTCATCTTCGTTACTCAGTTTGCAGGCCTCAATGAACCCACCACCACCATCACCACAGACCACCACACCTCACTGTCGCCGTCCTCAGCGCCATCTCTCCTTAGCTTCATTGCGACCACCTTCATGCCAAAGCGGCCAACCATAGCCGGCCTTACCTTGCGTGCAACACATACTGTGCACCATCCTGCTCATTTAAGACGTTCAGGAACCTTCCCGGACGTCCAAAGCCCCTACACCTCTTCTCCTTCATGCAACTGTAGCAAGGAACTCATCCTCAATCTCAACTTCCTGCACCATCACTCGCCGCAGGTGTGGCCCCCCTTGCGTGTGCCAACAACTAGCCGCACACGCAACCCTCCAGCGTACCTACGTGCGCTCAACGGTAGCGAGCATAACCACCACCCGTCACCTTCCTCTCCTCAACCACGTGCCACCAGCTCATCATGCGCATCCTTGGGCACACCCTCTTGCTATGACCAACATGTCGCCCCACCGCTTGCACGTAGCAGTATCCCTACATACGCGGCCGCATGCATAACCACTAGCCAGCATCACCTCGCCCATGCCTACAACAGCAGCAACAGACCAATCACCACCACCCCTTCTCCACTCTGTCCGACCGACTCCAGCCATGCCACACCTCACTGCCACAACCATCGGATGCACGCCGACCTCACCCACCTCCGGTGAGCTTCTCGAGGCCAGCATCGGCTCCTTGTGCATGCATGCTCGAGCACAAAGTACTCTGTTTCTTCTTTCATTTCTTATTACATCTAACGCCATTGTCACCATTTTTATTTTACCTCTATTAATTAAATATTGTGGTAGTTTTATGAGATTCCCCCTTATCTTTCATGCAAATGAGATTTCAACATATTAGCAATTAATAACATAATCTAAAGGGGATTTTGGGTTGATTTGTGTGGGAAATCAATAGTGGACATCGATTTTTGACCCATGCAAGTTTGTAATAAACATTGCCTCCCTGTGGATATGACCCGCTCTTCTCGAGTGGTTTTTCTTTTAATTGTTTAATTAGCGATTTTCAACCACTTTGGTACTATTTCGATAAGTAATTTGATTTGCGAAACAATGAAAGTGAAAATCATCTTTTCAGTTACCAGCAGGGATAGACAGAGGGAGGAGGTAGTGCCTTCTCTGCTACCAGTGTGGCCAACAGGGCCAAATGAGGAGGGACTGCCCATCTAGGGCCGAGGCATACCAGATGCTCGCAGCACCAAGTACTAGAGGCCGATCTGGCGGTCATAATTACCAGGAACAATGGGGAGGACAGCAGTCACGAGGAGGGTACCGACATGCTGTTACTCACCAGACCCAGAGCATGGCTACTTCTTCTGCACCTAGGACTGAGGGGCGTGTCAGCACGTTGACTCATAGAGATAGCAGAGCTTCAGGTTCTGTGGTGGAAGGTATGGTTACAATTTCTTACAGATTAGTCTACGTGCTTTTTGATTCTGGTGCCAGTCATTCCTTTGTCTCCACGAGTTTTTCTGTCAGTTTGGGGTCGAACAGTACACTATTAAAGGATCCGTTCCTAATTAGAGGCCCAGGTGGATAGTTGTTTGTCGCAAAGGAGGTATTCGCAGACTGTAAGGTCACTATAGGGGGACGTAGTCTTCCCGCTGACCTGATTATGATCCAGATGGAGGATTTCAGTGTGATTCTAGGGATGGACTGCTTCGGGAGGAAGATCATCTTCTCCATACCTAAGCTGCCTCCCTTTGAGTTCCACAACCAGACAGTGGACAGAGGTTTTAGGTGCATCTCTGCACTTCTGGCAGCAAAGCTTCTGAGTTAGGGGTGTGAGGGCTTCTCAGCGTGCGTTGTAGCAAGCCTAGCCCTATAGCTAACTTGCAGAGCATTCCGGTGGTCTGCGAGTACCCCGACGTCTTCCCAAAGGAGCTACCAGGACTATCACCTGAGCATGAGATCGAGTTTGAGATCTCATTGGTACCAGGGACCAACCCCATCTCCATTGCACCGTACAAGATGGCACCACTTGGGCTGCTAGAGCTCAAGTCCCAGTTACAGGATTTGTTAGAGAAGGGCTTTGTGAGGCCCAGTGTGTCCCCATGGGGGGCAGCTATGTTATTTGTAAAGAATAAGGACGGCACCCTTCGGCTATGTGTTGACTACAGACAGCTAAATCGGGTCACTATCAAGAACAAGTATCTGTTGCCTAGCATTGACGACCTTTTTGACCAGTTGAGAGGTGCCATGGTGTTCTCCAGGATAGACCTGAGGTTGGGTTACCATCAGCTAAGGATCAGGGAGACTGACGTCTCGAAAACAGCTTTCCACACACAGTATGGACACTATGAATTTTTGGTCATGCTGTTTGGGCTGACCAACGCCCTCGCTGCTTTCATGGATCTAATGAACTGTGTCTTCAGACCATACTTGGACTAGTTTGTGGTGGTATTCATTGATGATGTGCTGGTTTACTCTCGAGATCAATCAAAGCATAGACAACATTTACGCATGGCACTGGGCACTTTGAGATGGCGCAGATTGTATGCCAAGTACAGCAAGTGCGAGTTTTGGTTGAGACAGGTTACTTTCTTGGGCCATGTGGTCTTGGGAGATGGCATTGCTATGGATCTGGCCAAGGTTGAGGCCGTGCTTAGGTGGGAAAAGCCACGTATAGTACAGAGATATGCAGCTTCTTAGGGCCAGTAGGCTACTACCGGCAGTTTATCAGAGGATTCTCCTAGATTGTGCATCCTATGACTCAGTTGACCAGGAAGGACGTGCCCTTCACTTGGACAAATGAGTGTGAGATGTGCTTTCAGGAGTTGAAGGAGAGGCTGACTTCAGCTCCCATACTCACCATTTCGGATAGTAGTGGCAGGTTTGTAGTTTACACAGACGCTTCATTGCAGGGGTTGGGTGGTGTGCTCATGTAGCGGGGCCACTTGTTGCTTACACTTCGTGGCCACTAAAGCCCCATGAGCATAACTACCCTACTCATGACTTAGAGCTAGTAGCGGTTGTCTTCTTGCTGAAGACATGGAGGCACTACCTAATGATTAGCCCATATTTGTGGGCTATTTAAGTATTTAAGTGCCTAGACATTAAGTTAATTTTAACATTTAGATAGCGTACATTAGGATGTAAATAATTTAATTCATATTTTTAGCTTAAATGCATAATTCATGTGTGGCAATCATATCTAAATGCATTTAGAATTAACCTAGAATTTCATGCATTTGATTAGTTAATTAATTAAGTGCATTACATACATTATTTTAATTAACATAGAAGTTAAGGAGTTATGTATAAATAATCCTAATTGTTTTTTATTATTATTCTCTTTGGTTGGTAACTGCTCCGCCTCTGCCTCCTCCTGTGCTCATTCATTTTTAACAGCTGCCAGCATTCACGAGGATCTTCTCCCGCCTCTTGTGATTTCAAATGAATTGGCTGCAGCTACAAGAGGGGGGAGGAGACAACGATGCTCAGCAGGCCTTCATTCCCTTTCCCCACTGTATAGAGAACTTAGTTTCTTGTCCACACCATTACCATCGGCTTCAACCGTGGCGAAGCTTCGCCACCACGGGCATGCAGGGTGACAGCCCGCACCGCCATCGCAAAGCTTCACATTACGACCTCACCATGTAATCGCCAGATCACCTCCCTCGACAACCGCCACCACGCTCCATCTCCACCACTGTCCAGCATTCCGCTCATTTAAGATATCCGGGAACTTTCTCGGACATCCAAAGCCCCTACACCTCTTCTCCTTTGTGCATTTGTAGAAAGGAACCCATCTTCCACCTCAACGAAACCATCCACCACCATCACCAACAACTACCACCTGCAGCCCCAGCTACTATGTGCCACTAGCTCATCTACCGCGCACCTCCAGCAACCCCACTCTCCTTCAGGCCGTGCCATGAGCCCCTGCCGCACACACCGGCCAGCACCTCTGCCACGCCCGCAGCAACACTCATGTAGCTGCGTGTTCTCCAGCAGTGCCCCTGCGGCCGAGCTCCTTCAGCAGCGTGCCCCTGCACGCCCGCGCACGTTACCTCGCACAGCTAGCGACCATCTCGCGCACTTCTCAACCTATGAGATTGACGCACGCCACCTGTCCCACGCACATACAGCAACACCTCTATCGCGCACAGCAGCAGTCGCACCTTCTCCTCAGCCGCACGCACCATCAGTAGCCAATGCCAACTCCATCTCCTCGTGCAGCTGTAGCAGAAACGCTCACACATGGAGCAGCCACCTCAAGAGCTGAATAAGTCATCGGAACCCATCATCTTCCACAAATCTCTTCGGCCACCTCAGGTCGCCTCGCACTTTGCCATGACTGCCACCGCGGAGCCCTCGCTTCACTTGTCCTCCACCGCAAGCCTCCCCTCCAGCCATGACCTCCTTCGTGCGTAAGCACAAGGGAAAGAAATCCCCTGTTTCCTTCTCAATTAAATTTTACATTCAATGCCATTGCCACTTTATATTAATATTTTATTATTGTGAACATTGCATTGAACTCCCTCTTGATTGTCATAAATACAATTTCAGCTTGTACTTTCATTTAAACACATATCAAATGCGATATTTGACACAATTTTCTTGGGAAATCAATAGTGAACATCGATTTTTGACTGATGCGAGTTTTAATAGGCCATTGCCTCCCTGTGGACATGACTCGCTCTTCTTGAGTGGTTTAATTTTAATTCAATACTTTGATTAGTCGATTTTCGACCACTTAGAACAACAACAACAAATCATCTTAATCATCATTTTCAAAAGCGAAAATCGACTCGTCACCTGTACGATGAGACCTTTTGAGATCTTCATGGATCATAAGAGCCTTAAGTAACTGTTTGATAAGAAGGAGCTCAACATGAGGCAGAGGCGTTGGTTAGAGCTTCTGAAGGACTATGACTGTAGCATCTCCTATCACCCAGGGAAGGCCAATGTGGTGGCGGACACCTTGAGCCAAAAGGTGCCCACCCACTTGGCTAGCTTACAGGAACTAATTTGGAGACTCATGGAGGGGCTGGGCAGTTGGCGACCCCAGGAGCCACGAGGGTACTGCGGGGTAGTGACAGTGATAAGATAGGCACAACTAGAGCTTATAGACCGTATCATTACTGAACAAATGGCTGACCCATATCTACAGATGCTACGAGATAGGGTGTTGATAGGGGACCCAGGAGACTTCACCTTTACTAATGAGATTCTGTGTATGAGGGGACGATTGTGCGTTCCTAAAGACGAGGAGCTGTTGAGGGAGCTTCTGGCTGAGGCACACGGGTCTAGGTTCACCATACAACCCGGGAACACCAAGATGTACAATGATCTGTGGCGTAACTTCTGGTGAAGGGCGATAAAGTCGGATGTTGGTGAGTTTGTGCAGCAGTGTTTGGTATGCCAGCATGTGAAGACCAAGCACTAGAGGCCTGCAAGGCTGCTACAGCCACTTCCTGTGCCAGAGTGGAAGTAGGAGAGTGTCACTATGGACTTGGTAGTGGGGCTACTGGTTACATAGTGAGGACAAGATGCCATTTGGGTTATAGTAGATAAATTGATGAAGACGACATTGTTTGTGTTGATCTGAGTCACCTTTGGGCTAGTACAGTTAGCAGAGCGCTACATCCGGGAGCTGCTATGCCTTCACGGAGTCTCTCATGTGATCATATCTGACAGAGATACCCGTTTCATGTCCCAATTTTGAGCGAAGTTCTAGCAGGCCTTGGGGACTCGCTTGAGGTTCAGCACTACCTACTACCCCCAGACCGATAGACAGTCGGAGGGCACCATTCAGACCCTTGAGGACCTTCTACGCACTTTTGTACTAGACTACAGAGGCTCCTGGGAGGAGCATTTGTCCTTGGCAGAGTTTGCATACAACAACAGCTACCATTCGAGCATTAGCATGGCGCCTTATGAGGCATTGTACTGGAGGAAGTGTATGACTCCCTTGAGTTGGGTCGAGGTAAGGACCAAGTGGGAGGTTGGTCCTAGGTTGATCCGTTTGAGTCAGGAGGTGAAAGAGTAGATTCATAGACAACTCCATGCTATCAAGAGCAGACAGAAGAGCTACGCTGATAGGAAGCATCAAGAGGTACAGTTTGAGGTTGGCGATCATGTCTTTCTCTGTGTTTCTCCTATGAAGGGCTTGTAGCATTTTGGGGTGAAGGGGAAGCTCCTGTCAAGGTTTGTGTGACCTTTTGAGGTCTTAGGGTGGTAGGACCTATTGCTTACCGGCTTGCCCTTCCTCCCCAGCTATCTGGAGTGCACGACGTGTTCCATGTGTCCAACCTCAGGAGATACATCACCGATTCTAGCCACATTTTGAGTCATGAGAGTATCGAGGTAGGAGATGACTTGACCTACCTTGAGAGGCCAGTACAGATACTAGATAGAGCCATCAAGAACATGAGATGGAAGGAGGTACCACTGGTGAAGGTCCTGTGGAGAAGCCAGCGGCACGAAGAGGCTACTTGGGAGCCTAAGGTGGCAATGTGAGGTTGGTACCCAGAGCTTTTTAAGGGTATGTCATCTCTGACCTACTTTGATCCTTTCAAGTTTGTTATGTGCATGTCTGTTCCTTCTGCATCCTAGTTTAACTCAAGTTTCAGAAGCGAAACTTCCTTTAAGTTTATTATGTTGAAAGGACCCTTCCTAAGGGTCATTTGGGCTTTTTTGAAATCTTAGGGGCCTTTTCATAATTTTTTGCACACCAAAAGGACCCCGTGCAGAGTATTTTGGGCTTTTGGAGGGGTTTAGCATAATTTTAAACCCCCTAGAACTTGTTCTGTGGATTCTTGGGGAGAAAGGGGGTTCTGTGGGGTCAAAACTGTAATTTTCTCGAGGCCCACCTTATCCCACAAACCCTAAAACCCTACCCCCCTCCCCTATAAAACCCTTAAAACCCTCCTCAAAACCTACAGCCATCCCCTCCACATCTTGCCTTGAGCGGCCACCCACCTCCTTCCCTGCTTTCTCTTGAAAACCATGTGTGAGGGAGGAGAGTGAGAGTAACGGGGAAAGGGAGAGCGTGACGGGAGAGGAGTGTGTGTAGGAGGAAGAGGGAGAGAGGCAGGAGGAGAAGCTGCTGCTATGAGGCGAAGAGGAGGGCCGCTGCGAGCAGGTCCTACACATGGAGTTTGGGTGCAGCTCCTGCGATTTTCAGACATCTGTGATGCTTTGCAGACGACTGAAGGACTCCGCGGATGTCCAGAGAGAGCTCCAGATGTCTGGAAGCATGTAGAGTATTGAGGTAATCTCTGCCAATGGTGTGTGCGGGCACAGAAATGAAGTTTTCACTGCCCTAGCAATTTTTTAGCAAGGTTTTAGGTGCATACATCTGTGCAGGTGAGAGAGGCGTTGGGAAGGCACGCTATGGAAACCAAGTTTTTGCTACCCTAGTAGTTGTTGAGCATGGTCTTAGGTGCGTACATCTATGCAGGTGCGAGAGGCATTGGGAAGGCACACTGGTGCAACATTTGAGCCGCTTTCGGAGGTCTAGAGGTGGTGTCAAACATCCGACTGCCCTCCCAAATGACCAAGCGTAGTGTCAGTCGTCTGGTAACACCCTCAGATGGCTGTGAGGGGTAGCAGATGACTGGAACAAAAGCAAGAATGCAAAGTGAGATTTCTACGCAAGTTTAAGACGTCTGATGTCGGTCTGGATGCACTACTGTGGCCACTAGGTGGCTGGTCGAACCAGACCAGCCTGCTCGGTCCGATTCAAGTGAACCGAGAGGAGTGTTTAGGCTGGTTTAGGGCCCAAACAAAGTCGGATTTGCGCAATTAAAGTACCGATGGTTTCCTTTCTGAATTTCCTACATGTTAGAAGTGCTTTCATGCTATTTTTAGCTTAATTGGCATACTCAAGTATTGGTCAATGATATTAACATCTGATTTGACCAACTATTTGGAATAGATCTCCAATCCATAGTGCGTATGGGACCTACGAAGACATTAGGATCCGCCATTCGTGCCCCCATATCACCAGTAACTTTTGGTAGAGTGGTCCTCTCTACTCCAGTTAAATTAAATTGTTAAATGCATGCCAAATTAGAGATCTCTACTTGAAACTTAAGACATGAAATGAACCCTAGGGTTGAGAATGGTGCATGTTTACATCAAGCACTTGAGCCTCGCTTGTTACAATTTAAGTATACATGCTGATGAATTCCATATTATGAGTAATTGGAAACTAATTGATGTAATTGAATGCTCTTCCTGTTGAATCATGACCTACCTATTCTATGACTAAGAAACCTAAATGTGGATAGAGATACATGTCACGTATTGGAATGAAACGAGTACTATGCACGAACCCTACGAGGAATTAGGAAAGTAATAAAAGTACAGTGACAAGGATACTTAATGTATGATGGAATACCTCGCCTATACAGGCATGTTGGTTGATTGTTTGGAATTGGGTACAGAAAGTGACCTGGCCCTTGTGTACATGGTACCGAGGAGAGCTACTATCACTTTTGTGTAAGGAAAGAGCTAGCCTCCCCTTAGGTTGGGACCCGGGGTTAAGAGTGGCCTCCCTACACCGACTCCTGCTAGGCCCACTGGGCAAACTGGGATAGTCGGACGAGGGTATGCAGACTGTTGAAGGGTGTAGCACTTGTTTTATTTTGTGCTGTATGTTAGAGCATACCCACTAGTGGAAAGGACTGACCGCGTGCCAGTACAAGGTAGCTATCCGTGCGTTTATCGCACATGCCGTAGTCACCGCTACATTGCGACCATGACCCTGGGGTGGTAGACCATGTGTAGGACTACCATTGGGTACTCTACCGACCAGGAGAGTACCACGTGTGCATTCTGCATCGCGGGAAAACTACATCAAGATCGTTCCCTTAGGGAACATGTGGTTTACGTGATGATATAGACCCTTATTAGAATAACCAAATACTAAGCACATAGTAATTATGGATGGAACCAGATGATAACTGTCTAAATAACTGAAAAATGTATGAATGGTTTGCTGCTTTCCTCTTATTTATTGCATTAGATGTTCTTATGTTGCCCTCAGCGTTTAGCTGACAATAGCTGTATATGTTCAAGTTAGAAAGCTGAGCAGCCAGTATTACCGACTTTAGAGGGTGCTGGGCCCAGTAGTAGCCTATTTCCTTTCCATTCTGCTTTTGAGAAACTTTCACTGTAGTGAGTACTTTTAGCATTTTGGAACTTATGTCATTGCTTTACGCCTTCTTATTGTTGTTGTGATGGCTAGCTATCAAAGCTTCCTTTTCCCTGTAGCGTGTTGTCTTTCGAACTACTATTATGTTTCTGTTGCTACCTTTTTATTTAATGCCTAACTGTATTGCACATGTGGAATGTCATAATTCTTTTTTCATTTGGCTTATTTCTCGATGGACGATGGGTCTTGAGATTAGTCAAGGCAAACTGTTCCCGGGTTCCATGAGTTGGGTTTAAATCGTAACAGTATCGCACCTCAATTATAAAATTGGAGAATTCTTTAAGGTGCCTAGTGAGGCTTTGATTAGCGTGTTTCGACGAGGTAAAATCGGGGTTAGGAGAAACCCATCATTGTAGTTTGCAAAACACGTTATCAAATAAAAATTTTAACCGAAAACTCCAAGGGACTCTCGAGTCGAACATAGGGAGGCGACATTTACTTCCATTGACATCCGCACTTCATTTTGTTTCTTTTTGGTATTTTAGGGTTTTGTGATTTTTTTGGTGTTTTTGAAATAAAAAGACAAGCGAGATTACTTCACAAAGTGGAGAAACAAATATGATATTTCACAATGTCATTCAAATGTCTAATACAATATGCTAAAACATAAAAGAGATAAGGGTGAGAAGAAATCTCCTAAATCGGTTGTTTGGCAAAATGACGGCGCTTGGCGGTAGCTTGGATGAAGGAGGTGAGATGCAGGACGATGGAGGTGAGATGCAAGAGGGCACCAAGTAGAGGAATGCTTCACCAAGGCTCTGGAATGGAGGTGAGGAGATGGAGGCGATCTTCTACCGGAATGGAGGTGGGAGGACGGCTCCAAGGCTTCTTATGAAGGTGGTGAGATGGAGGATGAGTATTTGTTAGGGAATAGGAGCATTACACTAATAAGAGGCCTTTGGAGCTTGCGACTAAGCTCTATGGGAGCTTTGGTAGGCTACTAGAGCTTAGGAGTAGGTGAGAGTAGAGTAGGTAGAAATGAAGAGGACGGGGGGGTGTAGGGGTCCTTTTATATTGAAGGGAAGAAGGGCTTCCCGCACACAGGAAATTAGTTATAGCTGTAAGAGTCACTAAAGACCCGCCCAGGCTATCACTGAAGATTCGTGCCATTCAACACCCCCATTGGCCCGCACATCACTCACCCGTACCTCCCACACCATGTCATGTGCGCACGCAAACTGGCGTGCACATCTGCACTCGGTCATGCTGCGCTGGCGCTGCCTTGCACGCGCATGAGCTGTGCTAGTGTCGTTGCTTCACTGAGTCAGTTGCTCCATTGCGGGGGCAGCAAGGATCGAACCCGCGCCCCTCTTTTGGTGGCCGAGTGCCCAACCAATTCACCAAGTCATCCAAATGGTCGAGCGGTCATCTTAGGGCGTGCGGTGGAGGAGGGCTCTCAGCCGTTGGATTTGCATCTAAAAGTTGAGATTGCTTATTAGATACCCCTTTGGAAGGATGCCGGGTGACATTGGGCGTGCCAGATGGTGCCACGTGGCATCATCTAGACCGTCCACCTCTCCTTGCTTGCAGAGGATGCCACGGTGCTCGAATCAAGGTGATTTCCACGCCGATAGATTGCGATCGTTGCTCCGGATCCATTTGTGGAGTTGGATTTCTCATCTGAAGCGTGTAAAGATGTTGCATTGCCTCCTGGCCATAAAATGTCAGAATTATTATACAATATATACAAATTATCCTAAATGCAATATAATGCATGTTATGCACTATTTATACTTATGGAATGCAATGCTAGGCTTAGGAACTATTATAAATAAGCATTTTATCATGAATTTATGCGTGTTTATTATACCCCCATTCTTATCTTTTGTTAGTCCCTAGCAAAATTAACCTAAATGCTATGTATACAAGTAGAATTAGAATTTGATCACTTACGCACGATTTGTTGGTTACTATAGAAAATTTAAACCTAAGACCTGTTACAAAAACTCGACAATGCTCGAGTGTCTACCAAAATGCAGACCACCCAAGCCCTCGCCTTATTTGGCAAGGGAAGATACATTTTTTTGCTTTTTCTTCTTTTCTAATTTTTTTAGACTTTTTGAGTTTGAGAGTTTCAGGATAACTTTTTACAGCTACCCAACCCACCCAACACTCGAAAAGGACTCTGCTAGGCATCTTGTGAAAGAGTGAAAGACTCATTAGGCGGCCATTAAAATGGACTTCAAGTTTCTACGACCCTAGGTGACCTTTAGAGTTTCTGCTTAAAGGTTTATCTTTCCGAACTGTAGCTTTCTCCCTACTTTTAAAATTTTTTTATGGGGTCAACACAAGGGCGAACCCAATGTATATCTCCCTAGTTTATTCTACTTCCCTACTTCTTCCCTAAGCGTTTTGGGAATTATTTGTGCACTTTTGTAAGCTAGGCTCTGGACAACCAGCCAATGGGTTGTTACCCACAACAACTTGCCAGCCATACTCATGCGGTGAAGTGTGGTTTATTTTTTTATTTTTTTCTTCTTTTTATATATTTATTATTTTTTTCTATTTTTGAGCACCAATTTTTTTTCTAAGTAGGTGGCTTCCCTGATCTAAGATTTACCTAAAAGCAGCAGAATGAGTATGGTCAAGTAGTTGAGATTTGGACAATCGGCCAATGGGCTGTTACCCACAACAACTTGCCAGCCATACTACCCCAGAAAGTTCATTAGCTACTTAATTTCTGAAGAAACCACCAAAAAGTGAGTCAGTGCAAATAGTGTGTAGATGCTTAGACTTAAAGTTTCCTCAAATCAGAGGGTGGGTTGATAAGTCATGTACTTATTACCCTAATTTATTAGACAAATTAAAATAAAATTACTTTGCAAGGACTCAAGACTAAGTCCACATTCGAGTGGACACCCGAGCTAATTAAACTCGAAGATCTGAAGAGTCTAAGTATTCAGGTCCTAAAGTATCAATTCCTAAAGTTCGCAACTCCTAATGTCTAAGTTTTCTTCTCCTGATCCTAGTTTTTTTTTTAAAATAAAATACAGGAAATTACAGTTACGGCAAACAAAATGATTATTTCATAAGATATCCACCCCCCATGCTTACCTAATGTAATGTCCTCATTGTTAAAATGAAAGCATGCAAGAGAGTAGAATTGGAAGAATAGCACCTGGTTTCTATGAGATTCTAGTCAGCTCGAAATAGCCTTTACATGTGCTGAGTTTAAGGCCTTCAGCTAGGCGATGTCCTCAATAAAAAATAACTAACATTGAGGCTACAATAATACAGTTTTCGAGCCCTTGGATATGAGTCTCAGAGAGTGAAAATGGGCTTGCCAAAGAGATGATAAATGAAAGTGGCAAGCTGGTGGTGCAGGGAGAGCCCAAATGGTCTCCAATAGGAGTTTTGTTGATTCAGTACAAAGGAGGTTGATGAGTTGTGACTCATCATAGCTAAAATGCCCAACTTAAGCTAGAAACTAGGTTAAACACTATCGAATTAACACATAAAATGGGTTAAGTGTTGGAAATATCAGAAATGACCTAAAACATAAAATTTATGCTAAAAATGCATAATTAGGTTAATTATTGAGATATTGTATTAATAAATACAAAATGGAGATCCAATTGCAAATTGAACACACAAATGAGCTCAAAACTCCAAATAAAAAATAAAATTAACTTCTAATATGTTCAATTAAGCTTCATTAAAAACCTGGTTGCATTTGGACATCATTAGAGCCTTGAAATTAAGGATTCACATTTATGTCCTTAGTACATCACATTTTGTTTACTAGAAAACCTCCAAGGACCTACTTGAAGGACACAAGGACCTTTTTGAAAGCCCAAAAGGACTGCTCTATAACCTTTCTTAACCACTAATGGGATGCCTTGATATTTTCATAGCCCTTCGTGCAAGGGTGTCTTGTGCAATTGCACCAATAGACCCCAGCACCACTTGCTCACATGCTACTATTCACACGAAGAATAAGGGCCATCGTGGCCGTTGATTCTCTAGACCTCTCAATCTGTGTCTTGATTTCATTCGAACTTTCACGCGACTTGGCAGGTTTAAACCAGATCTCATCCAACGGTCCACTTTTGGTTTAGGATTGCATGTGCTCCGCTCCACTCATCTTGACTGTAGGTGACCTAATTGATTAATCTCACCAATGCAGTGAAGGGATTCACTGATTACTCTATTTAAGCACCTCCCCTCAGGCGCGTGCAGGGGATCGACCTCCTCTCCTACTTTCTTGAGGTGATTTCTTCATCCTCTCTAGTTTCTCCTCCCATCTGACCCTGTTCTGGCGCCATGAGCAAAGGAACTCCATCCTCTCTGACTCTCCTCACCGCTAAGGACCACATAGCACCTGAGGGCAACCCTGAGTCCCACTAGTGGACTTTCAATCTACTGGAGATCTTCCCTCCTTCGTCGTTGCAGCCACCAGCTGCAATCTTCTCAACAGGTCCCATTCATCTTATTAGAATAGGATTTCCCTATTTCCTAGTTAATTGTAGTTTAGTTAGTATAATTTAGAGTAGAATAGAAGTAGATTAGATGTATGAAATTCACTAGATTGGAATAGCTAAGGAGTAGATTAGATTAGATTCGATCTCACCCTTTTTGATCAATTCAGATCAGAGAGGTAATTTCCCATATTCATATCGATTTCCTGATCTCCCCCCTCATCTCACTATTCACATTCACTGATCTCCACTTGTTTTTCCACCAATTACCCACCCATCAGAGCATCAAATCAGATTTGATGTTCTTGGGCATTCAGATATGACTTAAACGCTCACAATCCATTTAAGGGACTCTCCATCTATCTGATCAAATTCACAAAGTCACTCAATTTGTTTCGAATTTGGGTTTAATCACATTGGCGCCAAGCTGTAGTGCCTGTGAGGTGCTGGAATAGCACCACATCATGGCCCGTGGAGCTCTCGCGGAGATTTAAATTGTTTTCATTCCTATGCCTCGGCGGTCGTCAAGCGCAAGGCATGATTAAAACCCATACCTCTTCCCCTTGCGAGCATTGACATGAGCATGGTTTGAAATGAGAAATTGAGGGTGCATGGCTAGGAGCCATGCAATGTAGCAGGCCTGTGTGGGCCCGATTATGAGCTATAAACTGGATTGAATGGGCCAATTAATCACTAGGGCGACCCTAGTACAGGTCTGGTACCACCCTAATAGGGTGCTGTGTATCCCTCAAAAAGGTCACTAGCCAATAAAAACCCTAAATTTTAGATTAGTGAACAATAACCATGCTTTAATTAACAAAGGGAAGGAAGGGAAGAAACGCTAAGTGTTGAGCCCTCTGAAAATGACTAAGTATAGAGCAATGAGAGAAGGGCACTAAGTAAAGAAGAAGAAAGAAAAGAGACAAAGAAAAAAAAAAAGCTAAGTGTAGAGTAATAAGAGAAGGAACCTTAAAAATGACTAAATATAGGAAAGAAGGCCGTGTGAGAGGCTAAGTAAAAGAGAAAGAAGAAGAGAAGAAGATAAGATGAGATGTGTGCTATGCTTGCGTATATGTGTGCGTACATATATATGTAATATATATATATGTATGTATATAGTATATAGGATACTGTAAATAAATAATATAGAATACGTAATATATAGTGTTTGAGCTTATATATGTATATAAATAACATGTGAGCTTTAGGGACAGATAAATATGTCACTATAGATATAATAAATGTCACTATAGATCCTAATTTTACCTTAGCTTATGTATATAGTTTTTTCTAAGGTTTAGTGACGCTTATATATGTCGCTATATATATTATATATGTTACTATAGGTGTTAATATATTAAGTTAAGTTAGTATGATATATATTATAACATATTATTATATAAATATGTAAATATTAGTACTATAATATATAAATAGATAGTATATAGTAAGTAATTATAGTTTTTGATGCTTGTTTGTATATAGATATTTTCAAGCATTATGATTCATTCTGTTGTACATAATTGATCTATTATTTCGTAATTGTTTCATTCTTTCATTCATTAATTCATTCATATTTGTACGTAAAACCAATCTTTTTGAAATTAAAGAATAATATTACACTTAGAGCGTGATGTATATCAATAACTGCCTCCCAGTGAATGACCTAGGATAAATTAATAAAAATTATATAAATAAATAAAATTAACGCAACAACGGCTTGTATTTATAACATATACTACAACAACGATGTTTTTTATACGAATCGGTAGTGTCAGGGATAAAAACCTAACAACAACGCTTTATTGTGATTGTTTGATTACGTGTCGTAGAAAAGTGGATTAGAGGTATGGGTGGATATAGAAATTGTGCAATGGTTGGGTGAACAAGGACGATGAGGGTTTTGTGATGTGTTGGGGATTTGTGGGTACTCTAGAATACTTAACATTTGAAGAGTTTCTCCCCAAAGTTCAATTTCATCCTCACAATCTGGGTGCTTAATCCAACCATCCTGATCTTCATGATCCTCACCCAAAAGTTGAACCTCAAACTCTAAAAATTCAGGATGAGGACATTGTTGGGTTGTAACTTGATCATGTGAATCATCCAACAGATTTCTGATTTCATGAATATCTTCCTCATCTCATGTTGCTACAGTTGGTTGCATGTTTCCATTGTCCTCAATTATCCCTGCAACCATGTGATTCTCTTCCTGAGTTTGGGTTGAGTTGGCCATCAAAAGGTTGTCCAAGGTATGTATGGCCATTACCTCCTCTATTCTATTAAGCTCCTTGTTAAACCACACTTAATTTCCTCCTTCTTTGAGACCTCGGAAATATTAAATCGATTTATTTTATTCCCTGAGGCCATTTCTATATTTCCCGATTCACAATCGATCCTTGCCTTGGCCGTAGCCAGGAAAGGTCTTCCCAAAATAATATAGGGTGGTTGAGCTATTTTGGTGCTTCCATGTCTAGGACCATGAAATCAACAAGGTAATGCAAATCATTAACCTTGACTACAACATCCTCCAAATGACCCCTTCATTTTGTAATGGATCTATCAGCTAACTGCAAGGTTATGTCAGTGTGTTTTAGGTAACCTAGACCTAGTTCCATATGCAGTGAGGTGGGGATCACATTAATGGAAGCACCCAAATCGAGGAGGGCCTAGTTATAAGTAATGTTTCCTATTGTGTAGGAAATTAGAGAGGCTCCCGGGTCCTGCTTCTCAGGGGGTAGCTTGTTCAATATTAATGTGCTTGTGTTATCAGACAAGACTACTCTCCTATTGTTCTCAGATTTTGCTCTACACTTTTCTTTATATGAATTCAGTAACCCTTTGGCGTAGGCGGGGATTGATGCAATAGCCGTGAGGAGTAAAATGATTGTCAATTTGAAAGCTTGAAGGACATCCTTTCCTCTAGTTTCTCCTCTGACTTTTTCTGTTTGCCCATACAACAACAATATACTCCCAAATAAGACTCTGATGTTTTGTTGATCACATTCTTAGTTGGGAGTCTAGAATTCTTACTATGGGGCCTAATGGTGTTAATGTAGGGCTGGGTGGGGCCCTTGTGTCTACTACCACTCCTCAAGGTGGTGGTATTAGCAGTGGCAAAGTGTTGTTGGTCAGTGCCTTAGGGAGGGTTGGGCAAAACAAGAGGCTCCCGGTTGATTATGGAGGGAACTTGGTTTGCTCCAGGAGGGATTGGGGTAGCCTGATAGATAGCATGAGCTTGAGCATGCGTCTCCCCAGCATTACCAAACCCTTGAGGCCCAGTGCCTCAGTTCTGTACATTCTTTGGGTTTGGTACAAGTTGTGATGGTAGAGATCCGAGCTGTTGATTGTTTGTACTAAGTCCGAATTGCAAGGTGTCTAGTGAAGTTTTCATTTGTTGCATAAGCTGGAGCATTGACCCTTGCATTTCTACCATCTTCAAGTTTAAATTAACCTGCCCAGCGGGTTGTTGAGCATTCCACATAGGCTGATTAATCTGATTCAGGGGCAACTGAGTATATACATGACCCTGACCCATTGGTTTTTGTGGCACATAACTATTGGGTCGATATTGGGTCTGCTGCCCCTGATCTTTCCAAGAGAAGCTAGGGTGATTTTTCCAACCAGGATTGTAGGAATTTAAGGGTTAGACCTAACATTCTCTTGTACAACATGAACATCCTCAAAGGATGAGGATGAAGGATCAGAAAAACTGGGATCAAAGACCCCAGTTTGGAACCCATAAGTTTTCGAGAAGAGCTAGCCCGAAGGTCGAGCTGACTCCAGTTGGTTCACAAACTCTTGTCCCATAGGAGCTTGCGAAGAATGGAATCCCGAGCCCTGGGATTGAGTAGATATAGATAAGTTAGAGTTTCTAGACATCCACTCTTCCATTCTTTCAGCAACTAAATCCATCTTATCTAACTTATTGCATATCAATTCCTTGTCAAATGTATGAGAATCTTGGACCTCATTGGCATTTGATCTAGTTTGTTGGGAGTGGTTGAAGGTTTCCATGGAGGTGTGGTTTATAGAGTTTTCGCTCATTTCCTCAATCAAATCATACACGCTATCTATCTTTATTGAGGAAATTGCCTCCATAAGAAGCATCCACATGATGATGGAGTTGATCATTCAATCCGTGATAAAAAATTTGCACAAGTTGCCATTTAGTCACCTCATGGTGTGGACACTTCTGTAACAGTTTCTGGAATCGCTCGCAGACCCCATGAAACGGTTCCCCTGGCCGCTAGGCAAAAGTGGTAATTGCCTTTCGCAACGCATTGGTTTGCCCAATTGGGAAGAATTTCTTCAAGAAGGTCTATTTCAAAGCTGCTCAAGTAGCAATCGATCTTCCAATGGTACGATACCAATGTGTGGCCTTATCCATGAGTGAATGGGGGAAAAGCCTCATGAGCATCTATTCTTCATTCATATTCTGCGATTTGATGGTCTGAACCAGAGTGATCATGTCCTCCAAATGTTGGAATGGGCCCTCTAAGCCAAGCCCATGAAAGTGTTTAAGTAGACTCAAGACCTGGGGCTTGATCTTAACATCACTGGCGGGGATCACAATGCCGGGACTATCCTCATAATTTGAAGGATCATAAAAATCCTTCAAGGGCTGAGCGCCTTGACTATTCATTTGTTGGAACCATTACTACATTTGCTGCAATTCTTACAATTGCCTCTGAATCAGCTCCTATTGGTTCGGGGGTGGGGGAGATGGATGTTGATCAGCCATGGGATCTGCTTGGCTATAACTCAACCTCCGCCTTCGGGAATGGTATATAAGTCCTTCCAAGTGAGGGTTCAATGACCTCCTTCCAAGCACACACTAGAAGGAGGTCGGAAGGACGAGGAAAAGAAGGGACCCTGCAGTGCAAAAATGCAAGCCCGTCCTTAGGTTGGGTAGCTGATTAGCCCATATTTGTGGTCTATTTAAATATTTAAGTGACTAGACATTAAGTTAATTTTAACATTTAGATAGCATACATTAAGATGTAAATAAATTAATTCATATTTTTAACTTAATTGCATAATTCATGTGTGGCATTCATATCTAAATGCATTTAGAATTAACTTAGAATTGCATGCATTTGATTAGTTAACTAATTAGGTGCATTACATACATTATTTTAATTAACATAGAAGTTAAGGAGTTATGTATAAATAATCCTAATTATTTTATTATTATTATTATTCTTCTACAGGTAACCGCTCCGCCTCCTCCTCCTACACCCATTCATTCCTCACAGCTACTAGCATTTACGAGGATATGCTCCCGCCTCCTGTGATTTCAAATGCATTGGCTGCAGCTACAAGAGGGGGGAGGATATGACTGTGTTTGGTAGGCCATCATTCCCTTTCCTCACTGTGCAAAGAGTGCACCACTCTCATCTGCTCCACCACCACCGGCCTCAACTGTGGCGACAAGCCTCCATCATCGTGGGTGTGTGGCGTGACAGGCCACACTGCCATCTGGAGCTTGTTTGCATTACCGTGAGCACCTTAGCGTGCAATACCCTCACCACCATCACCAGCAACCACCACCACAGCCGCCGCAACTCCATGCCCTACATCTTCACCTCCCTCGTCAGTTAAGACATCCGGGAAGTTTCCTAGATGTCTGAAGCCTAGCCCCATATCTTCTTCTTCTTCCTCTATTTCTCGTCACCTCAAAAACAAACCCAACGCCACACCATGCCCACGTGTAGCAGCAGCCACCTCCTACTACCTGAGTGCATCTTTCCTTCCACGCACAGCCTACGCAACCACCCTCTAGCTCCACTGTGCGTAGGCACGCGATGCTCCCAGCGTTACGCCCCCTTGCTGTGCCTCCGCCATGCTCGCAGCCAGTAGTCCATGCATGCAACGATCTCTTCCAACAGAAGTCGTCTGTGCAGTGGCCTCCTCTCCACCATGCATGTGTGCCCCTACCCCCTTGCGTGCACACCCAGCAGGGTAGGTGTTGTCCTCCGTGCTTTCACCTCCTGCGCGTAGCTGGAAGCACACCTCTACACACACTCCTCGCGCTCGTCCGCTCCTGCAGACGCACTAGCAGCCACCGCGTTTAGCCACAACTCCCCGCGTGTGTCTTCCGCCAGCTCCCCTCACACGCGACGCCTCCACCCGTGTGTGCTCACCATTCAGCAACCACGCGCATTCAGCAGCTCCAACACCTCTAGCAGGCCGCCGGGCACCTACTCCGACCTCCTCTCCGATCGACCACCTTTGACCATGCCTTGCCCTGCTGCCACCTCCAAAAGAAGCAGCCCGGCAGCAGTTACCTTCGACGAGAAGCTCCACTCCGATCTCCACCTCCTCCGTGCATGGAGGAGCTCAAAGAAAACTCCCCTGTTTTTGCACAATAACTCCTCTATTAGTTTTTATGACTCATGCCATTGTGAACTTTCATTTTTCCGATTTCATTATCATGGTGAATTTATGAGAACCTCCTTCATTGTTTAGTTTATTAAGCAAATCAATTTCTTAACCCTAATCTAAGTGGATTTCCATTCAAATCTTGGAAGACTTTTGCTATAGGAGAAGCTTAGTTTGTATTTACATTTAAGTGCCATTGTGAGGATTTTATTTTTATTATATTGTGGTACATATTACATTGAACCCCCTCCTATTTGGCTTAAATGCAATTTCAACTTGCGCTTTTATTTAAACTCATATCTACATGATTTTTCGACACGATTTCTTGAGGAAATTATTTGTGAACAATATTTTTTTTTAATTATTGCGTGTTTGTAATAGCCATTGCCTCCTTATGGACACAACCTGCTCTTTTGAGAGGTTTAAATTTTATTATTTTGATTTGCGATTTTCCATCACTTGCATACTACAACAAGACATTCTATATGTGAAACAACGAAAGCAAAAGCTGACTCATCAATTGGCGGCGTTGCCAGGGAGGCAATAGGCTTAATTAAATTGCATTCATTCATTTGTTCACATTGATTCAAATTTTTGAAGCACATTTAACTTTGTATCATGTTGTTCTGGTGTGAGTGAATACATTTTGTGACAAACCATCATGAGAGGTGTCTCTTGACATCACCAGAGGAGAAATTGTTCGAGCCACCTTGCAAGGAACCAGATTGCTAAGAGAGGAAGGACGAGGACATGATGATCATCCCCTCACATTTGGTCTCTGATTTGATTAGAGTAGGATTAAGACTTTAGACTTAATTTTCCTTGCACATTTTGGTTTGAGACCCTTGTTTTGGGGTATAGTTGAGGGGTTTGTTCCTCGATTTTCTTTTAGGCCCATGCTGTGTAACTTTTCGGGAACCTATTCCCTTTTCTTTAGATCTAGGTTTTCTTTTGTGGATTGATTTTATTTTTCTTGAATGTGCATAAGTAAAAGGAAACAAAAACACGAGCTACCTGCTAGAAGCTGCCTGCCTTAGTACGACCATTTAGGTGTGAATGAGCAACCTTTAGACTTATTTTGCTTGCATTTGCGTGCATCTTACATTGCTGATTGCTGGAGGAAAGGTACGTCCTATTTCTTTGCATTCTATATTGTTCATGCATGTGAATTTGGATTTAATTGCATGACCACCTAATTGAATTGAAAAGATCTAACAAGTGGTCACATATTTTATTGGAAAGGACTTTAAGTTAAGGAGGAACACTAAAAACCAAGGACTTGAATTGAGACATTGTGCTACGATTCAAAATTCAAAACTCAAAATTTTTACAGTGTATGCACATTTGTATCTCTTGTACCACGGCACGCATTTAGACACTCCTAGGTCTTGGAACTACTAGGACAAGAGCCCTCTTACTGTTGGATTCTAAAGTGTTCAGAACTTGAGATCAAAGGTTTTGTAAATCCAAAGAGGGGGATACCCTGTCACAGATTTTTGGGGGTAGTTAAGAAGCACTGTGAAAGCACAGCTTCAAAGGAAGGCTTAGGCCTACTTGCATCCCTCAATCTTCTGTCTTTGGAGTTGCTCTACCATTTGAGATTTAGGGAAGAACACCTAAGCTCCAACTAAGTATTTTTAGGCATTTCCTAGGTCGACAATAGGCACGTAATTGATTAGGAAAATTGCTTTGTCACCTACAATTTGAACTAAAGTCAAAAGCCAAAATTTGTTAAGACCTAACAAGTCTTTTTGAATTGTGTTTGTAGTGCATGCTTGGTAGGTGATCTCTTAGGAGACAACTTGTGTTTGACCCTGAACTTGAAAGAATCCTAAGAAGGGAGCACCCAAGGGAAGAAATGGCTGGTCAAAGGAGCCTTAAGGAATATTTCATTCCGACCAATCAAAATGGCCTGCACTACGTAGACCTGGAGGGGACAATCCTTATGAGATCAAAAGCAGTACCATATCCTTGTTGCCCTCCTTTTATGGTACTACTAGGGAAGACCCTTACAGGCATATAGAGGAATTCACCGAGGTGTGTTCCATGGTGAAGCTACAGGGGGTTACTGATGACACTCAAATGCGGACCCTCTTTCCTTTCTCCCTCAAGGACAAAGCCAAGTATTGGTATCATGCCATAGAAGATATTAACACTTGAGATGCCTTGAAGAAGGAGTTTCTGAAAAAGTACTTCCTCATGAGCAAAACTAATCACTTTAGGAGGGAAATTATGAGTTTTATTCAAAAGGATGGAGAAGCTTTCCATAATGTGTGGGAGCACTTTAATGACCTGTTGAGACTTTTCCCACATCACCAGGTGCCCAAGTGGCAACTGTTTGAAAGGTTTTACACTGGACTTAATGATTCGCACAGGTAGACTGTGGATGGTGCCTATATAGGAACCTTTCTATCTAAGACTGAGGATGAAGCTTGGAACCTTTTTGATACTTTGAGTGAGAATTCTATTCACTTGAATTCTGCCTACATGGATAGAAAACTCACTCTCATGCAAAGAAAGTTGGAGGCGAATGAGGCAAGGGTGGTGGGCCTCAAATAGGTTTTGTTAATATGGTGATATTATTGTTGAAATTAGTATAGTGAGTTAACCTAAATCGAGTTTATCCAGCTTCACAAAATTTTTAACCTGGCCTACTTGATTTTATCTTGGTCGCTTTTAGGCCCAGGGTCGATCTCAGGGAGGTGGGAATTTGAAGATTAAGGAGTTTGTACGTCTTTCCTAAAACGTATCTCTTCCTTGCGTTTATTATGTTTTTGGTTTTTTTCTATTTTTTAAGTTTTTTTGTTGGTGATAATATTGTCCTTGAGGTACACCCTCAAAAATCAAGTCCTTGGCCTTGAGCCAAATGGTTCTTGGCTTGTAGCCAACTAGGGGTTCCCAGAAATTGATCTTGTTATTCGCAAGATCGAGTACATGCAAGACAAGAATTATCATTTCACTTTTACTCTTTTTTTTTCTTTTTAATGGCAAGATATAAAAGATAAATAAAAATAGGGTAGGTTGCTAGAAAAGAAAGAAATACTTAGCTTAGTATGTATACGTATAGATAAATAGTGGATACAGAATATATATATGTGTGTATACAGTTATATATTATATATATAGGGGTGGAGGTGGAAGTGGAAATGGAATGTAGCACAGTGTCAAGTTGGTCCACGTCTAGTCAGATGCAACCAACAAGACTGAGTGTCGTGTGAAGTGGGGAGCGAATGTGTGGGAGTGAGGGTGGAGTCGCTTTCTTTGCACGGATATCGGGGAGTATCAGCAACTGGTGCGAATATTCCCACGATATGATGCGCGGTGGAGGGATGAGTGCATGGAAGTATGGGTGGTGTTTGTGAAGTGTATAGATGGATATGGGTAGGTGGATGTATATGTAAATATATGTATGTATATATATGTATATATCTATAACTATATATGTATATATATAGTTGTATATGTATATAGATATGTATATGTATATATGTATATATATGTATTTGTATATATATATGTATGTATGTATATATATATTTATGTATATATGTGAGTGGATATATATATGTGTGTGTGTGTGTATGTGCGAGTGTATAAGGGTGTGTGTGAGTGTGTACCAGTGTGTGTGTGTGAGTGTACGAGTGTGTGTACAAGTGGGTGTGTGTGTGTATGCTGCAGGAGGAGAGGAGTGCAGCAGATAAGCCATCCGCCGCGCTACCCCGTCGTCTGATGCGCAAGGATGCGCGGGCGTAGGAGAGAGAGCACGCGCGTAGTGCGGAGTGAAGCACAGCGCTCTCTTCGTGCGCGGGTGGGCGCAGGCGAGTGCAGCGCAGCGCACAGCACTGTGGGTGGGTGAGGCACGGGCGCTGGGAGACCAGCTGCAGCGGGTAGCGCAGAGGAGAGAGAGCGCAAAGCCACCGGCTAAGTAAGAAGCTAGTCAGTGGCTATAGTATCGCACTGAGAGGCATGAACAGTGCACTATAGTGCAGCGCAGAGGGGTGACCGGGTGGAGGCGATTTTGCATGCGCGGGCACACTGTGGAGCACCTGCGCATGCGGAAAAAGGGTGAGCGCGATCTGCAGGCATGCGCTCGGTGGCTGGCGGAGCTGCAGGCAAGCGTGCGGTGCTTCTGGAACTTCTGAGCTTGAGAGCTTGAAGCTCTGGCAATGGCGGAGAAGTCGAACAGCAATAAAAACAAAAGGCGAATCCACCACGTCCACTTGCTCACAAAAGAGCTGGGCGGTGGTGGAACTCACAGTGGTGGTCTGAGACCACTGTGGGTTTTCTCCTACGCACTGTGTGCCTCTTATCAGTGAGAAGAGGTACTGTGTATGGAGAGGGAGAGCGGAGGAGGTTGGCCCAGGGTGACGGTGGATCTGAAGGTGTCTGAAGGTGCATGCCCTCACAAGGGGGATAGCCAGGGGTTTTAAAGAGGAGAAGGCATGCCACAGCCATGATGTTGGCAAGAAGAGATGTGCAGACATCAAGCCATGCTGTTTGGTAGGAGGAGAGCCGCAGAGAGGTGTGCAAACACCATGGCCTACAGCCACCCGAGAAAGGAAAATTCAAAATAAATTAAAAAAAGAAAAATGGTGAAATTGCAATGCCACACTTGAGGAAGATGTTAATTAAAAGGTGGCCAATTATTCACACTCTCCTCCCCTCTTTATAAATGCATGCAGGTGTCTATTTACAAATGCAATTACAGCTACATAAGATGCAATGGCAGTGCTAGCAAATAACACAAGATGGCATATTTACTGTTGTATTTTTGCTATGCAAACATACCCCCATGCCTATCTTTTGCTAGTCCCTAGCAAAACATTTTGTATTGTATTTAGAAATGATCTTAAGCTGAAGATTTTTTTCTGAGGCGACATGGATGTGTTTATCCATTGGGTATTGTGAGAACCAATTGTAAAGAAGACTACCAGTACTTTAGGTCTTATATGACATAGACCATCTCTCAACTAACCTGGACTCTTGATATTTAAACCTTAAGTACGATTTCTAGAACTCAAAAGGTTTTGCCATACTCAAGAGCTCAAGATATTATGGTTTGTGCATAGTGAAGGATCAAGACTGACCAGATGAACATTAAGGCTCAAGCCTAGGGTTTCACGAATTTTTAAGTGCAGGTTGGTCCCAGTTTCAGCTCATGTCTTCGGATTGACCCTTGATGATGGAAAACTCAACCCCATTTTTATTGCTTTTGTGGCTCAAGGAATATATGGTAGAAATAGGGTATTTGTAACATGCCTTGAAAAACATTTTGGGGAGAAGAATTTATAGATATTTGAAAGATATACTGACTTATTGTAAACTTTTTTTTTTGTAACAAGTGTCAATATATCTTTTACAACTTCATTTGGAACTGCACACATTTTTGATGCGAGAGTACTTTTTCGGTGGAAAGAGTTTCTCCTTAACACAAGACTAAAGTCTGGGATAAAAAATCTACCTGCCCGCACAGATAAGGACTCCACCTTCCCTAATGAACACTAGGGTTGGATCTTATGTTCACCTGGTCTTTCTCGATATGTGTAGTGTGAACCAAGATTACTTAGGCTCTCAAGTAGAAGCAAACCAATGACTCCTGTACTGGTGACTCAGTTACAAGAATACATCCTTAGTCAGGAGAGATTCTGATTTATCTTTTCAATGCTCAACTGAATTAAGCCAAGCCTGAGCGAATCAAGCTTCTGTGGTCTGGAAAGTCTTCAAAACAGTGGTTGAATATCCATAAAAACTTATTGTATTTTTGTTTCAGCCTTCAGATCATTGCTAAATACCCCTTGTTTTTTTGTAATAGGCTATGTACATTGACCGAGTCGATCTTTCACTTTTAAGTCGCTTGTAGTTTAACGTGGTGGAAAAATCGACTAATCAATTTTTAATAAGAAATAACCACTCGCAGAGGAGCGGGTCGTATCCACAGGGAGGCAATAACGTATTAAAATTCGCGCTACTTAAAAATGTTTGTTCGTAGTCAATTTGGACAAGAACCAAGCCAAGATTGCCTTTAGATTAAGGTTTAAGCAAGAAATAATGCTGAAATGGCAATTATGAGAAACTACAGGATATTTTCCGCAATGCAGAGTGAATAGAATATGAATAAAATCTGGCAATGGCAGAAAATGTAAATTTTAATCAACGCTTTACTGTAGCAAAACAGGGGAATTTTTTTCCGTTGTCTTGCGCGACGAGGAGCCGATGGCCGGGCGCGGGAAGCTCGGAGGAGGTCCCTTGGATCAAGGGCTTCGAATCGGTGGTGGCGGCGAGTCGCGCGGCGGCCGGAGGTGGCCGGACGAGCTCCGGCGGAGGTGCTGCAGGCGGTTGTGCGTGGGCGCGCGGAGGGTCTGCGGAGGGCGCTGGCGCGCGGAGGCGTGGCTGCGGTGGAAGCTGCAGAGGTCGGTTGCTGGCGGTTCTGCAGGAGGTTGTGCGTGGGCGCGCGGAGGGTCTGCGGAAGGCGCTGGCGTGCGGACGCGTGGCTGTGGTGGTCTGCAGGCGGGCGCTGGCGTGTGCGGTGGAAGCTGCAGAGGTCGGTTGTTGGCGGTTCTGCAGGCGGTGTGGTGAACGGCGTGGACTGCAGGCGGTTGTGCGTGTTTGAGCTGAAGGTTGACGGACGTGGGTGCGCTAAAGGTTCTGCAGGTGCGGGAAGGGGTCTGCAGGCGACTTCAGACGTGTGCGGTGAAGTGAGCGGGTAACTTCAGACGTCTGGGAAATTTCCCAGACGTCTTAAGTTACTGAGAGGGTGGCTGATCAGTAGGTTGGTGACGGTGGTCGGCGACGACGGCGAGGGAGTTGCACGCTAAGGTGCTCACGGTAATGCGGGCGAGCTCCGGATGGCGGTGTGGCCTGTCACACCACACGCCCACGGTGGTGGAGACTCGCCGCCACGGTAGAGGCCGGCAGTGTGGAGTGGAAGAGAGAGGATCTCTCTGCACAGTGGTGGGTCGGTGGCGGAGGCCTCCCGAGCTCGGCTGCCTCCGTGCTCCTTTTGTAGTGTCTTGAACAATTTTGAAATCAGCCGCCGACCAGATCCACCGTATCCGCTCCCCCTTGAATGGCTTTCACTGCATCACGCGGGCGTTGGAGCGGCAGCCAGCCGTTCTGAAAGAAGACGAATAAAGCAAATATTATTAAAATATTAGGGTTATTTATGTATAGACCCTCAACTTCTATGTTAATAAAAACAATATACCTAATTGGTTATCTAATTAGATGAATGCTATTCTAAGCTAATTCTAAATGCACTTAAGATATGAATGTAATGTATGGATTATGTAATTAGATTAAAACTATGAATTAATCTATTTACATCCTAATTTATACTAAATAAATGTTAGAATTAACCTAATATGTAGGCACTTAAATACTTAAATAGCCCACAACTATGGGCTAATCAAATACCCCCATGCCTAGTTTTTGCTAGTCCCTAGCAAAATTAAGCGAAACCTAGCACTCTAAGTAGACTAGTCAACTCACTTAGTCTTCCTTCAGAAGCATATTAAGTTCAGGTTCTAAACCCAAGGTTCCTAAGTAGTTGCTAAGTTACAGACTAGGTCGGCTAAAGACGAGTTGCCAGCACAAGGTTGCCTGATTTCTGACTCTACCCTAAAGTTTATT
This sequence comes from Thalassia testudinum, assembly GCA_037157565.1. Lineage (NCBI taxonomy): Eukaryota > Viridiplantae > Streptophyta > Magnoliopsida > Alismatales > Hydrocharitaceae > Thalassia > Thalassia testudinum. Next base: position 89,319,310 of record JAZHRO010000055.1, on the reverse strand, counting down.
GATCCCTGAGATTAAAGCATCCGTGCTTGTGCATTGGTCCGAGTTATTTGAGTTAAAGGATTTTTTTTTTTTTTTAATATATATACTTTTTTTTTTTGTTTGATTCTTCTAAGTCTAACCTCAGATCAGCTATCAACACGGTCTGTGTCGGATTCATTGTCCCCATTACCATACCTCGAAGGGTGCCTGGCTTTCGATGCTTCGAGATAGCACCACCCATAACGACCCCAAGAACTCCTGGCAATCGACACTTCGAGATAGTATCGCCCATGGATTTCTTAAGCGAATTCAGGCCTATGGCAATCGGCACTTCGAGATAGGGCCGCCCATGGTACCTGAACCGCGCAATGCGCTTACATGCCCCCAGTAGGATGGATATCCTAAGAGACAAGCGCCGAGGAGGTAATATGTTATCATCGCATCCTAAAGGTGAGTATATACTCGACCTCTCCTGCGGCGGGAACTCTTCCAATCAAAATGTGTTTTCAAGCCTCTCTTAAGCCAAAACTAAGAGAACCAGACCAAGTGTGAAAAATTTGGATGCTTGGGTTACAAGGACCCGTAAACCAAAAGGTAGAATAAGACTCCAGGTACTATCCCACCTTTTAACTCAAACCCTAGCTTCCATTCCTCAACCTCTTGAAGAATGGTCCGCAACTTAACTCCTACTTAAGTTTTTAAGTCCACAAAGGACCCTAAAGGTCTAAAGCTAGTAGCTTATTTAGCTTCTAAAGTTTGACCCTAGAATTAATTTAGTCTACGCTAGAGTTCTGATTTGCTTAAGAATGCAGGACTTAGCCAGTTAAGCTCAAAACTTTTTTTTTTTTTTTATATGTACAAATGTATGCAATTATGCTATGTATATCCCCAAGTACACCCCCCCATGCCTAAAATCTGCAATGTCCTCATTGCATAGAAGGATATTACCTGGGTCAAAGCTGGGCTGAATAGCCGAAGAACCTGCAAATCAGGTTCAAGAATTGCAGAAATAGGCCCTAAAAATGAGGAAAGCAAAGTTGGCCTAGAAAATAGGTAACCTAGGATGTTGGCGAGCTGATGATGAATCCCGATAGCAAATGCTCGCCCAACTAAAATGGGAATGAAATCTTCCCAGGTCACCAGAAGAGGTTCTAAAGGATAAACAGTTAAAATAACCTCCAAAGGGGTAGGGGTAGGATGACAAGGATCCTCCAAAAAGAATGGGGAAGGAATGGTATAGAGATAAACCCCCAGGGTAATGGACTGACTAAAGAAATCATCAATCCATACCCGATACTCCATTACAGAAAATATTGGTCTGTTAAGCCCCTTAGTCAGAACAAAACTGAGCAATTCTCTAAGGCAAGGATCGTCTAGGGTGTCCAAGTTACGAGGTTGTGGGATGGCCATAAGATCTAGATTGGGTTTAATCAGCTTGGTGTCCATCCCAAACACTCTTTCTAAATCCTCAATTTCATCCCTAGCATTCCTTGCACCATCACGTGGATCTTCCTGCTCTTCATCAGGAGTCACAATTTCGCTTTCAGATATAAGAGAATCAGAGGGTGACTTCGAAGTGAATGAAGGCAGGTTGGAAGCAACAGATCTAGGGATTATCCTATTAATGTCATCCCCGGGTTTTTGTTCTTTACTCACATCTTCCCCGGAGTCTATATGTGAATCGACATAAATCTTAGAAATTGCTTCCAAATTTTCCATCATTTTATCATGAGGAGAAATATCATCAATGGGTGTGCCAAGGAAACCTAATTTGGTCAAATTTGTGACATCCTCAGGGGTTAACTCTTCAAATAATACATAATCACCCTTAGTGTCACTCCAAATCTTGAATGTAGGTTCCTCATATAATTCATCTTCCTCCTCATCACACAATTCATCATGTACCCGAGGTCTAGAATCATTTAATATATCAGCAGATCCCCTAGGGGGCTCTATCTGAGGTAAATTATTTACATTGGTTACATCAGACTCCTCAGATAGGTCAATTTCTTTAGGGTTAGGTTCCCTAAGGGTGGGTTTGAGTTCCATATCATGATCAGAAGGGAGGGTAGGATTAACAACTTGACTTTGACCCACTTCATCAAATGTCACGAAAATACTATCATCTGGGTCGAGGTCTTCCAATGGCACCATCATTCCCTTCTTTTGACTCCAATATAATTCAGGTGGATACTCAACCTTATCATCATCTTCCTCGGGTTGCCACCTTTCTTCATCCAATGCATAGCTACTTTCATGTGTATTTTCCTCCCACCTAAAGTGTAGATCTCTCAAGGAAGTGTCATCTAATGGGGAGGTTTCAAAATCGATCCTCGAAAAGTAGCTATTTTCCCCAGAATTTCCCTTCAACTTAAAATGTAGCTTTCCCATGGGAGATGCATCTATTGTAGAGGGGTGTACGTCATCGTTAATGGGGCAGATTGGGTGGCTAATTTCATCTCTTTCTTGTTGGCCTGCTCTCAAAGATTCTCCTAACAATTCACTCATTTCATTTTGCATTTTCTGTATTTCCATCTTCAAAGAGGAGAGGTCATTTTTATCATAAGAGAAATCAGGCTCAGGCTTATAGTACCCAGGAGTGTTTGTCCAACCATTATAAGTTTTCAGGGAGGGTGGGTTGGGTATTTCTTTGGTATGTGGGATATTGGGCAAAGCAAATCCCGCTCCTGAGTTCTGCTCACTAATTTGGGGCTTAACTAGGCCAATACTCCTATAATAGGAGTAAAATGAATCCCAATGATTGTCATTATGTCCATCAAGGAATGGACCATCTCGGCGTCTGGGATCAAAGGATGCAGAGTGGGGGTGAGGGTGTGGGCAAGATGTGAAAGGATGAAAATCAATGTGGTCCATTCTAACTCACACTTCAATCAGAATTCCCCAAGCAAGACACAATTCAAAAAGGACCTTTTAGGTCTTTCCCAATTTAGGCTTTTGATTTTAAGTCAGATTGCAGGTGACAATACAATTTGTTCAATCAATTTACGCGCCTATTGTCGACCTACGGCTCGCCTAAAAAGACCTAGTTGGAGCTTAGGTGTTCTTCCCTAAATCTCAAATGGTCAAGTAAATCCAAAGACGGAAGATCGAGGGATGCAAGTAGGCCTAAGCCTTCCTTTGAAGCTGTGCTTTCGCGGTGCTCCTCAACTAGCCCCAAAAATCCGTGACAGGGTATCCCCCTCTTTGGATTTACAAAACCTTTGATCTCAAGTTCCGAACACTTCAAAATCCAACGAAAGGAGGGCTCTTGTCCTAGTATTTCCAAACCTAAGGAGTGTCTAGAAACGTGCCGTGGTGCAAGTGAAATAAGTGTGCATACACCGTCAAAGATTTTGAACTTTGAATCGCACGCCAAGTTTGAAAATCAAATCCTTGGTTTTTAAAATGTCCTTCCTTTAATTAGTCCTTTTTCTAAAGAAAATATGTGACCACTTGTTAGATTTATTCAGTATAGATTAGGTGGTCTTCGCATTAAATCCCAAATGCAATGCGTGATCAAAAATAGGATGCAAAGTAAGAGAATGCGTACCTTGCCTCCAGCGATCTTCGATGCAAAAATGCATGCAATGCAGAAAAGCAAATCTAGAGGCTGCTCATACAGACCTAAATGGTTCGTCCTAGGGCAGGCAGCTTCTAGCAGGCAGCTCGTTTTTTTTTCTTTTTCTATTTTTTTTAGAACTACTTATGCACAAGCAAATAAAAGAAATAATAATAATAAAAAAAATAAACCTAAATCTAAAGAAAAGGGAACAGGCTCCCAAAAATTACCCAACACGGGTCCAAAACAAAATCAGGGAACAAACCCCTCAAAATTTGCCCCAGAACAAGGGTTTCAAACTAACTGTAATGAAAAATTAAGTCTTCAGTCTTAATTCTATTCTAATTAAATTAGCGATTAAATACAGTGGTGTCCGTCGCGTCCTCGTCCTTCTCCTCCTTTCAAAATTGCTTGTCCACTTCTCGTCTGGCGACGTCAAGGGTCGCCTCTCACAGTGGCTGATTCTTGCACAAAATTTCTCGCACAGAAAAGAAAATAATAGATGGTCAAATCTCTGTGCAATTGACAAATAATCAAAATAAAATTAGGCGAAATTATTGCGTCTGTTGCCTCCCCGGCAACGGCGCCATTTGACCGAGTCGATCTTTCACTTTTAAGTCGTTTGTAGTTTAATGTGGTGGAAAAATCGACTAATCAATTTTTAATAAGAAATAACCACTCGCAGAGGAGCGGGTCGTATCCACAGGGAGGCAATAACGTATTAAAATTCGCGCTACTTAAAAATGTTTGTTCGTAGTCAATTTGGACAAGAACCAAGCCAAGATTGCCTTTAGATTAAGGTTTAAGCAAGAAATAATGCTGAAATGGCAATTATGAGAAACTACAGGATATTTTCCGCAATGCAGAGTGAATAGAATATGAATAAAATCTGGCAATGGCAGAAAATGTAAATTTTAATCAACGCTTTACTGTAGCAAAACAGGGGAATTTTTTTCCGTTGTCTTGCGCGACGAGGAGCCGATGGCCGGGCGCGGGAAGCTCGGAGGAGGTCCCTTGGATCAAGGGCTTCGAATCGGTGGTGGCGGCGAGTCGCGCGGAGGCCGGAGGTGGCCGGACGAGCTCCGGCGGAGGTGCTGCAGGCGGTTGTGCGTGGGCGCGCGGAGGGTCTGCGGAGGGCGCTGGCGCGCGGAGGCGTGGCTGCGGTGGAAGCTGCAGAGGTCGGTTGCTGGCGGTTCTGCAGGAGGTTGTGCGTGGGCGCGCGGAGGGTCTGCGGAAGGCGCTGGCGTGCGGACGCGTGGCTGCGGTGGTCTGCAGGCGGGCGCTGGCGTGTGCGGTGGAAGCTGCAGAGGTCGGTTGTTGGCGGTTCTGCAGGCGGTGTGGTGAACGGCGTGGACTGCAGGCGGTTGTGCGTGTTTGAGCTGAAGGTTGACGGACGTGGGTGCGCTGAAGGTTCTGCAGGTGCGGGAAGGGGTCTGCAGGCGACTTCAGGCGTGTGCGGTGAAGTGAGCGGGTAACTTCAGACGTCTGGGAAATTTCCCAGACGTCTTAAGTTACTGAGAGGGTGGCTGATCAGTAGGTTGGTGACGGTGGTCGGCGACGATGGCGAGGGAGTTGCACGCTAAGGTGCTCACGGTAATGCGGGCGAGCTCCGGATGGCGGTGTGGCCTGTCACACCACACGCCCACGGTGGTGGAGACTCGCCGCCACGGTAGAGACCGGCAGTGTGGAGTGGAAGAGAGAGGATCTCTCTGCACAGTGGTGGGTCGGTGGCGGAGGCCTCCCGAGCTCGGCTGCCTCCGTGCTCCTTTTGTAGTGTCTTGAACAATTTTGAAATCAGCCGCCGACCAGATCCACCGTATCCGCTCCCCCTTGAATGGCTTTCACTGGATCACGCGGGCGTTGGAGCGGCAGCCAGCCGTTCTGAAAGAAGATGAATAAAGCAAATATTATTAAAATATTAGGGTTATTTATGTATAGACCCTCAACTTCTATGTTAATAAAAACAATATACCTAATTGGTTATCTAATTAGATGAATGCTATTCTAAGCTAATTCTAAATGCACTTAAGATATGAATGTAATGTATGGATTATGTAATTAGATTAAAACTATGAATTAATCTATTTACATCCTAATTTATACTAAATAAATGTTAGAATTAACCTAATATGTAGGCACTTAAAAACTTAAATAGCCCACAACTATGGGCTAATCATACATATTTATAAATGGATATGTATAATGGAAGTTGCATGATACCACATAATACCCAGATCCTATGGATGCCTATCCACCCTCCCATGCCAAATGATGCTATGTCCTCATATGCATGTAGGGTAAAGCAAGGTCCAAGGACCAGGGAACGAGAGCTGAAGTACAAGGTATATAGCAGGGAGGTAGGGTGGGTGGATGGTGGGTGGTGAAGTGAAAAAGCGAAGAAGTGCGAAGTGAAGTGAAATGGAATTGTGTAAGTGATAGTGGAGGAGTGTTGCTGGGGTGCCTCCCAACGAGCGCTGAATTTAACGTCCCCAGCTGGACTGAGAGTGAGGCACAAAGTTAGTTACCCCCAGCAGGGCAACAGTTTCACCAACGGGGGCAAGTTCATGAGTAAGATAGGATTTTAACCGCTGCCCATTGACCGTAAATTTATGCCCAGATTTGGGATCTTCAATTTCAATGGCCCCGTTGGGAAATGGTCTCGAGACCAAGTAGGGACCAGTCCATTTGGACTTTATATTCCTTGGAAAGAATTTAAGTAGGGCATTATAAAGCTAAACTTGCTAAGATGGCTCAAATTCCTTCTATCGAATTTGGCTGTCATGAAAGGCCTTAGTACGTTACTTGAAAGTTAAGGCAGAATCATAGGCTTCACGATGGAGCTCTTCTAGCTCTTGGAGTTGGAGTTTCCTTTCTCAACCACACAGGTCTAGGTCGAGGTTACATTGGCAAGCCTCCCAATAAGCACGGTGCACCAGCTCCACGGGAAAATGATAAGGCTTCCCATAAACAATTCTATAAGGAGACATACCAAGGGGAGCCTTGAAGGCGGTCTGATATGCCCAAAGTACATCAATCAGCTTGTCGGACCAATCCTTACGGTCAGGCCGAACCGTTTTCTGAAGAATTTGCTTGATTTGCCTGTTCGACACCTCAGCCTGGTCGTTTGTCTGAGGATGATACGGAGATGCGATACGATGGTGAACTCCATATTTCCTCAGAAGTGCCCGAAAAGAAGCATGGGTAAAATGACTTCCTCCGTCAAAAATAATGGCTCGAGGGATCCCAAAGTGTGCAAAAATGTGGTCTTTGACAAATCGAGTAGATATGACATGGTCAACATGGCACGTGGGAATAGCCTCAATCCATTTCGAAACATAATCAATAGCAACGAGGATGTACTCAAAGCCATTGGAAGGAGGAAAGGGACCCATGAAATCTATTCCCCAAGTGTCAAAGTTTTCAGCAGCTAGGATGGGTTGCAAGGGCATCATGTCACGACGTGACATTGACCCTAACGATTGGCACCTAGTGTAATGTTTAGCATAATTGTGTGAATCCTGGTGAAGGGAGGGCCAAAAGAAACCACACTGCAACACCTTGGCTGTAGTTTTCCTCCCAGAGAAATGGCCTCCATAGGCCTGATCGTGGCAGAAGGATAGCACACTGGGGAATTCGTTGTCAGGAATATAGCGACGGATGATCTGGTCAGCACCTATTCAAAAAAGTAGTGGATTATCCCAGAAATAATACTTTGCTTCTGCGATGAGACGCTCGTGCTGGTTTTTAGGCCAGCCCCGTGGAAGGGAACCAGAAGCAAGGTAATTGGCAATGTCGGCATACCAATGTCCACTTGCCACATTAATTGCCAATAGGTGCTCATCAGGAAAAACTTCATTAATCGGTAGGGTAAGTCCAATGTGGTCAGGATCCAGTCTCGAGAGATGATCAGCCACAACATTCTGGGCTCCGGCCTTATCGCGGATCTCAAGGTCAAATTCTTGAAGCAAAAGGATCCAACGAATCAATCTAGGCTTCGCATCCTTCTTGTGCATGAGATGACGAATGGTCGCGTGGTCAGTGAATACAGTAACATGCGAGCCCAGAAGGTAAGAGCGTAATTTTTCCAGCCCAAAGACGACCACCAGTAGTTCTTTCTCAGTGGTTGTATAATTACGCTGGGCCTCGTCCAACGTTTTACTGGCGTAGTACACCACGAAGGGGTGTCTATCCCGTCTTTGTCCCAGGATGGCTCCGACTGCAAGGTCAGAAGCGTCACACATGAGTTCAAAGTCGAGGGACCAATTAGGTGGCTGGAGAACAAGGGCCTTGGTGACAGCATCACGCAGTTGTGTGAATGCTCGTATGCAGTCGAGGCCCATATCAAAGGGTACGTCGGTCTATAGGAGATGAGTTAAAGGTCTAGAAATCTTGGAGAAGTCTTTGATGAATCTCCTATAGAAACCAACGTGTCCTAAGAAGGAGCAGATTTGCTTGACAGAGCCAGGCATAGGTAAATCAGCAATCACATCAAGCTTAGCTCTGTCAACCTCAATACCCCTATCGGAGATGATATGCCTGAGAACAATTCTCTCGTGTACCATAAAATGACTTTTTTCCCAAGAAAGCACGAGGTTCACATCAATACATCTTCGAAGGATATGGGTCAGGTTGGTAAGACAATCATCAAATGAAGGTCCGAAGATCGAAAAGTCATCCATGAAGACCTCAAGAAAGTCACCCACCATGTCATGGAATATCACCAGCATACATCTCTGGAAAGTTGCTGGCACGTTACAAAGTCCGAAAGGCATCCTTCTAAATGTGAAGGTGGCGAAGGGGAAGGTAAAGGTGGTTTTTTCATGGTCCCAGGGGTCAATTGCCACCTAGTTATATCCAGAGAATCCATCCAGGAAACAGAAAATTTTATTTCTCGCTAATCGCTCCAAGATTTGGTCAATAAAAGGAAGCGGAAAGTAATCTTTCTTTGTTGCAGCATTCAGTTTCCTATAGTCTACACACACTCTCCAAGATGTAGGAGTGCGTGTAGGGATGGATTCGCCCTTGTCATTGACATGGATGGTGAGTCCCGCCTTTTTGGGCACTACATGAATCGGGCTCACCCAGGGGCTATCGCTAATCGGGTATATTATACCCGCATTAAGCCACTTAATGATTTCCTTTTTAACGACCTCCCGCATATTAGGGTTGAGACATCGCTGTATCTCGCAGGAAGGTCGAGCCTCCTCCTCCGTATATATACGGTGAGTGCAGTAGGAGGGACTAATGCCAGTTAAGTCAGAAAAGGACCATCCGATGGCTGCCTTGTGTTCCATAAGGACCTTTTTTAGTATGCACTCTTGCTCCCTAGTCAATTTTGAACTAATGATTATGGGGAGCCTTTCATTTGGTCCCAAGAAAACATACTTAAGCGTGTCAGGCAGCTCTTTCAGCTCGGGAGTGGATGGTGAAAGATCTGGCATTTCTCGAGACGAGAGTGTCCCAAGTGGATCAGTAGGAAGAAGGATAGGAGGAAGAAGTTGACCCTCAGATTGGCTAAGAAGAGGGGCATCTTGGATTGATGGATCCAAAAAGGGATAGCCCTAGTGATCAGTATGTGGGCTCAAGGTCCCAGTGTGGAGTCGCATTTCCGTCTAATTTGGCGGGAAAGAAAGGGCAATCTAGTCTTCAAGAGGGTGGACCGGCGGTGAGTAGCCTGAATATGACTCAGACCACGAGGTATGGGAAGCGGAGAAAACCTCGTTAGAAGTCTGGTCAGGAGAAGGTATGGGTAAGGGGAGGGATGGGGGAACGTCACAATATGTGTTAGTCAGGCGACGGTCTGTGTTCAGGGGTAATCCATAGCAGTCAAAATAGGTCCCTATTAGTCCGATACATGCGCTAATGGCCATGTCCTCATCAGACGTGTCATCCTCGATGCAATCGCAATCAAAGTTCTTGGCTGCCTTGAAGATGTTTAACTTGAGCATCTCAGAGCCAACGGCAATCTCAATACAGCCCGACTCACAGTTGATATGGGCGTGGACTGTGGCCAAGAAAGGTCGACCAAGGATGATCGAACAATCAGTAAGTGAGCTAGGAACTTCCATATCCAAAACAAGAAAGTCAACAGGAAAATAGAGACTATTGACCCTAACCACCACGTCTTCCACCACACCCTTCGGTATTTTGACGGAACGATCTGCCAACTGTAACGTGACAGGGGTGGGTTTCAGATTTTCTAAGGCAAATTTCTCGAGCATGATGGTTGGTATAAGATTGATGGAAGATCCTAGATCATGCAGAGCACGGTTAAAATTGCAGCCTTGGATGCTCAAGAAATAAGTGGTGTGCCCAGATCTTTCTGCTTCGGTGGTAGCTTTGATAGTATAGCACAACTAGCATGAGGCAAAAGGACCACTGGATTCTTTGTTTTCTTTGACTGTTGCCTGGGTGTAGTGTAGTCTTTGAAAAATCAGACGACAATTGGTATATGGTAGATAGCCTCCAACAGGGGTACTTTGATTTCAACATCCCTGAAAAATTACACAGGTTATCAAAGGCTTGCATATCCTTTTTCTTGCCTTTTGGCTCCCTTAGTAGAGCCTCAGGGAATGGGACCGATTCTAACACTAGTTTGGGTGTATCATCCTCATGAGAATGCGGTGCGCATCCCAAATGAGAGGGCGATGAAAAAGATGGGCTAGGATCAGGTCGAGGCAGATCAACGGTTTGCTTACTGCTCCTTGTACTAATCGCATTTGACATCGCAGGTCCAATGGGATCATAAGGCAGAGGAGGGTTCGCAATAGGGACATAAAGGTGAGGTGCTGTTGCTGGATTAGCCTGAAATCCTGGTGGAATGCTCGGAGCTTGCAGAATCTGATGAACCTACCCCGGAGAAGGACGTACCTGTGGTTGAGGACCACGGGGTACAAAATTTCATGGATTAGGAACAGGTTGGGCTGGAAGAGTGCCCTGAGATCGAGTCGTCATGCGTAGTTGACTGATCTCAGCATTCTACTGCGCCAATTGGTGCTGAGGAGAGGTCATGTTTTCTTCATGGCGCTTAGACATTTCCGTCACCATTCACATCAGTTTATCAAGAGGACTTGATGCATGTTCTATTTGAGGAATACAAGGACCCGATGGTGGATTTGCCACAGGATTAGACTGGGCCCTTGGGACGACGGGTGCGGACAATCGCATTGGCCCACTTGCGGGGTTTTGGCACTATGGGTTACTGGACCATGCGAAGTTAGGATGATTTCGCCACCCTGGGTTATAAGTAGCAGAGAACAGGTTGTTCCCCAGGGCGCAAGGGTCTTCTAAGCCAGAAGACGAGTCCGCATGTATATATGCATCCTTGCACACGGAGGATCACACACGGAGGCTTGGTCCTCCGTGTCGAAATACTGGCTTGCAGAAGCCAGGTCCACATTACTTACCAAATCGCTCTGCGCGACATTCGGTAAGGATGATCTAATAGGGTTTTTGGGAATAAGCCTACCATTGGAAGGATTAGGGTTGTGACAGAGTGATGAGGTGGAGGTGTTTATTATAGAGCGGGCGGGATTGGCTAGAAGCTCGTCCAGCTTCTTGTGCATGACGGAGTGTTCATCCAATTTTTGTGCAATAAGGTTAAGATCTGTGGATGAATGGGAAGGTCCCGTGTCAACATTGTGAACATTGCAGGGCAGGCTGGTACGATTAAAGGCGATAATGGAGGCATTGCTCATTGAATTTTCACGCATGTTCTCAAATAATTCAAATGCTCCATTCTCATCTTTATTTATAAAATTCCCTCCTTAGGAAGTGTCTGCAATCTGCTTCAAAGTTTCATTTAGCCCATAATAGAAGATCTGGGCTATATGGCACTTAGGCAGACCATGGTGCGGACATTTCTGGAGGAGGTCATTATACCTTTCCCAAGCCTCATGAAACTACTCTCCATTTTGTTGTGTGAAAGAAGTTATAGCCTGGCGAAGCTCATTGGTTCACCCGATTGGGAAGAATTTCTTGGGAAATGCTATTCGCATCTCTTCCCAAGAATGGATGGTTCTCCCAAGGGTGCGCAACCATTGCGATGCTTTATATTGCAACGAAAACGGGAACATTTTCATGAGGACAATTGATAACCTGATGTTTCTTGGTTTAATAGTTTCAGCTAATCGGGTTAAGTCTTCCAAATGGAGAAAGGGATCTTCACTTGCAAGACCATGGAAGTGAAAGTTAATTAGGCCAATGACATTAGGTTTTAGTTCAAAATCGTCCCTGCCCATGGGGACCCGAATTTGCCCAATGGTCTCTGTAGTAGCGGGATTTTGATAAGAGCTAAGAGACCTAGGCTCCTCCTGTTCAGGAGGGTTCTGCATTTCCTCCAAGGTTTCCCTAATGGCTTCAATCTGCTCATTATACATTTCCACGTGGTGGGATTTGAGGGGGGTGGTGTCCTCCTTTGGGATTTGGGGGTGGGCGTGCAGCCATGTTTGTGGAGGAGGATGACAATTCAGTTTCTATCCTTCTAGAATTATCAGACAATTCAAACAATTAAGGGTTTTGTGACCTCCTCCCAAACATGCACTACCGCAGGAAGAATTGGGGAGATAAGAAGGGAAAAGGGGATGAGAGAAACAATTCCATACGGGTACACTTGATGACAAATCAAAGCAATCAGTTTCCTAACCTCTACAATGTGCCCTTAGACCTAAAGATTTAAGTTACCTACTATCACAACCTACGGAACCAAATGAGAGCACCGTGGAACCACCGGACCAGATTGAAAGGCCGTTTGCCCCAGTCTTAGACACCAGATAGCACGTGGGAACCAACACCAGCACGTAGGCGCTACACGTAGGTAGTTAGACCTCCAATCCTTAATAGGGGTCAAGTTGCTACCAGTTTTAATTTAGAGGCTTAGGATCAAGTGCTCCAGGAATGTGAAGGGCGTTGTATACGGGTAATACCCAAGTGCGTTGATTTTAAGAGTGTGTAAATCAAGCATGCAACAGGGAAATCTCCCCGAATTTAAGTTTTAGATGGTGAATGGCTTTTAAAATTTCAGCCTTAAGTAGTATGGATTTTAGGATTCCACTGAGTTACCAATTCAACCAATCTTCGGGTTTTGAGAAAACACAAGTTCTTTTATGCCCAACAAACCCTTCTTTAATGTGAATTAGTTAATGCATGCTAAAAATGCAATGGGCTTCCCCAGATGGAAATTTCTATGTGTGGATGCACGAGTCTATTTTAGGTCAATATGAAAGGGAGCCAAACTACTTCAATTCAAGTTCTCCCAAACACCAAAATGATGTTCCACACAAGGCTCAACCACCAAATGATATAAAGAAAATTAAAATGTTGGGGTTGAAATATTCAGGATCAAATCTAAGGCAATTGAAAGGTCGTGGTGGGGTTGGAATCAACTCAATTCCAAGTCTCCCCACCAAAAATGTGATCCCAAAATGTGAATAATGTTGGTGCTAGAGCACCGCGATCGTTTGTTTTGATGATAATAAAACACGTGCTATTTAACATTTGCACTTGGAGTCTTAGATTTCAGGTCAATTGCAAATGGAGACGTGATTAGACGGAATTCAAGCTCGCATCCACGATGGATTGGAGGAGCTTGATGGAGAACAGAGGGGATTCGCGAGGAGCGATAGATTGAAGAAGGAAGTGCTGGTGCTAGAGCACCACGATCATTTGTTTTGATGATAACAAAACACGTGTTATTTAACATTTACACTTGGAGTCTTAGATTTCAGGTCAATTGCAAATGTAGACGTGTTTAGACGGAATTCGAGCTCGCATCTAGGTAGGATTGGAGGAGCTTGATGGAGAACAGAGGAGATTCGCGAGGAGCTCTAGATTGAAGATGGAAGGACAAGAAGAATAGGATAGAATTTTGTTTAATCATTTCATGTACTTTTATCTTTATTTTGCTTGCTCTTTTTATTTCCTTAGAACATTATGTTAAAGAGCCTCAAAGTACCCTAACAGTAGTCCTAGGAACACCTGCACAACCCTAGGATACTTAGGTGTTCTGTAGAATACTTAGAAAACCAATATAGGGTTCAAACAGAGTTTCCAGGCGTCTAATTCCCAAATCAAACGTCTGATAAAGTGTTTTAAGACGTCTGACTGTTGATTTAGACGTCTGATAACTATTAGGCTGGACATAGTTAGTTCTGTCTGATGAAATCAGACGTCCAGACCTTAGACCAGACGTCTTAGGAGACGTCTGATGACTTTGCCAGACGTCCAATTAGTGGACCGTTGGCTGGCTTAGCGAACAGTCAAGAATGTGACCGTTAGAGCCTTATCAGACGTCCATAGGACTTTCCAGACGTCTGATAATTGACCATTTTGCCTCGGCTGACCCAAAATCTCTTTTAAGATATTTTCTAGCCGTTGCAACGTTTGGAAATCCATTCCCACAGAAAAAGTAGGTTTCCAGACGTCCAGACGTAGTGCCAGACGTCCTATATGTCGTCTGATGGACTTGCACAAGAACCTTGTTTAGATCTGATTCAAGTCAGGAAGGAACCTGCCCAAAATCGGACGTCTAACCTTGGAATCAGACGTCTTAAAGTGAACTTCCAGACGTCTGATGCCAGAATTAGACGTCTGATAACCCTGTCAGAACAATGATTGTTCCTGATTTCGGGCTGATTCTCTTGGGCTTTGCACCCAACGGCTATAGAACCTTTCCTAAGCCTTCCAAAGCCTTCCTAAGGCCTCTATAAACAGAGGGGAACCTTTGCAACACAAAAAACACACCAAGATACACAAGAAACACTTTGTAATACACTTTCCACTTTCTTGTGTCCTAGCTAGCTCTTGTTCTCCAAGCTCAAGCTCCATTCATCTTGAGAGCATCAAGCTGCTGCGCACCCGCTCTCCCGCCATTGTTCACGAGAGCGACGTTGCGCCGTCGTGTGGCATACGCATCCGCGTCGTCGACGCACTCCTTTCAAAGGGAAGCATCCTATTTCCTATAGAAGCTTAGGTTAAATATTACTTTGTTGGCTCTATAGGATTACTTGTTTTATCTTTGTTATTTGGTTGGGTATTCGCTTTGCGAATTCCCGTCTCCTTCGCGAGACAAAATCCTTCTCGTGAAGAGAAGGGGTTGAGGTACGCTACCCTCGTCTAAGTAGCGTGGTTGTATTTGAGGTTGAATCACCCTCGTTTAAAGTGATTCATTTAGTGGATTTTGATCAACTTGGTTGATCGAAAAATCCTAACTCGAGAGGGTTAGGTGGTGGTTTTCACCCGGTTTGGGTTTCCACCTAAAAATACTTTGTGTACTTTGTGTGATTGCATCTTGTGAGATTGTTTATATTTTATTTCCGCAATTATTACATCACCCCCTCCTGTTAGACGAAACTTCAGTTGGAATCAGAGCTGGTCTTGCTGTTTCGGCATAACAACCAAGCAAGAAGATCTATGGAGGGGAGTAGTTCCGCGGGTAGGATTTTCGAGGGCCAGTCTACGACTCGTCCGCCGTTCTTTGACGGGAGCAACTACCCTTACTGGAAGCTACGGATGAAGACGTGGCTTCAAGCCACCGATTCCACAGTCTGGGCCAGGTGCGAGACCCCCTTCGACATCCCAGAGAAACCCGCAGGAGGATACTCGCAGCGGCAAATTCGGGAACTCTCGCTCAACGCGAAAACAATGAACGCGTTGTATTGTGCGCTCAGCTTGGAGGAGTTCAACAGAATCTCGCAATGCGCCACCGCATACGAGATTTGGCACACACTCGAGGTAACTCATGAAGGTACCTCTAAGGTAAAAACTTCTAAAATAAATTTACTTTCTCAAGAATTTGAATCTTTTTCTATGAAACCTAACGAATCTTTAAGTGAGATGAACACTAGGTTCACTCTGATTGTAAATAACTTAAAAGCTTTAGGGAAAACTTTCATCAAGGGGGAGCTTCAAGGGAAGCTTCTTCGTTCCCTCGGACCGGAGTGGGAACAGAAAGTCACCACCATCGAGGAGGCGAATGAAGTGGAGGAGCTCAACATGGAAGATCTCCTAGGCAATCTAATGGCCTACGAGACAAAGTTGAAGCAGAAGAAGAAGGATACATCGGAGCCTAAACCAAAGAAGACTCTCGCCTTCAGATTCGCGTCGGATAGCGAGGTAAGTTTTGACGACGAAGACTTTAGAATTTTACTTTAAAAATTTTCCAAGTTTTGTAGGGAATTAAAGAAAGAGAAGAAGGAGAGAAGGAGAGCCCGAGACGTTGCTACCACTGCAACGAGAAAGGGCACCTACGACCAGAGTGCCCTCTTCTCAAAAAGGAGAAGAAGAAGGAAAAGGAGAAGAAATCTAAGAAGAAGGCGTTCCAAGCCACTTAGGACGATTCAAGCTCGGAGGAAGAAGAAGAAGAAAAAGAAGAAACCGCTTGCTTTGGTTTCATGGCCAGAGGAAGCGACAGCGAAAGCAGAAGCGACTCAAACAACGAGGTAAGTTACGACTTACAAGAAGCTTTTAATGAACTATTTGAGCTTAGTAAATCATTAAAAATAGAAAACAAAAGCATGAAAAAGAATCTTAGCTTTCTTAAATCTGAAAATGATTGGTTAGAAATAAAACTTAAGGATCTAGAAGCTTGTCCTAAAAATGATAACCTATTATTAGAAAATCATAAACTCATCAATGAAAATAATAAATTGATTGAAGAAAATGATAGTTTAAAGTTAGAAATTTCTGACTTACAGACTAAGATGCATACTATAGAAAAAGAAATTGCATGTCTTAGGGAAAACTCTAACAAATTAATCAACAAAGTAGATAATTTTTATAGCCCTAAGATTGAGAAAGGATCTCCATCAAGGAGACCCGCTAACAGATCCGGATCCAAGCCCACTTGGATACCGAAAAAAGAATTAGAATCTTACTTTGTAAGGTTCAGGGATAATTACAACACAAAGGACTGGACCTACAAACTCAAAGCTGGTCAACTCAAGTTGGGAGAACCAAGGAGTAGACCAAGGAGGAGAACAAGAAGACCGATGAGACGGCGAACAAGAGACGGACCCGCCGCACGTCGACCACCAGATTGGAGACCGGCGCCAATGCCCGGGCCTCCAAGCTACGGATGGGAGCCCCATCCGATGTGGCATCAACCACCATTCGGGCCATTTTATTGGCCATAGTAGGTGAGGTAAAAATTCTTCACCCTATCTTTTTATCATTAGCATTTAGATAGGGGGAGTTAAAAAATTTTTATGAGCTATTTGTAAATTTTTAAGGGGGAGATATAAGGTAGCTAAATTTCCTTTAGAAAGGGGAAAAAACAATAATAGCTATCTTGTTGTTATAAAAAGAAAAAAAGGGGAGGACATCACCTTTCTTAAAAGAAATTTATAGAAGAGCATGTCTTAAGGGGGAGTTATAGAAAACTTAAAATCAGTCAAACCTTTTTGATCATGTCAAAAAGGGGGAGGATTTTTTGCATTATTATTTACGGTTTTGTCATCATCAAAAAGGGGGAAATTATTGGTGCTAGAGCACCACGATCATTTGTTTTGATGATAACAAAACACGTGTTATTTAACATTTGCACTTGGAGTCTTAGATTTCAGGTCAATTGCAAATGTAGACGTGTTTAGACGGAATTCAAGCTCGCATCCAGGACGGATTGGAGGAGCTTGATGGAGAACAGAGGAGATTCGTAAGGAGAGCTAGATTGAAGATGGAAGGACAAGAAGAATAGGATAGAATTTTGTTTAATCCTTTCATGTACTTTTATCTTTATTTTGCTTGCTCTTTTTATTTCCTTAGAACATTATGTTAAAGAGCCTCAAAGTACCCTAACAGTAGTCCTAGGAACACCTGCACAACCCTAGGATACTTAGGTTTTCTGTAGAATACTTAGAAAACCAATATAGGGTTCAAACAGAGTTTCCAGACGTCTAATTCGCAAATCAGACGTCTGATAAAGTGTTTTAAGACGTCTGACTGTTGATTCAGACGTCTGATAACTATTAGGCTGGACATAGTTAGTTCTGTCTGATGAAATCAGATGTCCATACCTTAGACTAGACGTCTTAAGAGACGTCTGATGACTTTGCCAGACGTTCAATTAGTGGACCGTTGGCTGGCTTAACGAACAGTCAAGAATGTGACCGTTAGAGCCTTATCAGACGTCCATAGGACTTTCCAGACGTCTGATAATTGACCGTTTTGCCTCGGCTGGCCCAAAATCTCTTCTAAGAGATTTTCTAGCCGTTGCAACGTTTGGAAATCCATTCCCACAGAAAAAGTAGGTTTCCAGATGTCCAGACATAGTGCCAGACGTCCTATATGTCGTCTAATGGACTTGCACAAGAACATTGTTTAGATCTGATTCAAGTCAGGAAGGAACCCGCCCAAAATCAGACGTCTGACCTTGGAATCAGCCGTCTCAAAGTGAACTTCCAGATGTCTGATGCTAGAATTAGATGTCTGATAAGCCTGTCAGAACAATGATTGTTCCTGATTTCGGGCTGATTCTCTTGGGCTTTGCACTCAACAGCTATAGAACCTTTCCTAAGCCTTCCAAAGCCTTCCTAAGGCCTCTATAAATAGAAGGGAACCTTTGCAACACAAGAAACACTTTGTAATACACTTTCCACTCTCTTGTGTCCTAGCTAGCTCTTACTCTCCAAGCTCAAGCTCCATTCATCTTGAGAGCATCAAGCTGTTGCGCACCCGCTCTCCCGCCATCGTGTTGTTCACGCATCCGCGTCGCCGACGTACTCCTTTCAAAGGAAAGCATCTTAATTCCTATAGAAGCCTAGGTTTAATAATACTTTGTTGGCTCTATAGGATTATTGTTATTTTATCTTTGTTATTTGGTTGGGTATTCGCTTTGCGAATTCCCGTCTCCTTCGTGGGACAAAATACTTCTCGTGGAGAGAAGGGGTTGAGGAACGCTACCCTCGCACTTGTAGCGTTGTTGTAATTAAGGTTGAATCACCCTCGTTTAAAGTGATTCATTTAGTGGATTTGATCAACTTGGTTGATCGGAAAATCCTTACTCGAGAGGGTTAGGTGGTGGTTTTCACCCGATTTGGGTTTCCACCTAAAAATACTTTGTGTACTTTGTGGTATTGATATTTTGTGTGATTGTTTTATATTTCAATTCCGCATTTTTTACGTCACGCTAATCTCACCCCCTCCGAGTAGGGAATTACAAATAAATGAGGCAAGGAAGGATGGCAATCAATCTATTTTAACTTGCCTCAAAGAAGGCTTCACACAATGAAGGATCCAAGAATCAAGATTCTTGGATTTTCGTTGGGCTAAGTTTTGCAGGAAATCAAGGGGCGGTGGGGGTGATAGCAAACAACCAACAAGTGGTTTTTAATCCACTTGCCCCAAGAAATTCCCAAGAAGTGTTTTTAGGTTTTTTTTTTTTTATAGGTGACAAGATAACCTAAGTTACTAAGAGAGAGACACCTACCTCCTCAGCAATGTGGGCGAAGCTCCAATGCGGCGTCGGCGACTTCACACTCTCGCACCCACCTTAGATTTGCCCACGTCTCCGACTTCCTCTTCTTGTCTCCTCCTTGCAACTGGTTTACCTGCACACAAGCAAACAAAACACCCGTGAAGAGAAGGGTGTGAGAAGAGAAAGTCAAAGGAATGAGAGTAGAAACTTACCTCAATTTTTGCCTCCACGGTAACGGCACCAGAAAAGCATGGTGGGACTCGAATAGGTTTTGTTAATATGGTGATATTATCATTGAAATTAGTATAGTGAGTTAACCTATATCGAGTCTAACCAGCTTCATAAAATTTTTAAATTGGCCTACTTGATTTTATCTTGGTCGCTTTTAGGCCCAGGGTCGATCTTAGGGAGGCAGGAATTTGAAGATTAATTCCTGAAGATTAAGGAGTTTGTACGCCTTTCCTAAAACGTATCTCTTCCTTGCATTTATTATGTTTTTGGTTTTTTTCTATTTTTTAAGTTTTTTTTTTGTGATAATGTTGTCCTTGAGGTACACCCTCAAAAATCAAGTCCTTGGCCTTGAGCCAAATGGTTCTTGGCTTGTAGCCAACTAGGGGTTCCCCAAAATTGATTTTGTTATTCGCAAGATCGAGTACCTGCAAGACAAGAATTATCTTTTCTATTTAACTCTTTTTTTTTTCTTTTTAATAGCAAGATATAAAAGATAAATAAAAACAAGGTAGGTTTCTAAAAAAGAAAGAAATACTTAGCTTAGTATGTATACGTATAGATAAATAGTGGTGGATACATAATATATATATATGCGTATATAGTTATATATTATATATATAGGGGTGGAGATGGAAGTGGAAATGGAATGTAGCATAGTATCAAGTTGGTCCACGTCTAATAAGATGCAACCAACAAGACTGAGTGCCACGTGAAGTGGGGAACGGAAGTGTGGGAGTAAGGGTGGAGTCGCTTGCTTTGCACGTATATCGAGGAATATCATCAACTAGTGCGAATATTCCCACGATATGATGCGCGATGGAGGGATGAGTGCATGGAAGTATGGGTGGTGTTTGTGAAGTGTATAGATGGATATGGGTAGGTGGATGTATATGTAAATATATGTATGTATATATATGTATATATCCATAACTATATATGTATATATATAGTTGTATATGTATATAGATATGTATATGTATATATGTATATATATGTATTTATATATATATATATTTATTTAGTTATTTATTTATTTATGTATATATGTGAGTGGATATATATATGTGTGTATGTGCGAGTGTATAAGGGTGTGTGTACCAGTGTGTGTGCGAGTGCACGAGTGTGTGTGTGTACAAGTGGGTGTGTGTGTGTATGCTGGAAGAGGAGGGGAGCACAGATAAGCCGTCTGTCGTGCTGCCCCATCGTCTGATGCTCAAGGATGCACGGGCGCAGGAGAGAGAGCGCGCACGCGATGCGGAGTGAAGCACAGTGCCCTCTTCATGCGCGGGTGGGCGCAGGCGAGCGCGGCGCAACGCGTAATGCTGTGGGCGGGTGAGGCACAGGCTCTAGGAGACCAGCTGGAGCGGGTAGCACAGAGGAGAGAGAGTGCAAAGCCACCAGCTAAGTGAGAAGCGAGCCGGTGGCTACAGTGTCGCGCTGAGAGGTGTGAACAGTGCGCTGCAGTGCTGCGCAAAGGGGTGACCAGGTGGAGGCAGTTTTGCATGCGCGGGCGTGCTGTGGAGCGCCTGCGCGAGCAGAAAAATTATGAGCGCGATCTGCAGGCGCATGCGCAGTGACCGGTGGAGCTGCAGGCAGGCGTGCGGTGCTTGATAAGCCCATATTTGTGAGCTATTTAAGTATTTAAGTGCCTAGACATTAAGTTAATTCTAACATTTATTTAGCATAAATTAGGATGTAAATAGATTAATTCATATTTCTGATTTAATTACGTAATTCATGCATTGCATTCATATTTAAATGCATTTAGAATTAACTTAGAATTGCATTCATTTAATTAGTTAACCAATTAGGTGCATTGCATGCATTGTTTTAAGTTAACATAGAAGTTAAGGGTTTATGCATAAATAACCATAATATTTTATTATTTTATTCTTATTCTTCTTTGCACAGGTAACTCCTCCGGCTTCTGCTCCGCCTCCTCCTCTTGCACATCACATTCATGCTACGACATTTTGAATTTGAAACCAGTGTGGCCATGGTTACAAAAGGAGAAGGGAGAGCTGTCGTTGAGAGGAGGCCCTCACCCCTATTCATCACTGTGACGAGAGTGCACCACTCTCATCCACTCCACCACCACCGGCCTCAACCGTGGTGGCAAGCCTCCACCACCGTGGGCGTGTGGTGTGACAGGCCGCACCACCATTCGGAGCTTGCTGGCATCACCGTGATTGCACGCTGCTCCACCATAAGCACACACAGGCATGCATGCTACATCTTCACTGCCATCACCAGCATCCACCTCCATCTTTTTCCCATCCTCTGTTTTTCCTCCACTCCACCAAAAGGAAACCAAAAACCACGCCACTTCCACGCGCAGCTCTCAGCTGCTGCACACACCTACTTGCTCCCCACCGCAGCCACCTTCAGCAATGCCAAGCGCCACCGCGCGCCCATCCTCCAGTGCATCCATCCTCCAGCGCACATGCCAACACCGCACGCCATCTGCCCGCGTGCACGCTAGCTGCTCACTGCAACCCCCAGCGCCCCCCACTCCATCAGACCACGCCCACGCCTCCTCGTCTCCACCAGAACCTCCAGCAGCGCCTGCAACCTACCGCGCTCTCTCACATCACCTCTAGCACACACGCCAACACCGCGTGCCATCTGCCCGCGTGCGCCTTCACTTTCAGCGCACCCACGCCTGCACGCCAGCAGTCCACTGCTCCAGCGCCTCCCTGCAGCACCCGCAGCGGTGCCAACAGATCCACCGCACATGCCTCCATGTGCCTGCAGAGCGCCTGCGCACCCACGTGCCTGCGCCGCGTGCGTCTACAGCGCCTACAGTGCCAGCGCGTTGCTCTCCTTACACCTGCAGCATGCGCGGCCAGCAGCAGGCTCCTCCATCGCCGCCACTCCTTTCCTCCGGCAGGCTGGCTCCAGCCATCTCACGATGCACCACTACCACCGCTACGAAGGCCTCGCTTTAGCTGACATCTTGTAGGAGTAGCTCCTCGAATGAGCCTCTCTCCCGATCTCGAGGAGGAGAGAGGTAGAATCCTCTGCTTTTGCTCTAATTAGTAATTACATTTCATGCCATTGCCAGGAAAAGGAATTTTGATTTATGATTATGTTATTGTGGTGAAATTGCGACTTCATACTCAAGCTTTCTTACAATTGCATGGCTTTCGTGATTAACATTGTTTGACATTGGTTTTGGATTAAGATGTGCATAAATTTTCTCTAATGCATGTCAATTGGAAACTATATAAATTCATCACATATTTATTAAATATTTCAGTGAGGAAAAATTACACATCTACCCTTACATTTTCGAGTTATTGTGCATCTTCTTTCCGTCACATTTCATGTCAGATTTGACTATGGATTTCACACTAGATTGAACGAATACGAAATAATCGAGATTTTATTGCATCATTGCTTCCCTGTGGACACGACTCGGTCATCTTTGAGTGGTTTAATTTTAATTTTAATTATTTTGTTAAGCATTTTCCACCACTTTGATCCTACAACGATAAATCATCTTAATACATTATTCAAAAGCGAAAAGCATCTTATCAAATGGCATCGTTGCTTGGGAGGCAATAGGCTTAATTAAATTGTATTCATTCATTCGTTCACATTGGTTTAAATTTTGAATCATATTTAACTCTGAATTTTTTTTTCTGATGCGAGTGCAACGATTTGAGACACATTCTACGACTCACAATCACACCAACCATCGTGAGAGGCGACCCTTGACGTCGCCAGAGGAGAAATTGTTTGAGCTACCTTGCAAGGAAACAGATTGCTAGAAGGGGAAGGACGAGGATGCGACGATCATCTTTGCACATTTAGTCGCTGATTTGATTAGAATAGAATTAAGACTTTAGACTTAATTTTTCATTGCACATTTGATTTGAAACCCTTGTTCTAGTGTACAGTTGAGGGGTTTATTCCCTGATTTTGTTTTAAGCCCGTGTTGGGTAATTTTTGGCAGCCTGTTACCTTTTCTTTAGATTTAGGTTTTTAATTTATTTTGTGGATTGTTTACCCTTTAATTTGCTTGTGAATAAGTAGCTAAAAAAAAAAAACTAAAAATGTTGCTTCCAACCTACCTTCATTTGTTTCGAAGTCACCCTCTGATTCGCTTATGTTTGAAGGCGAAATTTTGACTCCTGATGAAGTGCAGAAAGATACTGGTGATAGTGCAGGGAATGCTAGGGATGCAATTGAGGATTTGGAAAGAGTGTTAGGGATGGACACCGAGTTGATTAAGCCCAACCTAGTATTTTGGCCATCCCGCAACCTCGAAACTTGGACACCCTAAACGATCCTTGCCTTAGAGATTTGCTCACTTTTGTTCTGATCGGGGGGCTTAACAAACCAATATTTCCTGTAATGGAGTATCGGGTATGGATTGATGATTTCTTTAGTCAGTCCATTACCCTAGGGGTTTATCTTTGCACCATTCCTTCCCTATTCCTTTTGGAGGATCCTTGTCATCCTCCCCCTACCCCTTTGGAGGTTGTTATGCCAGTTTATCCTCTAGTACCTCTTCTAGTGACCTGGGAAGATTTTATTCCCATCCTAGTTGGGTGAGCATTTGCTATCGAGATTCATCATCAGCTCGCCAACATCCTAGGTTACCTATTTTCTAGGTCGGCATTACTTTGCTCATTTTTAGGGCCTATTTCTGTGATCCTTGAACCTGATTTGCAGGTTCTTTGGCTACTCGGCTACCAACAAAAGAACGGCAGCCCATCTCTGACCCAAGTAATATCCTTCTATGCAATGAGGACATTGCAAATTTTAGGCATGGGGGGTGTATTTGGGGATATACATAGCATAGTGCATTCATGCATTCCGCATTGCATACATTTGCATTGAAAATAATAATAATAATAATAATAATAATAAAATAATTTTAAAAAAAAGTTTTGAGCTTAACTGTCTAGGTCCTGCATTCTTAAGCAAATCAGAACTCTAGGTGAGACTAAGTTGGTTTTAGGGTTGAACTTTAGAAGCTAAATGAGCTACTAGCTTTAGACCTTTAAGGTCCTTTGTGGACTTAAAAACTTAAGTAGGAGTTAAGTTGCGGACCATTCCTCAAGAGGTTGAGGAAGGAAAACTCGGGTTTGAGTTAAAAGGTGGGGTAGTACCTAGAGTCTTGTTCTACCTTTTGGTTTACGGGTCCTTGTAACCCAAGCATCCAAATTTCACACACTTGGTCTGGTGTAAGTAATCAACTTAATTCCTTTCTTAAAAGAGATTTGGTTCTCTTAGTTTTGACTTAGGAGAGGCTTGAAAACACAATTTGATTGGAAGAGTTCTCGCCGCAGGAGAGGTGGAGTATATACCCACCTTGAGGATGCGATGATAACATATTACCTCCTCGGCACTTGTCTCTTAGGATATCCATCCTACTGGGGGCATGTGGGTGCATTGTGCTGTTCAGGTACCATGGGCGGCCCTATCTCGAAGTGCCGATTGCCACAAGCCTGAATTCGCTTTAGAAATCCATGGGTGATACTATCTCGAAGTGTCGATTGCCAGGAGTTCTTGGGGTTGCTATGGGCGGTGCTATCTTTAAGCATCGAAAGCCAGGCACCCTTCGAGGTACGATGATGGGGATAATGAATCCGACACAGACCTTGTTGATAGCTGATCCGAGGTTAGACTTAGAAGAATCAAACAAAAAAAAAAAAAAAATATATATATATAATATATTATTAAAAAAAATTCTTTTTCCTTTAACTCAAATAACTCAGACCAATACACATGTACAGATGCTTTAATCTCAGGGAATAATAAACTTTAGGGTAGAGTCAAAAATCAGGGAAACTTATGCCTGCAACTCGTCTTTAGCCAACCTAGTCTATAATTTAACAACTACTTGGGAACCTTAGGTCTAAAGTCTGAACTTAATATGTTTCTAAAGGAAGACCGATTGGGTTGTCTAGTCTACTTGAAGTGCTAGGTTTTGCTTGATTTTGCTAGGGACTAGCAAAAACTAGGCATGGGGGTATTTGATTAGCCCATATTTGTGGGCTATTAAGTATTTAAGTGCCTAGACAGTAAGTTAATTCTAACATTTATTTAGCATAAATTAGGATGTAAATAGATTAATTCATATTTCTGATTTAATTACATAATTTATACATTGCATTCATATTTAAATACATTTAAAATTAACTTAGACCTACATTCATTTAATTAGTTAACCAATTAGGTGCATTGCATGCATTGTTTTAAGTTAACATAGAAGTTAAGGGTTTATGCATAAATAACCATAATATTTTATTCTTTTATTCTTTTTCTCCTTTGCATAGGTAACTCCTCCGGCTTCGGCTCCGCCTCCTCCTCCTACGCATCACAATCATGCTACGGCATTTTGAATTTGAAACCAATGTGGCTGTGGCTACAAAAGGAGAAGGGAGAGCTGCCGTTGAGAGGAGGCCCTCACCCATATTCATCACTGCGCAGAGAGTGCACCACTCTCATCCACTCCACCACCACCGGCCTCAATCGTGGCGGCAAGCCTCCACCACCGTGGGCGTGTGGTGTGACAAGCCGCACTGCCATTCGGAGCTTGCTCGCATCACCGTAATTGCATGTTGCTCCACCATAAGCACACACAGGCGTGCATGCTACATCGTCACTACCATCACCAGCATCCACCTCCATCTTTTTCCCATCCTCTGTTTTTCCTCCACTCCACCAAAAGGAACCCAAAAACCATGCCACTTCCACGTGCAGCTCTCAGCTGCTGCACACACCTGCCTACTCCCGATTGCAGCCACCTTCAGCTCTGCCAAGCGCCACCGCGCGTCCACCCTCCAGCGCATCCATCCTCCAGCACACACGCCAACATCGTGCGCCATCTGCTCGTGTGCACGCCAGCTGCTCACTGCAACCCCCCAGTGCCCCCCGCTCCATCAGACCACGCCCATGCCTCCTCGCCTCCACCAGAACCTCCAACAGCACCTGCAACCTACCGCGCTCTCTCACATCACCTCTAGCGCACAAGCCAACACCGCGTGCCATCTGCCCGCGCGTGCCTTCACCTTCAGCGCACCCACGCCCGCACGCCAGCAGTCCACCGCTCCAGCACCTCCCTGCAGCACTCGCAGCGGTGCCAACAAATCCACCGCGCACGCCTTCGTGCGCCTGCAGAGCGCCTGCGCGCCCACACGCCCGCGCCGCATGCGTCTGCAGTGCTTGCAGTGCCCGCGCGCTGCTCTCCTTGCGCCTGCAGAATGCATGGCCAGTAGCAGACTCCTCCACCGCCGCCACTCCTTTCCTCCGGCAAGCTGGCTTCGGCCATCTCATGATGCACCACTGCCACCACCACGAAGGCCTCGCTTCAGCCGACCTCTTGTAGGAGTAGCTCCTCAAATGAGCCTCTCTCCCGATCGCGAGGAGAGAGGTAGAATCCTCTGCTTTTGCTCTAATTAGTAATTACATTTCATGCCATTACCAGGAAAAGGAATTTTGATCTATGATTATTTTATTATGGTGAAATTGCGACTTCATACTCAAGCTTTCTTACAATTGCGTGGCTTTTGTGATTAACATTGTTTGACATTGGTTTTTGGATTAAGATGTGCATAAATTTTCTCTAATGCATGTCAATTGGAAACTACATAAATTCATCACATATTTATGGACTATTTTAGTGAGGAAAAATTGCACATCTACCCTTACATTTTTTAGTTATTGTGCATCTTCTTTTCGTCGCATTTCATGTTAGATTTGACTATGGATTTAGCACTAGATTGAACGAATACGAAATAATCGAGATTTTATTATGTCATTGCTTCCCTGTGGACATGACCCGCTCATCTGCGAGTGGTTTAATTTTAATTTTAATTGTTTTGTTAAGTGATTTTCCACCACTTTGATCCTACAACGATAAATCATCTTAATACATTATTCAAAAGTGAAAACCGTCTTATCAGTGCTGCTAGAGCTTTTGAGCTTGAGAGCTTGAAGCTCTGGCAATGGTGGAGAAGACGAACGACAGTAAAAACAAAGGGCGAATCCACCATGCCCACCTGCTCATGAAAGAGTTGGGTGGTGGTGGAACTCACAGTGGTGGTCTGAGACCACTGTGGGTTTTCTCCTGTGCACGGTGTGCCTCTTCTCAGTGAGAAGAGGTACTGTGTATGGAGAGGGAGACGGGAGGAGGTTGGCCCAGGGTGATAGTGGATCTGAAGGTGTCTGAAGGTGCATGCCCGCACAAGGGAGAGAGCCAGGGTTTTAAAGAGAAGGCATGCCACAACCATGCTGTTGGCAGGAAGAGATGTGCGGACATCAAGCCATGCTATTTGGCAGGAGGAGAGGCACAGAGAGACACGCAAACACCATGCCCCGTAGCCGCATGAGAAAGGAAAACTCAAAATAAAAAAAGAAAAGAAAATTGGTGAAATTGCAATGCCACACTTGAGGAAGATGTTAATTAAAAGATGGCCAATTATTCACACTCTCCTCCCCTCTTTATAAATGCATGCAGGCGTCTATTTACAAATGCAATTACAGCTACATAAGATGCAATGGCAGTGCTAGGAAATAACACAAGATGGCATATTTATTGGTGTATTTTTGCTGTTCAAACAAAGGGACACCCAGAATTTAGCCTATTAGATTCAATTGTTGAATCAAAATATGGAAAGGCTTATGTCGAGCCCAGGCCAATTCACATCTAGCACCTCCACATCCCAAGCTTCAGAATGCTCCATTTGCAAGGCAATGCACATGCCACTCTATATTACCACTTGACCTCCCAATTCCCTGAGCTTGTTCAGGCGGATCTGAATGCTGCTCAAGGGTTCCATCCTAGACCTCGTAATGACCCTTTTTCCAACACTTATAATGAGGGATGGAGGAATCACCCAAACTGTTCCTGGAGACAAGGGAATGTTTCAAATTCAGGGAATTATAAACCACAACCCTTTCAAAATCAACAAATGAACCAACCTCAAACCTTTGCCCAACCTAAGACCTCTGAGATGGATGAATTGAAGGCAATGTTGAGAACTATGCAAGAAAGTCGAAGTGCCATCATCCAATCTCATGACAAGGCTATACATGAAATGAAATCACAGATAGGACACCTTGTTGAGGTTGTTAGACAGAGGGGAACTAGGAAGCTTCCTAGTGCTGCTGAGGAGAATCCTAAAGGAAAAGGGATTGTCTTTAGGGAGCATGCCCAAGCAGTGACTATTCTGAGGAGTGGGAAAGAAATTTCCAAACCCGATGCTCCTATAGTCTCACCTTCTGAAAAACCATCCACCCCAACTTTTGCCCCCACCAGAGAAGAATTGCCCAAATCTCCTCCGCTTGAAATGACCTCATCAAAAGAAGTTGCCCCCGTTCCACCCCTTACTCAACATGACAACCCTTCCACCCAGAGACCATGAGTGCCCTTTCCATAGCACTTATCCACCTTTGGGCAAACTTTTGCTGGCTCATCTGGAGCCAAAGATAAGACGGATGAGATCATGGAAACTTTCAAGCAAGTGCAGATTAACCTGCCTTTACTTGAAGCTATCAGGTAGATTTCGTCTTATGCCCACTTCCTAAACGATCTATGCACGAAAAAGCGGCAATCTAAGAAATAGGTCCAATCAAAAGTTGTCCTGCCTGATTTTGTTAGCTCAATTGTTCAACATGGCACACCCCCGAAACTTAAGGACCCAGGAGCCCCATACATCTCGGTGCTTATTGGTGACTAACAGATTGATGAGGCTCTACTTGATCTGGGTGCAAGGGTGAACATCCTTCCAAGCTACGTGTATGAACAACTTGGGGGAGGCAATCTGAAGCCGAGCCCGGTAATCCTCCAAGTTGTTGATCGATCACTCAAGACACCACGGGGAATTCTAGAAGATGTCCTTGTGAGAGAAGATTTCTTCTTCCCCATTGACTTCTTAGTTTTGGACACTGACCCTACCAACAAGCCAACCAAGCCCTCCATTTTGGGCCACCCCTTCCTTGCAACTTCGCATGCTTCAATTAATTGCAATACTGGGGCATTAAAAATGGGCTTTGGGAACAGAAAAATATGGCTTAATCTATTTGATGGATATAAACAAGCCAAGCTTGAGGATTGTTCTCAAGTTGAGGTGATAGATGACCTGATTGAAGAGACAACCGCTGTAATGTTATGTGATGATCCCCTTCAGCATGTCATGCTAAATGAGTATTCCCATCTCTTGGAGGAATGTAAAGGGGATATACTAGAATTTGAGGAGTTGCTGGGTGTTTCTGCTGAGTTTCTTTCCCCATCATCTCTGCCTAAGGTAGATCTGCTACCTGAGATGGGGACATCTATTATGAAACCCTCAACCATACAAGCCCCCGACCTTGAGTTGAAACCTCTCCCAGACACACTCAAGTATGTCTTCCTGGGTGCCAATGATATGCTTCCCGTTATCATTTCGGTTGTGCTATCTAAGGCACAGGAGGGAGCCTTGATTGAATGCTTGTCTAGGCACAAGGAAGCTATTTCTTGGAGCATTGCTGACATTAAGGGTATAGACTGTACACTCTACATGCACCACATTTATGCTAATGATTCCATCAAGCCATTTAGGGACATGCAAAGACATCTGAACCCTAATACAAGGGAGGTGGTTAAAAGGAAATCCTAACGTGGTTGGACGTTGGGATCATATATCCCATTGCAGATAGTAAATGGGTAAGTCCTATTCATGTGTTGCCAAAGAAGGCAGGCTTTACTGTGGAATTTAATGACCAAGGTGAACAAGTTGTGACTAGACCCTCAACTGGATGGAGGGTTTGTATTGATTACCACAAGTTGAACATCGCTACCCAGAAGGATCACTTTCCATTGCTTTTATTGATCAAATTCTTGAGAAATTGGTGGGGAATAAGTACTATTGCTTTCTCGATGGATATTCTGGGTATAACCAGGTTGCAGTCTTCCCTGATGACCAGGAGAAGATGAGGTTCATGAGTCCTTACGGTACCTTTGCATTCAAGCATATGCCATTTAGATTATGTAATGCACTTGCAACCTTCCAGCGGTGTATGATGTCCATTTTCTCGAACATGATTGACGAGTGTGTTGAAGTATTTATGGATGACTTCTCCATTTATGACTCATCTTTAGACCAGTGTCTCTTGCACCTAGAGAATGTGCTGAAGCGATGTAAGGAGATTGGCTTAGTCCTTAGCTAGGAGAAAAGCCACTTCATGGTATAGAAAGGAATTGTACTTGGGCATGTTGTGTCTGAGCGAGGCTTAGAAGTAGATAAAGCCAAGGTTGATTCTATTTTCAAACTTCCATTGCCCATGAATGTCAAACAGATTAGATCCTTTCTGGGCCATGCTGGCTTTTATAGGTGCTTTATTAAAAATTTTAGTAAAATTTCTAGGCCACTTTGTGACTTGTTGGCAAAGGAATCTTCCTTCAATTTTGATTCAAAGTGTGTCGAGGCCTTTCAAACTCTAAAGGAGGCCTTGATCTCTGCACCTATTCTCTGATCTCCTGATTAGACACTCCCATTTGAGCTGATGTGTGATGCTTCGGATTATGCAGTGGGAGCATTCCTTGGACAAAGGGTTAAGGGAAGACCTCATTTGCTGCACTATGCCAGCAAGACTTTAACCGAACCATAACAAAACTACACCGTCACTGAAAAGGAATTACGTGCTATAGTTTTTGCTCTAGGGAAGCTTAGGTCTTATCTTCTTAGGTCTAAGGTGGTTATTTTCACTGATCATGCAGCAATGAAACAACTCATTGCTAAGAAGGATTCTAAGCCACATCTAATTAGGTGGATCCTACTCCTTCAAAAATTTTACTTGGAGATACGTGAAAATAAAAGAGTAGAAAATGTTGTGGCTGACCACCTATCTCGCCTTCCACTTGATGACTCCATCTAGAGACATCCGTGAGACATTTCCTGATGAAATCCTTATGGCAGTAACACCAACTTCACCTTGGTATGCTAATACCATCAATTACTTGGTTCACTAGAGAAACTCCTAGCTCTTGGGATGAGCAAAAAAGAAAAAGATTCATTTTCCAAGCTAGATACTTTCATTGGGAAGAGCCTGAATTATTTAGAATTAGACAAGACCAAGTATTAAGACGATGCATTCCTGAAGAGGAGAAACAAAGTGTGCTGAGTTTTTGCCATGAACTTCATTGTGGAGGACACTTTGGTGCTAAGAAATTGCTTTTAAGGTTCTCCAGTCCAATTTTTGGTGGCCTTCGTTATTTAAGGATTCTCATAATTTTGTTAAGGCCTGTATTAGATGTCAACAGACTGGAATGATTGGGAAGAGGAATGAGATGCCTCAACACCCTATTTAATTTATTGAAATTTTTGATGTTTGGGGAATTGACTTTATGGTCCCCTTCCCTTCGTCCCATGGTTATGAATATATCTTGGTGGCAGTTGATTATGTCTCTCAATGGATAGAGGCCATTCCTACACGCACAAACGATGACTCTGTGGTCTTGAAATTTGTGAAGGCCAATATCATATCTCGTTTTGGCTGCCCTAAGACCATTATAAGTGATGGGGGACCTCATTTGCGGAACCACCACTTCAATTGGCTACTTAAGAGTCTGGGAGTGACTCACAAGGTTGCTACCCCTTACCATCCTCAGACGAGTGGCTAGGTTAAAGTGTCGACTAGGGAGATAAAGAACATTTTAGAAAAGACCATTAGACCGATAGGAAGGACTGGTCCCAAAAGCTCGATGATGCTTTGTGGGCGTATCGGACATCCTATATGACCCCTTTGGGTGCATCTCCCTTTTGGATTGTGTACAGGAAAGCGTACCATTTACCCGTTGAGCTGGAACATAAGGCACTTTGGGCTATTCGAAGTGTCAACATGGATTTAGAAAAGGCAGGTAAGGCATGACTTCTGGAATTAAGTGAGCTTAATGAGCTGAGGAATGATGCTTATGACACCTCTCAAGCTTGTAAAGAGAGAACTAAGGTTTTGCATGATAAGTATATCCTTAGAAAGACCTTTGAGCCCAACCAACAAGTCTGGCTTTTCAATTCCAGACTTAAGCTTTTTCCAAGGAAATTAAAATCTCATTGGGATGGGCCTTACATAATCACTAAAGTGTTTCCACATGGAGTTGTGGAGATCAAGAGCCATTCCTCTTTGGCAACCCCCTTTATCGTCAACGGCCAATGGTTAAAACCATACATTACTTTGAATGACCATCTGGTTGACAAGGTCACTCTTGAGGAGCCTTAGCTCCTGTCATTCTCCACCTCAGGTAATATCTTCCTTTAACTATTTTATTTCCAATGAGGACATTGTTTGAACCAGGCATGGGGGGATAGGACCTGAGGCATCTATTTATAGCATGTCTACATTTTGCATTCATTCATGCATATTGCATTAAAAAAAAAAAGAAAAAAGAAAAGAAAAACATTTTGTATTATTGAGCTTAATTGGCTGGCCTTGCATTCTTAAGCAAACCAGAACTTTAAGTTAGATTAAGTTTACTCTAGGTGTCGAACTTTAGAAGCTAAGTAAGCTACTAACTTTTGACCTTTAGGGTCCTTTGTGGACTTAAAAACTTAAGTAGGAGTTAAGTTGCGGACCATTCCTCAAGAGGTTGAGGAAGGAAAGCCAGGGATTGAGTTAAAGGCTGGGTAGTACCTAGTGTCATTTTCTACCTTTTGGTTATGGGTCCTCTAAACTAAGCATCTACATTTCACACATACTTGGTCTTGTGTAACTAGTGATCACCCTAATTCATTTCTTAAAGAAAAGTTGGTTCTCTTAGTTTTGACTTAGGAGAGGCTTGAAAACACAATTTGATTGGAAGAGTTCCCGCCGCAGGAGAGGTGGAGTAATATACTCACCTTGAGGATGCGATGATAACATATTACCTCCTCGGTGCTTGTCTCTTACGATATCCATCCTACTGGAGGCATGTAAGCGCATTGTGCGGTTCAGGTACCATGGGCAGCCCTATCTCGAAGTGCTGATTGCCTCAGGCCTGAATTCGCTTTAGAAATCCATGGGCGATACTATCTCGAAGTGTCGATTGTCAGGAGTTCTTGGGGTCGCTATGGGCGGTGCTATCTCAAAGCATCGAAAGCCAGGCACCCTTCAAGGTTCGGTGATCGGAACAATGAATCCGACACAGACCATGTTGATGGCTGATCCAAGGTTAAACTTAGAGGAATCAAACAAAAATATATATATTACAAAAAAAAAAAATACTCGCTTTCTAGGTTGGCAATCATACCAACCTCAAATAACTCAGACCATTGCACATGCATGGATGCTTTAATCTCTTAGACAAACAAACCCTAGGGTAGAGTTAGAAATCAGGGAAACTTGTGCCTACAACTCATCTTTAGCTGACCTGGTCTGTAACTTAGCAACTACTTGGGAACCTTAGGTCTAAAGTCTAAACTTAACATGTTTCTAAAGGAAGACCGATTGGGTTGGCTAGTGATGAGAACCTCATCATGAACCATAACTAGCTCATTTTGACCTAATACAAAGGATAAAAGCTCCTATATAACTCAAGGAAAGGCTTAACTCAGAGAATTCTGAGTTTAAGGAGAAAACAAGTCATAAGGGGTAAAAATGCGATTTTACCAGTATAATCTGCATACAGGTCCAAACATAGGTCAAACAAACCAAATAAGAAGGAAAGTGGGATGATCTGATAAGGGCTACAGCAATTCCAAGGAACTAAATGATAATCTGTAACCCTAAAACAAACCCACTTCAACTCACGAGGTTCAAGGCAAATAAAAAATGGAATAAACCCTCTAAAATTCATAGAAAAACAATCTCTAGGGTTTAGAACCTTCAATTTGGCCTTAGGAACCCATTTTGACCTACATTGAGAACCATACCCAATTAATAACTTAATTTAGGTTTTTGCGTAAATTGACCGGTCAAACAAGTTTTAATCTAGAAATAAAATTCACCATCAGATTCCTTAGGTCCTAATTAGTCATGTATAAAAACTTGAGCCTAAGAAGAAACCTTCTTACCAACTTTACATTTTTGTCCTCATCTATTTACTTTTTGGCCCTCAACTTTTGAACCCTCGCATTTTGGCCCCTAACTCTCCT
Organism: Thalassia testudinum; assembly: GCA_037157565.1. Lineage (NCBI taxonomy): Eukaryota > Viridiplantae > Streptophyta > Magnoliopsida > Alismatales > Hydrocharitaceae > Thalassia > Thalassia testudinum. Next base: position 89,285,070 of record JAZHRO010000055.1, on the reverse strand, counting down.
TTGTTCTTTGCGTTCAGGTCCCTCCTGCAAAACCTGACCGGCACCATGCTCCGGCGACCTTGCGCGGAGCATGGCGCCGCGCAGGGTAAGGGAGAGGGTCTGGCAAGTCAACCGGGGGTGCCCTGCGTCGTCAGCCGTCGCAGGAACACCTCCCTGGTCGCTGCAACCCACCATACCGGCCGTGCGAACGCACGGACGGTATGGGTAACCTTACTCCGGTGTCCTCCGGCGAGGGAGACACGTCGTCTCCCTCCGCCCTCCTCTATGGTTCAGCCCCTATAAATACCCCCCGTCGCTCCGCCGTTCTTGGGAGCTTGGTCCTGACGGAGAAACACCCTCTTTTCACTCTCTTCCCACTCCGACAGGAAGCCCTCCAGCTCCGGCGATTTTTCCCTCCTCCTCCTCGTCGTTCTGCCGCACTACCAGCAGCAGGGCTGCCTTCCCCTACTCTTCCCGCGCCGCGCCGCACCCAGCGCGCGCCTCTCCAGCCCTCTCCTCGCCGTCGCTCCTTCCTCTGGGCAGCTTCTTCTCCGGCGACAGTCGATACGACTGTCGCTTGCTCCGACCCCTCCTCGTCCTGCTAAGTAGGTATAACTTCTCACCTTTCTCCCCTCTTCCTTTTCCTCACTTTAAACCTTTACTGTCGCCCTCGATTCCGACCAATCGTCCTGACCTTCTCCACCTCCGGCCAAACTCCGGCGACCCGCTCCCATCACTCCAGCATCCCACACGGCTCGCCGACCTGCACATAATCTCCGCCTCCTCACCCTGATCCATTTCCGCCCTTCCAATTCCCGCCACCCGGCCTCTGCAAATCCACCAAACACACCCACTTCCCGACCCACAGTCCGACCTAGGGCGGCCCTTGCACGCCACCCCACGCCTCGCCACCACCCGCACGAGCTTCGCCTCACTCTGGCGAAGCTCCCGGCACCTTCTGATTAGGCCGAGAGGCCGTTTTGCTATGAACAGGTCACTCGTCTTCCGCCGCCATTGCTGTGCGGAAGGAGCTGCTTCGACCTGCTGCTCCAGGCGCGCCGTGCCCAGGTCACACTCCCAGGCTGTGCGAGGTGTCTTCGCAAAGCGTCAGGCTGCAGTTGAGGCGAAGCCCTCGCGCGAAGCCCTCGTGCGAAGCCTCGACCGCCGCTGCCTCCTCCGCGCAGGCGTCAAATTGGGGTGGGACATTTAGTCCCACCTCGGAAGGTTCTGAAGGAGCGCAGCGGTATAAAGTGAAAAAGTGCTGGAGGCTAATCGCCTCAGCACACGGGGTGAGGTCCCCTTCACCCGCCCGATTACCCGGTCTCGTCCGCGCTCACGCCTCGCGGACCTGGCCCGACCCGAGTTAGCCTGACCTTCACTCCTCGCCCACCACGCACGCCGGTGGGCCTGGACCCGGGCTTGACCCGTACCCGACTACCAGTTGGCTCTGGGAGAGCTTTCCGAAGAGCGGCATCTGTGAGAGAGAAACGCGGGGGGGAGGGTAGAGTAGGTTTTTGCCCGCTGACGAAAACTTCGAAGAGTGCAGGCACAGGTGAAGAAGAAGAACCGGAGAAGAAAACTGACGGAAGAAGAGCAGCCAGGACTGCTCGAAGCAAAGAGGAAAAGGCGAAGAAGAAGAAGACGAGCGAGGCAGAGAAGAAGGACGACGAAAGCTGAAGGAAGAAGGAGCACCGAGCGGCACTGTAGCAGCGACGGTTTAAGTCGTCTGATTGGAAAATCAGACGACGTCCTGAAGGCAAAGAAGGAGAAGGAAGGCGAGGCAGAGGAGAACACAGAGAGGCCAAGTGAAGACTCTGCAGAAGAAGAAGAGCAGGATCGCAAGGGAGAAGGAAAAGGAAGAGACGAGCAGCAACAAGAGCTGAAAGAAGAAGAAGAACATCACCACTGCAGATAAAGAAGAAGAACGAAGGAAGAAAGCAGAAGATCTGAGAAAGAAGAGAAGGAGAGGATAAGCAAAGAGAGAAGAAGAAAGAAGCCAACAAATTCTCTCTCTCTGTCTTTATTTTTGTAAAAGAAACTTTGTACCCCTAGAATACAACTTACTCCCTGAGTTCGACCTCGGGAACCCTTTCATTTTCCGAGTAAAAAATTATATATTTGAAATGATGGCAATAACTGGCTATACTACAACGCTATAACAAAACCCGGTTATACACGCCCAGCCAACGTTTCAATTGGCGCCGTTGCCGGGGAGCAACGGCTATTCTAGAGGTAAACATTCCTGTTTCTTTTTAGTTTCTGATAATCTCCTCTCTTTTGTGCAGCTACAAGAAATCAAGAAGACAAGCAACCGCACGACAACCACTCCGAGGACAGGTAAATTTTTTCCTCTCGCTATTAACCCCTAAACTCTAAAGAGGAAGAAAAGAAAAGAACAAGCAATATAGGGCTAACCTGTCTTCCATACTTAGTAACCATAAAAAGTTGCATGTTTTCAACCCATTACTCCTGCACACTATTAAGGGTATTTAAGGGCTAACACATTCTTGCTTGAGCCCTAATTACCGAACAAAGAGCTAACTGGACCAAGTAGAGCCAACCTAGGATCCAACACTAGGGATTTAGAGACACACTCCTTAAGCAAGAATTGAGAAAACCAAATGAAGTGTGCCCAAGCCCTTGTCTGAAAATACCTATTCAAAGAAAATCTAAAATAATTGGCTCTCTAAACACTTGAACCCTAAAAGACAAGACCTAAAAGCTCTCAAAGGAAACAAGAGATAAAGTTGACCCCTTGGGTCAACCAACCTTAAATTAGGTCACTCTTTGCACTTAAAAGACTAAAGTTCAAATGAAACCTTAAGCACCCTGATCTTAAAATAAAAATTGGTAGACTTAAGAGGTCAAGATCCCCATTCTGGTCTACCTGGAACCGCAGTGACAAGAGAGGTCGGGTGGGGGAAACCCTGTAACCCGTGGGGACGCTCTACCGTGTAGGGGTCTTTGCGGGACTCTCCCTCTCTGGCTGCCCAGGTAATTCTCAGGTGGACGATCTTTCTGATCAAGGGGTCCATCTGCCCCGCACCTCTATAGTCACCCAACACATTTTTGGGTGTCTTGATTGGGTCCAGCACCTTCTAAACTCATCTCTTCCAATAGTGCATGTACGGAAGGAGGTCCTTAAGACCACCCTTAAGACCTCCTTTAGAAATTCGCTCTCGTCAAGGCCAAGCCTCGACGCCCGTGTTTGTGCAGCAACACTCTCACATTATTCTCTCTTCTGATTCAGAACCAAGTTCTTCTTCTTCCCCCATCATGGCTCAGCCAGTTGAGGAAGAAAATAATCTGGAGCACCAGCTCCAGCGACTCAATGACCTCTTCCAAAACTTCGTGCACCCACCACAGCGTCCTGTGATGCAGGACCACTACAATCCTGCTGCGGTGGCCATTGAGCCTCGAGTCAGAATCCCGACTGGAGGACCTGATTCCGAATTAAAGCCCAACATGATTCATGCTATACCTAAATTCCATGGGCTTAATTCTGAAGATCCCTTCCAGCACATCAAACAGCTAAAGCATCTAGCCCAAACTTTTGGGTCAGATGCGCAAAATCGGGATATTCTTCTCATGAAGATGTTCTCCTTTTCTCTTATGGACAAGGCCGCCCATTGGTATCAAACTCAGACCCGGCCGATCAACACTTGGGAAGAACTTCAATCCGAGTTTTTGAAAAAGTTTTTTCCCGTTGGTCGGACCAACGCCTTGCGCCATCAGATTACACACTTCACTCAACAATCAGGAGAACCTCTCCATGAGGCATGGGATCGTTTTCAGGATCTCATGAGAAAGTGCCCCCATCACGGAGTTCCTAAATGGGAACAAGTCCAATCTTTTTACCAGGGACTCCGTGAGGACATCCGCCTTTTCGTCAATGCAACTTGCGGAGGAAATATCATGGGTCAACATGAAGACACCGTGTGGGAGATTCTCGAAAACATGTGCGAGAACTCCATCAACAATGACTCCATGGGATTATTCGACAGGACGAATACCCGCGCAGCGACGAATCTTAGGGGAGCACATGAGACGCAGGGCCTGTCCGCATCAGTCGACCTGGAATTAATGGCTAGTCGATTGGACAAGGTTTCAATCATTGAGAAGAAGGTGGATGAGCTGACTCAGCACTTGCAGCGAGCCACCTCCGCGCGTAACTCCTTTGCACAACCTCCTTCCACACAGGAGACTGTGCAAAACATCCTCCACCGATCTTCCCCTAGGATGGATCCATATCCATCCCCATCTGATTCTCGGATCGGAGGATCATCCGATCCTTTCTACACCAGCCCAGGGAACTCCATTCCCCCTTTCCCTGATTCTCAAGAGGTTCCTCAGACCTGCGAGGACCTCAACGCCATCCAGAACGACCCATTCTCCAACACTTACAACCCTAGATGGCGAAACCATCCCAATTTTCAGTGGGCGGGAAATTCCCAAACCCAAAGACCACCTTTTCAGTCCCGCCCACAGCCCTCTCGTCATTACCAGCCGCCTCAGCCTCGGCCCAACCCTACTTATCCATCAGGGCCAAATCAGGATCAAATGTCCCTAATCCTTCAGACTCTGGCTGACATTCAAAGAACGAATGCGGCTATTCAAAAACAGCACAAGGACGAACTTACAGAGGTTAAAACTCAACTGGCCCAGTTGGCAAATTCTCGCCAGCCAAGCACACTCCCTTCCCAACCTCTTCCTAACCCGAATAACGTGCCGACCCAGAAGCGCGTTATGAATCCAAATTTAGGCCACGCATAATGGATTTATCAGGCCCCTACTGCTCCATCTCCAGACGAGATGGAAGCTTCAACTTCTTATGCAGGATTTCAGCAGCAGCCACCCCTCTTACCAAACCCAAACCAAAATCAGGCCGGATTAAATTCTGTAACAACACGTAGTGGTAAAACAACTCAAGACCCGCATTATCCAAACCACTCCAAGCCTGATAACCATGACCCTAGGATAGTTATCCAAGATACCACTATCCCAGATCAAGAACTCGGACCTATCCTAGAAGAACCAACCAAGGTCCCATTCCCTGAAGCCTTAATCAAAGAAAAGAGAAGAACCAAGCCCATGGCACCTGAGGAGGACCTGGTCAAGCTCTTTGAGCAGGTCCACATAAACATCCCCTTGATGGATGCAATCCACCACGTACTGGCTTATGCACGATTTTTAAAGAATGTGTGTACACCCCAGCGTAAGCCGCGAACCAAGAGTGGGAGTCCAATTGTTCTGTCAGAGCAAGCCAGCTCTGTAATCCTAAGCAGACTCCCACCCAAGGCTAAAGATCCTGGTACTCCCCTGATTTCCTGCAAGATAGGTGATACACAATTTGATAGAGCATTGCTAGACTTGGGTGCTTCCATAAATCTGATACCCACATCCTTACTTAACTATCTAGAAGAATCTGAGCTGAAACCAACTGAGGTGACATTACAATTAGTAGATCGATCTATAAAGTCACCAAAAGGGATTCTCGAGGATGCTATTGTGAGAGTGCGGGATTTCTACTTTCCTGTAGACTTCATAGTCTTAGATATGGACGCACCTGAGAACCCTAGGGATACACCAATCATTTTAGGGAGACCTTTCTTGGCTACTGCTAGAGCCAACATTAGCTGTGAGGAGGGCCAAATAGAGCTCAAATTTGGGAATCAAACACTGAAAATTGATATATTTAAGGCCCAACAAGGAATCAATTGCGGAGTCATCGAACAGATTTGTGACATTAGGACTTTGGTTGATGAAACACACTTCCAGAATGATCTGATTATACCTCATCAACCGCAGAAAGATCTTGATCCGCAAACTGAGGAGTTAAATCCAGATATGAACAACCCAGTAACTCCCACCCTTGAACCTTACATCTATACTGAACCACCCGCTGCTGCTGATAACCCCATCCTCGAACTGAAGCCCCTTCCTACTCACTTGAAATACATCTTTTTGGGTTCTAATCAAACCCTTCGTGTGATTATCAATTCCAACCTCAGTCCTGAACAGGAATCCCGTCTGATTATTATCCTCCAGCAACATCGCAGGGCCATCGGGTGGACTCTCGATGATTTGACTGGAATAAGTCCCTCTTATTGTACTCATCATATCTATTCAGAGGAGGGCACACGACCTTCTCGTGAAATGCAGAGACTCTTAAACCCCAATCTGCAGGAGGTCGTGAAAAAGGAGATCATCAAGTGGTTAGATGCCGGAATCATCTACCCGATCTCCGATAGTCGTTGGGTGAGCCCAATTCAGGTCGTGCCCAAGAAGGCAGGACTCACCACTATAACGACTGAGACAGGAGAAATCATTCCTACCCGATTAGCCAACTCATGGAGAGTTTGTATAGATTACCGCCGACTCAATTCCTCCACGAAGAAGGATCATTTCCCACTGCCTTTCATTGATCAGATTCTCGAGAAACTAACGGGAAATAGGTTCTTCTGCTTCCTTGACGGGTACTCCGGTTACAACCAGGTGGCAATCCATCCTGAGGACCAAGAAAAGACCACGTTCACCTGCCCCTTCGGAACATACGCTTTCCGAAGGATGCCTTTCGGTCTTTGAAATGCACCCGCTACTTTTCAGCGATGCATGCTTGCCATATTCTCAGATATGGTAGGTGATTATCTGGAAGTCTTCATGGATGACTTTTCAATTTTCGGAGCATCATTCGACGATTGCCTCCAACACTTGGTCCAGATACTCAGGCGGTGCATCGATGTGAATTTGGTTCTTTCCTGGGAAAAGAGCCATTTCATGGTGCCTGAGGGAATTGTCCTGGGGCAATCAATTTCGGAAAAAGGCATCCAAGTGGATCGAGCTAAGGTTGATCTGATTTCTCACCTTCCTATGCCTAGCTCGATCAAGGACATCCGATCTTTTTTGGGGCATGTCGGTTTTTATCGACGATTTATCCCTGATTTTTCAAAAATCGCACGCCCCCTGACCACTCTTCTCTCCAAGGATGTACCTTTCAAAATTTCCAAGGAATGCACTCAAGCATTTGAAATCCTGCGTGACCGAGTCACCCAAGCCCCGATCCTACAGTCCCCTGATTGGTCTCAACCCTTTGAGATCATGTGCGATGCATCCGACTTCGCTGTAGGAGCGATTTTGGGGCAGAAAATTGACGGGAAACCTGTGGTCATTTACTACGCCAGCAAAACACTCGATGAGGCTCAGCGTAACTATACGGTTACTGAGAAAGAGCTGCTAGCTGTAGTATTTGCCCTAGAAAAATTCAGATCGTACCTTCTGGGTTTCCGTGTCATCATATACTCGAATCACACAGCTGTGAGGCATCTCCTTGCAAAGAAGGACGCGAAACCTCGATTAATCCGATGGATCTTGCTGTTGCAAGAATTTGACCTTGAGATTCGCGACAAAGCGGGAAAGCAAAATGTGGTAGCTGATCACTTGTCCCGTCTTCCTTCTGAAATAATTGACCCTTCCGGACCCATCACTGAGCATTTTCCCGATGAGCACCTGCTGACTATTGGTACTAGCCTTCCATGGTTTGCTAATGTAGTAAATTACTTGGCATCTCATCAGATCCCGTCCGATTGGCCTAAGGCCAAGAAGGACAAATTACGCTCCGATGCCAAGTATTACATTTGGGAAGACCCGTACCTCTTCCGCATAGGTGCCGATCAGATCATCCGGAGATGTGTCCCGGAAGAGGAATTCAACAATATCCTCTCTTTCTGCCATGACCAGGCATGCGGTGGCCATTTCGCCGGGCATAAAACCGCATCAAAAGTCCTCCAGTGTGGCTTTTACTGGCCCACACTGTTCAAAGACGCGTACAGTCACTGCAAGGCATGCAGTCGTTGCCAGACTTTGGGCAACATGAGCCATCGCGACATGATGCCTATGCAACCGATTCTAGTATGCGAAATCTTTGATGTTTGGGGGATTGATTTTATGGGCCCCTTTCCTGTTTTGGATGGTTTCGAATACATTCTGTTGGCTGTGGACTACGTGTCCAAATGGATCGAAGCCATACCGACCCGAACCTGTGATCACAAAATCGTTCTCAAATTCATTCATCAAAACATTTTCTCAAGGTTCGGGATTCCTCGTGCAATAATCTCTGATGGGGGGACCCATTTCACAAATGCTCAGTTTAGGTCACTGATGACCAAATACGGGGTGTCTCACCAAATCTCTACTCCTTACCACCCCCAAACTAATGGTCTAGCTGAGCTGTCTAATCGGGAGATCAAGAAAATCCTGCAAGTCACTGTTCGACCTGACAGGAAGGACTGGTCGTCCCGACTTCCGGAAGCATTGTGGGCCTATAGGACCACCCACAAAACCTAATTAGGCATGTCTCCCTTTAGACTGGTGTACGGAAAGGCGTGTCACCTTCCCGTAGAACTGGAACATAAAGCCTATTGGGTAGTACGGAACTGTAATCTAGATTTTTCTAAGGCTGGAACCCACAGAAAACTTCAAATCAGCGAGATCGATGAATTACGCTTAGACGCGTATGAGAGCTCGCGAATCTACAAGGAGCGGGTTAAAGCCTTCCACGACAAGCATATCTCGAGAAAAATCTTTCATCCTGGTCAGAAGGTCCTACTCTTTGATGCCCGACTCAAACTTTTCCCGGGAAAGCTGCGATCCAAGTGGGTCGGACCATATTTAGTCCGACAAGTTTTTAGAAATGGAGCTATCGAAATCAGTCCACTCAGCCACAATTCCGAACCTTTCATCGTGAACGGTCAGAGACTCAAGCCGTTCATTGATGTGACTTCTACTGATTTGGCTGAAGCATCTTATATCCTCCATTCCCCTTGAGCTTATTGCGCCCAGCCGATGGCGTAAAATTCAGCGCTTAACGGGAGGCAACCCGTCATTTTCCTAAAAATCCAAGACCTTTTTCTGACACCTTTTTGCACTTAAGGTTCACCCTTGTAGACAGCCGACCCCACCTCAGATGCTTGCATCTGGGATTAGAAATCGTTCGCAAAATTCAACCCGACCCATTCACTCATCCAAATTTCTGTCTTAAGGAATGAACTAAAAAAAAAAAAAACAACCCCATAGGTTACAATGAGGACATTGCAAATCTTAGGCATGGGGGGGTATGAAAGTGCAAAAACTTGTAAGAAAAGGTTTCAAACAAAAAATTCACATATGCCAAAAACACCATAAAAATTAAAAAATTTTTCGAAAAAGAATAAGAGGAAAAGAGGAGAAGGAAATTTTGTGAAGGAGAAGGAGAAAAGAAACAAAAGGAAAAAAGGAGCACAAAATATAAGAAAAAAGTGATAGTCATTAGTAAGGAACTAAGGAATTAACCTAAGTTCTAGACCTCATTCAAGAAAATAACTGAAAAGTGCACAATGAGATTAGTAAGAACGCAAACCTTAGGCATTCTTGGATAGACTCTTAGTACCCATTAAGATCTGAACATTCCTCAAGAGGTTGAGGAAAATGAAAAGCTGAAGTATTAGGTCTAAGGCTTAGGGAGTATTTGGCCTCGTTAACTAATTTTTGGTTTACGGGACTTAGTAACCTAAGCACCCTAACCTCACACACAGCCTGGTTCAGTAAGCGTAAAAATCAAAATCACGCAGAAGCGTCGCAAAATTCTGAAAAGAACACCTAGAATAGGAGCGGCCGATCAACACAAGTTGATTTGGACGAGTTCCCAGCGCGGAGAGGCGGGAAATCCCCTCAAAGATGCATAACAAAATATCATCTCCTCGGTGCTTGTCTCTTAGGATATTCACATATCCTACTGGGGGCATGTAAGCACTCTGCTGGTTCAGATTCCATGGATGGCATTATCTCGAAGTGTCAATTGCCAGGGTTTGGATTCGGCCACGGAACACCATGGATGGGATTATCTCGAAATCTCAATAGCCAGGGTTCCGGGGGTTGCCATGGGTGGTGCTATCTCGAAGCATCGATCGCCAGGAACCCTTGAGGATTGATGATGGGAGCAAGGAATCTGATACAGACCGTGTTGAAAAGCCAATCCTAGGCTAGAACTAAAAAGAAAAAGAGAGAGAAAACTCTCCAAACAGAAAAACTTTCTATCTCTCTCTTATAAAACGCACTGCGAACTGAGCCAGGGCTAAAATCATTTCAAGCACGGGTGCTTTAACCACAAAGTCCAATAAACCTTAGGTTAGTTCTTGTGGGCCTTAAAAACCTTTGCTAAAGACTGAGGCTAAGGCTAGACAGATTTGGATCTTGATTGGTACTAGAGTACCTTTTAGGCCTATGGTCAGCATTCTAACCTAATCTAAGCTCAAATGAAAAAGCACTTATCTGAAGCTATTAAGAACTTCATGGTCTAGAACAAGGGTTGAAACCTTAAGTTTTTGCTAAGGGACTAGCAAAAGCTAGGCATGGGGGTATGATGAGAACCTCATCATGAGCCATAACTAGCTCATTTTGACCTAATACAAAGGATAAAAGCTCCTATATAACTCAAGGAAAGGCTTAACTCAGAGAATTCTGAGTTTAAGGAGAAAACAAGTCATAAGGGGTAAAAATGCGATTTTACCAGTATAATCTGCATACAGGTCCAAACATAGGTCAAACAAACCAAATAAGAAGGAAAGTGGGATGATCTGATAAGGGCTACAGAAATTCCAAGGAACTAAATGATAATCTGTAACCCTAAAACAAACCCACTTCAACTCACGAGGTTCAAGGCAAATAAAAAATGGAATAAACCCTGTAAAATTCATAGAAAAATAATCTCTAGGGTTTAGAACCGTCAATTTGGCCTTAGGAACCCATTTTGACCTACATTGAGAACCATACCCAATTAATAACTTAATTTAGGTTTTTGCGTAAATTGACCGGTCAAACAAGGTTTAATCTAGAAATAAAATTCACCATCAGATTCCTTAGGTCCTAATTAGTCATGTATAAAAACTTGAGCCTAAGAAGAAACCTTCTTGACCAACTTTACATTTTGGTCCTCATCTATTTACTTTTTGGCCCTCAACTTTTGAACCCTCGCATTTTGACCCCTAACTCTCCTTTGTTCTTTGCGTTCAGGTCCCTCCTGCAAAACCTGACCGGCACCATGCTCCGGCGACCTTGCGCGGAGCATGGCGCCGCGCAGGGTAAGGGAGAGGGTCTGGCAAGTCAACCGGGGGTGCCCTGCGTCGTCAGCCGTCGCAGGAACACCTCCCTGGTCGCTGCAACCCACCATACCGGCCGTGCGAATGCACGGACGGTATGGGTAACCTTACTCCGGCGTCCTCCGGCGAGGGAGACACGTCGTCTCCCTCCGCCCTCCTCTATGGTTCAGCCCCTATAAATACCCCCCGTCGCTCCGCCGTTCTTGGGAGCTCGGTCCTGACGGAGAAACACCCTCTTTTCACTCTCTTCCCACTCCGACAGGAAGCCCTCCAGCTCCGGCGGTTTTTCCCTCCTCCTCCTCGTCGTTCTGCCGCACTACCAGCAGCAGGGCTGCCTTCCCCTGCTCTTCCCGCGCCGCGCCGCACCCAGCGCGCGCCTCTCCAGCCCTCTCCTCGCCGTCGCTCCTTCCTCTGGGCAGCTTCTTCTCCGGCGACAGTCGATACGACTGTCGCCTGCTCCGGCCCCTCCTCATCCTGCTAAGTAGGTATAACTTCTCACCTTTCTCCCCTCTTCCTTTTCCTCACTTTAAACCTTTACTGTCGCCCTCGATTCCGACCAATCGCCCTCACCTTCTCCACCTCCGGCCAAACTCCGGCGACCCGCTCCCATCACTCCAGCATCCCACACGGCTCGCCGACCTGCACATAATCTCCGCCTCCTCACCCTGATCCATTTCCGCCCTTCCAATTCCCGCCACCCGGCGGCCTCTGCAAATCCACCAAACACACCCACTTCCCGACCCACAGTCCGACCTAGGGCGGCCCTTGCACGCCACCCCACACCTCGCCACTACCCGCACGAGCTTCGCCGCACTCTGGCGAAGCTCTCGGCACCTTCTGATTAGGCCGAGAGGCCGTTTTGCTGTGAACAGGTCACCCGTCCTCCGCCGCCATTGCTGTGCGGAAGGAGCTGCTTCATCCTGCTGCTCCAGGCGCACCGCGCCCAGGTCACACTCCCAGGCTGTGCGAGGTGTCTTCGTAAAGCGTCAGGCTGCAGTTGAGGCGAAGCCCTCGCGCGAAGCCCTCGTATGTTTCTCGCACAGCCTCCCGCCCGCCTGCGCGTACGATCGCACGTCCAATCGCGCGTCGGCGCTATCGGGCGCGCGCGGCCGTTGGATCGCAATCGTGCGGTCGATTGGAGGCGCGCCACCGCTCCAATTTCTGCAGGGCGCGGCTCGAACGCGCGTCCCTGCTTCGCGTTAGAGAGCTCGACCGCTGCGCTGCGGTCGCGTTTGTGTCGAGCACTTGACTTCAGCACGGGCGCATCGCAGCCGTTGGATCGAGATCCAACGGCGGAGAGGAGATGGGTGCGCGGTCTTCACAAGATGCAAGCGGCCGTTTGGGCGGCTGAGATGGCACCATGTGGCGTCATCTTGGCCGTCCATCTTTTGGAAGTTGTAGATGGTGCCACGGATGTCGGATTGACTTGATTTTTGTGTCGTTGGGCTGCGATCGTCGATCCGAATTCATCTGTGCGGTCGGATTTGTCATCTGAAGTGCGGATTTACACCATCCTGGCCCTTGATCTTCTAGGGTTCCTCGGTCTCTATGTGATGCTACGGATGCCTGATTAGGGCGATCTTGGAGTCGTTGAACTCCAATCGTCGCCCTAATCACATACATACGGTTGGATCTTTGATCCGAGGCCCCGATAAAATGTTTGTCCTGTCCAAGCACATAAAAGGAGACAATTAACCTCCATTTTATTCAAACTACTCTAAATGCAAGATGATGCATGTTATGCAATATTTATATCATGAAATGCAATCCTATGCTTAAGAACATGCATAAATAGACATTTTAAGTAGTGTAAATGTGTTTACATCATACCCCCATGCCTATCTTTTGCTAGTCCCTAGCAAAAACTATATGCTATTTATAAAAGAATTAAGTTAGATTATTTGGACCTGAGTTATTTTCAATCATTAAAAAAATTGTCTACTTATGAACTGAACTCTCAAAGACACAACAGCGCCCGAGTATCAACCAAAATGCAGACCGCCTCAAGCCCTCGCCTTATTCAAAGAAAAATTTCTTTTTCTCTTTTTACTCTTTTCTAATTTTTTTGGATTTTCAAATTTTAGGGTTTAAGAGTGGCTTTCTACGGCCATTCAACTCACCCAAGATTTGATGAGAACCCTAAGCTTTAAGCATCTTATTGTGATTGTGATAGACTCGTTGACCGGCAATTAAAATGGACTTCGGATTTCTACGCCTCTAGGTGACCTCAAAAAGAATTCTGCCTAAAGTTGTATCTTTACAACCGGTAGCTTTCTCCCTACTTTTATTTTTTTAACGGGGTCAACACAAGGGTGAATCCAGTGTATATCTCCCCGGTTTATTCTACTTCTCCGCTTCTTCCTAAGTGTTTTGGGAATTTTTAGTGCATTTTCTGAGCTGGGTTCTGGACAACCGATCGATGAGCTGTTACCATCGACAACTTGCCAGCCATACTCGTGCGGCGAAGTGTGGCTTATTTCTTTTTTTTCTTTTCTCCTTTTTGATTTTTTTTTTCTCTTTTTTTTTTTTTTTAAGTAGGTGGCTTTCCTGGTCTAAGATTTACCTAAAGGCAGCAAAAAGAGAAAGGTCTAGTGACTGGGTTATGGACAACCTACCTATGGGTTGTTACCCACGATAACTTGCCAGCCATATCACCCTAGAAGGTTCATTAGCTACCCAATTTCCATTAAAATCGCCGAACAACGAGTCAGTGCAAAGAAAGTGTGTAGATGCATAAGACTCAAAATTCCCTCACATCAGAGGGCGGGCTGATAAGTCGTGTACTTATCATCCAAACTTATTTACTCCTATTAAAATAAAATTCAAGTTGGCGAGAACTCGAAAAACAAATCCACATTTTAGTGGATACACGGGCTGATTAAGTTCAAAGACCTGAAGGGTCTTTGTGTTCAGATCTTAATGTAGTATTTCTTAAGATTGAAAATTTTCTTAAACCCAAATTCTCTTTCCTAATTCTGATTTTTTTTTATATAAAACAAATCTACGGAGCTGACGAATGAATTCAGAGATGAATATCCACCCCCCCATGCCTATCTAATGCAATGTCCTCATTGTATTAAAAAGACATAAAACAGAGTGGAAAAGCGTAGAAAGCACCTGAATTGCGTGAATATCAGGTCCGCTCCAAGATGAAAACGAAAAAGAACTGTATAAGTGCTGAGTTTAGTGCCTTCAGCTAGGCACACTATACAAAGAAAAGAAATGAAGAATTCACATGTGTAGGTCAGAATTAGAATGAACAGAAGAATCCTCTGACCTGTCAGCAGAGGTCCATAGATGTGGACCAGATTGTGGTGCAGACCCACACCCCATAATCGAGAATATCTTAGGTTCTGGATAAAAATTACCTAAAACCTAAAATCAGAATGTAAGCGGGATCGGGCCTGCGATTTCTGAGGATGCAACCCAAGACCAAAAAGTCGGTTTACAGAAAATTGAAGCTCAAAAGGATAATCGTTGAATGTGTGCTTGGGTTGAACATCCTCGAAACAAATGTCGTAAGGGTTCTGATTTGATGGTTTCAACTTAAAAGGAACCCTTCGACTCAATCTTCCATTTCCTCCTGAATTAACTTCCGAAATCAAAACTTCCCAGCTCCTATCCTCCTCATTTAGCATATCAAATTCCAGGACCTCTTGTATATTCATCACCCCGTCTGAAATCTCCAAGTCTAAATGATGTGGCTGAATCAAAATTGACTCGGTCTAATTATCTCAGAATTAGAATCATCAATAAGCTCAACAGGGTGTAACTGATAATCAGGGCATTGAATTGATTCCTCCAGAAAATGTGATTCTGGATCCGTAATGTGTGCCCTAATAAGATCAGTGTTCTCAGTTATTGGGCTATCAATTGATCTATCAGATTCCTCAGGCCCAATCGTCTCACAGAAATCATGTTCAGAAAACTCGCGTGAGACTTTGCAACTTGAATCTTCACCATCAGGATCCGTATCAATGTATATCCCAAAATCATTTGTCACTTTGTGTTCCAAGGAGACATACATTTCCTCGTAACCTGGCTTAGGGATCTCAGGCGAAGAAGTCAGATCATCCTTAATTGGTTGTTTTAATTCAATCTGGTCAGCCTCGTAACACGTGTCCCCCCCAACAGGTGCCTGAGCAGGTTCTGTCATTGGCTTTCCTGAAGAGAGTTCATCCTGGGAATTATTTCAAGATTGAATCAAAGCAACCACGAATCTCATCCTCAATTTCGCTAATTTCCCAAGTAGAAACTCACCCGGGTTCTTATCCTTAACATCCTGGAGCCAATCCAACAAAGACTTATTCAAATCATCAATCATTTCAATCAGGGGCTCCAATCTCTCTATGCAAGGTATTGGCTGAACTTCTAAAGATTGAATGATATTCCTCAAGTTAGACAGAACCTTATCTTGAACCTGATTAACCTGAACCAAATGAGTTGGTTCAGGGTTGGGCGGGTTTGACATCAATGTAGAGGAATTAACGAATTGAGATTCGTTATACCCTTCCTGATGATACGTTAGTTCAGATTGTTGAAAAGATGGTGATGACCTAAAGGCAGTGAAATCAGAGGATGGGTAAGGATCAGTGTATCCTTCTTGGTTGTAGATCGTATTAGGTTGTTCATGAAAGGAGGACGATCTATAATCGATGTAGCTCTGAGAAGGATAGAAATCAGAATCAAAGTGTTCAGGGTTAGACCCTAAACACGGGGGTCCGGAATTGTATCCCCAATCCGAATTATCCCAACTAACTGATGGTCGATTACAATACGAGTTGGGATAATCGTCATGTTGAGGATAATTTACAACAGGGGGGAAAGAGCGGGAATGCATGAAATATGTGGAAGGATTCACGATACATGAGAGGAAGAAAGGTGCCCTGCAATACAAAAAATCAAACCTATCCTTAAATAGGTTAGCTTAAAGACCTACAGACTCTGAAAACCCGTCTTGAGATAAAGGAACGATTTGATCTACTTCCGTCTGTTCAATCCAACCAGTTAGAAGGAGGGACTGGGGAGAAGGTTCTCCCTTCGGCTTGCGCCTCCGGTTCCTATTGTACCCCCCAGCCGCGATCGTTTGACTCTACTCCCCTAGCTAGACATCAGATTGAACAGTAGAAACAGACTAATCGAAAATAATCTCGTTCTGGGTTCTGAAGAGCGAGTCCAACCTTAAGGCCAACGTCTACTCTGTTTTATTTAGGGCTAGGTTTGAATGTGCTTTGGAATGTGATGGGCCCTTTAAATGGGTTGTGCCCTTAATGATTGATTGATTCGTGTGTGAGTGCACAACCAGTGGTTTTCAAGCAAGATTGTTCTTGATGTGTGAATTTTAATGTTCAAATCTTGCTTAGTAGCTTTTAGGATTCAACTTTAGGTGTTTTCAATCAAGTTTCATTAGCACACCAGGTTTTGCAAGCACAGGTGAAGATGTTTTCCTTTAAAGTTTAAAAAGAATGTGGAGTGCCTGGTAAATCCCTAAGAGTTGAACCTAATTGGCAGCTACTTAATGAGTTTATTTTGTTTGAAGTGGTGAGTCCCAATCAACTCAAGCAATTGGCCACAAATGCACCAGTTAATTAGGCAAACAAATGATTACCTAATCTGATTTCTACTCGATTATGTGTTTGGATGTGTGTACCGGCTCCTAAGATCGGTTTACCGGTTGAGTTAGAAAATCAGATGAGGTTGTGTACCTCTGTGAGATTTTTTTATTTTTTTCTTTTTTTTAATGTGGGGGTTGGAGTGAGTATGGATGTCAAACAACAAACAATCTGACCTTAGAGTTTATAAGAACACCTAGGTTGATTGATGTTTGAATTATTATGCTATGAAATGAAATCTAATGGGTGGGAGGTGGGGGATAACTTACAAAACCTTCCACAGCACTTTACTCCAATCTACCGCTTTTGCCTATCTCGAAAGAGTACCTGCAATTACAATAAGAAAGGAGAAAAGTGAGGTAAATGATTTATAAGTTACAAAACGCGAAGAGAAATCAAAGAGCGTTGCCTCCCCGGCAACGGCGCCAAAATGTTGGGCGCGTACGGACCTACGCTAACGAGATTGGTTTTGGAAAACCTATCGTTGTAGTTTGAAAGCGAAGAATTCATGTTCAACAAATAAAATTTATACCAAAATTAAAATTCTGGGTCGAACACAGGGAGGCAGACGTTTGATTTAAAAACTACGCGTTTCTTTTTATTTGTTACAGAATAATTCAATTTAGAACCATCTAAT
The DNA here is from genome assembly GCA_037157565.1 of Thalassia testudinum. Classification (NCBI taxonomy): domain Eukaryota; kingdom Viridiplantae; phylum Streptophyta; class Magnoliopsida; order Alismatales; family Hydrocharitaceae; genus Thalassia; species Thalassia testudinum. The sequence continues at coordinate 89,267,710 of JAZHRO010000055.1, read as the reverse complement.
TATTTACAATAAATAGAAGAGAGAGAGAGTAAGAGAGAAAGAGAATATTACACAGAGAAATCAAAATGAGATGTAGAATAAACAAGGAATTTTTGTATTGAAGAGATTGTTCATTACAACTAGAAAGCATAAAACAATTACTCTAGAAAGCGATAAATTTACTCTAGAAAGTATTAAAAGAATGGAGAGAGAAATGTCCTCCTCGACGATTGCTTGGAGGACGAGTAGATTAATCTAGAAAGCAGTAAATCTATACTAGAAAGCGGTAAAAAGAATAGGGAGAGAGAAATCCTCCTCGACGGTTGCTTGGAGGACGAGCCGGACAGGACGACGCCTGGACGAAGGAGGACAAAGCAGAAGAACGGGAACGAAGCAGCACGCCGTCGTCGTCGCGGGATCCACTTCCGAAGGGGAACGAAAATTGGACTTTATCTCGCGAGAAGCATCCCGGGTGTGGGACAAGCTTCTCTTGAGCTTTGGAGGGGTAGAGAGGAGAAAGAAGGGATGAGAATTTCATATGGAGGGGGTCTCCTTTTATAGTTGAAAGGAGTGACGGCAAAATGGACATTACATCTTCAAAACAATAAATGAGGGGTCTTTAGTGACAGATGAAACCATCGCTAAAGCCCCCAGCGTGCGCGTCGCTTCCACGCCCACGCGCGCCCCACTCAGCCGCCTGCGCATAACGCCTACGCACGCCCATTGATTTTCAGCCGTCCGATCGCGAGATCGGACGGCTTAAAATCACGCCTTCACCGCTGCCGCCCGCCCGCCTGCGCGTGCGATCGCGCGTTCACGCGCGCGTCCAATCGTGCGTCGACGCTATCGGGGGCGCGCGGCCGTTGGATCGTGATCGTGCGGTCGATTGGAGGCGCCCCACCGCTCCAATTTCTGCAGGGCGCGGCTCGAACGTGCGTCCCTGCTTCGCGTTAGAGCGCTCGACCGCTGCGCTGCGGTCGCGTTTGTGTCGAGCGCTTGACTTCTGCGCGGGCGCGTCGCAGCCGTTGGATCGAGATCCAACGGCGGAGAGGAGACGGGTGCACGGTCTTCACAAGATGCAAGCGGCCGTTTGGGCGGCTGAGATGGCGCCACGTGGTGTCATCTTGGCTGTCCATCTTTTGGAAGTTGTAGATGGTGCCACGGATGTCGGATTGACTCAATTTTTGTGTCGTTGGGCTGCGATCGTCAATCCGAATTCATCCATGTGGTCGGATTTGTCATCTAAAGTCTGGATTTACACCATCCTGGCCCTTGATCTTCTAGGGTTCCCCGATCTCTATCTGATGCTACGGATGCTTGATTAGGGCGATCTTGGAGTCGTTGAACTCCAATCGTCGCCCTGATCACATCCATATGGTTGGATCTTTGATCCGAGGCCCCGATAAAATGTTTGCCCTGTCCAAGCACATAAAAGGAGACAATTAACCTCCATTTTATTCAAACTACTCTAAATGCAAGATGATGCATGTTATGCAATATTTATATCATGAAATGCAATCCTATACTTAAGAACATGCATAAATAGACATTTTAAGTAGTGTAAATGTGTTTACATCACTGCCATTGATCGTTGGGTTGATCACTGGGTTGTTTTTGACCCTACATCATTGATCATTGTTTATTTCTCATAGTCCTCACCACTACTCATCTGTTTTCAAGCTTATGGTTCTAAAATCAAGACTACTGGTGTAGTCAAGGAGACCCTACAAGCTTCACAAGGTTGACTTCCAGATTATAAAAACTAGACACTGCAATTTTTATGTGCCTACCTTTATTGCAATACGTGATCCTATTTTAGCTATGTTTTAGAGCCTTAGGGAGAATGGTTGACTATAGCTTTGGAAACAATAACTGCTGTCTAGGTAACATTAATTTTTTAGTATTTTAGTTGTCAACAGTATAAACCTGCAACTAGTTGCTTATTTAATTTGTGTTGTCTTTTTTCATAAGCAACTATATGCAAATGAAGGTGACTCTTGATAAGGTCAAATGCACTGCACATTACAAGTGACCAGGGCATTGAAGGATTCCAAAGAAGCCCTTCCAACTTCATTAGTATCGTCCAACAAGAATCTAATTCAAAAGGAGGAGGACGAAAATTCCTCTGAATATTCGTGTTCACAAGGGGATGAGGAACATATTGTGTTTTACTTTTGTTTAGTATTTTTTTTCTATTTTCATTATATACCCCAACTAGGGAATGCTTGGACTTGATTTTGAGGACATCAAAAAATTGGGGTAACATTGAGCTCCCAAGTTTGTGCAATATGTATTTTATGTTTGAAATTCCATAAAAGTGATGTATTTTGTGGAAGAATAATTGTCAAATTATTGTGTGGCTAGCTATTAGGAAAAAATGAAAAGGATATTTGGATGGATATTTTATCTTAATAATGTTATATCCACAAATAAGGTTATCTCTAAATGGCAATTAGGGACAATTATTTTTGTCCCCAAAAGTTGTAAAGACGGGATAATCCGTCCCTAAAAGATTCTATCATGTCATTAGTGTATTTTTGTGTCTAATCTATTTTGACCAATTTTCCGTCCTTGAGTTTGATGACAGAAAATCCACTCCCAAAAGGTTTGGTGACCCTCATTTGGGGGATGGACTTTTGTAGATAGATTTTCTGTCACCCACCCTAAATTCTATCTCCAAAGCTTATAAATCAGTTCCCGTAGGTCATCACTAGAACCCTATTTTGTAGTGAAAGACTGGTCATCCTATGACACAATGGATCATAATTGAAATGACCCTCTTTAGGGACCATTTAGGTTTTCCTACACTTTAGGGGCTTTGGCATAAAATTTCATGTACCAGGAAACCCACGTAGGGACCTTATCCGGGTTATTTGGCTCGTAGAGGGGCTTAATGTAAATCTTACACCCTACTTCTCACCTTTTCGATCCCACATAAACCACCCTAAGAACCTAGGACTATTTTCATAAATTTTCCCCAATCTTGCAAGACCTAGAACCCTACCTGCTACCCCCTTTAAAACCTTCCCTCACAACCCCTGTTCCTTCCCCACCCAACCTTGAGTGGCCCACCCCATCTTCTCCCCCATATTGCAACAGAGAGTGAGGGAGAGGAGAGCGAGCAGTAGAGAGTGAGAGAGAGAGAGAGCGAGCGAGAGAGGGGAGTTGTAGCAACGCGCGGTGCGAGGCATTATAGTCGTTGTCATAATGCGTTGGGTGCTCAAGGTGGGAGGTGATTCCTACGTTCATCGAACGTCCGAACACACTGTGCACGGCTGGGGGGCTCCGCGGATGGCCGGGGCGTGTTTCAGATTTTGGGGACATGCAAGGCTCCAGGCACAGCCTGCTCGAGGTGTCTGCAGCAGTGACGGCATCAAGGAGGGAGTTGTGTGGGAACTCAGCACTCATGCAGAGTGAGCTCGAGTGGGGAAAGCATGCACTCATGACATCTGAGGCATTGTTTTATGTCTGAGGGTGGTATCAGACGTCCGGATAACGTCTTGGATGGCTGGGACTGGCAACAAACAACGAATGGGGGAGCAGAGACTTCAGGTGAGGTTCTGCATGCATTTAAGACATCTGGGACTCACTCCAAACATTTAATAGTGGCAGGGGGTGCTCACTTGTTGCAGAGGGAGATCAGTCCAGCCAGACCAACCCGCCCAGCCCCGTTCAAGAGAACCAAGGAGAGTTTCTAAGCCGGTTCAAGGCCCAAATAGGGTCAGAATAGCTCAACCAAGGAATCGTTGGAAAGCTCTCAAAATTTCCTACATTTTAGAGCCATTTCTACACTATTTTGAATAAATTTTGGATACTGAAATGTCAATCAAAGTGTTGGATGCCCCCTTTTGACCATTAATTTGGTGTAGGCTCCAAGTTCATGACTGTATGGGACCCACAGAGGTGTCGAGCTCCGTCGCTCGTGCCCCCAAACCTGCCATACCCCTAGGTAGAGTGGTCTTCTTGTCCCAATGTGTTTAGTTCCATTTTTTGAATGCATGATACAAGTAGCTACTTAATGACTTATTAAGATTCTGCAAATGCATTTAGTAAATGGAATCGATAAATGCTTTGTCTTAGAGACACACACGCATGCTCTAGCCCTTAATTTATGAGCTTTATACTTGCTATATATATGAAGAATGATAAATACTTGTTGTGAGAAAACAATAACCCTAATGGTTGAGATAAATGCTTTTACTATAATGCATCGAATTGTCTATTTCCATGTTTGGAATCTAAATATGAATGGAGTTGCATGTTAATTTGTTGGTATGTGAACCATAATTAAAGGATTTATAAATGAATCTTGTGGAGAACTAGAAGAATAACTTATCTGTTGTGGTATGAAACTCTAATAAAGATGGAATAACTTGTCTATAGTGTGGTCTGACTGTTGTTTGGACTTTAGTTGGGGCGAGCTGGCCCTCGTGTATATTTGTACCAAAGAGAGCCATTCACCCCTTATGTAGGGAGAGAGCTAGCCTTTCCTTAGGTTGGAACCCAGGGTAGGAATGGCCTCCCTACACCAACTCCTATTAGGCCCACAGGGCCAACCAGGATAGCCGGGCGAGGGTACGCAGACTGGTGAGGGGCTCGACCCCTGTTCTGCTCTGTACTATACAACTTAGAGTGTACCCATTAGTGGAAAGGACTAACCGCATGCCAATGCGGGATAGCTTCTTGTGCCTCTATCACGCGTGCCGTAGTCACTACTACATCGCGACCATGACCCCAGGGTGGTAGATCTGTTGTAGAACAAACGCGGGGTGTTCTCTTGGCTAGGAGAGTATCACGTGCACGTCCTGCATCGCGGGGAAAACTACAGCAAGATCGTTCCATTAGGGAACAAATGAATCAAGAGATACTGAAACCCTTTGTTAGAATATTTCAAACATTAAATGGAAATAAAATATGAACTGGTGTGAAACATTACAACTATTTGAAATGTTATTGTTTTTACATTCAAGTACATCAATTAATCTTGCACTTGCCACTCTACTAAGCTTTTGCTGATAACTACTACATGTGTTTAGGTCAGGGAGGTGAGCAACTAGTACCACCGGCTACAAAGGGTGCTGAGCCTAGTCGAGCCCAGCCTTAGTCTATTTTCATTTCTACTGTAGTTGGACTTTTCCTACCACTGTCCTGAGTACTCTGATTTAGAACCTTCAGTTCTGTTTTCGTTTTCATTTATGGTTGTGATGGCTATGTTAAGGATCTTTCTTTTTCTCGTGGTTTTGTTTACGGAATTACTTCTCATTTCTTGTCATTTAATTGAAGTTCTAGTTATGTTACATGTGTGGATTGTTTCCCATTGTAATATTATTTCTCGTTGGACGACTGGATCTTGGCTTAGTTGAGGCGCCCCAACCCCAAGATCCATGTGGAACCAAGTTCGGGTCGTAATAATAGTACTATAGCATGATACCACCATGAAAAGTAATACATTTCAAGAGTCCTAATGCTATTTCGAAGAGTCTACAACAATACAAGTTTGCAGCATCAATGTCATGCTAATGTTAACAACAAATTAGTCTTAGCATAGGTGGGGAGTGTTAGTCGCTCTTAATCAGATTTTAAAATCGTCGTGTTGTAGTACAATTCGAATCAGGGTGAAAAACAAATACAATTTATACTCAAATGAAAGTCTGAAGTCGTTCGCTGGGAGCAAATAGGAATTCAATCGCTAATCTCAATAAATAATGTAAATAAGCACGAGATTCAAGCCAAATAATATCAAGAAATGAATAATAATTACTCAAAAATTAAAATCAATGTAAAGCCTGAGTTGAACAATAGTTATGTAGGGAAAAAAGAATCTCAAAGCAAAAACCATGGTGATTTAGATAACCAATTATTCAATTTAAGCATATATGCATTAAGTTCAAATAATGCAACAGTGCCCTCAACCATTCAAACTTAAGTACTCAAATATATCAATAGTATCAACTACGGCACTATGCTTCTTCTTCAGCCTCCTCTTTTTTTTCCCCTTCTGCTTCTACTCTTCTTCTACCTTGGCTTCTCTTTTCTCTCTTCTTCCTCTTCTTCTTTCTTTCCCTTCTGGCAAGGCCTTCTTCCTTCTCCTCTTCTTTCTTCTTCACGCACAGAGGGAGGCAATCCCTCCAGCAGCTAAGTGTCGTAGAGACCAAAACCCCCCTGCCCCACACTCTCTCTCTTTCTCTCTTCCTCCTCTCCTCTTTTAGATAATCAGATCGGGTATATGGTTCAGAGCCTAGACTTGCATGGCATGGCCGCGGGCCAGGGCGTTCATGGTACGTGCGAGGGGACTTCACCCGTGCTACTAAGGCAATAAGGCCATATCAGAAAATCAATATATGCGCCTTTGGAAGCTCATCCCTTTACGATGTGGGACTAATCCCACATCTATTTTCCTTACGCACGGCAGCGAGGTCCTTCATCCAATTGCGAATGAATGAGACGCGGTGACTGTTTATCGAACCGAAATCGAGTTTCAGAATTATGTGTTGTAGTATAGTTGAAATCGCTTTGAAAACAAATGAATTTTATTACTCAAAGTTTTAAATCCGAGGTCGAACACAGGGAGCAAATTAGGGTTCAAAAATCAAGAACACAACTTTCAAATTTATAATATGCAATGAAGAATCAAAGTTATAATGCAAGAAATGTAAAGAGATCCACAAAATACCAATGCATATAGAAGCAAAAAATATGGATTTGCTACAGTGTTGTTAGATCTCTTTGTTCTTCTTTCTTCTGCTCTCTGTCCTTCTTTCTTCCTGGCTTCTTCTTCTTCTTCCTTCTTTGATTTCCTCTCTGATTCCTCTGGCCTTTGTCTTCTTCTCCATGCTCTAGCCTTTGCATCTTTTTTTCTCTTCTTTCTTTTCTCCTTCTGTAGCTTCTTCTTTCTCCTTCTACCTCTGACTTCAGCTCCTCTTCAGCCTTGCCTTCTCTTCAGTCGTGCCTTCACCTTCCTTAGCTGCTCAGGCTTCTGCCCTTCCTTATTTGGCTTCCTCTTCGACTTCCTTCCTCTTCCTTGGCTTCTTCTTCCACTTTTTCTCCAGAGAGCAAAACCTACCCCTACCCTCCCTGCGATCTCTCTTCTTCCTTCTCTCTTAGGCTCGCTCTCCTAGAGCCTTCTCAGGTTATCGGGTCGGGTTAGCACACCCGAAACGAGGCCCACCGACGTGCGGTGGTGGGAGAGGAGTGCATGGGTAGTCGGGCATCTGGGTCAGAACCAGGTCCGCGAGCAGTTAGTTGCGGATGAGGTAGTGGGTGAGTGGGACCTCACCCCGTGGTCAGGAGACGATAAGACCCTGACACTTTTTCCCTTATTCAGCTGCGTCCACTCCTGATCTTCTGAGGTGGGACTAAATGTCCCACCTTCCTCGCAGGCGCCCACACAGTAGATGTTCGCGTCCAATTGCAGAGCTGCGTGGGGCTTTGACTCCAATAGCTGGGCTGAGAGTGTGCATGAAAGAAACCGGCATGACCTGGAACCTGAAGCCTGGGGCTCGAAGTCCTGGAGCAAGCTTGCGAGCAAGCTTCGTCCTCTGTCAACGACGGCGAGGACCTGTTCCCTGTTCACAAGCAAACGACCTTGCAGCCTCGTCAAAATACGCAGGAAGCTTCGCCTAAACACGACGAAGGTGGCACGGTGGTCAACGTGGCGCAGGGTGGCCTGAGCATGTGTGCCTAGGTCACCCTATGCGTACAGATGTGGGTGTGTTCAGGTGACGTGTTGGGGGCGTGTGGCAATGAATGGAAAGAGGGGTTATGGTCAGTGCGATGCAGAGGAACACGTGAGGTGGTTGGCGAGGTGGGTGGATGCATGGAGCAGTGGGAGCACCTCGCCGGTGGTCTGATCGGAGGTGAAGAAGGTGAAGGTGCTTCGCGATCATCCAAGCGGATTTTAAGAAATAAATGTGACAAAAGAGATGAGAAGGGGGAGTGGACTTATCTGAGAGGGAATAGATGAAGGGGGAAGCAGAGGAGGTGGCTGGCTCGTATGTGCCGTCTCCGAAGACGAAAGCCCAGTGAGAGGAGGATGGCTATGATCAGAGGGAAGCAGGAGTGTTGGTTGGTGCGGCGCGATGCAGACAAAGGAGACAAAGGTAACTCTACCACTGGTATTGTGGCAGAGCGACGAGAGAAGGAGATAGGATTCGTTGGAGCTTGCTAGGTGGTTGGCCAAAGGGGATGAGAGGAAATTGGGGTGTATCTCAAGCCAATTCAAGCTTGGGCGGAGCGGAATGATCTGGGGACCCTTTTATAGCCCTTGGCAGAATGCTTTGTGCTTGGAAGCCAAGCTTCCAAGCATAGCAACCTGGCCAGAGTTGGAAGGTCAAAAAAACCAAAATCTCTCATGCATTCGCATGAGAGATTGGGTGGAAATTAGAGCTCCAAATTAGGTTCACATGAGAGGAAATTTCTCAAAGAATCTCCTTTTCAAATTTGAAAGGGATTCTCTGAGGAATCAGGAAGTTCTTTCCCTCGAATCCTCACCGGAGTAGGAATTCCTCCGCTGTAATGGTGGAGGGGCCTAATTGCAAAAAATGACGAGGAAGCCAGGGGGTGTCTGCAAAGGTTTTCAAAAGTTAGGGGTAAAAATGTAATTGGGCTGGACCGGTTTGCAAAGTAGGTCAAGGTGAATTCCCCTTAGGTCCAAATTTTGGTAAAAACCTAATTTGGACCTAAGGAATCCAATGGTAAAGTTGTATTTTAGGTTTGACCACGTTTGACTGGGAAATTTACACAAAAACCCAATTTAGGGCAAACATTTGACTGAGACCCCTATTTAGGTCAAAATAGGTTCTAAAGGCCAAATTGAAGGTTCTAAGTCCTAGAGAATATTTTTTCATGATTTTTAGAGGGTTTAGGTGAATTTATCCGGACTATAACTTTGTTAAATTAAGTGGATCAATTTTAGGATTACAAAAAGTCATTTAATTCCTAGATTTCACATAAACCCTTTTCTGTTTGAACCAACCCACTTTTTAGCTTGTTAAGACCATTTGACCTATGTTTAGCACATGAGAAATCCTGTTGTTGCACTGCAATGGTAAAATTGTAATTTTACCTCTTGTTTCTTGCTTTTCTCTCAGACTGGTTATTCCTTGAGTTAGGACCTTCATTTGGTTATGTAGGAGCATTTGTTCTCTTTTCTAGGTCAAAATGAGCTAGTTAGGACTCATGATGGTGTTTCCATCATACCCTCATGCCTAGCTTTTGCTAGTCCCTTAGCAAAATTTTAAGGTTTTAAGTTCTGTTCCAGACCATTAATTCCTTAGATGTTCACAAATTATGATGAGTGCCTTTTCTTTTTTATTAGGTTAGAATGCCAATGGTTGGCCTAGGGGTACTCAAGTATCAACCAAGATCCGAACCTGACCAGCTCTTGCCTCGGTCCTCCGTGAAAGTTTTTAAGGCCCGCAGGAACTATCCTAAGGTTCGTTGAACTCCGCGGTTAAAGCACCTGAGCTTGAGACATATTTTAACCTCGGTTCAGTTTGCAGTGTGTTTTTTGTAAGAGAGAGACAGAGGATTTATTTGTTTGGAGAGTTTTCTCTCTTTTCTTTTTATTTCTAGCTTCGAATTGGCTTCTCAACACAGTCTATATCGGATTCCTCGTCCCCATCATCAATCCTTAAAAGGTCCCTGGCAATCGATGCTTCGTGATAGCACTGCCCATGGCAACCCCCAGAACCTTAGCTTTCGAGATAATCTCGCCCATGGCATTCTGTAGCTAAATCCAGGCCCTAGCAATCGACATTTCATGATAATGCCGCCCATGGCATCTGAACCAACACAGGGTGCTTAGGAGCCCCCTGTAGGATATGTAAATATCCTAGGAGACAAGCACCGAGGAGACGATATGTTCCTACGCATCTTCGAGGGGAATTTCCTGCCTCTCCGTGACGAGAACTCGTCTAAATCAACTTGTGTTGATCAGCCGCTCCTAATCTAGGCGACTTTTTTCAGAACATTTAAACGCTTTTGCATGATTTTGATAGTTATGCGCATTGAACCAGACTGTGTGTGGATTGGGGTGCTTAGGTTACCGAGTCCCGCAAACCAAAGGTCAATTAACGAGACCGAATACTTCCTAAGTCTTAGACCTAATACTTAAGCTTCGCATTTTCCCCAACCTCTTGAGGACTATCCAGATCTTAGTGGATATTTGAATTTTTAAGCCTAAGAGTCTAGCCCAAGAGGCCTAAGATCAATGTTCCTACTAATATCTTTTATGTCCATTAGCACTTTTTTCTTTCATTTTCTTTTTCTTGATGTGGTCTAGAACTTCGATTAATCCCTTAATTTCTTACTAATGACTATCTCTTTTTTCTCTTTCATTTTATGCTTCCCTTAATTTCTTACTAATGACTATCTCTTTTTTCTCTTTCATTTTATGCTCCTTTTTTGATATTTTTCTCTTTTCCTCCTCATGATTTGTATGGCCTCAAAATTTTCTCTCCCCTCAGTAATTCGTTGTTCTTTTTCAAAATTTTTTCATTTTTTTGGTTTTTTTCTGATATGTGATTTTTTTGTTGAAACATTTTCTTGTGAGATGAGTTTTATGGTGTTTTGCACTTTCATACCCCCCCATGCCTATGATTTGCAATGTACCCATTGTAAATTAGGTGGGTTCAAAATCAGCTGAGATCATTCATTAGAATAGGTTTTGGGTGGGCGAACAGGTCGAAATGACTGTTGCAAACGATTTCTAGACTCAGGTACGGGTACTTGTGGTGGGGTCGGCTGTTCTAATAGATGAACCCTAAAGTGCAATATGAATTCAGCATAGGAATGTCAAGAAAGGTTTTGAGTTTTTCAAGAATGATGGGTTGCCTCCCGTTAAGCACTGAGTTTTATGCCATCGGCTGGGAGTAATGAGCTCAGGGAGAATGAAGGGTAAAGGATATCTCAGGCAAATTTGTATCGGTCATGTCAATGAACGGTTTAAGTCTCTAACCGTTCACGACGAAAGGTTCGGAATCATGGCTGAGTGGACTGATCTCAATGGCTCCATTTCCAAAGATTCGTCGGACTAGGTAGGGTCCGATCCATTTTGATCGTAGTTTTCTTAGGAACAGTTTAAGCTTGGCATCAAAGAGTAGGACCTTTTGACCAGGATGGAAGATCCTTCTAGATATGTGCTTGTTGTGAAAGGCCTTAACCTGCGCTTTGTAAATTCGCGATTTCTCATACACGACATGGCGTAATTCATCGTTCTCACTCATTTGAAGCTTTCTATGGGTTCCTACCTTAGAAAGATCTAGGTTGCAGTTCCGTCCTGCCCAATAGGCTTTGTGCTCCAACTCGATGGGGAGGTGACATGCCTTCCCATACACCAATATGAAAGGAGACATACCTAATTGGGTTTTATGGGCTATCCTATAAGTCCACAAAGCTTTTGGAAGCCGAGATAACCAGTCCTTCTTGTCAGGTCAAATAGTAACCTGGAGGATTTTCTTGATCTCCCAATTTGATAGCTCAGCTAGACCATTAGTTTGTGGGTGGTAAGGAGTAGAGATTCGGTGAGACACCCCGTATTTGGTCATCAGTGACCTGAACTGAGCATTACTGAAATGGGTCCCTCTGTTAGAAATTATAGCACGTGGAATCCCGAACCGTGAAATGATGTTCTGATAAATGAATTTGATAACAACTTTATGATCATTGGTTCGGGTCGGAATGGCTTCAATCCATTTGGACACATAGTCAACAGAAAGTAAAATGTACTCGAAGCCGTCTGAGATAGGGAAGGGTCCCATAAAATCAATCACCCATATGTCGAAGATTTCGCATACCAGAATTGGTTGTAAAGGCATCATATCACGATGGCTCATTTGCCCAAGGTCTAGCAACGAGTACATGCCTTACAATGATTGTACACATCTTTGAAAATTGTGGGTCAATAGAAGCTGCACTAGAGGACTTTTGCTGCTGTTTTATGACCTGAAAAATGTCCACCGCATTGTGGTCATGGCAGAAAGACAATATGCCATGAATTTCCACTTCCACGACACATCGTTGAATTATCTGATCAACACCGATGCGGAAAAGATATGGGTCTTCTCAGAAGTAATAATTGGCATTGGAAAGCAATTTGTCCTTCTTGGCCTTCAGCCAATAGGACGAGATCTGATGTGATGCCAGGTAGTTTACTATATCAACAAACCATGGAAGTCCTGTATTGATAGTCAGAAGGTGCTCATCAGGAAAATGTTCTATGATGGGTCTGGAAGAGTCGATGATCTCAGAAGGAAGGCAGGACAAGTGATCAGCTACCACGTTCTATTTTCCCACTCTATCGTGAATCTCAAGGTCAAACTCTTGCAACAGCAAGATCCAGCGGATTAATCGAGGTTTCGCGTCCTTCTTCGTAAGGAGATGCCTTACAGCTATGTGATCCGAGTAAATGATAACACAGGAACCCAGGAGATAAGATTTGAATTTTTCCAAGGCAAATACCATTGCTAGCAGCTCTTTCTCAATAATTGTGTAGTTACGCTGAGCTTCGTCAAGTGTTTTGCTAGTGTAGTAAATGACCATGGGTTCCCCGTCAATTTTCTGCCCCAATACCACTCCTACAGCGAAATCAGATGCATCACACATGATCTCAAAGGGTTGAGACCAATTAAGGGACTGTAGGATCGGGGCTTGGGTAACTCGGTCATGGAGGATTTCAAATGCTTGAGTGCATTCCTTGGAGATTTCGAAAGGTACATCCTTAGAGAGTAGAGAGGTCAGGGGGCATGTAATTTTCGAGAAATCAGGAATAAATCGACGGTAAAAATCGACGTGCCCCAGAAAGGATTGGATGTCCTTGATCGAGCTAGGCATAGGGAGTTTGGAAATCAAGTTCACCTTGGCTCGATCAACTTGGATGCCTCTTTCTAAAATAAGATGTCCTAGGACAATTCCTTCAGGCACCATGAAATGGCTCTTTTCCCAGGAAAGAACCAGATTCACGTCAATGCATCGCCTGAGATTTGGACCAAGTGCAGGAGACAATCATCAAATGATTCTCTGAATACTGAAAAGTCATCCATGAAGACTTCCAAATAATTACCTACCATATCTAAGAATATGGCAAGCATGCAACGCTGAAAAGTAGTGGGTGCGTTGTAGAGACCGAACGACATCCTTCAGAATGCGTAAGTCCTAAAGGGGCAAGTGAAAGTGGTCTTTTCTTGGTCCTCAGGATGGATTGCCACTTGGTTATAACCGAAGTACCCGTACAAAAAGTAGAAGAACCTATTTCCCGCTAGTTTTTCAAGGATCTGATCAATAAACGGTAGTGGGAAATGATCCTTCTTTGTGGAGGAATTTAGTCTTCTGTAATCAATGTAGACTCTCCACGAGTTAGCCACACGAGTCGATATGACTTCTCCAGTTTTAGTCATGATAACAGTGAGTCATGCCTTCTTAGGCACTACTTGGATTGGACTCACCCATCGACTGTCGAAGATCGAGTAGACGATCCTTGCATCAACCACTTAATGATCTCCTTTTTCATGACCTCCTACAGATTAGGATTTAAACATCTCTGCATTTCTCGAGAAGGTCGTGTGCCCTCTTCGGTGTAGATACGGTGTGTGTAGTAAGAGGGGCTGATACCAGTCAAATCATCGAGAGTCCATCCAATGGCTCTACGATGTTGCTAGAGAATAATAATCAGACGGGATTCCTGGTCAGGTGTGAGTCTGGAGTTGATAATCACAGGAAACGTCTGATTGGAACCCAAAACGGCGTACTTCAGATGGTCGGAAAGAGGCTTGAGTTCCAAAACGGGATTATCAGCAGCAGCGGATGATTCAGGGTGTGTGTCAGGAACAAGGGAAGGAGTTATGGGTGTATCTAGATCAGGGTCAGACTCCTCTGTTTGCGGGTTTTGATCTTCTTGTGGTTGATTAGGAGTAATCAGGTTGTCCTCGATATACGGTTCATCAACCACGGCCTTGATATCACATATTTGTTCTATAACACCGCAATTAATCCCTTGTTGAGCCTTAAAGATGTCAATTTTCAATGTTTGGTTCCCGAAATTTAGTTCAATTTGGTCCTCAGTTTATATTGGCCCTAGCAGTGGCCAGAAAGGGTCTTCCTAGTATAATTGGTGTATCCCTTGGGTTTTCAAGTGCATCCATATCCAAGACTATAAAATCCACCGGGAAATAGAAATCCCGTACCCTAATGATGACATCCTCGATACTCCTTTAGGTGACTTAATGGATCGATCAGCTAACTGCAATGTCACCTCTATCAGTTTAAGCTCAGATTCTTCAAGGTGGTCAAGGAGGGATGTAGGTATTAGGTTTATGGAGGCACCTAAATCTAATAAGGCTCTGTCGAATTGGGTATCACCAATGGTACATGAAATCAGGGGAGTACCTGGGTCTTTAGCCTTAGGTGGGAGTTTGCTCAAAATTACAGAGCTGGCTTGCTTTGACAGTACGATCAGACTCCCACTTTTGGTTTGCGGCTTACGCTTGGGTGTACACACATCCTTCAGAAATCATGCATAAGTCGGTATGTGGCGGATTGCATCCATCAAGGGGATGTTTATATGGACCTATTCAAAGAGCTTAACTAGATCCTCCTCAAGAGCCACGGGTTTGTTTATCCTCTTTCCCTTGGTCAAGGCCTTGGAAAATGGAACCTTGCTTGGTTCCTCTAGAATAGGTCCAGGTTCTTGATCAGGGACAGGGGTGTCCTGGATAACTATCCTAGGGCTTGGGTTACTCCCAGGCTTAGCGTGGCTTGGATAAGGTGGGTCTTGAGTTGCTTTACCACCATGGGTTGTTACGGATTTCAATCCTGCCTGGTTTTGGTTTGGAGTTGGTAAAATAGGTGGCTGTTGTTGAAATCCCGCATAAGATGTCGAAGCTTCCATCCCATCAGGTGATGGAATAGAAAGGGCCTGATAAATCATGTGGGCTTGGCCTGGATTAGGGTTCATAACGTGCCTCTGGTTTGATACGTTATTTGGATTCGACAGAGGTTGCGAAGGGAGTGTGCAGGTTGGCGGCATTCGCCATCTGGGCAAGTTGATTGTGAACCTCTGTGATCTCGTCCTTGTGTTATTTCTGCATAGCCGCATTCATCTTCTAAATGTCAGCCAGAGTTTGAAGGATAAAAGTGATTTGATCTGCTTGGTTTGGCCCAGATTGATAGGTGAGGTTGGGACGAGGTTGAGGCGGCTGATATGGACAAGGAGCTTGTGGATGGGATTGATAAGGTGGTCTTGGATTCAGAATATTTCCCACCCATAGGAAGTTGGGATGACTCTGCCATCCAGGGTTATAGGTATTAGAGAATGGGTCATTCTGGATGGCATTGAGGTCCTCGCAGGTCTGAGGAACCTCAGGAAAATCAGAGTATGTGGGTTCAGAGTTCCCCCAACTAGAGTAGATCGAATCGGAGTTTCCTCCGATCTTGGAGTCAAACGGGGGTGGATATAGGTTCATCCCCTGAGAAGATCGGTGATAGATGTCCTGCACAGTTTCCCTCCCAAGAGGTGGCTGTGCAAATGGGTTTTGCGCAGAGGTGGCTCGTTGCAGATGTCGAGTCAACTCGTCCACCTTCTTCTCGATGATAGAGACCTTGTCCAACCGATTGGCCATCAGTTCCAAGTCGATGGATGCAGACAAGCCCTGCGTCTCATGTGCTCCCCTTGGATTCATCAATGCGCAGGCATTCGTCTGGTCGAATAAGCCCATGGAGTCATTATTGATGGAGTTCTCGCACATATTCTCAAGAATCTCCCACATAGTGTCTTCATGTTGACCCATGATATTTCCTCCGCAAGTTGCATTGACGAATAAGAGAATGCCTTCACGGAGTCCCTGGTAAAAAGACTGGACTTGTTCCCATTTAGGAACTCTGCGATGGGGGCACTTTCACATGAAATCTAAGAATCGGTCCCATGCCTCATGAAGATGTTCTCCAGATTGCTGAGTGAAGTGAGTGATCTAGTGGCGCAAGGCATTCGTTCAACCAACGGGGAAGAACTTTTCCAAAAATTCGGACTGGAGTTCAACCCACGTGTTGATTGGACATGTCTGAGTCTGATACCAATGAGCTACCTTGCCCATGAGAGAGAAGGAAAACATCTTCATGAGAAGAATATCTCGATTTTGTACATCTAACCCGAACGCTTGGGCCAGATGTTTGAGTTGCTTGATGTGCTAGAAGGGATCCTCAGAGTTAAGCCCATGGAACTTTGGGTAGCATGAATCATGTTGGGCTTGAGTTCAGAATCAGGGCCTCCAGCCAGGATTTGGACTTGAGGTTCAATTGCCACCGTAGCGAGATTATAGTGATCTCGCATCATAGGACGCTACGGTGGGTTTACAAAGTTTTGAAATAGACCATTCAAGTGCTGGAGTTGGTGTTCAAGGTTGTTCTCTTCTTCAATTGGTTGTGCCATGATGATGGAAGAAGGAGAATTTGGTTATGATGAATCAGAGGAGAGGTCCATGTGGTGGGGTTGCTGCACAAACATGGATGTCGAGGCTTGGCCTCGGCGGGAGTGGATTTCTAAAGGAGGTCTTAAGGATGGTCTCAAGGACCTCCTACCAAACATGCATTGATGGATTAGATGAGATTAGCATGTGCTGGACCCAATCAAGTCACCTAAAAAAATTTGGATGACTATAAAGTTTCGGGGCAAATGAAACCCCTTAGTCAAAAAAAGTCATCCACCTGAGAAATACCTAAGCAACCATAGAGGGAGAGTCCCGCAAAGACCCCTACACGGTAGATCATCCCCACGAGTTACAGGGTTTCCCCCACCTGACCTCTCTTGTCACTAAGATTCCAGGTAAACAAAAATGGGGACCTTGACCTCTTAAGTCTACCACTTTTAATTAAGATCAAAGGTGCTTAGGGTTCTACTTGAACTTTAGAAATTTTGAGTGCAAAAGTGACCTAATTTCAAGGTTGGTTGACCCAACAAGAGGTCAACTTCACCTATTTGTCCTTTGAGAGCTTTAGGTCCTTTCTTTTAGGGTTCAAGTGAAATTAAGAGCTTGATTTTTTTAGGGTTTCTCTTGAATGAGTCTTTTCAATCAAGGCTTAGGCACACCTCTTTTTGGAAGGTTGAATCTTGCTTAGAAAAGATGTGTCTCTAAAATCCTAAATTGGAATCCTTAATTTGGCTCTAATTAGTCCAATTTAGTTGCCACAAAGATGGTATCTAGGGCTCAATCAAGAGGTGGTAGCCCTAGTTACCTTAAATGGATGCACGATTCAAAATTTGTTAAAATCAAAATCAGGCAACTTTGGTGAATTAGCTAGATATGAAAATCAGGTAGCCCTAAATTGATTTTTTTTCTTTATTTTTTCCTTTTCAGAATGAGGGGATTTAAGAGAAAGGGCTAATCAGAGATTACCTGCCCCAGGTGTGGTTGTTGTGCGGCTGCCTTCTTTTTGAATCTTCTCCCCTGAAACAATCACAACAAAAGAGATAGATCAAGTTAGTATTGAATCAGAAGTTGTGATCAAGATTTCTAAATCGCCCGTTGATCCCCAGCAACAGCGCCAAAAATGTTTGTCTAAGCAAAATTGGGTTTTAGAATAATGCGTCATTGTATAGTTGAAATCGCTTTGAAAACAAATGAATTTTATTACTCAAAGTTTTAAATCCGAGGTCGAACATAGGAAGCAAATTGGGGATCAAAAATCAAGAACATAACTTTCAAATTTATAATATGCAATGAAGAATCAAAGTTACAATGCAAGAAATGTAAAGAGATCCACAAAATATCAATGTGTATAGAAGTAAAAAATATGGACGTCTGATATGAAAATCAGACGTCTTAAATGTGTATTTGCTACAGTGCTGTCAGATCTCCTTCTTCTTCTTTCTTCTATTCTCTGTCCTTCTTTCTTCCTGGCTTCTTCTTCTTCCTTTAATTTCCTCTCTAATTCATCTGGCCTTTGCCTTCTTCTCTATGCTCTAGCCTTTGCTTTTTTTTTCTCTTCTTTCTTTTCTCCTTCTATAGCTTCTTTCTTCTTTCTCCTTCTGTCTCTGACTTCAGCTCCTCTTCAGACTTGCCTTCTCTTCAGTCGTGCCTTCACCTTCCTTAGCTTCTCAGGGTTCTGCCCTTCCTTCCTTGGCTTCCCCTTCGGCTTCCTCCTTCCTCTTTCTTGGATTCACCCTTGGCTTCTTCTTCCTCTTTTTCTCCTGATAGAAAAACCCACCCCTACCCTCCCCACAATCTCTCTTCTTCCTTCTCTCTTAGGCTCACTCTCCCAAAGCCTTCTCGAGTTATCGGGTCGGGTTAGCATCCCCGAGACCAGGGCCACGGGCGTACGGTGGTGGGCGAGGAGTGCACGGGTAGTTGTGTATCCAGGTCAGAACCATGTCTGCGGGTAGTGGGTCACAGACAAGGTAGTGGGTAAGTGGGACCTCACCCCGTGGTCAGGAGGCGATAAGCCCCTGACACTTTTTCCCTTTATTCAGCTGCGTCCACTCCTGATCTTCCGAGGTGAGACAAAATGTCCCTCCTTCCTCGCAGGCGCCTGCATAGCAGATGTTCGTGTCCAATTGCAAAGCTACGTGGGGCTTTGACTCCAATAGCTGGGCTGAGAGTGTGCACGAACGAAACCCGCACAACCTCAAACCTGAAGCCTGGGGCCTGGAGTCCTAGAGCGAGCTTGCGAGCAAGCTTCATCCTCCGTCAATGGCGATGACAACCTGTACCCTGTTCACAAGCAAATGGCCTTGCCGCCTCATCAAAATATGTAGGAAGCTTTGCATGAACATAGCGAAGGTGGCACGGTGGTTGGCGTGGCACGTGGTGGCCTAAGCATGCATGCCTAGGTCACCCTGTGCGTGCGGATGTGGGTGTGTTCGGGGGACGTGTTGGGGGCGTGTGGCGATGAATGGAAAGAGGGGTTATGGTCATTGTGGCACAGCAGAGCTTGTGAGGTGGTTGGTGAGGTGGGTGGATGCGTGGAGCGGCGAGAGCACCTCGCCGGTGGTCTGACCAGAGGTGGAGAAGGTGAAGGTGGTTCGCGAGCGTAGAGGTGGATTTTAAGAAATAAATGCGAGAAAAGAGATGAGAAGAGAGAGTGGACTTATCTGAGAGGGAATAGAGGAAAGGGGAAGCGAAGGAGGTGGCCAACTCGTATGTGCCATTGCCGGAGACGAAAGCCTAGTGAAAGGAGGACAGCGACTATGAGAGGGAAGCAGGAGAGTCGGCTGGTGTAGCGCAACGTGGACGAAGGAGACAAAGGTAACTCTGCCACTGGTATTGTGGCAGAGCGACGAGAGGAGATAGGATTCACCGAAGCTTGCTCGGTGGTTGGCCAAAGGTGAAGAGAGGAAATTGGGGGGTATCTCAGGCCAATTCAAGCTTGGGCAGAGCGGAATTATCTGGGGACCCTTTTATAGCCCCTGGCAGAGGGCTTTGTGCTTGGAAGCCAAGCTTCCAAGCACAGCAACATCACCGGAGTTGGAAGGTCGAAAAGACCAAAATCTCTCATGCGTTCGCATGAGAGATTGGGTGGAAATTAGAGCTCCAAATTAGGTTCACATGAGAGGGAATTTCTCAGAGAATCTCCTTTTCAAATTTGAAAGGGATTCTCTGAGGGATCAGGGAGTTCTTTCCCTCGAATCCTCACAGGAGTAGGATTTCCTCTGCTGTAGTGGCGGAGGGACCTAATTTCAAAGAACTATGAGGAAGCTAGGGGGATGTTTGCAAAGGTTTTCAAAAGTTACAGGTAGAAATGTAATTGGGCTGAACTGGTTTGCAAAGTAGGTCAAGGTGAATTCCCCTTAGGTCTAAATTTTGGTATAAACCTAATTTGGACCTAAGGAATCCAATGGTGAAGTTGGATTTTAGGTTTGACCATGTTTAACTGGAAAATTTACATAGAAACCCAATTCAGGGCAAACATTTGACTTGGACGCCTATTTAGGTCAAAATAGGTTCTAAATGCCAAATTGAAGGTTCTAAACCCTAGAGAATATTTTTCCATGATTGTTAGAGGGTTTAGGTGAATTTTATCATGACCAAAACCTTGTTAAATTAAGTGGGTCCATTTTAGGGTTACAAAAAGTCATTTAATTCCCAGATTTCACGTAAACCCTTTTCTGTTTGAACCAACCCACTTTTTATCTTGTTAAGACCATTTAACCTGTGTTTAGCTCATGAGAAATCCCGTTGTTGTACTGTAATGGTAAAATTACAATTTTACCCCTTGTTTCTTGCTTTTCTCTCAGACTGGTTATTCATTGAGTTAGGACCTTCATTTGGTTATGTAGGAGCTTTTATTCTCTTTTCTAGGGCAAAATGAGCTAGTTAGGGCTCATGATGGTGTTCCCATCAGTGACCTTCTATTGGCAACTTGGGATGAGACCTGGGAGTAAGCCGCATTGCATGGACGTGGAATTGATGAAGAACACGGCTAGAGAAGCTTGAATGACGTCGGAGATAGAGGCGGCGATGGTGAAGGATGGTGAAACCTGAAAATCACAAATACAGCTTCACGACTACATTATAATAGCTCGTAAGATTTGCCAGACCATGACAAGTGTAGTGGCGGTGGTTCTGTGAAGGATTGGGGTGTGTGGTGGCCTGCAGAGGTTAGTGAAGGTGGACGGCGATGGGTTTGTTCAGTGGGCAATTTGGGTGAGTGAAGTAGTGAATAAGGAGAGGGTTTTGAAGAGGGTGGAGAGGTGAAGGTTGTGGTCTTGTCAGCGAGTTGATTGGTGGTTTGTGGAGGTGAGATGGACTCACCGGAGGAGTGGTCGGAGGTGAGCACGATGGAGGTGAATGGCGTGTTGAGGGATCAAAATAGAAGGATAAAAAAAGATAGATAAAACCTAGAGAGAAAGAGAGAGAGAGAGTGGACCTAAATTAGGGACGAAATAAGGGAGATTCCCACGCTGGTGTGATTGTCGGACATGGGAAGATGAACCCTTCGTGAAGGTGACGGCGACGAAGAGAGGGGAAGACGGCGCTTGCTGTGACCGGTGAGTCACAGAGGAAGATGGGGAAGGTCGTTGCGCTTCCAATTTGGCTGTTGGAGGCGTAGAGTAAGGAGGTCGAGAAGGCCCTCTGGAGCATAGGTTAGAGAAGGCTGGAGATAGGGATTTGAAGAGGTTTTTGGCCAAAACCTAGCTAAGAAGTTTAGCTGAGCCCTGGGGATCCTTATATAGTCCTCAAGGATCAGTTAGAGCTTGAGAAGCAAGCTTCCCAAGCTTGGAAGGCTTGCAGGAGTTGGAAACCTAAAAACACCCAAATCTCTCATGCGTTCGCATGAGAGATTGGGAAGGCTTTGGGGCTCAAGATCGGATTCAATGGAAATAGGACTCCTCAAGGAATCTCCCTTTCAATTTTGGAAGGAATTGATTGATCAGAGAAGGAGTTCTCTTCAATAAAGGGTCGTCGGAGTTGTAAGAATAGGATTTCATGGTGGCAGGGACCTTTTTGTGAAGAAGACAACAAAGCTGGGGGCTATTTGCAAGGATTTTGAAGTTAAGGGCATGTGTGTGAGATAAAAGAATCAAACAGGACCAAATTGCAAACTAGGTCAAGACAATCTCAGATTGAGCCCAAATTTTGGTATAAACATAATTTGGACCTAAGAAATTCAATGGTGAAGTTGGATTTTGGTTTTGACCTAGTTTGATATGGTAATTTATGCAAAAATGCAAATTAGGGCAAAAGTGTGTCTATGGTTTTATTTTAGGTCAAGACGGGTTCTAATGGTCAAATTGAAGGTACCAAACCCTAGAGAATATTTTTCTATGAATTTTAGAGGGTTTAGGTGAATTTTATTCTGATCAGAACCACTGTTAATTAAGAAGGTCTATTTTTAGGGTTTCAGATGTTATTTAATTCCTGAAATGTGCGAAAACTCATTTCTGTCTGTACTAACCCACTTGTCAGACTTTTAAGACCATCTGACCCTTAATTAACCTCTGAGAAAATCCATGATTGTACTGCAATTGAGATATACTATTAAAACAATAGTTTTACCCCTGTTTTATTGTATTTCCCTCAAAATAGATTTGCAATGAATTACGTCTCTCTAGTAGTTATGTAGGAGAATTTAATGACTTAATTAGATCAAATTGAGCAAGTTATGGCTCATGATGTTGTTCCCATCATACCCCCATGCTTAGATTTTGCTAGTCCCTCAGCAAAATCTCATGGAATTAACTCAAATTCTAGTCCATGCCTTTTTATGCCCAGATTTTTGATGTGTGCTTTCTTTTGTAGATTAGGTCAGAATGCCAATATTAGGCCTAGAGGTACTCAAGTACCAATCGAGATCTAGACCTGACTAGCTCTAGCCTTAGTCCACCGCAAAGGTTTCTAAGGCCCACAGGAACTAACCTAAGGTTCGTTGAACTCCTCGGTTAAAGCACCCATGCTTAAAACATGTTTAGTCCCAGTTTAGTTTGCAATACGTCTTTGAAAGAGAGAGATAGATGACCTTTTTTTTTGCATTTTTGGAGAGTTTTCTCTCTCTTTTCTTTTCTCTATTTCTAGCTTCGGATTAGCTTTACAACACGGTCTATATCTGATTCCTTGCTCCCACCATCAATCCTCGTAGGGTCCCTGGCAATTGATGCTTCGAGATAGCACCACCCATGGCAACCCCCAGAACCTTGGCTTTCGATACTTCGAGATAGTGCCACCCATGGTGTTCTGTAGCTAAATTCAGGTCCTAGCAATTAACATTTTGAGATAATCCTACCCATGGCACCCAAATCAGGACAAGGTGCTTACGTGCCCCCAGTAGGATATTTAGATATCCTAGGAGACAAGCACCGAGGAGAGGGTATGTTATTTACACATCTTTGAGGGAAATTTTCTGCCTCTTCGCACTGAGAACTCATCCAAACTAACTTATGTTGATAAGCCGCTCCTAATCTAGGTAGCATTTCAGAACAGAATTAATGAATTTGCGTGATTTTGATAATTAAGAGCACTGAACCAGACTGTGTGTGGATTAGGGTGCTTAAGTTACCGAGTCCCACAAAACAAAGGTCAGTTAAAGAGGTCGAATAATCCCTAAGCTTTAGACCTAAGACTTAAGGTTTGCATTTTCCTCAGCCTCTTGAGGACTATCTAGATCTTAATGAATACTTGAATTTTTAAGCCTAAATACAAGCCCAAGAGGCCTAAGATCAGTGTTCATATCAACCTTTGTGTCTCTTAGCACTTTTTGTCTTTTATTTCTTTCTGTTGATTTGGTCTAGAACTAAGTAGACTCCTTAATCTTTTACTAATGACTACCTCTTTTTATTTCAAATTGTTGCTCCTTTTAGACATTTAAATCACCTCCTCTCTTCCTCTCAAGAATGATATGCAATCAATTCATCCAAAATTTCCTCCCTTCTCCATATTTTTTTTTCTTTTCAATTTTTTATTTTTTGGTTTTTTGGAATATGTACTTTTCTGTGAGAATCCTTCAGAACTATGCATTTTTTGTGTGTTTGCACTTTAACACCCCCGATGCCTAAGTTTTGCAATGTCCTCATTGTAAATAGAGGGTATAAAATAGTTTTGGGTTCAAGAATTTGAACAGGATTATCGGGTAGGTGAACAAGTCAGGATGATTGTTGCAGATGATTTCAAGCTCTGATACGAGTACCAGAGGTGGGATCGACTATTCTAAACTGAGCTCACAGTGCAATAGACATGAAGTACAAAAAAAGGATAATCAGAAGGATCTGGGGTTTTTAGATTGACGGGTTGCCTCCTATTAAGCATTAAATTTAATGCCTTCAGTCGAGTGGAAAATGGTGTGGAGGAGTGGTCAAATTAGACGAATTTTGTAAAACAAGCACCTTGATCAATAGCCTGGTTGGTCCAACTAGGTGCTTGTTCAAGTCAACAGGATGATGATGCAGCCCAAACCCAATCAACCTGGTGGGTTGATAGTTGTGAATCAATAAATACGGAACCCATCATATGCTCTGAAGCTTGGAATGATGTGGAAGTGAAAAATTAGGGTTTGGTTGAATCGGATCAGCTTGGTCAGAGTAGGGATCCTCAAAAGAGAATGAATCAGTGGAGTATGTGAGATCCCTACAGGAGTGATCAAAGAAGGATGGGGCGTGATTATCAATCTGATCGAAGTTCGAAACCCGATTGGAATGTGGAGGAGAATCATCTGCAACCGGCTCATTGAGAGGAGAATAAGAGTAGAAATTGAGTCCGGTAGCAGGTCGGGGTTGAAAACGGGTTTGGGAAGGTTTTGCATGTGTAGAAGAGGTGTTTTCTTTCAAATTATTGACCTCAGTGTCAGAATCAAAAGATGGGTCATGGATGCTGAGGTCGTAGATTGGCTCGTAATCATCAGGAAATAACAATTCTCCGAAATCAGAGTAAGATTCGAAATTGTTGAACTTGCAAGAATCATGTTCTGGATTTGATTCTGGATTAGAGGTTCCACCACAGAATAAATCAAAAGATGTAGACTCAATAACATGACTTGGATCTAACCTAGTTTCAGATTTCGAGCTCAAAAAGGTGTCCCTATTCAGCTTGGGCTCAGGTTCTTGGCTTGTAGGGAAGACCCAATCAAATCCCAACTCTTCCAACTCGATTTCTGTATCATAGATTGGTGTAACTTTCGAAAAATCAATCTATATCTCCGAGGAGTTTGGAGAGGTGTACTCATCAAATACGGGCCCTGAATCATAATCTAGATTCAAAATCTGATTTATTTCGCATGAGGCCTCATAATCATCCCAAGAAACCTCAGATCTAGATTCTAGGTTAAGGGTGTGGGTTGGATCACTAGAATTTAAGTTGGGCTCTACAGGGATGTCAGAATTGCTCCTAAGAGTCACCTTATCAGAATAAGGCATGGAAATTACACCCTCAAGAGGTTCTGATTCAATCTTATTATTGCAAGAGTCTGGGAAATCTAAGCTTGGTGAACCAGGGTTTTGTATCTCTAGGGCTGGCTTGAAATCGTGATCTCCTACAATTGGATCCTCCCAACCCTCATCAAGATCAGGAATGTCAAATGCTATGAAATTTGACTCTAAATTTATTTAGGCTGGGGATCCACAATTATCATCATTGAACTCGGGATTTGGCAAACTGTGTTGATCACTAGTTTCACTCCAAGATGCTTTGTTAGTTTCCAACGGGTATTTTTGATCAATTATTCTATATAACTTATTAAGCAATTCTCCCTGTTTTTCTAAAAATTCATAGAATTTTTTTGGAAGTGAAGGGTTTGACCAACATTGCAGACAATCATTGTTGTGTAATTTCACCAATTCACTGTGTTATGCTAATAGGTGATCCCGAGTTGAACCGTGTTTCATTTGTGTCCATATTATCCCTACACAATTCATGATGAGTTCTATTGTTTTTGCAAATCTTTCCTGAATGTCCCTTGCATAATATTCTTCATGGTTTCTATAGGCATTCTCAAGTATCTTTTCTTTCAAGCTCATTTGGGACTTAGGTTTCCAAAATAGTCTTCCTATATAGTCTGGCTGCATTTTTGAATCAAAATGGTGGAATCAAGTTGTAGAATCAAACTCAAAATTAGATTGGAAGCTGATCAGATCTGAAAGAGATCCCTAAGATGATCTGTGTATGTGCCCTAAATAGAAGGGATGAGGGACTGGATGTGAATTTTTGACCCAATCAAGACACCCAAAGATTTTTGGATGACTAAGGCAATTTCGAGGTGGGTGATACCTTTAAATTAGAAATTCGCACACCCGAGAATTACCTGGGCATCCAGGAAGGGAGAGCCTCGCAAAGACCCCTACATAGTAGAGCGTCCCCACGGGTTACAGGGTTTCCCCCACCTGACCTTCCTTGTCACTGAGGGTCCAGGTAGATCGGAATGTACGAACTTAAGTCCTTAAGTCTACCAGTTTTATGTCCTAATTTGTGCCTTGATTTCACTTCATTAGAAGTTAATTCAACTTGTGACCTAATTTGGAGGATGGTTAGCTTACAATGTAGACCAATTTCACCTGACCTACCCTAAAGATGACAGAATGAAATTTAGGTCAAGATCTAGAAATCACCTTGATTTGACTCTCAAGTTATTAGGTCCAAGGATTTTAGGGTTCAATTGAATTTAAAGCCTGATTTTAGGGTTTTTGTTGATTAGATCTTTTCAACAAAGGGCTTGGGTAGCACACAAATGCAGGTGGGTTTGTTTCCTTTTATACAGGCAAGTGTGAAGTAGCACTCCAAAATCCTAGAATTGAAACCCTAATTAGCTCTATTCTACCTCCAATTTGATCCTAACTTGTTCTCCTTGGACTTCAAACAAGAAGGTGAGTAGTCCAAGAAGATTAGAAATTAAGTGTAGTCCCTAATAGGCACAGGAAATTTGGGGTAGGGAATTCTACACAAAATCGTCTCAATCTTCAATCAGAAAAAAATTTTGCCAATCAGGAAACTTGCCTTTAAAATAATGTTTACTATGAAAAATAAGGCAGGTGATTCCTAATTGATTGTTTCCTTTTTTTGTCTTCCCAAGATTAGGAGGTTGATTAGGGAAGAATAGAGAAGTTACCTGCCCTGGTGTGGTTGTTTTGTTCAAAAGATCTCCTCATTAAGTACCTCGCAAAATTACAATAAAGCAAACAGGGAAAGTTAATGCTGAAATATAAAAATAAAGCAAGAGAATAGCAGTAAATTGCATGTTGTTCCCCAGCAATGGTGCCAAAATGTTAATTACTCGAAATCAGATTTTAAAATAGTCGCATTGAAGTACAGTTCGAATTAGTGTGAAAAACAAATAAAATTTATACTCGAATGAAAGTCTGAGGTCGTTCGTTTGGAGCAAATAGGGAATTCAATCGCTAATCTCAATAAATAATGTAAATAAGCATAAGATTCAAGCCAAATAATATCAAGAAATGAATAATAATTACTCAGAAATGATAATCAATGTAAAGCCTGAGTTGAACAATAGTTATGCAGGGAAAAAAGAATCTCAAGGCAAAAACCATGGTGATTTAGATCACCAATTATTCAATTTAAGCATATATGTATTGAGCTCAAATAATGCAACAGTGACATCAACCATTCAAACTTAGGTACTTAAATATATCAACAGTATCAACCAAGGCACTATGCTTCTTCTTCAGCCTCCTCTTTTTTTCTCCTTCTGCTTCTGCTCTTCTTCTGCCTTGGCTTCTCTTCTCTCTTCTTCCTCTTCTTCTTTCTTTCCCTTCTGTCAAGGCCTTCTTCCTTCTCCTCTTCTTTCTTCTTCATGCATAGAGGGAGGCAATCCCTCCAACGGCTAAGAGCCGCAGAGAGTAAAACCCCCCTACCCCATGCTCTCTCTCTTTCTCTCTTCCTCCTCTCCTCTTCTAGGTAATCAGATCGGGTGTACGGTTCAAAGCCCAGACCTGCGTGGTGTGGTCGCAAGCGAGGGTGTGCATGGTACGTGTGAGGGGACCTCACCCCGTGCTACTGAGGTGATAAGGCCATATCAGAAAATCAATATATGCACCTCTGGAAGCTCGTCCCCTTACGACGTGGGACTAATCCCACATCTCTTTTCCTTGTGCATGGCAGTGAGGTCCTTCGTCCAATTGTGAATGAAAGAGATGCAGTGACCTTCTACTGGCAACCTGGGATGCAACCTGGGAGTAAGCCGCGCTGCCTAGACGTGGAATTGACGAAGAACACGGTTGGGGAAACTTGAATGATGTCGGAGATAGAGGCGGCAATGGCGGAGGATGGCGAAACATGATAATCACAAATATGGCCTCACGGCCACATTAGAATAGCTCGTAAGCTTCATTGGGCCACGGCAAGTGTAGTGGTGGTGGTTCTGTGATGGATTAGGGTGTATGGTGGCCGGCAGAGGTCAGTGAAGGTGGACTGCGATGGGTTTGTTCGGTGGGTGATTTGTTTGAGTGAAGTAGTGAATAGGGAGAGGGATTTTGGAGAGGGTGGAGAGGTGAAGGTTGTGGGCTTGTCGACGAGTTGATTGGTGGTTTGTGGAGGTGAGATGGTCTCTCCGGAGGAGTGGCTAGAGGTGAGGATGATGGAGGTGAATGGCGTGTTGAGGGATTGAAATCAAAGGATAAAAAAAGATAGATAGAACCTAAAGAGAAAGAAAGAGAGAGTGGACCTAAATTAGGGATGAAAGAAGGGAGATTCCCATGTCGGTGTGATTGTTGAAAGAGCGATCTTCATTTTCGTTGAAAACTTTAACATAAAATGACGTGTCGTTGTATTTAATCGTGTGGTAGAAAATCGCTTTTCAAAACATTTTAATTCTCAGAATCTAACCACGACAATAGTTAGGTCGTCTCCACAGGATGAATTAGCCTATTAAAGTAGTGCATTGTGCTTCGTTTATTCGGGAATCTCAGTGGGCATGCATACTAGTTATTGCACTTCATTTTCAATATAAGTTTAGCATTTATGTAATTACATAAGAATATAGGAAGGTTATATGCAAAATCACCACTATGGCATACGTGAATCGTAATCGTAGTACTAACAAATATCATCAACATAAATCAAAATCGAACCCATTCCCTATAATCAATATCCCATACTTGATTAGTTAAGAGAAAAATGCACTATTCGTCATTCAAATAAACCTGAGGGACATTCATGCAAATCCGTCTTAATATAATAAGGAGATAAATAAATGAATAGTATTCTCTACAATGGCATTTAACATAATTATTAATAGGAGAGGAAATAGGGGATTTCCCTTCTCTCTTGCTCATGCACGTGGAGAAGCGACTATCGGCTGGCTGGAGTTCGGTGGAGGTGCGTTACGACGAGAGCTTTGAGGTGGCGGTGATGGGGTGGCTAATGGTCGCCGGAGGCTGCCGGTCGGAGGAGGTGGCTGGCGAGGGCAGCGCTGCTGCTGAGGTGCGTGAGAAGGGGTACGCACAGGCTGCTGGAAATACGAAGGCGCGCGCACGCATGGAGGGGAGAGCGAGGCAGGCAACGCGCGAGGGTGGCGCTTAGGCAAGGGCGATGGTGCGTGCGGCCTGAGGAGCTTTGGGTTCTATTCTGCAAACAGGGGAGGTGTGGGAAGAAGACGAAGAAGAGGAGGAACGCACAAGCAGGCTGGAGCACAGGGTCAATTGCGCACGCATGTGGGCTGGAGTGCGGGGTTTGCGTGCGCGCATGCGAGCTGGAGTGCGAGAGAAGATGAGCTGCTTATGCAGGCAGTTGGCGACTTTCTGAAGGGGGAGCGATCGTGTAAGGCTGGCAGTGTTTGTTGGTGGTTTGCAGCTAAGGGGGCAAGTCACAGATGGTGGTGGGTTGCAAATGTGGTTGTGAAGGTGGTGATGCATGCTATCACCATGCACCACTACGATGATGGAGGTTGATAGTAGTGGAGAATGCCTACGCCACAGTGCTCACTGGTTCCACGGTGTGCTCCTCCTTCATAGTGGATAAGATGGAGGAGTCCTCACAAGGGGAGAAGATGATGCCTCGCGTGTGTCCTCTAGCCGCTCTTCTTATCTGCAGTTTTTTGCTTCCGCCAAAATCCTCTCCAACAAATGGGGCAGTTTGAAGAGATTGCTGTTGGCCGCTGGTGGGATCGCGAAGAGGCACACACGATGGGTTGAGGTGTTGCACATTCTGTGGGAAGGAAAAAAAACAAATTGGGTTATTTATACAATTTATCTCAAATAATGTATGAAATGCATGTTACTATAATGGAATGTATAAATATGCATGCAAGCCCTTATTTATAAACTAATTTATTTATATATTCAAGTATGCTATGTATATGCAAATATTAATTTAATAATTAGGCATTTAAGCATTTACTTAGCCCACAATTGTGGTCTCATCAAATGCCCCCATGCCTAGTTTTTGCTAGTCCCTAGCAAAAGTAAAAAGTGATGGAAGTGACAAAGATTTCCTCTTTTCTTATTCCAAACATTTAGAGATCCAGACAACTGTGAAGTGATAATAGCCTACACAACAGATCCAAGTGAAAAGCCAATTCGCATTGAGAGTTCGTACTTCACCCTTAGTAAATATTTCTATCGAGATAGGTAAGTACTTCCCTTGGGGATAAAGCAGAAGATAATCTATAATTTGACCCTGGCTTTTTGGCTTAGGTAGGAGATATCGAGTTGAATGGATTTGTATTTGGTGGCACACACTCATCTAATGCTACATGTAATTTAGTACTACAGACTCTAGATCTCTAGACTATTAAACAAGTCAACTTGGAGATAGGCTAAATAACTGTGCTCTCTTGATATTCCTTTGTGCTCACTCGTTTTCTTCTTTTCTTTCTGAGATCACAAATCTCACCAGATTTAGTAAATGTACTCACTGTTTAGTGGCCTCACATGACATTCACACTTCAACTAAAGTCCTAATAACTCTACAACTAAGTTAGAGACCTCAGCCAGTATTCGGGCGATCAGAAATACTGAAAGGTAGGTATGGGTCATATTTGGTGGATTGTGATGGGTGATTTTGTTGCCTCAGAAACATCATCATGAAGATAAAACTATAAACTTGGACTCTTTTCTTTTTCTTTTCTTTCTCTCCTTTGTCTTTTTTTTTTCTTTTTTTTCTTAATATAATTATTTCTTTTTTTTTCTTCTTTTTCTTTCTTTATAAATTAACATAACAAGACGCAGACTTTTATTTATGAGGCATTATTAGGGATGATGATGGTCAAGAGGATATTGTGTGGCTTATTTGGTGGAAGTGCCTACTCTCAGCACCAGGAAGGAATGGATAGGACATGCTACAGTCAGTTGATTCACTTCTCGGGACGACCTTGCTCTGATACCATCTTGTAACGACCCGGTTCCCGAGTCCCTACGAGACACGAGAACCAGACCGACTCAACTAATCCCAAGACCCAGTCGTCCAACGAGGAAGTAACCAAACGAGCAGTAAAATAAGCCACATTCAGCATGAATATAATTAACAGTAAGAAAGTACAGCAGTAAGGAAAGAAACTACCATAGTATGTACCACCACAACAGTAGAACAACATTCATAATATAATTTGAACTGCAGGTAAAGAAAGTACAGCGGAAACAAGAACTACTCACTACCGCGTAACAAAAAGAGGTACAAGAGACAGTGGTAACTCTACTAGACCCTACTCGGCCCAGCGTCCTCTGCAGCCACTGACCCTGGCTGCTCAACACCTGGTCCTGAAAAAGGTAACGAGTGTAACACGTCAGCAAAACGCTGAGTAGAGTGGCAACTAAACTAAAGACAACAGTAGAGTGTACAGTAGCTGTTATGTTCGATTACTTTCTTTATTCACATTTTTCAATTGTCTCACTATTTCATTTATTCCTCAGATCTTTTTCTTGATCTCGAATGTTCCTCGTGGGAACGATCTTGATTGCAGTCTTTTCCAAAAAGTAGAAGTAGCACGTGGTGCTCTCCTGGCCGGGAGAGTCCCCCGTGGTGATCCTACCCTCAATCAACCACCCCAAGGTCACTGATAGACGTAACGGTGACTACGGCACGCGCGATAAACGCACAGGTAGCTAACCTGTACTGGCACGCGGTCAGTCATTTCCGTTAACGGGTGCGCCCAAAGCACAGCATGGAACCAGTCCAGGGCATAGCCCTCTCAGTAACAGGGGTCCAACCCCTCCACAGTAACCAAACCGGGGCCTTGCCCCTCCACAGTCCGCGCACCCTCACCTGACTACCCTGGTTTGCCCCAGTGGGCCTAAACAAGTCGGTGTAGGAGGCTAGCAGAACCCTGGGGCCCGTGGGGTAGCTAGTGCCCTCCTAACACTAGTAGCTCTCCTCGGTACTACGTACGCGAGGGCCAGCAAGTCTGTACAAAGTGGCCAGTCCTAACCCCGGGTCCCTGGGGCGGTTGGCTCCGCTTTGCACTAAACAAGTACAGATACTTCCCTTGGTACTACGTACCCAAGAGACAGTACACAACTACATCTCAGTTCCATTCCTTTCTCTTTCCAGGAGTTCCACTCCTAATTTCCCCGTAGGGTTCCATCCTTTTTACTCAAACATCCAGGTTTCACTTTCCAGTTTCACATTCTTACAATCCATGTTCTCAACCACGTTATTTATTCACAACAGGCAGCTGTTAATTCAAATTACAGGCAGCTTTATATCTCTTTCCATTTTCCAAGACTGCAGTATTATACATTCCACTAGTTTTCCCATCCTAGGATTCATGCCATATCCTAGGATCTATCATACAATCTAGTTTTCCAGTCCTAGGATTCATGCAACACCTAGGAGCTATCATCCCATCTATTTCTCATTCCTAGGATTCATGCAATGTCCTAGGTTCTATTTATGGTTCCATAATTTAACAGATTTTATTAATAACTTAAAGCCACTCTACCAGGTACAACGGGAGTAATGGGGGCGTGGTCGGAAATCCCGCGTGCCTCCGCGACCCCCGAGACTGCAACGGAACGGGGTCCTATCACAAGGATCAAACACAAGGAGTATCTCAAAATAGTGTATAGCTACTGTAGACGGGTAGAGGAATTAATTCCGAAAAGAATGCAACTCGAATCGCGAAAAATGGAACCCGAACGGGCCCTAAACGGGTCGAAAACGACGAAACTGTGTAAAATCAGACGTCTGGAACTTCTTCCAGACGTCTTAAAAAGTGGATCAGAGAATTACCATGTTCAGCGTGGTTTCCCAGACATCCAGAAGTCTGCGGGAACTTCTGGCCTAACTTCCAGACGTCCGATGGTCACCCCGGACGTCTGGAGGTCGCTCCCGCCGTCTGGTACTACAGCCAGACATCTGATCCGCGTTGGATGGCGAATCACCGAGCCTGCGCACACCCATCTCTCTCCCTCAGTACGGTCAGTCGACAGGAAGGAAGAAGAAGATGGAAAGCTCACCTTTCAGACGTCTGGACAGTCTTCCAGACGTCGACCCCGCCGTCTGGCTATCAGCACAGATGTCTGATTCTGGAAATTTTTCCAGAACCAGGGCGCGACTTGCCCTCCGCTCGCGACGCCGCGCCTCGTCGCACCTCGTGCGCCTGCTGCTCGACCCGCAGCAAGCCTCCCGCGTCGTTCCGCGCCCGCTGCGCTCCCTGCCGGACGGCCCTGGCAGCCCCGGCGAGCTCGCCCTCACGGCTGAGCGCCGCTCTCGCACGCAGCATCCCCTCCGCGCTCACTGCGGCCGTCGCCGCCGCAGCAACCCCGCGCCCGCTCTCGTGCTCGCTCACTGGAAGAAGAAGAGGAAAGGGGTGGAGGCGACGGAAGCGAGGGGAGGTGTGGTCTTTTTAAGACAGCGCTAGGAGGAGAGAGAGAGAGCACGGCAGCGGCGTCTACAGCCGCAGAGAAAAGAATAAGCGAATATGCGGTCTGCGCGCTCAGGCGCGTAGACGACCCGCGTGTGTCGAAAATAACTGATTTCCAGACGTCTGGAAACGATCCCAGACGTCTGGTAAGACGTCTGTAAGTGACCCCAGACGTCTGGTCCGACGTCTGGGCCACCTCCCAGACATCTTAAAATACGTCTGGGGCGTGCGTTCGTTACAAATATCAACTCTTGGTTTGGTGGAGGATGACTCTTAAAAGAAGGGAGGAATCTGGATTTCACCAAATTATTTATATCCTCCAGGGGTAAGTCCTCGAATAACAAATAATCCCCCTCTGATTCACTCTAGATTTTCAGTCCGGGTTCCTCCATTGGGTCATCCTCGTCCTCTGAAATAGACTCTTTATATCTCTGAGACCAAAATTGATCTAATTCATCCTCCATTCCCTTATGGTCACCTTCATTAGGTGCATTTAAATCCTCAGGATGCTGAATGGTAGGTGTTGATTCCCTAAGTGGAGGGTCAGGATTAAACTCACTAAGGGTAGAATGGGATTCCACCAGATAATTAATAAGGGAAGTGATATGAACAATACAACCTTGAGCCAGGTTATCAGGTGTAAGGAAACTACTATTATTGGGGTCAAGGTCCTCAAGAGATACCATCTTCCCTTTCTTTTGACTTCAATATAGCTCGGGTGGATAATTACTAGGATCATTCTCCTCTAGTGGCCGTGTCTCATTGGGAGAGTCTAAGTGATAGCTACGTAAAACAGGATCCCAATTGTTATTGGTTTCCTCAAAATTATTTTCATGATTACGGTCGTATGGGTAGGGATCAGAATTACTAGGAAGAGCGTAGCTAAGCTGTCTAATTTCTTTGTTCAATTGTTGACTATTCCTCAACATCTCTCCCATAGATTCCATCATTTCCTTTTGTTGCTTTTGCATTTCTATCATAAAAGAGGAGAGGCTACTACTATCAGATTATGGAGGATAGTCAATCTCAGGCTCTGGTTGCTTAGGGGTATCGGTCCAACCTCGATACGGAAAATCACGGAGGATGGGAGGGTTGGGTGTTTGCATAGTAGTAGGGATTCTAGGGTTGGAAAATCCTGCTTCCAAACTTTGCCCAAAAGTGGGAGCTATCGGGCCAATACTCCCAGGATAGGAATATGAATGATCCCATGAATTTTCAATGCACCCATCAAAGGATGGATATGCTCAGGGCATGGGATCCTAGTTAAAATGATAGGAGTAAGGATAGTTCATTTCTTTCAATTAAGCAGGTTAAACTCTCTTAAGATTTAAAAGAAATCAGAAACTTCCTAGAGAGTTCTACCATTGTCAAAACAAACGCAATACAGTGGGATCTATTTTTAGTAGATTCTAGGTCTTAGGTGTTCAGTTGGTGGCCAAACAAGTTTCGTAAGAATTACGCTTCCTAAGTCGACCTTCGTTGGTGCCTACAACCTACTCGCAAGGGATGGAAGTCTTGAATCGGGCCCAGGCACGAGGAACCGAAGTAACTTGGTGGATAGGCTTGTTGATTTCCGACTAACTTCCCTTGTGGTGCAAAGAGAGGTAGAAATTTATCTAGTGACCTTATGTGTGAGGTGCACAGTGTCTCAAGTGTGCAATCATATGTTTGTGTTTTGAGTTTTGAAATCTCGCAAACAAGATCTTTTTGCACACAATTTTAAGTCACAGATTTTAAGGTCTAACCTCTTAGCAGTCCTAATTTTTAAAGTGACCACTGAATTAATTCGATTCAGGCACTTTAGTGGTCTTAGATTTAGGTTCAATGCAGATGCATGACAGGTAATTGATGCTCAAGAAAAAGACGTACCTTACTCCGACTTTCTTCAATGTGGGGATGTCTGCAATGCAATTAAGATAAACTAGATGCTGTTCATTCAGTCCTAGATAATTGTCCTATTGATATGCAGCTTCTAGTAGGCAGTTCGATTTTTTTTTAAAATAATAATATTAAGCAAACAAACCTAATTTAGCTAACTAACTAACTAACCTATATGCAGTTCAAATAATTCGACTAATCCTATAATCTAGACAAAATGGGAACACTCTCCCAAAAATACACTCCCGCATACAAGAGTGATAAGAAATAAAGAAACACTAGGAACACATTCCCAAAAATGCCAAACAAGGGTCCACAAGATAGAAATTAAATTCTAATGTTTATCTAAACTAAATCTAAACTACGGTCTAATGACTAAATCAAAAGAAGGCTCCTCCGTATGCTTACGTGCATGGGATCAAGGCCACAAGCACCCATTGCTAACCTCCAGGTGGTGTCAAGGTCCACCAAAAATATCGCCTCCGTCGTGCGCGCCCGCTGCGTTCGTTTGCTGTTTTTACACAGAAAAAGATCCACAGTCAATAATTCAGAAAAGCTTTCAAAATAGTATAAAAATAATAGAAAATTTCAAAAAAAATTAATAGGTGTGTTTCCTCCCCGGTAATAGCGCCATTTGAAAGAGCGATCTTCATTTTCGTTGAAAACTTTAACATAAAATGACGTGTCGTTGTATTTAAACGCATGGTAGAAAATTATTTTTCAAAACATTTTAATTCTCAGTATCTAACCACGAAAATAGTTAGGTTGTCTCCATAGGGAGGAATTACCCTATTAAAGTAGTGCGTTGTGTTTCGTTTATTCAGGAATCTCAATGGGCATGCATACTAGTTATTGCACTTCATTTTCAACATAAGTTTAGCATTTATGTAATTACTTAAGAATATAGGGAGGTTATATGCAAAATCACCACTATGGCATACGTGAATTGTAATCATAGTATTAACAAATATCGTCAATATAAATCAAAACCAAACCCATTCCCTATAATCAATATCCCATACTTGATTAGTTAAGAGATAAATGCACTATTCATCATTAAAACAAACCTAAGGGACATTCATACAAATCCATCTTAATATAGTAAGGAGATAAATAAATGAATAGTATTCTCTACAATGGCATTTAACGTAATTATTAATAGGAGAGGAGACAGGGGATTTCCCTTCTCTCTTTTTCGTGCGTATGGAGAAGCGGCCATCGGCTAGCTGGAGTTCAGTGGAGGTGCATTACGACGAGAGCTTTAAGGTGGCGGTGATGGGGTGGCCGATGGTCACCGGAGGCTGCTGATCGGAGGAGGTGGCCGATAGGGGTGGCATTACTGCTGAAGGTGCGTGAGAAGGGGTACGCACAGGCTACTGGAAATACGGAGGCACGTGCACGTGTGGAGGGGAGAGTGGGGCAGGCAACGCACGAGGGTGGCACTTAGGCGAGGGAGATGGTGCGTGATGGTGGCGCATGCGGCCTAAGGAGCTTTCGGTTCTTTGCTGCAAATAGGGGAGGCGTGGGAAGAAGACAAAGAAGAGGAGGAGCGAGCAAGCGAGCTGGAGCGCGGGGTTTGTTGCACTTGCATGCGGGCTGGAGTGCAAGCAAAGATGCACCACTTATGCAGGCAGCGGGCGACTTTCTGAAGGGGGAGCGGTCGTGTGAGGCTGGCAGTGTTTGTTGGTGGTCTACGGCTAAGGGGGCAAGTCACGTATGGTGGTGGGTTGCAGATGTGGTTGCGGAGGTGGTGATGCACGCTGTCATCGTGCACCACTACGGTGATGGAGGTTGATGGTAGTGGAGAATGCCTATGCCACAGTGCTTGATGGTTCCATGGTGTGCGCCTCCTTCACGGTGGAGAAGATGGAGGAGTCCCGGCAAGGGGAGAAGATGATGCCTCGCGAGCATCCTCTAGTCACTCTTCTTATCTGCAGTTTATTGCTTCCGCCAAAATCCTCTCCAACAGATGGGGCAGTTTGAAGAGATCGTTGTTGGCTGCTAGTGGGATCGCGAAGAGGCACGCGTGATGCGTTGAGTTGCGCATTCTGTGAGAAGGAAAAAAATAAATTGGGTTATTTATACAATTTATCTCAAATAATGTATGAAATGCATGTTACTATAATGGAATATATAAATATGCATGCAAGCCCTTATTTATAAACTAATTTATTTATATATTCAAGTATGCTATGTATATGCAAATATTAATTTAATAATTAGGCATTTAAGCATTTACTTAGCCCACAATTATGGTCTCATCAATTGCCGAACGTGGGGAAGACGAACCCTCCGTGAGGGGGACGGCGGCGAAGAGAGGGGAAGATGGCACCTGCTATGATCGACGAGGAGCGGAGGAAGATGGGGAAGGTCGCTACACTTCCAATTTGGCCATTGGAGGTGCGGAGGAAGATGGGGAAGGTCGCTACACTTCCAATTTGGCCATTGGAGGTGCAGAGGAAGGAGGTCGAGAAGGCCTCCAAAGCGTAGGTCAGAGAAGGTCGAAGATAGGGATTTAAAGAGGTTTTGGCCAAAACCTAGCTAAGAAGTTTGCCTGAGCCCTGGGGATCCTCATATAGTCCTCAGGGATCGGTTAGAGCTTGGTAAGCAAGCTTCCCAAAATTGGAAGGCTCATCGAAGTTGGAAACCTAAAAATACCTGAATCTCTCATGCATTCGCATGAAATATTGGGAAGGCTTTGAGGCTCAAGATCGGATTCAATGAAAAGTGGACTCCTCAAAGAATCTCCCTTTCAAATTTGGAAGGAATTGATTGATCAGAAAAGGAGTTCTCTTCAATCAAAAGTTGCCGAAGTTGTAGGAATAGGATTTCATGGCAGTAGGGACCTTTTTGTGAAAAAAACAACAAAGTTGGGGGGCTATTTACAAGGATTTTGAAAGTTAAGGGCATGCATGTGAGATAAAAGAATTAGACAGGACCAAATTGCAAACTAAGTCAAAACAATCTCAGATTGAGCCCAAATTTTGGTAAAAACCTAATTTGGACCTATGAAATTCAATGGTGAAGTTGAATTTTGGTTTTGACCTAGTTTGATAGGGTACTTTATGCAAAAACCTAAATTAGGGCAAAAGTCTGTCTGTGGTTCTATTTTGGGTTAAGACGGGTTCTGATGGTCAAATTGAAGGTACCAAGCCTTAGAGAATATTTTTTAATAAATTTTAGAGATTTTAGGTAAATTTTATCCTGACCAGAACCTCAGTTAATTAAGTGGGTATGTTTATAGGGTTTCAGATGTTATTTAATTCTTGAAATGCGTGAAACCTCATTTCTGTCTGTACTAATCCACTTGTTAAACTTTTAAAACCATTTAACATTTAATTAACCCCTGAGAAAACTCGTGATCGTACTACAATTGAGATATACTGTTAAAACTGCAGTTTTACACCTGTTTTATTGTATTTCCCTCGAAATAGATTTGTAGTGAATTACATCTCTCTGACAATTATGTAGGAGTATTTAAAGATTTAATTAGATCAAATTAAGTTAGTTATAACTTATGATGATGTTCCCATAAAAAAATGCATATACGTCTTTGTTTGAGTTGAAGATGCAATAGCTAACCTTAGTATTAATGGAGTTCAAGTGCAACTTTGTTATTTATTGCTTTCCTATTCTCTATTTCACGTTATCTGTTGTCATCTAAATACAATTATACTTTGTTTAATCCTTATTCAATATTTTATTCTTAAATAAGGAATAAAGATCCTTACTGTTTGTTTTTCCAAGCAAATGATGATAAGGAAGTTCAGTTGATGCCAATGTACATCGTACATATTAGATCAGTTACATAGGCAGGAAAGCATGGTCTTCATGGCCTAACTCCCGAACAAGAATGAACAACGGTCAGATGCCTAAATAACAACAGTGTGATTGAGACGCCACATCGAGTTTTCAGTTAACTTCGAAGAAATAATTGTTTTAATTTTATCGTTGTTCAAGGTGTATAACAAAAACGAAGTACATAAGTGGTCAGGCCGATGCGTCAGTTTATGCTGCTTATAAATGGATACCATTGGGATCATAGTCTTTGTAATTTATTTAAATTTATAAAACGCACTATCTGTTGATTAAAATGATACATATGTGAGTTGTCACACAGGATAAAACGATATATATATATATATATGATCTGTCAATGATGGCATCCAATGCGACGTATAATCAACAGAGAAATAGGAAACATTACTTAAGAAACGACTTTTTTTTTTTTAGAAGTTATTGCCTAAGAAACGGTTTAGACCAACAAATGATGCCATGTTGAAGAAGGCTACCTATCAGGGACGGAACTAGACTTGAAGTGGCGGCGGTAGTATTCTCCACCGGAATTTTTATATTTACGCATTCTATCTGAGTAAACAGCAGCGTTGCTCGTATTGTAATTGATTTTGAAAATTTTATTGAAGGCTGTCATCCATGGGAAACGTTTGGATGAGGATAAAATTTAGAATGGAGTAAATTTTAGTGATATTGGTATAAATGATAGGATGGTAAGAGTAGATGTATATGATAAGTGAGTTGATATATTATAGACTGTAAGTTGATTTAATTTAAATATAAAAAAAAAGATTGTGATTTATTTATTTATATTTGATATAAATTATATTTTTATTATTGTTTTGTTAAAAAATAAAGTAAATGTAAATTAGATGTGATAAGTGAATTGATATATTTTATGTAGAAATTAAAATAACATTTTATATTAATTCATAATAATGATCATTATATTATGTCATGTCATCTGATCAACCTTTTAATATTACACTTGTGGTAACTCAACATTGAATTTGTGCACTCCTATTCCTTGAATATTCATCATCTAAATAGTCACCGTAGCAAAGTTATAAGGTGATTATATAAATATATAATTTTGACGGCTAACATATATATTACTGAAAGAAAAGATCCCTTTTATGTTTATCTTATTAAATGTAAAAATAACTTTAATTTTATGTAAACATTTAATCAAAATAAATATCAAATAAGATTTACGTTGTTATATTCTTTTAGATATTTAATTTTGACGTATTATGATATGACCTTCGTAGGTGTTTCAATTAAACGTCTTAGAAAAAGTATGCTGCAATAGACGTAACTTGATATTAACTTTAGTTAAATATCTAGATAATATTATAATTATTTAAATAATTAAAAATAAATGTTTACAAAAATTTTTATTCTGCTACTGACGTATACTTTTCTACCCTAATAATTTTCGAAGTCGTTGTAGGTAACGGAGGGTTACATATTTCCATGTATAATATGGTTTAAAGAGCGTCGTAATTACTTGGTGTTGCCACCACTAGAAAAGTCTTCTACATCCGTCCCTACCATGTATGTTTGCATGCCCTTTAATAGATACCACATTAAATATCTTGATTACTTATCCAAGGCAGTGTTTGTAAGTAGGTTTGAGGAATTATATGGGCAATTAAAAATTATTTTAAAAAATTGATTTTTTTTTCTTAGTTAAATTACATCCTAGACGGTTATA
This sequence comes from Thalassia testudinum, assembly GCA_037157565.1. Classification (NCBI taxonomy): domain Eukaryota; kingdom Viridiplantae; phylum Streptophyta; class Magnoliopsida; order Alismatales; family Hydrocharitaceae; genus Thalassia; species Thalassia testudinum. The sequence continues at coordinate 89,227,119 of JAZHRO010000055.1, read as the reverse complement.
TTTTGTGCCATATCCAAGAGTAAAGAAGTTTCTTTTACGTTCACATAAAAATAAAAAATAGAATAAATTTGTTCTATACATATGCTAGCTAGATAGGTACGAGGGGTGGTAAGGCTGAAACTACTATAAGATAAGATAAGTAAAATAGTCAACAAATTGAGGGGAGTGGGTGCTTTTATAACACATGGGGAAAGTAGGTCGAGTGATACATATTCGTCAAGATTTACAAATTAAGAGCTCTTGATTGAGGGAGGGTGGTGGTGCATGGCAGTTGGTGGAGCGATTTGTCTATACCATTAGGTAAGGAAGGAGAGGCTCGATAGCAACGAATGTAGGATCGACACCGAATGCTATTCTCTTAACACAAAAGTTGTTATAAAAGCTTACACACCTCCTCTCATAAATACAATCGAAGATATTTAGTTATACATTAAAAAGCATAGCTAATATTTAATTATGCAATAAGTTGTAGATGATATTTAAATATCAATCATGATATATAAGAAAATATCATTGATGATGATGAAGTTTTCCTGTCCTACCAGGAGGGGGTGACGTAATAATTGCGGAAATAAAATAAACAAACTTCACAAAAAGTCAATCACACAAGTACACAAGTATTTTTAGGTGTAAACCCAAATCGGGTGAAAACCACCACCTAATCCTCTCGAGTTAAGATTTTCCGATCAACAAAGTTGATCAAAATCCACTAAATCGAATCACTTTAAACGAGGGTGATTCAACCTCAATACAACCACGCTACTTAAACGAGGGTAGCGTACCTCAACCCCTTCTCTTCACGAGAAGGATTTTGTCTCGCGAAGGAGACGGGAATTCGCAAAGCGAATACCCAACCAAATAACAAAGATAAAAAAAATAACAAGTCCTATAGAGCCAACAAAGTAATTTTAAACCTAGCTTCTATAGGAAATAGGATGCTTCCCTTTGAAAGGAGTGCGTCAACGACGCGGATGCGTGTACCACGCAACGGCGCAACGTCGCTCTCGTGAACAACAGCGGGAGAGCGGGTGCGCAACAGCTTGATGCTCTCAAGAGAATGGAGCTTGAGCTTGGAGAGCAAGAGCTATCTAGGACACAAGAGAGTGAAACTATGTTACTTAGGTGTCTCTAGGTGTGTCTTAGTGTCCTTTTTTTGTTGCAAAGGCTCCCCTCTATTTATAGAGGCCTTAAGAAGGCTTTGGAAGGCTTAGGAAAGGTTCTATAGCCGTTGGGAATAAAGCCCAAGAGAATCAACCCGAAATCAGGAACAATCATTGCTCTGACAGGCTTATCAAACGTCTAATTCTGGCATCAGACGTCTGGAACTTCACTTTAAGACGTCTGATTCCAAGGTCAGACGTCTGATTTTGGGCGGGTCTCTTCCTGACTTGAATCAGATCTAAACAGAGTTCTAGCGCAAGTCCATCAGACGACATATAGGACGTCTGGCACTATGTCTGGACGTCTGGAAACCTACTTTTTCTGTGGGAATGGATTTCCAAACGTTGCAATAGCTAGAAAATTTCTGAGAAGAGATTTTGGGTCAGTCGAGGCAAAACGGTCAATTATCAGACGTCTGGAAAGGCCTAAGGACATCTGATAAGGCTCTAACGATCATACCTTGAGTGTTTGCTAAGCCAGCCAACGGTCCACTAATTGGACGTCTGGCAAATCCATCAGACGTCTCCTAAGACGTCTGGTCTAAAGTCTGGACGTCTGATTTCATCAGACAGAACTAACTATGTCCAGCCTAATAGTTATCAGACGTCTGAAACAACAGTCAGACGTCTTAAAATACTTTATCAGACGTCTGATTTGAGAATTAGACGTCTGGAAGTGCTGTTTGAACCCTATATTGGTTTTCTAAGTTCTCTACAGAAAACCTAAGTATCCGAGGGTTGTGCATGTGTTCTTAGGACTACTGTTAGGGTACTTTGAGGCTCTTTAACATAATTTTCTAAGGAAATAAAGAGCAACAAAAGAAACGAAAAATACAACAAGTACAAGAGAAGGAAATCTATCATATTCTTCATTTCCTTCCATCTTTAATCTATCGCTCCTCACGAATCTCTTCTGTTTTCCATCAAGCTCGTCCAATCCGTCCTGGATGCGAGCTCGAACTCCGTCTAATCACGTATCCATTTGCGATTGACCTGAAATCTAGGACTCAAAGCGCAAATATTAAATGACACGTGTTTTGTTATCATCAAAACAAATGATCGTGGTGCTCTAGCACCAACAGATGAATATGGATATTGCATTTTTTAAAAGCCATGTAAAAATACCTGTGAAATATGGAATAAGTTAACAATGATCTATAAATTTATTTTATAATTGTGAAATTTATTTGAGCATTTCTTAATTTTAGAATAAGTGAAGTCAAAGAAGTAATAAAAGTACTTATTCCTGAGAGCGAACTGTGCCTTAAGCTGCAGTATTGTAGTTGAATTGTCATGAATTATCATTCTACCGAATGACCTCCTTGTGATAAATTAATTTGATCTTGCTTTGATTTGGAATTTGGATTGAAAGCTATATTTTGTAAAAGTTATTGGCAGATATCAAGTACAGGTGTCTCTTGGATTTCTCATGATATGTAAAATTAATATTTACTGAAAACAAGTATCTTTTTCCATGCAATGAATTTATCCTGTCGTTTGTGCTTGTATTTTGAAACATGTCGAAATGCGTATAAAATCAGAATTTAAGGAGAATATTCGTGACCAAGCAAGAGAGCTATAGTTGTCGTGAGTAAAGCTTCTCCATTTCGTTCCTTACTTTATTTTGGAATTGGGACTCTGTTTACCATTCATGATTTATGTAACTATAAAAGAAAGTACCCTTACATCTTTTAATGGTATTCCAAAGTATCTAGCAGGTTCTTCCTCCGCATCGCTTTTACAAATACATTCTGATCCAAAATTTTACCGACAGTTATCTAATTCGCGAGACATCACAGGCAGGTAGGTCGAATGTATAATTAGGAAAATATTTGATATATATTTAAATATACATCAACTTATACACTTCTCCTTTATTAAAAAAAGATCATGTCTTATTACATCATCGTGTATCCAAATAATCTCATTGATCGTACATTCAAATATGTAACTCGTTATACACTCAAATATACACTCATGTTACCAAGGGAATTGGCGTCAGAAGTAATGTCCCTCCGAAAGCGCCTTCGTACGGTTAAATTCCTCCCGAAAAGAGCAATGGTTAGTTCCGGCGCACACTTTGCATGCATCGACATCAAAATTACGAAAATACCCTCCCGTAAGGGTAAGGCGGTGGAGCCAGTGATGATTGGCATGGTGCCTACCCTGAGGTGTCACTAACGTAACGAACCCTTCCTTTTTTTTCCTCGAAAGCATATCAGCCAATCAATATACAATATCATAACTTGGTAAGGACATCTTTCTCTTCTCTTAGATCATTCCCTCCCTTTCTGTTTCACTTTATAGACCTGTCCTCCCACCCATTGCTTTTCCATTCTTCTGTTGTTTTAATTAAACAATGGAGGCACTATTTCTATTGTTGTTAAGTATATATGCTTGCTTATATATATATCAACGTATAACAAACTCACTATATATACGTACCTTCATATGCTAGGCGAGTTGTACATACTTTATATGCATATGAGGTAGATTTAGGGATGAGGTTATCTCTCTATCGCTCTACCATTCTATATATTTACAAACCATGGCGAATGCTTCCATTCTTCTGGTGAATAAAGTGTTGCTTCATTTCTATCAGGCATTACAAAGGTCTCCAACTTAGGGCAAGGGATATGAGAAGTATCGTAGGGATGATCCCCACCTTCCCATTTGATGGCTTACCCAATCTCAACCTCACAGATCCAACCGCCTCCGATATGGGCCTCAGCTTCAGTGTCCAACTCTGTCAAGACTCCAACGAAGAAGCCATTCATCATCCTCTACGGCATGAGAGCACATTCAAACCTCCCTTCCTCCCATTCCAGTCCATTGCCTACAACACCCGTCAAAAGAAATCTGCAGCAGTTCATGACCCGACGGATCCGTTAATGTCACTATATGGGCCATCCTCAGTTATGGATAAGTCAAGTCACTATCCGACCCTCAAGGATATTCTGCAGTCTGTTCCTACTGGATATGGGTATGAGTGTGGCCTCAACTCTTTGATCGACTTCAGGAAGGATTTGGGGAGTTGTGGTGCAGCGGACACAAGAGGGGGCAATAGTGCAGAGAAGCAGAGGAGGGGGCAGATGTCTGAGAAGTTTAATGAGCTGAGATCTCTGATCCCGAACCCAACTAAGGTGATAAACCTATCCCACCTTATCTTTATTTTGCTTGTTGCCATGTAGTTTGAATGGGTGAAGTTTAGTTTTGCTTCCTGTAATATATTTACAATCATAAGGGTAAAAAATAAAAAATGATCATTGGTCCTGTTTCCAAAGACCATAACGAAATTCGATAGAGGATTTTTTTTTTCCTGTATAAAATTAATAGTGTATGATTTTGGATAATGATGCAATTATAACCTAATTAAATTGGTTCTTGAATCTAACTTCCACACTGACTTGGTTTTGCTAATTAGTTTATAACTTTTGAATTTATCTATAGAGATTAAAGTTCGGCACTCTCAATTGCTAGCTAGCTTGAAGGGAACTCCTATGGTTGGAAAATCCAATTTTGGGGCCCCACATGTTTCTACTGCTCGAAGGAAAATGTATTTCCGAGGCTTCCATAGAGCAGTTTAATCGAAATAAAATATAGAATCTAAGTTATTTGCTAAGCTAAGTGGAGGGCAACTGCAACGTAAACTAACTGGAAAGTTCTAAGACGGCTAACTGAATTCAAACTAAATTAAGAAATTAAATCATGGGCATCAGTGCTGTCAGCTTCAGTTAGTGATTATGTCTGTTATATGCCATGCACAATCATCTAAACGTTGAGATCAGTCGTACCTATTTTGTTATATTTTTTTCTTCAAACTAACCTATTTGCACTAAGAAAGAAAGCAGGAAAGAAATCCACGTGATCAGTAGTATGTAATTCTGCGAAATCAAACATTGTGGCATAGCATTATTAACGTGCTTCTCACGTGAAACATTGCGATTGGTCTGTAATGGTAGAAGGACAGGGCTTCCATTATCGCCGATGCTGCTGAATACATAAAAGAGCTGCTGAGAACGGTGGAGGAGCTCAAGACATTGGTCCAGAGGAATAGGTGCACTAAACACAATAGGAAGAAGCCCAAAATGGGAGACGAAATTTCTGTGGGTGTGGATTGCTCACACCCCTTCAAGGCACAGTTAAGTGGCGATTGCAAGCTTGGGCCCCTCAGAAGCTCTTGGCTTCAGAGGAAGTCCAAGGAAACCACGGTGGACGTGAGGATTGTCGAAGACGAGGCGTACATCAAGATAACGCAGAGGAAGAAGGCCAGTAGTTTGCTGATTGTGGCAGATATTCTAAATGAGCTGCAGCTTGTGCTATTCCATCTGGCTTTTGGGAACGTAGGGGATTACTACACCTTTATGATCAACACGAAGGTATACAGGCAATATCACTAGATATCTGCTTACCTTTTTCTTTTAACCTTACTGAATTTATGATAGATTAAAGTTGTCTGCAATTTGTTTGCAGATTCCTGAGAGCTCTGTGCTGCATGCAAGTTCCATAGCAGAGAAATTTGTTGGAGCCATGAGTGCCCAATTTCAAGTGATGCCATTTGGTTACTAGTTTTGTCGTTACTCGATCCTCATTTTGGGTTTCTCGAATTGGAGGTTTGGTTAAATGGGAACCCTTTTGTAGTTGATATATCTTTAGGGTTACTGGGTTATCCATTTGTTTTTGGTAGGTTGGATTTTACTGAAATTGGAAATAGCATGCATCATATCTATCAGCAGAAGATGGAAATAAAGCTAAAGCAGTCTCATGGCAACTGCTCTGTCTTCGGTTCAACTATCACTACTAATTTAGAGAGACACGACGTTATTTGAATAGATATATAGATATGTAATGGCTCGTCAACTTTTGCATGTCTGAGCTCCAAGATCTTTAATTAAAACAGGTCAAAGATGTCTCTGACACACTTTGAAATAGCCGGAGTATATCTCTGCAATAAGCACTGACATTCGGAACAAATATAGGCAACATCGGGTTTCAAACGGTGCTCCTTTAGCGCCTCATCATCTTAATTAGCTATCATTAGCATGGAGGACGGCAGTTTCGGTGAGTCCATGCATAAGGGTCGACCAACTAGTTGTTGATTGGAAGAAGAGGGACAAAGTGTAGGAAATTGTATGGTTCGCCATATGATAATCAGGATTCGTTGAATAATAAGTAATATAAAGGATTAATTACATATATATGCTCTTGTTATTGCCATCAGCCACTACAATAAAAATAACGTAAGGTATGTTTATTTTTATCAAATGTCACTAACTATAACTATGTTAATTTATTAACATAATCAAATTATTACCCTCTCTAAATCTCACCAAATAAATAAAAGAAATTTTTACGAATTCCTCCATCCCTATAAAACCCTTTCCCACCAGCCCCACGAACGTCACAAAATAAAAAAAAAATCACGAATCTTGTCTTTCCTTGTCACGAAAAACCTTTCCTTGCCCCTACAAAACCTCACCCAACCCCCTTAAGATCGTCATTCTTCCTCACCTCTTCTACCTCAGCACTCTCGTGGTCCTCTGCCTAATCGTCCTCGACCTCGTCATCCAAGCCATCGTTGCCCTCGTGGTCCTTCTCGTCATCTTCAAACTCCTCATCCAAGCAATCGTCGACCTCCTACCCTCCTCCTCCTTGTCCACCCCACTACTGCCCTCCTCCCATTCTCATCCTCGTCGGATCTCCTCTCCAACGACGTCTGCTACCATCGAGGTTAGTAAACTCACTTCCTTCCCCTTGATCCCAACCACGACCCCCCCTCAGATCTCGCCTTCGTTGCTCCTCCTCCTCCCATGACGAACCTCACTGGTGGATACTTCTACGGTTTACCGCCCTCCAATGACCCATTAGAGACAGCGATCAGTCCTTTTTTAGTATAAGTGGGATATGAAGGTTTCCTGTGCCTATGTTATAGTGGCGCAAAGGAAGAGGAAGGCAGCAATTGCGTCTAGGAAGACAAAGTCATTGGAGGAGGCTGGATGGAGTAGCAGGAGCTTGCTGGAGGGCCCTCCCAAGGGCTCTACAAAGGCCTCATCGAGCAGTAAGTGTGTGAAGGCCCTGAAGGAGAAGTAGCTTGAGTACTTCCTCGAGACCAGGAATTTGGTATCGCTTTTCTCCCCTTTCCTTTCTCTTTTTTTCTTTCTTCCCTTTCGCGAATTTTTAAATTAGATGCAAAGCAATTCACCTATGCTTTGCCTAATGGAAATCTCATTTAACAAGTTTGTAATCCACCAAAAGATAAAGATAAGTTACTATGGAAAACATTGATTTATTACCAAAAAAGTATATTCCAAATGAAAATTGGGATAAACCATCGTGACAATGCCGAGATGTTAGAGTGCATAGGATGAAATTATTTCCTATCGTTCTACATGAGGAAACCAACACAATAAAGTTATTACAAAGTAGAGAAACAACACACTCACATTATATTAGATTGCAAATCACTACTTCATCAGCAATATTGCTAGTTGAACAGATCTTCACTTTATTATGATTAATGTGCATTGGAAAGTAAACAAAAAAGCCATGTAAAAACTATACAAACTCAATGAATGTGCATGATGATGGATGGAATAGTGATGTGGAAGTAAAGAACATGGTAGGGAGAAATGTGAATTCCTCTGTGTATATATGTGATAGCTTATTTTGGACAGAAGCTGCTCTATTCCATCAAGTGCTTCTCAACTGTTGCACACACATGAGATTCTCAATGAGGGAGAAATCTATGTGGGTCACTTTGATTTTTTCCCCCACTTTTAAAGACTGCATTTTCCCTAAATCCACAACTAGATTTACCAATCCTAGATTTTAGTGGTACTAATTATTTGGTCAGGACATTTCATAATTCATGTCAAGGATACGCGGAATGATTTTTGTGTGTGTGTGTGTGGGGGGGGTGTGGTGTGGACTTGGCTCTCAGCGTTTTTTATTTTAGAAGTTCAAGGAGTTTTCTGCAAAATCGAAGCTGACAAGAGTTGGGTTTGACCAACTTTGTTTATGCTTGGAGAAGCACAATCATGCCTTCCTCCAAGTCTAGGTTAGATAGGTTCTTTGCTTCAATGGTGTTGTTGAAGACCTTTTCTCTGTGCAATTGTAGTGCTATTTGAACCTTTTTCAGTTCATATCTTGCTTATTTGAATGAAGAATGAGGAACTAAGACCATCCCCATATTTTAAGTTTGAAAGTTCATGGAAATCCATGAAGGCAATTGCAACTTTGAGAGATTGAGGAAATCTCTCATTTTTTGGTCACCTAAGAAAGAGGTGGAAGGTAAGATTGAGCGCTACAAGCTCGTACCTTTGTCCACTGCAACCTATTAGTGCTTGCGAAATAGATTAAGGGAAGCACTTAATGACTTGGTGAGTCTTGTGCAATCGGTCTTTCAATTAGGGGTGTACTAGGTTCACAGTGTGATTCTAGCCAATGAAATGATTAGTTACTTGAAACAAATGGGAAAGAAAGAATTTTATCTAACATGGATTTTGTAAGTCTTATTACTTGCCATAATGGGTGTTATTGTGGATTTCTATCTATAGTTGTGATTTCCCAACATTGTGGATATCTTGGATGAAATGGTGTTTCATGAGAAGCTCTTTTTTGGTGTTGATTAATGGAGGGCTTGAAATTGGTTGGATCTAGCTATAGCGAGGGGTAGCTAGGGGTGTCGATTTGCACCTCTACTTTTCATTCATGCAGTTGGTGCATGAGTAGTTTGAACATTTTGCAACTTGTAATAGAGATTTTTTCAGAGGATTTGATCAGGGTGTTGTCAAAGCATCATCGTGATGTTGACCTTTTATGTGATTTTCTTATGTTTGGAGCGAATAGGGATAAGTCTTCTGATGAGGTGTGACTTATCATAGCTAAAATACCCAAGTTAAGCTAGAAACTAGATTAAACAATACATTATTAGGATGATAAAAGGGTTAAGTGTGGAAATTAAAGAAAAAGTCCTAAAACGGCAAATTGATGTTAAAAATGCATAATTATATCACTAAATGAGATATTTTATTAATAAATGCAAATTGATGATCTAATTGCCAATTGAACACATTTTTGAGCTTAAAAGTTTAAATCAAGGGTTAAATTAACTTCTTAAAGGTTTAATTAAGTTTTAATAAAAATCTCATGGTATTTGAACATCAATAGAACCCTGCATTAATGACTTTACACTTAGGTCCTTAAGCATTCACATTTCTTAGGAATAAAACTAGCAGGGGTATTTCTGCAAACCTGTAGGGACCTATTTGCAAGACTCCAAGGATTGCTCCGTTTGACTTTTAGCCACTTATGGGTTCCTATGCAAAATACTCACCGTTTCACCTTTTCAGCCATTAGTACAATTTTCCTAAACAAGCCTGATACTGTTCACTTGCTTCATTAGTGAAGACCACAACCCATTTGGGTTGTCATTCCTTTGAACCATCGATCTAACAGAGGATGTTGATCCATCCTTCACACGTCCTTATGCGAAGGATCATTACCTCAGCTAGATCTGATCCAACGGCTGAATTTTGTCCAAATTTTTCCTGTGCAACTCTCATACTCATCCCACCGTCTGCCCTAATCACACCTAATCACACCATGCAGTGCTTGGAATCATTGGCGAGCTTACTTAAGCATGATCTCAGACCCTCGTAAGTGCTTTCAGCTCCCTCCCCTCAACTTGGCCTTTTCAATCTATCCCCTCAGCTCTCCTCCCTCACTTCCTCACCTGCGGTGATAGAGTAGGTCTTTTTCCTCCTTCAATCACCTCCAGCCGCTAACTCTAGGCTTATGCTCACCTCCTTCTTCAGCTGAAAGTCTCCTCCCTTTTGTCGCCATCGATCGATGACTAGTGGACCTTGGACACCACCTTCGTTTGTTAGATAGATTTATTTCTTTCGTAGATAGATTTACTACTTTGTAGTTAGTTTGAATGCTTTTTAGAATAGTTAGAAGTAGTGTTAGTTAGTATAGATTAGAATTCAATGGTTGATTAGCTCAGATTAGGGGTAGTTTAGTTTAGAATCGATCTTGCCCTCTCTGATCAATTCAAATCAGAGAGGTGTTTTCTCTACCTTCATTTCGACACATTAATCACCCTCCACACTCCACAATTCATTTCTGATTTTCCCTCACATTTTTATTCATCATTCATTCCTTCATCAAAGTCAAATTCAATTCTGAAGTCTTGGCTTCTAGATTTGAATTTTCTCTTAAAATTCACCTTGGGGGGGGAGGTCTCCCATTCATTTCATAAATTCACAATGACCCCTCAATCTGGTTTTAATTGAACCAATTTGCTCGATTCTTTTAGAATTGGTTTTCATGCCCAATTTCATGATTTGGAGTCAATTTGGTTTTAATGGAATTTAATCGAGTGATTCAAGTTTGGATTTGCTTAATTGGGTGTTTTGCAGTGAGTTTGCTATGTTTTAATCAAAGTTTTATTCTTAAATGACCGTATACCCAATTTAAGCGTTGTTTTGGGTAGTTTAGGCCAAGGAGAATCAAATACTGATTTGAGGCCTTAAACCAGGACCTAATGTTTTGTATAGGATCATTCGAGGTTCTAACACTGATCTATAGTGTTTAGAATCTCATGGTGATCAAACAATTTGAATGGATCCTAAATTAAAATCCCAAATTGGGCTACATGGATTCCTACACCAATCTGATTTCAGTTTGGTTTCCAAAGGAACAAATGCTGATTTCAAGGTCTTAATGGAGATTTAGAGTTGTTTTGAGATGATTTTAACACCTAATGTGATCTTCTTCTCTACATTGTCTATAATGTAAAGAGAAGATTATATCAGGGTCTTTTGAGAATTTTAAAGAATGAGAATTGGTCCTAGGATTTCATATTTTTAGAAATTGATTTCAAAGGAGTTTGGACAAATGTGATTTGTTAGAGATGTGTTTTGGGGATTCTTGTGCCTTAGATCAAACCTTTTCATGTCTACTCTGGGCTAATTTCAGTGAGTATAGTAGCTTTTGCAGCTGCTGATTTCAATTGCAATAACCCCTACAGTAACATCTGTTGTTGCCTTCTTCTTGCAGCAGCAATTGCTGCTGAATTAGAGCAGCAAGAGCAGCTGATTCAGCTACTAAAATTGTGTAGCAACTACTGTTATTTTCATTGCAGCAGCAAGGTTTGAATAGGTTGAATTTGGAGTGGATTTGGGTTGTAATGAGAAGCTGACTTATGTATCGTGTTATAAAAGTATGAAATAAGAATTCATGTACAATTTTGTTGACAAAAATCTGATTAGAATTGCTTGTAAATCTTATTTACATCCTATGCTACCTATTTGAGATTGTGTTAACTATTCAATCTGAATGTTAAGTGAAAATTGAGTTGAAAATCATGTTTATCATCTCATTCATGCTTCATATTGTATGCTAGACATTTCTGAATGTTTAAACACCATTTCCAGCTCCTAAACTGAATTCTAAGGCCCTAGGTTCCTAGTGAAACATTCATTTAGGCTTCATTTGTAATGGCTTTGTAAATAAATAAAATTCATAAAAAAATCACAAAAAAATAAAATAAACCTGCCTTGAGCAAGATCAGATATTTCTTTAAGTAGTTGCAAAGTATTCCAAACTCCTAGCTTGGTAGAATATACCAGCCGACAATTTGATCTACTTTCAAACTTAATAAAAGAGCTTAATCTAAAAGCACCAAAAAGAATCTCTTCTTCTCTCATCTCACCCTTTCTCTCTCATCTCCTACCTTTATAGAATATGTAAATGCCATAAAAATCAGAAAATAATCAAAAATACCTAAAAATACCCTGTATATTGTATTTATACTTGTAAATACCTATTTAATTCTAAGCTATATGTAAATATTCTAGTATACGTAAGTAATACACATAAATAATTTATAATTGCATTATATATATTTAATTATGTATTTAAGATGATTTACTGGGTATATAACATTATTATATAATTATATATTAATTTATAATAGAGTAAATGTGTAAAATACTAAGTAATTATAAATAATTATCTACATACCCATAACCATATCTATTACTGTCCATACACACTTAACTAATTATTATATACTGTATGATGCCTGTACATCAATTTATTTATGTATATATTGTAGGTAATTAAGTTATTAAGTTAATTAGGTAAATTTTAAAGTTAAAATAAAATAAATTAGAAAATTAAGATTTTACTGAAGTAATTTATACTGTACACTTAAATGTATTAATTTGAAATACTTTTAACTTAGTTACAATATATTTATACAGTGTAGTAGTATTTATAACTAAATTATGCATATATCTATTTGAAGTGGGTATTTAAATATATATATATTAAAATAAATGTTCTAAAATAAAATAAAAATGTGAAATAAATGCCTTAATATATAAATTAACTGATTATAAAGGCAATTGCGTCATTAATTTATCAATTTGTACATTAATTAAGAAATTAAACCTTAATTTAATGTGTACAAACCCCTAACTTTAGCTAATTTTTATATATAATTAAATAACTTATAATCCTAAATTAACTATACAATTAAGTAGCCCTATATAAGGGCTTTGTAATCATATAATTTAATTTGAATTTGGATAACCATAGGGCTCTAAATTTGAGGCCCAAAATCACAAAATCAAAATGCGTGCGAGCGCTATACAGTGCTTAAGTTGACGCAGAAAGAAACTGCAACATTGGTGGCGTTAGAAGCAACGAAGCTGTATAAATTGAATCTTGTATGCCGATGGTGTAGTCGTCATATGCGCAAGTGCACTCATTACCATACCCTCTCTACCCCTCTCTCGAGCATATGAAATGAGAATGTATTAAATTGGCCCATGGGCTGGGAGACCCCATGCATTGTGCTAGGCCTGTATTGGGCCTATTGTGGGCTTGAAATGAAATGGATTAAAATGCACACTAATAAAATTAGGATCGACTTAGTAGTGGTCCGGTCTCATCCTATTGGGGTGCTGTGTATCCTACGAATGACTAATTCGTCCACTAAAAAACCCAAGTTTTACTAAGGTGAACAGTACAAAGAGAAGTGTGCGAGGTGAGGAGTTAAAGTTTGACTAAGTGTTGAATCACAGTGATGTGTATATGTGTGAGCCAAATGTCTTAAGTCAACAGCTTTGAGAGAGCTGTGCATGTGAAATGACTAAGTGTTGGAAGTGCTTGTGCTAGTGTGTACAGTGTGTGTGTGTATATATAGTATATAATATAATAGTATATGTATATGTATAATAAATTAAGTATGTATAATGTATATGTAATATATAGCTAATACACACACACACACACACACACATATATATATATATAAGTGTAACTAGAGTAGTGATACTATTTGAGCCTTATGTTATATATATATATATATATATATATATATAGTTTTTGTTTAAAGCTTTAGTTGCATTTGTATCTGTCACTGTAGATATTTATTTATGTTAGTAAAACTTATTCTTTTGCCTTAAGTTTGTACATACTTTTACTAAGGCTACAGCAACACTTATATACGTCATTGTATATATAGTATATGTTATTAGAGTTATTATTATATGTTAGTATATTTAGCCTAGTGTATATTAGTAGTTATTTTTGTATCTGTACTTAGGTATTATTTAAAATAGTTGAACATAACTAACATAGTGTAGTCATACTTAGTTTTTGATGCCCGTTTAGTTATAAATATGTTTAAGACATTGTAGTGGATCTTAATTGATTCTTTTGTACATAATTGACTCATTTATTTATTCTTTGATTCATTAATTCATTTTGTAAATATAATTGGCCTTTTTGGAATAAAAGAACATTTTTGGAACATAAAGAGTGATGTATATCAATAACTATCATCTAGTGAACGCCTTGGAATAAACCAGTAAAAATTATGTAAATAAATAAAATGACGCGACATTTGTTTGCATTGTGGCAACTATACTATAACAACGACACCATTGAAACATTGTTTTTAACATGCAAACAGTTTTGTGCGATCAAATTTTGGTGCCGTTGCCATGGAGGTAACTCTCCATACACCAAAGTTTTCTTTTATTCTTTATTTGCACATATTTTTGATTTCTTTGTAAATAAACATTCTTTCATTCATATTCTTTGTTGTATGTATATTCTTTTATTCAATTTATTCTTTGATTGGTTTTTGTATATAATTGTCTTACTAATCATCTGGTGTTTTTGTAGCACTTGAGTAGTGTTGTCTCAGGAGGAGTTTTTCCAAGAGCTGCATTTTCCTGCTTTAGTAGTTTAGTATAGTGGTAGTTTAGACTTAGGTTTATACTTAGGATATTTTGTTAAGTATAAGTTGTGAGAACTTGTTCTCACACATTTGTGTAATAACTTGGATTGTGGATTATATTTTCTCTACTCATCTCTCATTGACTAGATTTTTCTGTATTGATTTTGTTTTCGATTTGATTTTGCTTGTTGCATTAGAAAATCCAAAAAAATTATAAAATCAAAAAGACCAAAAATATTTCATCTCTTATCTAGCAATAGCATCTCATAGGCATCCATACTTAGGTTGCATTATTCTTGCTAGATTTCAATTCAGTCAAATTTTATTCATGTATAATTACTGGAGTCAAGTACGCATTTTCTATCCCTCTTGAGCTCCTGGCACCTTTTGCATTTGACTAAGATAAAAAGACTACCTTTTGCTTGAAAAAGATTAAAAAGCGAGATCAGTTTCATGAAATGCACATTTAAATATCAAATTAAATTCAAAAGGAGACATAAAAATTTGTTTGAAACCCTGATTGAGTTTTCAACGCTATTGTTCGAGCGTGGTAATTGCGTATTTGAAAATAGTGTCGTAGCTTGTAGTATAGTTGCGAAATCCTCTCGACAAAAATATTTCTAGATTAACGTGACTAAGAGTCCCGGTCGTTCGTCTCTGGGAGGCGTTTATGGAAATGCTAATCTTGATTTCGATCTTTTTCTCTATACTGGCTTAAAAATGAATGCCAATTTGTAATTATTTACGTATTCATGTGCGACATGCTATTGCAATAATATTAGAAATCAAAGCAGGCAACTTATTATCACAATAAAGATATTGCAAGCAAGCTCATGGAGATTTTTCACGCGCACACACACACACACACACATATATATAGAATTCAGAGATTTTTCATTGATTGCATGATGACGGTTACAGAGCAAAGCTAGAGGAAAGCTTGTACATGAAAGCTTAAAAGATTACTAGCTATCAGAAAATGTGTACACGTGCGGATCTACAGGAGATTGCATGTTCACCATGCAGGAGGGAGAGAAATAGCTACACTACTAAGAATAAAATAAGGCAGAGAAATTATAACTACTTATCTATCTAGCTATCAAAAGGAAGGGCATTTAGAGGTGGTCTCCAATGGCCTTTGAGGTGGTTGAGAGAAGGAGAGGCAGCCAATGGTGGGTAGGCCGACCCTTGCAGAGTGTTATGACCCGAACCTGGCCCTTTTTGGAATCCGGGAACGGCTCGCCTCAACTAACCCCAAGACCTAGTCATCCGACAAGAAACCAACCCGAACGCACGAAAGCAAACCACAAACCATGCATGCAAGTAGCTAAGCAATTAAATTAAAAGACAGCAACGGAAAATGGAATAGAGTTCAACAGAAATGACATGTCACAAGCGAGAAATAAAGGTATGGTTCATTAGCTAGCCATCACAATCGAAAAGCGTAACAACAACAGGTTTCCAACATAAGATAGAATCACTCACCAACAACAAAAACTTGGAAACGGAAATGGAGAAAGTACAACTACGGCTGGGCTCAATTGGGCCTAGCACCCTCTGCAACCGGTGGCACTGGCTGCTCAACGCCCTGACCTATACATGGTTACATATGACTGTGGTCAGCTAACGCTGAGTAGAGTGGTACGATAGAGTAGTTAATACATTTAAGCAGTAAAGAAAGCGGTAAATTATTCAATCATATTTCCAATTATTCAGTAACAACAGTTTCTGTTTAACAACTAAGTGTTTCTAATTCGATTATTCTAGTAAGGGTCCACAACATCTCTTAATCCACATGTTCCCTAAGGGAACGACCTTGATGCAATTTTCCCATGATGTAGGATGCCCACGTGGCACTCTCCTAGTCGGGAGAGCTCCGTGGTAACCCTACACCCAGTCTACAACCCTGTGGTCACGGTCGCGACGTAGCGGTGACTGCAGCACGTGCGATAAACGGATGGGTAGCTACCCTACACTAGCATGCAGTTAGTCCTTTCCATTAATGGGTATGCCCATGACAGAAACCATTCTTGCGCATTTGAAAGTCATCAGAAACTGTAGTATAGTCGCGCAAAAACGTTTGTCAAAAATTAAGTTTGTAAAAATTATGAGACTTTGAGTCCCGGTCGTTCGTCTCTGGGAGGCGTTGGTTTCACTTTTGAAATTGATCTTTTTACTACTCTACTTCATTTAAAGATGCACACCGATTTCTAATCTCCTAACAAAAACTTCACCACCTCTGTTATTAACTCAGATCACATGCGCATGCATCAAGTAAAATACGAAAGTGAACGTGTGAGTTTCTGTGTGCACAATTCTAGTGAGGTGGTGACTAGTTATGGAGAAAGCATCTATTGTTAGATTTTCAATATCCTCAGGAAACGATATGTTGGTGCGTAATAGATAGATAGTTAAAGAGCAGGCACTTAAATCATGCAAATACGATAATCATTCAGCTCGTGGTGATTTCAAACACATAAATATATATATATGTATATAAATGTGTTTTCATTCATTCATTGGGGAGTTGTTTGCACAAGGAATCTAAAGGAAAGCTTGTACATAAATGCTTGAAAATTAAACCTAGCTACCAGAAAATGATCGCATACAAGAATCGATGGGGGGATTTTGCATGCATCATTGGGGGAGAAGTAAGACTACACTACTAAGCAGTAAATAAAAGTAATAAAATTATAAAGAGCATGAATTAAATCTAGAAGAATAAAGGGCATTCAGGGGTGGTCGCCGATGGCCTTGGAGTGGTCAGGAGAAGAATGAGTGGTGGCCAATGTAGCTTAGGCCGACCCTTGGAGAGAGGTAGGGTTGATCCAGCATCCCAGCATGATGTCCTCCATGATGGTGGTGAGCTCGTGGAGGTGGAGTAGCTAGCTAAGTGAAGGTGGGCGTGAATGGAGCTAATGGAGTGAGTGGTGCAAATGGAAGCCAAGGGATGTGAATGGGTGCAAATGGCCACCCATGGGGTCTTTTTATAGACCCAATGGCTTCTCTCTAGAGAGGTGTGGAACACTCTAGAGAGAGTCCAAGAGTGGTCGGCCACATGTGGGTGGAGGTGGTTTTTGAGATCCAAAAATTATGGATCTCAATTTGAATGCCTCTTGGTTGCTAAATTTGGCAACCAAGAGGTGGCGCCACCTCAAGAGATCTCTAGAGAATTCTAGATAAGTGTGTACGTTAATGGGTGTGTGTGTGTGTATGTGGTCATGCTCTACATGGTTAGGTGGCTTAGGGTAGGTCCTAAGGGGTTTGTGTAGGTGTAGGTCTTGATTTTAGGGTTGCAAACCCTAATTGCTAAGGTGAAAATGCAATTAAACTCAACCTAAGTTTAATTGAATGAGTGTGAACTTAATTGAGAGTGAAATAACTCAATTAGGTTAGGTTTAGGTCAATTGGACTCTCACTAAGTCCAATTGAACTTGTGTGGGTTGAGATCTAAGCTCAATTGGACTCAATGAGTCCAATTGACTTAGGTGAAGGTAATTGACTTTGATTTAAGTCAATTAGGTTTGGTGAGGACCTAATTAGGTCCTTAGGTAGGTTTAAAGGTGGTGTACTAGGGTTAAGACACCTTAATTTAGGTTCCTATGGGGTTGGGATTAGGTTTAGGGAGCTAGAGATCCAAGATCAATACTTGAATCTCAAAACAGGGACTGGAGACCAGTATCAAACGTCCAATAATAGGATCATACGACTTATACTCAAAAATCAGTAGTCCAGACTTCAGTTCTGGACATCCAATTTGAGTCAGGGGGAAATCAAGGTTCTATTTTGGGTGCTTTGCAGAAATTGGACGTCTGACAAAGTGTCTGGACATCCAATAACACTGTAGAAGTGGGTTTGAGGTGTGCGAGAGATGGCTAAGGGCCCTAAACGTCCTATAGCTTATCTGGATGTCTAGATAAGGGTTGGAACTAGGGTTTTAAGGCTTCCTAGAGTGTTGTGACCTAATCTAAGGGTGGCTAAGGCTTGGGGAAGTCTCTAGGCTATCTTAGGGCTAGGATGGACCTATGCTCTTCACATTTTGCTGCTTTATTTCTACTTAATAGAATAGCAAACTTTTAACCCCCTCACAATATTTTTCCTATATCTAAACTAAGCCTTCTGCTCCAGTTTTGCTGCAACTCCCGTTATTCCTGATTCAGCTTCAGATCCTGCTCTAGATCTTCTTATTGCCTGTAATCGACATAATGCACTTAATCAGCACATTATAACATTATTTTATGCATAGTTAAAGGAAAGTAGTAAAGATGTAGATAATGCATATGCATGCATGAATTTCCCTAACTTATGCTAAGTCCTAGCTTAATTTAGGTCAATTAAGACCTATGATTGCTGCGCAATCATACCCCCATGCCTAAATCTTGCTAGTCCCTAGCAAATGCAAGACTAAATTATTTACAGCAAGGGTCCTTAAGGGACTGATTATTTTATCAATTGTATGCGTAGAGATTTTTCTCCTTTTTGTTTTCATCCTATGCTCTAGAAATCCAGGCAGTCGTGAAAGTGCAGCTATGTAGCTTTTGCAACTGATTCGAGTGAAAACTAATACACCTCTAAAGCTTGTACTTGATCCCTAGTAAAAATTCTAGTGGGGTAGGCGGACTTCTTCCCTCGGGGTACTCAAGATATTCTATGAATTTCACCCCAGCTTTAGGCTTAGGTAGAGAATCTCTAAGGGAAAGGATTATATATTTGGTGGCTCATTCTCACTTGGTGCTACATAGAGACTAGTACTACAGAATCTAGGTTCCCGGATTACTAAGTGACTCAACTCAGAGAAAGATGAGAAAAACAATGCTCCCTTTTGATTCCTTTGTATCTATTCTCTCTTACTCTTTTTCTTTTCCTTTTTTTTTTCTTTCTTAGAGCTCACAACTTTACCAAATTCACATATATGACTTGTATTTGGTGGTCTCATTAGGCATTAACACTTTAATTGAGTTCTCATAACCCTAACACTAAGTCGGAATTCCTCAACTAGTATTTGGGCGTCAGAAACACAAGAAAAATAGGTTAGGGCTATATTTGGTGGATCTCAATTTTATTTGGTGATATTGACTCGATGAAATAAGCACTAAATATTCATTCTTTTCTTTGCTTTTTCTAATTTTTTTACTTTTTCTTTCTTTCTTTTTTTTTTCTTTTTTTTCTTTTTCAACATCACACAACTAGCATACATCCATAAACTTTATTGAGGAGGCATTATTAGGGCTTGGTGGTACTCAAGAGACATTGGGTGACTTATTTGGTGGAAGTGCCTACTCACGGCACCGGGAAAGACGGATAGGACGGTGTATTTCTGACCTTGGCATCAATACCCTCCTTCAGCCAAGGATTCCATAAAGAATGGTCGTAACCATCCACCTTAGCCCTAGTTTTATGAGAACTCACTCTCCACGTATTTGCCTTATTTGGTGGCTCTCAAAATTTCGCACAAAAATGTATATGCGGGAACCGAGAGCGAAAACTATGTCTAATCTCAGAGTATCATCACCTAATTATCTAGGATTCTAGATTCCTCGCACTAATCTTAGAGCACCAGTACACTCTACTCTCATCTCACACTATTTCATGGATTTTTGGAAGAAAACCTGTCTGACTCCCAAAACACTGTCTAGGGGTTCAGGAAAAGAAGCACTGCTTCTTCACGACAGACTAAAGACGTTTATCAGTCTTCACCGTGAATCCATTGCAAATTCTACGTGTGTGTGAAAAATTATACTGGATTCTAGATTACAGGAATCAACTAGAGGATAAAATCCCTAATGCATTCTCTTAATAAAATAATCTTATTCATGAATGCAATATGTATATATGCTATAAACATGTAACCTCATATAATTTTTACTCCATGGATTTCCTGTATTGGGCTACAATCAGCTTGACCCTAAATTTAGAACAAGAGGTAAGCGGGTGAGTCGGAAGTGGCTGTTGCAGACGATTTCTAGCTCCAATGCGAGCATTGGAGTCGGTTGTTCTTTTATTTAGGATCGTAACGTACGTTTTACATGCAGCTTCGAGGTTTTCCTAAGTGTTGGCATAATTTTTTTTTTTTTCAGTTTTGTTGTATCTACCCCCCCATGCCTAAGTTCTTGCATGTCCTCATGCATGGATGTAAAAGAAAATAAATACTGCAGGGGGAGAGTGGGTAGAAATCACCTGTAATTGCTCTTGAAATTATATTAAGCCCCGGCCAACCTGTTAACATGCAATATACAAAAGGGACATATGCTAAAACAAAAATATGCTATATATAAAAATGGTTATATATAAATGATGGTGGAATGTGGAGTGAATGGTATTTATACGTGTTGAGTTTAACGCCTCCAGCTGGGCAAGCACTCAATCACACGTCCTCACTAAGATGAACAGTCTCGTCAAGTGGAGGAGGTTCTTGGGCCAAAAATGGCTTGAGGCACTGGCCATTTACCGTGAATATATGCCCAGATTTTAGGTCCTTGATCTAGACTGCCCCATTAGGATATGGCTGTATCACAACATACGGGCCAGTCCACTTGGACTTAAGCTTCCCCTCAAACAGTTTCAGTCGTGAATCAAATAACCAGACTTGCTGGTTGGGCGTGAATACTTTGCTTCGGATGTGGCGGTCATGAAAGTCCTTGGTCTTGTCCTTGTATATTAATGCATTCTCATAGGCCTCCTACCGGATTTCTTCTAATTCGCTGAGTTGGAGTTTCCGTTCTCGACCTCCTGAATTGAGGTCAAGGTTACATTTTCGCACCGCCCAAAAGGCGCGGTGTTCTAACTCTACAGGAAGGTGACAGGCCTTGCCATATACCATGCGATATGGTGACATTCTGAGTCGGGCCCTGTATGCGGTCCGATATGCCCAGAGTGCATCGATTAATTTGTCGGACCAATCCTTCCTATCTGGTCTAACCGTCTTCTGAAGAATCAGCTTGATTTGACGGTTATAAACTTCAGCCTGCCCATTGGTCTGCGGGTGATACGGGGTGGCTATGCGGTGATGTACCTCGTATTTCTTTAATAACAACCTGAAATGGGTGTGGATGAAGTGGCTTCCCTCGTCGCTAATCAGAGCGCGGGGTATTCCGAATCTTGCGAAAATATTTTCCATGCGAAAGAAATGACGGTCTTGTGGTCAGCCCGTCTCGCTGGGATGGCCTCGATCCACTTTGAGACATAATCAACGGCTAGCAATATGTACTCGAAGCCATGCGAGTTCGAAAAAGGGCCCATAAAATTGATGCCCCAGATGTCGAAAACTTCTACGACCATGATGGGTTGGAGTGGCATCATGTCTCTCCTGGTCATAGAACCAATCGACTGACATCGTTTGCAGTGTTGGGCATAATCATGTGTATCTCTGAAGATGGATGGCCAGAAAAATCCCAATTGCAAAATTTTTGCAGCGGTTTTCCATCCTGAGAAATGGCCACCACATGCATCATTGTGGCAGAAAGATAACACACTGGGGATCTCAGAGTCTGGGATGCATCTACGAATAACCTGATCTGCTCCAATGTGGAAGAGCAGTGAGTCATCCTTGAGGTAGTATTTAGCCTCTGCAATGAATTTGAGTTTCTGGTCCTTGGATAGGTTCGTAGGAATTTTGCCTATGACAAGGTAGTTCGTGAAATCCACATACCAGGGGAACTCAACAGAATGAATTGCAAAAAGAGATTCATCCAGAAATTGTTCATGGATAGGCAAGGAATAAGGAATGTGGTCTGGGTCCAATCTGGATAGTTGATCTGCCACAACATTTTGTTTCCTGGCTTTGTCACGAATTTCGATATCAAATTCCTGCAATAGAAGGATCCATCTAATGGACCATGGTTTGGCATCCTTCTTTGCCAACAAATGCCGAAGGGTGGAGTGGTCAGTGAAGATGATGACCTTGGACCCTAATAAATATGATTTGAATTTCTCCAACTCGAATACTACTACTAGCAATTCTTTTTCGGTGACAGTGTAATTATGCTGAGCCTCATTCAGCGTCTTGCTAGCATAGTATATGACAAAGGGTTGTTTCTCCCGACGCTGGCCTAAAACAGCACCGACAGCAAAATCAGAAGCGTCGCACATTATTTCGAAATCAAGTGACCAGTCAGGTGGTTAGAGAATCGGAGAGTTGGAAACAACTCCTCGTAAAGTCTAGAAGGCGCTAAGACACGAGGTATCAAATTCAAATGGGACATCAGTAACCAGGAAATTCGTCAAAGGCCGCACAATTTTTGAGAAATCGCGTATAAATCTCCGATAGAAGCCAACGTGACCCAAGAATGATCTAATCTGCTTGATCGAGCTAGGTGACGGTAAGTGGGAGATAATCTCTGATTTAGCCCAGTCGACCTCGAGTCCATTTTTGGAGATCCTGTGCCCTAGTACTATGCCATCCCTCATCATGAAATGGCTTTTCTCCTAGGATAGTACTAGGTTTACCTCAATACACCATTTTAGGATCTTGGTGAGGTTATCAAGACAAGATGCAAAATCATCTCCGAAAATGGAGAAGTCATCCATGAATACCTCCACATAGTCCCCAATCATGTCAGAGAAGATGACCATCATACAACGCTGAAATGTCGCTGGTACGTTGTAGAGGCCAAAGGGCATCCTCTTGAAGGCGAATGTTCCAAAGGGGCATGTGAATGTGGTCTTATCTTGATCTTCCGGGCTAATCGCTACCTGATTATACCCGGAGTATCCATCTAGAAAGCAGAAGAAACTACGTCCGGCTAACCGTTCCACGATCTAATCAATGAATGGCAAAGGAAAGTGATCCTTCTGGGTAGCCATGTTCAGTTTCCTATAGTCGATGCAGACCCGCCAAGATGTCGCAGTGTGGGTTGGGATGGATTCGCCCTTATCATTTTTCATGACGGTGAGTCCTGCTTTCTTGGGTACTATCTGAATTGGACTCACCCACTGGCTGTCTGAGATTGGATATACAATGCGTGCATCCAGCCATTTGATGATCTCCTTTTTAACAACCTCTAGCATATTCAGGTTTAGCCATCTTTGAGGTTGTCTCGAAGGTTTCACCCCCTCATCCGTGTAAATGTGATGAGTGCAATACGAGAGGCGAATACCGTAGAGATCAGCAATAGTCCACCCAATAGCAGCCCTATGGTCTTGAAGCGTAGAAATCAATTGATGCTCCTGTTCTTGGGTTAAGTGGGCGTTAATAATGACTGGATATGTCTCACTTTCACCCAAGAACATGTACTTGAGTGAGTCAGGTAAGGGATTCAATTCAATCATGGGTAGGTCGGAATCAGATATGAGAGTGGGAGGAGCAGAATCGAGGGTGGGAATCTGCTGATCCATGTGCACATGAATTCCCACTGATTCGCTACCTGCAAAATCGGTTGTAACTGAGTTAATGGAAAACTCGTTAGCTATAGTCACATCTTTTTGCAATAATAGGGGCGATTCAGTAATATATGGATCAGGATAGCTAGATTCAGGGGTGCTATGGTCAAAAGCACACCCTAAATAGTCAGATCCTCGGGGAGATATGTGCAATGTAGTGGTTTCAGTCCCGTGTGGATCAAGGTCTGAGAACCCTGATAGTGTAGACAAATGAGACATTGGGTCGTCACAAAGGAGCCCAATGTTACCATAGTAAGTCGAATCTTCATCTTCATCATCCTCCTCTATTCGATCATAGTCGAAGTTCTTTGCTGCCCTGAATATGTCTAGTCGAAGTCGCTCATTACCTAGGGCAATCTCCATACACCCGGATGCACAATCGATGTTCGCTCGAGTTGTCACCAGAAATGGGTGACCCAAAATAATTGGTGCATCTCGGAGATTAGGAGGAACTTCCATATCGAGAATGAAAAAATTTGCGGGAAAGCAGAACCCGTGGACTTTCACGATCACGTTCTCAACCACCCCCCTCGGTGTTTTGACTGATCTGTCAGCCAGTTGAATTGTAACTGAGGTGGGTTTCAACTCCCCAAATCGAAATCGATCAAATACGGCGGTGGGAGTTAAGTTGATGGACGAACCCAAATTTAGAAGGGCCCGATCAAATGGAGAATCCTGCAAGAAGCAGGATATGAGTGGGGTACCAGGGTCTTTCTTCTTCGATGGTAGGTCAGCTAGAATCATGGTGCTAGCTTCTTTCGATAATACCACCTGTTGTCCAATTCTCGGCTGTCGCTTCGGGGTACAGTAGTCCTTGAAGAACCTAGCGACAACGGGAGTGTGATCGATTGCCTTGAGGAGGGGGACCTGAATATGTACTTCCTTAAACATTGATTTCTAGTCCTCAAAATTCCGTGTGTCCTTTTTCCATACTACATTTCATGTCAGAGCCTCAGGAAAAGGGACAGGAATCTCAGGGTTAACTGGCCTCTTACCCTTATCTACCGCAAGTGGCTCCTGAGATGATGGAGTAGAATTCGCCTGTGGCGAGGGGTGGGAAAAATCAGAACCCGCCTGCCTAGGTGGTGGGTCGAATGTCTTCCTTCCGCTTCACAAAGAAACAATGTGTGCATTGGCTTGCTGTCCATGTGGTGGTGGGGGAGCGGAAGGGGCAGAATACTCGGGATTCTGCAAAGGCGCTGGCCTTGCGCGTAACTGGGTGGTGCAGGAGGTGCCTATAGTATGGCGTGTGCCTGTCCCTACGGTGCCTAAAACCTAGGCAGGACGCCTTGGTTTTGCACATATCAAGGATTTGGGACAAGTTGGGAGGGCAAGGCTCCTTGAGTCCTATGCTCCTGCAACAGCTAGTTCTGCGTGTTTTGTATGGTCTGAATATGATCAGCCATTGCCTTCATAATCTGCAAGCTATCTTCTGTAGACTTCGTCATCGATTCTTGTAGCTCCTCTTTCAGCGCCTCCAAAGGGTCAGCCCACTTTGGAAGGTGGTTGGCAGCTTGGTGCAATGGCTGGTATAATAAGCGGGGTTGTTGCTGCTAAGGTAGGAATGGCTGCTGCCTAGGGTACGTGTTTTGCTCATTCCTGTATTTCCTGGTCTGGTAGTGTGGATCTTGATGTGGTCTCTATGAATTACCAGACCAGGAGAAGTTTGGATGCTGGCGCCAACCAGGGTTATACGTCTCTGAGTACGGGTTATTACGCCCATATCCTTGGATAGAACTGACATCCTCGTAGGCCGAAGATGTCTGAGACGTATATTCGTCAAGGGGATACACATTATAATCTATAGGTGGTGCGTAACCCTGGTTGTAAGGTGACAGATCTGGATTATTCATGGGATCCTGATTTGCGGGATCTCGTAAATACGGAGAAGACGCATCTCGAGTGAGTAGATTAACTCGAGTAGGAGGGGCTCGGGATGCATAGGAGGATCTTGCGGCAGCAGAGCTCGAGTCGGATTGACCTTGACTGATCTGGTCAATCTTCTTCTCAATTAGGTTTATTCTATCCAGCTGCTTGATGATGATATCCATGTCGGCTCGAATAGAATCGGTGTGAGCCTCGTGGACACCAACCCGCTATTGACCAGGCCGCTGGAACTGGTTCATAGATGTGGCATTCATCGAGTTCTCCGCTAATGATTCGAACAGCTCAAATGCGTTGTTCTCGTCTTTTGTGAGAAAATTCCTACCGCTAGATGCATCAGCCAGATACCGATGTGTGTCATCCAACCCATGGTAAAAAATCTGATCTAAGTGCCATCTGGGTATACCATGATGTGGGCATTTTCGAAGAAGGTCGTGAAATCTATCCCATGCTTCGTGTAATTTCTCCCCAGCTCCATGGGAGAAAGTTGTGATTGCACACCGCATTGTGTTTGTTCGACCAAATGGGAAGAACTTTTGCAGGAATTCACGTCGTAATTCCAGCCAGGTTCCAATTGGCTTCCCAATGGTCTTGAACCAGTATGAAGCTTTATCCCTCAGTGAGAATGGGAAAAGCTTCATCAAAACAATCCCGAGATCAACATTCTTGGGTCGGATCGTTTCAGCGAGTTGACTTAGGTCCTCAAGGTGCTGGAATGGATCTTCTCTTGAGTTCCCATAGAAATGAGTGCCAATCAACCCAATTACATTGGGATTGAGCTCAAACGCATCTCCACCTATGGGAATTCTGACAAGAGGTGCGACAATTTGTGCGGCTGGGTCATAGAAATCCCACAGTTGTTCTCCTCAAGGCGGGTGCTGCATCCTATCAAGTGTCATAAGAATGAGATCAATGCTCTGCTGATGCCACTCCTCAGATTCGGTGACCTAGGCTTCCAGACGAGCCATCGGGTCCAGATTCTCAATATCCTGACCCGGTCTAGGTCCAGGTCCAGGATTTGCCATGGTGGCTCTTGGAGTGGAAGAAATGGGGGGAGAAGATAGTTCGGGAGAGGTGACTCGCATCCTTGGGAGTGGCTCCCAAGGTCCAACCAAGTGAGGTCAAAGTGACCTCCTTCCGTGCATACACCACCCGGCCCCTGGGTTGGTGTAGCCACGCAGGACAAGGCTAAGGTCCTGTCAATCAAATGGTCCTTATAGATCAAGTGACCAGATTTTTCATTAGGGATTTGAATTCCTGAAGGTAAGTTCATCGTACAACCGACTGAAGGTGATTCCTGCCTCTCAAGCTAACCCAGCCAGTCTGGTTACGAGGGGACTAAGTGGAAGGTTCCTCCTTTGGCTTACACCTCCAGTTCCATTGACCCCCGAGCCACGATCGTTTGACACTACCCTGCAGACTTAGTCACCTAGTTTGGCAAGAGAGGTTAAAAACACCCAGTAGTGTGACAACAAACTCGGGTTGATTTCGTGTTTTAAAATTAATTTTAACCTGTTTTCTTCAGTGGGGTTTGTGGTGAGTGGCCCACAAGGTGACCAAGCTCACCAACTAACTAGACTTGATTAAGTCTAGGTTAGTCTAAAGTGTGGTCTCTAGTTGTGACCCTAAAGGTTCAACATAAGTTGCATGCACTTCTAGGTTTTTTTTTTGTTTCAGCAAACCACAAAAGTAATGTTGGTTCTCTGGTAATAATTGGAATCCAATTAATTTGAAATTTTGAGAGCAGATTCCTTTTTCAATCAGTTTTTAGAGAATATTTTTTTGGAATTTTCATTGTTTCAACCGAATTTTTAGGGAATTTTGAATATCAGGGGATTACATCTGGAATTTTGACTCTTAGTCGATTTTTCACTTTGAAACAATATCAAATGACCTTAAAAAATTTGGGAAAAATATGGAAAATAAAGCCAATGAGATCAGATTTCAAACCAAACTATTTTTATTCAAAACAGATTCGCAAATTGCTTGGAATCGCTTTTTGAAATTTTAAAAATTTTGAATCTGGGTCAATTTGACCCCCATGCACTTCTCAAACTTTTAAAAATTGTATACTTGGAATTTTTTCAGAATAATGGTGCTGTTTGAAAGATGGTTTGAAAATGAAGGTTTAGCCCAAATTTCAGAATTTTTCGCTTACTAGTTTTTAGGCAATCAAATTTTTAAATCGAGCTTGAAATTTAGTCGAAAATCAGGAGATGGTGGAAAAGCTTTTTAAAGAGGTTTGAATTTGAAATCTAAACTTTCCACCAAAAATGTCTTTTTTTTTCTTTTTTTTTTCAAAACTTTTGCACATTTCTTTTTTCAAAAAGAAGTTTTTTTTCTTCCAGAAAGAATTTTTCAAAAGATTCAAAGAAAATATCTTTTTTTTTTCTTTTTCCAACTAACCTAGTTTCGAAAGGAAACCTCATCTAGATTTTTTTTTCAATTTTTTTTTCTTTTTCACAAAAATGAGAAAAATCTTTCTTCTTTTTTTCACAAAAGAGATTGCAGGAAGTAGATCTAGTCCTAGGGTTCAGAAAATAAACCTAATCTAAGAGATTGTAATGTGCACCTGATTTGTTTTCCATGCTCATTGTGTGCATAGATCTCATTTTTCTTTCGTTTTTCTTGTACATCAAAAACAAAGTAGAGAGAAATTTGTCAGTGATAGTCTAAAAGATCGAAATCAAAGAAAATGACGTTGCCTCCCCGGCAACGGCGCCATTTGACAGAAACCATTCTTGTGCATTTGAAAGTCGTCAAAAATTGTAGTATAGTCGCGCAAAAACGTTTGTCAAAAATTGAGTTTATAAAAATTATGAGACTTTGAGTCCCGGTCGTTCGTCTCAGGGAGGCGTTGCTTTCACTTTTGAAATTGATCTTTTTACTACTCTACTTCGTTTAAAGACGCATGCCAATTTCCAATCACCTAACAAAAATTTCACCACTTCTGTTATTAACTCGGATCACATGCACATGCATCAAGTAAATTACGAAAGTGAACGTATGAGTTTCTATGTGCATGATTCTAGTGAGGTGGTGACAAGTTATGGAGAAAGCATCTATTGTTAGATTTTCAATATCCTCAGGAAACAACATGCTGGTGCATAATAGATAGACAGTTAAAGAGCAGGCACTTAAATCATGCAAATACGATATATATATATATATGTGTGTGTGTGTGTTTTCATTCATTCATTGGGGAGTTGTTTGCACAAGGAATCTAAAGGAAAGCTTGTACATAAATGCTTGAAAATTAAATCTAGCTACCAGAAAATGATCGCATACAAGAATCGATGGGGGGATTTCGCATGCATCATTGGGGGAGAAGTAAGACTACACTACTAAGCAGTAAATAAAAGCAATAAAATTATAAAGAGCATGAATTAAATCTAGAAGAATAAAGGGCATTCAGGGGTGGTCCCCGATGGCCTTGGAGTGGTCGGGAGAAGAATGAGGGGTGGCCAATGTAGCTTAGGCCGACCCTTGGAGAGATGTAGGGTTGATCCAGCATCCCGGCATGATGTCCTCCATGATGGTGGTGAGCTCGTGGAGGTGGAGTAGCTAGCTAAGTGAAGGTGGGCGTGAATGGAGCTAATGGAGTGAGTGGTGCCAATGGAAGCCAAGAGATGTGAATGGGTGCAAATGGCCACCCATGGGGTCTTTTTATAGGCCGAATGGCTTCTTTCTAGAGAGGTGTGGAACTCTCTAGAGAGAGTCCAAGAGTGGCCGGCCACATGTGGGTGGAGGTGGTTTTTGAGATCCAAAAATTGTGGATCTCAATTTGAATGCCTCTTGGTTGTTAAATTTGGCAACCAAGAGGTGGCGCCATCTCAAGAGATTTCTAGAGAATTATAGAGAAGTGTGTGCGTGAATGGGTGTGTGTGTGTGTATGTGGTCGTGCTCTACATGGCTAGGTGGCTTAGGGTAGGTCCTAAGGGGTTTATGTAGGTGTAGGTCTTGATTTTAGGGTTGCAAACCCTAATTGCTAAGGTGAAAATGCAAATAAACTTAACCTAAGTTTAATTGAATGAGTGTGAACCTAATTGAGAGTGAAATAACTAAATTAGGTTAGGTTTAGGTCAATTGGACTCTCACTAAGTCCAATTGAACTTGTGTGGGTTGAGATCTAAGCTCAATTGGACTCAATGAGTCCAATTGACTTAGGTGAAGGTAATTGACTTTGATCTAAGTCAATTGGATTTCGTGAGGACCTAATTAGGTCCTTAAGTAGGTCTAGAGGTGGTGTACTAGGGTTAGGACACCTTAATTTAGGTTCCTATGGGGTTGGGATTAGGTCTAGGGAGCTAGAGATCCAAGATCATGACTTGAATCTCAAAACAGGGACTGGAGACCAGTATCAGATGTCCAATAATAGGATCAGATGACTTATACTAAAAAATCAGAAGTCCAGACTTCAGTTCTGGACATCCAATTTGAGTCAGGGGGAAATCAAGGTTCTGTTTTGGGTACTCTGCAGAAATTGGACGTCTGACAAAGTGTCTGGACGTCCAATAACACTGCAGAAGTGTGTTTGAGGTGTGCGGAAGATGGCTAAGGGTCCTGGACGTCCTGTAACTTATCTGGACGTCCAGATAAGGGTTGGAACTAGGGTTTTAAGGCTTCCTAGGGTGTTGTGACCTAATCTAAGGGTGGCTGAGGCTTGGGGAAGTCTCTAGGCTATCCTAGGGCTAGGATGGACCTATGCTCTTCACATTTTACTACTTTATTTCTACTTAATAGAATAGCAAACTTTTAACCCCCTTACATTATTGTTCCTATATCTAAACTAGGACTTCTGCTCCAGCTTTGCTGCAACTCCCATTATTCCTGATCCAGCTTCAGATCCTGCTCTAGATCTGCTTATTGCCTGCAATCAACATAATGCACTTAATCATCACATTATAACATTATTTTATGCATAGCTAATGGAAAGCAGTAAAGATGCAGATAATGCGTATGCATGCATGAATTTCCTTAACTTATGCTAAGTCCTAGCTTAATCTAGGTCAATTAAGACCTATGATTGCTGCGCAATCAGCCCACAACGTATATCATAGAATAGAATAGGGGTCTCACCCCTCAACAGTCTACGTACCCTCGCCTGACTATCCTGGTTTGCCCAGCGAGCCTCACCAAAGTCAGTGTAGGGAGGCCAATCCTAACCTCGGATCCCAACCCAAGGGGCAGCTAGCCCTCGCCCTACACAGAAGTGATTGTAGCTCTCCTCAGTATCACGTACACGAGGGCTAGCTCACTTTCAATAACCAAGACCATACAACCAACCAACTAGCCCGCAGGCAACTTGTTCCATCACACGTCATATTTCCATATCGCAACATTTTGATTCCCTTCCTAGTTCCCCGTAGAGTTCGTGCATAACATACATCTCATTCCAATACATGGTAGGTATCTCTAGTCACAATCTGATTTCTTAATTACATAATAGGTAGCTCGTGATTCAACATAATAAGAAGCATCACAGCAATTAAATATACAATTTCTCACAGTAGGGCTTTAACCACATTCATTCTCAAGTTATAACAGGCTAGGTTCATGCAACAAATATCACCATTCACATTCTAAGTCCTAGGGTTCATCTCATGCCCTAGATTTCAAGTAGATGATTCTGATTTAGCATGTACTTTAAGAAATTAAACCACAGGAGTCGAGAGGACCACTCTACTAAGGTAAACGGGAGATGTGGGGGCACAAACGGCTGATCTCACAGCCTCCGTAGGTCCTATGCGCACCACGAACAGATGCCCTATTCAAACGGTTGGTCAAACCGGACATTAATATTTGACTAGCATTTTACCATGTCAAAACTAGCTCAAAACAATGAGTGAAAGGTTCCAGCACATAGGAAAATCTGACAAAAAGCCAACGGAACTTTGTCTGCGAAAAATCAACTTCGTTTAGGCCCTGAACTGGCCCAAACACACTTCTCGGTTCACCCAAACTGTTCAAGGCAGGTTGGTCTAGCTGGACCGCTGCCTGATGCGTGAAATAGGGATATCAGACCAGCATCAAATGTCTTAAATGTAAGCAGAATGCTCACCTTGTTCTCTATGTTTTTTTAGACGTCTGGAACTCTTCACAGTCGTCTAAGGGTGCTTCCAGACGTCTGGCACAGCTCTCGGTCATTTGGGAGGGAGGTAAGATGTCTGACGATGCTTCCAGACATCCTAAAGTGCCTCAAATATCGCACTTGCGCTCCTTCCCAACGGTCTTGCAACTGCACAGGCATGCGCAGTAAGGATCACGACCTTAGGCATGCATGTATGAAAGACACAAGGTTCGAACAAAGGGATACCTCTGCAATCCACGTGCTTTTAGACGTCCTAATCTCCCTCCAGATGTTCGATAACCCCTTCAGACATCTTGTGAATGCCACAGACGTCTGATACAACAGAAAATGCCCACGCATCCCTCCTTGTGAGCTCTCTTTGGCCCTGTGTAAGCACACCACCCATGAAATGATCTGACTTACGACCACTAGTGTAGGAAAACCTATACATCATGCATAAGCCTCAAACAGGGCATTACCTCGATATTTCACACTCTGTCAGACGTCTGGTGTCACCTCCAGATGTCTGGCGACTCCTTCAGATGTTTGGAGAGTGTCACAGATGTCTGATTCTACGGAAAAATGACTCTGTAGAACCCTTCATGGAGCTTCCTTCTCCTCGCGAAGTCTCCCCCCATTAGGAGTTGTAGCAGCTCCTACAATGGTGTGTAGAGCCTCCTCCTCCTTGAAAGCTTGTCGCAAGCACGGCTCCTCCGCACTCTTTGGCAACTCCTCCTCACAAGCTCACGCTCCAGCAGCTCGTGCTCCTTGCATGGGCTGGGGGACAACGGGGATGGAAGGGGGAGGAGAGGTGTGTGCGCCACAGGGAGGGGTATAGGGAGAGTGGGGGCTCAGATTTTGAGGTAAGGGGGTTTTAAATAGGGTAGGGGGTAGGGTTAGGGTTTAGGGTGGAGTGGAGGTGCGTGGGGTTAGGATATTTTGCAAGAATGACCCCATAAAAGCCTCCTTTTTTCGCAGAGCCCCCAAGACAAGTTCCAGGGGGTAACAAATTGTGACAAACCCCCCTCCAGAAGTTGAAAACTTCGTACGAGGTCTCTTTGGGTGCTCAGAAATTTACAAACAACCCACTAAATTCTAGGAAATGGCCAAACAACCCATGAGAAGGGTCATTTCAGAGAGGTTGTGGAGAGCTTTCTCTAGTCTTTGGTGTGGAGATGGGAGTGGTGATGATGATGGAGCTCGTGGATGGAAGTGGAATGGAGGTGGAGTGCTATGGCTTGATGGCTTGATTGGCTAGATAGGTGCATGGCCGTCCAAGAGAGTCTTTTTATAGACTCTTCGGTGGCCTTCAAGTGGTTTCTCTTGAGAACTATAGAAGACTCTAGAGAAACTTCCATCTTGGCATGAAGATGGATGGGAGTAGGTCTTCTTAGATCCACAATTCATGGATCTAAGAGAAGACTCTCCCTTGGTTGCTATTTTTAGCACCCAAGGGTGGCGCCACTTAGAGAGGAGTTTAGAAGACTCTAGGTGTGTGCAGCTAGGTGAGTGTGTGCGAGTGTGTGCATGACTATGTGGGTGTGGTTAGGTGGTTTAGGTCAAGTCCTATAGGTCTAGGTGGTTAGGTTTAGGTAGGCTCCTAGAATTAGGGTTATAAACCCTAATACTAAAGTGATTGTGCAATTAAACTTACCAAAAGTTTAATTGAATGAGTGCAAACCTAATTGAGAGTGAGATTACTCAATTAAGTTGGGCTTAGGTCAACTGGACTCTCATTGAGTCCAATTGGACTTGTGCCGGTTGAGATCTGAACTCAATTGGTCTCTATGAGTCCAATTTACTAGGCAATTGTGATTGACTATGATCCAAGTCAATTGGGCTTATTGAGAAGCTAATGAGGTTCTTAGGAAGGTCTAGAGGTGGTGTAGTAGACTTAGGGTACCTTAATTTAGGTTTCCAAGGGGTTGGAATTGGGTTTAGGGACCTAGGAACTCATGATCCAACCTTGAATTCCAAAATAGGGATTGGAGAGCGGTTCCAGACATCCAAGTTAAGTGTCAGACGACTTATACTCAAAAGTCAAAAGTCTAGACCTCTTGTATGGATGTCCAATTTGAGTTACGGAAGAATCAAGGTTCTATCTTGGGGATTCTACAAAAATTGGATGTCTAACCAAGTGTCTGGATGTCTAATAACACTGCAGACAAGGGTTTAAGGTGTGCGGGTTGTGGTGAAGGGTTTTGACCGTCCAATAACTTATCTAGATGTCCAGATAAGGGCTGGACTAGGGTTTTGGGGTTTCCTAGGCTATGGTGACCTAATTTAAGGGTGGTTGAGTCTTAGGAAAGCTTCTAGGGCTATCCTAGGGCTAGGAATGATCTTAAGTTAATAATTTAACTCTGTGTTACTTTTACTTAATAGAGTAACATACCTCAACCCGTACATTATTTCTCTACTACATTTTATTCTAATCCTCTGCTCCAGCTCTGCTGCATCACCAGCTTCAGATCCAGCTTCAAATCCAACTTCAGATCTAGCTCTTGAGCTTCTTATTAACTACAATTTATATAATACACTTAATTAATACATTATATCATTATTTCATGCATAGCTAAGGGAAAGTAGTAAAGATGCAATTAATGCTCATGTATGCATGGATTACACTAGCTTATGTTAAGTTCTAGCCTAATTTAGGTCAATTAAGACCTATGATTATTGCGCAATCATATCCCCATGCCTAAATCTTGCTAGTCCCTAGCAAATGCAAGATTAAGTTATTTACAGAAGGGTCCCTAAAGGATTGATTATTTTTTATCAAGTGTATGCCTAGACATTTCTTTCCTTTTCGTGTTCATCCTAAAATCTAGAAATCCAGACAATCGTGAAAGTGCAGCTATGTAGCTTTTGCAACGAATTCGAGTGAAAACTGATTCACCTCTAAAGCCTGTACTTGACCCCTAGTAAAATTCTAGCATGAGGCAAACTTCATCCCTCGGGGTATTCAAAATATTCTATGAATTCCACCTTGGCTTTAAGCTTAGGTAGAGAATGTCAGAGGGAAACATTTTTTATTTGGTGGCTTTCTCTCAATTGGTGCTACATAGAGGTTAGTACTATAGAGTCTAGATTCTCAAATTGTTAAGTAAATCAACCCAGATAAAGGCAAGAGAAACTATGCTCTCTTTGGTTCCTTTGTATTCACTATCTCTTTTTTCTATATTCTTTTTTTTTTCTTTTCTTTTTCTTTTTGAGCTCACAATCTCATCAGATTTATACATATATTACCTATTTGGTGGTCTCATATAGCATTAACACTTTAATAGAGTTCCAATAACCCTAACACTAAGTCGGAATTCCTTAGCCAGTATTCGGATGATCAGGAATACAAAAAGGTAGGTTAAGGTCATATTTGGTGGATCACAATTGTGGTGGGTAATGTTGTTTCAATGCTATTAAAATAAATACTACAACACTCACAAACTCATCACTCTCTTTTTTTCTGCTTTTTCTTTTTTTTCTTTTTCTAATTTTTTTCTTCTCTCTTTTTCTTTTCCTATATATATTTTGATTTTTTCAAATTTTTCTTTGCTCTCTATATTTTTTTGATAATTTTTTTTCACACAACTCAATACAGCACATGACATATGCGACTTTTATTCATGAGGCATTATTAGGGATTGGTGGTACTCAAGAGATATCGGGTGGCTTATTTCATGGAAGTGCCTACTCTCAGCATCGGGAAGAGATGGATAGGACAGCGTATTCCTAACCTTGACATCAATACCCTCCGTCAGCTGAGGATTCCATAAAGAATGGTTGTAACCATCCACCTTAGTCCTAGTTTTATGAGAACTCAATCTTTGCATATTTGCCTTGGTTGGTGGCTCTCAATATTTCTCACAAAATGTATACGCAGGAACCGAGAGCAAAAACTATGCCTATTATCTGAGTATTATCACCTACTTATCTAGGATTCCAGATTCCTTGCACTAATCTTAAAGCACCAGTACTCTCTACTCTCATCTCACATTATTTGGTGGATTTTTAGAAGAAGATTTGCCTGACTCCCAAAACACTATCCAGGGATTCAGGAAAAGAAGCGCTGCTTCTTCTCGACAGACTGAAGACATTTATCAGCCTTCACCGTGAATCCATTACAAGTTCTACTTGTGGGTATGAAAATTGTACTGGATTCTAGATTACAGGAATCAACTAGAGGATGAAATCCCTAATGCATTCTCTTGATAAAATCTTATTCATGCATGCACTATGTATATATGACATATACAAGTAACCTCTTTAGTTTGTACCTCATAAAATTCCCTTTTTAGGTTACATTCAGCTTGGTCCTAAATTTAGAACAGAAAGGTGAGTGGGTAAGTCGAAAGTGGCTGTTGCGAACGATTTCTAGCAAATTCTTATATTTAGGATCCTAAAGTACATATAACATGCTGATATGAGGTTTTCCTAAATGTTGACATAAAAAATTTTCAATTTTGATATGTCTACCCCCCCATGCCTAAGTTCTTGCATGTCCTCATGCATGAATATAAAAGAAATTAAATACAATAGGGAGTAAATGGATAGAGATCACCTGGAACTTGCTCCTGAATTTTCATTCAGCACTGGCCAACCTGATGATATGCAATATGTAGAAAAATATGTTCAAAGAAAATATGCTATGTATAGAAATATATTAGATGTTATTTGTACATGCTAAGTTTAATGCCTCTAGTTGGACGAAAACTCAATCATATGTCAATAAAATGAATGATTTCGTCAGTAGGAGGAGGTTCCTAGGCCATAAATGGCTTGAGTCACTGGCTATTTACCGTCGAAACATGCCCAAATTTTGGGTCCATGATTCGGACCACCCCATTAGGATAGGGGTGAATCACAGTAAACGAGCCAATCAACTTAGACTTGAGTTTCCCTGCGAAGAATTTTAGTCTTGAATCAAACAACTAGACTTGTTAGTTGGGCGTGAATTCTTTTCTCTGGATGTGGTGGTCGTGAAAGGCCTTGGTATTATCTTTGTATATCAATGTGTTCTCATAGGCCTCTTGCTAGATCTCTTCTAATTCACTGAGTTGGAGCTTCCTTTCATAACCTCCTGCATCAAGGTTAAGATGACACTTTTGTATCGCCCGAAAGGCGTGGTGCTCCAGCTTAACAAGAAGGTGACAGGCCTTACCATATACCTTACGATACATCGACATTCCGAGTGGGGCCTTGTAGGTGGTTCGATATGCCCAAAGTGCATCGATTAATCTGTCGGACTAGTCCTTCCTATCTGGTCTAACTGTCATCTGGAGGATCAGCTTGATTTGATGGTTAGACACTTCAGCATGTCCATTGTTTTGTGGATGATACAGGGTGGCTATATGGTGATGTACCCCATACTTCTTTAATAATGACCTAAAGTGGGCGTGGATGAAGTGGCTTCCCCCGTCGCTAATCAGAGTGCGGTGTATTTCGAATCTCTCAAAGATGTACTCTCGTACAAGAGCAATGACGGTTTTATGATCAGCTCGTCTCACTGGGATGGCTTCAATCCACTTCAAGACATAGTCAATAGCTTAGCAGTATGTACTCGAAGCCATGTGAATTCAGAAAAGGGCCCATAAAATCGATGCCTCAAACGTCGAACACTTCTATAACCAAGATGGGTTGGAGAGGCATCATGTCTCTCCTGGTCATAGAACCAGTCGATTGGCATCACTTACAGCATTTGGCATACTTGTGTGTATCTCTAAAAATAGTTGGCCAAAAAAATCCTGACTGCAAAATCTTTGCAGCAATTTTTCAGCCCGAGAAGTGACCACCATAGGCCTTACTGTGGCAAAAAGATATCACACTCGAGATCTCAAAGTCTGGGATGTATTGCCTGATAATCTGATCTGCTCTAATGCGGAAGAGCAAAGGGTTGTCCCAGAGATAGAATTTGGGCTCAGCTATGAATTTGAGCTCTTGGTCTTTGGATAGTTTCGCGGGAATCTTGCATGTGACAAGGTAGTTTGCAATATCCATGTACCAAGGAAACTCAACAGATTGAATTACCAATAAAGATTCATTTGGAAATTGGTCTGAAATAGGTAGAGAATATGGGATGTGGGTTGGGTCCAGTCTAGATAAGTGATCTGCCACAACATTTTGTTTTACAACTTTGTCGCGTATTTCAATATCAAACTCCTGCAATAGAAGGATCCATCTGATAAGATGGGGTTTGGTATCCTTCTTTACCAACAAATGCCGAAGGGTGGAGTGGTCTGTGAAGATTATTACTTTAGACCCTAACAGGTATGATCGAAACTTCTCTAACCCGAACACTGTTGCTAACAGTTCCTTTTTAGTAACAGTATAATTACGCTGAGCCTCATTCAGCGTCTTGCTAGCATAGTATATGACAAAGGGTTGTTTATCCCGACGCTGGCCAAAAATAATACCGACGATGAAATCAGAGGCGTCACACATCATCTCAAAATCGAGCGACCAATGGGGTGGTTGGAGAATTGGAGAATCAGAGACAGCACTTCGTAAAGTCTCGAAGGTGTTGATACATGAGGTGCTAAAATAGAATGGGGCATCGGCTACCAGGAGATTCGTCAATGGCTGTAATATTTTCAAAAATCATGCATAAATCTCTGGTAGAATCTGACGTGACCCAAGAATCATCTGATTTGCTTGACTGAGCTAGGTGGAAGCAATCGTGATATAACTTCAGATTTAGCTCGACCGACCTCGAATCCATTTGTAGAGATCTTGTGTCCTAGTACAATGCCATCCCTCACCATGAAATGCTTTTCTCCCAGGATAGTACTAGGTTTACCTCAATACATCATTTCAGAATCTTGGTGAGGTTATCAAGACAAGATTGAAAATCATCTCCAAAAATGGAGAAGTCATCCATGAACAACTCTACATAATCCCAAATCATGTCAGAGAAGATGGCTGTCATGCAGCGCTGAAATGTCGCTGGTCCATTGCAGAGGCCGAAAGGCATCCACTTGAAAGCGAATGTTCCAAAGGGACATGTGAATGTGGTCTTGTCTTGATCATCCGGGCTAATTGTTACTTGATTATACCCGGAGTATCCATCCAAAAAGCAAAAGAAACTATGTTTGGCTAATAGCTCCCAGATCTAATCAATGAACGGTAAAGGAAAGTGATCCTTCTGTGTAGTCGTGTTCAGTTTCCTGTAATCTATGCAGACCCTCCATGATGTCTCAGTGTGGGTTGGGATGGATTTGCCCTGATCATTTTTCACTATGGTGAGTCCTACTTTCTTGGGCACTATCTAGTCGGACTTACCCATTGGCTGTCAGAGTTTGGGTATACAATATCCGATCCTGCCATTTGATGATCTCCTTCTTAACAACCTCTAGCATATTCGATTCAGCCGTCTTTGAGGTTGTCTCGAGGGTTTCACCCCCTCATCTGTGTAAATATGATGACTATAATATGAGGGGCGAATATCGCGGAGATCAGCAATACTCCACCCTATAGCAGCCCTATGGTCTTGTAATACCGAAATCAGTTGATGCTCCTGTTCTTGGGTTAAGTGAGCACTAATGATGACTGGGTATGTCTCACTCTCGCCTAAGAACACATATTTAAGTGAATCAGGTAAGGGCTTCAGTTCAATCATGGGTGGGTCAGAGTTAGAAATGAGGATGGGAGTCAGAATAGGAGGAGCAAAATCGAAGGTGGTAATCTGATGATCCTGATATGTGTGAATTCCCACTAATTTGCCACCTACAACATACTTGGTTGTGACTTCATTAACGAATAGCCTATTTGTTGTAGTCATGTCTTCCTGTGTCAACAGGGGCAATTCAGTAATGTGCGGATCAGGATAGTCAGTGTTAGGGGTGCTATGGTCAGATATACACCCTAGACAATCGGATCCGCAAGGAGAAATGTGCAGTGTAGCAGTCTCAATCCCGTGTGGATTGAGGTCCAGAGACCTTGATAGTGTAGACGAATGAGACATTAGGTCTTCACAAAGGAGCCCAATGTTACCACAATATGCTGCTTCTTCGTCTTCACCATCCTCCTCGATGCAATCATAGTCAAAGTTCCTAGATGCCCTTAATATGTCAATTCTAAGATGCTCGTTTCCTAGGGCAATCTCCATACACCCGGATGCACAATCAATGCTTGCTCGGGATGTCGCTAGAAATGGGCGACCTAAAATAATTGGTGCATCATGGAGATTAGGAGGAACCTCCATATCGAGAATAAAAAAAGTCCGCAGGAAAGCAGAATCCACGGACCTTAACAATCATGTTCTCAACCACCCCCCTCTGTGTTTTCAATGATTGATCAGCTAACTAAATGGTAATGAGGTGGGTTTTAACTCCCCGAATCCGAATCAATCAAATACAGCAGTGGGAGTTAAGTTGATGGACGAACCCAGATCTAGAAGGGCTCGATCAAATGGAGAATCCTGCAAAAAGCAGGAAATGAGTGGGGTACCAGGGTCTTTTTCTTCGGTGGTAAGTTGGCTAGAATCATGGCGCTAGCCTCCTTTGACAGTTCTGCTTGTCATCCAATTCTTGGTTGTCGCTTCGGGTACAGTATTCCTTGAAGAACCTAGCAACTGCAGGAATGTGATCGATGGCCTTGAGGAGAGGGACCTGAATATGCACTTCCTTGAACATTTACTTCAGGTCCTCAAAATTCCACATATCCTTTTTCCAAGCTACATTTCGCGTTAAAGCCTCTGGAAAAGGAATAGGAATCTCAAGGTCAAGTGGCCTCTTGCCCTTATCTTCCTAAGGTGGTTCCTGAGATGAAGGAATCGAACCATCCTACGGTGGAGGGTGTGAAAAATCAGGACCCGCCTACCTAAATGGTTGGTCGTATGTCTTCTTTCCGCTCCTCAGTGAAACAGCTTTAGCATCGGCATGCTGTCCATGAGGTGGTTGAGAAGTGGAAGGGGTTGAGTAATCAAGGTTTTGTAACAAGGGTAGCTGGCCTTAAGCATAGCCAGGTGGTACAGGAGGCGCCTGTAATATGGCATGCGCCTGTCCCTGTTGTGCCTGAAACCTAGGTGGGGCACCCTAGTTCTGCATATATTGTGGGTTTGGGATAGGTTGGGAGGGCAAGGCTCCCTGAGTCCTATGCTCCTGCAACAGCTGGTTCTGCGTGTTCTATATAGTTTGTATCTGGTTAGTCATTTCCTTCATGATCTGCAAGCATCCTATGTAGACTTCCTCATCGATTCTTGCAGCTCCTCTTTTAGTGCCTCCAAAGGGTTGGCCCGCTTTGGAGGGTGACTGGTAGCTTGGTGCAGCTGCTGATACATGGAAAGCAATTGTTGTTGTTGAGATGGGAATGGTTGCTACCTAGGATATGTGTTCTACACATTCCCGTACTGCCTAGTTTGGTAGTGTGGATCTTGATGTGGTCTCTGCGAGTTACCAGACTAGGAGAAATTTGGATGTTGGCGCCAACTAGGGTTGTACGTCTCCGAGTACGGGTTATTATGTTAGTATCCCTGAATGGCATTGATGTCATCGTAGGTCGACGATGTCTAAGACATATATTCATCAAGGGAATACACATTAAAATCATCGGGTGGTGTGTAACCCTGATTTTGTGGTACCAGCTCGAGGTGATTCGTGGGATTCCAATATGCGGAGTCTCGTGAATACGGAGAGATGCATCCCGAGTGAGTAGATTAACTCGAGCAGGAGGGGCTTGGGGTGTGATGTAGACACAATTATTGAGGGTAAAATGCCTATTCATGCATGTTCCTAGGCTTAGATTTTCATTTCATGTTATAAATATTGCATAACATACATCATTTTGCATTTAGAGGAGTATATAATTTAGGTTAATTACGCCTTTTTATGGTCAGGAGAGAAGGATATTTATTTTGAAGTCTCGAATTGATGATCCGACCAAACATATTTGATCAAGACGACGATCGGAGTCCAAT
Organism: Thalassia testudinum; assembly: GCA_037157565.1. Taxonomy (NCBI): domain Eukaryota; kingdom Viridiplantae; phylum Streptophyta; class Magnoliopsida; order Alismatales; family Hydrocharitaceae; genus Thalassia; species Thalassia testudinum. The sequence goes on along the minus strand of JAZHRO010000055.1, from coordinate 89,185,462 downwards.
GCTTCCAAAATAGCCTCGATCGGAGTCCCATAGCACCATATGCAATCCAAGGAAGATCAACGGTTGAGGGACTAGGTGATGCAATATGAAGTGTCAAACGACAAATCCGATCGCACGGATGGATTTAGGTCAACGAACGTATCCCAACGGTGTGAAAATCGACTCAATCTAACCTCTATAGCATCCCCTACAAAGGAAAGAAGATGGATGGCTCAGATTGCACCACGTGGTGCAACCCAGGCCACCCATGTGCACGCATGCGCCACTGCACGCGCATAGCAATGTGGGCACGTGGGGGCACGCACGCGCAAGCCCAGTGACGCATGCAGCAGCGCAGCGCGCGCGTAGAGGTAGCGGCAACAGTGGCGCGTATCGTGCCTGTGTGCATGACAAGGGCGCGTACAGTGTGTGCTAGCGGTGCGGCAGTAGGGGTGTGTGAGCGGGATCTTCAGCAACATTTGCGGCGGATCTTCAACGACTATGATTGTCACCAAATGTCCTATATACGAATTTGATTCTTTCCTCCACTATAAATGGACCCCTAGCCCTCCCATTTTTCTTCATCTCTTCCTTTCTTCCTCTCACCACCACCAAGGCTCTACAGAAAGCTTGTCCCAAGACCGGGATGCTCCTCTAGAGTAGAAAAGAAAATAGTTTTCCCACCTCTCATCCCCATTCGTGGAGCATCCTGTGGCCATCCTCTCATCATCCTTCAGGAAGAAGATCCTCGCCACGATGTCGTCCTACCCCATCCTCCCTCCTCCGGCTCTGTCCTCCTTTGTCCCTCTCCTCACCACCTTCCTCCAAGCGACGTCAAAGCGAGTTGTCCTCTAAGCAACCATCGAGGGGGATTTCTCTCACCTCTTTCTATCTTTTTTGGCTTTTGTAGTGTAGTTTTCCTACTTTCATAATTGTAGAAAACATTCATGAGATAATAGATGATTGTTTCTCTCTCTTTTTTTTTTTTGCAAGTAGATAAAGTTTTCATCGACCTAATCTCTTGCTTGATAAAAATACAAAAAAATTAGAAAAGATAAAAATGACAAAAACAAATAAAAGCGAAACGTGGATTTTTATAAAACCAAACGTTCGCCTCCCCGTGTTTGACTTGGGACTCACTTTTCGAGTTTCAGTTATAAATATTATTTGATAGACGTGTTTTGCTAGCTACGATGACGGGTCCTCCGAATCTCGAGTTTAATTCGCGAAGCACGCCCACATCATTTTGACACCGTTGTCGGGAAGGCAACGCTCCTTGGCTTTTCTCGTGTTTTTTCCACCTTACCTAACTTTTATCTCACTTTGTCTTTGATCTTACTGTGATTGTAGGGACTCTTCCAAGGAGGGCCTAAGCGGTTAGATCGGAGAAAAGTGCGGATGAAGGTTTTGTAAGTGTACCCGCACCACCCCCACCTTAGTTTTCATTCCATAACCTAATAACTCAAACCCAAATCAACTTAGGTGTTTTCTATAAACCCTAGGATAGATTTGGTTGTTTGTTTGCCACCTCCACTCATCTCGCCATCCACATAAAAAAAAAGGTTATCTGATTGTGGGATTTTCTGAAAGAGACACACCTTAACACCCACAACATTCGACTTAAGGCAGACCACTCCACTATGATTCTACCATTTAACCAGGATCTAACCTGTGGACCTGATACACTTCAACTCCAAACACATAAGTGAGTAGAAATCTGATTAGGCTAAGACATTGTGTGCCTTAATTTGTGGTGCGAATAGGCCAATTGATTGATTTATTTGGGCCGCACCACTCAAATTAAAAGCGATTCATCAGTAGCTTGCCACTTAGGGTTGATTTTTAGGGTTGAACAGGCACTCCACATTTTTTTTTTGATTTCTAAAGGAATACATCATCACTAGTGTTTGTAAAACTTGGAGTGTTCTACTTAACCCTGATTCGACAAACCTAAAGATTAAACCCTAAAAGCTACTAAACAAGGTTAAACCCAAAAAGACACATCATCAAATAACCTTGTTTGAAAACCCTGGTTGTGCACGCACACACATTTTAATTGATCATTAAGGGCACAACCCATCTAAGGGCCCATCACATTCCAAGAGCACAATCATCCCAAGCCTAATTAAAATCGAGTAGACGTTGGCCTTAAGGATTGATTCGCTCTTCGGGGCTCAGACTGAGATTTCCCTGGACAATAACACTATGATTATTATCCTTCCCAGAGCTACAATGATTATAGATCTCGATTCTTTGATGATCAAACCAACCCGATCTATAATTAGGAAGGATATGATGATTATAACATCTACCCTCCCTACTATTCCACTGAATATAGGTCACCACCTTTTTTTGAACAACCCAAGATGACCTACTATCAGGGAGGGACCTGAGAACCTCAACATCTTGACTCCCCTAGATTTAACCTGAACCCACCCAACCCTGAACAGAACCAGTCGATTCAGGTGAACCAAGTCCAAGACAGGGTGTTGGCTAACTTAAGGAACACCATCCAATCTTTAGAAGCTCAGCCAATACCATGCACTGAAGCATTGGAGCCTATGATCAAAATGATTGATGAACCTAATAGCTTTCTATTGGATTTGCTCCAAAATGTTAGGGATAGGGACCTGGGTGAGTTTCTACTTGGGAAGTTGTCGAGGTTGAGGATGAAATTTGTGGTTGCACTAGTTAAATCTTGGGATGATTCTCAAGATGAACCCTCTTCAGGAGAGCCAATGTATGAACCTGCTCAGGCACTTGTTGGGGGAGATACATATTCGAAGATTGGAGATGACCAAATTGGTCCAGAGCAACCCTTTGAGGATGAATCGAGTTTCTCACCCAAGATCCTAGAGCCAAGGAATGACGAAAAATATGTCTCCACAAACCATGAAATGACAAATGATTTTGAGACATATACAAATGAGGATAATGGATTCTCTTATTCTGAGGGTGAGGAATCTCTTAGTGAAGTCTCACTTGAGCTTAAGGAAGATGATTTTAGTAAGACAAATGGGCTCGAGGAATCTGATGAACCATTTGACATTCCGATAATAGAGGAATTTGATTTGACTGGGGTTAACTTGGAGGATCTGAATCTTGATGATTCAATTAGTGACCCCATTCCTCATCTGCATCCCAAAGAGCTGACTTCTGAGATCATTGTGCCCAAGTCAATCTTGATTTTGCCACGATTTCTGGACTTGGGTAAATCATATGGGGTGAGCAGTACGTTAGAGGTCCTAGAGCTTGAGCTCTTGATGTTGGAGGATAGAATTGTTGAAATAAAAATTTGGGAGGCTAATTCTGAGGGAACTTTGATTTTGGATCTAAGGGTACCTATTGACTTGAAACCACCTACTTTCTACCAGGACCCTTACGATATCTTTCACGTGCAACCCAAGCTCGAAATAACTGATTATTTTTCTAAGCTGAACGTTAAGTGGACATTTGAACCTAGTGAAACAAATCTACCCATTGTCTGCCACTTCAGTCTTGGGTTGCACACCACCAAACCATAGGCTCGGCCCCGCAAACACAATAATCTTAGGTTTTGGGTGATTTTCATCCAGAACCTTAGAACCACTCGACCCTAGGGCATGGGTCTGCACCATAACTTGGTCCACATCTGTGCACATATTCTGTTGGTGGGTTGGAGGATCAATATTTTTATTTTGATTCTGACATGCACTTGTGAATTCTCAACTTCTTCTTTGTATGTATATTATGCCTAACTAAAGGCATTAAACTTAGCGCATGTGTATACTCTCTTCTCTCTATGGAGATGACCAGGTTGTCATGAAATTCAGGTGATATTCTATTTACTTTGTCCTTTTCATGTCTTTATTTTTACAATGAGGATATTGCATCATTAAGGCATGGGGGGGTGGAAACTTTATCCTAAAATCATTTTGTTAACTCCGTAGAATTTCTTTTAGTTTCTTAAAAGAAAAATTTGAAAATTCAAAAAGATAAAAAAAAAAGAATTAGGAGAAGAGAACTTAAGCATTTGAAATTTATTAACTTTAGGAAATGATACAAGAGGACCTAAACACTTAGACTCTTCAGGTCTTCAGGCTTAATTAGCCCGGGTGTCCACTCGAATGTGGACTTAGTCTCGAGTCCTCGCCAAATAATCTTATCTTAAACTAGTCAATAAAATGGGGTGATATGTATACGACTTATCAACCTGTCCTCTGATTTGAGGGGACTTTAAGCCTGAGCATCTACACACTTTTTTTGCACTGACTCACTTTTTAGCGATTTCTTCAGAAATTGGGTAGCTAACGAACTATCTAGGGTGGTATGGCTGGCAAGTTGTCAGTGGTAACAGCTCATCGGCCAGTTGTCTAGAGCCCAGCCACAAGACCATTTTCATTGTACTGCCTTTAGGTAAATCTTAGATCAGGGAAGCTACCTGCTTAAAAAAAAATAAAAGAAAAAGAAAAAGATAGAAAAGGAGAAAAAAATAAACAAATAAAACCACACTTCACCGCATGAGTATAGCTGGCAAGTTCTGGGTAACAGCCCATTAGTTAGTTGTCCAGAGCCCAGCTCACAAAAATGCACAATAATTCACAAAACACTTAGCAAAGAAGCAGGGAAGTAGAATAAATCGGGGAGATATACACTGGGTTTGCCCTTGTGTTGACCCCATAAATAAAAGTAGGGAGAAAGCTATCGTTCGAAAAGATAAACCTCTAAGCAAGGTCACCTAGGGTCGTAGAAACCCAAAGTCTATTTTAACGGCCTCCTAGTGAGTCTTTCACTCTTTTCACTAGATGCTTAGCACTTAGAGTTCTTTTTGAGTCTTGGGCGGGTCGGGTAGTCGTAAAAGGTTATCTCATAACTCTCAAACTCCAAAAGTCCAAAGAAAATAAGAAAAGAAGAAAAACAAAAAAGTGTATCTTCCCTTTTCAAATAAGGCGAGGACTTGGGCTGTCTGCATTCTGGCAGACACCCAGGTACTTTTGAGTCTTTGTAGTTTAGGACCTTAGTTGAAATTTTCTATTGTTAATAAACAACTTAGGCCTAAGCGATCGAGTCCTAATTCTATTTTTATACATAGCATGTAGTTTAATTTTTCTAGGGACTAGCAAAAGATAGGCATGGGGGTATGATGTAGACAAAATTATTGAGGGTAAAATGCCTATTCATGCATGTTCCTAGGCTTAGATTTGCATTTCATGTTATAAATATTGCATAGCATGAATCATTATGCATTTAGAGTAATTGTATATAATTTAGGTTAATTACATCCTTTTTGTGGTCAGGAGAGAAGGATATTTATTTCGGAGCCTTAGATTGACGATCCGATCGTACGGATCTGATCAAGACAATGATTGGGGTCCAACGCCTCTGGAATCACCTCGATCGGAGTCTCGTAGCATCATATGCAATCCAAGGAAGATTAATGGCCGAGGAACTAGGTGATGCAATCTAGAGTGTCAAACGAAAAATTCGACTGCACGGATGGATTCGGGTCGACGATCGCAGGCCAATGATGCAAAAATTGACTCAATCTAACCTCTGTAGCATCCCTTACAATGGAAAGAAGATGGATGGCCCAGATTGCACCACGTGGCGCAACCCAGGCCGCCCATGCACGTGCACGCGCCACTGCACGTGCATAGCAGTGCGGGAATGCATGTGCAAGCTTAGCGGCACTCTCGTAGAGGCAGCAGCAGCAGTGGCGCGTATCGTGAGTGCACGTGTGACAAGGGCGCGTACAGCGTGCGCCAGCAGTGTGGCAGTAGGGGTGTGTAAGCAGGATCTTCAGCGATGTTTGCGGTGAATCTTTAACGACGTTTATGATCATCACTAAATGTCCTATATACGAATTTGATTCTTTCCTCTACTATAAAAGGACCCCTACCCCTCCCATTTTTCTTCATCTCTTCCTTTCTTCCTCTCACCACCTCTAAGGCTCTAGAGAGAGCTTGTCCCAAGACTGGGATGCTCCTCTAGAGTAGAAAAGAAAATAGTTTTCCGACCTCTCATCCCCATTCGTGGAGCATCCCGTGGCTGTCCTCTCATCGCCCTTCGGGAAGAAGATCCTTGTCGCGATGCTGTCTTGCCCCATCCTCTATCCTCCAGCTCCGTCCTCCTTCGTCCTACTCCTCACCACCTTCTTCCAAGTGACGTTAGAGTGAGTCGTCATCTGAGCAACCATCGAGGGGGATTTCTCTCACCTCTTTCTATGTTTTTTTGCTTTCAGAGTGTAGTTTTCCTGCTTTCATAATTGTAGAAAACATTCTTGAGATAAATAGATGATTTTTCTGTCACTCTTTTATTTTTGCAAGTAGATAAAGTTTTTATTGACCTAATCTCTTGCTTGATAAAAATACAAAAAAATTAGAAAAGATAAAATGACAAAGCCAAGTAAAAGTGAAATGTGGATTTTTATAAAACCAAATGTTCGCCTCCTCGTGTTTGACCTGGGGCTCACTTTTCGAGTTTCGGTTATAAATATTATTTGATAGATGCATTTTGCGAGCTACGACGATGGGTACTCCAAACCTCGATTTTAATTCGTGAAGCGCACTTACATCAGAGTGCATTGGAGGATCTTAGTGCAGCAGAATTTCCGACCAGATCCGGTCAAGCTCGAGCTAGGTCATCGATCTTCTTTCGCAGCAAATCCATCTTTCCCAGCTGCTTGGGGATGATATCCATATCAGCTCGAACAGACTCTGCTTAAGCCTCATGGACGCTAACTAACTGCTGTCCAGGCCGCTGGATCAGGTTCATCAATGAGGCATTCATCCAATTCTCTGCTAGAGACTCGAACAACTCAAATGCATTGTTTTCATCATTCGCGAGGAAATTCCCGCCACTAGATGCATCAGCCAGATATCGATGTGTGTCATCCAGTCCATGGTAAAAGATCTGAGCTAGGTGTCATCTGGGCACACCATGGTGTAGGCATTTCCTAAAGAGATTGTGAAATTGATCCCAGGAATCATGCAACTTCTCCTCAGGTCCCTGGGAGAAAGTCATAATTGCTCGCTTCATCACGTTCGTACGACCTATCGGAAAGAACTTCTGTAGGAATTCACATCGTAAATTTGGCCAGGTTCCAATTGGCCTCCCAATGGTCTTGAACAAATATGAAGCTTTGTCCCTAAGAGAGAATGGGAAAAGCTTCATGAGAATAATTCCTAGGTCCACGTCCCTAGGTCGAACCATTTCTACAATTTGACTCAGGTCCTCTAATTGTTGGAATGGATCTTCATTCGAGTTCCCATAAAAGTGATTAGGGATTAGACTAATTACATTGGGTTTGAGCTCGAACGTGTCTCCGCCTATGGGAATCTAGACTAGAGGTACAACAATCGGTGCTGCTGAATCGTAGAAATCCTAAAGCTATTCTCCTCGAGGTGGATATTGAATTCTGTCCAGAGTCATTAAGATGCGATCTATACTTTGCTAGTGCCGCTCCTCAGATTCAGCAACCTGGGCTTCTAAACGAGACATTGGGTCTTGATTTGTTGGATCCTGACCAGGTCTGGGTCCAGGATTAGTCATCTTGGCTAAGAGAGTAGAACAAGGTGAGAAGATGGTCCGGGTGATGTGATGAATCGCCTTCGCCTCCTTGGGATTGGCTCCCAAGATCCAACCAGTTGAGGTCTAAGTGACCTCCTTCCTTGCATACACCAACCAACCCCTGGGTTGGTGTAGCCAAGCCAAACAAGGTTAAGGCCTTGTCAATCAGATGGTCCTTAGAGTCAGGTGACCGGATTTTTCATTAGAATTCTAATTCCTGAAGAAAAATTCATCGAGAATCGACTGAAGGTAATCCCCGCCTCTTGAGCTAACCCGGCCAATCTGTTTACGAGGTGACTAAGAGGAAGGTTCTTCCTTCAGCTTTCGCCTCCGGTTCCTTTGTACCCCTTAGTCACGGTCATTTGACACTACCCCGCAGACTTAGTCACCAAGTTTGGCCGAAGGGGTTGAAATCACCCAATAGTATGACAACAAATTCAGGTTGATTTATGTATTTTAATGACTTTCTTAAATCTTTTTCTTCAATTGGGGTTTGTGGTGAGTGGCCCACAAGGTGACCAAGCTCACCGGCTAGCCACTATACTTGAATGAGTCTAGGTTAGCCCAGATGTGTGGTCTTTAGAAATTTGACCCTAAAGGTGTAACCTAGGGTTCATGCAAATTCTAAGTATTTCAGCAGACCAATTTGAATTTCAAATTATTCTCTATGCCAAAATTTGAATCGAATTGATTTGAAATTTAATTCGTTTTTCAATTATATTTCTAGAGAATATTTTTTTTGAATTTTTTACTATTTCAATCGAATAAATATGAATTTTTAACTGTCGAGGGGTCAGATCTGGAATTTTGGCCCCTCATCGATATTGAAATTTGAAACAGTATCAAATAAATTCCAAAAATTCAGGAAAAATATAGAAATTAAAGCTAGTTTGATAATCTTTCAAACCACACCATATTTGGTCAGATCTGATTCATGGATTGCTCGGAATCTCTTTTTGAGATGTGAAAATTTTTAAATCTTGGTCAGTTTGCCCCCTTCGAATTCACGAATTTTTAAAATTGTATACCTTGAATTTCTTCAAATAAATGGTTCCATTTGAAAGACGGTTTGAAAATGAAGCTCTCACTTGAATTTTAAAATTTTTCGCTCAATAATGTTTTGGTAAATGAATTTTTGTTTCGTTAAATGAAGTCTGGCCAAATTTTAGTAGGTGGTGAAAGAGCTTTTTAAAAGTGGTTTGAATTTCAAATTCAACCTTCCACCAAAAATGATCTTTTTTTTTCAAAAAGTTTTGATTTTTTTTTGGAGGGACAAACTTTTTTCAGATTTTTCTCTCTGTTTCTTTCCTAACTAACCTAAACAAACCTAGTATTCAAAAAGAAACCTAATCTAACAACATAAAGAAATTTTTTTTTTCGAAAATATGCAGATTTTTTTTTTCAGAAAGAAGATTCTAGCAAAAATAATCAAATCTGACCTAAGATTCAAGAGGGAAATCCTAAACTAAGAGAGGAGATGTGCACTTGATTTTTTTTTAATATGTGCTCGTTGTGTGTGCAAATCCTGTCCTGATTTCCGGCACATCCAAAAATAAGTAGAGGGAGATTTGTCACTAAAAGTTCTAAGATTGAAGATCACGAATCATGTTGCCTCCTTGGCAACGATGCCATTGGTTCGAGCATGGAAATCATGTATTTGAAAATAGTGTCGTGTTTGTAGTATAGTTGCGAAATCCTCTCGAAAAAAATATTTCTGGATTAACGAGACTATGAGACCCAGTTGTTCATCTCTGGGAGGTGTTTATGGAAATGCTAATCTTGATTTTGATCTTTTCCTCTCTACTTGCTTAAAAATGCATGCCAATTTATTATTATTTACGATTCATGCATGACATGCTGTTGCAATAATATCAGAAATCAAGGTAGGCAACTTATTATCACAATAAAGATATTGCAAGCAAGCTCATGGAGATTTGTCACACACACACACACATATATATATTTAGAGAGAGAGAGAACTCAGAGATTTATCATTGATTGCATGGTGGTGGTTACAAAGCAAAGCTAGAGGAAAGCTTGTACATGAAAGCTTAAAAGATTACTAACTATCAGAAAATGTGTACTCGAGCTGGATCTACAGGAGATTGCACGTGCACCATGTAGGAGGGAGAGATATAGCTACACTCTAAGCATAAAATAAGGGAGAGAAATTAGAAGAACTACTTATCTATCTAGCTAGTTGAAGGAAGGGCATTTGGAGGTGGTCTCCAGTGGCCTTTGAGATGGTTGTGAGAAAAAGGAGGGGTGGTCAATGGTGGGTAGGCTGGCCCTTTGAGAGTTGGTGGAGAGCTTTCTCTAGCCTTTGGAGTGTAGATGGGAGTGGTGATGGTGATGGAGCTCGTCGATGGAAGTGGAATGGTGGTGGAGTGCTATGGTGTCTGTCGATGTTTAAAATGATCGCGTTCCAGTATAGCTGAAATAACATTCAAACAAATATAATTTTATTACTTGAAAAGATTCCAAGGTCGAACATAGGGAGCAAATGAAATTCACACACTAATCTAAACAATTAATGTAAATTGAACACAAAATATTACTAATTTGCAATGTAGAGCATATGTGATGAGAACCTCATCATGAGCCATAACTAGCTCATTTTGACCCAATACAAAGGATAAAAGCTCCTACATATCTCAAGGAAAGGCTTAACTCAGAGAATTCTGAGTTTGAGAAGAAAACCATAAGGGGTAAAAGTGCAATTTTACCAGTATAATCTGCATACAGGGTAATTCAGGGCCCAAACACAGGTCAAAACAGCTTAATAAGAATAAAAGTGGGATGAGATGATCTAGCAAGGGCTACAGCACTTCCAAGGAACCAAATGATAACCTGTAACCCTAAAACAACCCGCTTCAATTCACAAAGTTCGGGGCAAAGTAAAAATAGAATAAACCCTCTAAAATTCATAGAAAAATAATCTCTAGGGTTTAGAACCTTCAATTTGGCCTTTAGAACCCATTTTGACCTACATTGAGAATCATGCCCAATTAATAACTTAATTTGGGTTTTTGCGCAAATTGACCAGTCAAACAAGGTTTAATATGAAAATGAAATTCACCATCAGATTCCTTAGGTTTTAATTAGTCATGTATAAAAACTTGAGCCTAAGAAGAAACCTCCTTGACCGACTTCACACTTTGGTCCTCATATATTTACTCTTTGGCCCTCAACTTTTGAACCCTCGCATTTTGGCCCCTAACTCTCCTTCGTTCTTTGCAATCAGGTCCCTCCTGCAAAACCCTGCCAGCACCATGCTCCGGCGACCTTGCGCGGAGCATGGCGCCGCGCAGGGTAAGGTGGGGGACCTGGCAAGTATACCGGGGGTGCCCTGCGTCGTCAGCCGTCGCAGGGGCACCCCCATGGTCATTGTAGCCCACCATACCGGCCGTGCGAACGCACGGACGGTATGGGTTCGTGTTCCGACCATTCTCCGGCGAGGGAGACACGTCGTCTCCCTCCGCCTTCCTCCCTGTTTCATCCCTATAAATACCCCCCGCTGCTCCACTGACCAGGGCAGCCTGGATCTGACGGAGAAAACCCCCAGCTTTCTTCTCTTCTTCCTCCGGCAGACGCTCACCAGCTCCGGCGGCTTCCTCCCCCTCCACCTCTTCGCTCTGCCGCAATACCAGCAGCAGAGACTTCCTCCCCTGCTCTTCCCGCGCCACGCCGCACCCAGCTGGCGCCTCTCCGGCTCTCTGCTCGCCGCCGCCCCTCTCCCTGAGCATCGTCTTCTCCGGCGACAGTCGATACGACTGTCGCCCTGTTCCTCCCCCTTCATCCCTGCAAGTAAGTTAGAACTACTCCCCTTCTTCTCCTCTTTCTTTCCCCGCTTTCAATTTAGTCAATTAAACCCTCAACCGCTCCTGTTCACCCTCACCCTCTCCGCCTCCGACCACCCTCCGGCGAGCCGCGCCCATCACCTCAGCGACCCACACGGCTCGCCGACCACCGCAGAACATCCGCCTCCTCACCCTGATCCTCTTCCGCCCCTCCACTTCCCACCAAACACCCTCTGCAGATCCACCGAACACACCCACTTCTTCGCTCACAGTTTGACCTAGGACGACCTGTTGGCTCCATCACGCCCCCTGCAGACCCCCTGACCACCTTCGCCGTGCCACAGCGAAGGTCCCCCGCCTGTCTGATTTGGCCGAGAGGCCGTTCTTCTGTGACCAGGTGACTCGCCCGCCGTCGCCATTACTGAGCAGGCAGAGCTCCTTCACCTGCAGGTGCAGGCACGCCTTCGCCCAGGTGCAACTCCCAGGTTGCGCAGGGAGTCTCCGCGAAACGTCCCAGGCTCGCAGATGGGACGAAAGCCGCGCGTGAAGCCACGATCGCCCACTGCTCCCTCCGCGACGGGCGCTCAATTGGGGTGGGACATTTAGTCCCACCTCGGAACTTCTCGGAGGCGCGCGGACGCATAAAGGCAAAAAGTGCCTTATGCTGTCTGCCTCCTGACCACGGGGTGAGGTCCCCTTCACCCGCCCGGTTACCCGGTCTCGTCCGCGCTCACGCCCCGCGGACCTGACCCGACCCGACTGACCTGCACTCCTCGCCCACCACGCACGCCGGTGGGCCTGGACCCGGGCCTGACCCGAACCCGATTACCCGGTAGCTCTGGGAGAGCTTCCGAAGAGTGATTTCAGAGAGAAAGAGAGACGCGGGGGAGGGGGGTAGAGTAGGTTTTGCCTCTTGACAAAAAACTCTGAAGTGTGCAGGCAAAAGAAGAAGTGCAGGCGAAGAAGAAGGAGCTGCACTGTAGCAAATGCTCAGTTAAGTCGTCGAAGCACCGGGTCAGACGACGGAAAGTCAGCAGCCAGAGCAGGAAAGAAGGCAGGCTGAAGAAGAAGGAAGAGCAACGGCCGAAGCAGAAGAAGAAGGAAGAAAGACTTAGTGGCTGAAGGCAGAAGCTCTGCAGCCATAAAAAAAAAAGGGGAAAGAGAAAGGGTCACCACGATTGCAGAAGAAGAAGAAGAGAGGTCAAGGCAGAAAACCAAAGAAGAAGAAGAACAAGGAGCTCTGAAGAAAGAAAAACATCACCAACGCAGGAACAGCAGGAAGAAGAAGAAGAGCATCACCATTGCAGAAGAAGATTATCACCGTAGCAGAAACCAAGGAAGAAGAAGAAGGAGATCTGAAGAAAGAGAAAGAAAGAAGAACATCACAACAAATTCTTTCCCTCTCTCTTTATTTTGTAAAAGAAACATGTATATCTCTAGAATACGACTTGCTCCCTGAGTTCGACCTCGGGAACTCTTTCATTTTCCGAGTAAAAAAATTTATATTTGAAATGTTGGCAATAACCGGCCTTACTACAACGTTATAACAAAACTCTCAAACCCGGTTGCCGCCCGAACGTTTCTCATTTTGGCGCCGCTGCCGGGGAGCAACGGCTATTCTAGAGGTAAACATTCCTGTTTCTTTTAAGTTCTGATAATCTCCTCTCTTTTGTGCAGCTACAGGAACTCAAGAAGACAAGCAACCACACAACCACTCCGAAGACAGGTAAATCTTTTCTCTCACTATTAACCCCTACACTCTAAAGAGGAAGAAAAGAAAAGAACAAGCAATATAGGGCTAACCTGTCTTCCATACTTAGTAACCATAAAAAGTTGCATGTTTTCAACTCATCACTCCTGCACACTATTAAGGGTATTTAAGGGCTAACACATTCTTGCTTGAGCCCTAATTGCCCAACAAAGAGTTAAATGGACCAAGTAGAGCCAACATAAGGTCAAACATTAGGATTTCAGTAGAGACACACCCCTTAATCAAGAATTGAGGAAATCCAAAAGAGGTGTGCCCAAGCCATTGATTGAAAATAATTAACAAGAAAAATCCTAAACAACTGGCTCTCTCTAAACACTTGAACCCTAAAAGAAAGGACCCAAAAAGCTCTCAAAGAAAACAAGAGGTAAAGTTGACCCCTTTGGGTTAACCAACCTTAAATTAAGTCACTCTTTGCACTTAAAAAGACTAAAGTTCAAGTGAAACCTTAAGCACCCTGATCTTAAAATTGGTAGACTTAAGAGGTCAAGATCCCCATTCTGGTCTACCTGGAACCGCAGTGACAAGAGAGGTCGGGTGGGGGAAACCCTGTAACCCGTGGGGACGCTCTACCGTGTAGGGGTCTTCGCGGGACTCTCCCTCTCTGGCTGCCCAGGTAATTCTCAGGTGGACGATCTTTCTGATCAAGGGGTCCATCTGCCCCGCACCTCTATAGTCACCCAACACATTTTTGGGTGTCTTGATTGGGTCCAGCACCTTCTAAACTTACCTCTCCCAACTGTGCATGTACGGAAGGAGGTCTCTAAGACCACCCTTAAGACCTCCATTAGAAATTCGCTCTCGTCAAGGCCAAGCCTCGACGCCCGTATTTGTGCAGCAACACCCTCACATTATTCTCTCTTCTGATTCAGAACCAAGTTCTTCTTCTTCCCCCATCATGGCTCAGCCAGTTGAGGAAGAAAATAATCTGGAACACCAGCTCCAGCGACTCAATGACCTCTTCCAAAACTTCGTGCACCCACCACAGCGTCCTATGATGCGGGACCACTACAATCCTGCTGCGGTGGCCATTGAGCCTCGAGTCAGAATCCCGATTGGAGGACCTGATTCCGAACTAAAGCCCAACATGATTCATGCTATACCTAAATTCCATGGGCTTAATTCTGAAGATCCCTTCCAGCACATCAAACAGCTAAAGCATCTGGCCCACACTTTTGGATCAGATGCGCAAAATCGGGATATTCTTCTCATGAAGATGTTCTCCTTTTCTCTTATGGACAAGGCCGCCCATTGGTATCAAACTCAGACCCGGCCGATCAACACTTGGGAAGAACTTCAATCCGAGTTCTTGAAAAAGTTCTTTCCCGTTGGTCGGACCAACGCCTTGCGCCATCAGATTACACACTTCACTCAACAATCAGGAGAACCTCTCCATGAGGCATGGGATCATTTTCAGGATCTCATGAGGAAGTGCCCCCATCACGGAGTTCCTAAATGGGAACAAGTCCAATCTTTTTACCAGGGACTCCGTGAGGACATCCGCCTTTTCGTCAATGCAACCTGCGGAGGAAACATCATGGGTCAACATGAAGACACCGTATGGGAGATTCTCGAAAACATGTGCGAGAACTCCATCAACAATGACTCCATGGGATTATTCGACAGGACGAATACCCGCGCAGCGACGAATCTTAAGGGAGCACATGAGACGCAGGACCTGTCCGCATCAGTCGACCTGGAATTAATGGCCAGTCGATTGGACAAGGTCTCAATCATTGAAAAGAAGGTGGATGAGCTGACTCAGCACTTGCAGCGAGCCACTTCTGCGCGTAACTCCTTTGCACAACCTCCTTCCACACAGGAGACTGTGCAAAACATCCTCCACCGATCCTCCCCTGGGATGGATCCATATCCATCCCCATCTGATTCTTGGACTGGAAGATCATCCGATCCTTTCTTCACCAGCCGGGGGAACTCCATTCCTCCTTTCCCTGATTCTCAGGAGGTTCCTCAGACCTGCGAGGACCTCAACGCCATCCAGAACGACCCATTCTCCAACACTTACAACCCTGGATGGCGAAACCATCCCAATTTTCAGTGGGCGGGAAATCCCCAAACCCAAAGACCACCTTTTCAGTCCCGCCCACAGCCCTCTCATCACTACCAGCCGCCTCAGCCTCGGCCCAACCCTACTTATCCATCAGGGCCAAATCAAGATCAAATGTCCTTAATCCTTCAGACTCTGGCTGACATTCAAAAATCGAATGCGGCCATTCAAAAACAGCACAAGGACGAGCTTACTGAAGTTAAAACTCAACTGGCCCAGTTGGCAAATTCTCGCCAGCCAGGCACACTCCCTTCCCAACCCCTTCCTAACCCAAATAACGTGCCAACCCAGAAGCGCGTTATGAATCCAAATTTAGGCCACGCTCAATGGATTTATCAGGCCCCCACTGCTCCATCTCCAGACGAGATGGATGCCTCAACTTCTAGTGCGAGATTTCAGCAGCAGCCACCCCTCCTACCAAACCCAAACCAAAATCAGGCCGGATTAAATTTTGTAACAACACGTAGTGGTAAGACAACTCAGGACCCGCATTATCCAAACCACTCCCAGCCTGATAACCATGACCCTAGGATAGTTGGCCAAGGTACCGCTGTTCCAGATCCACAACCTGGACCTATCCTAGAGGAACCAACCAAGATCCCGTTTCCCGAGGCCCTGACCAAGGGAAAGAAGACCACCAAACCCGTGGCCCCTGAGGAGGACCTGGTCAAGCTCTTTGAGCAGGTCCACATAAACATCCCCTTGATGGATGCAATCCACCACGTACCAGCTTACGCACGATTTCTAAAGAATATATGTACACCCCAGCGTAAGCCGCGAACCAAGGGAGGGAGCCCAATTGTTCTGTCAGAGCAAGCCAGCTCTGTAATCCTTAGTAGACTCCCACCCAAGGCAAAAGATCCTGGAACTCCCCTGATCTCCTGTAAGATAGGTGGTACCCAATTTGATAGAGCATTGTTAGACTTAGGTGCATCTATAAATCTGATACCCACATCCTTACTTGACCATCTGGAAGAATCTGAGCTGAAACCAACCGAGGTGACATTACAATTAGCAGATCGATCTATAAAGTCACCAAAAGGGATTCTCGAGGATGTTATCGTGAGAGTGCGGGATTTCTATTTTCCAGTGGACTTTATAGTCTTAGACATGGATGCACCTGAGAACCCTAGGGATACACCAATCATTCTAGGGAGACCTTTCTTGGCTACTGCTAGAGCCAACATCAGCTGTGAGGAGGGCCAAATAGAGCTTAAGTTTGGAGACCAAACACTGAAAATTGATATATTTAAGGCCCAACAAGGAATTAATTGCGGCGTCATCGAGCAAATTTGTGACATCAAGACTTTGGTTGATGAATCACACCTCCAGAATGACTTGAGTATTCCTCATCAACCACAGAAGGATCTTGACCCGCAAACAGAGGAGTCAAATCCAGATGTGAACAACCCAGTAACTCCCACCCTTGAACCTCACATCTATACTGAACCACCCGCTGCTGCTGAAAACCCCATCCTCGAACTGAAACCCCTTCCTGCTCATTTGAAATATATCTTTTTGGGTTCTAATCAGACCCTTCCTGTGATCATCAATTCCAACCTCAGTCCTGAACAGGAATCCCGTCTGATTGTTGTCCTCCAGCAACATCGCAGAGCCATCGGATGGACCCTCGATGATTTGACTGGAATAAGTCCCTCTTATTGTACTCATCATATCTATTCAGAAGAGGGCACACGACCTTCTCGTGAAATGCAGAGACGCTTAAACCCCAATCTGCAGGAGGTCGTGAAAAAGGAGATCATCAAGTGGTTAGATGCCGGGATCATCTACCCGATCTCCGATAGTCGTTGGGTGAGCCCAATTCAGGTCGTGCCTAAGAAGGCAGGACTCACCACTATAACGACTGAGACCGGAGAAATCATTCCTACCCGATTAGCCAACTCGTGGAGAGTCTGTATAGATTACCGTCGACTCAATTCCTCCACGAAGAAGGATCATTTCCCACTACCCTTCATTGATCAAATTCTCGAAAAACTAGCGGGAAATAGGTTCTTCTGCTTTCTTGACGGGTACTCCGGTTATAACCAGGTGGCAATCCATCCTGAGGACCAAGAAAAGACCACATTCACCTGCCCCTTCGGAACATACGCTTTCCAAAGGATGCCTTTCGGTCTTTGCAATGCACCCGCTACTTTTCAGCGATGCATGCTTGCCATATTCTCAGATATGGTAGGTGATTATCTGGAAGTCTTCATGGATGACTTTTCAGTTTTCGGAGCATCATTCGACGATTGCCTCCAACACTTGGTCCAGATACTCAGGCGGTGCATCGACGTGAATTTGGTTCCTTCCTGGGAAAAGAGCCATTTCATGGTGCCTGAGGGAATTGTCCTGGGACACTCAATTTCGGAGAAAGGTATCCAAGTGGATCGAGCTAAGGTTAATCTGATTTCTCACCTTCCTATGCCTAGCTCGATCAGGGACATCCGATCCTTTTTAGGGCATGTCGGTTTTTATCGACGATTTATCCCTGATTTTTCAAAAATCGCACGCCCCCTGACCACTCTTCTCTCCAAGGATGTTCCCTTCAAAATCTCCAAGGAATGCACTCAAGCATTTGAAATCCTGCGTGACCGAGTCACCCAAGCCCCGATCCTACAGTCCCCTGATTGGTCTCAACCCTTTGAGATCATGTGTGATGCATCCGACTTCGCTGTAGGAGCGGTTTTGGGGCAGAAAAATGACAAGAAACCTGTGGTCATTTACTACGCCAGCAAAACACTCGATGAGGCTCAGCGTAACTATACAGTTACTGAGAAAGAGCTGCTAGCTGTAGTATTTGCCCTAGAGAAGTTCAGATCGTACCTTCTGGGTTCCCATGTCATCATATACTCGGATCACACGGCTGTGAGGCATCTCCTTGCAAAGAAGGACGCGAAACCTCGATTGATCCGATGGATCTTGCTGTTGCAAGAATTTGACCTCGAGATTCGCGATAAAGCGGGAAAACAAAACGTGGTAGCTGATCACTTGTCCCGTCTTCCTTCTGAAATGATAGACCCTTCCGGACCCATCACTGAGCATTTTCCCGATGAGCACCTGCTGACTATTGGTACTAGCCTTCCATGGTTTGCTAATATTGTAAATTACTTGGCATCTCATCAGACCCCGTCCGATTGGCCGAAGGCCAAGAAAGACAAATTACGCTCCGATGCCAAGTATTACATTTGGGAAGACCCGTACCTCTTCCGCATAGATGCCGATCAGATCATCCGGAGATGTGTCCCGGAAGGGGAAGTCAACAATATCCTCTCTTTCTGCCATGACCAGGCATGCGGTGGCCATTTTGCCGGGCATAAAACCGCATCAAAAGTCCTCCAGTGCGGCTTTTACTGGCCCACACTGTTCAAAGACGCATACAGTCATTGCAAGGCATGCAGTCGTTGCCAGACTTTGGGCAACATGAGCCATCGCGACATGATGCCTATGCAACCGATTCTAGTATGCGAAATCTTTGATGTTTGGGGGATTGATTTTATGGGCCCCTTTCCTGTTTCGGATGGTTTCGAATACATTCTGTTGGCTGTGGACTACGTGTCCAAATGGATCGAAGCCATACCGACCCGAACCTGTGATCACAAAATCGTTCTCAAATTCATTCATCAACACATTTTCTCAAGGTTCGGGATTCCTCGTGCAATAATCTCTGATGGGGGAACCCATTTCACAAATGCTCAGTTTAGGTCACTGATGACCAAATATGGGGTGTCTCACCGAATCTCTACTCCTTACCACCCCCAAACTAATGGTCTAGCTGAGCTGTCTAATCGGGAGATCAAGAAAATCCTGCAAGTCACTGTTCGACCTGACAGGAAGGACTGGTCGTCCCGACTTCCGGAAGCATTGTGGGCCTATAGGACCGCCCACAAGACCCAATTAGGCATGTCTCCCTTTAGACTGGTGTACGGAAAGGCATGCCACCTTCCCGTCGAACTGGAGCATAAAGCCTATTGGGCAGTACGGAACTGTAATCTAGATCTTTCTAAGGCTGGGACCCATAGAAAACTCCAAATCAGCGAGATCGATGAATTGCGCGTAGACGTGTACGAGAACTCGCAAATCTACAAGGAGCGGGTTAAAGCCTTCCACGACAAACACATCTCAAGAAAGATCTTTCATCCTGGTCAAAAGGTCCTACTCTTTGATGCCCGACTCAAACTCTTCCCAGGAAAACTGAGATCTAAGTGGGTCGGACCATATTTGGTCCGACAGGTTTTTGGAAATGGAGCAATCGAAATCAGTCCACTCAGCCACGATTCTGAACCTTTCATCGTGAATGGTCAAAGACTCAAGCCGTTCATTGATGTAACTTCTACTGATTTGGCTGAGGCATCTTATATCCTCCTTTCCCCTTGAGCTTATTGCGCCCAGCCGATGGCGTAAAACTCAGCGCTTAACGGGAGGCAGCCCGTCATTCTCTTTGAAAACCTGAAACTTGTTCTGACACCTTTCAGCACTCGAAGTTCACCCTTGTAGACAGCCGACCCCAACTCAGATGTTTGCATCTGGGATTTGAAATCGTCCGCAAAAATTCAACCCGACCCATTCACTCATCCAAATTTCTGTCTTAAGGAATGAACTAAGACCCCCTAGGTTACAATGAGGACATTGCAAATCTTAGGCATGGGGGGGTAGGAAAGTGCAAAAACGTGTAAGAAAAGGTTTCAAACAAAAAATTCACATATGCCAAAAAAAAAAAATACCATAAAAATTAAAAAAATTCTTCGAAAAAGAATAAGAGGAGAAGAAGAGAAGGAAAATTTTGTGAAGGAGAAAAGAAACAAAATGAAAAAGGAGCACAAAATTATGAGAAAAAGTGATAGTCATTAGTAAGGAACTAAGGAATTAACCTAAGTTCTAGACCTCATTCAAGAAAATAACTGAAGAGTGCACAATAAGATTAGTAAGAATGCAAACCTTAGGCATTCTTGAATAGACTCTTAGTACCCATTAAGATCTGGACACTCCTCAAGAGGTTGAGGAAAATGAAAAGCTGAAGTATTAGGTCTAAGGCTTAGGAAGTATTCGGCCTCGTTAACTAATTTTTGGTTTACGGGACTCAGTAACCTAAGCACCCTAATCTCACACACAGCCTGGTTCAGTAAGCGTAAAAATCAGAATCACGCAGAAGCGTCGCAAAAATCTGAAAAGAACACCTAGAATAGGAATGGCCGATCAACACAAGTTGATTTGGACGAGTTCCCAGCGCGGAGAGGCGGGAAATCCCCTCGAAGATGCGTAACAAAATATCATCTCCTCGGTGCTTGTCTCTTAGGATATTTACATATCCTACGGGGGGCATGTAAGCACTCTGCTGGTTCAGATTCCATGGATGGCATTATCTCGAAGTGTCAATTGCCAGGGTCTGGATTCGGCCACGGAATACCATGGATGGGATTATCTCGAAATCTCAATAGCCAGGGTTCCGGGGGTTGCCATGGGCGGTGCTATCTCGAAGCATCGATCGCCAGGAACCCTTGAGGATTGATGATGGGAGCAAGGAATCTGATACAGACCGTGTTGAAAAGCCAATCCTAGGCTAGAACTAAAAAGAAAAAGAGAGAGAAAACTCTCCAAACAGAAAAACTTTCTATCTCTCTCTTACAAAACGCACTGCGAACTGAGCCAGGGCTAAAATCATTTCAAGCACGGGTGCTTTAACCACGAAGTCCAATAAACCTTAGGTTAGTTCTTGCGGGCCTTAAAAACCTTTGCTAAAAGACTGAGGCTAAGGCTAGACAGATTTGGATCTTGATTGGTACTAGAGTACCTTTTAGGCCTATGGTCAGCATTCTAACCTAATCTATGCTCAAATAAAAAAGGCACTTATCTAAAACCATTAAAAACTTCATGGTCTAGAACAAGGGTTGAAACCTTAAGTTTTTGCTAAGGGACTAGCAAAAGCTAGGCATGGGGGTATGATGAGAACCTCATCATGAGCCATAACTAGCTCATTTTGACCCAATACAAAGGATAAAAGCTCCTACATATCTCAAGGAAAGGCTTAACTCAGAGAATTCTGAGTTTGAGAAGAAAACCAGTCATAAGGGGTAAAAGTGCAATTTTACCAGTATAATCTGCATACAGGGTAATTCAGGGCCCAAACACAGGTCAAAACAGCTTAATAAGAATAAAAGTGGGATGAGATGATCTAGCAAGGGCTACAGCACTTCCAAGGAACCAAATGATAACCTGTAACCCTAAAACAACCCGCTTCAATTCACAAAGTTCGGGGCAAAGTAAAAATAGAATAAACCCTCTAAAATTCATAGAAAAATAATCTTTAGGGTTTAGAACCTTCAATTTGGCCTTTAGAACCCATTTTGACCTACATTGAGAACCATGCCCAATTAATAACTTAATTTGGGTTTTTGCGCAAATTGACCGGTCAAACAAGGTTTAATATGAAAATGAAATTCACCATCAGATTCCTTAGGTTTTAATTAGTCATGTATAAAAACTTGAGCCTAAGAAGAAACCTCCTTGACCGACTTCACACTTTGGTCCTCATATATTTACTCTTTGGCCCTCAACTTTTGAACCCTCGCATTTTGGCCCCTAACTCTCCTTCGTTCTTTGCAATCAGGTCCCTCCTGCAAAACCCTGCCAGCACCATGCTCCGGCGACCTTGCGCGGAGCATGGCGCCGCGCAGGGTAAGGTGGGGGACCTGGCAAGTATACCGGGGGTGCCCTGCGTCGTCAGCCGTCGCAGGGGCACCCCCATGGTCATTGTAGCCCACCATACCGGCCGTGCGAACGCACGGACGGTATGGGTTCGTGTTCCGACCATTCTCCGGCGAGGGAGACACGTCGTCTCCCTCCGCCTTCCTCCCTGTTTCATCCCTATAAATACCCCCCGCTGCTCCACTGACCAGGGCAGCCTGGATCTGACGGAGAAAACCCCCAGCTTTCTTCTCTTCTTCCTCCGGCAGACGCTCACCAGCTCCGGCGGCTTCCTCCCCCTCCACCTCTTCGCTCTGCCGCAATACCAGCAGCAGAGACTTCCTCCCCTGCTCTTCCCGCGCCACGCCGCACCCAGCTGGCGCCTCTCCGGCTCTCTGCTCGCCGCCGCCCCTCTCCCTGAGCATCGTCTTCTCCGGCGACAGTCGATATGACTGTCGCCCTGTTCCTCCCCCTTCGTCCCTGCAAGTAAGTTAGAACTACTCCCCTTCTTCTCCTCTTTCTTTCCCCGCTTTCAATTTAGTCAATTAAACCCTCAACCGCTCCTGTTCACCCTCACCCTCTCCGCCTCCGACCACCCTCCGGCGAGCCGCGCCCATCACCTCAGCGACCCACACGGCTCGCCGACCACCGCAGAACATCCGCCTCCTCACCCTGATCCTCTTCCGCCCCTCCACTTCCCACCAAACACCCTCTGCAGATCCACCGAACACACCCACTTCTTCGCTCACAGTTTGACCTAGGACGACCTGTTGGCTCCATCACGCCCCCTGCAGACCCCCTGACCACCTTCGCCGTGCCACGGCGAAGGTCCCCCGCCTGTCTGATTTGGCCGAGAGGCCGTTCTTCTGTGACCAGGTGACTCGCCCGCCATCGCCATTACTGAGCAGGCAGAGCTCCTTCACCTGCAGGTGCAGGCACGCCTTCGCCCAGGTGCAACTCCCAGGTTGCGCAGGGAGTCTCCGCGAAACGTCCCAGGCTCGCAGATGGGGCGAAAGCCGCGCGTGAAGCCACGATCGCCCACTGCTCCCTCCGCGACGGGCGCTCAATTGGGGTGGGACATTTAGTCCCACCTCGGAACTTCTCGGAGGCGCGCGGACGCATAAAGGCAAAAAGTGCCTTATGCTGTCTGCCTCCTGACCACGGGGTGAGGTCCCCTTCACCCGCCCGGTTACCCAGTCTCGTCCGCACTCACGCCCCGCGGACCTGACCCGACCCGACTGACCTGCACTCCTCGCCCACCACGCACGCCGGTGGGCCTGGACCCGGGCCTGACCCGAACCCGATTACCCGGTAGCTCTGGGAGAGCTTCCGAAGAGTGATTTCAGAGAGAAAGAGAGACGCGGGGGAGGGGGGTAGAGTAGGTTTTGCCTCTTGACAAAAAACTCTGAAGTGTGCAGGCAAAAGAAGAAGTGCAGGCGAAGAAGAAGGAGCTGCACTGTAGCAAATGCTCAGTTAAGTCGTCGAAGCACCGGGTCAGACGACGGAAAGTCAGCAGCCAGAGCAGGAAAGAAGGCAGGCTGAAGAAGAAGGAAGAGCAACGGCCGAAGCAGAAGAAGAAGGAAGAAAGACTTAGTGGCTGAAGGCAGAAGCTCTGCAGCCATAAAAAAAAAAGGGGAAAGAGAAAGGGTCACCACGATTGCAGAAGAAGAAGAAGAGAGGTCAAGGCAGAAAACCAAAGAAGAAGAAGAACAAGGAGCTCTGAAGAAAGAAAAACATCACCAACGCAGGAACAGCAGGAAGAAGAAGAAGAGCATCACCATTGCAGAAGAAGATTATCACCGTAGCAGAAACCAAGGAAGAAGAAGGAGATCTGAAGAAAGAGAAAGAAAGAAGAACATCACAACAAATTCTTTCCCTCTCTCTTTATTTTGTAAAAGAAACATGTATATCTCTAGAATACGACTTGCTCCCTGAGTTCGACCTCGGGAACTCTTTCATTTTCCGAGTAAAAAAATTTATATTTGAAATGTTGGCAATAACCGGCCTTACTACAACGTTATAACAAAACTCTCAAACCCGGTTGCCGCCCGAACGTTTCTCAATATGAGTATATAAAGAGTAAAAAGAACTTTAGACAAAATAATGGTGATGTGAATCACCAATTATAAGTCTAATACATAGAATAATTACTCAAATTTACTAAAGGAGGGAGTATGAAATCAGACGTCTGATTTTGCAATCAGACGTCTTAAATGATGTTTGCTACAGTACGCCTTTGTCTGCATGCCTCTTCCTTCTTTTTTTCTTTCTCTAACCCTTCCTTTCTTCTTCACTTCTTCTCTACTTCCTCAAGCTTTCTTCTTCTCTGGCCCTTCTTTAGTTCATGCCTTCACTTCTTCTTTTCTTCTTCTGCCTTGGCTCTCTTCTCTCAGAATCCAACTAAGTGTTGGAGCCAAATTTCTTAGGGCAAAAATCCCCCTTCCCCTGCATAACTCTCCTCTATCTTTCTCTGTTTCTATTTCAGTCTTGCTCTCCCCGAGCCACAGTCGGTCGGGTAATCGGACCTAGTGCATACCCGGGTCCAGGCTCACCGGCGTGTGGTGGTGAGCGTGGAGTGCAGGTTAGGCGGGTTATCGGGTCGGCCAGGTCCGCAGGGGCATGTCGTGGATGAGGCTGGGTGAGCGGGTAAGAGGGACCTCACCCCGTGAATAGTGGCGAACAACTGCTGTCACAAAATCAACTTATGCGGGTGCGCACCTTTAGAACTTACTGATGTGGGACTATCTGAGCACCCTTCCTTCGCACATCCACAGCTGGGGTTTTCCTTCCAATTGCAGTAGCTACTGAGGCTCGCATCTTCAATTGAGGACCTGGAGTTGTGCGCAAGACACTTCTGCGCAACCAGGGACTTCAACTTGGGCATAGCAAGACTTGGAGGGAGCTTCAAGCAAGCTCTAAGCTTGCTCGTCAATGGCAGACAGAGCATACACCTAAAACCAGTAAAATGGCCTCTCAGCCATGTTAGGACATTCAGGGAGTATCGCCAGAGCATGGCGAACGTGATGCAGGTGGTGGCGTGGAGCGAGAGTGACTGTGAGTGCGTAACTAGGTCAAATTGAGTGCATGTGAGTGGGTGTGTTCGGGGAGGTGTTTGGGTGTATGATGGAGCGAATGGAATGAGGGGAAATTAGCAGGAAGGTGCAGTGGAGGTTGTAGGGTGGTCGGCGAGGTGGATGGAGGTGTGTAGCGATGGGAACACCTCGCTGGAGGAGTCGCCAGAGATGGAGGAGATGAAGGTGTTCAGTAGCGTTGGTGGTCGATTTTGGGAAATAAAGAAAGGGGAAGAAAGTAGGAGAGATAGGAAACTTAGGAACCAACTTTAAGGATGAAAAGGGCGGCGATGGCGTCGGGTGTGGTGTGGCCGATGTCGATGACGAAGGCAGCTCCGGTAAGGTAGAGACGACAAGGATGAAGGGGAAAGGTGTGTCTCTGCTGGTATAGCGAGATGCAGACGAGAGTAGGGAGGATGAATCCATCGTAGGTAAGGCGGACGGACGGCGAGAAAGGGCAGTGGGGATCACCGGACATCGAGGAGCCTTCCACCATGAGAGAGAGAGGAATTTGAGAGGATTCACGACTGAATTTGAGCGTGAGGAGTTCAAGAGGATCTGGGCTTCTTTAAATACGGATTTGAGGGGCGATTAGAGCTTGGGAAGCAAGCTTCCCAAGCTTGGAAGGTCGTTGGATTTGGGATTTTCAAGAGACCCAAATCTCTCATGCAAATGCATGAGAGATTGGAAAAGAAGCAGAGCATATGGACAAGCTTAGATTGAGGGGAATTACTTGATGAATCTCCCTTCCAATTTTGGAAGGGATTCATCATTCAATCAGGGAGAAAATCCAAGTTGAAGGTCGTCGGAGTAGGTTTCCTCCACAATAATGGTGGAGGGATCTAATTGTGAAGACAACGAAGAAGTTAAGGGGTTGAATGCAGTAAATTCTGAAAGTTAGGGGTATAAATGTAATCAGACAGGACCTTTTTGCAAACTAGGTCAAGACAAGTTTTCCATAGGTCCAAATTTTGGTTTAAACCTAATTTTGAACTTAAGAATTCAATGTTGAAGTTGGATTTTGATTTTGACCACATTTGACAGGTAATTCATGCAAAAACGTAAATTAGGGCAAATATATGTCTGAGACTCCATTTTAGGTCAAGATAGGTTTTGATGGCCAAATTGAAGGTACTAAACCCTAGAGAATATTTTTATATAATTTTTAAAGGGTTTAGATGAATTTTATCCTGATCAGAACCTTGGTCAATCAAGTAGGTCTATTTTTAGGGTTTCAAAAGTCATTTAATTCTTAGAACACACACAAACCCTTTTCTGTCTGATCTAACCCACTTGTTATCCTATTAAGACCATTTGACCTTTATTCAGCCCTTGAGAAAACCCGTGGTTGTACTGCATTCATGATAAGCTGGTAAAATTGCAGTTTTAACCTTAGTTTCTTATTTTTCTCTTAGAGTGGTTATACAGTGAATTATGACCTTCAGTTGGTTATGTAGGAGCATTTACTGACTTAATTAGATCAAAATGAGCTAGTTATGGCTCATGATGGTGTTCCCAGCATACCCCTATGCCTAGCTTTTGCTAGTCCCTTAGAAAAATTTCAAGGTGTTAACTTTGATTCTACACCATAAAATCCTTTTATGCTTAAAACCTTTGCTGCGTACTTCCTTTTGTGGATTAGGTCAGAATGCCGATAGTAGGCCTAGAGGTACTTAAGTACCAACCAAGATCCGAACTTGACTAGCTTTAGCCTTAGTCTTCCACGAAGGTTTCTAAGTCCCACAGGAACTATCCTAAGGTTCGTTGAACTCCGCAGTTAAAGCACCCGTGCTTGTAACATGTTTTAGCCTTGGTTTAGTTTGCAGTGCATTTTTGTCAGAGACAGAGGAATTTTCTTTATTTTTGGAGAGTTTTCTCTCTCTTTTCTTTTTATTTCTAGCTTCAGATTAGCTTCACAACATGGTCTGTATCAATTTCCTAGTCCCCATCATCAATCCTCACAAGGTCCCTGGCAATCGATGCTTCTAGATAGCACTGCCCATGGCAACCCCCAGAACCCTGGCTTTCGAGATTTTGAGATAATTTCGCCTATGGTGTTCTGTAGCTAAATTTAGACCCTGGCAATCGACATTTCTGGATAATGCTTCCCATAGCATCTGAACCAGCACAGGGTGCTTACATCTCCCGGTAGGATATGTAGATATCCTATGAGACAAGCACTGAGGAGACGATATGTTATTGTGCATCTTCGAGGGGAATTTCCTACCTCTTCGCATCGGGAACTCATCCAAATCAATTTGTGTTGATTAGCCGCTCCTAATCTAGGTGACTTTTTCAGAACAATTTAAACTCATTTGCGTGATTTTGATACTTAGGCGCACTAAACCAGATTGTGTGTGGATTGGGGTGCTTAGGTTACCGAGTCTTGCAAATCAGAGGTCAGTTAACAAGGTTGAATACTCCCTAAGCCTTAGACCTAATACTTAAGCTTTGCATTTTCCCTATCCTCTCGAGGACTATCTAGATCTTAGCGGATACTTGAATTTTTAAGCCTAGGATTATAGCCCAAAAGGCCTAAAATCAGCATTCCTACTAATCTCTTCTGTGTTTCATTATCACTTTTTTTCTTTCATTTTCTTTCTTTTGATATGTTCTAGAACTAGTTCAATTCCTTAATCTTTTACTAATGACTCCTTTTTCTTTTCTTTTCAATTTGTGCTCTTCTCTGACATTTTTAACTCTTCCCCTTTTTCTCCTCAAAGTCTGATATGCTATCAAAATGTCCTCTCCTCTCATTTTTTGTTCTTCTTTAAGAATTTTTTATTCTTTTGGTATTTTTGGAATATGTGACCTTTTTGTAAGAACCCTTCCAAACTTTGATTTTTGAATGCTTGCACTTTACTAACCCCCCATGCCTAAGTTTTGCAATGTCCTCATTGTAAGCGGAGGGTGTGAAACAGTTTTGGGTTCAGGAATTAGAACAGGATTATCGGGTGGGTGAATGGGTTGGGAATGACTATTGCGGATGATTTCAAGCTTTGGCATGTGTACCAGAGGTGGGATCAATTGTTCTAAAACTTAGGGTGCAATAGATGTGAAGTACAGAAGGTTAATTAGAAGGCTCTTGATTTTTTTGGAATGATGGGTTGCCTCCCGCTAAGCACTAAATTCAACACCTTCAACCGAATGGGAAATGGTATGGAGAAGGAGTGGTCAAATCATATGAGTTTGGAAGAACAAGCACCTTAATCAAGAGCCTGGTTGGTCCAACCAGGTGCTTGTTCAGATCAACAGGCTGATGTTGCAGCCCAAACCCAATCAATCTGGTGGGTTGATAAAGGTAGATCAAGAGATGTGGAACCCACCATATACTTTGGAACTCGAAAGGGTATGGAAGTGTATAGCTAGGGTTTGGCTGAGTCGAATCAGCATGAGCAGAGTAGGGATCCTTAAATGAAAGAGAATCAGTGGAGGATGTAGGAACCCTACAGGAGTGAGCAGAGAAGGATGGGGCGTGATTTGTAGTCTGATCGATGTCTGAAACCTGATTTGAATGTGGAGAAGAATCATCTGCAACCGGATCGAGAGGAGAATCAGAGTAGAAATTGAGTCCAGTTGAGGGTCGGGGTTGAAAACAGGTTTGGGAAGGTTCTACATAAGTTGAAGGTGGCATTAATATGAATTATGTATGGGGCTCTTCTAGTAAGGGTTTAAAGGTGGGTTCATTTGTAGAGTCCTCATAGCAGCCATAAAACTCAAAGGTAAATGCCTGAAGAGTGTTTATAGGATAAAGAAAGTCTAAGTCAAGGAAAAATTTGAATTCTGGGTTGTAGTCACTCTTGGCACATTTTGTTTCTGATTCCTGAGGATCAAAAGAAAATGATTCCATCTTACTGGAACTTGATTTTGAATCAGTGATCTCGGGATTAGGGACCCCAGAGTCAGAGTTGAAGAATGGATCATGTGTGCTGAGGTCGTAGATCGGCTCGTAGTTGTCAGGAAACAATGGTTCTCCATAATCATAGTAAGATTTGAAATCGTCGGAGAACTTGCGAGAATCAAGTTCTGAATTTGATTCAAGATCAGAGGCTCCACCACAGAATAAATCACAAGATGTAGACTTAGCAACCTGATTTGGGTCTAGCCTATTCGTAGATTTTGAGCTTAAAAAGGTGTTCCTATTGGGTCTGGGCTCAAGTTCTAGGCTTGTAGGAAAGACCCAATCAAAACCCCACTCTTCCAACTCCTCAGTTTCTGTATCATAGATCGATGTGATTTCTAAAAAATCAATCTGCATTTCTGAGGATGTTGGAGAGGTACATTCATCAAATAAAGACCCAGAATCATAATCCAAATTCAAACTTTGATTTTCGTCATACGGGGCCTTGTAATTATCCCAAGAAGATTCAGATTCAAATTCTAGGCTAAGGATGTGGGTTGAATTACTAGAATCTAGGTCAGAATTGCCTTCGGGGGTCGCCTTATCAGAGTAAGGGATGGGATTTACACCCTTGAGAGGTTCTGATTCAATCTCAATATTACAGGAGTCTAGGAATTCTATGCTAGAGTTTTGGTTTTCTAGGGCTGGCTTAAAATCGTGTTCTCCTGCAATTGGGACCTCCCAACCTATTTCAAGATCAGGCATATCATATTCCATATAGGTTGGGAATCCACAACAATCTTGTGTCTCAAACCTGGGATTTGGGAAATCAGATAGATCCTTAGTATTGTTCCAAGATGTTTCATTAATTGTTTGGGGCATGTACGGGTATTTTTTATCGATAACTTGTTTCAACAATTTCATCATTTCCTCCCATTTTTCAAGATCATCTTGGTGTTTTTCCCAAAGTACAGATCTTGTCATGCATTGGAGATATTCAAAGTTATGCAATTTTTCTATCTCGATGTATCTTGTTATGAGAATATTCCGAGTTGATCCATTTGTTGCTTCTGTTAGTAATAATTCGGTGAAGGTTGTTATTGTCGATACATTAACCTGAATGTTTTCAATTGTTTTTGAGAGTTGGTCATCAATCTCATAAAATCTGAGGGCATCCTCAATCATTCTATCTTTCGTGGATCTTTGAGATTCAGGTATCTTCAATGGTTTTCCTAAGTAACCAGGCTGCATTTTTGAATCAGATGGTGGAATCAAGATGTAGAATCAAAATTCAAGTTTAGATCAAAATTGATTAGATCTGAAAAAGATTCCCAAGAAAATCTGTGTGTGTGCTCTAAATAGAAGGGATGAGAGATTGGATGTAATATTGACCCAATCAAGGCACCCAAAGATTTTGGATGACTATAGAGGTTCGAGGCAGATGATATCCCTAGATCAGAAAGTCGTCCAGCTGAGAATTACTTGGGCAGCCAAGAAGGGAGAATCCCGCAAAGACCCCTACACGGTAGAGCACCCCCACAGGTTACAGGGTTTCCCCTACCCGACCTTCCTTATCACTGAGGGTCTAGGTAGACCAAAATGGATAACTTGACCTCTTAAGTCTACTAGTTTTATGTCCTAATTTGTGCCTTTGTTTTTACTTGAATTAGCAGTTGATTTGACTTGTGGCCTAATTTGGAGGTTGGTTGGCCTACAATGTAGACCAACTTTACCTGATCTACCCTAAAGATGGTAGAATGAACTCTACGTCAAGACCTAGAAATCACCTTGATTTGACTCCCAGGTTATTAGGTCCAAGGATTTTAGGGTTCAAGTGAGTTTAGAGCCTGATTTTAGGGTTTTTCTTGATTAGATCTTTTCAATCAAGGGCTTGGGTAGTACACAAATGCGGGTAGGTTTGTTTCCTTTTATGCAGGCAAGTGTACACTGGCACTCCAAAACCCTAAAAATTGAAACCCTAATTGGCTTTATTTCTAAGTCCACTTCAATCATCAACAAATATTCTCCTTAGACTTCAAACAACAAGTGAGTAGTCCAAGAAGATTAGAAATTAAGCGTAGTCCCAATTAGGCGCAGGAAATTTGGGGTAGGATCTCTAAATAGAATCGCTTCAACTTCAATGAGAATTGAAAAAAATTTTGCAAATCAGGAAACTTGCCTTTTAAATGATAATTACTATGAAAATTAAGGCAGGTGATTCCTAATTGAATTTTCCTTTTTTGTCTTCCCAAGATTAGGAAGTTGATTAGGGAAGAATAGAGAAGTTACCTGCCCTGGAGTGGTTGATTTGCATGGAAGATTTCCTCATGAAGTACCTCGCAAAATCACAATAAGGCAAATAGGGCAAGTTATTGCTAAAATATAATCAAATAAGGTAAAGAATAGTGGTGAATTGCACGTTGCTCCCCGGCAACGGTGCCAAAATGTTTGTCGTGCTAAATCAATGTTTAAAATGATCGCATTGGAGTATAGCCGAAATAGTGTTCAAACGAATATAATTTTGTTACTCGAAAAGATTCCGAGGTCGAACACAGGGAGCAAATAGAATTCACGCACTAATCTCAACAATTAATTTAAATTAAACACAAAATATTACTAATTTGCAATGTAGAGCATATGAGTATATGAAGAGTAAAAAGAACTTTAAACAAAATAATGGTGATGTGAATCACCAATTATAAGTCTAATACATAGAATAATTACTCAAATTTACTAAAGGAGGGAGTATGAAATCAGACGTCTGATTTTGCAATCAGACGTCTTAAATGATGTTTGCTACAGTACCCCTTTGTCTACGTGCCACTTTCTTCTTTTCTTTCTCTGACCCTTCCTTTCTTCTTCTTCACTTCTTCTCTACTTCCTCAAGCTTTCTTCTTCTCTGGCCCTTCTTTAGCTCATGCCTTCACTTATTCTTTTCTTCTTCTGCCTTGGCTCTCTACTCTCAGAATCCTACTAAGTGTTGGAGCCAAACTTCTCAGGGAAAAAACCCCCTTCCCCCGCGTAACTCTCCTTTCTCTCTCTCTTTCTATTTCAATCTCTCTCTCCCAGAGCCACATTCGGTCGGGTAATCGGACCTAGCGCATACCCAGTTCCAGGCTCACCGGCATGCGGTGGTAAGCGAGGAGTGCAGGTCAAGCGGGTTATCAGGTCAGCCAGGCCTGCATGGGCATGTCGCGGACGAGGCCGGGTGAGTGGGTAAGAGGGACCTCACCCCGTGAACTGAGGTGAACAACTGCTGTCACAAAATCAACTTATGCGGGTGCACAGCTTCAAAACTTCCCGATGTGGGACTATCCGCGCACCCTTCCTTCGTATGTCCACAGCTGGGGTTTCCTTCCAATTGCAACAGCTATTGAGGCTCGCATCTTCAATTGAGGACCTGGAGTTCTGTGCAAGACACATTCGTGCAACCTGGGACTTCAACCTGGGCGTAGCACGACCTGGAGAGACCTTTAAGCAAGCTCGAAGCTTGCTCGTCAATGGCGGACAGAGCGTACACCTGAAATAAGTAAAATGGCCTCTTAGCCATGTCAGGACATTCAGGGAATATCGCCAGAGCACAGTGAACATGATGGGGGTGGTGGTGTGGAGAGAGTGACTGTGAGTACGTAACTAGGTCAAATTGGGTGCGTGTGAGTGGATGTGTTTGGGGTGGTGTTTGGGTGTATGATGGAGCAAATGGAGTGAGGGGAAATGAGCAGGAAGGTGCAGTGGAGGTTGTAGGGTGGTCGGCGAGGTGGATGGAGGTGCGTAGTGGTGGGAACACCTCATCGGAGGAGTTGTCGAAGATGGAGGAGATGAAGGTGTTCAGTAGCGTTGGTGGTCGATTTTGGGAAATAAAGAAAGGGGAAAAAAGTAGGAGAGATAGGACTTAAGAACCTACTCTAAGGACAAAATGGTGCGGTGATGGCATCGGGTGTGGTGTGGCTGATGTCGAAGATGAAGGCGGCTCCAGTAAGGTAGAGACGGCGAGGATGAAGGGGAAAGGGGAGTCTGCTGGTATGGTGAGACGCGGACGAGAGAAGGGAGGTTGAATCTACTGCAGGTATTGTGGATGGACGACGAGAAAGGGTAGAGGGGATCGTCATACGTCAAGGAGCCTTCGGCCATGAGAGAGAGAAAAATTTGAGAGGATTCATGGATGAATTCGAGTGTGAGGAGTTTGGGAGGATCTGGGCTTCGTTAAATAAGGATCTAAGGGGAAATTAGAGCTTGAGGAGCAAGCTTCCCAAGCTTGGAAGGTCATCAGATTTGGGATTTTCAAGAGACCCAAATCTCTCATGCGTTCGCATGAGAGATTGGGAAAGAATCAGAGTAGATGGACACGCTTAGATTGAAGGGAATTACTTGATCAATCTCCCTTCCAATTTTGGATGGGATTCATCAATCAATCATGGAGAAAATCCAAGTTGAAGGTCGTCGGAGTAGGTTTCCTCCGTGATAATGGTAGAGGGACCTAATTGTGAAGATGACGAAGACGTTACAGGGTTAAATGTAATAGTTTTGAAAGTTAAGGGTATAAATGTAATCAGATAGAACCTTTTTGCAAACTAGGTCAAGACAAGTTCTCCTTAGGTCCAAATTTTGGTACAAACCTAATTTGGACCTAAGGAATCTAATGGTGAAGTTGGATTTTGGTTTTGACCACGTTTGACTAGGTAATTTATGTAAAAACCCAAATTAGGGCAAATATCTATCTGAGACTCCATTTCAGGTCAAGATGGGTTTTGATGGCCAAATTGAAGGTACTAAACCCTAGCGAATATTTTTTTATGATTTGTAGAGGGTTTAGGTGAATTTTATCCTGACCAAAACCTTGGTTAATCAAGTGGGTCTATTTTTAAGGTTTCAAAAGTCATTTAATTCTCAAAACACATAAACTCTTTTATGTCTGATCTAACCCACTTGTTATCTTATTAAGATCATTTTACCTTTATTCAGCCCTTGAGAAAACCCATGGTTGTACTGCATTCATGATAAGTTGGTAAAATTGCAATTTTAACCTTAGTTGCTTATTTTTCTCTCAGAGTGGTTATACAGTGAATTATGACCTTCAGTTGGTTATGTAGGAGCATTTGCTGACTTAATTGGATTAAAAGGGGCTAGTTATGGCTCATGATGGTGTTCCCATCATATGGCTTGATGGCTAGATTGGCTAGATTGGCTAGATAGGTGCATGGCTGTCCAAGAGAGTCTTTTTATAGACTCTTGGGTGGCCTTCAAGTGGTCTCTCTAGAGAACTATAGAAGATTCTAGAGAGACTTCCATCTTCACATCAAGATGGATTGGAGTGGGTCTTCTTAAATCCACAATTCATGGATCTAAGCGAAGACTCTCCCTTGGTTGCTATTTTTAGCACCTAATGGTGGCACCACTTGGAGAAGAGTCTAGAAGACTCTAGTTGTGTGCAGCTAGGTGAGTGTGTGTGGGTGTGTGTGTGACTATGTGGGTGTGGTTAGATGGTTTACCTCAGGTCCTATAGGTCTAGGTGGTTAGGTTTAGGTAGGCTCCTAGAATTAGGGTTATAAACCCTAATACTAAAGTGATTGTGTAATTAAAATTACCACAAGTTTAATTGAATGAGTGCAAACCTAATTGAGAGTGAGATTACTCAATTAAGTTGGGCTTAGGTCAATTGGACTCTCACAAGGTCCAATTGGACTTGTGTGGGTTGAGATCTGAACTCAATTGGTCTCTATGAGTCCAATTGACTAGGAAATTGTGATTGACCATGATCCAAGTCAATTGGGCTTATTGAGAAGCTAATTAGGTTCTTAGGAAGGTCTAGAGGTGGTGTACTAGACTTAGGGTACCTTAATTTAGGTTTCCAAGGGGTTGGAATTGGGTTTAGGGACCTAGGAACTCAAGATCCAAGCTTGAATTCCAAAATAGGGATTGGAGAGCAGTTCCCAACATCCAAGTTAAGTGTCAGACGACTTATACTCAAAAGTCAAAAGTCCAGACCTCTTGTCTGGACGTCCAATTTGAGTTAGGGAAGAATCAAGGTTCTATCTTGGGGATTCTACAAAAATTGGACGTCTGACCAAGTGTCTGGATGTCCAATGACACTACAGACATGGGTTTAAGGTGTGCGAGTTGTGTGATAAGTCCACTTTAGTGGATCATTATTTGGCCTAAGTATTCTTTAATTAGTCGTTCTTAGTTGATATTTGATTAGGAATTAAGTGGGAATTCAACGTAGTCTACGTATCATCTTATGCACCAATTTTGTGTTTTATAACATATGGTATGTTATGATAATCATTTGGTGGATGCAGGCTAGGCACATAAAACCTGAAGGCATCAGGCAGACAACCAAAATCACTCTACATGACGTCTGAAGTTTAATTTGGACGTTTGAGAATCTCCATCGAGAACCACTACTATCTACACATTTTAAGACGTCTAGAACATCAATCAGACATCTGATAAAGAGCGGTCGTCCCTTTTCTAACGTTCCAACCACTCGCATTCTTCACGGGTGGTTGGAGAAGCTTTTAGAGGAAGCAACAGACTGTAGGTGTTCTAATAAGAAGAAGAGCGGCTAGAGGACGAAAGATCATAACCCTTCCCCTTGGCAGGGATCTCCTCTTCCTTCATCACCATGGAACAAATGCACCTTGTGAACCAAGTGCGCATCGTGGCCCCAGCTTGCTCCAACATCGTCGCTCATCTCTGACGAAGTGGTGCATAGTGACAGCATGCACCACACCCTTTCCCGCTCTTCCCTGACAAACGCACCACCAACATCAGCTACTCCGTCCATCGTCACCACCTTCATTTTCTCCACCAAACAAAAAAACCTCGCCCACCGCAGAGCACCTCCCGCGCGTCGCCACACCCACCACGCACCACCATTCCCTTGCGCACCCTTGCACGCGTGCCCTAGCGCCACCATCCTCGTGCATACGCAACATCATCACGCCACAGCCGCGTGGGCGCTGCACGCATGCCAACACAGTAGCCAAACCCACCCCCACCCCTGCTTCTTCTTCATCTTCTTTTCTTCCTCTTCTTCCTTTCCACGCAATTGCTGCAACTTCCCTAAAAAGAACCCATCACCGGTGCCGCCCCCTTCCATGCAGTTGCCACTCTCGATGACAAAACTTTGTTCCATCAACACCATCGACCTTGCCTCACCCTCACGAGGCTGTACACACCTCTAGCAGCCCTTCCCGCAGCCTCTACGGTTTGCCACACCTTCTCGTCGTGGCTGGCCTTACCTCCTCCATTCGGCCATCATCGGCCACCTCCAGTCGTGTTTCTACCACCGTTGCGAGCCTCTCCTCCTGCATGTCTCCTTCGCCCAGACTCGTGGCCGGCGAGCTCCTCCTCCATGTGTACGCCAAGGGAAATCAACCTCCCCTGTTTCTCTACAGTGAAGATTGATTTAAAATTTACGTTACATGCCATTATAGAAAACACTTTTGCCATATTTATCTAATTATTATATTATGGTAGATTTGCATGCATGTCCCTCCCTTCTACTTGATCTACATATAGTTAAATTCTTCTCATGAATAATCGAGTATGGATATATTTTAATTAAATTTGACAGTGTTTGTCAGTACTAAGATCACAATTCAGGTATTTCCATGGTGGTGATTTTGTATTGGCGTCCCTATATTCTTGATTAATTATCTAGATCGAGAATTTGTGTTGGAAATGAGAGCACTAGTTAGCATACGCATCTGTTGATATTCTCGAATACTTGAGGCATCATTAATCATTTTTAATAGGCTAATTCCTCCCTATGGAAATGACCTAACTATTTTCGTGGTTAGATTTTGAATATTAAATATTTTGAAAAGTGATTTTCTACTATGCAACGAACTACAACGACACATCTTTTTATGTTAAAGTTTTTATCGAAAATGAAGATCGCTCTTTCAAATGGCACCGTTTCCGGAGAGGAAACATGCCTATTAATTTTTTTGGGAAATTTATATTATTTTTATGCTATTTTGAAAGCTTTTCTAAATTACTGACTGTGGATCTTTTTCTGTGCAAAAAGAACAAACAAATGCAGCGGGCATGCACGGCGGAGACGATATTTTTGGTGGACCTTGACTCCAGCAATGGGTGCTTGTGGGCCTTGATCCCATGCATGTGAAGGCATACAGAGGAGCCTTTTTCTAATTTAGTCATTAGATCTTAGTTTAGATTTAGGCTAGATAGACATTAGCATTTAATTTTTGTCTTGTGGACCCTTGTTGGGCAATTTTGGGTATGTCTTCCCAGTGCTTTTTATTTCTTATCACTCTTGTATGCTGGAGCATATTTTTGGGAGTGTGTTCCCATTTTATTTAGATTATAGGTTTATTTGAACTGCATATAGGTTAGTTAGTTAGTTAGATTAGGTTTGTTTACTTAATATTATTAAAAAAATATAAAAAAAATAAAACTACCTGCTAGAAGCTGCATATCAATAGGGCGACCATCTATGATTGAATGAGTAGTATCTAGTTTATCTTTGCTACATCTCATACAACCCTGCATTGAAGAAAGCTGGAGTAAGGTACGTCTTCTCTTTAGCATCAAATACCTGCCATGCATTTGCATTAGACTTAAATTCAAGACCACTAAATTGTTTGAATTGGATTAATTCAGTGGTCACTTTAAAAATTGGGACTGTTAAGAGGTTGGACCTTAAAATTTGTGACTTGAAATTGTGTGAAAAGGATCTTGTTTGCGGGATTTCTAATTCAAAATGCAAACGTGTGTTGCACACCTGAGACACTGTGCACATCACACATAAGGTCACTAGATAAATTTCTACCTCTCCTCTTTTGCACCATAAGGGAAGTTAGTCGGAAATCAACAAGCCTATCCACCAAGTTACTTTGGTTCCTCATGTGTGGGCCCAATTTGAGACTTCCATCCCTTGCACGTAGGTTGTAGACAATAATGAAGGTCGGCCTAGGAAGCGTAATTCTTGCAAAACTTGTTTAGCCACCAACTGAACACCTAATTCTAAGACCTAGAATCTGCTAAAAATAGATCCCACTGTATTTGCATTTGTTTTGACAGTGATAGAGCTTCTCTAGGAAGTTTCTATTTTTAATCTATCTACGTCCTAAGAGAGTTAAACCATTTAATTGAAAGAAATGGACTATCCTTACTCCTATCATTTTAACCAGAATCCCATGTGCTGAGTGTAACCATCCTTTGATGGGTACATTGACAATTCATGGGATCATTCATATTCCTATCCTGGGAGTACTGGCCCGATAGCTCCCACTTTTGAGTGGAGCCTAGGAGCGGGATTTTCCATCCATGGAATCCCCACTACTATGCAAGCACCCAACCCTCCCACCCTTCATGATTTTCCTTATTGAGGTTGGACCAATACCCTTAGGCAACAAGAGCTTGAAATTGACTATCCTCCCCAATCTAATAGTAGTAGTCTCTCCTTTTTTATGATAGAAATGCAAAATCAACAAAAAGGAATGAGGGAGTCTATGGGAGAAATGTTGAGGAATAGTCAACAATTGAACAAGGAGATTAGATAGCTTAGCTATGCTCTTACTAGTGATTTTGATCCCTACTTGTACAACCGTGATCATGAAAATAATTCTGAGGAAACCAATGACAATAGGGATCTCGTTTTGTATAGCTATCGCTTAGAATCTTTCCGTGAGACACGGCCACTTGAGGAGAACTATCTTAATGATTATCCACCCGAGCTATATTGGAGTCAAGAGAAAGGGAAGATGGTACCACTTGAGAAACTTGACCCTGCTGATAGTATTTTTCTTACTCTTGATAACCCGAGTCAAGGTCGTATTGTTCATGTCAGTTCCCCTATTAATCATTTGGTGGAACCCCATTCCACCCTTAGTGAGCCTAATTTTGATCCTCCACTTAGGGAATCAGCACCTACCATTCAGCATTCTAAGGATTTAAATGCACCCAATGATGGTGACCCTAAGGGAATGGAGGATGAATTATATCAATTTTGGTCTTAGGGATACAAAAACTCTAGTTTGGAGGATAATAATTCGATGGAGGAACCTGACCTTAGAATTTGAAGTGAATCACAGGGGGATTATGTGTTATTCGAGGACTTGCCCCCTGTGGATATAAATAATATGGTGAAATCCGCATTCCTCCCTTCTTTTGATTTTGAGAGTCATCCTCCATAAAACCAGGAGTTGATATTGGAGGAGGACGAACACAATAGTGAGAAGCCTAGAAGAGACTCTCGGGGACAATACACATCAATTGAGGATTTATGCCCCGAGAAGAACAAAGAATTGAGTGATATAGGCTTACTCCAAAACATCAATACTGATCCTCCTTCAGAAATAATTAAGGATCTTGAAGCAACTCCTTCCTTTACTAATGAATCACATATACACCCTGACAAAAACTTGAGTGAACTAAAAGAATCCAGGGATGAAATTAATGATAATGATTCTATTGCTTCGACCCTTCCATCAAAGGAATTTAATTTGGAGTCCACCATTGATTCACATATATTGGAAGGTGAAAATATGACTCTAATCATTAATGATAGGTAGGGTGACGTGAATTTTTCTGCAATAATTGTTAGGGAGAATACATAATCTGAATCGTTGTTGGAATTGGACTTGACACCGACTAAGCCCTCATTGGACTTAATCATTACCTCCCAACACCACAAACAACCCTTACACTCCCTAACCGATCCATAGCTCAGGTCTCTGCTCACATGCATTCTTTCTAGGGAGCATATTAGGCCAATACATCCTCAGGTAGAATGGCGAGCGTGGATTAATGCTTGTACTTTTAGTCTCGTCATTCAAGGGTTTGAAATAATTATGTTTATATCTTTTAAAACCCTTCCTGCTTTGGAGGACCCTTGTTATCCTCCACTTATTCCATTTCGGGAGGTCCCTTCTCTTATTCCTTTTGTTATTCTTAGACCTCCCCAAGTAGCCTACGAGGTTCTCTACTTTCATGTCTTCTGGCGAGCATGTGGGATAACGTTGCATCATCAGCTTGCCAACATCCGTGGCTACTTGTTTTTTAGGCCCGCGCTATTACGCATATTCTTAGGGCCTAGCGCTTTCTGTCTAGAACCAGACTTACAGGTTCCCTATAAGTCTGGCTGCTGACAGAAAATGCAGCACTTGTTGGGAGGCAACCCAGCATTCAGAATAACACCATCATCAGGTGATTTCCTTCCTTTCTCCCGCTGTTTTAATTTTACAATGACGACATTGTAGGATTTAGGCATGGGGGGGTGCACTTTGCATTTTAGACAGTATTCATGCAATTAGATTAGGTGCATTAGCATAAAAAAAAATCTCTCTGTTATTTTCTTGAGCTAAATTGGTTAGTCTCTAGCAGAAAATTTTTATCAAAGAAGTTTCATTAAAGAGTTTCTTCTTAAATTGTTTCTTAAGTTTAGAATCCAGTACATTTACTTCACTTGCACGTAGGATGGGTAATCGATCTTTGAAGAAAACCAATAAGCATTTTTATTCTACTGAACCCTTGGACAGTTAATAGGGAGTCAGGTATACTATCTTCTATTAGATCCACCTCATATTTGTGAGAAGAAAGTAGAGAGACTACTGGTGCGCTAAGTCTAGTGCAAGGACTCTTAAGTTCTGGATAATTAGATGATGATACCTCAGAGTTAGGCATAGTTTTCGCTCTCTATTCCTGTGTGTGTACATTGTGTGAATTCCTGAGAGTCATCAAATAAGGCAGATACACAGAGATTGAGTCTTAATAAAACCATGACTTTGGTGGATGGTTACGATCGTCCTTCATAGAGTCCTCGACTGAAGGAGGGTAGTAGTGTCAAAGGTCAGAAATACGCTTGTCCTATCCATTCCTTCCCGGTGCCAAGAGTAGGCACTTCCACCAAATAAGCCACACAATATCATCTTAACCAACATCATTCCTATTAATGCCTCATGAATAAAAGTTTGTGTCGTGTTGTGTTGGAGTTATAAAAAAAAAAGAAGAAAAGAAATATATAGATATGTAGAAAAAAGAAAAGAAAAAAAAGGAAGAAGAAAAAAAAATGTTCTAGTTATAGCTGTCTTAAGTGTCAATTTTATTAGGTGTCCATAACATTAAGGCAATAAAAACACCCATTGCGATCTACCAAATATGACTCACACCTACTTTTCAGTATTTTTGATCGCCCGAAAATTGGCTGAAGACTTTTAACTTAGTTGTAGGGTTATTAGGACTTTGTTGAAGTGTGAATGCCATGTGAGGCCACCAAACAGTGAGTACATTTACAAAATTTGGTGAGATTTGTGATCTCAGAATAAAAAGAAGGAAAAAAGTGAGCACAAAGGAACATCAAGATAGCATAGTTGTTTAGCCACTCTCTGAGTTGACTTGTTTGATAGTCTAGAGATCTAGACTCTGTAGTACTAGATTAAATGTAGCACCAGATAAGTGTGTGCCACCAAATACGAATCCATTCAACTCAATATCTCCTACCTAAGCCAAAAAGTCGAGGTCAAATTACAGACTATTTTCTACTTTATCCCCGAGGGAAGTAGTTGCCTATCCTGATAAAAATATTTACCATGGTATAAGCATGAACTACAAATGTAAGTTGGTTATTTTCACTTGGATCTGTTACCTATGTTACTAACACTTCACATTTGTCTGGATCTCTAAATTTTTGGAATAAGGAAAGAAGAAATCTTCTGATTACTTCTATTATTTTTCATTTTTGCACGGGACTAGCAAAACTTAGGCATGGGGGCATTTGATAAGTCCACTTTAGTGGATCATTATTTGGTCTAAGTATTCTTTAATTAGTCGTTCTTAGTTGATATTTGATTAGGAATTAAGTGGGAATTCAACATAGTTTGCGTATCATCTTATACACCAATTTTATATTTTATAACATATGATATGTTATGATAATCATTTGGTGGATGCAGGCTAGGCATATAACACCTGAAGGCATCAGGCAGATAACCAAAATCACTCTACAAGACGTCTGAAGTTTAATTTGGATGTCTGAGAACCTCCATCGAGAGCCACTACTATCTACACATTTTAAGATGTCCAGAACATCAATCAGACGTCTAATAAAGAGCGGCCATCCCTTTTCTACCGTTCCAACCACTCGCATTCTTCGCAGGTGGTTGGAGAAGCTTTCGGCAGAAGCAACAGACTACAGGTGTTCTGAAAAGAAGAAGAGCAGCTAGAGGATGAAAGATCATAACCCTCCCCCCTGGCGGGGATTTCCTCCTTCCTCCATCACCATGGAACAAACTCACCCTGTGAACCAAGTGTGCACCATGGCCCCAGCTTGCTCAACCATTGCCGCTCATCTCTGACGAAGTGGTGCATAGTGACAACACGCACCACACCCTTTCCCGCTCTTCCCTAACAAACGCACCACCATCATTCACTCTGTCCACCGTCACCACCTTCATCTTTTCCACCAAACATAAAAAACTCCCCCACCACAGAGCACATCCTGCGCGCCGCCACACCCACTACACGCCACCGTTCCCTTGCGCACCCTTGCACGCACGCCCTCGCGCCACCATCCTCGCTTGCACGTAACACAATCACGCCACAACCACGCGTGCTGCGCGCACGCCACCACAGCAGCCAAACCCACCCCGCCCCTACTTCTTCATCGTCTTCTTCTTCTTCCTCTTCTTCCTATCCACGCACCCGCTGCAACTTCCCTAAAAATAACCCATCACTGGCATCACCCTCTTCCACGAAGTTGCCACTCCTGATGACGAAACTTCATTCCGTCAACGCCATTGACCTCGCCTCACCCTTACGAGGCCATCCACACCTCCAGCAGCCCTTCCTATAGCCTCTACGGTTCGTCGCAACTTCTCATCGCCGGCCTTACCTCCTTTGTCCAACAGCCATCGGCCACCTCCGGTCGTGCCGCTACCACCGTTGCGAGCCTCTCCTCCTGCACGTCTCCTCCACCTAGACTTGCAGCTAGCGAGCCCCTCCTTCGTGTGTACGCCAAGGGGAATCAACCTCCCTTGTTTCTCTACAGTGAAGATTGAATTAAAATTTACGTTACATGCCATTGTGGAAAACACTATTGCCATATTTATCTAATTATTATATTACGATAGTTTTCATGCAAGTCCCTCCCTTTTACTTGAATTACGTATAGTTAAATTCGTCTCATGGATAATCGAGTATGGATATTTGTTATAGGGAATGAATTCTATTTTAATTAAATTTGACAGTGAATGTCAGTACTAAGATCATAATTCAGGTATTTCCATGGTGGTGATTTTGTATTTGTGCCCCTATATTCTTGATTAATTATCTAGATCAAGAATTTGTGTTGGAAACGAGAGCACTAGTTAACATACACATTCATTGATATTCCCGTATACTTGAGGCATCATTAATCATTTTTAATAGGCTAATTCCTCTCTGTGGAAATGAGCTAACTACAACAACACGTCATTTTATGTTAAAGTTTTGAATATTAAATGTTTTGAAAAGTAATTTTCTACCACGTAATGAACTACAACAACACGTCATTTTATGTTAAATTTTTTATCGAAAATGAAGATCGCTCTTTCCTTGTTGCCAAGGGTTTTGGACATCCAATAACTTATCTAGACATCTGGACGTCCAGATAAGGGCTAGAACTAGGGTTTTGGGATTTTCTAGGCTATGGTGACCTAATCTAAGGATGGCTAAGGCTTAGGAAGGCTTCCAGGGCTATCCTAGGGTTAGGAATGATCCTAGGTTCTTCATAATTTAACTTTGGCTTACTTTTATTTAATAGAGTAACAAAACTCAACTCTTACATTATTTCTTTACTACATTTTATTCTAATCTTCTGCTCCATCTCTACTGCATCACGAGCTTCAGATCTAGCTTCAAATCCAGCTTCAAATCCAGCTTCAGATCCAGCTTCAAATCTAACTTCAGATTTAGCTCCTGAGCTTCTTATTACCAGCAATTTATATAATGCACTTAATTAGTACATTATATCATTATTTCATGCATAGCTAGGAGAAAGCAGTAAAGATGCAATTAATGCTCATGTATGCATGGATTACACTAGCTTATGCTAAGTTCTAGCCTAATCTGGTCGATTAAGACCTATGATTGCTGCGCAATCAGCTATCTGTTGCTTGATTATCGTGTACACACTATGCGATCACTTAAGTACACAAAACACATGGGTTTTTATCTCATCTCCTTGAGCAACCACAGGGTTAGTATTCGCATGCTAGTCTTATCCAGATTTCGGGTAGATTTT
This sequence comes from Thalassia testudinum, assembly GCA_037157565.1. Lineage (NCBI taxonomy): Eukaryota > Viridiplantae > Streptophyta > Magnoliopsida > Alismatales > Hydrocharitaceae > Thalassia > Thalassia testudinum. The sequence goes on along the minus strand of JAZHRO010000055.1, from coordinate 89,141,453 downwards.
AGATTTGTGCACTTCGCTAGGCCTTATTTAGGATGCATACGATTGTATTGATATACTATCTGTTTGCATACTATACATTTTTCATGTTGAAGACCCTAGGAAAAACATGTGTTTTCTCGCTTGCCTGATATTGATTGGTCTTTGATTGTGAGATTGAGATTGATTGGGATTTCTGATTTTTGTTTGAGATTGATTAAGATTGCTTTCCTTGAGTTGTGATTGATTTCAAAAATCATTTTGCAAAAATTAACTCATGGATGGTAGGAGATCCCATAACCTTGAACTTGTACTTCCCTTGGGTGTTGGTGCCCATGCATCTACTTCCAATTCTATTCTTTCCACATCTAATCCTGTAGCTCCTGGGCCTCAAACTCCCACACAACCTCATTCATCGGAAGGATAACCACAATTCTGCATAGTTTGAGGATTTTGAAGAACTTCCTCCCCATCTTTTTGCACATCCTCCACCACCACCACCTCCACTTCATAGGTTCCAATCTCCTCCCTACCCAAACTTTCCTAACCACCCACAACCAGAGAGAGGTCCACAACCTAACTAGCAACATCTGTTTGATACACATGTTTAGATGAATACCTTAACCCAACAGGTGCAACAGCTTACTCAAGCTATTGATGAGGTATGGTTCATCATAGCTAAAATGCCTAAGTTAGGCTAGAAACTAGGTTAAACACTATATAGTTAACATAAGAACAAGGGTTAAGTGTGAGAATTAAGGAAAATGACCTAAAACATCCAATTTATGTTAAAAATGCATAATTAGGTCACAAAATGAGATATTATATTCAAAAGCATAATTTGATGATCCAATTGCAAATTTAACACATATTTGGATTCAAAAGTTCAAATTAAAAGTAAAATCATGTTCCTAAATATTCAATTGAGCTTTAATAAAAACTTGGTTGCATTTGGACATCATTAAGACCTTGCATTCATGACATTACAAATAAGTCCTTCATCCTTTACATTTTCTTACGTACAAAACTTTCTAGAGACTTCATTGAAAATCGCAGAGACCTACTTACTAGAAACTAAGGATCGCTCTGCATCAATTCTTTTCACTTATGGGTTTCTTTCTAAATTTTCTACCCCTTTGCCCATTTAGACCTGATACTGTTCATCCCCACAACATCGAAGAACATGGCCAATCATGTTCGTTGTTCCCATGCTCTCTTGATCCAGTGGTAGATTTTCATCAATTTTGCGCACGCTCTTGCGCATAACTTTATCGTGCCCTCTAGATATGATCCTATAGCGCATCTTTGATTTGAAACTTCTCACCCTCCTCGTAGCTCATCACCACCTTGAATACCCTAAATGCCTAATCACACCCCCATGGGGACCTGATCGCCCAAATCACCTACTTAAGTTGCTCCATGGGGTTGCACGCACGCCATTAGCTCCCCAGTACATCTCTTGAGTTGATCCTTCATCCTCTCTGGTTCTCTTCATCTAACCTTTGTTCCATTGCTGCTGTAGTGGAATTTTATTTCTCTCCGACACTCCTTGCTGCTAAGGACTTCGTACCACCCCAGGACGACCTAGAATCCCTCTAGTGGATTTTTACTCCGTCGGAGCTTCCTCCCCCAGTTCCTCCACTCCATCTGTCGGGTAGAGACCCACAGGTCCCATTCATCCATTAGATTAGGATTTTAATGCTTTTTAGGTTAGTGTAGTATCTGTTAGTATAGATTAGATTAGTTAGGAGTAGATCATGTAGCTTAATTCATGGATTTTGTAGTTTGGTTAGGAGTAGAATAGTATAGGACCATTTCGCCCTCTCTAATCAATTCAAATCAGAGAGGTGTTTTCACGCTCTCGCTTCGACTCATATATCTCCCTAATCATCTCACGACCATTTTCTCTGATTTCCTCTCATTTTATTCATCCTTTACCCTTCCGTTAAGGTGAAATTCAGATATGAAGTCTTGGCTTCTAGATCTGAATTTGCGCCAAAAATCCACCGGGGGTGTCTCCCATTCATTCTAGAAATTCACAAAGACCCCCTCAATTTGGTTCTGATTCTCTTGAATTGTTGGATTTCTTTTAGATTTGTTTTTCATGCCCAATCTCTTGATTTGGAGTTCATTTGATTTTAATTGGATTCAATCAAGCTATTCAAGGTTTTAATTGCCTAATTGGGTGTATTGCGATGAATCTTATGTGTTTTAATTCAGATTTGAATTGTATATGAGCTTATACCCAATTTGAGCTTTGTTTTGGATAGTTTGCCCAAGAAGAATCAGTGATACTGATTTGAGGTCAAACAAGGACCCAAATAATTATGAGTTAATCATGAGATCACCTTGAACACCAATCAATGTTGTTTAAGCAGATCAGATGACTTATTCAAAAATCAAATCAAAATTAAAAACCCAAATCAGGGCAACATGAGTTTTTGATCTAAACAATATTCAATCTAAAAAGTGATGTTCATCAGTGGTTTTAGGAGATTTTAATGAAGGTCTGGAGTTGTTATGAAATGATTTCAATCACCTAATATGATCTATTTCCTCTACATTGTCTATAATGTAGGGAAAAGATCATATTAGGGTCTTTAGGGATTTTGAAATCTATATGAATTGATTTTTATGTTTTCAGATCTTCAAAAGAGTGTTGGGATTGATATTCAAGTAGTTTTACAAGGATTTGATTATCTAGATTTAGATCTGAATTTGATGAATTCAAGTCAGACTTGAGAAAATCTGATTGAATCCATATAATCTGATTTAGCCGTTCAGACTTCAAGCCTGATTTTGTCACTGAACAGCTATTGAATCTATAATAACTCTTAGCTGAGGGAATTGGGCAGCATTTGCTACTCAGATCAGCAACAATAGTAGCAACACTGAACATCAACAGCTGTAGATGCACATGGACTGATTTCAAGGGGATTTAGGCTGGGTTTGGATTTAGATGAACCGTGGTTGTATTGCATTGCTAGAACAGTATAATCAAGCATTCATGTACAAGTTTGGGCTTTAATTTGATATAAAATGGCTTGTAAACCTCTTTTGAAATTCTTTGTCAGCTCATTTCATGTGCATTAACTATCCAATTTGAAATTTTAATGAAATTGATGTTGGAAATCTTGTTTAATGCATCATACATCTTTTAAGTATTGTCTTGGATGCTTCTAAACTGATGAACCTCAATTCCAACCTTTAGAATAGAATTCAAGGCCTTAGGTTCTTTGCTTAACACCCCTTTAGGCCTAACTTTTGTGAAACTTGTAAATAAATAAAAATGATAAAAAAAAAATTAAACCTGTCTTGAGTAAGATTAGGCATTTTTCTAAGTGTAGGCCAAGTTTCAAAGTAATCTAAACCCCTGGTTTGGTAGAACATACCAGTCGATGGTTGTTCAGACATAAAATTGCATTTTAAGGATATATACATCATAGTATAGTGCGAAAATATATCAAAACAAATAAATTATAATGAGATTGTGAGTCTTGGTTGAACTCAGGGAGGTAGAGAACGATTAGATTTTAACACTAATTTAGAACTAACAATAACTAAATACTAATCACACTAGATATAAAGTAATTCAGGCAATTGTTTGATCATGAGTTGCAAATAGAACTAGAACTAGAACATGCATTACTGGAACTAGAATTAAAATTGACTATCTAAGCTACTAGAATAAGGGCACCAAGGGTGGTCCTTGGTGGCCTTTGGAGAGGTTGGGGAAAGCAGCAGCGGTGCACCAAGGTGGTCTTGATGGATGCTTCAGAGGGAGTCTAGAGGGAGAGATGGAGGAGGAGATGCCTTCATATAGGAGCTCTGGGGTCCTTTTTATAGCCAAAATGAGGGGCAAAATACGTATTTGGCCATCCAACTCGTGCAATGGTCTTGGATTAATCAGATCCATCGATCGGGAGATTAATGGCTCTGATTTTGCCTCAAAATAGCCTTCATAACGCCTACAACACATGCAATGCCTCTAATTGTGCCACGTGGCATACTCTGGTCGATCGGATTTTGATCATGCGGCTGTGTGCCCTCGCATTCCATCGCCTCCAATCTTTCGATCGGATGGCTTAAAAGTGTGCTTCGTATTGCCTCTTTGCTTTTCTCGTACGCACGCTTTCCTTTGATCTTGGTTGTTTATTCGTAGAGATCAACGGCTGAGAATGCGCTCACTATCACCTTTAGGATGCGCATACAACGAGGCATCCAACTATGTGTTGCCTTACCTGTTCATCCACATTTCTTGATCTAGACTCCTCCGTGCACCATGTATCTTGTGCTTCATAGCTAGATCGTTATCACATAACGTGATTTTGTCCACTCTTGCGACAGCCTCAGATTTGTACTGATTGTGGTTCGAATGCCCGCTGCCAACTCTTCTTCATGCATGCTAACCAACGTGTTGTGCGTGTATTTTGTTATGAATTTGGTTTTCCCCTTGCGTGCTCTCAGCAATTGGATGATGATCCAACGGCTGAGACGAAGCTCTTTGATGGAAAGCGCTGGATGTCGGTCGACGTGGTGCTCTTGTGGATGTTGGATGACGATCCAATGGCCCACAAAGTGTATAGAGTGTGCTTTTATGGATGGGGTGGCAGTGTTGGATGGTTATGATGGAGCCACGTGGCATCATCGTGGCCGTCTGATTAGCCCACATTTGTGGGCTATTTAAGTATTTAAGTGCCTAGATATTAAGTTAATTCTAACATTTATTTAGCATAAATTAGGATGTAAATAGATTAATTCATATTTTTGATTTAATTACATAATTCATGCATTGCATTCATATTTAAATGCATTTAGAATTAACTTAGAATTGCATTCATTTAATTAGTTAACCAATTAGGTGCATTGCATGCATTATTTTAAGTTAACATAAAAGTTGAGGGTTTGTATATAAATAACCATAATATTTTATGGTTATTTTATTTTTCTTCTATGAGCAACGGCTGCATTTCTTCCTCTAGCTGTCGCAGTGAAGAGCCCAATCAAGGAGTAGCGCCAAAAGTGGATCTAGTCTCCTCGACGAGGATAAGGAAGAGAGGGAGGCTGCCACGCACCGTAGGCCACCATCCCTGACCCACCACTATGCAGAGAGTTGACCTCTCGTCCGCTCCACCACCATCGGCCTCTACTGTGGCGATGAGCGTCCACCACCGTGGGCGTGCGGCGTGACAGGCCACACTGCCATCTGGAGCTCGTTTGCATTACTGTGAACACCTCAACGTGCACCACCCTCACTTCCATCACCAACATCCACCACCGCAGCCATCGCAACTTCACACCCTCGTCTGTTAAGACATCTAGGAATGTTCCCAGACGTATGAAACTCCTACAGCACCACCTTCATCTTCTTCCCCAGTCCTCTGTTTCTCCTTTACTCCACTAAAAAGAACCCAAAAACCACACCATCCCATGAGCATCAGCAGCGCTTCGCCAACTCCATTCCGTGCATCACCGAGCGAACACAGGCGGTGCCTAGCCACTGTCTTTGCACACCTTTCAGCCAGATCCAGCAGCAACCTTCGCATCCTCCTCCCAGCAACGACGTGTCCACCAGCCAGCGGCCATCACCTCCAGCCATGAGTGCAGAGCTCACACTACTCCAGTTGCACGCACTCGCACCTCTGCTCGCTTGCCTTCCAGCTACTTCCGCTCGCATGCCCTCCAGCTGCGCGTGTAGAGCGCGCTGCACTTCCACCCACACTCCCTACAGCGCGCTGTCGATGCTTGCAGTGTGCGGCCTGCAGCGCGTAGCAGCAGCAGGTGCGGCCAAGCTCAGCAGCGCCTGCACGGCCTATGCACGTCCTCACGCATCCACCGCCTTCATCCACGTGAAGCCCTTCAGTGCTCACACCTCCTCTCCATCTCCAGCAGCAACAAAGAGCTGCAACCACCGCCGACCGCCGTCGCTCCTCTCCTCGCTGCCGCTGCCTCCGACCACCGTTGGCCACGAGACCACCACCATTGAATAGCCCTTGGCTCACTCAACCTTTAGTGAGCTTCTCGCCTTCAATCGTAGCCTCCTCCTCACGCACAGACAAGGGGAAGAATTTCCCCTATTTTGCTACAGTAAAGCCCTTATTAATAATTACATTTAGTGCCATTGTGAACTTTTATTATTATTTATTAAGCTGCATTGCAAAATATATCCTTTAGTTGTGCAAAATTGCTATTTCAGCATTTACACTTATTGTTTACCTAATCTGAAAGTGAATTTGAGTCAGTTTCTTGACTAAATTAATAGTGAACATCGGTTTTTGACCCTTGCGAGTTTAAATAGGCCATTGCCTCCCTGTGGATATGACCCGCTCCTAATTGAGTGGTTATATTAATTGTTGATTAGTTGATTTTTCCACCACATAGAACTACAAACGACGCATCATTTTATGTGACAAACGACTTTAAAAGTGAAGAATCGACCCATCACCGTCCATCTTCTTTATTTTGTAGATGGTACTGTAGGGCTTCGATGGAGTTGATTTTTGCGTCGTTGGACTACGATTGTTGATTTGGATCCATCCATGTGGTTAGATTTGGCATCTGAGGTTTGGATTTTCACCACCTTGCTTCTTGTCCTTTGCTCTTTCGCAGACTTCATAAGGTGCTACAGGAGTCTGATCAAGATGATCTCGGAAGCGTTGGACTCTTGTCATTGTCCTGAATAAATCTGTATGATCATATTTATCATCTGCAACCCTAAATTACCAGCAATTATTATTACATCTCAATTAAGACGTAATATAGCATTATTATTTACAAAGTTAACAAATCGGCTATGATGCAAAATAAGATGCTTATGCATACATTATTCCTAAGTTAACTTGGGATCTACTTTGATGCCAAACCCTTGTTCATCCAGGATAAGGCATATTAGGCACACTCACCCGAAAGGGTGTAAAGAGCCCGTGGAGGTCGATCCCTGGAGGACAAGGAATGACCTGTAGTTATGCTAAATCCCTCTCCAAAATTTTATCCTTATGAATTGTCTTTTCTGGAATTGCCAGGGCCTTCTTAATGACCCCACCATCAACCGTCTTAAAAACCTTATCAACATCCATAATCTCAGGTTGATCTTCCTTATGGAGCCCTTTACTGTGTCTGTTGATATTGATGAGATTAAGCACTCTGTTGCCTTCGATCATTCCTTTGCCCTCCCTGACTCCCTTAAGATCTGGTGCCTCTGGCATGGCTCTCTCCTGGTTTCCTTCATATCCTCTTATCCTCAAGCCTTAATTGTGGCCTGTAGCATCGACAACAATCATTTCAAGATCTTTGCTATATATGCTTCATTTGATGCTACTGAATGGCAACATCTTTGGGACCACCTTTCCTCTATCTCCTCCCTTAGCCCTACCCCATGGATTATTTGGGGGGGGGGGGGGGGGGGGGGATTTTACTTGAATCCTTAGACCCTCGGAAAAGTCCGGAGGGCTTCCCTTCTGCGACTCTTAGGTTGTCCCTTTTAGAACTTGTATTCACCGTTTGGCTATGATTTAAATGCCCCTCTCTGGCTCTAGGTTTTCCTAGTGCAATGGGAGGTAGGATAGAGCCCGCATTTATCAAAAGCTTGATCGCATACTTGTCAACTTCAACGCCTTGGTCGATATCTCTTCCAGTTTGATCCTCTCAAGGTAGAATTCTGACCATGCGCCTATCCTCTTGTCGTTCTTTCAAAACCTCAAGACCCGACCTCATCCCTTTCGTTTCCAGAACATGTGGCTCTGAGACCCTTCCTTTCGTGACCTTGTTGAAAATTTCTTGGTTAATATCGATGTGAATCCTTCCCTTGATCCCATTTCCATTCTTCAATCTAAACTGTCCGATCTGAAAAGAGCTCACAGACATTGGAATAGATCATCTTTTGGGGATATTCAGACTATGGTTAAAACCCTTGAGGCTCGTTGTGATGACATTGAGTCGATGTTGTCTTCCCATTGGAACGACTCCCTTGTAGCTGAGCTCACTGACTCCCAAATTCTCCTGAATGATTCTCATGCTAAGCTTAATGATTTTTTGCGCCAAAAAGCGAAGATAGATTGGATTGCTATTTTGGATTCTAATACCAAATTCTTCTTCTCCACCATCAAACGTAGATTTGCCAAGCGCCATAAAGCTGACCTTACTTCCACCATTGGGGGAGGCTCATGGGATGAGGCTACCCAGAAGTGAGACTCTTATTTTCAAATGCTTTTGATGAGTGAAGCTACTAGAGACCCTACTCAATTTTTGGAGGTCATTCCTCCTTTGGTTACCCAAGCGGACTCTAATTTCCTCTCAACTACCCCCTCCCCTCCCAATCTGAGATCTGGGAAATCCTCTCTCATATGCTGGAGAATCAGACTCTGGGGTCGGATGGCTACAATGTGGAATTCTTTATTACATTTTGGCCCCTTCTGAAGGAGGATGTTACTCAAGCCATTTCCCACTTCTCTCATCATAAAGGCCCCAGATCCTTTAACAACACCTTTATCTCCTTAATCCACAAGAAGCTGAACATTGAAAGTCTCACTGATTATCTCCTGACCAGTATATACAATGCTCTTTATAAGCTTGCCTTAGGTATCCTTGCTAAGAGACTTGCCACTATCATTTCCAAGCTCATTTCCCTTGAGCAAGCAGGTTTTCTTAAAGGTCGCTCTATTTATGATCATGTTGCTACCACCCTTGAACTTACCAAGCGAACTAATTGCAAAGTGTTTGGCTCGAATATTATTATCTAGTTGGACCTCCAAAAGGCTTATGACAGAATTGATTGGAACATCCTTTCTCGAATCCTAGAGAGATTTGGGTTTTCTTCGATAGTTATTTCCCTGATTTAGGCTTTCGTGAATCATGAAGGCTCTTCTATCCTTGTCGATGGAGCCTCCTCGTCTTTCTTCAAGGCTACTCGTGGTCTTAGATAGGGAGATCCAGTATCCCCCTATCTCTTCAATGTTTTTATGGAGCCTTTTATTAGAGGCCTCAAGGAGATTGCTTTTCAAGGAAAGATCAAACCCTACTCTATTAAACGTGGTGTTTGTGCCCCGCTTTCTCTTTTGTACGCGAGCGACATTGTTCTCTTCATCAATGGTTGTCCCCAATCCATTGACAATCTATCCTTATTCCTCAAGTCTTTCCAAGAAGCCATGGGCCAACGTATTAGTCTGTCTAAAAGTTATTATTTTGCTGGGAAGGAAATGCCATGAGATAGGCTTATTCGTATTCCCAAGGTCCTTGGTATTCAAATTGGCTCTTTCCCTCTCACTTATCTTGGGTGTCCTATTTTCCCTAGTAGAGCCAGAACTTCCTATTTTTACACTATCATTGATAAGGTTCCATCCAAATTGGTAGGCTGGAAGGCTAGCTTGCTTTCCTCTGCCTCTAGGTTACTTCTCATCAAACATGTCCTTTCCTCTATGCCTATACATATTCTCTCTATCTTAAAGGTGCCCAAAACTATCATCAAGAAACTCCAATCAATTATGGCTAATTTCTTTTGGGTTTCTTCTTCAGGGGAAGCTAAGCACCATTGGATATTCCAAAATGTTTTGCCAAACCTATTCACCTCGGTGGGCTTGGTATCTTGATTTGAAGGTTTTTATTTCGGCTCTGAAGATGAAGAGAGTTTGGAACATCCTCTCTTCGGAGTCTCCCTATGCTCATCTTATGAAGAGGCTTTATGGTAAAAACATGTCCTGCTCCCCTTTTACCCCGGCCAGAGTTCAAGCTCTGAGAAATGCCTATGACAATATGAAACCTCTAATCCTTTGGGATATTCGTGAAGGCTCTGTGGATTTTTGGATCGATACTTGGATTGGGGATTCTCCTTTGATATCCTTCTTCCCAACTTCTGATAATATTACTCTGGTCAAGATAAAAGATTTCTTATCGACTTCCCACAATCACCCTCAAATGGTTTACATCCCTGACGATCTGTGATCTCAAATCTCATCTTTCTCTTTGACTTAAGGTAAGGATGTACCTATCTGGATGCCTAATAGAGATGGTACCTTCTTGGTTTCCTCCGCTTATCAATCACACTTTGCCTCTCTTCCTACAGACACAACGGCCAAAGCTCTCTGGAGTTTAAAGCTCCCCCTTCATGTCTCTTTGCTTGTGTGGAGCATTCTTCACTCAAGACTCTCGACCGATGAGAATATTTCTAGAATTGGCATCCCCTTCCCTTCTAAGTGTTCCTGCTGTCTCACTTAGCACAAGTGTGGTTAACCATCTTTTCTCGCAAAGCCACTTGGTTCATCAGATCTCTGATAAATGCCAATTTATCATCATTCTTATACATTAAAACAAACCTAGCTCTTAGGATTTTGCTTCGCAAATGGGTTTTTGGGCTGCATTTAGGCATTAGTTAGGTTAGGCATGCATTGCACTTTTTATTATCTTTTTAATGTGTTTTTGTGAGTGTTAAGGATATACAGATTGCCAGATCCCTAGAACCCTAGCACTCAGGAAGGCAAGTAGTGAAGGAGAAGCTCTCACCAACTGGAACTCAGCTTGATCAGCTCACCATAGCTGGAATCCAGCTCATCTGAACTAGGGTTAGGTCATCCTAGGTCCATTCAGCTCATCTCAGCTGAATGGCAGCTCAAGATAGCTCATCTTAGCTTACCCTAGCTTAGGACAACTCAGATCCAGCTCAACTTAGCTCCAGCTAGCTGAAAATGACTTCATTTCAGCTTAGGAAGCTCAAGTCCAGCTCCTGGGGTCTCAGCTTAGCTCAACGCAATTGAGCTAAGCTACCTTAGCTGCCTCAACCAGCTTGATCCTCCCCAGGGGCACCAGACCTAGCTCACCTTAGCTCCTTATGGTAGAAGCCAGCTTACTTTAGCTTGGATTAGTAGCTAGAAAAGAACTAGCAAGCTAAGCCAGCTAAAGTAGCTCCATGCCATCCTCTTTAGTAGCTACCAGCTCCATTTCAGCTCCAGACTTCTTCTATCCAGCTCCTCTCCACAAACCCTAGCTCCCATTACCTCCTCTACTCCATTACTAGCTAAGCTAGCTTAGCTTAGCTAGACTCCAGCTCCCTTGGCCATTCACCACCTACAACTTAACCCTAGCTAGCTTCACCAACTAAGCTCACCTTAACTAGCTCCACCCTACTCCCTTTGGCACCACCACCTTCACCACCTTTCACCCCTCAACTAACCACCAAAAGACACCAAAAGTTGGCACCAAAACTAACCCTAACTACCTCCCTTTTGGCGCCAACTTTCAACCCCTTTATCCCCCCTACCCATATAACCCATCCTAGCCATCCACATACCCCCCTTCTAGATCCCTAAGATGACGCCACCTAATAGCCTTCTAGAAGGCCCATTTTGGTGCCAACCCTAAGGGACACCAAGGCCATAACTACCCCCCTTTGTGCCCCCTCATTTGGCACCATTTAACCTTAGCCCTAAGATCAAATTAACCACCCATAACCACCACCAAACTCCATCATAGCCCTCCACCTATTCATGCCAAGACTACCCCCATCCCACTCTATAAAACCCAATACCTACCACCATTTTCTTCATCCTCCCATTAGATAATTTCTACCTTACTTCCACCTAAACCCACAACCAAGAAGAAGGGATAGAGAGGAAGATTAAGGGGGCACATCACCCGCCCCCTTGGTGCCTTCTTCTCCCCATTCCTTCCCTTTGTGCCATGTCAAGAAGGAGGAGGATCTTCACCACCAGGAAGACGGATAGGCAAGGAGAAGAAAGGGTGGCGCACACCCACCCTTGAAGGAGATCATTGAAGGTGGTAGCTTCCACCTTGGAGGACACCATCTTGGAAGAGCATAGCAAGGAAGGAGAAGGAGGAGGCCTTTTCAAGCCTAGGAGCCACTAAGCTTGGAGCATGGAGCTTCACCTCTTCAAAATCTTCATCAACCAAGATTTTTGTTTCACTTGTTTTATATTTTCATTATTGTTGTAAGCTTTCCTCTACTAGTGTAGAACAAAAGCCTGATTTTTTATAAAGTTGCTTTCCTAATTTAGTGCATTTTATTCTCTACTTTGGTTTTGTTAGGACTTTCACACCCTCTTCACAATTATCCTAGGCCTTCATTTGCCTAGGGTGAGCTTGGGAAGAGGTTACTTTACCACCTGGTTGCTAAAGTAGGTTTTGTCTTTTCCACCACCAACTTTGTATTGCCTTGTTAAATCAAAAACCCTAAAAACTATATATTCGAAAAAGAACAAAAAGAAAGTTGAGTTGCATTTTCGAGCAAGAGATTGATTTTTGCAAAACATCGCCTCCTTAGACGACCCTAGATACTACACTATCTAGGTTAGTAATTTAAAAGCGAATCCGTATTTATGCGTTGCAATGACTTAAAACCCTAAATTAACAAACCGTGCAAAAACATGATCAATTTCCAATTGGGTCTTCTCTAAACGCCACCTCAGTCCCATTAACCCCAGCTATTTTCTCAACATTATTCGTTCCTCTAATGGTTCTCCTAAAAATCATATTATTAAGGGGATGATCTCCTTCATTTGGTACAATGTTTGGTGGATTCAGAATAAGCTTACGAACGAGGTTATTCCGATCCACAATATTCCTTGTTGGGTGTCTCAGAACTAGCATAACTTTAAACTCCTCACCTAGATTCGGCAGCAATGCCCCAATACAATCTTTGTCAATTGGGTTAGACCTAGCATTGGGATTAAGATTAACATTGCTATTCATAGAAGGGATGGTCGTTTTCTTCAAGCTTGGGTTGCGAGAGACGCAGTTGGTAACTTTAAAAGATGTGCACATGGCACTTCCAAGGACAGGATGCAGGGGCAAGCTATAATTCACTCCATCCTTCACTCCCTTAATACTTACCCCTTCCCCCCTGAAGTCCATATCTAATGTGAGTCCTCCCTGCTGAAGTTTTGGTGGGCTGGCAAAGTCCTTGTGGCTTGGGCAGTCAGAGTAGAGTACAATAAGATCCTTAACTACAAGAACGAAATTAGATCTCTTAACTTCATTTGTCCTATTGCCACGCTCTGGCCAGTATGCTAGCTACCCAAGCGGAGGAGTGGAAGATGTGCAACAATTTTGTGGAACTCAACAGGCAAATCCAGGGCATCATTAACCCCAACAAGCTTCAGTTTCCTTATGTGATTTACTATGTTTTGTTCTGTTGTTTTCTCCTGTACTAGGCCACGAGTCGTGGTCCTCCTTTTTGTGTACCAAGTAGGTTTTGGTTTGGTCCCCCTGCTTTTGTCTGCCTCCAAGGAGTGGGGGATGAATAAGAATTACTCCTTTTTTTTTAAAAAAAAAAAAGCTGGGATCTAACTTAATTCAGGTAGATTAGGACCTATTATTGTTGTGCAATGAACGATTTAGTCTACTTTGGAATTTAATAAAAGACTAAAGTTGAAAAACATCAAAAAGAAACTTCTTCTATTTCATCTCACCCTTTCTTTTCCCCTGTCTCCATTATACATATAAAACTATAAAAATAAGAAAATCCCCAAAAACATTTAAAAATACCTTGTATTTTGTGTATATACTTGTTAATATCATTTAAAACTAAGCTAAATGCGTATATTGTATAATATGCAAATAATGTAGAAATAACATATATATGTATTCTATATATTAAATTAAACTTATTGTATATACAACTTTATTATATAATTAAATATTAATTTATATTAACTTAAATGTATATAAACTTAAGTAATTCTAAATACCTATTTATATACCTATAAACACCTATAATACTAAACGTACGTATTTAAGTAATTAATACATACTGTAAGATATTTACAATTTGATTTAATTATGTAATTACAGTAAGTAATTAAGTTATTATGTTAATTAAATAATTTGTTAACTTAAAATAAAATAAATTAGTAATTTAAGTTAATACTGAGGTAATTTATCGTATATACTTGTATGGTATAATGTTAATTGATTACACAATAATCATGCAACCTAGATCACCTGAATTAAGCTAGATTCTAGCATAACTTAGGAATAATGTATTCATAAGCATCGTAATTTGCACAATAGCTAGTTTATTAGTCATATAGATAATATTGTCATTTTATGTATTAAAAGAGAGATGAATAAATTACAGATGATTCAAAGCCGTGGATGACAGATCAGACCATATAGATCTGATCAGAACGACAATAGGATTCCAATGCTTCTGAAATCATCTCGATCAGACAACCTGACCATCTTCTGCAGTCCAAAGAAGAATAGAGGCCATGGAGTAAAAGGACAAAGATCTGAGTCTCAGATAAAAAATCCAACCGCACAGATTGATCTAGATCAACGATCGCAGTCCAACGGCGCAAAAATCAACCCAATCGGAGGTTTACATCACCAGATCAAGGAAAAAAAGATGCATAGCCATGATGGCGCCATCACAGCCGCCCCCTCATCACCACCCCATCTCTAAAGGGCATCCCCTGTGCGCTGTGGGCCGTTGGATGGCCGTCAAACGACCATGATACATCCACATCACCGATCTTCTCACGCCTCATCAGAGGAAAGAAGATCTCGGCCGTTAGATCTTCATCCAATGGGCGAGAGTGGCTGCACATGATTTGGAAATGCGGCACAAGAGGAGCAGCGCAACAGTTAATAACTTCACCCACAAGCAACCAATGCGCATTTGTGGCGCGCTCAGTATGAAATCAAGGAAGGCAGTGGCTTCACCCCAAATTGGCCGTTGGATTTGCATTGGAGCGGGAGGATAAAATCGCGTGGTGCACCGAGGGCATTCTGCAGCTGCATGCAAGATCAGACGTGCGTTTAACATGCGATCACATGCAGATTTGAGAAAGGTGGTGCATTGCGTACATTTAAGCCATCCGATCATAAGATCGGGCAACTGAGGAGCATTCGGCGCGAGAACCAAATTCAAAACGGCCGAGTAGTGCGGGTGTGAATCTAAGTCGTTCGATTGTAAGATCGAACGATTGAGGATGCAACGCTCGAATGAGGCATGCGGGTACACATGAAGAAAGGAGAAGCGGGTGAGCGCGTGCAAGGAAGTAGTGGAGCCGCTCGATCCTGCTCCCACTCGCTAGAGTGTGCCACGTGTCGATCAGAGAATGAATCTATAAGTAAGAGTTTTTGAAGGTGTTTTGAGGCCTAATCAGGTCCGTTGATCTCTTGATCAACGGATCTAATTATTCAAAGGTTGTTGCACGAGATGGAGGGCCAAAATGCCCTCTTTTCCCTCCATCAAAACTATAAAAGAAGACCCAAGGCCTCCTTTGATGGAGGCAACTTCAAATCTACCTCTTCGTCCACCTTCTTCCATGATCCTCCATCTCTCTCTATAACTCTGACCTTCATCCCGATGCTCTAGATCTGAGGTGCTATCGCACCTCGCACAAGCATCCCAAAAGCAGCATCGTCTATCTACATCTCTCTCTCTCTCTCTATTTGTCTGCTATCTCTTTATCTCTACTTTTTGCATGGCAATTTCTATTGTGAAAACTCTATTTAAATGCAATAAAATTCTGATTCTCTGGATATCTACTCTATACATATATACAAATATAAATATCTGTTTAGAGCAAGTTCTATTGAAAAGCTTCTGCATAAATCGAGATTGCCTACCTACAAACGACTTGGTACTCACCGGATTTTATAAATTTATTTGTCGACACATTTCGTGATATACTACAACAAAATCATCTTTTAAAATGCTATTTACATGCCAAACAAGTTGGCACCGCTGTCGTGGAGGCAATGGAAATTTTTGAAGCCTTTCTTCATAGTTCTTATTTGAGATTTCTAACCTATTCTATTTGCATGTGCAGGAAGCACAGAAATCCAAGGGAAAGACGCAACAAATGGAGACATCGCAGGTTCAAATCTCAAGTAAGTACCGTAGGTTAGATTAGTTATATTTTAAAAAAAAATTCCAAAAAAATTAGGTGTTTGCTTGAAGCTTAGGATTAGTTAGAATTTGCTTGATTATTGAAAAAAAAATCTCTCTTCATTTTCGGGCTGAAATAAAGTCTTGTTGTAAAAATTCAATTCTCCAAGTCCCCATGTCCAAAAATTCTTAAATTTGTATTGGACATGTGTTTTGAAGTCAAGAAAAACATATCCAAATTTTGTACAAATTTGAGTTATACAAAAATTTTAAAAATTCGCGTATTGATCTATTATCAAAATGGTTATTGTTCCTAATATTCTGGAGTTAAACATATCATAAGAATTTTTATACAATTTTGATTCAATTGAAATTTGTGGCACTGAATTTTTGAGATAATATAAAATTGAGGAAAAATTTGAAAAAAATGTTTCTTGCATATTTGATTGCATGAATTATTCAATCACGAACTGGGGTTCAAAACATATTGCAAAATCCCAATACACTTTAAATATGAAAAAAATAAAAAATGTGCATTAAAAATTCTTGAAAAATATTTTATAAGTGCCTAGTTAGTGGTGAAATAGGACCAACTGATTACATTGCTTGGGTCACACCACTCATCTGATTTTTGGACTTGAAAGAATCATCTAGAACTATTTGTGTTTTGGGTTTCACATTAAGGATAGAGCACACCTGCATTTCTATACTTAAGGGAAATCTATCAAACTGAGATTTGCTAAACTCTTGTGTGCCTCATCAGAACCTTGGTTGAAAGTATTAAATCAAGTGAACCCTAAAATTCACTAATATAAGCATTTATACCTTAAAAGATACTTCATCATAAAAAAATTGCTTGTAAACCCCTTTTGCCTATTTAGTCACACATCTAAAATCAATTTTAAGGGCAAACACCCCCTAACACCCATCATATTGGAAAAGCACATCAAA
This sequence comes from Thalassia testudinum, assembly GCA_037157565.1. Classification (NCBI taxonomy): domain Eukaryota; kingdom Viridiplantae; phylum Streptophyta; class Magnoliopsida; order Alismatales; family Hydrocharitaceae; genus Thalassia; species Thalassia testudinum. The sequence goes on along the minus strand of JAZHRO010000055.1, from coordinate 89,124,682 downwards.
CCCAAGCCTAAAATTGAGTAGACGTTCCTAGGCAGGACTAATAGTCTTGGGGACTTGAAATTAGATTGGACTAAGGTCAAGGCCTTGTCTACTTGGACCCACTGGTGACAAGAAAGGTCGGTGTGGTAACTGTGTTAACCCTTAGCGGTGTCCCGCCATGCGGGGTGTCTTAGGGGGTCCCACCCTTTTGGCCAACCAAGTAATTCAAGGGTTGATCTAATCAGTCATGTTTTGGGGAGCCAAGATCAGGTCTATTTAAGGATAACACTCTAAGAACCAGTTTGATTACTTGCATTGAAAGGGTGGGGTATTCTCTCATCTGTCTTCTCCCTCTTGTCTATAGACATTCTTTTAGTGCATGCAAGGTAGAAGATCTCAAAATCTTGATTTGCTACCACCATTAGAAAGAAATCTTAGGAGAAGACCTATTTATCCAGAATTTGAATCTAAACCCCCTACAATGGCTAGTCACGACGAGGAAGAAGAAATTGAAGAAGAAAATCTGGATCCTATGACCATCTTACAAAGGCAGATCACTAAGCTGGGCTAGCATCATGACTGACAAATGGAGGTCATAGTGCAGGCCATTACTCGACTCTAAAATGAAAGGGCAAACTAGCCTCTCCGTGACTTTTATAACCCTCCTAATGCCCAACCTGAACCCTTTGTCAGGTGATAAACACACATAAATTCATGATAAAATGCTTATTTATGATAGTTCCTAAGCCTAGCATTACATTTCATAAGTACAAATAGTACATAACATGCATTACATCGCATTTAGGATAATTTGTGTATATTGTATAGTAATTTTGACATTTTATGGCCAGGAGGCAATAGGACATCTTTACAGGCTTCGAATGAGAAATCCGACCATACGGATAGATCTGGAGCGACAATCGCAGTGTGTCAGCGTGGAAATCACCTCAATCTGAGCATCGTGGCATTCTCTGCAACCAACGAAAAGTGGATGGTCCAGATGATGCCACATGGCACCATTGGAGCACCCAATGTCACCCAGCATCCTTCCAAAGGGGTATCCAACAAGCAATCTCAACTGTTGGATGCAAATCTAATAGCTGAGAGCCCTCCTCCACCTTGCGCCATAAGACGTCCTCTCAACCATTTGGATGACTTGGTGCATTGGTTGGGCACCCAGTCACCAAGTGAGGGATGCGGGTTTGATCCCCAGGGCCCCCCCAATGGACCAATTGACATAGCGAAGTAACGACAGCAATAGCAACGGCACTAGCATAGCGCATGTGCGTGTGAGGCATTGCCAGCACAGCATGATTGGGCACAGTTGTGCACTCCAACGCCCGTGCACGCACGACATGGCAGGGGAGGCACAGGCACGCGATGCACGGGCCAACGAGAGCATTGAAGGGCATGGATCTTCAGTGATAGCTTGGGCAGGTCTTTAGTGACGCTTACAGCTGTCACTAGTTACTTGTGTGATGCGTTGGCAAGCGGGAAAGTTGAAGGGTGCAGATCTTTAGTGATAGCTTGGGCAGCTCTTTAGTGACGGTTACGGCTATCACTAATTTTATATGTGCGGAAACCTTCTTTTCCACCACCTATATAAACCCCATGACCCCTCCCCTTCCAAACCATCTCTACCTACTCTACTCCCGCCTACTCCTAAGCATTAGTAGCCTACCAAAGCTCCATTAGAGCTTATTCTCAAGCTCCAAAGGCCTCTTACTAGTGTAATGATCCTATATACCACCAAATATTCATCCTTCATCCCACCACCTTCATAAGAAGCCTTGGAGCTATCCTCCCACCTCCTTCCGATAGATCGCCTCCGTCTCCTCACCTCCATTCTAGAGCCTCGGTGAAGCATTCCTCTACTCGATATCCTCCTACATCTCATCTCCGTCATTCTGCATCTTAACTCGCTCATCCAAGCTTCTGCTGGGCGCTATCATCTCTCCGAACAACCGATTCAAGAGATTTCTTCTCACCCTTATACCTTTTATATTTTCTTAGATTATTGTAATAAACATTTGCGTGATATATCATATTTTCTTCCATCTCTCTTGTGATCTATCTTGCTTACTTCTTTCATAAAAACAAAAGAAAAAAAATAATAAAACCCAAAACACCAAAAAGAAACAAAATGCAATGTGGATTTCAACCATAGTAAATGTCGCCTCCCTGTGTTCGACCCAAGACTCCCTTGGAGTTTCGGTCATAAATTGTATTTGATAATGTGTTTTGCGAGCTACAACAATGGGTTCTTGAAACCCTAATTTTACTTCGCGAAACACACTTATCATAGGGTACCTCAGGATGGGGATGATTTTGAACTCAAACCTCAGATTATCAATTTGATTCCCCACTTCCATGGCCGTGAGTCAAATGACCCCTTCCACCACCTTGAAGAGCTGCTACACATAGGAAGGACCTTTGGCCTTAGAAACATAAATGAAGGTACCCTGATGATGAAAATGTTCCCATTCTCCTTGAATGACAGAGCTACTCATTAGTTGAGAATGATCAGTAGACCAATCTTAACCTAGGAAGATTTGAGGAGCACATTCCTAAAGAAATTCTTTCCCGTAGGAGAAACTAATGCCCTTAGATGTGCCATAACATCCTTTAAGCAGAGCCCTAGGAAACAACTACATGAGGCTTGGGAGAGGTTCCATGATTTAGCTAGGAAATGCCCCCATCATGGGATTCCAAGGTGGCACTTGGCCCATATTTTATATTATGGGTTAGGTGACAATCTAAAGAATTTTGTTGATGCGGTATGTGGGGGCAATTTCCTAAGTAGAGACGCTGAGGGAGCTTTTCAATTATTTGAAAAAATGAGTCAAAATTCCCTCAACAATGCCTCAATGTCCACCTTTAACAGAGCTAATCAACCAAGAAGCAGAGTTTATGAAGTTAACAATAATTCACACTTGGTTGATTTAGAATTAATTGTACAATGATTAGACAAGGTCAAACTCATGGGAAAGAATGTGGAGATTTGGATAAGAAATTGGATAATCTTCTGAAGGGTGGGAGTTCCTTAGGTACACAATCTAGAGTAAATCCTATGCCTACCCAAGGAGTGCCTATGTTAACCCACAACCAATTCCCCAATCCCCTAGGTCAGGAATTAGTGCACAACATCAATGACCTAACCATGGCTCCACTTATGAGCCAACTGTACTTGGACCCATTTCTTTCTGGGTACAAAGGAGGGACCTTAATGCCCTCGAATTCTGAATTAGGTAGCCTGATGTCTAGTTATCTTGAGGATGTGTATGCACTCCAGGGTTACACTAGAAATGAGCCTTATTCAAACACTTACAACCTTGGATGGTGCAACCATCCTAACTTTGCTTGGTCAAGTCAGAAACCCGCCTAGGGTCCTAACTTGACTAAGACAAACACTTATGGGCCACCTAGTAGGTACACACAACCACGCACATATCAGCCACAAGCAACTCAGGAAAACCAGCTCTCTGATCTGAGTCTAGTCCTCAAAGAAATGAGAGAAATGAATCTGAGACATAAGGAAGAGATGAATCAATTGAGGATAGATTTGACGGAATGATTAGACAAGCTAGTTGATGCTAGACAACACAGAATGTTGCCATCCCAACCAGTCCCAAACCCAAGGAACTTCACTAGGGTTAACCAGTACAACACATAGGAGCAACAAGCACACATAATTCAACCTGCTCCCCAGCACCCACCTAGTTTTGCTAATCCTAACCCAACCCAGGCTCAACCCATTTTTCAAAACCCACCTTACCCTTCTAACTCTAATGCACATGCCTATGCTATCACTTTGAGAAGTGGGAAAAAAATCCAAGATCCTTCTGCATCAAAATCTTACCAAGATCTTGAGGAGCCTGAATCTGACCTGGGAGACCAAGCTTATCTAGAAAATAAGACTCAGGATTTGAATATTGATGATTTTTCTCAAGCACCATTTCTTGAAGCCTTGATCAAATCCAGGGAAAAGAAAACTAACCAATCTAAGGAGTGACTTGAGATTCTAAAGCAAGTCCAGGTGAACATACCACTCCTTGAGGCTATTGAGAACATCCCAGCCTATGTAAAATTTTTGAAGGAATTGTGCACACCAAAATGCCAGGACAAATAAACAAAAAGTGTCGTGATTTCTGAACAAGCTAGTGCAATCATCCTAAATAATCTCCCTCCTAAAAGGAAAGATCCAGGGACCCCCTTAATTTCATGTGAAATAGAAGGTTTCATCTTGGATCGAGCCTTACTGGACCTTGGTACCTCAATCAATGATGATAACTTCATTATCTGCCATATCTAGCTTTAATTAGTCAAAATCAATAGATAAATGCTCCTAGATAACAGCCAAAGGACCATAATTCACTGAATATTCATTACGAGAGAAAAACATGAAAAGAGGGGTAAAACTGTAGTTTTAATAATATATCCTAATTGCAGAACAATTGTGGGGTTTCCTTGGGGCTATTTAAAGGTCAAATGTTCATAAATGTCTAATAAGTGGTTCATGCATACAGAAATGGGTTTTCACGTGTTTTGAGAATTAAATGAATCTGAAACCTTAAAAATAGACTCGCTTAATTAACTGAGGTTATGGTTAGGATAAAATTCACCTAAACCTTCTAAAAATCATAGAAAAATATTCTACAAGGCTTGGTATGCTTGCTTTGACTATTGGAACCCGTTTTGATCTAAAATAGAATCTCAGATGGAAAGTTGCCCTAGTTTGGGCTTCTACGTAAATTACCCAATCAAACTTGGTCAAAACTTGAATCCAACTTCACCATCAGATTCCTTGGGTCCAAATTGGATTTGTACCAAAATTTGGACTCAATTAGAGATTGTCTTGACCTAGTTTGCAATTCAGTCCAGTTTGACTATTTTTCTCACATACTCACCCCTAGATTTTTGAATTCCTTGCAAAGAGCCCCCCAATTTTGTCATCTTCTTCGCATTGAAGTCCCTGCTGCCATTGGTGTGAACACACCAAGCACTGGCGAGATTCAAGCGAGATTTTCTCGCTCGATTCTCAATCAATCTGTCCCAAAATAGAAAGGAGGATTCCTAAGGAAGTTGCCTTCCATTTAAGCCATGCACGAGGATCCAAATCCTTCTCAAAGGCTCATGTGAACCTTTGGAAGGATTGGGTATCTGGAAATCATGGAGCTTGAAACCAAGCTTGGAAGGCCTCCTTGAACCCTATAAATGTCCTCTAAAGCACAGTCGAACTTCCTAGTCCAGTTTGGCCTTAAATTTCCTCAAGTTTTCCTCTTCCCCCGACCACCTCCACTGCGACTCCGACGGCCTACTTGACCTCCCTCCTCTGTGCCTCCAATGGTCAAATTGGAATCGTAGTTACCTTCTTTAGCTTCCTCCGTGTCTTTCCCACCATCGCGAGAGCATTCTCCCTCTCTCTTCACCATTGTCTCCCTCATGGAGGGTTCATCTTCTCCACATCTGGCAATCACGCCGGCGTGAGATTCTTTCTCCTTTTGTCCATAATTTTAGGTCCTCTAACTCCCTCTCCCTCTCTACTTTATTTTTATTTCCTTTACACCTAGTTCTGACCACTGTTCACACTTTTTCCCTGTCATCTTCTACTCCGGCCAAGCTCTGGCGAGGCCTCCCCAGTGCTACACACCTCCGTTTGCCTCGTCACCTATGCCAAAACCTCTACCATGACCTCTAGACTAAAAGCCCTAACTCTATTGGGCCTCTTGACCTCCTAAACCACTCACGGCTCAAACCCATCGTCGCTCGCCCTTTCTGACCTTGTCCGACCACCTTATGCATCCTCTCGCCACAACACCACCGCCACCGCACTTCATGATAAGTCAGTTTTTGCTTTCGAATAATGTTATTAAGATGATTTATCATTGTAGGATCAAAGTGGTGGAAAACCACTTAACAAAATAATTAAAATTAAAATTAAACCACTCACAGGAGAGTAGGCCATGTCCACAGGGAGGCAATGACTTATTTAAACTCACAATTAGGTCGAAATCAAGTTCGTTGAACTATTTGTCAGATCAAACAATGCCTGTGTAGCTTTGAAAGTAAACCTTAAATTTATGAAGAAGTCAAGGGTGTTAATGTAATTTTTACATCAAAAAATTATCCATGTGCAAGGGTATGCCATGTACTATTCACTTGCATGCATATTAAAATGTAATTCAAAATTAAATTCAATGCACATAGAGATGAATAATAAGGTTTAACAATTCTCTAGAAGCATGAGCATGAAGGCATAAATTCACCATAATAAAATAATGATAAATCAAAATTCATTTTTGTGACAATGGCATGAAATGTAAAATTAATTCCAACATAAATAGAGGATTCTACCTCTCTCCTCCTTGCTCATGGGAGAGAGGTTCATTCGAGGAACTCTTCTGGGAGTAGGTTGGCCGGAGCGAGGGCTCCACAACGGTGGCGGTGGCGGTTGCGAGACGGCCGGAGTCGACCGGATTGAGGAGAGAAGCGGCGGCGGTAGAAGTTGCTGCTGCTGGCCGCGCTTGCTGCAGGCGCGAGGAGGAGCGGCGTGTGGGCACCTCAGGTGCTCTGCAGGCTGCACGGGCGTGTGCGGGGTCTGATGGGGGCGTGGCTGTAGGTGCTGCAAGGGGTGACACGCGAGCGTTGTAGTGGGAGCGTCTGGAGGTGCAGGCGCTAGGTGAGGGCGTTGGAGGTGAAGGTGCACGGGCTTGCAGGCGCGAGGTGAGAGCGCTGGAGGTGAAGGTGCGCGGGCGTGCAGGCTGGAGGTGAAGGAGCGTGGAGGTGAAGGTGTAGGCATGCAGGCGCTGAGGTGAAGGCGCACGATGGGGAGCTGGCTGCGTGGAGGTTAAGGCACTGCTGGAGGACACGCATTAGGCGAGGGCGCATGGGCATGCTGGCTGGAGGTGCACACGGTGGCTGAGGTGGGTGCGCGCACACTTGCTGCGCTAGAGGCACACGCGGTGGCAAGCTTGGCAGTAGTTGAGGCACGGGAAGGAGAGGTTGCAGCCCTTTCTGCTGCAGCTGGTGTGGAGTGGTTTTTTGGTTCTTTTTGGTGGAGTGGAGGAAAAACAGAGAATGGGGAAGAAGATGGAGGTAGATGCTGGTGATGGTTGATGACGGTGGTAACAAGTCGTGCATCAGTAGATGCACTCACATTAGGCAAGCTTCAAGGAGCTCGTGCACAATGCTGGTCAAGTCCATCCTCTTGGCACGGCGGTCTGTCACCCCACCGGCCCACAGTATGATGGAGCTTGGCCATGGAGGCCCACGGTGGTGGAATGCTGCACGGTGGTGGAATGGGTGGTGGCCTCCCTTGAACGACAGCCCTTCCTCCTCTTTTGTAGCCACAGCTACAAAGATTTGAAATTCAAAAGGCCACCGTCGAATCAATGCTGATGCGTAGGAGGAGGAGGTGGAGATGGAGTTACCTACAAAGGAGAAGAAGAAAAAAGGAATAAAATAATTAAGATTATTTATACATAACTCCTTAACTTCTATGTTAATTAAAATAGTGTATGTAATGCACCTAATTAATTAACTAATTAAATGTATGCAACCCTAGGTTAATTCTAAATGCATGAATTATGAACTTAAGCTAAAAATATGAATTTATTTACATCCTAATGCATGCTATCTAAATGTTAAAATTAACTTAATGTCTAGACACTTAAATACTTAAATAGCTCACAAATATGGGCTAATCAAATACCCCCATGCCTAGTTTTTGCTAGTCCCTAGCAAATCCAAGCAAAACCTAGCACTCCAAGTAGACTAACCAACCCAAACGGTCTTCCTTTAGAAACATGTTAAGTTTAGATTTTAGACCTAAGGTTCCCAAGTAGTTGCTAAGTTACAGACTAGGTCTGCTAAAGACGAGTTGCAGGCACAAGTTTCCCTAATTTCTGACTCTACCCCAAGGTTTATTGATCCCTGAGATTAAAGCATCCGTGCATGTGCATTGGTCTGAGTTATTTGAGGTTGGTATGACTGCCAACCTAGAAAGGAAAAAGGATTTTTATATCTGTATATATATATATATATTTTTTTTTTGTTTGATTCCTCTAAGTATAACCTCGGATTAGCTATCAACACGTTCTGTGTCGGATTCATTGTCCCCATCACCATACCTCGAAGGGTGCTTGGCTTTTGATGCTTCGAGATAGCACCGCCCATAGCGACCCTAAGAACTCCTGGCAATCGACACTTTGAGATAGTATTGCCCATGAATTTCTTAAGCGAATTCAGGCCTGTGGCAATCGGCACTTCGAGATAGGGCCGCCCATGGTACCTGAACCGCACAATGCGCTTACATGCCCCCAGTAGGATGGATATCCTAAGAGACAATCGCCGAGGAGGTAATATGTTATCATCACATCCTCAAGGTGAGTATATACTCCACCTCTCCTGCAGCAGGAACCCTTCCAGTCAAATTGTGTTTTCAAGCCTCTCCTAAGTCAAAACTAAGTGAACTAAATTTCTTTTAAGAAAGGAATTAAGGTGATCACTTACTTACACAAGACCAAGTGTGTGAAATTTGGATGCTTGGGTTACAAGGACCTGTAAACCAAAAGGTAGAACAAGACTCTAGGTACTACCCCACCTTTTAACTCAATCCCTAGCTTTCCTTCCTCAACCTCTTGAGGAATGGTCCGCAACTTAACTCCTACTTAAGTTTTTAGGTCCACAAAGGACCCTAAAGGTCTAAAGCTAGTAGCTCACTTAGCTTCTAAAGTTGGACCCTAGAATCAACTTAGTCTAACCTAAAGTTCTGATATTATGCTTAGGAATGCAGGGCCAGCCAGTTAAGCTCAATAATACAAAATGTTTTTTTTTTTAATTTTTTTTTTTCAATGCAAATGTATGCAATGCAGAATGCTTTAACTAAATGCATGAATGCACTATGTATAAATGCTATGTATATCCCCAAGTACGCCCCCCCATGCCTAAAATTTACAATGTCCCCATTGCGTAGAAGGATATTACCTGGGTCAGAGATGGGTTGCTGTTAATTTGCTAGCAGCCGAGTAGCCAAAGAACCCGCAAATCAGGTTCAAGGATTGCAGAAATAGGCCCTAAAAATGAGCAAAGTAATGCTGGCCTAGGAAACAGGTAACCTAAGATGTTGGCGAGTTGATGATGAATCCCAATAGCAAAAGCTCACCCAACTAAGATGAGAATGAAATCTTCCCAGGTCACCAGAGGGGGTTCTAAAGGATAAATTGGAATAGCAACCTTTAAAGGGGTAGGGGAAGGATGACAAGGATCCTCCAACAGAGATGGGGAAGGAATGGAGCAGAGATAAACCCCCAGGGTAATGGACCAACTAAAGAAATCATCAATCCATACCTGATACTCCATTATAGGAAATATTATTCTGTTAAGCCCCCTGGTCAGAACAAAAGTGAGCATATCTCTAAGCCAAGGATCGTCTAGGGTGTTCAAGTTTTAAGGTTGCGGGATGGCCATAAGATCTAGGTTGGGTTTAATCAGCTCGATGTCCATCCTTAGCAATCTTTCAAAATCCTTAATTGCATCCCTAGCATTCCTTACACTATCACAAGTATCTTCCCGCACTTCATCTGGAGTCAAAATTTCACCTTCAGACATAAGCGAATCAGAGGGTGACTTCGAATCAAATGAAGGCAGGTTGGAAGCAACAGATCTAGGGATTATCCTATCAATGTCATCCCGGAGTTCTTGTTCTTTACTCAAATCTTCCCTAGAGTCTATATGTGAATCCACATAAATCTAAGAAGTTGCTTCCAAATTTTCCAACATTTCATCATGAGGAGAAATATCATCGATGGGTATGCTAAGGAAACCTAATTTGGTCAAATTTATGACATCCTCAGGGGCTAACTCTTCAAATAAGACATAATCGCCCTTAGTGTCACTCCAAATCTTGAATGTAGGTTCCTCATATAATTTATCCTTCTCCTCATCATACGATTCATCATATACCCAAGGTCTAGAATCATCTAAAATCTCAGCAGATCCCCTAGGGTACTCTATCTGAGGTAAATGGTTTACACTGGTAACATCAGACTCCTAAGATAGGTCAATTTCTTCAAGGTTAGGTTCCCTAAGGGTGGGCTTGAGTTCCATCTCGTGATCAGAAGGGAGGGTAGGATTAACAACTTGACTTCCTCCCACTTCATCAAATGTCACAAAAATACTCTCATCTGGGTTGAGGTCTTCCAATGGTACCATCATTCCCTTCTTTTGACTCCAATATAATTCAGGTGGATACTCAACCTTATCATCATCTTCCTCGGGTTGCCACCTTTCTTCATCCAATGCATAGCTACTTTCATATGTATCTTCCTCCCACTTAAGGTGTGGATCTCCCAAGGAAGTGTCATCTAACAGGGAGGTTTCAAAATCGATCCTCGAAAAGTAGCTATTCTCCCTTACATAATCCCCAAAATTTCCCTCCAACTTAAAGTGTAGCTCTCCCACAGGAGATTCATCTAGTGTAGAGGGGTGTACGTCATTCTCAATGGGGTAGATTGGGTGGCTAATTTCATCTCTTTCTTGTTGGCCTGCTCTCGAAGATTCTCCTAACAATTCAATCATTTCATCTTGCATTTTCTGTATTTCCATCTTCAAGGAGGAGAGGTCATTTCTATCAGGAGAGAAGTCAGGCTCAGGCTTATAGTACCCAGGAGTGTCTATCCAACCATTATAATTATTCAGGGAGGGTGGGTTGGGTATTTCTATGGTGTGTGGGATATTGGGCAAAGCAAATCCCGCTCCTAGGTTCTGCTCATTGATTTGGGGCTTAACCATGCCAATACTCCTATAATAGGACTAAAACGGATCCCAATGATTGTCATTATGTCCATCAAAGGATTGACCATCTTGGCGTATGGGATCGAAGAGTGCAGAGTGGGGGTAAGGGTGTGGGCAAGATGTGAGAGGATGAAAATCAATGTGGTCCATTCTAACTCACACCTCAATCAGAATTCCCCAAGCAAAACACAATTCAAAAAGGACTTTTTAGGTCTTTCCCAATTTAGGCTTTTGATTTTAAGTCAGATTGTAGGTGACAATACAATTTGTTCAATCAATTTACACACTTATTGCCGACTTACGGATTGCCTAAGAAGACCTAACTAGGACTTAGGTGATCCTCCCTAAAGCCCAAAAAGTTTAGTCACCACCAAACACGGCAAAGAAGGATACAAGTAGGGTTAAACCCTTCCTTTGAAGGGTTGCTTTTGCGGTGCCTCTTAACTACCCTCAATCCGTAAGGTTTGGAGGTAACTTCACCTTTGAACTAAAGTTTGGGTCACTTTAGACCTCAGTAATAGAAGGCTCTAGTCCTAGCGGTTCCAAACCTAAGGAGTCTCTAAAAGCGTGCCGTGGTGAAAGAGATATAAGTGTGCATACACCGCAAAAGATTTTGAATTTTGAATCGCACGCCAAGTTTGAAAATCAAATACTTGGTTTTTAAATGTCCCTCCTTTAATTAGTCCTTTTTCCAGAAAATATGTGACCACTTGTTAGATCTATTCAATATAGATTAGGTGGTCTTGAAATTAATCCAAATGGATTTGCATGACAGGTAGAAATGCAAAGTTAGAAGTGTATACTTGATTCCAGCATTTTTCATGCAATATGCAAGATAGGAAATTAGATCTAGATGCTGCTCATTTAATCCTAAATGATACAACCTAGGGGCAGGCAACTTCTAGCAGGTAGCTCATGTTTTTGTTTTTTTTTTATGCACAATCAAGAAAAATAAAATCAATTCACAAAAGAAAACCTAAATCTAAAGAAAAAGGGAACATGCTCCCAAAAATTACCCAACATGGGCCTAAAACAAAATCGGGGAACAAACCCCTCAACTGTACCCCAGAACAAGGGTTTTCTAAATGAATGTACTAAAATAAAGAGAAGAAAGAAAAATAAAATCTATATATAGCTAAATGGATGAAGATGTGGTCCTCCAGATGTCTCCTCCAACGATGGAAACAAGGTCCACCAAGGCATTGCTGAGGCGAGTGTGATGCTCCTTCTCCCAGTGTTGCAACTCCACCGACGATGTCAAGGATCGCCTGATCTTTGAGGCTAGTGTGACAACATGTCTCCAAATACATGTACCTCACACCAAATAGAAAATTGAATTTAAATATGCCTCAAATAAAATGTGAAGAAATAATTAAATAAATGCGAGTCTAATAGGCCCGTTGCCTCCCCAGCAACAACACCATTTGATAAGTCAGTTTTTGCTTTCGAATAATGTTAGTAAGATGATTTGTTGTTGTAGGATCAAAGTGGTGGAAAATCGCTTAACAAAATAATTAAAATTAAATTAAACAACTCACAGGAGAGCAGGTCATGTCCACAGGGAGGCAATGACTTATTTAAACTCGCAATTAGGTCGAAATCAAGTTCGCTGAACTATTTGTCAGATCAAACAATGCCTGTGTAGCTTTGAAATTAAACCTTAAATTTATGGAGAAGTCAAGGGGTGTTAATATAATTTTTACATCGGAAAATTATCCATGTGCAAGGGTATTCCATGTACTATTCACTTGCATGCATAATAAAATGTAATTCAAAATTAAATTCAATGCACATAGAGATGAATAATAAGGTTTAACAATTCTCTAGAAGCATGAGCATGAAGGCATAAATTCACCACAATAAAATAATGATAAATCAAAATTCATTTTTGTGGAAATGGCATGAAATGTAAATATTAATTCCAACATAAACAAAGGATTCTACCTCTCTCCTCCTCGCTCATGGGAGAGAGGTTCATTCGAGGAACTCTTTTGGGAGTAGGTTGGCTAGAGCGAGGGCTCCGCAACGGTGGTGGCGGCAGGTTGCGAAATGGCCGGAGTCGGTCGGACGGAGGAGAGAAGTGGCGGCAGTGGAAGTTGCTACTGCTGGCCACGCTTGCTGCAGGCACGAGGAGGAGCGGTATGCAGGCGTTGCAGGTGCTCTGTAGGCCGCACGGGTGCACGTGGGGTCTGATGGGCGCACGATTGCAGGTGCTGCAGGGGGTGACACGAGGACACTGCAGCGGGAGCATGTGGAGGTGTAGGCGCTAGGTGAGGGCACTGGAGGTGAAGGTGCACAGGCTTGCAGGCGCAAGGTGAGAGCACTGGAGGTGAAGGCGTGTGGAGGTGAAGGCGCGAGCATGCAAGCACTGAGGTGAAGGCACGCGGTGGGGTGCTGGCTGCGTGGAGGTGAAGGTACTGCTGGAGGGTGCACGTGACTGTGCAGGAGGCACGTGTGTTTAAAAGATTCGTTATAGCTTACGCTCGCAACGTCGATTTTAAATGAAGAAATGGACGTGAGTCCGAGTGTCGATCTCAGGGTGGCATGAAAATTGGATTTTTTTTGTCACTTAATGTCATGGAAATAACGGGTTTTTGCTTGCGAGAAGTCGTGGGTGAAAAGCGAGCGAGAGAGAGAGAAAGAGAGAGAGAGAGAATAGGGTTAGAATTTCTTCATTCACACATGCAACTTTAAACATAAAAGACGGTAAGTAACTAAATAGGAAACAACTTCATTTGACATGCAACTTTAGTTTATAATTATAACACTAGATAAATGCTTAAACACAAGTAAAGTAAAGCTTAAGATAAAGAGGGAAAGAGAGAGAGAAGACGGCGAGACAGCCACGGTGGTGGAGAGGGACTCCGTCGGCGGCTCGTCAGCTCTGGTGATTATAAAGAGAGCTAATGGTGGCTAGGAGTGGGGTAGGGCACTTGCAAGTGGATTGAACTCCCTCCATGGGTGGTTGGATGGAGTTTATATAGGCAAAAGGGTTTTATAATTTAAGTATGGGGTTTTAGCGACTTACAGGACATCGCTAAACCCATACTAAATCTGTCGGTGTAGCCCCCTTCGCCCGCCGGTCGTCATCGCACCCTGTGCTTCTTCAGAGGCAATCCGCGCGTGCGTTGTAAGCTATTCGATCGAAGATCGGACAGCTGAGATCTCGCGAAGGCACGCTCGCAAATCACTACTGAGGCACGCACGTCTGCCACGTCATCGCGTGCGTGAGCATCCGTGTGCATCTGTTGCGTCGCGCGGTTCCATCTGCGCCATTTGCTACTGATCGGGCGGTTGAAATTGAGCGTGCCTCAAGTCGCACAGAATTGAGAAGCAGCGGGCGTTTCTAACCTGCGCCTCTAAATGCGAGGTCGAAGCATCGACCGCTGAGCTGTGGGAGCGGATTGTCGCGGCGAGCGTCAGGCGTGCGAGCGTTCTCAACCGTTCAATCAAAGATCGACGGCTGAAAGTTGTCCTCTGGGTGAAGGCAGAGACAGGCGATGGTCTGGATGCAACGAGCGGGCGCCACGTGGCATGTTGTGGGTCGTTGCTCATCAGATCAATGGTCAGAACTTCTTGGGCCCATTGCAGGAGCTCCGGATGTCGGATTTGGTAGTTTTCGAGTCCGTTGGACTTCATTCGTCGCTCTGAATCCATCCGTACAGTCTGATTTCTCATCTGAGGCCTGTTTTGACATGTCCTTGTACACATGGCTGTTAATAATGCATTATAAGCAATCTTAATGTGCAATGCAAGTGATGCTCCTATTCCTATTTATGATGTGTTACCTGTGCATTTTGCTCTTAAGATAAACCCCAATTGACAGATTTATCACCCCAAGATGCAGTGTTATCATACCCCCATGCTTACTCCTTGCTAGTCCCTAGCAAGGTTTATTCTAGCCTTTATTTCCAATTAGAATTTAAGGAGTAAATACTTAGACACTTTGTCACTTGTTAATAGGAGGAAATATACTAAGATCTTAATCTACAAAGACTAAGCAGTGCTCAAGTGTCTGCCAAAATACGAATCGCTTGGATCCTTACTTTAATGCATGTATATATATATATATTTTTTCTTATTTTTAGATTTTTGGAGTTAAGAGTGTGTTGATAACTTTTTACGGCTACCCAACCCACCCAAAACTCGGACAAAACTCTAAGTGCTAAGCATCTTGGTGTGAAGATCGTGATAGACTCAGTCAATGGTAATTTAGACAGACTTCAGGTTTCTACGCCCCTAGGTGACCGAAAGAGGAAGTATTTTTCCTGAAGGTGTATTTGTTCGATCGGTAGCTTTCTCCCTACGTTTGTTTTACTTGGGGTCAACACAAGGATTTTTCCAGTGTATATCTCCCCGGCTTGCTCTACTTCCCAGCTTCTTCCTTAAGTTTTTTGGTTCATTTTGTGCATTTATTGAGCTGGGCTCTGGACAACCGACCAATAGGCTGTTACTCACGATCACTTGCCAGCCATACTCGTGCGGTGAAGTGTGGTTTATTTTGTTCTCTTTTTTTCTTCTTTTTTTTTTTAAATTTTATTTAGTAGGTGGCTTCCCTGATCTCAAATTTACCTAGAAGCAATAAAGAGGAGGTGGTCCCGTGGCTGGGCTCTGGACAACCTACCAATGGGTTGTTACCCATGACAACTTGCAGCCATACCACCCTAGAGAGTTCATTAGCTACCCAATTTCTGTCAGAATCTCCGAGGAGTGAGTCTGTGCAAAAATGTGTGCAGATGCTTAGACTAAAAGTCCTTCTGAGTTAGAGGGTGAGTTGATAAGTCATATACTTATCACCTTATTTAGTTAGTGGATTAGAGTAGCTTAAGGTTGCAAGGATTTGAAGCTAAATCCATATTTTAACGGACACCAAGGCTGATTAAGCCTGAAGGCCTGAAAAGTCTAAGTGTTCAAGTTCTTTCCGTATTATTTTCCACTATTGACAAATTTCTAATGCCTAAGTTTTTCTTCCTAAATTCATCATTTTTTTTAAATTTTATTCTATTCAGACTGATTAAATGAGCTCAGGATCGTGCAATTTACCACCCACCCATGCTTAAGTTGGACAATGTTCCACTATTGACAAATTTCTAATGCCTAAGTTTTTCTTCCTAAATTCATCATTTTTTTTAAATTTTATTCTATTCAGACTGATTAAATGAGCTCAGGATTGTGCAATTTACCACCCCCCCATGCTTAAGTTGGACAATGTCCTCATTGACAAATACATGGATGCAACAGGGGTTTGAAAAGATATTACCTGAGTGACGTAGAATACCTGATCAGTCTGAATCCTCTGGGTTGCCTCCTATGAAGCGCTGAGTTTAACGCCTTCGGCTGGGCATAGTGCACAAACAGGAATGGTTTGGGTCAAGGAGGCATGTACAAAATCAACCAGACCCAAAATCAGAAGTCCACATATGCGAACAAGGTTGTGGTGGAGTCCCGTTCCTAAGGGGCGGGAATCCTGCAGCAGATGTATTATGCATGCCCGTGTCAGATCCTCTCTTAGTCTGCAGGCATGCAAAGAAGTTGATGTGGACAAGCGCACCCCGAATATGACATGCCAGACACTAAAGATGTAGGTTTTATACTCAGCTTGTGTCCCCATAAAATTATAATCCATCAAAGTGTATCAATTCTAGAGTATTCGGGTTGCGGGATCTTTATTCTGGTAGGGCAAGTAACAAAATCAAGAGTTTCATAGTGAGCCCTACAATCAAGCATGAGGTCTCTCTCTAAAGACGAATCTATCACTTCCGCAACTACGGTTTCATTGCTCATTCCCTCCGAGCTCTTGACCTTAAGAATATTCTCTTCAACCTCTTTTGTATCAGATTCACAGTTTAAGGTTGCATTAGAGGTAGGGCCAATTTCATCCTCTAATTCATATTCTTTCTCTCGGCCCTCCTCCAAATTTGTGATGGGGATTCCAACCAATTCATAATTGATTTCTTTGAAATTGTAACTCCATTCCCCATCTCCTATGTTGGCTGTTGTTCCCACCAGATCACTTCTCTCAGGCCAATTAGATTCAGATTCCAAGGCATCTCCCCTCACATTCTTAGTTTCCTCCTGATGTATGTCCTCAATGCTTCCCAAATTGTGTTCCGAGGAATCCTTAATGACCTTATCCAACTCCTGGGGGGTATCAATGGTGGATTGAACCAAATTAAGGTGACTGGGTGTAGTCCAATTGATCATGATAGGTCCTTGCTTCACAAATTCCATGAATGGCATTGTGTGCAACAGTTTTCTTTGGCCTTCTTCCCCCAATTATTGGAAAATATCAAAAATGGCTTGTTGCCCTTTAACCAATTCTTGATTCTATCTATGTAACTCTAACTGGAGGTTATCAAGAATTGATAGGGTGTCATTTGGTGTCCTTTGGATTTCCTCCTTGAAATCCAGGTTAAGAGGGTGTGGTTGAGGTTTTGGATTAGAATCCATACTAGGGTTTAGGTTCTTGGGTGGGTCCTCTATTCTATCATGTTCAGGGTCCAGTTCTTCAAGAGGAACCATTCTCTGTTTAGTCCTACTCTAGAATATTTGAGGTTCTAAGTCCTCCTCCCAGTCAGATTCTTCATCAAGGGACCAAATCAAAGGTTGATGATCCTGGGCTTGCCTTGGTTTCTGATCATTTTCTGATTTCCATTTGTTTAGAATTCGTTCCAATCCAAAGGTCAAGTAGGAAAGGTTGTTGAATTCAGATGACCTTTCTTGGTTATTGTCCTGAGAAGGGTAGGGTTCTTGGTGTTCTCCTAGAGTGTAGGTCCCATCAAAGTGGTTAGAGAGTGGGTGGGACCTAAATGATGTGGCATCATAAGGAGAATTGAGATATGGAGCCCCACGATTTGAATCATACCCTTAGGTGGATATGTTGGGTGTATCCCAATAAGAGGTTGGTGCGGTTTGGTCATAACTAGGACAGTTGGGCCAAGAGGGATATTCTAGGTCGTACCCCCAACTTGGTGGTTGGTTAGCCCAAGTAGGTTGTGGATATGGTCTACTTGGGTTAGCATACAAATCATGTTGGGGGCAGTTTGGGTAAGATGGATAGGCATTAAAATCCATTGTTTGGAAGAAATGGAGGGATAAGGGAAGAACAGATGAGATAGAGTTGTGTGTCTACAATCAAGCAAACAAGCCTAGTCGTTATGGTGTATTCCTTAGGAGACCTAGACATCTTCAAAAGGGTGATCAAGTCCGTAAGCTCTGGACTCCCCTTCCCAAAGCTAATCTGGCCAAGTTGATTACGAGGGGATTGTAGGGAAGGTTCTTCCTTTGGCTTGCACCACCGGTTCCATAGACCCCACAACCACGGTCGTTTGACACTGCCCCGCAGCCTAGTCACCAGATTCTACTAAGGGAATGAAAGCCAAGTGTCCAGCGAACAAAACCCCACCTCTCTAGACTTAACCCAGTCCTGCCTAGGGTACGTCTACTCTGTTTTAAAAGGGCTAGGATAGTGCTTGTGCTAGGGTTATGTGATGAGGTATTGATTGGGGTAGTGCCTCTTAGTTTTCCAATTTTAGTGTGTGTGCTCCTATCAAAACATGGTTTTCAAGCAAGGATTTTTTTAAGATGTGGTGTCTTTTAATGTTTCATCCTTACTTTTGTGTCTTTTAGGATTAACGTGTCCTAATATTTTCAGACAAGTTTCAGTGGGCACGTCAAGTTTTGCACATAATTTGGTGAAAGTAGATTTCCTTTTGTTGTGTACAGGCTCTAAAACCCTAATGTACTCATCCTAGTGATCATGCAGCTTCTATTAAATGAGTCAATTTTAGGGTTGAGTGGTGCAGCTCATGTCAATTCAAGGTGGCTTCGCAAACTCCACTCAAAAAGAAAGAACACTCCGAGAATCTTAGATTATTCAAAATGTTAGAGTGTATTTTTTTTTGTTGGGTGATGTATTAAGGATGTGGATTAGCCAATCATGCACCACGCCAATTTTTTTAGATTTTTTAGCAAGCAAACAACCGTAGGTGAAGAAATACTCATGACCGATCCTTGTTGCACTTACTCCCTCATTACCGTCACGAGTTGCACTGCTTCACCGTCTAAGCATCGAATTCCTGCAACCATCAAGTAGAATGAGACAAGGCGTTAGACGATGTGAGCATGGATGTAAAACGGAAGTGACAAAGTAAATCTGTTGCCTCCCCGGTAATGGTGCCAAAAACTGACGGTGCGGGAGTTGCGTGAGTTTAATAGAGTCATTATAACTTGCGCTTGCAATGTCGGTTTTAAATGAAGAAATGGACGTGAGTCCGAGTGTCGATCTCAGGGAGGCGTGAAAATCAAATTTTTCTTGTCACTTAATGTCACGGAAATAACGGGTTTTTGCTTATGAGAAGTTGTGGGTGAAAAGCGAGTGAGAGAGAGAGAAAGAGAGAGAGAATAGGGTTAGAATTTCTTCATTCACACATGCAACTTTAAACATAAAAGAGGGCAAGTAACTAGATAGGAAACAACTTCATTTGACATGCAACTTTAGTTTATAATTACAACACTAGATAAATGCTTAAACACAAGTAAAGTAAAGCTTAAGATAAAGAGGGAAAGAGAAAGAGAAGACGGCGAGGCAGCCACAGCAGTGGAGAGGGGCTCCGTCAGTGGCTCGTCGGCTCCGGTGATTACAAAGAGAGCTAATGGTGGCTAGGAGTGGGGTAGAGCACTTACAAGTGGATTGAATGTCCTCCATGAGTGGTTGGATGGAGTTTGTATAGGCAAAAGGGTTTTCTAATTTAAGTATGGGGTTTAGCGACGTTCGGGACGTTGCTAAACCCCATACTTAAATTACTAAACCCATACTAAATCCGTCGGTGTAGCCCCCTTTGCCCGCCAGTCGCCAGTGCGCCTTATGCTTCTTCGGAGGCGATCTGCGTGCGCGCGTTGTAAGCTGTTCGATCGAAGATCGAACGGTTGAGATCTCGCGAAGGCGTGCTTGCAGATTGCTGCTAAGGCGCGTGGGTCTGCCGCGTCATCGTGCACGTGAGCATCCACACACATCCGTTGCACCGCATGGCTCCATCTGTGCCGTTCGTTGCTGATCGGGCGGTTGAAATTGAGCGCGCTTCAAGTTGCACAGAATTGAGAAGTGGCGGGCATTTCTAACCCGCGCCTCTGAATGCAAGGTCGAAGTGCCGACCGCTGAGCTGCGGGAGCAGATTGTCACGGCGAGCGTCGGGTGCACGGGCGTTCTCGGCCGTTTGATCGAAGATTGACGGTTGAGAGTTGTCCTTCAGGTGAAGGTAGAGACAGGCAGTGGTCTGGATGCAACGAGCGGGTGCCACGTGGCACGTTGTGGGCCGTTGCTCATCAGATCAACGATCAAAACTTCTTGGGCCCATTGTAGGAGCTCCGGACGTTGGATTTGGCCAATTTTGAGTTCGTTGGACTCAGTTCGTCGCTCTAAATCCATCCGTGCAGTCCGATTACTCATCTGAGGCCTATTTTGACATGTCCTTGTGCACATGGCCGTTAATAATGCATTATAAGCAATCTTGATGTGCAATGCAAGTGATGCTCCTATTCCTATTTTTGATGTGTTATCTGTGCATTTTGCTCTTAAGATAAACCCCAATTGATAGATTTAGCACCCCAAGATGTAGTGTTATCAGCACGCTAGGTGAGGGCATGTAGGCATGCAAGTTGGTGGTGTGCGCGGTGCTTGAGGTGGGCGCGCGCACACTTGCTGCGTTGGGGGCACACACTGTGGCGCGCTTGGCAGCAGCTGAGGCGCAAGAAGGAGAGGTTGCAGCTCTTTGTGCTGCAGCTGGTGTGGCGAGCTTTTTGGGTTCTTTTTGGTGTAGTGGAGGAAAAACAATGAATGGGGAAGAAGATGGAGGTGGATGCTGGTGATGGTTGATGACGGTGGTAACATGTCATGCATTAGTAGATGCACTCACAGTAGGCGAGCTTCAAGGAGCTCATGCACGGTGGTGGTCAAGTCCATCCTCTTGGAGCAGCGTCTGTCACTCCACCAGCCCACAGTATGACGGAGCTTGGTCGTGGAGGCCCACGGTGGCGGAATGCGGGATGGTAGTGGAATGGGTGGTGGCCTCCCTTGAACGGCAACCCTTCCTCCTCTTTTGTAGCCACAGCTATAAAGATTTGAAATTCAAAAGGCCACTGTCAAATCAATGTTGATGCACAGGAGGAGGCGGAGATGGAGGAGTTACCTGCAAAGGAGAAGAAGAAAAAAAGAATAAAATAATTAGGATTATTTATACATAACTCGTTAACTTCTATGTTAATTAAAATAATGTATGTAACGCACCTAATTAATTAACTAATTAAATGTATGCAACCCTAGGTTAATTCTAAATGCATGAATTATGAACTTAAGCTAAAAATATGAATTAATTTATTACATCCTAATGTATGCTACCTAAATGTTAAAATTAACTTAATGTCTAGAAACTTAAATACTTAAATAGCCCATAAATATGGGCTAATCACTTCACATGGTCGGATGACTCTCCAGAAGTATTTAATTGGGGCAATAAGCCCGTATTCTTATCTTTCAGGTAGTCGCCGTGCTCCGTCGCCACCACTGTCTTCTCTGATGACATTCAAGCATTTTCGATGGTGTTCTTCGTAACTGCCACCTTGATTGCACAGTAATCATAGGTCTTAATTGACCTAGATTAGGCTAGAACTTAGCATAAGTTAGCGAAATTCATGCATGCATATGCATTATCTGCATCTTTACTACTTTCCTTTAGCTATGCATAAAATAATGTTATAATGTGCTGATTAAGTGCATTATGTCGATTGCAGGCAATAAGCAGATCTGGAGCTGGATCTGAAGCTAGATCAGGAATAATGGGAGTTGCAGCAAAGCTGGAGCAGAAGGCTTAGATTAGATGTAGGAACAATAATGTAATGAGGTTAAAAGTTTGCTATTCTATTAAGTAGAAATAAAGCAGTAAAATGTGAAGAGCATAGGTCCATCCTAGCCCTAGGATAGCCTAGAGACTTCCCTAAGCCTTAGCCACCCTTAGATTAGGTCACAACACCCTAGGAAGCCTTAAAACCCTAGACCTAATCCAGTGCTTATCTCCAGTGCTTGTTTTGAGATTCAAGTCTTGATCTTGGATCTCTAGCTCCCTAGACCTAATCCCAACCCCATAGGAACCTAAATTAAGGTGTCCTAACCCTAGTACACCACCTCTAGACCTACATAAGGACCTATTTAAGTCCTCACCAAACCCAATTGACTTAGATCAAAGTCAGTTACCTTCACCTAAGTCAATTGGACTCATTGAGTCCAATTGAGCTTAGATCTCAACCCACACAAGTTCAATTGGACTTTGTGAGAGTCCAGTTGACCTAAACCTAACCTAATTGAGTTATTTCACTCTCAATTAGGTTCACACTCATTCAATTAAACTTAGGTTAAGTTTAATTGCATTTTCACCTTAGCAATTAGGGTTTGCAACCCTAAAATCAAAACCTACACCTAGAAAAACCCCTTAGGGCCTATCCTAAGCCACCTAGCCATGTAGAACACGACCACATACACACACACACACACCCATTCACGCACACACTTCTCTAGAATTCTCTAGAGATCTCTTGAGATGGCGCCACCTCTTGGTTGCCAAATTTAACAACCAAGAGGCATTCAAATTGAGATCCACAATTTTTGGATCTCAAAAACCACCTCCACCCACATGTGGCCGGCCACTCTTGGACTCTCTTTAGAGAGTTGTGGAACTCTCTAGAGAGAAGCCATTGGGTCTATAAAAGGACCCCATGGGTGGCCATTTGCAGCCATTCACATCCTTGGCTTCCATTGGCACCATTCACTTCATTAGCTCCATACACGCCCACCTTCACTTAGGCTAGCTACTCCACCTCCACGAGCTCACCACCATCATGGAGGGCACCATGCCGGGATGCTGGATCAACCCTATCTCTCTCCAAGGGTCGGCCTAAGCTACATTGGCCACCCCTCATTCTTCTCCCGACCACTCCAAGGCCATCGGGAACCACCCCTGAATGCCCTTTTATTCTTCTAGATCTAATTCATGCTCTTTATAATTTTATTGCTTTTATTTACTGCTTAGCAGTGTAGTCTTACTTCTCCCCCATTGATGCATGCGAAATCCCCCCCATCGATTCTTGTATGCGATCATTTTCTGGTAGCTAGGTTTAATTTTCAAGCATTTATGTACAAGCTTTCCTCTAGATTCCTTGTGCAAACAACTCCCCAATGAATGAATGAAAACACATTTTTATATATATCTCTTTATGTGTTTGAAATCACCATGAGCTGAATGATTATTATATTTGCATGATTTAAGTGCCTGCACTTTAACTGTCTATCTATTACGCATCAGCATGTCGTTTCTTGAGGATATTGAAAATCTAATAATAGATGCTTTCTCCATAACTAGTCACCACCTCACTAGAATCGTGCGCACAGAAACTCACACGTTCACTTTCGTAATCTACTTGACACATGCGCATGTGATCCGAGTTAATAACAGAAGTGGTGAAGTTTTTGTTAGGAGATTGGAAATCGGCGTGCGTCTTTAAATGAAGTAGAGTAGTAAGAAGATCGATTTCAAAAGTGAAAGCAACGCCTCCCAGAGATGAACAACCGGGACTCAAAGTCTCGTTATTTTTGCAAACATAATTTTTGATGAATGTTTTTGCACAACTATACTACGATTTCCGATGACTTTCAAAATGCCCGAGAACGGTTCTCGTCACACCTCCAGGTGATGCGGAGTGCTTCTAGGTTCACACCCAGGCCTCCAGCTGTGGCTACTAGCATCTTGTGCATCTCCAATAGAAGGCCCCTTCACTGCAGCCATGCGTGAAGAATGTAGGCTCTTTAGTCCCACATCATTGAAGGAAAAGTCCCTCGCATGGTATAAAGGGAAAAGCTACGTAAGGCTATTCGCCTCGAACATGGGGGGTGAGGTCCCCCGCACTCAGCCTTGCACCCTCATTCATGACCCCATGCTCGCAGACCTAGACCCACGACCCGATTACCTGATTACCCACTTACCTGGTTCTGAATGGAGAAAAGAGGAGAAATTGTGTGGAGAGAAGGGGGGTTTGCTCTTCATACTTTGGGTCAAATACTTAGCCGCTGAGGGCCAAGCCTTGTGTTGTGAAGGCTTAAGGGAAAGCCTTAATAAAAGGAGAAGGTTCAAGGAGAAGACTTAAGGAAGAAAGAAGGGGGCTTCTCTGAAGAAGAAGAAAAGAAGAAAGGCTTTAAGAAGCCTTGTGCTTATGTTCACTTAAGCTGTCTGATATCTGTGGCTGACGTCTGATCACTGTAGCATTCAAGCTACTGTTAGGCTATTTGATATAATTGATGGTTGGATGCATGTTTAACTTGAGAGGATATAAGTGGTGATTCAAATCACCATTATTTTTGATCCGCTTTTCTTTTTGTCATTATATTCTTAAGATACATTGGATTTCATTGAATAGTTAATGTGACAGGTTTTCATTTATTGAATATCTTGTATTTGGTTTATTTCTTGTGTTCATTTATATTTCACTTGAGATTAGCTCGTGAATTCCTACTTGCTCCCTGTATTCGACCTTGGACTCTTCTTTTAGACTTTGAGTTATAAATTGTATCTATTTTCATGCGATTTCTGTCTATACTACAATGCAATGATTTTAAAACCCGTCTTCGCACACGGAATTACTTGAAGAGTTGGATTTTGGTCCATTGCAACACACTAATGTGACCCTTCATCTTGCTGATAGGTCAACCAAAATTCCAAAGGGCCTTGTATAAAATGTGATTATAAAAGTGAGGGATTTTGAGTACCCTGTGGACTTCCTTGTTCTAGACATGGAGGCATCAGAAAACCTGAACCACACCTTGATAATCTTAGGGAGACCTTTCTTGGCCATGGCCAAGGCTCTAATTAGCTGTGAGATAGGGATTATGCACATCACCTCTGGAAGGAAAAATTGTCAACTCAATATCTTTAAAGCTTCCCAAAAGAATAAAGTGAATTGTGGTTCCATTAGGGTTGTAGGGACAATTGAACAAGTTTTGGCAATTCACACAAAAGATGATCCGAATCTTACCAAAGCTCAAGATCATCATGAAAGGCAAGAAGGGGATGCACTTGAGGATGATTCTAATCTACCACCTCCCATAGAAACTCAAATTGAAAAAGACATTAATGAGATTGAGAAACTCTTGGGAGTAACTTATGATGAGTTAGATGATAATGTGAAGAATCCTCAATACACTCACGTCAAAATCAAAGAACTGTTGAATTTTCAGAGGGGACAAACTAAGGACAAGAACCAGGAAATAACCCCAGAAGAAAAAGTTCAACACATAATGGATTGGGGAAGAATTTATAAGCCAACTAGTTTAAATGGATGGCTTGAATCTATGGGAGAAATGACTTCGGATGAGGAAGAGGAAATATCTGATGAAGATTTTGACAAATTTAGCACAACTCTACCTTTTCCATCATATGACGTAGAGCTTCGAGAACTCATGATTTTTTATATCAACTACCATTATGAAGACCCTTATTCAAAATCAGACTTAAATCTCAATCTAGACCCTCTACCACCTCTCCTTGATTTATGGAATTGGATTGATGAACATGCTCTGCATCTTGAACCTCAGCCACTTGACCTTATTCCATATTTCAAATTAGAAAGACTCTTTGGAGTAGGATTGCATCATTAGCTGGTCCGCATTTGTGGATCACTGGTTCTTGGACCAAATGATCATATCTTTATATTGATCTTGAATCTCTTTGCAACAATTATTGCCCCTTCTCTTGACCCACAATGTTGAATTACATATTTTTGGGTTTAGGTTCGGCAAATGACGTTAAACTTAGTGCTAGCTAGGAGGTAACCCAGTATTCTTTATAGGTAGTCTGCATCTTTTGCATCCATGATGATCTGGATTAACAAGCATAGTGATGGGAACACCATCATGAGCCATAACTAGCTCAATTTGATCTAAGAAAGTCAAAAAAAGCTCCTATTTATCAGTTAGAAGGTCTTTTGGGTAGTTTAAGCTGTCTTGAGAAGAAGAGAAGAATAAAAGGTTATTTATGTAATTTTACTAGTAATCCATAAATACAGAATAACCATAGGTTATTTCAAGGGTTAAATCAATGTTAAATGGTCATAAATGTCTAATAAGTGGGTCAATACAAAAAGAAACATGTTTTCATGTATTTCAAAAATTAAATGACATCTGAAACCCTAAAAATAAACCCACTAAATCTGCTAAGGTTTTGGGTAAGCTAAAATTTACCTAAACCCTCTAATATTCATAGAAAAATATTTTGTAGGGTTTGGTACCTTCAATTTGCCATTAGAAAGCATTTTGACTTGAAATAGAGTCTCAGACAAACTAGTGCCTAAATTCGGGTATTTTCATCAATTACCCAGTCAAACTAGGTCAAAACCAAAATACAACTTCACCATTGGATTCCTTGAGTCAAAAGTAGTTTTGTACCAGAATTTCGGCCCAATCTAAGATGAACTTGACCTAGTTTGCATTTTGGTCCAAATCTAACTCTTATTTTCTCAAATAACCCCTCAACTTTTGAAATCCTTGTAAAATGCCCCCTAACTTCTTGACCTTCTTCGGTATTTGGTCCCTGCCACCATGGTAGGTGTGAACCCACACACTCGAGGTTTCAATCATGGATTCCTCGATTTCTTGACCAATCCCTTCCAAAATTTGAAGGGATGTTCTTGAGGAAATCCTTGATCATCTAAACCTATTTCTAGTTTCCAAATCCTCCATTGTGGTTCGTACGAATCCTTGGACCTTAAGCTTTCGTCCCCTAAAAATCCGAGCTTCCCAAGCTTGTTTCCAAGCTTAGAAGCTTACTTGAAGGCCTATAAAAGACCCCCATGGCATACCTCTTTTCCTTAGCGAGAAATTGAGCCAAAAATCCCATTTCTTCCGCTGCTCTTCAGCTCGCTCCGCCTCGCTTCGGTGACCTCCTTCTCCAAGCTTCTTCACCAGCCGTCACAGATGATAGCCGGTCGGTCTTGACTCCCTAGCTTCTTCCACACCTCGACATACCCTCGAGGTGCTTCTTCCCCCTTTGTCATAGCCGCTTTCTTCCCCTAGAGCTCTCTCCATCTCTAGCACTGGCCACACCACAACTGGCGCTTTCTTTGCCACTTGTCGTCCAACAACTTCCTCAATCGACTACTCATCCTTTACTGATCACCACAGCACCACCAACACTCCGTTTCGACCACTCTCGCACCCTCACCGACTTCATCTTCCCCCTCACCGACATACCTCTTGCGAGCCCTAGCAACTTCCACATGCACTCGAACACACTGCTTCCATGCTCCACACCTCTGCCTCACCACCACGATCAAAAGCCCTTACTCACTTAAAGCTATTGATCCCTCCCTCGCCCCACCAAACTCCACGCTCACTGCACCCATGTTTCGGGATCGTCTGACCTCCTCACCCTACTAAACACCACCGCATGGCAATCATCAAGTTTGTCATCGTCCGGCGACACTACTATGCTGGTTTAATGAGGTCAAGAGACTGTTTTCTTATTTCTAGGTATAGGACCCCCCTCGCCATTGTTGGAGCTTCTTCGCAAAGCTTCTGGCCTTATTCAAGCAGAGATTTGCCTAAGTACTGTTTGACGCGTAATTCACATTTTGAAAGTTATTTAGTTGTAGTATAGAGCAACAACATATCGACAAATAAATTTATAAAACTCTGGTGAGTATCGAGTCATTAGAAGGGAGGCAATCTCAATTTATGCAGAAGTGTTTCAACTAGATATATATATGTATGTATAAAGTAGATATCCAGAGAATTAGAATTTTATTGCAATTAGATAAAGTTTTTCATAGTAAAAAATGCTAATAGAGACAGATAGATAGAGAGAGAGAAGAAAGTGGCAAAGAAATGACGCTGCTTGTGGTATGCTTGTGCTAGATGTGGCAGCATTTCAGATTTAGAGTGCTGGGACGGAGTTGCAGAGGGACGGAGAATTGCAGAGAAGACAGTAGAAGAGATCTGGAGTTGATGGGAGAGAGAGATTCTAAGTTGATGCCTTCAACTAGGGGGCCCTAGGCCTTCTTTTATAGTTTTAATGGAGGGAAAAAAGGGTATTTGAGGCCTTAAAATCATCCAACAACCCTTACTTGATCATATTTGTTGATCGGGAGAATAACGGCTCTGATTTGGCCTCAAAATACCTTCATTTGTGCCAAAAATGCTCGGATTCAACCTGGTGGCGACACGTGACAGTTACTACATCTTCGATCGTGCAGCTTTGATTCCTCGTCACGCGCATGCTTATCTTCTTTGCCCACCGCTCGCCTTCAAAACTCACCTCAATGTCAGCCGTCAGATTGTAACGAGCACCGTTGCCTTAGAGTCAAAGCAACCACATGAGATCACGCGTACCCGCTATGTGCTCTGATCACACCATGTGGGTGTGCCTATGCCTAAAGATCGCGTAATTGTGTCTGCGCATGCCTGCTTAAATTTTGTGCAGCGCAGGGCTCGAACCCGCATCCCACACTTGCACTCATGCGTGCGATCTAATGAGCTACTCAAACCTTTTGTTATATATACTCGTTTGTTTGTATTTATAATTATCCAGTCTGGGCAGGCGACGTGGCGTGCTCGTGGCCGTTGGATGAAGATCCAATGGCCCACAGCGTGTGGTGAGGCCTTCCTAGATGGGGCGGTGGTGAAGAAGGGGCTATGATGGCGCCACGTGGCACCATCATGGCTGCCCATCTTCTTTTCTTTGTATTTAGTGATGTAGACCTCCAATCGAGTTGATTTCTGTGCCGTTAGACTACGATAGTCAATCTGGATTCATTCGTGTGATTGGATTCTTCATATGAAGGTTGAAACTTTATCCTTTGGCTCCATCATCTCTGTTGTTCTATGGACTGCACATGATGCTCTGGTTGTCTAATTAGGACGATTTTGGAAGCGTTGTACTCCCATCCTTGTTCTGATCAGATCTATTCAATCTGATCTGACATCCATAGCTTCAAATCATCTGTGATTAAAATCATCTCCTTTTAGGTCATAAAATGATGATATTATCCATATGACTAATAAACTAGCTATTGTGCAAATTACGATGCCTATGAATGCATTATTCCTAAGTTATGCTAGAATCTAGCTTAATTCAAGTGATTTAGGTTGCATGATTGCTGTGCAATCACACCCCCATGCCTAAATTTTGCTAGTCCCTAGCAAATGCATGACTAAATGTAAAGTGGTCCTACATGCGTAATTTTTATCAAGAGTTTGACTAGAGGTTTATGTCTTTTGTTTTTATCTAAAGTTTTAGTAATCCAAATAATCGTGATTGTATTTTGTTGTAGCCTATGCAATGAATTCAAGTGAAAAGTCAATTCACATCTAAAGCTTGTACTTGACCCTTAGTAAAAATCTATTGGAATAGGCAGACTTCTCCCCTCGGGTCTATAAGGTAACTTGTATATTCAGCCTCGGCTTTTGGGTTCGATAGAAGATTTTTGAGTCAAGTAGATTTATTTTTGGTGGCTCACACTCATCTGGTGCTACATATAGACTAGTACTTTAAAACCTAGATTTCTAGATTATTAAATAATTCAACTCAGAGAGAGGTGAGAAATTGTGCTCTCTTTAGTTCCTTTATACTGGTTCTCTCTCTTTCTTTCTCTTTCTTTTTCTTTTTCTTTTTCTTTCCTTTCTTTTTAAGCTCACAATGTCACCAGTTTTATCAGTATATTTGATGGTCTTTCTTGGGACTAACACTTTGATTAGGTTCTGATAACTCTACGACTAAGTCAGAATTCCTCAGCCCATATTCAAGCGACTAGAAATACAGAAAATTAGGTCAAGGCTATATTTGGTGGATCATGAGGGTGATGGGTGTTGTTGCCTCATTACACTTGAAATAAACTCTAAGAACACTTATGAACTCTTTTTTTTTCTACTTCTTTTTTTCTGTATATATATATATTTTCTATATGCATAGACATATATACCTCCTTTTTTTTCCCTCTTTTTTTCCAGATATCTACTAATGCAACACAGTAACACATATGACTTTTATTCACGAGGCATTATTCAGGATTGAGGGATGTTCAAGAGGATATCAGGTGGCTTATTTGGTGGAAGTGCTTATTCTCGGCACTGGGAAAGGAATGGATAGGATAGTGTATTTCTAACCTTGACATTAATACCCTCCTTTAGCTAAGGATTCCATAAAGGACGGTCATGACCATCCACCTCAGTCTTAGTTTTATCAAAACCCACTCTTTGTGTATTTGCTTTATTTGGTGGCTCTCAAAAGATTCAGACTAAGAACTTGTACACAGAAATCGAGAGCGAAAACTATGCCTAACTTCGAGTATCATTATCTCATTATCCAGAGTTTAAGATTCCTCATACTAGCCTTAGAGCACTAGTAGACTTTCTACTCTCACCTCACACTTGTTTGGTGGGTTTGTTAGAAGATAGTTTTCCTGACTCCCTAATTACTGTCCAAGGGTTTAGGAAAAGAAGCACTGCTTCTTCTCAACAAACTAAAGATGTTTATCGATCCTCACAGAGGATTCATTGCAAATTCTACATGTAAGTGTGAAATTATACTGGATTCTAAACTCAGGAATTAACTTAAGAATAAATCCGTAATAAAACCTTAATAAATATTCTTTGTGCCTAAATGCAATTTTTTTTTTGGCGTAAAAATTAGACATGCAATGTCCACCCCCCCATTCCTATTCATTACAATGTCCTCATTGAAATGTATGCATGAAAATCAAAATATAATAAGCAAGAGGAGGGAATATCACCTGATTTTTCTTGTTGATCCAGGTCAGCATGGATGCAGAAGATGCAGAGCTACTTGTAATGAATACCAGGTTGCCTCCCTGCTAGTGCTAAGTTTAACGTCATTTGCCATACTTAAACCCAAAAATGAATGATTGATAGATGGGTTGGGTCAGGATTAAAATAAAGATATGGTCATGCAGCGTAAGGATCAATGATCCACAAATGCGAACCAGTTGATGGTGAATACCAAGCTCAAAGGGTCAGAAAAATAAAGTGAATGGGCTTGAAACTATTTGCAGCCAGATGCTACAAAAGAGAGGAACATTAGTGCGGGTGCCAGAGTGGAAAGTAGATAGTGGCAACCTTAGGATGTGATGCATGAGGAAGGAGGATGAGGTGGATACAGTATGGTCTGTGGGGAATAGATCGTACGGGTCCTGAAAGTGATGGGAAATGAAAGGAGGAACCTGAGAGGTGTAGTCTGAAATGGTATAAGAAACCATTTCTCAAGTCAAGTTAGCTATGAATGGATGTCGAGTAGGTGAGTCAAATAAGATCTAGTGGTCAATCTTAGTAGTTCTAGACTTATCAAAGTCCTCAATCTTATCCCAAGGGTGATCAACAGTCTCATTTGAGTTGCCCAAATCTTGTTTTAATTCATTTTTCCTTAGAACCATAAGATCGAGGTTTGTATTAGTCAACACCTCAAATCCTTTTTGGACGATATCTTCTGAGGGAATACCTTCTTGTTTCTAATCAATCAAGTCAAATTCTTCCAAATCCCATGATTCAGCTAAAGTTTTTGCTTCCTCAGATAGATCCTCATAAGTCATCCCTAGTAATTCTGCAATTTCTTGAACATATTTTTCATAAGGGATTGTTTGTTTTCTTTAATCTCGAGATGTTGGGGATAAGGGTCAAGTTTTTCCTCAGGACTCTGGTGGATGGGGAGAGAAAGGTGCGGATTAGCTGAAACAGAAGTAAAAGTAGATTTGGCTTCTATATGGGAATGATTAGTACCGCTAAATCCAAATATCAAATCATTTAAGCATATTTGATCATGGTAATCCTCAGACAAGATTTCATCAGAGCCATCCAGCCGTGCTTGGTTGGGAGTGTCACAGATCCCAATTTTTCTTTCTTCTTGCTCTTGCTCTGATTCTCCTAAATCATCCATGTAATCCAATTGTGTGTCTTTAAATATAAAAGACTCATACTTCAGCTCACTATGAATTGGCTCCTCAAAATAGAATGGTTGCAATTTAGGGCCTAAATCAAGATATACTTCCTCAAGTGAGCCTTCCTCCAAAAAGTCAGCTTTTGGGATATCAAAAAGGATCTGTTTTGCATAATCATGAGGCTGGTGGGTGGGCTCAGTGTATGTGGAGGTTGGGATTTGATAAGATGTCATACTTAAGGTTGGATTCTTAACCTTGAGTGGCTTACCACCAGCTTGTTTCATACTCGGACCAGTTTTATCACCTTGTGCTTTCCGGATTCTATTGAGTTATTTTGTCAAATTATCTGTATTTCTTTTATTAGCTTCTCTCATCCTCTGGACTACTTGGAGTAATTGGGTGATCTTAGGATCACCTCCATGGTTAGGGATTTGATCAGGCTGAGGATAATAATTTTCATAGTTTCTGACCTCAGTCAAATCAAAATATCCATCATTTGAATACCTAGGGTAAGAATCATATCCTTGGTTGGTTGGTATAAGGTTATCCCAATAAGAAGGTGAAGTTGTTTAGGTGGGATTGGGATAATTTGAACAGTGATTTTGAGGATAGGATTGGTATTCTAGGTATTGGGATTCTGAGGCATATCCATGATCTGGGGAGAGATGAGTTTGCCTGAACCGATCAAGATAACTAGTCATGCCAGCCAGGTGTTGGTCTTGTATGGAGAGTGTCTCTTTAGACTTATAGATCCATGATATCCAGAGATTCGTGTGGGATTCGAGATAGGCTTGGCTATACCTGGGGAATATGAGGTATAGGTAATGGAATCAAGTCCTGGGTATTGAGGAGAGTTCTCCCAACCTTAAGAAGTTGAAGCAAGGGAAGGGTTGGGATAGGGAGAGAAGGAGGAATAGTGTGAGGCAAAGGAGTATGGGTTCATGGTTTCCTCCTCAATCAATTCTTCCTCATGGAAATTGGATATTGGAGTGTATTCAAAAAATTTGGGTCTTTTCTTTAGTTTACTCTCTAAAGGTGGTACCAAATTAGGGTTCAGAGACCTTTTAGCATCCATGTACCAGAAGAATGTTAATAGATGAGAGGGAGAAGATAAATGAGAGAATACACCACCCTTTCAATACAAGCAATCAAACTGGTCCTTAGAGTGCCAACCCTAAATAGACCTAAACTTGGTTCCCCAAAACATGACTGGGTTAGATTAAACCTTGAATTACTTGGCTGGCTAGAAGGGTGGGACCCCTTAGGACACTCCACACGGTGGGACACCACTAAAGGTTAATGCGGTTACCGCACTGACCTTTCTTGTCACCAGTGGGTCTAAGTAGACAAGGCCTTGACTTAGCCCAATCTAGTTTCAAGTCTCCAAGTCTATTAGTCTTGCTTAGGGCATGTCTACTCAATTTTAGGTTTGAGTTTGATGTGCTTTTGGAATATGATGGGTGTTTGGGGGGTGTTTGCCCTTAAAGTTGATTTCAGAAATGTGAAGTGTGCAGGTAAAGGGTTCACAAGCAATTTTTTATGATGAAGAGTCTTTTATGATTCAAATGCTTGTGTTAGCGTATTTTAGGGTTCACACACAAAGTGTTAAATCTCAATTTGTTTGATAGATTTCCTTTTAGTATGAAAATGCAGGTGTGCTCTATCCTTAGCATGAAACCCTAAGCATAGATAGTTCAAAATGATTCTTTTAGGTTCAAAATGATGAGTGGTGCGACCCAAGCAATGAAATCAATTGGTCCTTATTGCACCACTAACTAGGCACTCATAAAATATTTCTTCAAGAATTTTAATGCACGTTTTCTTTTTTTTTCAGATTTAAACTGTACTGGGGGTTTTATAGTTTGTTTTGACCCTCGATTTGTGATCAGATAATTTGTGCAATCAACCTAGCAAGAAATATTTTTCTCAGATTTTTATAAAATTCTTGACTTTCTCAGAAATTCAGTGCCATAAATTTTACTTCAATCAAAGTTGTATAAAAATTCTTATGATATTTTGAACTCTAAAAAATCAGGAATAATAACTGCATTGATAATAGAGTAGTGCGTGGATTTTTAAAAATTTTCTACAACTTCGATTTGCGTGACTTTTAGATATGTTATTTCTGATTTTGAAGTCCATGTTCAATCAAAAATTGAGAATTTTTCAACATGCGGATCTTCAAGAATTGAATTTTTAGGATAAAACTTTATTTCAGCCCAAAAATCAAGAGAGAATTTTTTTTTCAAACAAGCAAATTCTAACAAATCCTATGGTTCAAGTAAATCCTAAACTTTCTAAATCTAGCTAATCTAACCTATGGGTACTTACTTGAGATTCGAATCAGCACTTTCTTCACTGTTGTGTTTGGTTCAGATTTCTTCATTTCCTACACACACGAAATCAATGAAAGAAGTAGTGAGTTAGAAATCTCAAATACGCATCAAAGAAAGCTTCAAAAATTTTCGTTGCCTCCCCAACAACGACACCAACTTCTTCGGTGAGTAATTTGCATTTTGAAAGTTATTTAGTTGTAGTATAGCTCTAAAACACGTTGATAAATAAATTTATAAAACTCTGGTGAGTACTGGGTCATTCGCAAGGAGGCAATCTCAATTTATGCAGAAGCGTTTCAATAAAACTAATTCTAATTAGATATATATATGTGTATATATGTCTAAAGCAGATATCTAGAGAATCAAAATTTTATTGCACTTAGATAAAATTTTTTATAGTAGAAAATGCTAATGGAGATATAGATAGATAGAGAGAGAAGAAAGTGGCAGAGAAACGACATCGCTTGTGGGATGCTATGCAGTAGCACCTCAGATCCAGAGTGTCAGGATGGAGTTGCAGAGGGATGGAGAATTGTAGAGAAGATGGTAGAAGAGATCTAGAGTTGATGGGAGAGAGAGATTCTAAGTTGATGTCTTCAACTGGGGGGCCCTGGACCTTCTTTTATAATTTTGATGGAGGGAAAAAAGGGTATTTGAGGCCTTAAAATCGTCCAACAACCCTTATTTGATAAAATCCGTTGATTGGGAGATCAATGGCTCTGATTTGGCCTCAAAATACCTTCATTTGCACCAAAAACGCTTGGATTCAACCTGGTGGCGACACGTAGCAGCCGCTGCATCATCGATCGCGCAGCTCTAATTCCTCCTCACGTGCGTGCTTATCTTCTTCGCCCACCACTCGCCTCAACGTTAGCCGTCCGATCGTAATGAGCATTGCTGCCTTAGCGTTGAAGCAACCGTGTGAGATCATGCGTACCTGCTATGCGCTCTGATCTTGCCACGTGTGCGCGCCTACACCTTATGATCATGCAATTGTGCCTGTGCACGCCTGCTTCAATTTCACGCAACGAGGGGCTCGAACCCGCATCCCACGTGAGCCAATGCACTACGCAAACCTTTTATTATATATGCTTGTTTGTTTGTATTTATGCTTATCCAGTATGGGCGGGCGACGTGGTGCACTCGTGGCCGTTGGATGAAGATCCAGTGGCCCACAGCATGCGGTGTGGCCTTCCTTGATGGGGTAGTGATGAGGGAGTGACTGTGATGGTGCCGCGTGGCACCATCATGGTCGTCCATCTTCCTTTATTTGTATTTGGTGATGTATACCTACAATCGGGTTGATTTTTGCGCTATTGGACTACGATCATCGATTCGAATTCATCCGTGTAGTTGGATTCTTCATCTGAGGCTCGGATCTTTGTCCTTTGGCTCCATCGTCTCCATTCTTATATGGACTACACACAATGCTCTGGTTGTCTGATCGAGATGATTTCGGAAGCATTGGACTCCCATCCTCATTTTGATCAGATCTATCCAGTTTGACCTGACATCCATGGCTTTGAACCATCTGCGATTAAAATCATCTCTCTTTTAGGTCATAAAATGATGATATTATCCATGTGGCTAATAAACTAGCTATTGTGCAAATTACGATGCCTATGAATGCATTATTCCTAAGTTATTATAGAATCTAGCTTAATTCAAGTGATTTAGGTTGCATGATTGCTGTGCAATCAAGTACCTACTCCAAAAGTTGTGGAATCGCATCAGGAATACACTTGGACTTCCAATTGAAGCCTTTGACCACTCCCAGGACCTCAATCAGAGCTTTAGCTGCTGGTGCGTTGTGCGAAGAAGACAAGGGACTTAATAGTCCTACATCGTTAGTTGAAGACCCCCTGAAGCCGCATAAGATGAATTCTTGCCTTAGCCTTATCGCCCAGTCACCGAGGGGTCAGGTCCCTCTTCACTCATAACTTCGCACACCTCGGCTGCCATTCATGGTTGGCAGCCCTGGTCCGCATACTTGATTGCCCGATCACCTACCAGATTGAGAAAAAGAAGAGGAGGAAAGGAGAGAGAGAGAGAGCACGGGGAAAGGGGGGTTTTGCCTTGTGGAACCCCCAACACTTGGACGATTCGCAAGGTCTTCCTCCCTTATGCGTGAAGAGAAAAGAAAGAAGAACAAACTAGGCTAAGGAAGAAGAAGAGAGAAGGAAGAAGGAAGAAGAAGAAGAAGCCAAGGTAGAGAGAACGGTGCCCCCTTGGCACTGTAGCATCTGGACAGTTAAGCTGTCTGACCTGAGTAGTAGCTATCTGATCTTTGACAGGAGTGCATTATACACTTATATGCATGGAATTTACTTGGTTGATATTGTTGGAACTTAGTTCCACTTCTCTTTTGTGTTTTGGTGTTAACAAAACTGTTTTAAAGTCTAATGTGGTTATGAAATGTTACAAGACAATACAGGAATTAAAATTTGTGGATGCTAGCAAGCAACAAGAATGTATTTAAGATATGAAGACGAAGATTGTTGTCTTAGTTCATTTTTCTTAAAATCTTTGTATGTCTCCTAACAAGTAAAAGATAACCTAGGAAGTTTAAAATCAAAGTTGAGATAATTAGGGTTCATATTTATGCTCAATCGCTTATCTTTCCTACTCAAAATCAATTCTTTCAAGATAAAGTCGTATAGCTTAGATTCGATCTTCCTAAAAATTGGTTTATACTAATTAATCAAGGTACTTGTAACAAGTACCGGTACTAGCCGTAAGTACCGGTACATGCTAGGCACAGGTTTGGGCCTATGTCCCTTACTATGAGCAACAACTGCCGGTACTAATCACTAGTACCGATACATGTAGGTCACAGTCATATAACCTGTGAGTCACAAGTACCGGCATTGGTGATCAATATCGCTACCAAGTGGCTATGTTTGTACTCAATAGAATGCATTGAGTACCAGTACTAATGATCAGTACCGGTACCCAGGCATTGTTTGGGCTAACTATAGGCAGTCAGTACCGGTACCAAAAGTTTAGTACCAGTAGCAACTATCCGTTGTACCTTATCTAAACAGCTATTTTGCAATTAATCTTAATCCCACACTTCCCTTTTTGCCCCTAACGGCTAGTATTCATAGGGGAGGTGTTTTATGACCTATATACATCCCTTGAGTGTCTTTTGCATAAAAACATGAAGGAAAAGAATATTCTCCTTGCCTACACCTTCTTTTCAAATTTTCTAGCTGCAAAGGAGCTTGTCTTATTGCTCTCTTCACAAGGCTATTCTCTGGTTGCAACAAGTTCTCAAGGAGATTGTGTTCTTAGTAAATTGTTTATTTTTGCTTTCGCATTCTAGTTAGAATTTATATATCATCTATTAAGAAATATACTTTTTGGAGACTTAGGAATTAGCTGTAAGCTTTTGTTTGTATCTTGCTTACACTTGTAATCTTTATTTCTTTTTGTCATCATGTAATTGGGTTGAGGTAACCCGTTAATTACCTCAGGTTATTAGTAAATTGATTCCCTTTGGATTGAGGGAATCGGGTTAAAAATCCTAAGTTAGGAGACTTATGTAGTGGAATATCCGAGGGGAACCACTATATATCTTGTGTGCTTTTTGTGGTTTATTATTCTTACAAATTTTTTTATACCACACTATTCATTCCCCCTTCTAGTGTGCTTGTGCCTTACAGATCCTACAGGTGGTATCAGAGCGGGTTGAGAAAAAAAGAAGTAATTATTCTCTCTCACAATGGCATCATCAGCCAAGCGCATCAAAGGTCAGTCATCCACACACCCTCCATACTTTGATGGGACGAACTATGGATACTGGAAGAGGAGGATGCAAATCTTTCTCAAGGCCATGGATGAAGACTCGTGGACTCTCATTGAAGAGAAGTACACGGATCCAGAGCTGTAGGAAGGAGTTGTTTGGACAGCGGATCAAAAGAAGAAAATCGCTGGGAATGCAAAGGCAATGAACGTGCTCTATTGTGCATTATCAAGGGAGGAGTTCAACCATATCTCTGCGTGCGAGTCCATGTACGAGATATGGAACACACTTCAAGTCACCTATGAAGGTACTAGTAAAGTTAAAGAAACACGCATATCTATTTTAATAGAAAGCTATGAGTGTTTAAGGATAGAGAAAGGTGAGACAATCAAGGCAATGTACACGAGATTTGGAGACATTATCAACCCCATGAAGAATTTGGGAGTGAAATTTACAGAAGAACTTGTAAGGAAGATCTTGGAATCCCTTACAAGTGATTGGCCTTCAAAGTCCACAGTGATCCAAGAGGTGAAGGATTTATCAACTCTCTCCTTGGATGATCTGGTTGGAAGCCTCATGGCATATGAGGTGCAATTGGAAAACATGAAGAAGAATGAGGAGAGATCTGTGAGCAAGAAGAAGTAGCTTGCCTTTAAAGCCATGAAGGAGGATTCGGACTTCAATGATTCCAACTTCGACAAAGAAGAGGAGCTTGCTCTTCTAACGAGAAAATTTTGAAAATTCATTCGAAAATAAGGTAAGTGAGTCAATAAATTTTCAAATGACATTATTTATTTTGAGTGCCAGAAGAAGGGACATGTACAAAAAGATTGCCCTATGATCAAGAAGAAGAAAGAAGAAAAGAAGAAGGACAAAGAACTCGATCGGAAGAAGAAGATCTCAAGAAAAGCATACAAAGCAACTTGGGATGATAGTGATTCCGGCATAGAATCATCTTCCGAAGAATCTGAAGAAATGAAAGTTGCACATCTTTGCTTAATGACGAACGACGGATCTGAAAACGAGGTAGATTCTAAAATTACTTTTGAAGAATTATTACAATCTTATGAAGATTTATATCATAAAGCTAGGATGTTTAAAAAAGAAAACAAGGACTTGCATGATAGTTATAAAACTCTAGAAATAGAAAAATCTTGTTTAGAAATAGAATTAGAAATGTCAAAAGAAACTAACAATCAATTTCATGCAAAAATAGTACAATTTGAAGATATTTATGAACGTTTTGAGGGAACTTTGAATAATCTAAAAATAATAACTAGGTTGAAAATAGAATTTTGTAATGATTTAAAAGCAAAGTTTAATAATAAAAGAAACAAAATAAATCACATGCGCCTAGATATGCATGGATTTATCAAAAGATAAAAAATCCTAAGAATTATAGATCCAACACAAAAGTGATCTATAAACCTAAGGATTTGAAGGGTACTAACCATCAAGGACCCAAAAGAAAATGGGCACCTAAAATAGATTTGATAAACTGTTTTGCAGGTCAAGAAGGACGAATGGATCCTAGACAGTGGGTGTTCCAAGTATATGACGGGACACTTCGACCTCTTTATCAAGTGGACAAGGATCCAAGATGGTGGACATGTCAATTTGGGCGACAACAAACGTTGTCACATTATTGGTGAATGTACAATAGGTAATTCTTCTAAGAAGGTATGTAATGTTCTTTTAGTAGAAACTTAAAACTTAACCTGCTTAGTGTTAGTCAAATATGTGATAATGGATGTGATGTTTTGTTTACTAAAGTTGGATTTAAAATATTAAAAGAAGGAACAAATACGATTTTAATTGAAGGCTTTAGATATGAAAATATCTATGCTCTTCATTTTTCTCAAGAGAAATTTGTAAAATGTTTGCTTGCTTCACATGTTGAAGTAGATCTTTGGCACCATAGGCTAGGTCACATTAATCACAAACATCTAAATAAGTTAGCCAAAAATGAGTTAGTAAGGGGCCTACCCAAACTAACTTATAAAAAGCATGCATTGTGCAAATCATGTGAACTCGGAAAAATTCACAAGTCATCTTTCAAACCAAAAGACTTAGTTTCAACCACATGACCTTGAGAGTTGTTACACCTTGATCTATTTGGGCCAACCCAATTTGAGAGCCTAAATGGATCAAAATTTTGCCTAGTTATTGTTGATGACTTCTCAAGGTTCACTTGGGTCATCTTCCTAAAAAATAAGGATGACTCATTTGATTCCTTCCTAAGTCTTGGTCGAAGACTACAAAAGGAAAAATCATCCTCAATTCTTAGACTTAGGACTGATCATGGAAGTGAATTTGAAAATGAAAAATTTTCAAGTTTTTGTGTCAGCTCAGGTATAATCCATGAATTCTCATTTCCTTGGGCACCATCTCAAAATGGTGTTGTAAAGTGCAAGAATCACACTCTACAAGAATGCACCCGAACTTTGCTCTTGGAGTTTGGGCTTCAAAAATATTTTGGGTAAAAGCCATTAATACGGCATGTTATGTTCTAAATAGAACTCTCTTAAGGCCTATTAATAAGAAAACTCCATATGACCTTTATTATGTTAAGTCTCCTAGGATTTCATATTTTAGGGTGTTTAGAGTCGATGTTATTTATTAAACACCCGAGATCAACTTGATAAGTTTGATGCTAAAGGTGATGAAGGCATCTTTATTGGATATTCAACAAGAAGCAAAGCTTATCGAGTCTTGAATAAAAGGACTTTTGTTATAGAAGAATCCCTGCATGTTTCATTTGATGAAACAAACTTAGGAGAACTTGAACCAAATCATTTAGATTCTGATGATGAAGATACCCCCTTCATCGATGCACCAAAAATGGAAGATACACGAAATGTACATGATCTTTCGAAATAATGGGTACACCACAAGGATCACCCTCAAGAACAAATTATAGGTGATATAGAACAAGGTGTAAAAACCCAATCTCATTTTAGAGCTGATTTTGTCCTTAATGCCTTTGTCTCTCAACTTGAACCCAAGAAAGTTGATGAGTCATTAAAGGATGAATCATCTGTTGTAGCTATGCAAGAGGAGCTATTGCAATTTACAAGCAACCATGTATGGGACTTGCTACCCCCTCTTGAGGGTAATTCCATCATTGGAACCAAGTTGGTGTTTCGAAATAAATTGGATGAATCTGATCAGTAATCAGGAATAAAGCTAGACTTGTAGCTCAAGGCTATAACCAATAGGATGGTATTGACTTTGATGAAACATATGCTCTTGTTGCTCGTTTGGAGTCCATACGGATGCTACATG
Organism: Thalassia testudinum; assembly: GCA_037157565.1. Lineage (NCBI taxonomy): Eukaryota > Viridiplantae > Streptophyta > Magnoliopsida > Alismatales > Hydrocharitaceae > Thalassia > Thalassia testudinum. The sequence goes on along the minus strand of JAZHRO010000055.1, from coordinate 89,083,561 downwards.
CCTTTACAAGTGCAAAGGGCTTCAAGCTATATCAAATGGATGTCAAGAGTGCTTTTCTTAATGGATATATTAAAGAAGAAGTTTATGTTCATTAGCCTCCCAGGTTCGAGGACCCAAGATACGCAGAGCATGTATACAAGCTCAATAAGGCATTATATGGACTTAAACAAGCTCTCAGGGCCTGGTATGATAGACTTAGGACCTTCCCTCTCCAGCATGGATATAGAATTGGAGTTGTTGATTCAACTCTTTTTGTAAAGGAAGAAGGAAATGACATCATACTGGTTCAAATATATGTCGATGATATTATATTTGGATCAACCAAGGAGTCATTGTGTCAGCATTTTTGTGAGACTATGAAGACTGAGTTCGAAATGAGTATGATGTGTGAACTCAAATTCTTTTTAGGAGTCCAAATTCAATAATTAGACATAAGAATTTACATTAGTCAAACAAAATATGTTCTTGAAATTCTCAAGAAATTTGACTTTGAAAATGTAAATGGCAAAGAGACTCCAATTGCTCTATCTACTTCTCTTGGTGAAGACTTATCCGACAAGAGGGTAGATGAAATGAAATATAGTGGTATGATAGGTTCACTACTATACCTTACAACTTCTAGACCTGATATTCTTTTTGCTACATATTTATGTGCAACATTCCAATCTGAACCCAAGGAATCTCATTTTAATACGGTAAAAAGAATATTTAGATACCTAAATAGCACAAAAGATCTTGGTCTTTTTTATCCTAAAGCACAAACCTTAGATATATTATCCTATAGTGATGCAGACTATGTAGGGAGTCGGACAGACCGAAAGAGCACTAGCGGCACATGTCATTTTATTGGAGAATCTTTGGTCTCATGATTATCTAATAAACAGACTTGTGTTTCACTTTCTACGACTGAAGTAGAGTATATTGTTGCTTCACTTGCCTGCTCTTAGGTCATTTGGATAAGACAGAATTTGTCTGACTTTGGATTGATTTCTGTGCAATCCAAAATATTATGTGATAATACAAGCGTAATAAATTTATCCAAAAGATTCGATACATCATTCATGTACCAAACACATAGATATTTGACATCATTTCCTTAGAGATAATGTGCTCTAAGGTTCTATTCAATTAGATTTTGTAGACACACAAAACCAATTGGCAGACAAATTTACAAAACCTCTTGCAGCAAAGAGATTTTGCTTTATAAGAAGAAAATTAGGACTTTGTATAATAAAAGAGATTCAAAACTAACAAATTGATTGATATGTAATTTGTTTGTATTTATAAAAATCCCTGAGGGCCTTACTACAATTTACCCATTATTGCTAAAAAGGGGGTAAACTGAAATATTTTCATATGTATGAAAATATCAGGGTGTTATTTACAATATGGTTGCGTAACTTAGGTAGTTGACTACATTATTTTTCAACACCTAAGTTGTTGATTGCATTTCTCTCAAACACTTAAGTGGTCATGTGACTAGCACATGACCCATCCCATATAAAAGAGGCCAACTACAAATACTTGCTTCATTCAACTCTTTGCAAACTATAATGACCCGCTATGTTTTAGCCATTTAAGACGTCTGGAATTTCAGTCAGACGTCTGTCCAGAAGTCTGGACTCGTTCTCGGATGTCTGAAAGTGGATTATTTCATACTACGCTTTGCGCTCTATGTGCGGGCGACGTGTAGAGGCTGCTCTTCTCTCTCTCCCTCATTTTTTTCCCTAAACCCTACACCCTCCTATTTATACCCTTCCTTCCCCTTCTCCTCTCCTCACACCACCAGCCACCACCACCTTCAGATCTCCTGTACGGCAGTGGCGAGGGCAGATGAGAGATGTAAGGGAGAGTGAGAAGGGGGAAGGAGGAGTGCATGGGAGGAGGTTGGTGGAGCTTCGGTGGAGGCTCGGTGGAGCTTTGGTGGAGGCTCGCTGGAACTCGGACAGGCTCGGGGAGGTGGCCTCTCGACCCTCTGCAGCTGCGGGAGGGACTGCGAAAGCTCCTACGAGCGAGCTCTCGAAGGAGACAACTCACGAGAGAGGTTCTGATATTGGGATTTTTCCACTATCAAACATCTGGAGAATTGACCAGACGTCCATGGTGGTAGCAAGACGTCCGGGTCTGAGGCCGGACATCTAAAAGCACTCACAGTGCTAAGGTACATGCTTTTGCATGGTTACGGCCATGCAGGCCTCACCACAGAGATCTATCTTGCTTGATTTGGACCTGCGGCTTTCGTACGCAGGTAAAGGTCCTTGGGAAGGCATGTAGGATGCTTTTCCATGTACTTTTGGACGTCTAATCACATCACCAGATGTCTGGAGGTGCTTCCAGATGACCGGAGGCATTGTCCAACGTCTGGAACTATCTTCAGATGGTTGCAGAGAAGGTCTAGACATCTGAGGATACCGTGGGAGACACAAGGTAAGATCTGACACCTTTTAAGACGTCTGGGATTATTCCCAGACATCTGATTTTGAACAGTAGGCATGTTTTTGACCTGTTTATGGTCCAATCGGGGTCCGTTTTACGCAAACGAAATACCTGCACTTTCCTTTCGAGTTCCTCTATGTACTAAAGTCTATTATACGCTGTTCTGAACTCTCCTTTTGTGATGTATTCCCTGGAATATGGTTTCATCTTGCTGTATGTTTGGGGCTTGCAGAGATGTCTGGGTCTATGGTTCAAGCCCCTATTACTCCCATGTTTCCTGGTAGAGTGGTTTAATTCAGTTATTAATATTTAAATAAGAATGTGCTTGGTTGAATTAGCTGAATGGAACTCTAGGATGTGGAATGAACTCTAGGGTAGAGAAATGAATGAGCCTGGTTGTACTGTATGGTTTACTTGCATGTGTGATTAAGATAAATTGCTAGCAAATACCTGTATTATAATTACGAGTTGCCTGTCAGAATATTAGCTACCTATTTTTAATGAATAATTACCTATGAACCCACCAGTTGCATGTTATTGAGAATTGAATTATGAAAACACAAGCTACCTGTATATGGATGAGAAATGAATTATGAAAGATGAGATCTGGATTTGGATTAATGAGGTGAACATGAGCATGAACCTTTCGGGGAATTAGGAGTAGAACTCCTATGGATGGGTGGAATCTGGAATGTAGATGGGAAGTGTGCTGGCCCCTGAGTATGTGGTACCAAGGTGAGCAACTGTCTCCTTTTTGTGTAGGGTGGAGCTAGCCTCCCTTGGGTTGAGACCCGGGGTTAGGATTGACACTCTTCACCGACTCTTGTTGGCCCTCACGTACATGGTACCGAGGCTAGCTGCTAGTGTAGGGAGGGAGCTAGCCACCCCACGGGTCCCGAGGTTTAGCTAGCCACCCTACACTAACTTCTTAGGCCCTCTAAGCAAACCAGGGTAGTCAGACGAGGGTGCGCGGACTGTGGAGGGGCGAGACCTTTATTTGGTTCTGAGGGGAGAGACCCCTATTCTGAGAGGGTAAGGCCCTATACTTTTCCGTGCTGTATTTTGAGTGTACCCACTAGCGGAAATGACTGACCGCATCTCGACAGTGACCTCGGGGTGGTTGACTGGGTGTAGAACTACCACGGGAAACTCTCCCGGCCAGGAGAGCACCACGTGTACCTTCTACTCTACGGAAAAGACTACAATCAGGGTCGTTCCCTTGAGGAACATGCATGATCAAGTAATATCTGGATACTTTGAGAAATGGGTGAATCGGAAATATATAGAACAGATAGATAGAAATGAGAATTAAACTTGTTGTTTTTACTATTTTGTAGATAGATAATATAAACACCACTCTACTCAGCGTTCGCTGACTCTGTCTTTTCATAACACTGCTCAGGACCAGGAGTTGAGCAGCCGGAGTTTCCGGTTGCAGAGGGTGCTGGGCCCAGTTGAGTCCAGCCATAGTCTTTCTTCAGTACTTTCTTTTTCTCTACTATTGTAGTAAGTAATGGACACTTAGTTTAATGTTCTGCTACTTTTGTTTCCTTTTCATTTTTCGTTGTTATTGTTGTCGTCGTTGTTGTGGTGGTGGTATGTATTGAGACAGCTATTCTATTTCCTTTACTACTTTGTACGTTTCTTCTACTTAGTTATATTGCATGTGTGAATGTGGTTTATTTTTCTGCTTTTGGTTATTTCTTGTTAGACGACTAGGTCTTGGGATTAGTTGAGGCGAGTCGGTCTCGGGGCCTGAAAACCCGGTTCATCAAATCCATAAAAGCAGCGGGGGCATTGGTCAACCCAAACGGCGTGACCAAGAACTCGTAGTGCCTGTACCAGGTACGGAAAGCTGTCTTGGAGACGTCGGTCTCCCTGATCCTCAACTGGTGGTAGCCCGACCTCAGATATATCTTGGAGAACACTGTGGTGTCTTGCAACTGGTTGAAGAGGTCGTCAATCCTCGGCAGCAAATACTTGTTCTTGATGGTGACCCTATTCAACTGTCGGTAGTCGACACAAAGTTGTAGGGTATCGTCCTTCTTCACATACAGCATAGGGGCTACCCACGGGGATGCACTGGGCCTCACAAAGCCCTTTTCCAATAGGTCCTGTAGCTGTGACTTGAGCTCTCACAACTCAAGCGGTGCCATCCGGTACGGTGCAGTAGAAATGGGGCTGGTCCCTGGTACTAGTGAGATCTCAAGCTCGATCTCACGCTTAGGCGGTGTCTTGGCAGTTCCTCTGGAAAAACATTGGGGTACTCACAAACCACTGAGATACTCTGAAAGTCAGCCATGGGGCTAGGCTCTGCCACTATATAGGCCAAAAAGCCCTCACACCCCTGGCTCAGTTTGCATACAATAATAGTTATCACTCGAGCATCGGCATGGCACCTTACGAGGCTCTGTACGGACGGAGGTGTACTGCACCCTTGAGTTGGGTCGAGGTAGGGACCAAGTGGGAGGTTGGTCCTAGGCTGATCCAGTAGAGTCAGAAGGTGATAGAGCAGATTCACAGACGACTCTGCACTCTCAGGAGTAGGTAAAAGAGTTACATTGACCGAAAATGCAGAGAGGTGTAGTTTGAGGTTGGGGATCATGTCTTTCTCCATGTTTCACCCATGAAGGGCCTGCAGCATTTTGGGGTGAAAGGGAAGCTTGTGTCGAGGTTTGTGAGGCCCTTTGAGGTCTTAGAGCAGGTAGGACCCATTGCTTACCAGCTTGCACTTCCTCCGTAGCTTTCTAGAGTGCACGATGTGTTCCACATGTCCAACCTCAGGAAGTACATCGATGATCCTAGTCACGTTCTGAGCAACGAGAGCGTTGAGGTGGGTGATGACCTAACCTACCCCGAGAGACTAGTACTGATACTAGACAGAGCCGTTCGGAGTCTGAGATGGAAGTAGGTACCACTGGTGAAGGTCTTATGGAGAAGCCAGTGATATGAGGTGGCGACCAGGGAGCTTAAGGCAGCGATGCAAGAGCGGTACCTGGAGCTTTCTGAGGGTACGTCTTTTCGGACCTACTTCGGTCCTCTTTAAGTTTGTTATGCATCTTTACATTCCTTTTTCCACACCCTAGCTAGCTCAAGTTTCGGGGATGAAACTTCCTTTAAGTTTGTTATGATGTAATGACCCGCTATGTTTTAGCCATTTAAGACATCTGGAATTTCAGTCAGACGTATGTCTAGATGTCTGGACCCATTCCCGGATGTCTGAAAGTGGATTATTTCGTACTACGCTTTGCGCTGTACATGTGGGTGGCATGCAGAGGCCGCTCTTCTCTCTCTCCCTCATTTTTCTCCCCTGAACCCTAAACCCTACACCCTCCTATTTATACCCCTCCTTCCCCTTCTCCTATCCTCACACCACCACCCACCACCACCTTCAGATCTCCTGTGCGGTAGTGTTGAGGGCAGACGAGAGAGGCGAGGGAGAGTGAGAGGGAGGAAGGAGGTGAGCATGGGATGAGGAGGACCAAGGTCGGTGGAGCTTCGGTGGAGGCTTGGCAGAACTCAGAGGGGTTTAGGGAGGCGACCTCCCGACCCTCTGCAGTCGCGAGAGGGACTGCGGAAGCTCTTGCGAGCGAGCTCTCGAAGGAGACAGCTCACGGGAGAGGTTTCGATACTGGGATTTTTCCAGTATCAAGCATCTGGTGAATCGACCAGACGTCCGTGGTAGCAGCAGGACGTCCGGGTCTGAGGCTGGACATTTGAAAGCACGCGCAGTGCTAAGGTACGTGCTTTTGCGTGGTTACGGCCATGCAGGCCTCGTCGTAGAGATCTATCTGGCCTGATTTGGACTTGTGGCTTTCATACACAAGTAAAGGTCCTTAGCAAGGCACGCGGGATGCTTTTCCACATGCTTTTGGATGTCTGATCACATCACCAGACATCCGGAGGTGCTTCCAGACGACCGGAGACATTGTCCGACATTTGGAACTATCTTCAGATGGTCGCAGAGAAGGTCTAGACATCTGAGGATACTGCAAGAGAGGTAAGATCTGACTCCTTTTAAGACGTCTAGGATTATTCCCAGACATCTGATTTTGAATAGTAGGCACATTTTTGACCTGTTTAGGGTCCAACCGGGGTCTGTTTTGCGCAAATGAAATAGCTGCACTTTCCTCTCAAGTTCCTCTATGTACTAGAGTCTGTTATACACTGTTCTGAACTCTCTTTCTATAATGCATTCCCCGGTATAGGGTTTTATCCTACTGTGCGTTTGAGGCTCACAGAGATGTCTAGGTTTGCGGTTCAAGCCCCCATTACTCCCGTGTTTCCTGGTAGAGTGGTTTAATTTAGTTATTAATATTTAAATAAGAATGTGCTTGGTTGAATTAGCTGAATGAAACTCTAGGATGTGGAATGAACCCTAGGGTAGAGAAATGAATGAGCCTATTTGTACTGTATGGTTTACTTGCATGCGTGATTAAGATAAATTGCTAGCAAATGCTTGTATTATAATTACGAGTTGCTTGTCAGAATATGAGCTGCCTCTTTTTAATGAATAATTACCTGTGAACCCACTAGTTGCATGTTATTGAGAATTGGATTATAAAAACACGAGCTGCCAGTATGTGGATGAGAAATGAATTATGAAAGATGAGATCTGGATCTGGATAAATGAGTTGAACATGAGCATGAACCCTACGAGGAATTAGGAGTAGAACTCCTGTGGATATATGGAATCTGGAATGTAGACAGGAAGTGTGTTGGCCCTTGAGTACATGGTACCAAGAAGAGCAATTGTCCCCTTTTTGTGTAGGGCGGAGTTGGCCTCCCTTGGGTTGAGACCTGGGGTTAGGATTGGCCACTCTACACCAACTCCTATTAGCCCTCACGTATGTGGTATCGAGGTGAGCTACTAGTTTAGGGAGGGAGCTAGCCACCCCATAGGGCCTGGGGTTCAGCTAGCCACCCTACATCGACTTGTTAAGCCCTCTGGGAGAACAGGGGTAGTCAGATGAGGGTGCGCAGACTGTGGAGGGGTGAGATCTCTATTCTGAGAGGGCAAGGCCCTCTACTGTTCCATGCTGTACTTTGGGTGTACCTTCTAGTAGAAACGACTGACTGCGTGTCAGTGCGGGGTAGCTACCCGTAGGCTTATCATGCATGCCGTAGTCACCGCTACGTCTTGATAGTGACCTCGGGGTGGTTTACTGGGTGTAGGACTACCATGGGGGACTCTCTCGGCTAGGAGAGCACCATGTGTACCTTCTACTCTACGGAAAAGACTGCAATCAAGATCGTTCCCATGAGGAACATGCAAGATCAAGAAATATCTGGATACTTTGAGAAATGGGTGAATCGAAAATATATAGAACAGATAGATAGGAATGAGAATTAAACCTGTTGTTTTTACTATTTTGTACATAGATAATATAAACACCACTCTACTCAGCATTCACTGACTTTGTCTTTTCATAACACTATTCAGGACCAGAAGTTGAGCAGCCCGAGTTTCCAGCTGTAGAGGGTGCTGGTCCCAGTCGAATCCAGCCGTAGTCTTTCTTCAGCACTTTCTTTTTCTCTACTATTGTAGTAAGTAATGGACACTTAGTTTACTATTCTGCTACTTCTGTTTCCTTTCCGCTTTCCGTTGTTGTTGTCGTTGTTGTTGCTGTGGTGGTATGTACTGAGACAACTGTTCTATTTCCTTTACTGCTTTGTACGTTTCTTCTACTTAGTTATATTGCATGTGTGAATGTGGTTTATTTTCCTGCTTTTGGTTAATTCTTGTTGGATGAGTAGGTCTTGGGATTAGTCTAGGCGAGCCGGTCTCGGGCCCTGTAGGGATCCGGGAATCAGGTCGTAACAAAAACCCTAGTTCATCTCCAGTATCTATACAAGCCCTAGCCACGAATTGAAGAGTCATCTCCAAGCTTCAACTCTAGGTACACTTTTATCTTCTTATCAAATCGTGCTTGCATGAGTCAACCTTAATCTTGTTTTTTACTCTCTCAAAACCATTCCTGCCGCTGCAATATTTTCTTATTGGGTACCAGATGGTACCGTACCCATCATCGGTACTGGTACTAGCCTGGTGTAGCAATGCTTGCCTTAGGGAGCAAGTATCGGTACTGAAGATGAGTACCGATACTGGCTCAAATTTCTAGTTGGAACAAAAACCAACCAGTATTGATACCAATCACTAGTACCGATACATGGAGGCTTTAATTTGTTATTGTACAAACACATGAAAGGAAGTATTCTATATTTCTAATTATTTTTTTTCCTACTTCTTGTTGTTGCATGATTTCAGATGGCACCTAAATCTAAGAGTAAGAGAAAAGCACCTCAAGATGCATTTCGCAGGTTTTGCATCATTGAGGATGCTAAGTCAATGTTTGATTGGTATAAAGGCCTAAAACTTCACCATTGTAGGCCAGTTGAGTGGAAAGATTTTTCTCTACAACTCTTTAATTTCACCACTCATCTTTTCGAACAAAAACTCATGCATTTCTTTGATGAGTCATTTCTTGCCGATGTTCTTGGACTATACCCTGATGTTAATTGCTTATTTTTTGCCAATCTTCAATAATAAGAAAACTGAGGTCATCTTGTCCTAATAACAAATGTTTTTGGTCAAAAAGTCACCATCACACCAAAATTCTTGTCAACCAATGAAGGTCATGCGTTTAACACTCTTAAGGAGCAATTTCCTAGTTATAAAATCCATGAAACTCTCTTGCTCCCTAACTGTCAGGGGAAAGCATTGGTTGCCCCAAACATGACCCTATTTGCTTGTGTTCTTTTTCGAATTTTAGCATGGAACTTAAAGGCTAAAAATTTGGGATTCCACAAAATTCCCGTTGTTATTTTACTCTTAATTTATGCTATCACACAAGCTTTTGGATAAATTGGAACACAGTTTTCATTCATTTTCTTAGACCCCATTACCGTGCTTTTGCGTTACGATCGGACATCTTAGTATCCCACATTCTTCACAAAAATAAAATTGACCTCTCTAATTTTACTCCTCTTAGACAAGTGGTCTATTTCAAATGGTCCACTCTCTGAAAAATGGGAGTAAAACCTGCTAGAGAGGAATCCTCTAGTGATAATGAAGAAGAAGAGTATATTGATCCAAATGCTCAATCTTCTTCTTATCAACCTTTAGACTCATCTTCGGCTTTTGTCCCTATAACCTATCCATATCCAGAACTGAAGCCCTTAGGTAAACCTATCTCACGGGTCTAACACTGATCCCAATATGATAAATACTTTAAATTATATTGGTCAAAATCTATCTAACCTCAATTTTGCCTTCTGTCACATGGAACGCAAGTTTCATGACCTTTCTCTTTCCATTGAGTCTTCCCATGTTGCTTCTTCCACTCAACAACCTAAACAAAGGAAGCGAACTCAATCTAAAGCACCTCAAGAATATAGTGAAAGAAGGCAAAAGCACTTCCAAGACCCATCCTCTGTCTCTTCTCCAATTGTGGAAGAAGAACCAATACTCCATGTTGATGAAGAAGAAGACACTAAAGATGAAGAAGTTTCATATGAAGATAGTGATAAAGATAATGAAGATGATGAAGATAACGAAGATGATGATGATGATGATGATGATGATGATGATGATGATGATGACGATGATAGTGATGATGGTGGACATGCTCAAAAGCTTATCAAAAAACATCTAAGGAACTAGTTTAATTTTTAATCATTTTGCCAGTTCAATTTGTATAACATCTATGCTTTGCTAAACTTGTATGACATATTGCTATTTTCATTTCTTTTGTATTTTGCTGAACATTCATGCTTTAATCTTATTTGACTGACTTTTCTAATTTAAATGAAGTAGTTTGCTCATGTCTCATGCTTCTTTAAAATGTATTATCTATCTATCCTTTTTGTTTGCTTTACAAAAAAAAAAGGGGGAGAAATGGTCGGATACTTCATATTTTAGATAGGGGGAGCTTAGTTTGAGGGGGAGTTTTTTCACTCCTTATAGAGTTTTTTATTCTTCTTTTATTAAGTTTTTGTCTATTTCGAAATATGGGTATCTTGTTTGTTTTGTCAACACCAAAATGGGGAGGATTGTTGGAACTTAGTTCCACTTCCTTTTTGTGTTTTGGTGTTAACAAAACTGTTTAAAAGTCTAATGTGGTTATGAAGTGTTACAGGACAATACAGGAATTAAAATTTGTGGATGCTAGCAAGTAATAAGAAAGTATTGAAGATATGAAGATGAAGATTCTTGTCTTAGTTTATTTGTCTTAGAATCTTTGTATGTCTCCTAACAAGTAAAAGATAACCTAGGAAGTTTAAAATCAAAGTAGAGATAACTAGGGTTCATATTTACGCTCAATTGCTTATCTTTTCTACTCAAAATCAATTCTTTCAAAATAAAGTTGTATAGCTTAGATTGGATCTTCCTAAAAGTTGGTTTATACTAACTAATCAAGGTACTTGTAGCAAGTATCGGTACTAGCCATAAGTACCGGTACATGCTAGGCACAGGTTTGGACCTAAGTCCCTTACTGTGAGCAACAAGTACCAGTACATGTAGGTCACAATCATATAACCTGTAAGTCACAAGTACAGGTACTAGTGATCAGTACCGGTACCAAGTGGCTATGTTGGTACTCAATAGAATGCATTGAGTACCGGTACTAATGATCAGTACCGGTACCCAAGCATTGTTTGGGCTAACTGTAGCCAGTCAATACCGATACCAAAAGTTTAGTACCGGTACCAACTATCTGTTGTGCATTATTTAAATGGCTATTTTGCAATTAATCTTAATCCCACAGTTCCCTTTTTGCCCTTAACGGTTGTATTCGTATGGGAGGTGCTTTATGGCCTATATATAAATCCGTTGAGTGTCTTTTGCATACAACTATCAAGCAAAAGAATATTCTCCTTGCCTACTGATGATAACGTCATCATTAGCCATATCTGGCTTTAATTATTCATAATCAAGGATTAAATGCTCCTACATAACCGCCAGAGAGACGTAATCCATTGCAAAGCCATTCTGAGAGAAATATAAGAAAACATGGGTAAAATTGCAGTTTTAACAGCATATCTTAATTGTAGTACAATCATGGATTTTCTTAGGGGTTAATTAAGGGTCAAATGATCTTAAGAGTCTAACAAGTGAGTTCCAATAGATAGAAAAGGGTTTTTACGCATTTCAGAAATTAAATGACTTCCGAAACTCTAAAAATAGACCCGCTTAATTAACTGAGGTTCTGGTCAATATAAAATTCACCTAAACCCTCTAAAATTCATAGAAAATTATTTTCTAGGGTTTGGTACTATCAATTTGACCATCAGAACCTGTCTTGACCTAAAATAGAGCCTTGACCTAAAATAGAGCCATAGACAGACTTTTGCCCTAATTTGGGTTTTTGAATAAATTACCCAGTTAAACTAGGTCAAAACCAAAATCCAACTTCACCATTCGATTTCTGTGGTTCAAATTAGTCTTGTACCAAATCTAGGCCCAATTTGAGATGGTTTCGACCTAGTTTGCACTTTGGTCCAAGTTTGGCTTTCTTTATCTCCAATAGCCCTCAGATTTTGAATTCCTCACAAAAAGCCACCCAACTTCTTTGTCTTCTTCATAAAAAGGTCCCTGCCACCCTAAAATCCTAATTCTGCAACTCTGGAGACCTTTGATTGAAGAGAACTCCTCCTCTGATCAATGAATCCCTTCTAAAATTTGAAGGGAGATTCCTAAAGGAGTCCTCTTTCCAATGAATTAGATCCGAAGCCCAACAACCTTCCCAATCTCTCATGCGAATGCATGAGAGATTCGGGTATCTTTCAAATCTCCTTTTCCGGTGAACCATCCAAACTTGGGAAACTTGCTTCCCAAGCTCAAATCGTTGTCCAAAGGCCTATAAAAGAAGCCCTAATGCATATCGTCCATCCCACGCTCAATTTTGGTCAGAAATTTCCTAAATTCCTCTCTCCTATTTCGGCTGAATAGCTTCTCGAGCTCTGGTGACTCCTTCTACCTATCCTCGTCTTCCGATAGTAATATCGGTGGTAGATTCTACTTCCTCACCTTTCTCTGTGTCGTGCAATACTAGCCGCCGTCGCTCTACTTCTGTCACCGTCATCGTCCCCCTTTACCGGAGTGTCTTCTTCCCTGGCGTCGGCCTACCAACACCAGTGCCATTCTCCCCCCTTTGTCTATTAGATTAGGGTTAGTTTAGTTAGTTTAGATCCTTAGGTTAGTTTTATACCCTAAAATCCCAAAAATAACCCTCGATGCTGTCATTCATCTCCGTCTTCTCCATCTCCGACCGAACCTTCGGCGAGGTTCCTCCGTCGCTACACACCTCCATTTACCTCACCAACCACCTCACAACCTTCTCCATGACTCCAATCAAACCCCTGTCCTATTTTACTCTACCACTCACCCAAACACTCCATTGAACAACCCACCTTCACACGGCCACCTCTGTCATCGTCTGGCCACCTCATGCACTCTCACGCCACGCTGCACCCACCACCACGTTCACCATCCCACGACAGAGCTCCTGAACTCATTTGACAGGGCCGAAAGGCCATTCTTTATGTTTCAGATCAGCAGGTCCTCCACGCCATTAACGACGAGCTCAAGTGAAGCTTGAAGCTCTCTTCCACACCTGCAACTCCAGGCGCCACCTCCAGGTAACGTGGCTGCATTCCAGGAATCATCCCAGGTATTCGATTGAGGCCTCCATCAGCTGTAGCCAACCAATTGTGCGGAAGCATCTTCGCTGCAATGCATGAGCAGATGGACAGGGACTTTAGTCCCACATCGTAGAGCAGTGGATCTCCTGCAGCGCATAAAAGGAAAAGGTGATTGGGGCTTATCGCCTCAACACACTTGGGGGGTGAGGTCCCTCGCACCCTCACACATGCCTCACCCGTGACACTGCGCACGCGGGCCTAGCTCTAGCCCAATCTGCCTAACCCGCGCACACCTCGGCTGCGACATATGCCTGCAGCCCTGGTCCCAGGTGCGCTTAGATTCAAATCCGATTACCCAGTACTGTGCAATGCTCTGGGAGAGCGAAACCCAGAGAGAGAAAAAGAGAGCGGGGGTAGGGGGTTTTGCTCTGAAGATCAACAGTTGACACTTAGCCATTTGAAGAAGAAACCCCCTCTGTGTGTGAAAAGAAGAAGAGGAGAAGACCTGAAGAGGCAAGGAAACTATAGAGGAAGAAAAGAAGAAGAGATAGAGCCAAGGCAGAAGAAGAAGAGAAGAAACAAAGGGGAAGGTACTATAGCAAACTCATGTTTAAGTCGTCTGATGGCTTAAGGCAATGTCTGACTTAGGTAAAAGTGGTTGATACTATTGATATATTTGAGTACCTAAGTTTGAACGGTTGATGACACTGTTGCATTATTTGAACTCGATGCATATATGCTTAAATTAACAATTGGTGATCTAAATCACCATTAGTTTTGCTTTGAGATTCTTTTTGCCATTCATAACTATTGTTAAACTCATGCTTTACATTGATTATCATTTCTAAGTAATTATTATTCGTTTCTTGGTATTGTTTGGCTTGAATCTTATGCTTAATTACATTTTATTTGAGATTAGAGTGTGAATTCCTATTTACTCCCAGTGAATGACATTTGACTTTCTTTCGAGCATAAATCTTATATGTTTCTCGAGTGATTTTTGAGGATTTATTTACTACAACGAACACATCTTTTAAAACCTCGAATCCGCTCATCAACATTTTGGCGTTGTTGCTGGGGAGCAATGCACAATTCACTGCTATTCTCTTACTATATTTTGATTATATTTGAGCACTAACTTGCCCTGTTTGCTTCATTGTGATTTTGCGAGGTACTTCACGAAGAGATCTTCCGTGCAAATCAACCACTCTAGGGCAAGTAACTTCTAAATTCTTCCCTAATCCACACCCCATCCTTCTCTGATCACCCTCATAGGGATCTCACATCCTCCACTGATTCTTTTTCATTTGAGGATTAGGCTAATTCGACTCAGCCAAACCCTAGCTATACACTTCCACATCCTTTTGAGCTCCACAACATCTGGTGGGTACTGTATCGTGATCCATATCTATTAACCTACTAGATTGATTCGGTTTGGACTGCATCATCAGCCTGCTGATTTGAACAAGCACCTGGTTGGACCAGCTAGGCTATTGATCAAGGTGCTTGTTCTACAAAATTCATCTGATTTGACCACTCCTTCTCCATACCATGTTTTGCTCGGCTGAAGGCATTGAATTTAGTGCTTAATGGGAGACAACCTGCCATTCCAAAAACCAGAGATCCTTTTGATTATCCTTTTGTACTTTACGTCTATTGCACTCTGAGTTCTATTTTAGAACAGTCAATCCTACCTTTGTTACTTGTATCAGAGAAATCATCCACAACAGTCATCCCGACCCATTCGCCCACCCAATAATCCTATTCTAATTCCTGAACCCAAAACTATTTCATACCCTCTGTTTACATTGAAAACATTGCAAAACTTAGGCATGGGGGGGTGGTAAAGTGCAAACACACAAAAATTCACACTTCTGAAGGATTCTCACAAAAAAATACATATTCCAAGAAAACCCTAAAAAATAAAAAATTGAAAAAGAACAAAAAGATAGAGAAGGGAGGAAATTTTGAATGAATTGAATGCATATCATTCTTGAGGAGGAAAAGGGGAGGTGATTTTGAAATGTCGAAAAGGAGAAACAATTTGAAACAAAAAGAGTTAGTCATTAGTAAAAGATTATGGGATTTATTTCAGTTCTAGACCAAATCAAAAGAAAGAAACTAAAAGACAAAAAGTGCTAAGAGACAAAAGAGATTAGTATGAATGTTGATCTTAGGCCTCTTGGGCTATGTTTAGGCTTAAAAATTCAAGTATTCATTAAGATCTGGATAGTCCTCAAGAGGTTGAGGAAAATGTGAAGCTTAAGTATTAGGTCTAAGGCTTAGGGATTATTCAATCTCGTTAACTAACCTCTGGTTTGCAGGACTCAGTAACCTAAGCACCCTAATCCACACACAGTCTGGTTCAGTGCGCTTAATTATCAAAATCACGCAAATGCATTAATTTTGTTCTGAAGATACCACCTAGATTAGAAGCGGCTTATCAACACAAGTTGATTTGGAAGAGTTCTCGACATGGAGAAGTAGGAAATTCCCTTGAAGATGTGCAAGAACATACCATCTCCTCGGTGCTTGTCTCCTAGGATATCTAAATATCCTACCGGGGGCATGTAAGCACCTTGTGCTGATTCAGGTGCCATGGGTGGGATTATCCCAAAATGTTGATTTCCAGGGCCTAAATTTAGTTCTAGGGTTTGCCATGGCAGCACTATCTCAAAGTGCTGAAAGCTAGGGTTCTAGGGGTTGCCATGGGCGGTGCTATCCCGAAGTGACGAAAGCGAAGGACCCTACGAGGATTGATGATGGGAGCAAGGAATCTGATACAGACCATGTTGTAAAGCAAATCTAAAGCTAGAAATAAAGAAAGAAAAAGAGTGAAAACTCTCCAAAAATGCAAAAATTCCTCTATCTCTCTCTTACAAAAATGCACTGCAAACTAAACCAAGACTAAAATATTTTAAGCACGGGTGCTTTAACCGTGGAGTTCAATGAACCTTAGGTTAGTTCTTGTGGGCCTTAGAAACCTTCGTGGCAGGCTGAGGCTAAAGCTGGTCAGGTCCGGATCTTGGTTGGTACTTGAGTACCTCTAGGCCTACTATTGGCATTTTAACCTAATCTACAAGAAAAAGTACACATTAGAGATCAGAACATATGGTCTAGAATTTAAGTTAATTCCATAAGATTTTGCTAAGGGACTAGCAAAAGTTAGGCATGGGGGTATGATGATAATGTAATCATCAGCTATATCTAGCTTTAATTAGTCATAATCATGGATTAAATAAACCTACATAACTACCAGAGAGATGTAATTCACTGCAAATCCATTCTGAGAGAAATACAAGAAAATAGGAGTAAAACTGTAATTTTAACAACATATCTTAATTACAGTACAATCACGAGTTTTCTCAGGGGTTAATTAAGGGTCAAATGATCTTAAGAGTCTAACAAGAGAGTCCAAACAGACAGAAAAGGGTTTTCGTGCATTTCAAGAATTAAATGACTTCCGAAACCCTAAAAATAGGCCTACTTAATTAAATGAGGTTCTGGTTAGAATAAAATTTACCTAAACCCTCTAAAATTCATATAAAAATATTCTCTAGGGTTTGGTACCTTCAATTTGACCATCAGAACCCGTCCTGACCCAAAATAGAGCCACAGACAAACTTTTGCCCTAATTTGGATTTTTGCATAAATTACCTAGTCAAACTATGTCAAATCCAAAATCCAACTTCACCATTGGATTTCTTAGGTTTAAATTAGGTTTCTACCAAAATCTAAGCACAATCTGAGATTGTTTCGACCTAGTTTGCACTTTGATCCAAGTTTGACTTTCTTTACCTCCAATAGCCCCTTAGCTTTTGAATTCCTCACAAAAAGCCCCCCAGCTTCTTTTTCTTCTTCACAAAAAGGCCCTTGTTGCCCTAAAATCCTAATCCTACAACTCTGGTAACCTTTGATTGAAGAGAACTGCTCCTCTGATCAATGAATCTCTTCCAAAATTAGAAGGGAGATTCCTTGAGGAGTCCTCTTTCCAATGAATCAGATCTGAAGTGCAACAACCTTCCCAATCTCTCATGCAAATGCATGAGAGATTTGGGTATCTTTCAAGTTTCCTTTTCCGACGAACCATCCAAGCTTGGGAAGCTTGCTTCCCAAGCCCAAATCATCCTCGAAAGGCCTATAAAAGAAGCCCTAATGCATACTGTCCATCCCACGCTCGATTTCGGCTGGAAATTTCCCAAATTCTTCTCTCCTATTTTGGTCGAATAGCTCCTCTAGCTCTGGCGACTCCCTTTGCCTATCCTCATCGTTCGACCGCAATACTGATGGCAGATTCTTCTTCCTCACCTTCTTCCGCATCGTGCAATACCAGCCGTCGTCGCTCTACCTTTGTCGTCGCCATCCCCCTCTCTACCAGAGTGTCTTCTTCCCCGGCGTCGGCCTACCAACACTGGTGCCATTCTCCCCCCTTCATCTGTTAGATTAAGGTTAGCTTAGTTAGTTTAGATCCTTAGGTTAGTTTTATACCCAAAAATCCCAAAAATAACCCTCGACGCTGCCGTTCATCTCTGTCTTCTCCGTCTCCGACCAAACCTCCGACAACGTACCTCCCTCGCTACACACCTCCATCTGCCTCGCCAACCACCTCACAACCTTCGCCACGACTCCACCAATCAAACCCCTTTCACCACTCACCCAAGCACTCCCCCAAACAACCCACCTTCGTACGGTCACCTCCGTCACCATCTGGCCACCTCACACACTTTTGCGCCACGCTGCACCCACCACCACATTCACCATCCCACGGCGGAGCTCTTGAACTCATTTGACAGGGCTAAAAGGCCGTTCTTTATGTTTCAGATTAGCAGGTCCTCGAGGCCATTAACGATGAGCTCAAACGAAGCTTGAAGCTCTCTTCGGCACCTGCAGCTCTAGGCACCACCTCCAGGTAACATGGCTACATTCCAGGAATCATCCTAGGTCTTCAATTGAGGCCTCCATCAACTGCAACCATCCAATTGAGCGGAAGCTTCTTTGTTGCAGTGCACGAGAAGATGGACAGGGACTTTAATCCCACATCATATAGTGGCAGATCTCCTGCAACGCATAAAATGAAAAGGTGATTGGGGCTTATAGCCTCAACACACTTGGGGGGTGAGCCCCTCGCACCCTCACACATGCCTCGCCCGTGACACTGCACATGTGGGCCTAGCTCTGACCCGACCCGCCTAACCCAACCACACCTCAGCTGCGACCCATGCCCACAGCCCTGGTCCCGGGTGCACTTAGATTTGAATTCGATTACTTGGTACTGTGCAAGGCTCTGGGAGAACCTAGAGAGGGAAAGAGAGAGTAGGGGTAGGGGGGTTTTGTTCTGAAGATCAACGGCTGACACTTAGCTGTTTGAAGAAGAAACCCCCCTGTGTGTGTTAAAATTAGAAGAGGAGAAGACCTGAAGAGGCAAGGCAACCACAGAGGAAGAAAAGAAGAGATAGAGCGAAGACAAAAGAAGAGAAGAAACAAAGGGGAAGGTATTGTAGCAAACACATGTTTAAGTCATTTGATGGCTTAATGCGACGTCCAACTTGGGTAAAAGCGGTTGATACTGTTGATATATTTGGGTACCTAAGTTTGAATGATTGATAACACTATTGCATTATTTGAACTCAATGCATATATGCTTAAATTGAATAATTGGTGATCTAAATCACCATTGTTTTTGCTTTGAGATTCTTTTTTCCATGCATAACTATTGTTAAACTCATGCTTTACATTGATTATCATTTCTGAGTAATAATTATTCATTTCCTGGTATTATTTGTCTTAAATCTTATGCTCAATTACATTTTATTTGCCATTAGCATGTGAATTCCTTTTTGTTCCCAACGAACGACCTCAGACTTTCTTTTGAGCATAAATCTTATCTGTTTCTCGAGCGATTTTTGAGGATTTATTTACTTCAACGAACGCATCTTTTAAAACCTTGAATCCACTCATCAACACCTACACCTTCTTTTCAAATTTTCTAGCTGCAAAGGAGCTTGTCTTGTTGCTCTCTTCACAAGGCTATTCTCTAGTTGCAACAAGTTCTCAAGGCAATTGTGTTCTTAGTAAATTATTTATTTTTGCTTTCGCATTCTAGTTAGAATTTATATACCATCTATTACGAAATACACTTGTTGGAGACTTAGGAGTTAGTTGTAAGCTTTTGTTTGTATCTTGCTTACTGTTAGAATGCTTGATCGGGTTTTAAAAAGGTCGCGTTGTAGTACAGTCGAAAAAGCGTAGAAAACAAATAAATTTTATTACTCGAATGTTAAGTTCGAGGTCGAACATAAGGAGCAAATGGAATTCATACTAATCTCAATAATAGATGCAATTTGAACACATAAAATTACTCAAAATCTAGTTCAAAATATAAAGCACGAGTTTATGAAAAATGTAGCATAAAAGAGAAATTGGACATCTGATTATAAAATCAGACGTCTTAAAAAGGTTTGATTCTTCTTCTTATGCTCCTTCTCTTTCTCTTCTTTTCTTCGTTGTTCTTCTTTCCTTCTCAGACTTCTCCTTCTTGGCTTCTCTTCTTTCTCTGGTTCTTCTTCTCTTTCTTTTTCTTTCTTTTTGCCTTCAGCTTTCTCTACCTTTAGCTTCTTTGCCTTGGCCTCTGATCTTTTCTCTGGCTCTTCTTCTCTTTCTTCTTCTTCCTTGGTTTCCTTCTCTGACTTGGCCTTTAGCTTCTCTCTTCTTCTTTCCTTTCTGCCTTTAGCCTTGATCCTTGGCTTCTTTCTTTCCCTGGCTCTTCTTCTCTTTCTTCTTCTTCCTTTCTGCCTTTAGGCTTCTTCTTCTCTGACTCCTCCCTCAGCTTCCTCTTGCTTCTTCAGCAATGCCTTCTCCTTCCTTCTTCATTCCTTTAGCTTCCTCAGCTTCCCCCTTCAGTACTTAGCTTTTCCTTCTTCTCTGAGGCTACACCTAAGGCTCCCTCTTCCTTCTTCCTTTCCTTGCACACAAGTTCAAAACCTACCCCTACCCTCCCCCACGAACTCTCTCTCTTTTTCTCTCTTCTGCTCACTCTCCCAGAGCCATTCTCGGGTATATGGGTCGGGCAAGCGTACCCGGGTCCAGGCACACCATCGTGGGTGATGCGCGAGTGCTGGGTAATCGGGTCAGGTCAGCTAGGTCCACGTAAAGTGGCATGGACGAGGCGAGTGGGCGAGGGGACCTTACCCCGTGTCAGGAGGCGAAGTGGCTATGACACAAATTCATGTTATACCTCTCAACGAGCTTCAAAATGCCCGAGGTGGGACTAAATGTCCCACCCACTTCTTCACGTGCGCCCACAGGGGTCTTCCTTGATTGCGGCGACTGCGGTGCCCTCTCAAAGCCAATCATTGGCTGGATGTGTGCGTGTGATAATTTCGCACTGCCTGGAACCTAGGACCTGGGGCACGGCTACCTGTTTGAAGCTTGCAAGCAAGCTTCACAACTGCTTTAATGGTGGCTAAGGTCGAAACCCTGTCAACACGAATACG
This sequence comes from Thalassia testudinum, assembly GCA_037157565.1. Classification (NCBI taxonomy): domain Eukaryota; kingdom Viridiplantae; phylum Streptophyta; class Magnoliopsida; order Alismatales; family Hydrocharitaceae; genus Thalassia; species Thalassia testudinum. Next base: position 89,062,988 of record JAZHRO010000055.1, on the reverse strand, counting down.
TCCTCACAGCCCTATGAAAATACTTAGAAAGCTTCACCGTGACATGACGAAGGTGTCTAGGTGGGTGGCATGATGCGAGGCGACCTAGGTGTGCATGCCTAGCTCAGTCTATGGCCGTGAATGTGGGTCTATACAAGGGGAATGAATGGAGGTCATGGCGGTTAATGGAGAAGGGGGAATTGATCAGTGGATGGTGGCGGAGTTTTTGAGGGGTTTGGCGAGGTGGATGGGTGTGTGGAAGTGTTGGAGACACCTCACCGGTGGTCTGTTGAAGGTGGAGACGATGGTGGTGGTTTGCGGTTGTCGAGGGGTTGAAAATAGAAATAGAGAGGGGGAAAATCAAGAGAGGAGAGAGGGGAAGAGATTTAACCTAGTTTAAGGATGAAAGGAGAGAGGATGGCAGCTAGTGCGTACCTGCCACCACCGGAGACGAAGATCCAATAGAGGGGTGATGACGACGATGAGGGGGTAGTTGGCACGTGCACAGGTATGGCGCGACGGGAACGATGAAGGCGGAAACAGCTCTGTCACTGGTATTGTGGCAAAGCGACGAGAAGAGGGAGAATATGTCGCCTGAGCTCACTGGATGTTTGGCCGGAGGAGAAGAGACGAAGTTAGAGGTTTGTCTCCAGCCAAACCAAGTTGGGCATGATTGGCCGGGGCTGAGGTGTCTTTTATAGCCTTTGGCAGAGGGCCTTATGCTTAGAAGGAAAGCTTCCAAGCACAGGTATCCTCGTCGGAGTATGAAAGCTAGAAATACCCAAATCTCTCATGCGTTCGCATGAGAGATTGGGTGGGAATCAAGGCTTGGAATTGCATTCATATGATCGGGAATTCTTCAAAGAATCTCCCTTTCAAATTTGAGAGGGTCTCTGGGGAATCAGGGAGAAATTCCCTCTTGAATCCTCATCGGAGTAGGACTCCTCCGCTGTAATGGCGTAGGGACCTAATTGCAAAGAATGGTGAGGAAGCTTGGGGGTATCTGAGGGGGTATCTGCAAGGTTTTCGAAAGCTAGGGGTCTAAAAGTAATGGGGTTAGACTATTTTGCCAAGTTGGTCAAGGTGGACTCCCCTTAGGTCCAAATTTTGGTATAAACTTAATTTTGACCTAAGGAATCTAATGGTGAAGTTGGATTTCAGGTTTGACCACGTTTGACTAGACATTTTGCAGAAAAACCCAATTTTAGGCAAATGTTTGACTAGGACCCCTATTTAGGTCAAAATAGGTTCTAAAGGCCAAATTGAAGGTTCTAAACCCTAGAGGATATTTTTACATGAATTTATGGGGGTTTAGTTGAATTTCATCCTGACCAGAGCCTTGTTGAATTAAGTGGGTCTGTTTTAGGGTTACAAGAAGTCATTTAATTCCCAAATTGCACATTAACCCTTTTCTGATTGAACCAACCCACTTTTTATCTTTTTAAGACCAATTGACCTATGTTTATCCCCTAAGAAATCTTGTTGATGTACTGCAATGGTAAAACTATAGTTTTACCCTTTGTTTCTTATTTTCCTCTCAGAATAGTTATTCCTTGTATTAGGCCCTTCTTTTGGTTATGTAGGAGCTTTTGTTCTCTTTTCTAGGTCAAAATCAGCTAGTTAGGCTCATGATGGTGTTCCCATCATACCCCCATGCTTAGCTTTTTCTAGTCCCTTAGCAAAATTTTAAGGTTTTAACTTCTGTTCTAGACCCTAAGTTTCTTTCACAATTATGATGAGTGGATTTCTCTTTCTTTCGATTAGGTTAGAATGCCGACAGTAGGCCTAGAGGTACTCAAGTACCAACCAAGATCTGGGCCTGACCAGCTTTAGCCTCGATCCTCTGCGAAGGTTTTTAAGGCTCGTAGGAACTATCTTAAGGTTCGTTGGACTCTGCGGTTAAAGCACCCATGCTTGAGACATATTTCAGCCTTGGTTCAGTTTGCAGTGCATTTTTTTGTAAGAGAGAGACATAGGTTTTATTTGTTTGGAGAGTTTTCTCTCTTTTCTTTTTATTTCTAGCTTCAGATTGGCTTCTCAACATGGTCTGTATCGGATTCCTTATCCCCATCATCAATCCTCAAAGAACCCTGGTAATCGATGCTTCATGATAGCAATGCCCATGGCAACCCTTAGAACCTTGGATTTTGAGATTTCGAGATAATCGCACCCATGGCATTCTGTAGCCAAATCTAGACTCTAGCAATCAACATTTCATGATAATGCCGCCCATGGTGTCTGAACTAACAGGGTGCTTACGTGCCACCAGTAGGATATGTAAATATCCTAGGAGACAAGCACCGAGGAGACAATATGTTGTTACGCATCTTCGTGGGGAATTTCCTACCTCTCCGCATCGGGAACTCATCCAAATCAACTTGTGTTGATCGGTCGCTCCTAATCTAGGCAACTTTTTTCAGAACTTTAAAATGCTTTTGCGTGCTTTTGATAGTTATGCACACTGAACCAGACTGTGTGTGGATTGGGGTGCTTAGGTTACCGAGTCCCGCAAATCGAAGGTCAATTAATGAGGCTGAATACTCCCTAGGCCTTAGACTAATACTTAAGCTTCGCATTTTCCTTAACCTCTTGAGGATTATCCAGATCTTAGCAGATACTTGAATGTTTAAGCCTAAGATTCTAGCCCAAAAGGCCTAAGATCAGTGTTCCTACTAATCTCTTTTGTGTCTCATTAGCACTTTTTTTTCTTCATTTTTCTTTGATGTGGTCTAGAACTTTGGTTAATCCCTTATTCTCTTCCTAATGACTATCTCTTTTTCTTTTTCATTTTGTGCTCCTTTTTGGCATTTTTCTCTTTTCCTCCTCATGGCTTCAAAATTTTCTTCCCTCCTCCATAATTTTCTCTTTTTTTGTATTTTAGACATATGTAATTTTTTGTGAGAATCCTTGTGACTTTTCTTGATTTCTGTATGTTTGCACTTTACCATCCCCCCATGCCTAAGTTTTACAATGTCTTCATTGTAAACGGAGGGTGTGAAATAGTGTTGCTTTCAGGGACTTAGAACAGGATTTATCGGGTGGGCGAATGGGTCGGGAATGACTGATGTGGACGATTTCAAGCTCTAACACATGTACTAGAGGTGGGATTGACTATTCTAAGATTGAACTCAAAGTGTAGTAAACGTGGAGTACAGACGAGTAATCAGATGGATCTCGGGTTTTTGGAATGACGGGTTGCCTCCCGTTAAGTGCTAAATTCAATGCCTTCAGCTGAGTAGGAAATGGGATGGAGAGTGAGTGGTTAAATCAGAAGAGTTTTGTAGAATAAGCACCTTGATCAAGAGCCTGGTTGGTCCAACTAGGTGCTTGTTCAGATCGAAAGGCTGATGATGCAGCCCAAACCCTATTAATCTGGTGGGTTGATAAATGAAGATCAAGAGATGTGGAACCCACCATATGCTATGGTGCTCTGATGGATGTGGAAGTGAGAATTCAGGTTTTGGCTGATTCGAATCAGCCTGATCAGAGTAGGGATCCGTAAAATAATCAGTGAATGTTGTGGAAACCCTACAAGGGTGATCAGAGAATGATGGAGCATGGTCTTTAGTCTGATCAATGTTTGATACCCGGTATATATGTGGAGTTGAATCATCTGCAATCGGCTCAATAAGAGGGGAATCGGAATAGAAATTGAGCCTGATTGCAGGTCGAGGTTGAAAACGGGTTTGGATGGGTTCTGTATGTGTGGAAGAGGTGGGTTCAATGAGAATTATGTATGAGGGCTCTTCTAGAAAGGAGTTAAAGGTGGTTTCATTGAGAGAGTCCTCGTAGTAGCTTTCAAAGTCAAAGGTGAATGCTTGAAGAGTGTCTATAGGATGATGGAAATTTGATTCGAGAAAAGATCGAATTGTGGGTGCAGTCACTCTCGGCATTTTCTTATTTTGATTCCTAAGGATCGAAAAGAAATGATTCCATCTCGCTGGAACCTGAACTTAAATCAGTGATCTCGGGAACCGGGACCTCAGAGTCAGAGTCAGAGAATGAATCATGTGATCTAAGGTCGTAGATTGGCTCGTTGTATTTAGGAAGAAGAGTTTCTCCGAAATCATGGAAAGATTCGAAATCGTTGGAGATATTGTGAAAATCAAGTTCTGAATGAGATTCAGGATCATGAGTTCCACCACAGAATAAATCACATGATGTAGACTTAGCAGCCTGACTAGGGTCTAGCCTATCTTTAAATTTTGAGCTAAAAATGGTGTTCTTATTCGGTCTAGGATCAAGTTCTAGGCTTGTAGGAAAGACCCAATCAAAACCCCATTCGTCCAACTCCTCGATTTCTATATCGTTAATTAGCGTGACTTCCAAAAAATCAATTTGTATCTCTGAGGATGTTGGAGATGGATATTCATCAAATAGAGGCCAGGAATCATACTCTATTGAAAATTTGATCTTCGTCATACGGGGCCTCGTAATCTTCCCAATAAGTTTCAGATCTAGATTCTAGGCTGAGGATGTGGGTTGACTTGCTAGAATCTAGGTCTGAATAACCTTCGAGGGTCACCTTATCAGAATAAGGGGCAGGGTTTACACCCTTGAGAGGTTCAGTTCTAATCTCATCATTGCAGGAATCTTGGAATTCTATGCATGGTGATCCAAGGTCTAGGGTTGGCTCAAAATTGTGTTCTCCTGCATTTGGAACTTCCCACCCTAATTCAAGATTAGCTATGTTGTATTCCATCTGGGCTGGGAATCCATAACAACTCTGTGACTCAAACCCAAAATTTGGGCAATCAGATTGATCCTCAATAATATTCCAAGATGGTTCATCATATGTTTGGGGTGTATACGGGTATTGCTAATCGATGACTTGTTTCAATAATCTCATCATCTCTTCCCATTTTTCAAGATCATCTTGGTGTTGTTCCCATAGTACAGGATTTGTCATGCATTGAAGGTATTCAAAGTTATGTAATTTTTCTATCTCAATGTATCATGTTATGAGAATGTCTCGGGCTGATCCTTTTGTGGCTTCTGTCAATAACACTTGGTCACAATTTATGATTAAAGTTGTGGGTATTGGTACATTAACCTGCTTGTCTTCTACTAGTGTTGAGGTTTTGTATTCAATTTCATAGAATTCAAGAGCGTCCGCAATCATCCTATCTCTCATGCATCTCTGTGATTTAGGTTTCTTGAATGGTAATCCTAAGTAACCAGGTTGCATATTTGGATTAGATGGTGGAATCAAGATTAGAATTTGGATCAAGATGTAGAATCAAGTTGTGAAGTGATTAGATCTGAATAGAGAGTCCCACTTAAAAATCTATGTGTGTGCTCTAAAGAGAAGGGATGAGAGACTAGAGGTGTTTTTGACCCAATCAAGGCACCCAAAGATGTTTGGATGACTATGGAGGTTCGGGGTGGATGATACCCCTAGATCGGAAAGCCGTCCACCTAAGAATTACCTGGGCAGCCAGAGAGGGAGAGTCCTGAAAGGACCCCTACATGGTAGAGTATCCCCACGGGTTACAGGGTTTCCCCCACCCAACCTCTCTTGTCAATGAGATTCCAGGTAGACCAGAATGGGGACCTTGACCTCTTAAGTCTACCAATTTTATTTCAAAGATGCTTAGGGTTCCACTTGAACTTTAGATGTTTTTTTTGTTGATTTTGTGACCTAATTTCAAGGTTGGTTGACCCAACAAGGGGTCAACTTCACCTGACCTGTCCTAAAGATGGCAGAATGATTCTAGGTCAAGACCTAGAAATCACCCTGATTTGACTCCCAAGTTATTAGGTCCAAGGTTTTTAAGGTTCAAGTGTTTTTAGAGCTTGATTTTAGCGTTTGTCTTGCTTAGATCTTTTCAATCAAGGGCTTGGCTAGAACACAAGTGCAGCTAGGTTTGTTTCCTTTTATGCAAGAATGTGTGAACTAGAACTCCAAAACCCTACTGTAGAAACCCTAATTTGGTTCTATTTCCAATCATCTTTGCTTTTCTTAAAAGTTCTCTTTGGATTTCAAACAAGAAATGTGTAATCCGTGGAGATTCAGAAATTAAGCGTGATCTCTAATAGACACAGGAATTTGTGTAGGATCTCAAGAAATCATTTCAACTTCAGTATGATATATAAAAAAAAAGTTCACGAATCAGGAAGCTAGCCTTTTAAATGATAATTACTATGAAAAGGAAGGCAAGTGATTCCTATTTTGATTATTTCTTTTTGTCTTCCTAGGATTAGGAGATGGATTAGGGAAGAAAAGAGAATTTACCTGTCCAGGAGTGGTTGATTTGCACGGGAGATCTCCTTGTGGAATACCTCGCAAAAATCATAGCAAAAACAAATAGGGCAAGTTAGTGTCCAAATATAATCAAAATAATGTAGAGACTAGTGATGAATTGTGCGTTGCTTCCTTGCAACGGTGCCAAAATGTTAGAACGCTTGATCGGGTTTTGAAAAGTTCACGTTGTAGTACAGTCGAAAAAGTGTTGAAAACAAATAAATTTTATTACTCGAATGTTAAGTCTGAGGTTGAACACAGGGAGCAAATGGAATTCATACTAATCTCAATAATAGATGCAATTTGAACACATAAAATTACTCAAAATCTAGTTCAAAATATAAAGCATGAGTTTATGAAAAATGTAGCATAAAAGAGGAATTGGACGTCTGATTATAAAATTAGATGTCTTAAAAAGGTTTGACTCTTCTTCTTATGCTTCTTCTCTTTCTCTTCTTTTCTTCTTTGTTCTTTCCTACTCAGACTTCTCCTTCTTGGCTTCTCTTCTTTCTCTGGTTATTCTTCTCTTTCTTTTTCTTTCTTTCTACCTTTAGCTTTCTCTGACCTTAGCTTCTTTGCCTTGGCTTCTGATCTTTTCTCTGTCTCTTCTTCTCTTTCTTCTTCTTCCTTGGTTTCCTTCTCTGACTTGGCCTTTAGCTTCTCTCTTCTTCTTTCCTTTCTGCCTTTAGCCTTGATCCTTGGCTTCTTTCTTTCCCTGGCTCTTCTTCTCTTTCTTCTTCTTCCTTGCTACCTTTAGCCTTCTTCTTCTCTGACTCCTCCCTTAGCTTCCTCTTTCTTCTTCAACCATGCCTTCTCCTTCCTTCTTCTTTCCTTTAGCTTCCTCAACCTCCCCCTTCAGTCCTTAGCTTTTCCTTCTTCTCTATGGCTGCACCTAAGGCTTCCTCTTCCTTCTTCCTTTCCATGCACACAAGTGCAAAACCTACCCCTACCCTCCCTCGTGAACTCTCTCTCTTTTTCTCTCTTCGGCTAGCTCTCCCAGAGCCATTCTCGGGTATATGGGTCAGGCAAGCGTACCTGGGTTCAGGCGCACCGACGTGGGTGATGCGTGAGGAGTGTAGGGTAATTGGGTCAAGTCAGCCAGGTCCATGTAGCGTGGCCACGAACGAGGCGAGTGAGCGAGGAGACCTCACCCCATGTTAGGAGGCGAAGAGCCTATGACACAAATTCATGCTATACCGCTTAGCGCACTTCAAAATGCTCGAGGTGGGACTAAATGTCCCACATGCTTCTTCGCTCACACCAGCAGGGGTCCTCCCTGATTACGGCTACTGTGGTGCCCTCTCAAAGCCAATCACTTGTTGGATGTGTGTGTGTGATAATTCCGCACTGCCTGGAACCTAGGACCTAGGCTGTGGTTGCCTGTTTGAAGTTTGCAAGCAGCTTCACAGCTACTTTAATTGCGATCGAGGTTGAAACCCTGTCAACACAAATACATCCTCACGGCCCTGTTAAAATACTTAGAAAGCTTCGCCGTGACACAGTGAAGGTGTCTAGGTGGGTGGCGTGACGCGGGGCGACCTAGGCGTGCGTGCCTTGGTCAGTCTGTGGCCGTAAAGGTGGGTTTGTTCGGGGGGAATGAACGGAGGTTGTGGTAGTTAATGGAGAAGGGGGAATTGATCAGTGGATGGTGGCGGAGCTTCTGAGGGGTTTGGTGAGGTGGATGGGTGTGTGGAAGTGACGGAGACACCTCGCCGGTGGTCTGCCGGAGGTGGAGACGGTGGTGGTGGTTTGCGATTGTCGAGGGGTTGAAAACAGAAATAGAGAGGGGGAAAATAAAGAGAGGAGAGAGGGGAAGAGATTTAACCTAGTTTAAGGATGAAAGGAGAGAGGATGGCGGTTGGCACATACTTGTCGCTGCTGGAGACAAAGATCCAGTAGAGGGGTGATGGCGACGACGAGGGGGTAGTTGGCGCTTGCGCAGGTATGGCGCGACGCGGACGACGAAGGTGGAAACAGCTCTGCCACTGGTATTATGGTAGAGCGACGAGAAGAGGGAGAATATGTCACCAGAGCTTGGTGGATGTATGGCGGAGGGGAAGAGACGAAGTTGGAGGTTTGTCTCTGGCCAAACCAAGCTTGGCATGATTGGTCGGGGCTGGGGTGTCTTTTATAACCTCTGGCGGAGGGCATTATGCTTGGAAGGCAAGCTTCCAAGCGTAGGTATCCTCACCGGAATAGGAAAGCTAGAAATACCAAAATCTCTAATGCATTTGCATGAGAGATTGGGTGGGAATCAAGGCTTGGAATTGTGTTCATATGATCGGAAATTCCTCAGAGAATCTCCCTTTTAAATTTAAGAGGGAGTCTTTGAGGAATCAGAGAGAAATCCCCTCTTGAATCCTCGCCGAAGTAGGACTCCTTTACTGTAATGGCAGTGGGACCTAATTGTAAAGAATGACGAGGAAGTTAGGGGGTATCTACAAGGTTTTCAAAAGCTAGGGGTCTAAAAGTAATTTGGTTGGATTATTTTGCAAAGTAGGTCAAGGTGAACTTCCCTTAGGTCCAAATTTCGGTATAAACCTAATTTGGACCTAAGGAATCTAATGGTGAAGTTGGATTTTAGGTTTGACCATGTTTGACTAGACATTTTACACAAAAACCCAATTTAGGGCAAATGTTTGACTAGGACCCTTATTTAGGTCAAAATAGGTTCTAAAGGCCAAATTGAAGGTTCTAAACCCTAGAGGATATTTTTCCATGAATTTTAGAGGGTTTAGTTGAAATTTATCCTGATCAGAACCTTGTTGAGTTAAGTGGGTTTGTTTTAGGGTTACAAGAAGTCATTTAATTCCTTGATTGCACATTAACCCTTTTCTGATTGAACCAACCCACTTTTTATCTTGTTAAGACCAATTGACCTATGTTTAGCCCCTGAGAAATCCTGTTGATGTACTTCAATGGTAAATTTACAGTTTTACCCTTTGTTTCTTACTTTTCTCTCAAAACAGTTATTCCTTGAATTAGGCCCTTCTCTTGGTTATGTAGGAGCTTTTGTTATCTTTTCTAGGTAAAAATCAGCTAGTTAGGGCTCGTGATGGTGTTCCCATCACTTACACCTATAATCTTTATTTCTTTTTATCATCTTGTAATTGGGTTGAGGTAACCCGTTAATTATCATAGGTTATTAGTAAATTGATTCCCTCCATGTTGAGGGAATCGGGTTAAAAATCCTAAGTCGGGAGACTTAGGTAGTGGAGTACCTAAGTGAGGAGAACCACTATATATCTCGTGTGCTTTTTGTGGTTTGGTATTCTTGCAAGTTTTTTTATACCACACTATTCATCCCCTCTTTTAGTGTACTTGTGCCATAGAGATCCTATAGATAGTATGCACTTATTTGGTGTTATTGTATAAGTGTAATTGGTGATTTAAATCACCATTTTACTCTATTATTTTTGCACATTGATACTAATTCTCATATATATATCATTCTTGCATGGGTTTTTCATTATAGATTGCTCATCTTTGTGGTTATATTGTAATCTTGAGAATAATTGCAATACTTGCTCCCAATGAACGACCTTGGACTTTCATCTAAGTTATAAATCTTATTTGTTTTCGTGCTTTATTGGCTATACTACAATGCATTACTTTTAAAACACTGATTTTGTGCGTCAACATTTTGGCACTGTTGCTAGGGAGCAGTGCATAATTTGATCTCTTTGGTTACAATTTTTGATCTAGTACTAACTTGCTTTATCTCTTTGGCTATGATCTATGCAGGGATTCATTGAAGGAAGATCAGCCGCACATCAAATACTCCAGGGGTAGGTAATCTCATCTTTTCCATTAAAGCCCCTGATTTTGAAAAAAGCTAAAAAAGGAAAGAAATCAATTAGGACCAACTTGCAATCTATATTTAGATTCAATCATCACAAGTTGCCTGATTTGGTTCATTTCTAGAAACATCCCGAACCTGATTTCTGCACCTATTTAGGGATTTAAGACACCTAGGGCTACGCGCCTTCGTGATTGAGCCCTAGGCGCCAGATTTGGAAGAAATTAATTGGACCAAGTAGAGCCACATTAGGGTTTCCATTTCAAGATTTTAGAGACACACTTGCTTAAACAAGAATACATTCTCCCAAATTGCATGTTTCCTAAGCCTTGATTGAATCTACCTAAATAAGCAAACCCTAAAATCAAGCTCTTAACATCACTTGAATCCTAAAAAGTTGCGACCTAATAATCAAGGACAAATCAAGTGAAGTTGACCCACCTTGTAGGGTCAACCAATCTTCACATTAGGTCACTACTCACAAATTCATTCTAAAGTTCAAGTGAAATCATAAGCATCTCATCTAAACTTAAAATTTGTAGACTTAAGAGGTCAAGTTATCCATCCTGGTCTACCTGGACCCTCAGTGACAAGGAAGGTTGGGTAGGGGAAACCTTGTAATCTGTGGGGATGCTCTATCGAGTAGGGGTCTTTGCAGGGCTCTCGCTTGCTTTCTACCCAGGTAATTCTCAGGTGAACGACTTCGTGATCTAGAGGTATCATCCGCCTCGAACCTCTACGGTCATCCAAAAATCTTTAGGTGTCTTGATTGGGTCCATCACACCTTCTATCCCTCATCTAGTCCATCGGTGTTTGTACGGGAGGAGGTCCTTAAGACTCCCCTTGAGGCCTCCACTAGTTTTCCACTCTCGTTGATGCCAAGCCTCCACTTTCTTGTTTGTGCCACTACCTGATCACATCGACATCTCTTCTAACTCCTCCACTTTTGAGCTTGAATCTCTAGCCACAACCATGGATCATCCAGAACAACCTAACTTTGAACCACAACAATTCTTTGATTTTAGAGATCGGATCAATGCCTACATCAACCCATCTCTGCATCCTCAAATGAGAGGTCACTACAATCTCGTTGTAGTGGAGATCGAACCTCGAATCAACATTCCTACGGGAGGACCTGAGGTGGAGCTAAAGCCTAGTATGCTTCACATGACCCCAAAATTTCATGGCTTGAACTTCGAGGATCCTTTCCAATACATCAAGAATCTGAAGCATCTGGCACACACATTCGGGGCATACTTGCATAATCGAGATAGTCTACTCTTGAAAATCTTCTTCTCTCTAGCTGACAAAGCTGCCAATTGGTTTCTGACATACCCTCACCAGATCAACACATGGGAAGAACTTCAGACTACTTTTCTACAAAAGTTCTATCCCATTGGCTGAACTATTGTAATGCGGCACCAAATCACGCACTTCTCGCAAGGAGCAGGAGAATCTCTACACAAGGCATGGGGTTGTTTTCTAGATCTCATGCGTAAATTCCCCCATCACAGAGTCCCGAAGTGGGAACAAGTCCAATCCTTTTACCACAGGCTCCGTGACAACATCAAGCTTTTTGTTTATGCAACCTATGGTGGTACCATCATGGGGTCAGCAAAAAGACGAGATTTGGGGAATTCTCAAAAATATGTGAGAGAACTCCCTAAACAATGAGTCATTGGGTGCGTATGACTGGACGTCCACACATGCATTGACAAACAATCGGGGGTACACAAATCTCGAGGCCTTTCCTCATTCATTGACTTGGAGTTGGTAGCTAGTCAATTGGATAAGGTCTCCATCATTGAGAAGAAGGTGGATGACATCACTCGACATCTACACAAGACCACCACTGCACCACAAAGCCCATACTCACACCTGCCCTCAGGTAGGGAGGCTGCACACAACATCTACCACTCTCAAGGGATGGATTCCTATCCACCCCCGTCCATCCATCGCCCGTCTAATTTCAGTCTTTGAGGAAACTCTGGAACACCCTACCACAGTTGGGGGAACTATGAACCCTCGTATCCTGATTTTGCTGGATTTCCTCAGACCTACGAGGATCTCCACGTTGTCTAAAACAATCCTTTCTCTATTACTTACAACCTTAGATGGTGTATTCATCCCAACTTTGTGTGGTCGGGAAATAACCCCAATCCGAGATCCCAATTCCAACCCCAACCACGAAACTCAAGACCATATCAGCCCACTCAACCAAGCCCAAATTAAAATTTCCATTCTGGCCCACCCAAGGAGGATCAGACATCCTTGATTCTTCAGACCTTGGTAGACATGCAGAAACAACACAAAGAAGAGATCTCTGAATTGCGCAATCAATTGGCCCAGCTGGTAAGTGCTCACCAGCCTAGTGCACTTCCTTCTCAGCCTCTTCCTAACCTAATTAACGTGCCAAACCATAGGTATGATATGAACCAAAATCAAGGCCAAGCTTACTTTGTTTACCAAGCCCCTTCTGCTCCATCACCTAATGGGATGGAAGCCTCCACATCATATTCTGGATATCAGCAATAGACACCTATCCTCATTAACCCGAACCAAAATCAGGCAGGATTAAACTCTATCACCACCCATAGTGTCAAAAGGCTTGCGTTTTCCTAGCCATGATATGCCTGACACTATAAACCCTAACTGTAGATTGGTCATCCATGACACCCTTATCCCTGATAAAGAGCCTGAGCCAATTCTTGAGGAACCGATTGGGGTTCCATTTCCTGAGGCTTTTACGAAGGGAAAAAGGAAATCCAAAACCATGGCACTTGAGGAGGACCTGGTCAAGCTCTTTGAGCAAGTCCAAATAAACATCCCCTTGATGAATTCAATACGCCATGAACCGACCTACGCACGATTGCTGAAAGATGTATATACACCTAAGTGTAAGTCACAAACCAAAGGTGGGAATCCGATCGTATTGTTGGAGCAAGCCAGCTCCATCATTTTAAGCAAACTCCTGCCTAAGGCAAAAGACCCAGGTACCCCTCGGATCTCCTGTGCAATTGGTGATATACAGTTTGATATAGCTTTATTGGACTTAGGAGCTTCCATAAATTTGATACCCACATCCCTACTAGACCACTTTGAAGAAACTGAGCTAAAACCAACAGAGGTGACATTGCAATTAGCAGATCGATCCATCAAGTCACCTAAAGGAATTCTTGAGGATGTCATAGTTTAGGTTCAAGATTTTTACTTCCCCGTAGATTTCATAGTCTTAGACATAGATGCTCCTGAGGACTTGAAGAACACACCGACCATTTTAGGGAGACCTTGTTTGGTCACAGTTAGGGCCAATATCATTTGTGAGGAGGGCTAAATTGAGTTAAAATTTGGGAACAAGACACTAAAAATAGACATCTTTAAGGCCCAAAAAGGAATTAATTGTGGGATTATCGAACAAATTTGTGATATCGAGTCTGTGGTTAACGACCCATGCATTGAGGAAAATTTGCTTATCTCTAATAGTCAACCATAAGAGGATCAAATCCCACAATTAGAGGAACCTGAACCAGACCTAGATACACCTGAACCAGATTCGAGATTTTTCAAATTTCAAAAAGCAATTCCAAGTAATCCACGAATCTAATTTGACTAAAATTGGTGGGGTTTGAAAGATGATCTCATTTGCTTTATTTTCCATATTTTTTCCCGAATTTTCGAAAGTCATTTGATACTGTTTCAAAGCAAAAACTCGATTAGGGGTCAAAATTCCAAAAATATATTCTCTGAAAAGATAATTGAAAAGGGAATCTACTCGCCGAATTTGAAGTTAATTGGATTCCAATTTTTGTCAAAAAACTGATTGTAACTTTTGTGGTCTGCTGAAGAAGAAAAAAAAATAAAAGAACAAAACCCTAGAATTGCATGAACCTTAGGTTACACCTTTAGGGTTACAATTTATAGGCCACAATTGGGCTAACCTAGAATTAGTCAAGTCTAGTACTTAGCTGGTGAGTTGGTCACCTTGTGGGCCACTCACCAAAAGAAAACCCCAACTGAAGAAAGCGGGCTAAAAATCAAGTCTAAAACACGAAATAAACCCGAATTCGTTGTAGTACTACTGGGTGCTTTCAACCTCTTGGCTGGGTTAGCCGAGAGGCGGGAATCGCTTTCAGTCGGTTGTACGACGAATTTTCTTCAGGAATTTGAACCTAAAATGAAAAATCTGGTCATATGATTCATAAGGACCATCTGATTGATAGGGTCTTAGCCTTGTCTGGCTTGGCTACACCAACCCAAGGGTTGGGTGGTGTTTGCAAGGAAGGAGGTCACTTAGACCTCAATTGGTTGGACCTTGGGAGCCACTCCGAAGGAGGCAGGTCACCTCGCCAGGACCATTTTCTCCCCCCACTTCTTCTACTCCCGTAGCCACAATGGCTAATCCTATACCTGGACCTAGACCGGGTTAGGATATTGATAATCTGGACCCGATGGCTCGTCTGGAAGCCCAGGTAGTGGAATCTGAGGAGCGACATCAGCAGAGCATGGACCACATTTTGACAGAGCTTGACAGGATGCAGCGTCCACCGCGAGGAGAACAACTGCGGGATTTCTACGATCCAACCGCACCAATCGTCGCACCTTTATTCAGAATTCCCGTAGGTGAGACATGTTTGAGCTCAAGCCTAATGTGATACGGTTGATCAGCACTCACTTCTATGGAAACTCAAGCGAAGATCTGTTCCAGCACCTAGAGGACCTGAGTCGACTCGCAGAAATGATTCGACCTAGGAACATTGATCTTGGGATTGTTCTAATGAATCTTTTCTCATTTTCTCTGAGGGACAAAGCTTCATACTGGTTCAAGACCATTGGGAAGCCAATTGCAACCTGGCCAGAATTATGACGTGATTCCTGCAAAAGTTCTTCCTAATTGGTCGAACAAATGCGATGAGGTGTGTGATCACGACTTTCTCCCAAGGAGCTGGGGAGAAGTTGCATGAAGCCTGGGACTGATTTCACGACCTTCTCTGGAAATGCTCGCACTGTGGTATACCCAGATGGCACCTAGCTCAAATCTTTTACCATGGGCTGGATGACACACATCGGTATTTGGCCGATGCATCTAGTGGTGGGAATTTCCTCTCAAAAGAAGAGAATATTGCATTTGAGTTGTTCGAATCTTTAGCGGAGAACTCGATGAATGCCACATCCATGAACCAGTTCTAGTGGCTTGGTCAACAGCGGGTTGGTGTCCATGAGGCTCACATCGAGTCTATTCTAGTCGACATGGATATCATCGTCAAGCAGTTGGATTGAATAAACGTAATTGAGAAAAAGATTGACTAGATTAGTCAGAGTCAATCTGACATGAACTCTGCCACTTCAAGACCCTCCTATGCACCCCGAGCCCCTCATGCTTGAGTTAATCTACTCACTCGGGATGCATCTTCTCCTTATTTACGAGATCTCGCATATCAGGATCCCGTAAACAATCCAGATCTGGCACCTTATGACCAAGGTTACACACCACCCACAGATTATAATACGTATCCCCTTGACAGATATACGTCTCAGACATCTTCGGCCTACGAGGATGTCAGTGCTATCCAAGGATACGAGCGTAATAACCTATATTTAGAGACGTATAACCCTGGTTGGCGCCAGCATCCGAACTTTTCCTGGTTTGGTAATTCACAGAGACCACATCAAGATCCACACTACCAGACCAGGCAATATGGGAATGCACAAAACACGTACCTTAAGCAGCAGCCATTCCCGTCTCAGTAGCAGCAACCCTATTCTTTATACTTGCCGCTGCACCAAGCTGCCAATCACCCTCCAAAGCGGGCTGACCCTTTGGAGTCACTGAAAGAGGAGCTGCAAGAATCGATGAGGAAATCTACACAGGATAGCTTGCAGATTATGAAGGTGATGGCTGATCAGATACAGACTATACAAAACATGCAAAACCAGCTATTACAGGAGCATAGGACTTAGGGAGCCTTGCCCTCCCAACCTGTCCCAAACCCTCGATATGTGCAGAACCAAGGTGCCCCGCCTAGGTTTCAGGCACCGCAGGGACAGGCACACGCCATATTACAGGAGCCTCCTGCACCACCTGATTATGCTCAAGGCTAGCCGCCTTTGCAGAACCTCACATACTCTGCCCCTTTCGCTCCCCCACCACCTCATGGACAGCAAGCTAATGCACATGCTGTCTCTTTGAGGAGTGGAAGAAAGACATTCGACCCACCACATAGGCTGGTGGATCCTGATTTTTCCCACCCTTTGCCATAGGCGGGTTCGACTCCTTCATCTTAGGAGCCACCTGTGGTAGATAAGGGTAAGAGGCCACTCAACCCTGAGATTCTCATCCCTTTTCCTAAGGCTCTGACATGAAATGTAGTACGGAAAAAGGACTCGCAGAATTTTGAGGATCTGAAATCAATGTTATAGGAAGTACATATTCAGGTCCCCCTCCTCAAGGCAATCGATCACATTCCCACTGTCGCTAGGTTCATCAAGGACTATTGATAGCCTAGAATTGGACGACAGGCGGTACTATCAAAAGAGGCTAGCATCGTGATTCTAGCCGACTTGCTACTGAAAAAGGACCCTGGTACACCACTTATATCCTGCTTCCTGTAGGATTCTCCATTTGATCGGGTCCTTCTAGATCTGGGTTTGTCCATCAACCTAACTCCCACTGTCGTATTTGATCGATTTTGATTTGGGGAGTTGAAGCCCACCTCGATCATGATTCAGTTGGCTGATAGATCAGTCAAAACACCAAGGGGGGTGGTTGAGAATGTGACCGTGAAAGTCCACGGATTCTGCTTTCCCACAGATTTTTTCGTTCTCGATATGGAAGTTCCTCCTGATATTTGAGATGCACCAATTATTTTGGGTCACCCATTTCTAGCGATAGCCCGAGCGAACATTGATTGTGCATCCGGGTGTATGGAGATAGCCCTAGGCAATGAGCAACTTCGACTTGATATATTCAGGGCAGCAAAGAATTTCGACTGTGATTGCATAGAGGAGGATGGTGAAGACGAAGATTCGGCATACTGTGGTAACATTGGGCTCCTTTGTGACAATCCAATGTCACATTCATCTGCACTATCAGGGTTCTTGGACCTCGATCCTCATGGGACTGAGACCATTGCACTACACATATCTCCCCAAGGATCTGACTATTTAAGGTGTGCTTCTGACCACAATACCCCTAAATCTAGCTATCCTGATCCACACATTGCTGAATCACCCCTGTTGTTGCAGGAAGACGTGACCACAGCTAACAAGTTTCCTGTTAACGCAGTCACAACTGATTATTTCATAGGAAGCGAATCAGTGAGAATTCACATGCATACGGATCGGCAGATTGCCACCCTCGAGTTTACTTCTCCCACTCCCATTTCTAACTTTGACTCACCCGTGATTGAATTGAAGCCCTTACCTGACTCACTTAAGTATGTGTTCTTGGGTGAAAGTGAGACATACCCAGCCATTATTAATGCCCACTTAACCCAAGAACAGGAGCATCAAATGATTTCTATGCTACAAGACCATAGGGCTGCTATAGGGTGGAGTATTGCTGATCTCCGCAGTATTTGCCCCACGTATTGCAATCATCACATTTACACGGATGAGGGGGTGAAACCTTCAAGACAACCTCAAAGACGGCTTAACCCGAATATGCTTGAGGTTGTTAAGAAGGAGATCATCAAATGGCTGGATGCAGGTATTGTACACCCAATCTCTGACAGCCAGTGGGTGAGTCCGATCCAAATAGTGCCCAAGAAAGCATGACTCACCGTTGTGAAAAATGATAAGGGCAAATCCATCCCAACCCGCACTGCGACATCTTGGCGGGTCCGCATCGACGATAGGAGATTGAACATGGCTACCCAGAAGGATCACTTTCCTTTTCCTTTCATTGATCAGATCTTGAAACGGCTAGCCGGATGTAGTTTCTTTTGCTTTCTGGATGGATACTCCAGGTATAATCAAGTAGCGATTAGCCCAGAAGATCAAGACAAGACCACATTCACATGCCCCTTTGGAACATTCGCTTTCAAGCGGATGCCCTTTGGCCCCTGCAATGCACTAGCAACATTTCAACGTTGTATGATGGCCATCTTCTCTGACATGATTGGGGACTATGTGGAGGTATTCATGGATGACTTCTTCGTTTTCGGAGATGATTTTGCATTTTGTCTTGATAACCTCCCCAAGATCCTAAAATGGTGTATTGAGGTAAACCTAGTACTATCCTGGGAGAAAAGGCATTTCATGGTGAGGGATGGCATAGTACTAGGACACAGGATCTCTAAAAATGAACTCGAGGTCGATCGAGCTAAATCAAAGATTATTTCCCACTTACCACTACCTACCTCGGTCAAGAAGATCAGATCATTCTTGGGTCACGTTGGCTTCTATCGGAGATTTATACGTGATTTCTCAAAAATTGCATGACCTTTGACGAATCTCCTTGTTGCCGATGTCCCATTTGAATTTGACACCTCATGTCTCAGCACCTTCGAGACTTTATGAAGTTCTATCTCTGATGCCCTGATTCTCCAACCACCCGATTGGTCTCTTGATTTTGAGATGATGTGCGATGCTTCTGATTTTGCTGTCAGTGCTGTTTTAGGCCAGCGTCGGGAAAAACAACCCTTTGTCATATACTATGCTAGCAAGACGTTGAATGAGGCTCAGTGCAATTACACTGTCACCGAAAAAGAACTGCTAGTAGTAGTATTCGTGTTGGATAAATTCAGATCATATTTATTAGGGTCCAAAGTCATCACTTTCACTGACCACTCTGCCCTCTGGCATTTGCTAGCAAAGAAGGATGCCAAACCACAGCTCATCAGATGGATCCTTCTATTGCAGGAATTTGATATCGAAATCCATGACAAAGCCAGAAAGAAGAATGTTGTGGCTGATCACCTATCTAGACTGGACCCAGGCCACATCCCTTATTCCCTGCCTATCCACGAGCACTTTCCGGATGAATCTCTTTTGGCAGTTCATTCTGTTGAGTTCCCCTGGTACGTAGATATCGCGAACTACCTTGCCGTAGGCAAGATTCTCGCGAACCTATTTAAGGACCAAAAACTCAAATTCATTGCGGAGGCCAAATTCTACCTCTGGGATGACCCACTTCTCTTCTGCATTGGAGCGGATCAGATTATTTGAAGATGCATCCTGGATTCTGAGATCCCCAGTGTGTTATCTTTTTGCCACAATGATGCTTGTGGTGGTCATTTCTCGGGATGAAAAACCACTGCAAAAATTTTGCAGTCGGGATTTTTCTGGCCAACTATTTTCAGAGATACACACGAATATGCCCAACACTGCAAACGATGCCAGTCGGTCGGTTCTATGACCAGGAGAGACATGATGCCACTCCAGCCCATCATGGTCGTAGAAGTGTTCGACATCTGGGGCATCGATTTTATGGGCCCTTTTCCAAACTTGCATGGCTTTGAGTACATATTACTAGCCATCAACTATGTCTCAAAGTGGGTCGAGGCCATCCCGGTGAGACAGGCTGATCAAAAGACCATCATTTCTTTCGTATGACAGTACATCTTCACGAGATTCGAATACCTCATGCTCTGATTAGCGATGGGGGAAGCCACTTCATCCACGCCCATTTCAGGTCATTATTAAAGAAATATGGGGTACATCACAGTATAGCCACCCCGTATTGCCCGCAGACCAATGGGCAGGCTAAAGTGTCTAATCGTCAGATCAAGCTAATTCTCCAGAAGTCGGTTAGACCAAACTGGAAGGATTGGTCCGATAAATTAGTTGATGCACTCTGGGCATATCGGACCGCATACAAGGCCCCACTTGGAATGTCACCATATCGCATGGTATATGGCAAGGCTTATCACCTTCATGTAGAGTTGGAACACCACTCCTTTTAGGCGGTGCGAATATGTAACCTTGACCTCGATGCAGGAGGTCAAGAGCGGAAACTCCAGCTCAGCGAATTAGAAGAGATCTAGTGGGAGGCCTATGAGAATGCATTGATATACAAGGAAAAGACCAAGGCCTTTCATGACTGCCACATCCGGAGGAAAGCATTCACGGCCAACCGACAAGTCTGGTTGTTTGATTCACGATTAAAACTGTTCGCAGGGAAGCTCAAGTCCAAGTGGACTAGCCCATATGTTGTGATTCAGCCATATCCTAATGGGGCAGTCCAGATCAGGGACCTAAAATTTGGGCATATATCTATGGTAAATGGCCAGCGCCTCAAGCCATTTTTGGCCCAGGAACCTCCTCCACCTGACGAGATTGTTCATCTTATTGAGGACGTGTGATTGAATTCTCGCCTAGCTGGAGGCATTAAACTCAGCACATATAGATAGCATATCCCACATTCCACCATCATCTATACATAACCATTTTTATATATAGCATATTTTTCTTTTAACATATTTTCTTTCTGCATATTGCGTACTGACAAGTTGGCCGATGCTGAATATATAATTTCAGGAGCAATTACAGGTGATTTCTACCCATTCTCTCCCTGTTGTATTTATTTTCTTTTATATTCATGCATGAGAACATGCAAGGACTTAGGCATGGGGGGGTAGATACAATAAAACTGAAAATTTTTATGCCAACATTTAGGAAAACCTCAGAGCTACATGTAAAACGTACTTTAGGACTCTAGATAAAAGAATAACCGACTCCACCTCCAATGCTCACATTGGAGCTAGAAATCGTTCGCAACAGCCATTCTGACTCACCCTCTCACCTCTTGTTCTAAATTTTGGGTCAAGCTGAATGTAACCCGAAAGGGAAAATTTTATGAAGTACGAATATAAGAGGTTAATTGTTTATAGCATATATACATATTGCATTCATGGATAAGATTATTTTATTAAGAGAATGCATTAGGGATTTTATCCTCTAGTTGATTCCTGTAATCTGGAATCCAGTACAACTTTTCACACACACGTAGAATTTGCAATGGATTCACGGTGAAGGCTAATAAACGTCTTTAGTCTATCTAGAAGAAGCAGTGCTTTTTTGCCTAAACCCCTGGATAGTGTTTTAGGAGTCAGGTAGATTTTCCTCCAAAAATCCACCAAATAGTGTGAGATGAGAGTAGAGTGTACTGGTGCTCTAAGGATAGTGCACGGAATCTAGAATCTTAGATAATTAGGTGATGATACTCTAAGATTAGACACAGTTTTCGCTCTTGGTTCCTGCGTATACATTTTGTGTGAAATTGTGAGAGCCACCAAATAAGGCAAATATGTGGAGAGCGAGTTTTCATAAAACTAGGGCTAAGGTGGATGGTTACGACCTTTCTTTATGGAAACCTCGGCTGAAGGAGGGTATTGATGCCAAGGTCAGAAATACACCATCCTATGCGTCTCTCCCGGTGCCATGAGTAGGCACTTCCACCAAATAAGCCACCCAATGTCTCTTGAGTACCACCAATCTTTGATAATGCCTCCTCAATAAAGTTCATGGATGTATGCTAGTTGTGTTATGTTGAAAAAGAAAAAAAAAAGAAAGAGAAAAAAAAATGAAAAAAAATGATAAAAAGAAAGAAAAATTGAAAAAAATTAGAAAAAGAAGAAAAAACAAAGAAAAAAGAGTGAATATTTAGTTTAGTTGCATTGAGGTAATACCACCAAATAAACTTGAGATCCACCAAATATGGCCTTAACCCACCTTTCTTGTGTTTTTGACCGCTCGAATACTGGCTGAGGAATTCCGACTTAATGTTAGGGTTATGGAAACTCAATTAAAGTGTTAATGCCAAGTGAGACCACCAAATACAGATCATATATGTGAATCTGGTGAGGTTGTGAGCTCTAAGAAAAAGAAAGAAAAGAAAAAGAAAAAGTGTAAGGGAGAATGAATACAAAGGAATCAAAAGAGAGCATAGGTTTTCTTGTCTTTCTCTGAGTTAAGTTACTTAGTAATCCGGGAATCTAGATTCTGCAGTACTAGTCTCTATGTAGCACCAAGTGAGAGTGAGCCACCAAATATATAATCTTTTCCCTTAGAGATTCTCTACCTAAGCCTAAAGCTGGGGTGGAATTCATAGAATATCTTGAATACCCCAAGGGAAGAAGTCCGCCTATCATGCTAGAATTTTACTAGGGGTCAAGTACAGGCTTTAGAGTGAATTTGTTTTTCACTCGAACCCGTTGCAAAAGCTACATAGCTGCACTTTCACGATTGACTAGATTTCTAGAGCATAAGATGAAAACAAAAAGGAGAAAAATCCCTATGCATACACTTGATAAAATAATCAATCCCTTAGGGGCCCTGCTGTAAATAATTTAGTCTTGCATTTGCTAGGGACTAGCAAGATTTAGGTATGGGGGTATGATTGCGCAACAATCATAGGTCTTAATTGACCTAAATTAGGTTAGGACTTAGCATAAGTTAGGGTAATCTATGCATGCATAAGCATTATCTGCATCTTTACTGCTTTCCTATACCTATGCATAAAATAATGTTATAATGTGTTGATTAAGTGCATTATGTCAATTGCAGGCAATAAGCTGATCTGGAGCTAGATCTAGAGCTGGATCTGAAGTTGGATCAGGAATAATCGGTGTTGCAGCAGGAATGGAGCAGACGACTTAGATTAGATATAGGGAATAATGATGTAAGGGAGTTAAGGTATGCTATTCTATTAAGTAGGAATAAAGCAGTAAAATGTGAAGAGCTTAGGTCCATCCTAGCCCTAGGATAGCCTAGAGACTTACCCCAAGCCTTAGCCACCCTTAGATTAGGTCACCACACCCTAGGAAACCCTAAAACCCTAGTTCCAACCCTTATCTGGACATCTAAATAAGTTATAGGATGTCCAGAACCCTTAGCCAACTCCTGCACACCTCAAACCCACTTCAGCAGTGTAATTGGATGTCCAGACACTGTCAGTCGTCCAATTTCTGTAGAATACCCAAAACAAAACCTAGAATTCTCCCTGACTCTGATTGGACGTTTAGACAACAAGTTTGGACTTCTGAGTTTTGAGTATAAGATGTCTGATTCCATTTTTGGACGTCTGGAACTACTCTCCAGTTCCTGTTTTGAGATTCAAGCCTTGATCTTGGATCTCTAGCTCCCTAGACCCAATTCCAACCCCATAGGAACCAAAGTTAAGGTACCTTAACCCTAGTACACCACCTATTGACCTCCCTAAGGACCTAATTAGGTCCTCACCAAACCCAATTGACTTAGATCATAGTCAATTACCATTACCTAAGTCAATTGGACTCATTGAGTCCAATTGAGCTCAAATCTCAACCCACACAAGTCTAATTGGATTTAGTGAGAGTCTAATTGACCTAAGCCTAACCAAATTGAGTTATTTCACACTCAATTAGGTTCACACTCATTCAATTAAACTTGGGTTAAGTTTAATTGCAATTTCCCCTTAGCAATTAGGGTTTGCAACCCTAATTCAAGGCATACACCTATCCAAACCCCTTAGGACCTAACCTAGACCTCTTAGCCACCTAGGGCATGACCACACACACACACACACATTCAGGAACTTCCACACATCTGGAGTTCTCTAGAACTCTCTTGAAGTGGCGCCACTCTTGGTTGCTAAATTTAGCAACCAAGAGCCATTCAAGTCTTAGATCCACAAATGGTGGATCTAAGAACCACCTCTCTCTCTCTTGGCTGGCCACTCTTGGGAATCTCTCTAGAGAGTTCCAAACTTCTTTAGAGAGACTCCCTTAGGTCTATAGAAAGACCTAAGGGGTGGCCATTTGCACCCATCCATTTCCTTGGCATTCATTCCACTTAGGCTAGCCACTTTCATCTCCACTCCACCTCCACGAGGAGACCACCATGGAGGCCACCATGTCCATGCTAGGATGCTGGATCATCTCCCCAACCTCTCTCCAAGGGTCAACCTAAGCACCATTGGCCGCCCCTCCTTCTTCTCTCAGCCACTCAAAGGCCATCGGAGACCACCTCCGAATGCCCTTCCTTTTACTACCAGATTAGTAACTTTCTACTAGATTAGTCACTTAGCTCTTCGTAGTTTTACTACTTCTATTTACTGCTTAGTTGTATAGCTCTTTATTCTCCCCCAATGATGCATGCAAAATCCCCCCATAGATTCCTGTATGCGATCATTTTCTGTTAGCTAGATTTACATTTTCAAGCATTCTTGTACAAGCTTTCCTCTACATTCCATGTTGCAAAAACTTCTCTGAATGAATGAATAAAAGATATATTTTTATACATATCTCTATGTTTGAAATCACCATGAGCTTATTGGTTGCCATCTTTTTTGTGTGATTCAAGTTGCCTGTCTTTCACTTATATATATTTGGCAACAAGCATGTCGGTTCCGAAAAATATAGAAGATCTAACTATAAATGTATTTTCTATAAACAGCCACCACATCACTAGAATTGTGCGCACCGAAACTCACACTTTCACCTTTGTGATCTATTTAACACACACGCACATAATCAGAATTCACAATAGAAGTGGCGAAACTTTAATACGAAGATTGGAAACCGGCGTGCGATTTTAAATAAAGTGGAGTGATAAAAGATCGATTTCAGATTTGAACAAACGCCTCCCAGAGATAAACAACCGAGACTCAAAGTCTCGTTACTTTTACAAAATCATTTTTTTGATGAAGGTTTTTGCGCGACTATACTACGATTTCCGACGACTTTAAAATGTGCAAAAATGCCTTCCGTCACCCGCCACCTTTTAGAAGTGCATGCTTGCCATATTCCCAGATATGGTAGATGAATACCTTGAAGTCTTTATGGATGACTTCTCGGTATTTGGGGAATCTTTTGATGATTGCCTCTTGCACTTGGTCCAGATCCTTAGGCGTTGAACCGATGTGAATTTGGTTATTTCTTGGGAAAAGAGCCACTTCACACTTCTTAAGGGAATTGTTCTGGGTCATCTTGTTTCAGAAAATGACATCTAGGTTGATTGAGCCAAGGTTAATTTAATCTCCAAACTACCCATGCCTAGCTCGGTCAAGGACATCCACTCTTTTCTAAGGCACGTCGATTTTTACCATCGATTCATTCCCGATTTCTCAAAAATCACGTGCCCCCTGACTAATCTGTTGTCAAAGGATGTCCCCTTCTAAATCACCGAGGAGTGCACACATGCATTTGAGAGCCTACGTGATCAGGTCACCCAAGCACCTATCCTACAATCCTCTGATTGGTCTCAGCCCTTCGAGATCATGTGCGATGCATCTGACTATGTAGTGGGTGCGGTACTTGGGTAGAAAATAGATGGGAAACCCATGGTCATCTACTATGCTAGCAAGACACTTGACAAGGCTCAGCGTAACTATACAGTTACTGAGAAAGAGTTGCTAGCCGTAGTCTTTGACCTAGAAAGATTTTGTTCATATCTCTTAGGTTCCTGTGTTATTATATACTCAGATTGATAAGCTCATATTTTTAAGCTAATTAAATGTCTAAATGCCTAAACATTAAGGTAACACATCCATTTATTTAGCATGCATTAGGATGTAAATAGATTAATTTATATTTTTTACTTAATTACATAATTCATGCATTGCATTCATAAGTAAAGGCATTTGGAATTGACTTAGAATGGCATGTAATTAGACATTACATGCATTGTTTTAATTAACATAGAACTTAAGGATTTGTGCATAAATAATCTTGATATTTTATTTTATTAATCTTCTCCTTCTTCTGCAGGTAATCGCTCCACTTCCTCCTCCCACCAGTTTGGATTTCAAATCCTTGTAGCCACCGCTACAAAGGAGGAGGAATGACTTCCATTCACCGCAGGCCACCACCCCATACCATCACTGTGTAGAGCGTCAAGCTCCTACCCACTTCACCACCGTGGGCCTCCACCGCAGCTAGAACTTTGCTATTGTGGGCGTGTGGGGTGACAGCCCGCACCGCCACACGCTGAGTCTCGCAATCCATCACCGTGCTTCTTCTTCACTTGCTTCATCACAGTGACTCACACACTCAACCAACCCATCACCACCACTTGTAGAATACCACGCCCACTCCTCGCAACCATCCAGGCCGTTGCTACACGCGCGCCATGCATAGCTATTCATGCACGCAAGCTCCTACAATGAGCGTCACCTTCTCCCTACCATGCCTCCGCCCACGTGCACTAGAGGCCATGCACAAACCAACACACACGCCTGCAGTACGCATTTCCCTACGCTCCCCCGTGCCTCCAACGCCTCCACCACACCTGCAGCAGCGCTGCGCCATAGCTTGTAGGCATGTAGCCCTCCAACAGCACTACACCACAGCTCACACACGCAATCCAGTGCACACGCCCTCTTCTTCTTCTTTTTCCAATTCTTCAACTTGCTTGCAACATCCCGAAGGAACCCAAAGCCATCACTTGCCACCTCCACGCAACCACCACCGTCGACCACCATCTTCACTGCCAACACCACTAGAGCTCTCCTAGCAACCCTCCTCGGCCACACGGATGCCTAGCAACGCAGCCACCTATGCGCACACGTTGTAGGCCGATGCACGACCGCCGGCCTCCCTGCCTGTAAATGCCTACCGTCGGCCACCTTTGTCCACACCTCCTATGCCATCACAAAGGCCTCGCTCCAGCTGACCTTTTCCTAGAGTAGCTCCTCGACTGAAACTCTCTCCTGTGAGCAAGGAGGAGAGAGAAAAAATCCCCTATTTTTGTTTGCATTATAATTTACAGGAATTGCCATTGTCAAAAGTCATTTTTTTGATTTCTTAGATTAATTAAATTGAGGTGAAATTACAGCTTTATGCTTATTCTTCTATATAATTGTTAAGCCCTTATGATTCATCTCAATGTGAATTACATTTAAATTTGAATTACATTTTATTATGCATGCAAGTGAAAAGTACATGATATACCCTTGCACATGAACTATTTTCTTACGTGAAAGTTATGTCAACAACCCTTGACTTCTCCATAAATTTAAGGTTTACATTCAGAGCGACATATGCATTGTTTGATTTGATGAATATTTTTGTGAACTCAATTTCTACCTAATTGTGATTTTAAAAGGCCTCTGCCTCCTTGTGGATATGACCCGCTCTCCTATGAGTGGTTTATTTTAATTATTTTGTTAAGCAATTTTCCACCACTTTGATACTAAAACAAGACGTCATTTTATTTGTGAAACTTAATTGAAAGCGAAAACTGACTTATCAAATGGCGTCGTTGCTGGGGAGGCAACAGGCTTAATTAAATTGAATTCATTCATTTATTTACATTGATTCAAATTTTTTGAAGCACATTTACTTTGTATCTTGTTGTTCTGGTGCGAGTGAATATGTTTTGTGACACATTCTACGACTCGCCATCACACCAGCCATCGTGAGAGGAAACCCTTGACGTCACAAGAGGAGAAATTGTTCAAGCCACCTTGTAAGGAACCAGTTTGCCAGGAGAGGCAGGATGAGGACATGACGATCATCTCTGCACATTTAGTCTTTGATTTGATTAGAGTAGGATTAAGAGTTTAGACTTCATTTTCCTTGCACATTTTCATTTGAGAACCTTGTTCTGGGGTATAGTTGAGGGGTTTGTTCCCTGACTTTCTTTTAGGCTCGTGTTCGGTAACTTTCGGGAGCCTATTCCCTTTTCTTTAGATCTAAGTTTTCTTTTGTGGGTTGTTTATCCTTAATTTGTTTGTGCATAAGTAGTTAAAAATAATAATAATAATAAATGAGCTACCTACCTTAAGATGACCATTTAGGTGTGAATGAGTAGCCTCTAGATTTTATTTATTTGCATTCATCTTGCATTGCTTATTTCTGGAGGGAAGGTACATCCTCTTTCTTTGCATTTTATATTGTTCACGCATGTGCATTTGGATTTAATTGCAAGACCACCTAATTGAATTGAAAAGATCTAACAAGTGGTCACATATTTTCTTGAAAAAGGACTTTAAGTTAAGGAGGAACACTAAAAACCAAGAACTTGAGCTGAAAACTTGTCGTGCGTTTCAAAATTCAACTCAAATCTTTTACGGTGTATGCACACTCATTTTCTCTTTGTACCAAAGCATGCACTTAGACACTCCTAGGTCTTGGAATTACTAGGACAAGAGCCCTCCTACTGTTGGATTCTGAAGTGTTTAGAACTTGAGATCAAAGGTTTTGTAACTCCAAAGGGTGGAAGACCCTGTCACAGATTTTTGGGGGTAGTTAAGAAGCACCACGAAAGCACAGCTTAAAAGGAAGGCTTAGGCCTACTTGCATCCCTCGATCTTCCATGCTTGGAGTTGCTCTAAAATTTGAGATTTAGGGAAGAACACCTAAGCTCCAACTAGGTCGTTTTAGGCATTTCGTAGGTCGACAATAGTCATGTAATTGATTGGGCAACTTGCTTTGTCACCTACAACTAGAATTAAAGTCAAAAGCCTAAATTTGTAAAGACCTATCAAGTCCTTTTGAATTGTGTTTATAGTGCATGCTTGGTAGGAAATCTCTTAGGAGACAACTTGTGTTTGATCTTGAACCTGAAAGAATCTTAAGGAACCTCCCAAAGGAAGTAATGGCTGGTCAAAGGAGCCTTAAGGAATATTTCATTCCGACCAATCAACCTGGCCCTTCACTACGTAGACCTGAAGGGGACAATCCTTATGAGATCAAAAGTAGTACCATATCTTTGCTGCCCTCCTTTTATGGTACTGCTAGGGAAGACACTTACAGGTATAAAGGGGAATTCACTGAGGTCTGTTCCATCGTGAGGCTGCAGGGCATTACTGATGACGCCCAAATGCGGACCCTCTTTCCTTTCTCTCTCAAGGACAAGGCCAAGTATTGGTACAATACCCATTATGATATTAACATTTGGGATGCCCTGAACAAGGAGTTTCTGAAGAAGTACTTCCCCATGAGTAAAACAAATCACTTTAGGAGGGAAATTGCGAGTTTTGTTCAAAAGGATGGGGAAGCTTTCCATGATGCATAGGATCACTTTAATGACCTTTTGAGACTTTGCCCATATCACCAGGTGCCCAAGTTGCAACTGGTTGAAAGGTTCTACACTGGACTTAATGATTTGCACAGGCAGACTATGGATGGTGCCTGTGTAGGAACCTTTCTATCTAAGACTGAGGATGAAGCTTGGAACCTTTTTGATACTTTGAGTGAGAATTCTATTCATTTGAATTTTGCCTACTTGTATAGAAAACCCACTCTCATGCAAAGGAGTTGGAGGCAAATGAGGCTAGGGACACCCAGAATTTAGCCTATCAGATCCAAATGTTGAATCAAAATATGGAGAGGCTTATGTCGAGCCTAAGCCAATTCACATCTAGTACCTCCACATCCCAAGCTTCAAAATGCTCCATTTTCCAAGGCAATATGCACACCATTGTGGATTGCCATTTGGCCTCCCAATTCTTTGAGCTTGTACGGGCGAATCTGAATTCCACTCAAGGGTTCCGTCCTAGACCTCGTAACGACCCTTTTTCCAACACTTATAATGAGGGATGGAGGAACCACCCAAACTTTTCATGGAGAGAGGGGAATGTCTCAAATTCAGGGAATTATAAACCACAACCCTTTTAAAACCAACAAATGAACCAACCAAAGAACTCTGAGATGGATGAATTGATAGCAATGTTGAGAATTATGCAAGAAAGTCAAAGTGCCATCATCAAATCTCATGACAAGGCTATACATGAAATGAAATCGCAAATAGGACGCCTTGTTCAGGCCGTTAGATAGAGGGAAACTAGGAAGCTTCCCAGTGCTGCTGAGGAGAATCCTAAAGGAAAAGGGATTGTCTTTAGGGAGCATGCCCAGGCTATGACTATTCCGAGGATTGGGAAAGAAATTTCCAAACCCAATGCTCCTATAGTCTCACCTTCTAAAAAACCATCCACCCCGACATTCACCTCCACCGGAGAAGACTTGCCCAACTCTCCTCCACTTGAAATCACCTCACCGGTTGCCCTCGTTCTAGCCCTTACTCGACATGACAACCCTTCCACCCAGAAATTGAGAGTGCCCTTTCCAAAGTTCTTATGCACCTCTGGGTAGACTTCTACTGGCTCATCTGGAGCCAAAGATAAGATGGATGAGATCAGGGAAACTTTCAAGCAAGTGCAGATTAACCTACCTTTGCTTGAGGCTATTAGGCAGATTTCGTCTTATGCCCACTTCATAAAGGACCTGTGCACAAAAAAGCGGCAATCTAGGAAACAGGTCCAATCAAAAGTTGTCCTGCCTGATTCCATTAGCTCAATAGTTCAACATGGCACACCCTTGAAACTTAAAGACCCAGGAGCCCTGTACATCTCAGTGGTTATTGGTGACTTACAGATTGATGAGCCTCTACTTGATTTGGGTGTGGGGGTGAACATCCTTCTGAGCTACGTGTATGAACAACTTGGGGGAGGCAGTGTAAAGTCGATCCCGGTAATCCTCCAAGTTGTTGATCGATCACTCAAGACACCTGGGGGAATTCTGGAAGATGTCCTCGTGAGAGTGGAGGATTTCTTCTTCCCCGTTGACTTCTTAGTTTTGGACATTGACCCTACCAACAAGCCAACCAAGCCCTCCATCATTTTGGGCCGCCCCTTCCTTGCAACTTCGCATGCTTCAATCAATTGCAATACTAGGGCATTAAAAATGGGCTTTGGGAATAGGAAAATTTGGCTTAATATGTTTGATGCTTATAAACAAGTCAGGCTTGAGGATTGTTCCGAAGTTGAGGTGATAGATGACCTGATGGAAGAGACAACCCCTGCAATGTTATGTGATGACCCCCTTCAGCATGTCATGCTAAATGAGCATTCCCATCTCTTGGAGGAATGTGAAGGGGATATACTAGAACTTGAAAGGTTGCAGGGTGTTTCTGCTGAGTCTCTTTCCCCATCATCTCTGCCCAAGGTAGATTTGCTACCTGAGATGGGGACATCTATTATGAAACCCTCAACCATACAAGCCCCCGACCTTGAGTTGAAATTCCTCCCAGACACTCTCGAGTATGTCTTCCTAGGTGCCAATTATATGCTCCCCGTTATCATTTCGGCTATGCTATTTGAGGCACAGGAGGGAGCCCTAATTGAATGCTTGTCTAGGCACAAGGAAGCTTTTGCTTGGAGCATTGCTGACATTAAGGGTATAGACTCTACACTCTTCATGCACCACATTTATACTGATGATTCCATCAACCCATTTAGGGACATGCAGAGATGTCTTAACCCTAATATGAGGGAGGTGGTTAAAAAGGAAATCCTGACGTGGTTGGATGCTGGGATCATATATCCCATTACAGATAGTAAATGGGTAAGTCCTATTCATGTGTTGCCAAAGAAGGCAGGCTTTACTGTGGAATTTAATGACCAAGGTGAACAACTTGTGACTAGACCCTCAACTGGATGGAGGGTCTGTATTGATTACCACAAGTTGAACATCGCTACCCAGAAGGATCACTTTCCCTTGCCTTTTATTGACCAAATTCTTGAAAAATTGGTAGGGAATAAGTATTATTGCTTTCTCGATGGATATTCTGGGTACAATCACGTTGCAGTCTTCCCTGATGACCAGGAGAAGATGACTTTCACGAGTCCTTACGGTACCTTTGCATTCAAACGTATGCTGTTTGGACTCTGTAATGCTCCTACAACCTTCCAGCGGTGTACGATGTCCATTTTCTTGGACATGATTGATGAGTGTGTTGAAGTGTTTATGGATGACTTCTCCATTTATGGCTCATTTTTTGACCAATGCCTCCTGCACCTAGAGAATGTGCTGAGGCAATGTAAGGTGATTAGTTTAGTCCTCAGCTGCGAGAAAAGCCACTTCATGGTACAGAAAGGAATTGTACTTGGACATGTGTCTATGAGAGGCTTGGAAGTAGATAAATTCAAGGTTGATTCTATTTCCAAACTTCCACCGGCCACAAATTCAAATAGATTAGATCCTTTCTGGGCCATGCTGGCTTTTATAGCGCTTTATTAAAAATTTCAATAAAATTTCTAGTCCACTTTGTGATCTATTGGTGAAGGTATCTTCATTCAATTTTGATTCAAAGTATGCTAAGGCCTTTCAAACTCTGAAGGAGGCCTTATCTCTATGCCTATTCTCTAAGCTCCTGATTGGACACTCCCATTTGAGCTGATGTGTGATGCTTTGGATTATGCAGTGGGAGTAGTCCTTGGACAAAGGGTTGAGGGAAGACCTCATGTGCTGCACTATGCCAGCAAGACTTTAACCAAACCACAGCAAAACTACACCATCACTGAAAAGGAATTACTTGCTGTAGTTTTTGCTCTGGAGAAGTTTAGATCTTATCTTCTTGGATCTAAGGTGGTTATTTTCACTAATCATGTGGTAGTGAAACATCTCATTGCCAAGAAGGATTCTAAGCCATGTCTGATTAGGTGGATCCTGCTCCTTCAAGAATTTGATTTGGAGATGCGTGAAAAGAAAAGAGTAGAAAATGTTGTGGCTGACCACCTGCCTCGCTTCCACTTGATGACTCTCCATCTGGAGACATCTGCGAGACATTTCTCGATGAAACCCTGATGGTGGTAACACCGACTTCACCTTGGTATGCTGATACCATCAATTACTTGGTCACTAGAGAGACTCCTGGTTCTTGGGATGAGCAGAAAAGAAAGAGATTCATTTCCCAAGCTAGATACTTTCATTGGGAACAACCTGAATTATTTAGAATTGGACAAGACCAAGTACTAAGACGATGTGTGCCTGAAGAGGAACAACAAAGTGTGCTAAGTTTTTGCCATGAACTTCATTATGGAGAACACTTTGGTGCTAAGAAAACTACTTTCAAGGTTCTCTAGTCCGATTTTTGGTGGCCTTCGTTATTTAAGGATTCTCATAACTTTATTAAGGCCTGTATTAGATGTCAGCGGATTGGAACGATTAGGAAGAGGAATGAGATGCCTCAACACCCCAGTCAATCTGTTGAAATTTTTGATGTTTGGGGAATTGACTTTATGGGCCCCTTCCCTTCGTTCCATGGTTATGAATATATCTTGGTGACAGTTGATTATATCTCTAAATGGATAGAGGCCATTCCTACACGCACAAATGACCACTCTGTGGTCTTGAAATTTGTGAAGGCCAATATCATATCTCATTTGGGCTACCCTAAGACCATTATAAGTGATGGGGACCTCATTTTCAGAACCACCACTTCAATCGGCTACTCAGGAGTCTGGAAGTGACTCACAAGGTCGCTACCCCTTATCATCCTTAGATGAGTGGCCAGGTTGAAGTGTCGAATAGGGAGATAAAGAACATTTTAGAAAAGTTTGTTAGACCTAATAGGAAGGACTGGTCCTAAAAGCTCGATGATGCTTTGTGGGTGTATCGAACGACCTATAAGACCCCTTTGGGTACATCTCCCTTTCAGATTGTGTACGGGAAAGCGTACCGTTTACCTATTGAGCTGGAACATAAGGCACTTTGGGCTATTCGAAGTATCAACATGGATTTAGAAAAGGTGCGTAAGGCACGACTTCTAGAATTAAGTGAGCTTGGGGAGCTAAGGAATGATGCTTATGACACCCCTCAAGCTTATAAAGAGAGAACTAAGGTCTTGCATGATAAGTACATCCTTAGAAAGACATCCAAGCCCAACCAACAAGTCTGGTTTTTCAATTCCGGACTTAAGCTTTTTGCAGGGAAATTGAAATCTCGTTGCGATGGGCCTTACATAATCACTAAAGTGTTTCCACATGGAGCTGTGGAGATCAAGAGCCCTTCCTCTTTGGCAACTCCCTTTATCGTCAATGGCCAATGGTTAAAACCATACATTACTTTGGATGGCCATCTGGTTGACGAGGTCACTCTTGAGGAGCCTTAGCACTTGTCATTCTCCACCTCAGGTAATATCTTCCTTTAACTGTTTTGTTTCCAATGAGGACATTGTTTGAACTAGGCATGGGAGGATAGGACCTGAGGCATCTGTTTATAGCATGTCTACATTTTGCATTCATCCATGCATATTGCGTTCAAAAGAAAAAAAAGAAAAAAGAAAAACATTTTGCATTATTAAGCTTAACTGGTTGGGCCCTGCATTCTTAAGCAGACCAAAACTTTAGGTTAGACTAAGTTGACTCTAGGTGTTGAACTTTAGAAGCTAAGTGAGTTACTAGCTTTAGACCTTTAGGGTCCTTTGTGTACTTAAAAACTTAAGTAGGAGTTAAGTTGCGGACCATTCCTCAAGAGGTTGAGGAAGGAAATCTAGGGATTGAGTTAAAGGATGGGTAGTACTTGGTATCTTTTTCTACCTTTTGGTTTATGGGTCCTCGTAACCTAAGCATCCACATTTCACACACACTTGGTCTTGTGTAAATAGTGATCACCCTAATTCATTTCTTAAAGAAAAATTGGTTCTCTTAGTTTTGACTTAGGAGAAGCTTGAAAACATAATTTGATTAGAAGAGTTCTTGTCGCAGGAGAGGTGGAGTACATACTCACCTTGAGGATGCGATGATAACATGTCTCCTTGGTGCTTGTCTCTTAGGATATCCATCCTATTGGGGGCATGTAAGTGCATTGTGCGGTTCAGGTACCATGGGAGGCCCTATCTCGAAGTGCCGATTGCCACAAGCCTGAATTTGCTTAAGAAATCCATGGGCGATACTATCTTGAAGTGTCGATTGCCAGGAGTTATTGGGGTCACTATGGGCAGTGCTATCTCGAAGCATCGAAAGCCAAGAACCCTTCGAGGTTCGGTGATGGGAACAATGAATCTAACACAGACCATGTTGATGGTTGATCCAAGGTTAGACTTAGAGGAACCAAACAAATATATATATATTACAAAGAACAAAAAATACTCGCTTTCTAGGTTGGCAATCATACCAACCTCAAATAACTCAGACCAATGCACAAGCATGGATGCTTTAATCTCTGGGACAAATAAACCCTGGGGTAGAGTTAGAAATCAAGGAAACTTGTGCCTGCAACTCGTCTTTCGCCAACCTAGTCTGTAACTTAGCAACTGCTTGGGAACCTTAGGTTTAAAGTCTAAACTTAACATGCTTCTAAATCTAAAGGAAGACCGATTGGGTTGGCTAGTCTACTTGGAGTGGTAGGTTATTGCTTGGATTTACTAGGGACTAACAAAAATTGGGCATGTGGGCATTTGATAAGCTCATATTTGTAAGCTAATTAAATGTCTAAATGCCTAAACATTAAGGTAACACATCCATTTATTTAGCATGCATTAGGAAGTAAATAGATTAATTTATACTTTTTACTTAATTACATAATTCATGCATCGCATTCATAAGTAAAGGCATTTGGAATTGACTTAGAATGGCATGTAATTAGGCATTACATGCTTTGTTTTAATTAACATAGAACTTAAGGATTTGTGCATAAATAATCCGAATATTCTACTTTATTAATCTTCTCCTTCTTTTGTAGGTAACTGCTCCACTTCCTCCTCCTATGCCCATTCAATCTTCACAGCTGCCAGCATTCACTCAACGGAAAGAGTGGATCTCCTCCTACCTGTTTGGATTTCAAATCCTTGTAGCCATAGCTACAAAGGAGGAGGAACCACTGCCATTCACTGCAGGCCACCACCATGTACCATCACTGTGCAGAGCATCAAGCTCCTACCCACTTCACCACCGTGGGCCTCCACTGCGGTAAGAACTTGCTAATGTGGGTATGCAGGGTGATAGCCCACACTGTCGTCCGTTGAGTCTTGCAATCTATCATCATGCTTCTTCTTCACCTACTCCATCATAGTGCCTCACACACTCAACCAACCCATCACCACCACTTGCAGCATACCACACCCACGCATCACAACCATCCAGGCCGTCACTACACGTGTGCCACACGTAGCCATTCATGCGCATAAGCTCTTCCAATGAGCGTTACCTTCTCCTCGCCACACCTCTGCTCACGTGCAGCAGAGGCCACATGAAAACCAGCACACACACCTCCAGTGCGTGTTTCTCTGCACTCCTCCGCACCTTCAGCACCTCCGCCGCACCCATAGCAGCGCTGTGCTACAGCCCACGCGCGTGTAGCCCTCCAGCAACACTGTACCACAGCCCACACGAGAAATCCAGTGTACACACCCTCATCTTCTTCTTCTTTTTCCTCTTCTTCTTCAATCTACCTGCAACTTTTCAAAGGAACCCAAAGCCATCACTTGCCACCTCCATGCAACCACCACTATCGACCACCATCTTCACCGCCAACACCACCGGAGTTCTCCTAGCAACCACATGAAGTATGAGCGTGTTTAATAGAAAGTCCTCACATTCCCACTCGCACACGGGGGTACATGAAGCTTAATCCAGTAGCAAAGACTTAGAGATAGTAGCTAGTCAACTAGATAAAGTGGGCTTAATCGGGAAGAAAGTAGATGAAGTATGGAAATTTCTCTCAAAACCCTCATCTTCTTCTTCTCAGTCACCAGCACAAAACACTTCTTCTCAGTTTCCCACAGGGAGGGAAACTGTGAATAACCTTTCTGTAACACAAACTGCATTACCGGATTTTCCATTTCCATATCCTTCACCGGTTGGAGGAACCTTTGTTCCTCCCTACACTGACTTCCCTGCACCTTCTGGAGTTTCGGAGGAGCTCCATGCCATTCACAATGACCATTTCGCATAAACCTACAACCCTAGATGGCGCAATCATCCAAATTTCTCGTGGTCGGGAAATTCACAGAAACCTCCTTTTCAACAACCTTCTGCACCACCATTGCACAACTCGATCCGAGCACCACCTCCACAATCACACGAATATCCACCGCATGCCTACCAGCAACCCCAACCCAGGCCCACCCAATACTCTCAATCTGGGCCTACACGAGATGACCAGTTGGGGTCTATCATGAAAGCTCTTGCTGATATGCAACAATAGAATATTGCTATGCAGCAGAAACAGGACGCGGCCTTAGCTGAGATGAGAGCCCAGCTATCACACTTGACGGAGGCCCGTCAACCACATTCACTCCCATCCCAAGCACAACCCAACCCTAGGAACATACCTGCTCAGAGGTATGTCCAACCTAGACCAGCAATGCAAGACCAAGCACATGACATTTCACAACCAATGCACAACACTGAATTGACAAAATCTTAAGAATATTTGACAATGGAGCCATTGAGATCACTGAAATTGACAAATCTGAACCTTTTATTTTAAATGGACAAAGACTAAAACCTTTCATTGAGCCGCATGATCTCAGACTTGTCAATTCCACCATTTCGCTCCTACATTTTGAACTACCATATAAGTTTTCACCTAGCTGAAGGCGTTAAACTTAAGAAAAAAAACTTACCCTTGTATATAGCTATTTTTCACCTTTCTTACTCTTGCCTTCATTTGTATATAGTGTCTACCCTTGCATTTTGAGCATACTTTCATTGACACACATGTCATGCATTTTACTTCCTAGCCCGACTGTTCACTCTGATCCCAGATCAGACTTAAAATCGTCCGCACAGAGATTTTATCTCCTCATTCCGACTTCCTTCCATCACCCAATCTAGGATAGTGAAAAGTAGAGCATGCATTTGCATCCACCCTATTCATTCAATGAGGACATTGCAACATTTAAGCATGGGGGGGTGTAAATGGTAAACCATTCAAACTGAAATGCAATTGTAGACACACCTATAGTAGATATAGTATTATCAAAAAATTATATACTTAAAAAAATTGAAAAATTTTGAAAAATTTTTGAAAAAAAAAAATTACAAAGCAAAAAGTACAAAAAAATAACAAATCACAAAATTCCAAAAATACAATAAGGGACATGTACTCAATTGTCAAGGAAGGACATTAATTTCAAGAAGGGAGAGAGAAAAAAGATAAAAGATAAGTGTTTAACTATGATCTTCTAGCTGAAAACAAAAAAAATAGAATAAGTGTCTATGGACATTCAACCGTTACTGGTTTGACCTGCCAGGCCATAAAAGCTTGATACAAGCTTGGGCTTAATACACTTCGAGCCTTGACAAGATAGACCACAGTCTCTCCTAACTTCAAGACATGTTCTTGTACCTGAGTCACCAGTACAGGATTCGTTGGTTTGCTTTGACTTAGGAGTCTAAGTAACCTTGGCTTACACTACACAATGTCAAGAAAGACCACTTGAATCTAAACCTCAACCCTTGTGTTCACTAGGGAAGGTGGA
The DNA here is from genome assembly GCA_037157565.1 of Thalassia testudinum. Lineage (NCBI taxonomy): Eukaryota > Viridiplantae > Streptophyta > Magnoliopsida > Alismatales > Hydrocharitaceae > Thalassia > Thalassia testudinum. Next base: position 89,024,841 of record JAZHRO010000055.1, on the reverse strand, counting down.
GTCCTTACCTGTGCGTGCAGGTAGACTCTTTGTCCTAATCTTTAGTCTTGTGTCTAGGAGAAACTCTTTCCACAAAAAAATTCACCCACCAAATACAGTGCGCTCTACCAAATAAGTTCCGGAGACATACTGTTCAAAAAAAAAAAAAACAAGAAGAAGAAAGAAGTCAAGTATGTTCTCCAAAAGTTTGAGAAAAATAATTGTTCCACCAAAAATGTTTTCAGGGTTCAAAACAAACACCCTGTTTGTCCACCAAAAAAAAAAGAAAATCTTCTCTGAGCCACAAACACAATAAGGGTTGGGTTTGAATACCATCAATTCTTGAGAGTCATCCGAAAACATGAGCTGAAGTTAGGACCAACCTGGACTTAAAAAGAAGTGAAACCCCGGGAGTGAGCTTTAGAATTCACTTGGTTAGTCCTGACTTATCACAAAGCACAGCCATAACCTCATAGCATTCTGAGTCTCTGTAAAACCCCCTGAGTCCTGGAATTCGACTTAAGGTTTAAATATCAAGAGTCCTTGTTGGTTGAGAGATGGTCTATGCCATTTAAGCCTCGAGTTCTGGTAGGTTATCCTAGGTAATAAGGTTCTCACAATGTCCAGAACACAGTTGGTATTGAAAAATTTTTCAGCCTGAAGATCATCATCAAACACTTAAAAACTTTTGAAAGAAGAAAAAGATATCTCTTCACACTTACCTTGCTGATACTCAAATTGCCTTACACTTCAACAGATTGTTTGCTAAGGGACTAGTAAAACGTAAGCATGGGGGTATGATGAGTGGCTACTCATCATGGCTAAAAAGCTGAAATTAAGCTAGACACTAAGTAAAATAATATCAAATTAACAGATAAAAAGGGTTAAATGTGGGAATTAAAGAAAAAGACCTAAAACCTTTACTCTGTGTTAAAACCTCATAATTAGGTCAAAAATGAGATATTCTAAAAGCAAAATACAAATGATGATCCATGCATCAATTGAACACATAAATAAGTTTGAAAAGCCAAATCAGAAGTATAATCGATGTCTTAAATGTTCAATTAAGCACATATAAAAATTTGAAGGCAATTGGACATCATTTAGGTTATGAAATAGATAGTTTACACTTAGGTCCTTCATGCATTACACTTTGACCCTTAAAAACTCATCTTTGGACCTACTTGTAAGCCGCAGGGACCCTTTTGAAAGACTGCAGGGCCCTTCCGGTTGCAGTTCTTCTCACTTATGGGCCTGCACGTAATTTTTATACCCCCTTCGTTCAAGGGTCTTCCTGCAATTTTCCCTTCATTTCAGAGAGAGGCCTGCTGCTCTTCACATGCACTGTAGCGCGCGAAGAACACGGCCAATCTCAGCCGTCCGTCGCTCTTCAGATTTTGATCTGCAGTTGGATTCGAATGGAACTTTCACGCGATTCGGTGCATGTGATCACCTCTCTCCCCAGATCTCATCTGACGGTCAGATCTTGTGCTCAGCTCACTACACGCTCCGCCCCTCACATCCTCACCGCCAGTTGCATTTTGAATATCTTCACCTACGCGGTGATCCCAGCCACTGGGCGTGCTACTTAAGCACCTCAGTGGTGTCGCGCGCAAGGGATCGCTCCCTCCTACACCTCTTAGTGATCAATTCGTCCACTCCAGTCTCTCCTCCCCATCCAGCCTCTTATTTCACAGCCATCGGCTATGAAATCATCACCTTCTCTCGACACTCCTTGTCGCTAAGGACTTCGTAGCACCTGAGGACGACCCTGGAGCCTCACTAGTAGACTCTTCCCTCCGTGGGAGTCATCTTCCTCCTTTCTTCCTCCTTAGCCACCGGCTAAGGACCCATAGGTCTCATTCTTCCTGTTAGATTAGGTTTTTAATTCTGCATAATTAGTTTTAGCTATAGTTAAGTGGTTTAGAGTAGAATTAGCATAATTGTTAATGTTTAATTTTCGTTGTAGGTTAAAGTAGTTGTAGTAATAGAATTAGTTTTAATTCCCCTCCCCTCACCTCCTCTAATTAGTCCAGATCAGAGGGGAAGAATTCATCAAACCATGTTTCAAATTATCTCCCTCTCCATACTTTCATAATTCAGTTCTGATTTTTTTCACGACAGATTTTTTTCATCTTCCACCCACACACTCTGATCCAATTTCAGATCTGGTTGGTTCACAGCCTCAGATCTGAAATTGGCGTCACAAGCACCTAAGGGGCTTCTCACTCACCTCACCTTTGGTCACAAAAGCCCCTGATTTTGGGATGGAATGTTCAACTTGTCAGATTTCTTCTCAATGTGTATTTTAAGGATTTTTCTTGTTGGATTTACTGCCTGATCTGACAAATTGAGTGAAGCTGATTTGAATTTCTTGTTGGCAGGGATTCAGAGAGGATTTCTGGTGACAGAAATCATCTCAGAAGAGCCATACTTAAATCTATTTTGATAAGCCTTGAATGCATTGAATGCAAGTAAGATCTGAGGATAATTACTGTGGTAATTTGAAGTCTGATCTTGCATTCATAAGTTTTTTTTCTATGGATGTCTGGTTTGTCTGATGATTTCCTAACCTAAGGAGTTCTCAATACTCCTTAAGGTTTCAAGAAACTGGGATTTGATCTTATGGTTTTAATTCATTGAATTAATTCTTCCTTCATGCTGTCTATAGCATTAGGAAGAGTTGATTTAGTGATATTTGTGGATTTAATCTGAAATGAAGTTTCTGATGAGGGTTTTTGGGCATCTGAATTGAGACATTTAGTGATTTTCGTAAGAAATTGAACCCTTGTCAGATTTGGGATTTACTTATTTTCTGTTCTGTTGGTTTTGTTTAACTCTGATCCCAGTAAACACAGTAAATTGCTGCATCTTGCAGCTACATATTTCTTTCTTTCCAAACTCTTCCCTTCTCACCATTTGGATTCACCTTTCTTCTCAAATAGCCCATTTGATAGTGGCTTAAGCTGCTAATTAAAGAGAAAACTGAACACCATTCCCTTCTCACCATTTTGACAGTGGCTTAGGCTGCTGTTAGAAAAGAAAAATTGAACACAGTTAACTCTCCCCTTCTCACCCATTTGGACAGTGACTTAAGTAGCAGTTGAAAGAAAAAAATCTGAACAAACCTTAACAATTCTGATAGACAAATATTAACTAACTCTATTAAACTAACTCAGTTAGCTATTCCTTTCTCACATCCTACTGCTGTAGGATTTACAGAAACAACTAAAGATCAAACGAACCAAAAAAACTCTATAAAACTCTAACAAATAGTTATATATTACTCTATACTCCTATAGACATAGGCTATATGTAAATATTAAACTGTATACCACTATATATATATTTGTAAATAGGTAGTATATACATATATAACTGTATAACTAACTATATAAGTATACTATATACTGTAATCTGATTTAAAATAATATAAGTATAGTATTCTATATATAGGCAGTATGTACATAGTATATATTACTCTGTAAGTATATATGTAGTATATCGCATACTGTATAAAATATATATATCTATATATATGTAGATTATAAGTAAATAAAATCCTGTATCTTAATTTAATCTTTTATATATAATAAATAATGAATTTATTCAGTTAACAGTTAAATTGTTAAATTAAATTAGATAAATTAAAAATTTAGGGTTATAATTAAGTTAATTGAACCTGTATACTTAGGCTAATATATCTTAAGTAATTTAAGCTAGTTGAAGTATATTTATACCTTTTTTATATTACTTTAACTTAGTTTATAAGTAAAACAGTTAAAAACTGCTATTTAAATATAAATAAAATAGAAATTAATTCAGAAAAATATAATAAAAATATGTATAAAATACTTATGTATGTAATCTAACTCTGTATAAGGTCAATTAGACCATATAGTCATTAATTTATAAGTAATTAACCAAGAAAGCACCTAAATCAGCATGTAAAAATAGCCCACTTTAGTGAATTTATTTATATAGTAAATATAATTAAAATTCAAAATTAATTGAACAATTATGTAGTATTATGTAAATACTTTATTTTCCATAATTTATTTTATTTTTTTAAATAAGTTATGGCCCTCGAATTGAGGGCCAAAATTACTTCCAGCCGCAGCTGCGCGCGGTTTCCAACGCAGATGTGGCGCTAGAATAGTGCCACATCGTGCACTGCAAACCGCACGTAGTGGTATATTATGAATTCGTGTTTTATGTTGTTCAGTCGTCACGGGCGTCGGGCGCCCGAAACAACTGAACATACACCTTACCCGATCCGATTATGAGCATTCTGTCTGAGCTTATGAGATGAGTATACGAACATATGTGTGGGGTCGGGGGCCCGAGAAGCGTGTGTGGCGTGGGGCTGAGACCCTGTGCTGAGTTAAGAAAGAAAAAAACGTAATTAAGCGGCCTAATGAGGATTAGGGCACGCTTAGTAGAGGTCTGGTCCCACCCTCTGGGTGCAGTGTATCCCTCAAAAAGCGTGCCCATAAATTGAACCCATTTTTAACGGATTAAAGAGAACTAATGATGGTTGCTTAATCACCTCTCCACCGCAGCTTATAAAACCTGTTAAGGCTGAAGGACAACGCAGAATAGGAAGAACATCAGAAGAAGTATAATAAAGGAAGAACATCTGAAGAAGAATAACAGATGGAGATGTGTGTGTAGTAAGAGAGAGAGACAGAAGATGTACATACAAGAGAGAGATGTTGTATACACGAGAGAATACAAATACAAGAGAAAACTAGAAACATATATATATATGTATACGTAGTATAGCCTATTATTTGTATAAGTAAACCTATATAATTACTAACAGAATAAAATGTCATCATAAACGTCGCTAAAGACCTCAGTTTTTCCTCCTTAGGTTTGTATATAGTGTTTTCTGAGATCTAGCGACGCTCATGTCTGTCACTAAAACTGCTATATGTGTTACTGTAGATAACAGACTAGTAAGTTAAGCTACTATACTATGACATCTTAGTCTATTATGTACTACCATGTAAGTAGTAATACTATAACTTGTAAAGACATAGTTTAAAGTATAGTGATACATTGTTTGGTGCTTGTTTATAGTTAGTTAGTTTTTACAAGCATTACAATTAATTCTTAGTAAGTAGGCAAACCATGTCATTCTTCAATGAGATGTAAAGCTTCTTTTTGGAATTAGAGGATAATTTTGAGATCAAAGAGCGATGTAATTCAATAAATTGCCTCCCAGTGAACGACCTGGAATAAAACCAGTAAAAATTAGATAAGTAAATAATAATAATGGTTGTAATGACTGGTATTCCATATAACTCATCACAATGACACTCTTAGTGTTTCAAACTACAACACGACACATCCATTGCATGCATTTCACAACATTACTACATCAACATTACATCATTATCAATCCCTGATGACAAGGTACAGGGTGTCGTACCGAATCTCGACTCCTTATTACCCCCAAACTAATGAATTCGTCAAACAGTCTAATCGGGAGATCAAGAAAATCCATTAGGTCACTATCTGGCATGATAGGAAAGATTGGCTTGCCCATCTTCCAGAAGCTTTGTAGGCTTATAGGACCGCCCACAAAACCCAATTAGGCATGTCTCCATTCAGACTCGTGTAAGGAAAGGCATGTCACCTACCCGTCGAAATGGAGCACAAAACCTATTGGGTAGTATGGAAGTGTAATCTAGATCTGCTTAAGCAAGAACCCACTGTCAGCTTCAAATGAGCGAGATCGAGGAACTACGCAATGAAGCGTATGAGAACTAGTGTATTTACAAAGAACTAGTGAAAGCCTTTCACAACAAGCACATCCCTAGAAAAACTTTCCATCCTGATCAGAAGGTCCTAGTCTTTGATGCTAAACTCAAACTGTTCCTAGGCAAGCTCCATTCAAAATGGATTGGACCTTTTCTTATGCGATGTGTCTTTGGAAATTGAGTCGTCAAAATCAGTCAACCAAGCCTTGATTCTGAACGTTTCATTGTGAATGGCCAGCAACTCAAGCCATTCATCAAACTTACTGATGCGAAGTTGGTTGCGTTATCCTTTGATCTCCATTCTCCCTTAGCTAATTGCGCCCGACTGATGGTGTTAAACTCAGCACTTAGTGGGAGGCAACCCGTCATCTTTTCCAAAACCCAAAACCCTTTTGACACATCTTTTAGCAGAACTCATATTGCACTTTAGGGTTCATCAATTAGAACAGCTGACTCCACCTCAGGTACTTGTACTGGAGCTTGAAATTGTCTGCAACAGTCATCCCAACCTATTTAACCACCCTCTAACTCTATTCTAGTGTACAATTTAAGATGAACTCGAACCCACCTAATTTATATTGGGGACATTGCAGAATGTAGACATGGGGGGTATTAAAGTGCAAAATGTCATGAGAATCTATTCATAAAAAGGGTTCATAAAAAAAATTTACATATTCCAAAAAGACCAAAAAAATGAAAAAATGTGAAAAATAAAAAAATGGAGTAAAGGAGGTTGAGGAAAATAGAAGATCCATTTGAAAGAAAAATGAGAAAAAGGAGGGAGGAAAATTAAAAAGAAAAGAAAAGAGCAAAAAAATAAAAGAAAAAATTAAGACCCTTCAAAATAATATGGAACTTACCTAACTTTTAGGTTGGATCGAATGATGAACTAAGAGCTGGAAGGCTAAAACTTAAGGGATTAGTGGTGAATACTAACCTTAAACCTCTTGGATCTATTCTAAGATTTAAACACTCACGTACTTGTCAAGATCCGGATTAATCCTCAAGAGGTTGGGGAAAATGCAAAGCTTATGTATTAGGTCTAAGGCTTAGGGAGTATTCAGCCCCATTAACTGACCTCTAGTTTGCGGGACTCGGTAACTTAAGCACCCTAAATCACATACAAGTCTGGTTTAGTGCACTTTAATATTGAAATCATGCCAAAGGGCATTATATTCTATTCTGAAATGGTACTAAGATCTAGATTAGGAGAGGCTCAAAAACACAAGTTGATTTGGATGAGTTCCCAGTGTGGAGAGGCGAGAAATTCCCCTCGAAGATGCGCAATAACATATCGTCTCCTCAGTGCTTGTCTCCTAGGATATCTAAATATCCTACAGAGGGAACGTAAGCACCTTATGCTGGTTCAGGTGTCATGGGCGGGATTATCCTGAAATCTCAATTGCCAGGCCTGAATTTAGCTACAGAACGCCATGGGTGGCACTATCTCGAAGTGTCGAAAGCCAAGGTTCTGGGGGCTGCCATGGGAGGTGCTATCCCGAAGCATCGATTACCAAGGACCCTGTGAGGATTGAAGGTGGGGACTAGGAATCTAATACAGAACGTGTTTAGGGCCAATTCGAGGATGGAATATAATAAAAATAAAAGAGAGAAAGCTCTCCACAAATAAAAATCTCCTATTTCTCTATCTTAAAAAATGCACTGCAAAATGAATTAGGACTAACCATGTTTTAAGCATAGGTGCTTTAACCGTTGGGTCCAACAAACCTTAGGTTAATTCCTGCAGGCCTTAGAAACCTTTGCGGCAGACTGAGGTGAAAACTAGTCAGGTCTGGATCTGGGCTGGTACTTGAGTACCTTTAGAACTATTGTTGGTATTAAGATCTGATCCCTAGAAATGCAACTCAGTAGGGCATCCTGACGGTTACATCCGACCAAGATAACAGGTTTGATTCATAGAATTTTGCTAAGGGACAAGCAAAAGCTCGGCATGAGGGTATGATGGGAACACCATCATGAGCCATAACTAGCTCAATTTGGTTTGAGAAAGTCAACAAAAGCTCCTATTTATTAGTCAAAAGGTCATTTGGGCAGTTTAAGCTATTTTGAGAAGAGAAGAATGAAAGGTTATTTCTGTACTTTTACCAGTAATCCACAAATACAAAATAACCACGGGTTTTTTCAGTGGTTAAATAAAGGTCAAATGGTCATAAATGTCTAATAAGTGGGTCAATACAGAAAGAAACAAGAGAATTAAATGACATCTGAAACCCTAAAAACAGACCCGCTTAATCTATTGAGGTTCTGGTCAAGCTAAAATTTAGCTAAACCCTCTAAAATTCATACAAAAATATTCTCTAGGGTTTGGTACCTTCAATTTGAGCATCAGAACCCATTTTGACCTAAAACAGTCTCAGACAAATTATTGCCCTAATTTGGTCTTTTCATAAATTACATAGTCAAACTAAGTCAAAACCAAAATCCAACTTCACCATTGGATTCCTTGGTCAAAATTAGGTTTGTACCAGAATTTGGGCCCAATCTAAGATGATCTTAACTTAGTTTGCATTTTGGTCCAAGTCTAACTCTTGTTCTCTCAAATAACCCCTTAGCTTTTGAAATCCTTGCAAAATACCCCCTAACTTCTTGATCTTCTTTGATATTTGGTCCTTGCCGCCATGGTAGGTGTGATCCCACACACCTAAGGTTTCAATCACAGATTCCTCCTTGGTTTCTTGACCAATCCCTCCCAAAATTGGATGGGATGTTCCTAAGGAAATCCTTGATCATCTAAACCTATTTCTAGTTTCCAAATCCTCCATTGTGGTTCGTGCGAATCCTTGGACCTCAAGCTTTTGTCCCCTAAAAATCCGAGCTTCCCAAGCTTGCTTCCAAGCTTAGACACTCACTTGAAGGCCTATAAAAGACTCCAATGGGATACCTCTTCTCCATAGTGAGAAATTGAACCAAAAATCCATCTTCCTTCTCTGCTCCTCAACTCGCTCCACCTCTCTCTAGTGACCCCCTTCTCCAAGCTTCTTCACTTGCCATCATAGACGATAGTCGATCCGTCTCGATTCCCTAGTTTCTTCCACACCTCGACATACCCCTGAGGCGCTTCTTCCCCCTTCTTCATTGCCACTTTCTTCCCCTGGAGCTCTCTTCATCTCTAGTGTTGGCCACACCGCAACCAGCACCTCTGATGAGCCCTAGCGGCTTCCACACGCACTCAAACATGCCGCTTCCACGCTCCACACCTCTGCTTGACCACCACGATCAAAAGCCCTAACTCGCTTAGGGCTATTTATCCCTCTCTCGCCCCACCGAACTCCACGCTCACCGCACCCACGTTTCGGGGTCGTCCGACCTCATCACCCTACATAGCACCACCGCACGGCAACCATCAAGTTTGTCATCGTTCGATGACACTATTGAGCTGGTTTAACAAGATAAAGAGATTGTTTCTTTGTTTTTTACGTACATGACCACCTGGGCCATTTTGGAGATTCTTCGTGAAGCTTCAGGCCTTGTTCATGCAGAGATTCGCCTAAGTACCTACTCAAGGAGTCGTAGAATTGCATTAGGAATGCACTTGGACTTCCAATTGAAGCCTTTGACTACTACCAGGACCTCAATCAGAGCTTCAGTTGCTGCTATGTTATGCAAAGAAGACAAGGGACTTAATAGTCCTACATTGTTAGTTGAAGACCCCCTGAAGTTGCATAAGGTGAATTCTGTCCTTAGCCTTATCACCCAGTCATCAAGGGGTCGGGTCCCTCTTCACTCATAACTTTGCACACCTCGGTTGCTGATGTAAACACATTTATTGAGGGTAAAATGCCTATTCATGCATGTTCCTAGGCTTAGATTTGCATTTCATGTTATAAATATTTCATAGCATGCATCATTTTACATTTAGAGTAGTTGTATATAATTTAGGTTAATTTCCTTCTTTTTTGTGGTCAGGAGAGAAGGATATTTATTTTGGAGCCTCAGATTGATGATCAGACCGTACAGATCCAATCAAGATGATGATCGGAGTCCAAAGCCTCTGAAATCGCCTCAATCAAAGCCCTGTAGCATCATATGCAGTCCGAGGAAGATCAACAACCAAGGACTTGGTGACATAATTTGGAACTTTAAATGACAAATTTGACTGCGTGGATGAATTCGGGTAGACGATTGCAGCCTAATGGCGCGAAATCGACTCAATCTAACCTCTTTAGTAGCCCCTACAATGAAAAGAAGATGGACGACCCAGATTGTGCCACGTGGCATAGGCCAGGCCACCCAGGTGCATGCACGTGCCACCGCACGTGCACCAGCGCACAACAGTCCCAGCCCCGCAAGCTTAACAACTTTCAATTTTGGGTGATTTCATCCAGAACCTAAGAATGACTCGACCCTAGGGCATGGGTCTGCACCATAATTTGGTCCACGTCTTTGGACATCTTCTGCTGGCGGGGTTCAGGATCAATATTTTTATTTTGATTCTGACCCGCACTTGTGAATTCTCAATTTCTTTTTTGTATGTATAGTATGCCTAGCTGAATGCATTAAACTTAGCATGTGTTTATACTCTCTTCTCTCTACGGAACTGACCGGGTTGTCACAAAATTCAGGTGATATTCTATTTACTTTGCCCTTTTCATGTCTTTGTTTTCACAATGAGGACATTGCATCATTTAGGCATGGGGGGTGGATAATCAATTCCTGAAATCATTATGTTAACTCTGTAGAATTTCTTTTAGTTTCTTATAAAATAAAACAAAATTTGAAAATTTGAAAAAGATGAAAAAAGAAAGAAATTAGGAAACGAGAACTTAGGCATTTGGAAGTTATTAACTTTAGGAAATGATACGAGAGGACCTAAATACTTAGACTCTTTAGATTTCGGGCTTAATTAGCCTGGGTGTCCACTCGAATGTGAACTTAGTCTCAAGTCCTCGCCAATTAAAATTCATTTTATGCTGGTAAATAAATTGGGATGATAAGTTTGCGACTTATCAACCCGCTCTCTGATTTGGGAGGACTTTAAGCCTAAGCATCTACACACTTCTTTTGCACTGACTCACTTTTCGGCGGTTTCTTCGAAAATTGGGTAGCTAATGAACTATCTAGGGTGGTATGGCTGACAAGTTGTTAGTGGTAACAGCTCATCAGCAGGTTGTCCAGAGCCCAATCACAAAACCATTTTTGTTGTACTGCCTTTAGGTAAATCTTAGATCAGGGAAGCCACCTACTTAAAAAGAAAAAGAAAAAGAAAAAGAAAAAATATATATAGAAAAGGGAGAAAAAATAAAAAAGTAAACAAAACCACACTTCACCTCACGAGTATGGTTGGCAAGTTGCCGTGGGTAACAACCCATTGGCCAGTTGTCCAAAACCTAGCTCACAAAAAAATGTACAATAATTCTCAAAACACTTAGGGAAGAAGGGGGGAAGTAGAATAAACCGAGGAAATATACACTGGGTTTGCCCTTATGTTGACCCCATAAATAAAAGTAGGGAGAAAGCTACCAATCGAAAAGATAAACTTTTAGGCAAGGTCACCTAGGGTCGTAGAAACCCGAAGTCCATTTCAATGGCCGCTTAGTGAGTCTTTCAGTATTTTTACAAGATGCTTAGCACTTAGAGTCCTTTTTGAGTCTTGGACGGGTTGGGTAGCGGTAAAAGGTTATCCCGGAACTCTCAAACTCTAAAAGTAAAAAAAAATTAGAAAAGAAGAAAAATAAAAGAAAATGTATCTTCCCTTTTCAAATATGGCGAGGACTTGGGCAGTCTGCATTCTGGCAGACACCCGGGTACTGTTGAGTCTTCGTAGTTTAGGACCTTAGTTGAAATTTTCTACTTTTAATAAATGACTTAGGCCTAAGCGATCTAATCCTAATTTTGCTTTTATACATAGCATATAGTTCAATTTTGCTAGGGACTAGCAAAAGATAGGCATGGGGTTATGATGTAAACACATTTATTGAGGGTAAAATGCTTATTCATGCATGTTCCTAGGCTTAGATTTGCGTTTCATGTTATAAATATTGCATAGCATGCATCATTTTGCATTTAGAGTAGTTGTATATAATTTAGGTTAATTGCATCCTTTTTATGGTCAGGAGAGAAGGATATTTATTTTGGAGCCTCAAATTGACGATCCGATCATACGGATCTAATCAAGATGACGATCAGAGTCCAAAGCCTCTGAAATCACCTCGATCGGAGTCTCGTAGCACCATATGCAGTCCGAGGAAGATCAACAGCCAAGGACTAGGTGATAAAATTTGGAGTTTTAAATGATAAATCCGACTGCACGGATGGATTCATGTCGATGATTGCAGCCTAACGGGGCAAAAATCGATTCATTCGGACCTCTGTAGCATCCCTTACAGCAAAAAGAAGATGGATGGCGTAGATTGCGCCACGTGGCACATCCTAGGCCACCCAGGTGCACGCACGCGCATTCGGAGGCATGCATGCACCCAGCACAGCGCCAACGCGTGAGCGTGCACGTGCTCGACATGATGCGTGGAGCGTGCACTTAGTTGGTGCCAATCTACAGCGACGCATGAGCTGGACATACAGCAACGCTTACAACCATAGCTAATTCTTCATGCGCCAAGAAAGCCAGCTGTAGGCGTAAGCAGGCATGAGCTACCTACAGCAACGCTTCCAGTGACGATCTGGAGGTCACTAATGATCCCATACCTATTTTTGCCTCTTCTCCTCCGCTATAAAAGGACCTACACCCTCTCCCTTCCAAGTCATCTCTACCTACTCTACTCCCACATACTCCCAAGCTCTAACAAGCCTACCAACGCTCTGTTAGAGCTTACTCTCAAGTTCCCAAGGCTCCAATTAGTGTAGCGAACCTCTGCCTCAGCAAATATTCATCCATCTTCCCATTCCCATTCATAGGTTGCCTTGGAGCCATCCTCCCACCTCTATTCTGGTAGCAAATCATCTCCACTTTCTCACCTCCATTCCGAAGCCACGTCGAAGCTTTCCTTTACCCGACGTCCTCCTACATCTCACCTTCGTCGTCCCACTCCTCACCTCCTTCGTCCGAGCTTTCGCCAGGTGCCGTTGTCTCACCGAACAATCGATTCGGGAGAGTTCTTCTCACCCCCCTCTCTTTTTATGCTTTCATAGTTTATTATAATCAACATTGGAGTGATATATATATCATATTTGTTCCATCTCAATCTTGTGATTCATTCTGCTTGTCTTCTTTTCAAAAATACAAAAAAAATAACAAAACCTTAAAATACCAAAAAAAAACAAAATGAAGCGTGGTTTTCAATTAAAGTAAACGTCGCCTTCTTATGTTTGACTCGAGAATCCCTTGGAGTTTTAGTATAAATTTTATCTGATCATGAGTTTTGCAACTACGATGACGGGTTGCTTGTGACCCTGATTTCAAACACATGAAACACGTGTGATCAACTGCCATTCACGGTTGGCAACCATAGTCTCGGGTATCTACATACTCGATTGCTCAATTACCTGCCTGATTGAGAAAAAGAGAAGAGGAGGAAAGGAGAGAGAGAGAGCACAAGGAAAGGGAGGTTTTGCCCTGTGGAACCCCCAACACTTGGATGATTCGCAAGCTCTTCCTCCCTTATGCGTGAAGAGGAAAGAAAGATGAACAAAATAGGCTAAGGCAGAAGAAGAGAGAAGGAAGAAGGAAGAAGAAGAAGCCAAGGTAGAGAGAACGGTGCCCCCTTGGCACTGTAGCATCTAGACAGTTAAGCCGTCTGACATGAGTAGCAGCCGTCTGATCTTTGATAGGAGTGCATTATACACTTATATGCGTGGCATTTACTTGGTTGATACTATGCACTTATTTGGTATTATTGTATAAGGGTAATTGGTGATTTAAATCACCTTTTTACCCTATTATTTTTGTACATTGCTACTGATTCTCATATATATATATATCATTTTTGCATGGATTTTTCATTATAGATTGCTCATCTTTGTGGTTATATTGTGATCTTGAGATTAATTGTAATACTTGCTCCCAGTGAATGACTCGGACTTTCATTTGAGTTATAAATCTTATTTGTTTTCATGCTTTATTGGCTATATTGCAACGCATTACTTTTATAACATCGATTTTGCGCATCAACAACACATAGTCAGGTGGTATCCTCTTCTCTTGCTTATTATATTTTGATTTTCATGCATACATTTCGATGAGGACATTGTAATGAATAGGCATGGTGGTTGGACATTGCATGTCTTATCTTTATGTCAAAAAAGAAAAAAAAAATGCATTTAGGAATAAAGAATTTTTATTAAGGTTTTATTAAGGATTTATTATAAATTGATTACTGAGTTTAGAATCCAATACAATTTTACACTTACACATAGAATTTGTAATGGATCCTCTGTGAAGACCGATAGACATCTTTAGTTTATCGAGAAGAAGCAATGCTTCTTCTCCTGAACGTATAGATAGTAATTAGGGAATTAGGCAAACTATTTTCTAATAGATCCTCCAAACAAGTGTTAGGTGAGAGTAGAAAGCCTACTAGTACTCTAAGGCTAGTATGAGGAAGCTTAACTTTTGGATAATTAGATAACGATACTCGAAGTTAGGCATAGTTTTTGCTCTTGATTTTTGTGTACAAATTCTTAGTGCGAATATTTTGATAGCCACCAAATAAGGTAAATACGTAGAGAACGGGTTCTGATAAAACTAATACTAAGGTGGATGGTCACAACCATCCTTTACAGAATCCTCGCCTGAAGGAGGGTATTAATGTCAAGGTCAAAAATATGTTGTCCTATCCATTCCTTTCCCGGTGTCGAGAATAGGCACTCCCACCAAATAAGCCACCCGATATCCTCTTGAACACCCCTAATCCCAAATAATGCATCGTAAATAAAAGTTCGTATGTTATTCTACGTTGCATTAGTAGATATTTGGACGTGAAAGAAAAAAATAAAAAATAAAAAAATATATTGACGATAATGTCATAATCAGCCATATCTAGCTTTATTTAGTCATAATTAATGGATAAATGCTCTTGCATAACCGTTAGAGGACCATAATTCACTACACATCCATTCTGAGAGAAATAGTAAAACAAGAGTAAAACTACAGTTTTGACAGCATATCTTAATTGCATAACAATCACGAGGTTTCTCAAGTGTTAATTAAATGTCAAATGTTCATAAATGTCCAACAAGTGGGTTCATACAGACAGAAACAGGTTTTCTCTCATTTTAAGAATTAAATGACATCTGAAATCCTAAAAGCTGACCCACTTGATTAACTGAGGTTTTAGTCAGGATAAAATTCACCTAAACACTCTAAAAATCATAGAAAAATATTCTTTATGGTTTGGCATCCTTGAAGTGACCATCAGAACCCATTTTGACCTAAAATAGAGTCTTAAACAGACACTTGCCCTAATTTGGGTAACTACGCAATTTACCTAATTAAACTTGGTCAAAATCTAAATTCAACTTCACCATCAAATTCCTTCGGTCTAAATTAGGTTTGTACCAAAATTTTGGCCCAATCAGAGATCATCTTAACCTAGTTTGTGATTTGGTCCATTCTAACTCATTTTATCTCATGAAGGCCCCTAGCTTTTCAAATTCTTGGTAGATACACCCCTATGTTTGTTGTCACTCTTTACAAGTAGGTCCTTACACCATTTTCCTGAAGAACACCTACTCTGGCAAGCTTCATTTGGCAAGAACTCTATAATTACTTGACGAATCCCTCTAAAAATTGAAAGGGAGATTCGTTAGGTAATTTCCTTCCTTTTAAGCCTTGTCTGAGTTTCCATATCTCACCCAATCTCTTACAAACCTTTGAAAAGATTCAATCTCTGTGTATTTTGGAGCTTGGAAGCTTCCAAGCTTGGAACACTTCCTTAATCCCTATAAATAACCCTTGAAGTTCGGTCGATCCTTTAAAGCTTGTTTTTGGCCGAAGAATCCCCTTCTTCCCTTCTGTTCGGCCGAATTCTCCACGAGCTCCAGCGAACTCCTTCGACCTCCTTCCTTGTCCGCTCTCACAGAATATAGCGAGTAGATTCTTCATCCTAAGTTTCCTCTGTGCGTTGCAATACCAGCGGCCACTACCTATCTCCCCTCATCATCACCACCCCTATCCCCGGAGGTTTCTTCTTCCTCCCATCTGGTGTACCACCAGCATGGGCAACTTCACCCCTTTCATCCGTTAGTTAACGGTTAGTTAGGTCCCTTCTAGTGTCTAGGTCATTTCCCATATCGAAAACCTCAAAAATACTCCCTTGACCACACACATGTCGTCATCTTCCTTCGTTCCGGCCACATCTTCGGTGAGGCATTTCCATCACCTCACAACTCCAACTGCCTCTCCACCTACCCCACAACTTCCACCAGCTCATGCCTATCAAAACCCCCATCTTTATTTCCCATTCCATCGACTCACGTGACCCCCCCAAACACACCCATCACCTACCACCGACCGACACCCATGCACAACTTCTCGCCACAACATGCACACCACCACGTTTGTTGTCCCATGGTGTACCATCAGCGCTGAACCTGTTTGACACGGTCGAAAGGCCTTATTTGTGTTTTTAGGTCACAGGTTGATGCCGCCATTGTCAAAGGTTCTTCAAAGAGCACTGGAGCTTGTTCTTGTGACTTCGCTCCTAGGTGTTCACTCCAGATAGTGCGAAATCACCTAAGGATCATCTCCAGGTCTTCAATCGGGGATGCCAACCTTTGCTGCATGCTCAATTGGAGGCATCTTCATCCGCGAGTGCATGTGAGCAGAAGGGGTGGGGATTAGTCCCACCTCGGAAATACAGAAGTGCATGGATGAGAATATATTATTTTTCTCATTAGGCCGTAACGCCTCAAGACACTGCGGGGGTGAGATCCCCACAGATCCCTCACTCAACTCGACCCGACCCGCCTACACACTCGGCTGCGACCCTCATGCACATAGCCCTGGACTCGAGTATGCACTAACCCGATTACCCGATTGAGCCCAGTTTGAAAGAGTAGAGGAAGAGAGAAAGAGATAGAGTGTAGGGAAAGGGTGGTTTTGCTCTATGGAACCCCCAACACTTAGCCAAAACTCGTGAGTTCCTCCCATGTGTGTGAAGGCTTAAGGGAAAGCCTTAAGAAAAGGAGAGGATCTGAAGAAGAAAAATGCAGAAGAAGAGGAGGACAATAGAAGAAGCAAAGAGAGAAGGCTTGAGAAGAAGCTAAAGAAGCTAAGAAAGGATAAGGACAGAAGAAGAGAAGCAAAAGCAGCATACGAGAGGAAGAAGAACAGAAAGAATAAGGAGCAAAGAAGAAGAAAATTAGAAAAACACTGTAGCAACTGGCATTTTAAGTCATCTGATTGATAAATCAGATGTCTGAGGAACTATTTATTTATTTGATTCATTCAGTAATAAGTATATACTTGTATCTAAGCTAATAATTGGTGATTCAAATCACCATTATTTTGCCTTAGATATCTTTTTGCCTCATTAGACTCTTGATATACTCATGTGCTGCATTAAATATTAGTTTTGAGTAATTGTTATCATTGATTGTTCTCATTTATATTATTTTTTAAGATTAGCATGTGAATTCCATATTTGTTCCCTGTGTTAGACCTCAGACTTAAATCCATGTAATAAATTATATTTGTTGAGAGAGCGATTTAGGAGTTAAGCTACAACAAACACATATTTAACACTCCTCAACAACCCTTTCAACATTTTTGGCACCGTTGTTGGGGAGCAATGCACAATTCATCGCTATTCTCTACTTTATTTGATTATATTTTGAGTACTAACTTGCCCTATTTACTTTCTTGTGATTTTTGCGAGGTACATCACAAGGCAATCTTCCGCACAAAACAATCACACCCAGGGTAGGTAATTTTTGTTCTTCCTTAATCAATCTCCTAATCTTGGGAAGATAAAAAAGGAAATAACCAAATTAGGATTCACCTGCCACATTTTCATAGAAAGCAACATTTTAAAGGAAAGTTTTCCTAATTTGTGAAATAATTTCACATCAGACTGAAGATTGAGACGTTTTTTATTAGAAATTCCCTACCTTGAGCTCCTGTACCCATTAGGGATTACACTTAATTTTGAATCTCTGTGGATTACACACTTCTTATTTGAGATCGAAGGAGAACATCTTAAGATCAAATTGGACTTGGAAATAGAGCCAATTTGGGTTTAAAAATTTTAGGGTTTTGGAGTGCTCTACCGTGTAGGGGTCTTCTCAAGACTCTCTTTTCCTGGCTGCTCAAGTATTTTTTAGGTGGATGACTTTCTGATCTAGAGGTATCATCTGCCTCAAACCTCTATAGTCATCCAAAAATCTTTGGGTGCCTTGATTGGGTCCAATTCATATCTAGTCCCTCATCTTTTCATTAGAACACACACACAGGAGGGTCCTTAGGTTGTTAACCTAAGAGACCTCAGTAGATCTTCATGGGAGTCTCTTTCAGATCTGATCAATTGCAATCTGAACCTGAATTTTGATTCTTGATTCTATGTCACCACCTGATTCGAAAATGTAACCTAGCATGTTAGCAAACCCATTTGAGTATATGTAGGTTAATGTGTCAAACACAACAACTTTCATTGCAGAATAGGCACAAATGATTTTGACACAACTAGAAAATGGTTCTACTTGGGATGTTCTCATGCCAAGATACCAGGAAATTGAGAGATGGAATAATGGTGAATATATCCTATGTAGATTTGAGCCATCACCTTGGAAAATACACCAAGATGACCTCGAAAAAAGAGACAAAATGATGCATATTTTGAAGCATATTATCGATCAGGGACATTAGTACACCCCTCAGACATCTTGGAGTAATCAACATAATTTCCCAAATCCCAGGTTTGAGAATCAAGGTTGTTATGGACCCCCAACCCACATGGAATCCAATTGAAATTACTAGCAAATTGATACACCTAATCTTAAGATGGGTTGGGAGGATCCGATTGCAGGTGATCACAATTTCAAATTAGCCTTAGAAAACCAGGAAGCTAGTCCATCAAGACTGGATTTCCCAGACACTTGTGATAATAAGATTGAGTTAGAACCTCTCGAGGGTGTAAATTCCATCCTTTATTGTGATAAGGTGACTCTTGAAAGCAATTCTGACATCCTATAGAGCCCAACCTAGATTCTAGTGATCCAACCCACACCCTTAACCTAGAATCTGGATTTAAGCCCTATTGGGATGATTACACGGCCCCATGTGATACAAGTCAGATTTTGAATCCAGAATACGATTCAGGGCCCGTATTTGATGAGTACACCTCTTCAGACTCCTCAGAGAGACGGATTGATTTTTTGAAAGTCACGTCGATCTACGATTCAGAAATTGAGCTGAAAGAGTTGAGATTTAATTGGGTCTTCCGTACGAGTCGAGAACTCGAGCCCATGCCTAATAGGGACACCTTTTTGAGCTCAAAATCTGAAACTATGTTAGATCCAAGTCAGGTTGCTGATTCTACATCTTTTGATTTATTTTGTGGTGGAACTTCTAATCTCGAATCAAATTCTGAACATGACCTTCGCAAGTTCTTTGACAATTTCGAATCTTACTTTGGTATCGGAGAACTGTTGTTTCCTAATGAATCCAAACCAGTTTACGGCCTCAGCAACCATGACTCGTCCTTTGATTCTAAGGACAATGACTTGAATCTTAAAAACTCCACCTCTTCGACAGCATATACAGAACCTTCTTGAATCCGATCTCATCCTCAACCCAACACCGCACTCAACTTCTATTCTGATTCTCCTCTCAATGATCCAGTCACACATGATTCTCCACATTTTAATCAGGTTTCAGATATTGATCAGACTAATAATCACGCCCCATCCATCTCTGATCACTCTCGTAAGGATCTCATATACTCCACTGATTCATTCTCTTTCAAGGATCCCTATTTTAACCAGGCTGATCCAACTAGGCCAAGCCCTAGTTTTTCACTTCCACATCTTTTTAAGCTTCACAGCATCTGGTGGGCACCATATCTACGGATTCACATCTATCAACCTACCAGATTGATTAGGTTTGGGCTGCATCATCAGCCTGTCGATTTAAACAAGCACTTGGTTGGACCAACCAGGCTATTGATCAAGGTGCTTGTTCTACAAAACTCATCTGATTTGACCACTCCTCATCCATGACCACTTCTGCTTGGCTGAAGGAATTGAATTTAGTGCTTAACGGGAGGCAACTCGTCATTCCAAAAACCTGAGATCCTTCTATTATCCTTTTCAACTTCACGTCTACTGCACTTTGAGTTCAGTTTTAGAATAGTTGATCCAACCTTTGGTATTCATATCAAAGTTTGAAATCGTCTGCAACAGTCATCCCGACCCGTTCACCCATCCGTTTATCCTGTTCTAAACCCTGAACCAACATGATTTCATACCCTCCGATTTACAATGAGGACATTGTAAAACTTAAGCATGGGGGAGTGTTAAAGTGCAAACATATAAGAATTCAAAGTTCTGAAGGGTTCTCACAAAAAAATACATATTCCAAAAAACCAAAAAAAAAACTGAAAAAGAACAAAAAAATGGAAAGGGGAGGAAAATTTGAGAATTAAATTGCATATCATTCCTGAGGAAGAAGAGAGGAGGTAATTTTAATGACAAAAAGGAGTAACAAATTTGAAATAAAAAGTGATAGTCATTAGTAAAAGATTAAGGAATCTACTTAGTTCTAGACCAAATCAAAAGAAAGAAAATAAAAGTCCAAAAGTGCTATGAGATATATAGATTAGTATGTATGCCTATCTTGGGCCTCTTGGGCTTGTTTTAGGCTTAAAAATTCACATATCCATTAAGATCCAGATAGTCCTCAAGAGGTTAAGGAAAATGCGAAGCCTAAGTATTAGGTCAAGGCTTAGGAAGTATTTGACCTCGTTAACTGACCTCTGGTTTGTGGGACTTAGTAAGCCAAGCACCCTAATCCACAAACAGTCTGGTTCAGTGCACTTAATTATCAAAATCATGCAAAAGCATTTATTCTATTTTAAAAGGCCACCTAGATTAGGAGCGACTTATCAACACAAGTTGATTTGGACATTGTTCCCGACACAGAGAGGTGGAGAATTCCCCTCGAAGATGCCCATAACATACCGTCTCCTCAGTGCTTGTCTCCTAGGATATCTAAATATCCTACTGAGGGCATGTAAGCACCTTGTGCTGATTCAGGTGCCATGGGCAGGATTAACTCGATATGTCGATTGCGATAGCCTGAATTTAGCTATAGAATGCCATGGATGGCACTATCTCGAAGTGTCGAAAGCCATGGTTCTGGGGGTTGTCATGGGTAGTCTTGAAGCATCGATTGCTAAGGAATCTACGAGGATTGATGCTAGGGACTAAGAATCTGATATGGACTATTTTTGAGCCAATCCGAAGCTAGAAATAAAGAAGTAAAAGAGAGAGAAAGCTCCCCAAAAATTCAAAGAAATCTTTCTATCTCTCTCTTATGAAAATGCATGTAAACTGAACTGGACTAACCATGTTTCAAGTACAGGTGCTTTAATCGCGGAGTTCAACGAACCTTAGGTTAGTTCCTGCGGGCCTTAGAAACCTTCGCAACAGACTGAGGATAAAGCTGGTCAAGTCTAGATCTTGGTTGGTACTTGAGTACCTCTAGGCCTATTTTTAGCATTTTTACCTAATCTACAACAGAAAGCACACATTAGATATTTGAGCATTAAAAGGCATGGTCTAGAATTTAAGTTAATTCCGTGAGATTTTGCTAAGGGACTAGCAAAAGTTAGGCATGGGGTTATGATGATAACATCATCATCATCCATATCTAACTTTATTTAGTCATAATCAATGGATAAATGCTCCTGCATAATCGCCAGAGGACCATAATTCACTACACATCCATTCTAAGAGATAAATAGTAAAACATGGGTAAAACTATAGTTTTAGTAGCATATCTTAATTGCAAAACAATCATGAGGTTTCTCAGGGGTTAATTAAAGGTCAAATGTTTATAAATGTCTAACAAGTGGGTTCATACAAACAGAAACGGGTTTTCACACGTTTCAAGAATTAAATGACATCTAAAACCCTAAAAATTGACCCACTTGATTAACTGAGGTTCTGGTTAGCATAAAATTCACATAATCCCTCTAAAAATCATAGAAAAATATTCTCTAGGGTTTGGCATCCTTGAAGTGACCATCAGAACTTGTTTTGACCTAAAATAGAGTCTTAGACAGATAGTTACCTTAATTTGGGTAACTATGAAATTTACCCAATCAAACTTGGCCAACCTAAATTTAACTTCACCATCAGATTCCTTGGGTCCAAATTAAGTTTGTACCAAAATTTGGGCCCCATCAGAGATCATCTTGACCTAGTTTGTATTTTGGTCCATTCCAACTCTTTTTATATCATGAAGGACCATAGCTTTTCGAATTCTTTGCAGAGACCCCCTTATCTTTGTCGTCACTCAATGCAAATAAGTCCTTTTGCCATTTTCCTGAAGAACTCCTACTCCAACGAGCTTTATTTGGCAAGAACTCTATGATTACTTAACGAATCCCTCTTAAAATTGAAAGGAGATTCGTCAGGTAATTTCCTTCCCTTTAAGCCTTGTTTGAGTTTCCATATCTCGCCTAATCTCTCATTCGAACCTTTGAAAGGATTCTATCTTCGTGGATTTTAGAGCTTGGAAGCTTCCAAGCTTGGTGTCCAAGCTTGGAATGCTTCCTTAAGACCTATAAATAACCCCTGAAGCTCGGCCATTCCTTCTAAGCTTGTTTCTGGCCGAAGAATCTCCTTCCCTCCTCTTTGACCGAATTCTCAATGAGCTCCAATGACCTCCTTTGACCTCCTTCTTCGTCTGCTCTCACAGAATATAGTGACCAGATTCTTTATACTAAGCCTCCTCTGCACGTCATAATACCAGCGGTAGCCACATATCTCCCCTCGTCGTTGCCACCCCTATCACTGGAGGTTTCTTCTTCCTTACATCTGGTATACCACCAGTGTGGGAAACTTCGCCCCTTTCATCCATTAGTTTAGGGTTAGTTAGGTCCCTTCTAGTCTCTAGGTCATTTCCCATATCCGAAACCTCAAAAATTCTCCCTCGACCACATGCACGCCGTCATCTTCCTTTGCTCTGGCCACATCGCCAGCGAGATGTTCCCATCATCTCACAACTCCAACCTTCTCGCCACCTGATGGGAACACCATCATGAGCCATAACTAGCTCATTTTGACCCAGAAAAGAGAATAAAAGCTCCAACATAACCAACTGGAGGTCCTAACTCAATGAATAACCATTCTGAGGGAAAGCATGAAATAAGGGGTAAAATTGCAATTTCACCATTGCAGTACAACAACGAGTTTTCTCATGGGCTAAACACAAGTCAAATGGTCTTCACAAGATTAAAAGTGGGTTGGTTCAAATAGAAAAGGGTTCATGTGAATTCTAGGAATTAAATGACTTCTTGTAACCCTAAAATAAACCCACTTAATTTAACAAGGTTTTGGTCAAGATAAATTCACCTAAACCCTCTAAAAATCATGGAAAAATATCCTCTAGGGTTTAGAACCTTCAAGTTGGTCCTTAGAACCTATTTTGACCAAAATTAGGGTCTCAGTCAAATGTTTGCCCTAAATTGGGTTGTTACGTAAATTGCCTAGCCAAACGTGGTTAAACCAAAAATACAACTTCACCATTGGATTTCTTAGGTCCAAATTAGTTTTGTACCAAAATTTGGACCTAAGGGGAATTCACCTTGACCTACTTTGCAAACAGGTCTGGCCCAATTACATTTCTACCCCTAACTTTTGAAAACTTCTACAGAAACCCCCTATCTTTGTCTTCGTTCCTTGCAATTGGGTCCCTCCATCATTATAGCAGAGGGATTCCTACTCCGACGAGGTTTCGAGGGAAAGATCTCTCTGATTTCTCAAAGAATCCCCTTCAAAATTGAAAGGAAGATTCTCTAAGAAATCTCCTCCAATTTGAACACAATTCCAAGTTTGATACGGTACCAAATCTCTCATGCGAATGTATGAGAGATTCGGGCCTCATTCGACCTTCCATCTCTGGCGAGGTTTCCGTGCTTGGAAGCTTGGCTTCCAAGCACAAAACCTTCCTTCAGGGCCTATAAAAGCACGCCTAGATCACCCCTTATCCTCTAAGCTTGAAATTGGCCTGAGAAACCCTCTATTTCGTCTCTTCTAACTTCGGCTAGTGACTCTGCAAGCTCTAGAGACATCCTCTCTTTCCATCGTCACTCTGCCATAATACCAGTGGCAGGGTTCTCTTCCTTCTCTTCGTCCACGTCGCGTCGCACAAGCCGACGCCCCTGCAGCCCCTTCATCGTCGCCATCCTCCACTGAGTGCTTCGTCTCCGGCAATGGCAATACGAGCCAGCCGCCATCTCTGCATCCCCCTTTATCTCCCTACGCACAGCTAAGTCCTCTCTCTTTTCTAATCATTTTCCTCTCTTTATTTCTTCAAAACATGCCTCGATGCACGTTATCACCCTCACCTTCTTCATTTCCGGCAAGAACTCCGGCGAGGAGTCCCCGCCGCTCCACGCCTCCATCCACCTCGCCAAGCATCCTATAAGCATCGCCACACCTCACTGATCATAAACCCTTACCCTACTCATCATGCCACGTCCCCAGAACACCCCCCGAACGCACCCACTTTCATGCACACAGGGTGCCCTAGGTGCGCACACACCAGCCACCCTACGCCACGCCGACCCCCGTACTACCTTCGTTGTGTCTTGATGAAGCTGTCTGTGCTTTCTGACGAGGCCACAAGGTCATTTTCGTGTTGACAGGTGTAGGCATCTCCACCACCATTAACGACCGTGAGGAGCTTGCTTGCAAGCCTCCTCCAGGACTCCCCGCTCCAGGTGCACGGCTCCAAGTTGTGTGGATTCCCCTTGCGCACAGAACCAGCAAAGCAATTGGCATTGAAGACCCACATAGCTGCTGCAATCAAGGAAACCTTTTGCTGCGGGTGCATGCAAAGAAAGGTGGGACGTTTAATCCCACCTCAGAGGTGACTAAGCGGCTGCAGTGAAATAAATTGAAAAAGTGAAGCAGCCTCTTCGCCTCTTGACCACAGGGTGAGGTCCCACTCTCCCTCTCACGGCCTCGTCCATGACCCGATCCCTACGGACCTGGCTTGACCCGTATACTCGACCTGCACTCCTCACCCACCATCGCACGTAGGTGGGCCTGGTCCCAGGCACGCACCCGACTCGATAACCCGAGAAGTGGCTCTGTGAGAGCGAGCCTTAGAGAGAAAGCGGAAGAGAGATCGCCGGGGCGGGTAGGGGTAGGTTTTGCTCTTGCTGGTAGGGAGAAGAAGAAGAAGCCAAGGAAGAAGAGGGCAGAAGCCAACAAATGCTAAGGAAGGAGAAGGTAAGGCTGAAGAGGAAGAGCTGATGGCTGAAGGGTTGAAGAAGAAAAAGAAGGAGAAGGAAAGAAGCGCTACCAAAGAAAGAAGAAGAAGAAGCCAAGAAGAAAGGGAAGAAGGCAAAGGAAAAGAAGGCACAGGCATGAGAGCAAAAGAAAAGAAAGAAAGAAGAAGGAAGAGGAGTAGCCAGAGACAGATTAGAGAAGAGAGAAAGAAGAGAAATAAAGCATTGTAGCAGCCCTAAGTTTAAGACATCTGATTTACAAAATCTGACGTCCATTTTTTGTTCTCTCTTTATATACATTGTCATTCTGTGTTTTTGCATTACAACTCTGATTTACATTGCATATTCAATTTCTCAAAAGTTGTGCTCTTGATTTTTAAATCCCAATTTGCTCCCTGTGTTCGACCTTGGATTTAAAACTTCGAGTAATAAAATTTATTTATTTTCGAGCGATTTCAACTATACTATGACGCATTAATTTTAAAACATTGATCTCGCCCATTAAACATTTTGGCGTCATTACCAGGGAGCAATGGGCGATTTAGAAATCTTGATCACAATTTCTGATTTGATACTAGCTTGATATATCTCTTTTGTTGTGATTGTTTCACTAGAGAAGATTCAAAGGAGGACGGCCGCATAGCAAACACACTTGGGGTAGGTAATCTTTAATTAGCCCTTTCTCTTAATCCCCTCATTTTGAAAAGGAAAAAAGAAGATAAAAATCAATTTAGGGCTACCTGCTTTCCATATTTAGATAAATCACCAAAGTTGCCTAATTTTGATTTCAACAAACAAATATTGATTTGTGCATCCATTTAAAGTAACTAGGGCTACCACCTTCTTGACTGAGCCCTAGATACCATATTTTTGGCAATTAAATTGGACCAAAATTTGAGTCAGATTAATGATTCCAATTTAGGGTTTTTAGAGACACATTTTCTAAGCAAGAATCAACTATTCCAAAAAGAAGTGTGCCTAAACCTTGATTGAAAAGACTTATTCAAGAGAAACTCTAAAATTCAAGCTCTTAATTTCACTTGAACCCTAAAAGAAAGGACCTAAAGCTCTCAAAGGACAAATAGGTGAAGTTGACCACCTTGTTGGGTCAACCAACTTTGAAATTAGGTCACTTTTGCAGTCAATACATCTAAAGTTCAAGTGAAATCCTAAGCACCTTTGATCTTAAATAAAAGTGGTAGACTTAAGAGGTCAAAGTCCCCATTCTAGTCTACCTGGAATCTTAGTGACAAGAGAGGTCCGGTGGGGGAAACCCTGTAACTCGTGGGGACACTCTACCGTGTAGCGGTCTTTGCGGGACTCTCCCTCTCTGACTGCCCAGGTATTTCTCAGGTGGACGGCTTTTCTGACTAAGGGGTATCATCTGCCTCGAACCTCTATAGTCATCCAAATTTTTGGGTGTCTTAATTGGGTCCAGCACATTGTACTCTCATCCAAACCTTCAGTGCATGTTCGGTAGGAGGTCCTTAAGACCTCCTTTAACAATTCACTCTCGCCGAGGCCAAGCCTCGACATTCATGTTTGTGCAGCAACCCCACCACATAGACATCTCCTTTGATTTATCAGAACCCAATTCTCCTTCTTCCATCATCATGGCACAACCAGTAGAAGAAGGAACAATCTTGAGAACCAACTCTAGCGCCTGAATGATCTATTTCAAAACTTTGTAAACCTACCGCAGCGTCCTATGATGTGAGATCGCTATAATCCCGCTGCGGTGGCGATCGATCCTCAAGTCCAAATCCCGGCTGGAGGTCCTGATTCTGAACTCTAGCCCAACATGATTCATGCTATTCCAAAGTTTCATAGGCTTCAGTCCGAGGATCCCTTCAGCACATCAAACAACTCAAACATCTGGCCCAGACCTTCGGGTCAGATGTTCAAAACTAGAATGTTCTTCTTATGAAGATGTTTTCCTTCTCTCTCATGGACAAGGCAACTCATTGGTATTAGACTCAAACGTGTCCAATCAACAAATGGGTTGAACTACAATCTGAATTCTTGAAAAAGTTCTTCCCAGTTGGTCGGAAGAATGCCTTACACACCAGATCGCACACTTCACCCAGCAATCTGGAGAACCTCTTCATGAAGCATGGGACCATTTCTTGGATCTCATGTGAAAGTGCCCCCATCATGGAGTTCCTAAATGGGAACAAGTCCAGTCTTTTTACCAGGGACTCCGTCAAGATATCTGCCTATTCGTCAATGCAACCTGCGGAGGAAATATCATTGGTCAACACAAAGACACTGTGTGGGAGATTCTCGAGAATGTGTGAGAGAACTCCATCAATAATGACTCTATGGGCTTATTCGACTGGATGAATGCCCACGCATCAACGAATCTAAGGGGAGCACATGAGACACAGGCCTGTCCTCATCCATCTACTTGGAACTGATGGCTAGTCTGTTGGACAAGGTCTCTATCATCGAGAAGAAGGTGGATGAGCTGACTCGACATCTGCAGCAAGCCACCTCTACGCAAAACCCATTTGCACAGCCACCTCTTGGGAGGGAAGCTATGCATAACATCTATCATCGATCTTCTCAGGGGATGGACCCGTATCCACCCCCGTCTGAATCTAGGATAGGAGGAAACTCCGATCTGACTTACTCTAGTTGGGGGAACTCTGAATCCTCATATTTTGACTTTCCTAAGGTTCCTCAAACCTGAGAGGACCTCAACGCCATACATAATGACCCATTCTCTAATACCTATAACCCTGGATGGTAGAATCATCCCAACTTCCTATGGGTGGGAAATAATCAGAATCAAAGACCACCATATCAGCCCCATCCACAAGCTCCTCATCCATATCAACCGCCTCAGCCTCGGCCCAACCCCACCTATCAATCTGGGCTGAACCAAATAGATCAAATGACTCTTATCCTTCAGACGTTGGCTAACATTCAGAAGACAAATGTGGCTATACAAAAACAGCACAAGGACAAGATCATAGAGGTTCGCAATCAACTCACCCAGATGGCAAATTCTTGCCAACCTGGCACACTCTCTTCATAACCTCTGCCAAATCTAAATAACATGCAGAACCAGAGGTGCATTATGAACCCAAATTCGGGCCAAGCCCACATGATTTATCAGGCCCCTTCTGTTCCATCACCTGACGGGATGGAAGATTCGACATCATATGCGGGATTTCAACAATAACCACCTATTTTACCAACTCTAAACCAAAACCAGGCAGGACTAAACTCTGTAACAACCCGTAGTGGCAAAGCATCACAAGACCCACCTTATCCAAGCCACTCTCAGCCTGGTGGTAACCCAAGCCCTAGGATAGTTATCCAGGATACCCCTGTCCCAGATCAAGAACCTGGACCTATTCTAGAGGAACCAGCCAAGGTTCCATTTCCTGAGGCCTTGACCAAGGGAAAGAGGACAAACAAACCCGTGGCTCTTAAGGAGGATCTGGTCAAGCTCTTTGAACAGGTCCATATAAACATCCCCTTGATGGATGCAATTTGCCATGTACCGGCTTACGCATGATTTCTGAAGGACGTGTATACACCCAAGCGTAAGCCGCGAACCAAAAGTGGGAGTCCGATCGTACTGTTAGAGCAAGCCAGCTCTATAATTTTGAGCAAACTCCCACCTAAGGCTAAAGATCCAGGTACTCCCCTAATTTCATGTACCATTGGTGATACCCAATTCGACAGAGCTTTATTAGATTTAGGTGCTTACATAAACCTAATACCTACATCCCTCCTTGACCACCTTGAAGAATCTGAGCTTAAACCGACAGAGGTGACATTGTAGTTGACTGATCGATCTATTAAGTCACCTAAAGGAGTTCTTGAGGATGTCATCGTTACGATACGGGATTTCTATTTCCCGGTGGATTTTGTAGTCTTGGATATGGATGCTTCAGAAAACCCAAGGGATACACCAATTATACTAGGGAGACCCTTTCTGGCCACTACTAGGGCCAATATAAATTATGAAGAGGGCCAAATTGAACTAAAATTTGGGAACGAAACTCTGAAAATTGATATCTTTAAGGCCCAAAAAGGGATTAATTACGGTGTTATAGAACAAATATGTGACATGAAGGCTGTGGCTGATGAACCATACATTGAGGACAACCTGATTACTTCCGATCAACCACAAGAGGATCAAAACCCGCAATCAGAGGAGTCTGAATCTGACATAGATACACCCATAACTACTTCCCTTGATACTAACACACACCCTGAACCGCCCGCTACTGCTGATAACCCCATTCTTGAACTCAAGCCTCTTCCCGACCATCTGAAGTACGTCTTTTTGGGTTCCAATCAGACGTTTCCTGTGATTATCAACTCCAGACTCACACCTGATCAGGAATCCCGTCTGATTACTATTCTCTAGCAACATCATAGAGCCATTGGATGGACTCTCGATGATTTGACTGGTATCAGCCTCTCTTATTGCACACACCGTATCTACACTGAAGAGGGCACACGACCTTCCCGTGAAATGCAGAGATGTCTGAATCCTAACTTGTACAAGGTTGTGAAAAAGGAGATCATCAAGTGGTTAGATGTAGGGATCATCTACCTGATCTCCGACAGTCGGTGGTTGAGTCCAATCCAGGTTGTGCCTAAGAAGGCAGTACTCACCGTGATCACGACTGAAATCAGAGAAGTCATACTGACCCTATGGCAAACTCATGGAGAGTCTACATTGATTACAGAAAACTCAATTCCTCCACGAAGAAGGATCATTTCCCACTACCATTTATTGATCAGATCCTCGAGAAACTAGCGGGAAATAGGTTCTTCTACTTTTTGGATGGGTACTCTAGGTATAACCAGGTGGCAATCCATCCTGAGGACCAAGAAAAGACCACTTTCACCTGCCCCTTCAAGACGTACACATTCTGAAGGATGCCGTTCGGTCTCTGCAATGCACCTGCTACTTCAGTGATGCATGCTTGCCATATTCTCAGATATGGTAGGTGATTATCTGGAAGTCTTCATGGATGACTTTTCAGTATTCAGAGAATCATTTGACGATTGTATCCTGCACTTGGTCTAAATCCTCAGGCGGTGCATTGACGTGAATCTAGTTCTTTCCTAGGAAAAGAGCCATTTCATGGTGCTTGAAAGAATTATCCTAGGACATCTCATTTCAAAAAAAGGCATCCAAGTCAAACGAGCCAAGGTGAACTTGATTTCCAAACTCCCTATGCCTAGCTTGATCAAGGACATCCGATCTTTTCTGGGACATGTTAGTTTTTACCATCGATTCATTTCCAATTTCTCGAAGATCGCGTGCCTCCTGACCACTCTACTTTCTAAGGATGTACCTTTCAAAATCTCCAAGGAATGCACTCAAGAATTTGAAATCCTCCATGATCAAGTTACCCAAGGCCCAATCCTACAATCCCTTGATTGGTCTCAACCCTTTGAGATCATGTGCGATGCATCTGATTTTGCTGTAGGAGCGGTGCTTGGGCAGAAAATTGACGCGAAACCCATGGTCATCTACTACGCTAGCAAGACACCTGACGAGGCTCAGCGTAACTACACAGCTACTGAGAAAGAGCTGCTAGCCATAGTATTTACCCTAGAAAAATTCAAATCTTATCTCCTAGGTTCCCGCGTTATCATTTACTCGGATCACACAGCTGTGAGGCATCTCCTTGCAAAGAAGGATGCGAAACCTCAATTAATCTGCTGGATCTTACTGTTGCAAGAGTTTGACCTTGAGATTCGCGACAAAGTGGGAAAACAGAACGTGGTAGCTGATCACTTGTTCCACCTTCCTTCTGCGATCATCGACCCTTCCGAACCCATCACGGAACATTTTCCTGATGAGCACCTCCTGACTATCAATACAGGGCTTCCATGCTTTGCTGATATAGTAAACTACCTGGCATCACATCAGATTTCATCCGATTGGCTGAAGGCCAAGAAGGACAAATTGCTTTCTGATGCCAAGTACTGCTTCTGGGAAGACCCGTATCTTTTCCGCATCAGTGCTGATCAGATCATTCGATGGTGTGTCGTAGAAGTGGAAATGCAAGACATATTATCTTTCTGCCATGACCAAGCATGCGATGGACATTTTTCAAGTCATAAAACTGCAGCAAAGTCCTCCAGTGTGGCTTCTATTGGCCCACAATTTTCAAAGACGCATACAATCACTATAGGGCATGCCCTCGTTGCCAGACCTTAGGCAACATGAGCCATCGTGATATGACGCCCTTACAGCCGATTCTTGTATGCAAAATCTTTGACATATGGGGGATTGATTTTATGCGACTCTTCCTTGTTTCAGATGGCTTCGAGTACATTCTACTCATTGTTGACTACATGTCCAAATGGATCGAAGCCGTTCTGACCTAAACCAATGATCATAAAATGGTTATCAAATTCATTCATCAGAACATCTTTTCATGGTTCGGGATTCCACGTGCTATAATTTTTGATGGAGGGACCCATTTCACTAATACTCAGTTCAAGTCACTGATGACCAAATACGGAGTGTCGCACCGAATCTCTACTCCTTACCACCCCCAAACTATTGGTTTAGCTGAGCTATCAAATCGGGAGATTAAGAAAATCCTCCAGGTTACTATTCGACCTGATAGGAAGGACTGGTCATCCTGACTTCCGGAAGCTTTGTGGGCTTATAAGACCACCCACAAAACCCAATTAGGTATGTCTCCCTTCAGATTGGTGTACGGGAAGGCATGTCACCTCCCCGTCGAATTGGAGCACAAAGCCTATTGGGTAGTACGGAACTATAACCTAGATCTTTCTAAGGTAGGAACCCACAGAAAGCTTCAAATGAGCGAGATCGATAAATTACGCCATGACGCATATGAGAACTCACGAATTTACAAAGAGCGGGTTAAGGCCTTTCACGACAAGCACATATCCAAAAAGATCTTCCACCCTGGTCAAAAGGTCTTACTCTTTGATGCCAAGCTTAAACTGTTCTTAGGAAAACTACGATCAAAATGGATTAGACCCTACCCCATCCAACGAATCTTTGGAAATGGAGCCATTGAGATCAGTCCACTCAGCCACGATACATGATCTTTCATTGTGAACGGTCAGAGAGTCAAACCGTTCATTGACTTGACCGATACAAATTTGGCTGAGATGTCCTTTACCCTCCATTCTCCCTGAGCTCATTGCGCCCAACCAATGGCGTAAAACTCAGTGCTTAATAGGAGGCAACCTGTCATTCTTGAAAAACCCGAAACCTTTCTTGACATTCCTATGATGAATTCATATTGCACTTTAGGGTTCATCTATTAGAACAGCCGACCCCACCTCAGGTACCCATACCCGAGTTTACAAATCATTCGCAATTGTCACCTTGACCTATTTGCACACCCAAAACCTGTTCTAATGAATGATCTAAGATGAACTCGAACCCACCTAATTTACAATGGGGACATTGCAAATCATAGGCATGGGGGGATATGAAAGTGCAAAACACCATGAAGATTCATCTCACAAGAAAAGGTTTCAACCAAAAAATCACATATCACAAAAACACCAAAAATATGAAAAAATCTTGAAAAAGAACAAAAAATTCTGAGGGGAGAGAAAATTTTTAGGCCATACAAATCATGAGGAGAAAAAGGAGAAAAGTGAAAAATGTCAAAAAAGGAGCACAAAATGAAAAAGAAAAAAGAGATAGTCAATAGTAAGAAATTAAGGGATTAACTGAAGTTCTAGACCATATCAAGAAAAAGAAAAATGAAGGAAAAAGTGCTAATCAGACATAAAAGTGATTAGTAGGAACGTTGATCTTAGGCCTCTTGGGCTAGACTCTTAGGCTTAAAAATTCAAGTATTCGCTAAGATCTAGATAGTCCTTAAGAGGTTGAGGAAAATGCGAAGCTTAAGTATTAAGTCTAAGTCTTAGGGAGTATTCGGCCTCGTTAACTGACCTTTGGTTTGTGGGACTCGATAACCTAAGCACCCCAATCCACACACAGTCTGGTTGAATGCGCATAATTATCAAAATCATGCAAAAGCATTTAAGTGTTCTGAAAAAGTCACCTAGATTAGGAGCAGTCGATCAGCACAAGTTGATTTTGACAAGTTCTCGGCTCGGAGAGGCAGGAAATTCCCCTCGAAGATGCGCAATAACATATCGTCTCCTCAGTGCTTGTCTCCTAGGATATCTACATATCCTATCGGGGGCACGTAAGCACCCTGTGCTGGTTCAGATGCCATGGGCAGCATTACCATGAAATGTCGATTGCCAGGGTCTAGATTTAGCTACAGAATGCCATGGGTAGGATTTTCTCGAAA
The DNA here is from genome assembly GCA_037157565.1 of Thalassia testudinum. Classification (NCBI taxonomy): domain Eukaryota; kingdom Viridiplantae; phylum Streptophyta; class Magnoliopsida; order Alismatales; family Hydrocharitaceae; genus Thalassia; species Thalassia testudinum. The sequence continues at coordinate 88,991,424 of JAZHRO010000055.1, read as the reverse complement.
TCTCGAAAGCCAGGGTTCTAGGGGTTGTCATGGGCAGTGCTATCACGAAGCATTGATTGCTAGGGACCCTTCGAGGATTGATGTTGGGGACGAGGAATCTGATATAGATCATGTTGAGAAGCTGATTCGAAGCTAAAAATAAAAAGAAAAGAGAGAGAAAACTCTCCAAACAAAGAAAATCCTCTATCTCTCTCTTACAGAAAATGCACTGCAAACTGAACTGAGGCTAAAATACATTACAAGTATGGGTGCTTTAACTGCGGAGTCCAACGAACCTTGGGATAGTTCTTGTGGGCCTTAAAAACGTTCACGGAAGATCGAGGTTAGAGTTGGTCAGGTCTGGATCTTGGTTGATACTTGAGTACCTCTAGGCCTACTGTTGCCATTCTAACCTAATCATAAAGAAAAAAACACTCATCATAATTTGTGTACATGAAGGAACTCATGGTCTATAATAGAAGTTAAAACCTTAAAATTTTGAAAAGGGACTAGCAAAAACTAGGCATGTGGGTATGATGGGAACACCATCATGACCCTTAACTAGCTCATTTTGACCCAGAAAGAGAACAAAGGCTTCTACATAACCAACTAGAGGTCCTAACTTAATGAATAACCATTCTGAGAGAAAAGTAAGAAACAAGGGGTAAAATTGTAATTTTACCATTGCAATACAACAACAGGTTTTATCATGGGTTAAACACAGGTCAAATGGTCTTAACAAGATAAAAAGTGGGTTGGTTTAAACAGAAAAGGGTTCATGTGAATTCTGGGAATTAAATGACTTCTTGTAACCCTAAAATAGACTCACTTAATTTAACAAGGTTCTAGTCAGGAAAAAATTCACCTAAATCCTCTAAAAATCATGGAAAAATATCCTCTAGGGTTTAGAACCTTCAATTTGGCCCTTAGAACCTATTTTGACCTAAATTGGGGTCTCAGTCAAATGTTTACCCTAAATTAGGTTTTTCCGCAAATTTCCTAGTCAAACATGGTCAAACCCAAAATAAAACTTCACCATTGGATTCCTTAGGTCCAAATTAGGTTTTTACCAAAATTTGAACCTAAGGAGAATTCACCTTGACCTACTTTGCAAATAGGTCTAGCCCAATTACATTTCTACCCCTAACTTTTAAAAACTTCTGTAGAAACTCCCCTATCTTTGTCTTCATTCTTTCCAATTAGGTCCCTCCACCATTATAGCGGAGGGAATCCTACTCCGGCAAGGTTTTGAGGGAAAGCTCTCTGATTTCTCAGAGAATCCCCTTCAAAATTGAAAGGGAGATTCTTTGAGAAATCTCCTCCGGTTTGAACACAATTCCAAACTCGATATGGTACCAAATCTCTAATGCGAATACATGAGAGATTCGGGTCACATTCGACCTTCCATCTCTGACGAGGTTGCCGTGCTTGGAAGCTTGGCTTCCAAGCACAAAACCTTCCTCCAAGGCCTATAAAAGCATGCCCAAATCACCTCTCATCCTCCAAGCTTGAAATTGGCCTGAGAAACCCTCTATTTCGTCTCTTCTCCCTCCGGCTAGTGACTCAGCAAGCTCTGGCGACATCCCTCTCTTTCCCTCGTCGTTTTTCCACAATACCAGTGGCAGGGTTCTCTTCCTTCTCTTCGTCTACATCGCACCGCAGAAGTTGACGCCCCTGCAGCCCCTTCATCGTCGCTGTCCTCCTCCACTGAGTGCTTCATCTTCGGCGACGGCAATACGAGCTGGCTGCCATCTCTGCATCCCCCTTCATCTCCCTATGCACAGCTAAGTCCTCTCTCTTTTTTAATCATTTTCCTCTCTTTATTTCTTAAAAACACGCCTCAACGCACACTATCACCCTTACCTTCTTCATCTCCAGCCAGATCTCTGGCGAGGCGTCCCCGCCACTCCACGCCTCAATCCGCCTTGCCAAGCACCCCATAAGCATCGCCACACTTCACTGATCATAAACCCTCACTCCACTCATCGCGCCACGCCCCCAGAACACCCCTCGAACACACCCACTTTCACGCACACACCGGCTACCCCACGCCACGTCGACCCCCGCACTACCTTCACTGTGTCTCGACGAAGCTATCTGCACTTTCTGACGAGGCCATAAGACCATTTTCATGCTGACAGGTGTAGGCATCTCCACTGCCATTAACGACAGTGAGGAGCTTGCTTTCAAGCCTCCTCTAGGACTCCCCGCTCCAGGTGCACAGCTCCAGGTTGCGCGGATTCCTCTTGCACACAGAACCAACTGAGCAATTGGCACTAAAGACCCACGTAGCTGCTGCAATCAAGGAAGCCTTCTGCTGTGGGTGCATGCGAAGAAAGGTGGGATGTTTAGTCCCACCTCCGAGGTGATCAAGCAGCTGCAGTGAAATAAATTGAAAAAGTGATGCAGCCTCTTCACCTCCTGACCACAGGGTGAGGTCCCACTCGCCCACTCACCGCCTTGTCCATGACCTGATCCCCGCGGACCTGGCTTGACCCGTATACCCAACCTACACTCCTCACCCACCACCGCACGCAGGTGGGCCTAGTCCTGGGTGTGCACCCGACTTGATAACCCGAGAAGCGGCTCTGGCAGAGCGAGCCTCAGAGAGAAAGAAGAAGAGAGATTGCGAGGGTGGGTAGGGGTAGGTTTTGCTCTCGTAGGCAGGGAGAAGAAGAAGAACCCAAGGAAGAAGAGGAAGCCAGCAAACGCTAAGGAAGGAGAAGGCAAGGCTGAAGAGGAAGAGCTGAAGGCTGAAGGGTTGAAGAAGAAAAAGGAGAAGGAACTGAAGGCAGAAGGAAAGAAGCACTGTTAGAGAAAGAAGAAGAAGCCAAGAAGAAAGAGAAGAAGGCAAAGGAAAAGAAGGCACAGGCACGAGAGCAAAAGAAAAGAAAGAAAGAAGAAGAAGGAAGAGGAGTAGCCAGAGACAAATCAGAGAAGAGAAAGAAGAGAAATAAAGCACTGTAGCAGCCCTAAGTTTAAGACATCTGATTCACAAAATTAGGCATCCATTTTTTGTTCTCTCTTTATAAACAATGTCATTCTGTGTTTTCGCATTACAACTCTGATTTACATTGCATATTCAATTTCTCAAAAGTTGTGCTCTTGATTTTTAAATGTCAATTTGCTCCCTGTGTTCGACCTCAGATTTAAAACTTCGAGTAATAAAATTTATTTGTTTTCGAGTGATTTCAACTATACTACGACGCATTAATTTTAAAACATTGATCTCGCCCGTTAAACACCACCTACCAAACAACTTTCGCCAGCTCACACCCATCAAAACCCCCATCTTTTTTTCCCATTCCATCCAATCATGCGACCCACCGAACACACCCATCATCGACCACCTTCTCCGTCACCGACCGACACCCACGCACATCTTCTCTCCACACCATGCACACCACCATGTTCACCGTCCCACGACGGAGCATTGAACTTGTTTGACACGGACGAAAGGCCTTATTTGTGTTTTCAGGTCACGGGTTGAAGCTGCCATTGTTGAAGCTTCTTCAAAGAGCTCCAGAGCGTGTTCATGTGACTTCGCTCCCAAGTGTTCACTCAAGACAGTGTGGAATCACCTAAGGATCATCTCTAGGTCTTCGATCGGGGACGCCAACCTTAGCTGCATGCTCAATTGGAGGCATCTTCATCCGCAGGCTCATGTGAGCAGAAGGGGTGGGGATTAGTCCCACCTCGAAAATACATAAGCACGTGGATGCGAATATATTATTTTTCTCAATATGCCTTTACGCCTCAGGACACATGCAGGGGTGAGGTCCCCGCACATCCCTCACTCAACTAGACACAATCTCCCTACTCACTCCTTGGCTACGACACTCACACATGCAGCCCTGGCCCTAGGTTGCGCTGACTCGATTACCCGATTGAGCCTAATTTGTAAGACTAGAGGAAGAAAGAAAGAGAGAGAGCATGGGGAAAGGGGGGTTTTGCTTTGTGGAACCCCCAACGCTTAGCCAAAACTTGTGAGTTCCTCCCTTATTTGTTTAGGCTTAAGGGAAAGCCTTACGGAAAGGAGAAGATCTAAAGAAGCAAAGGTACAAGAAGAGGACCATAGAAGAAGAAAAGAGAGAAGGCTTGAGAAGAAGTTGAAGAAGTTGAGAAAGGATAAGGACAGAAGAAGAGAAGCAAAAGCAGCAGATGAGAGGAAGAAGAATAGAAGGAATAAGAAGCAAAGAAGAAGAAAATCATAAAAACACTGTAGCAACTGGCATTTTAAGTCATTTGATTGATAAATTAGACGTCCGAGGCATCATTCATTTATTTGATTCATTCAATAATTAGTATATACTTGTATCTAAGCTAATAATTAGTGATTCAAATCACCATTATTTTACCTTAGATATGTTTTGGCCTCATTAGACTCTTGATATACTCATGTACTACATTAAATATTAGTTTTGAGTAATTGTTACCATTGATTATGCTCATGTATAATATTTATTGAGCTTAGTGTGTGAATCCCATATTTTCTCCCTAAAATTCAAGTAATAAATTGTATTTGTTGAGAGAGCAATTTAAGAGATTGTTACTACAACGAGACACGTTTAAACTCCTGAATGGATCCCTTCAACATATATATTCATAGAAAAAAAGAGAGGAAAAAGAAAAGAAAAAAAAATATATATACATAGAAGAAAAATTAGAAAAAAAAGAAAAAAGCAAAAAGAAAATGAGTTTATGAGTTAGAAATTATTTCAAATATATTGAGGCAACAACACCTACCACCCTCACAATCCACCAAACTTAGCCTTAACCTATTTTTCTGTATTTCTAGCTGCCTGAATACGTGCTGAGAAATTCTTACTTAGTCATAGAGTTATCAGAACCTAGTCAAAGTGATAATGCCAGGAGAGACCACCAAATATACTGACAAATCTGGTGAGATTACGAGCTCTAAATGAAAGAAAAGAAAAATAAAATGAAAGGAAGAGAAAGAAAGAGAATGAGTACAAAGGAACTAAAGAGAGCATAATTTCTCCGCCTCTCTTTGAGTTGAATTATTTAATAGTCTGGAAATCTAGGTTCTAAAGTACTAGTCTATATGCAGCATCAAATGAGTGTGAACCACCAAATACAAATCTACTTGACTCAGTTATCTTCTACCTAAACCAAAAATCAGGGTTGAATTTACAGATTATCTCATAACCTCGACGTGCAAAGTCTGCCTATCCCAATAGATTTTTACTAAGGGTCAAGTACGAGCTTTAGATGTGGATTGACTTTTCACTTAGATCAGTTGCATAGGCTACACTATACACTTTCACAATTGTCTAGATTTCTAAAGTTTTGGATGAAAACAAAAGAAATAAATCTCTAGTCAAACTCTTGATAGAAATCTATCATGTAGGACCACTTTACATTTACTCTTGCATTTGCTAAGGACTAGCAAGATTTAGGCATGGGGGTGTGATTGCATAGCAATCATGCAACCTAAATCACTTGAATTAAGCTAGATTCTAGCATAACTTAGGAACAATGCATTCATAAGCATCGTATTTGCAAAATAGCTAGTTTTTTAGTCATATAGATAATATTGTCATTTTATGTACTAAAATAGGGATGAAATAAATTGCAGATGATTCAAAGCCATGAATGACAGATCAGATCGTACAGATCTAAACAGGATGACGACGGGAGTCCAATGCTTCCAAAATCATCTCGATCAAACAACCAGAGCATCTTGTGCAGTTTAGAGATGAATAGAGGCCAAGGAGCTAAAGGACAAAGATCCAAGCCTCAGATAAAAAATTCAATCGCACGAATGGATCTAGATCAACGATTGCAATCCAATGGTGCAAAAATCAACCCAATTGGAGGTCTACATCACTAGATACAAGGAAAAGAAGATGGACGACCATGATGGCACCACATGGTGCTGGCACAACCGCCCCCTCATCGTCGCCCCATCTCTAAATGCCATCCCGCGTGTGCTGTGGGCCACTGGATGGCCATCAAACCATCCAACGACCCTGATACATCCATGTCACCAATTGCCTCATGCCTCATCAAAGGGAAGAAGTTCTCGGCTATTGGATCTTCATCCAATGGCCGAGAGTGGCTGTGCATGATTTGGAAATGCGGCACAAGAGAAGGAGTAGCATAGTGGTTAGGAACTTCGCTCGCAAGCAACCAACGCGTGTTCAAGGCGTGCTCAGCGTGAAATCAGAGAAAGCAGTGGCTTCGCACCCAATTAGCCATTGGATCTGCATTGGAGCACCATGATAAGGCTGCATGGTGCACTGAGAGTGTTCCGCGGCTACACACATGATCAAACTTGCGTTTAATGCCTGATCACACGTAGCTTTGAGAAAGGCAATGTGCTGCGTACGTTTAAGCCATTCAATTGTAAGATCAGATGGCTGAGGAGTGATTGGCATGCAAACCAAATTCAAAATGGCTGAGAAGTAGTGCAGGTGCGAATCTGAGCCATTTGATAGTAAGTTTGAATGGTCAAGGATGTGGCACTAGAATGAGGCGTGCAGGCATGTGTGAAGAAAAGAGAAGTGGGTGAGCATGCACGATGAAGCAGTGGAGAAACCCAATCCTGACCCAACGTGCTAAAGCATGCCACGTGTCGATCAAAGAATGAATCCGTGTGTAGGAGTTTTTGAAGGTGTTTTGAGGCCTAATTAGGTCTGTTGATCTCCCCATCAACAGATCTGATTATTCAAAGGTTGTTGCATGAGATGGAGGGCCAAAATACCCTCTTTGCTCTCCAACAAAACTATAAAAGAAGACCCAAGGCCTCTTTTGATGGAGGCAACTTCAAATCTACCTCTTCTTCCACCTTCTTCCGTGATCCTCCATCTCACTCTGCAACTTCGACCTTCATCCCGATGCTCTGAGGTACTGCTGCACCTCGCACAAGCATCTCACAAGCGACGTCATTTATCTGCATCTCTCTCTCTCTTTCTATCTATCTGCTATCTCTCTATCTCTACTTTTTACAAAGCAATTTCTACTGTGAAAGCTCTATTTAAATGTAATAAAATTTTGATTCTCTGGATATCTACTCTATACATATATACATATATAAATATCTATTTAGAGAAAGTTTTATTGAAAAGCTTCTGCATAAATCGAGATTGCCTCCCTTTAAACGACCCGGTACTCACCGAATTTTATAAATTTATTTGTCAATGCATTTCACGCTATACTATAACTAAATCATCTTTTAAAACATGATTTATGCACTGAACATTAATTATTTTCAACCTATTTATATTGTATTTATAGTATACTACATTATTTATAAATTATTTATGTACATAACTATCTAGAACGTATAATTAAATGAAAATAAATTAAAATAAAGTTTCTAAAATACATTAAAATTGTATAATAAATACTTTAATATGTAAATTAATTTTGTATTAATTCAATTTCATGTTTAATTAGCTAATTTATACTTTAATTAAGAAATTAACCCATAGTTTTACATGTAGAAACCACTAACTTTAACTAATTTTATATATAATTAACTAAGTTATATTTCTAAATTAATTGTACTTGAAAGACCTAAATTAAGTTAGAACTTAGCGTAATTGTAATATAATTTATGCATTAGTAGCATACATTGTATCTTTTCTGCTTTACTTAAATAATCATGAAATAATGTACTAATTAGTACACTATTTGGATTGTAGGTAATAAGAAGCTCAAGAGATGGCCTGAAGCTGGACTTGAAGAAGGGAAGAAGCTAGAGTTGGAGTAGAAGCCTTAGAATAAATATGAAGGCATAATGTAGGGAAGAGGTATACTACATTACTAGTACAATTTTAATGTTTGAGTTAAAATATGAAGAACATAGGAACTTTCTTAGAATTAGGATAGTTGTAGATACCTTCCTAAACCCTAGCCAACCTTAGATTAGGTCATCTTATCCTAGAATAACTCAAAACCCATATTCTAGCCCATATCTGGACATCCAGGTAGGATGCTGGAGGTCCAGGACCCTTAGACACCACCTGTAAAACCTAGAACTCAATCTATTGGAAAATTGGATGTCCAAACAAGGTGTCAAATGTCCAATTTCTGCAGAAATCCAAGACAGAACCTCATGATGGTAACACCATCATTCTCCATAACTAGCTTTAATTAGTTGAAATCAAGAGACAAATGCTCTTGTATAATCACCTGAGGATAGTAATTTCACTCAAATCCATTCTGAGAAGAAAATATTAAAATAGGGTTAATTGTGCAGTTTTAACATCATATAATGAATTCAAAGTAACCATAGGGTCACCTAGGGCTTAATTAGAGGTCAAATGAGCGTTAAAGTCCAAGAAGTGGGTCAACACAGGTAAAAATAGGATTTCACGTATTTCGAGAACAGAATTAGAACACAAAATCCTAATTTCAGATCTGCTTAAATTGAGGAGGTTTTGGTTAGGATAAAATTCATCTAAACCTCCTACAATTTATAGAAAAATATTCTAGGAGGTTTGGTACCCTTAGTTTGACCATCTGAACCCATTTTGACTTAGAATAGAGTTGCAGATGGGATTTTACCCTAATTTGGATTTCTATGGAAATTTCCTAGTAAAACGTGGTTAAAACTCAAATCCAACTTTACCATCAGATTCCTTGAGTCAAAATTAGGCTAAGGCCAAAATTTGGGCCCAATCAGAGTTTATGTTGACCTAGTTTGCAATCTAGTTCCTTAAAACTCTATTTCTCTCACTTTAACCTCTAACTTTCGATTTTATTGGGATCAGGTCCCTAAGTTTCTCGTCTTCACATTTTAGTCGCTGCCGCCATTGTTAGGTCAAACGACCTATAGATGAGCTCTGACTTGATCAAAACCTCATCAAATCAACTCTAAATCCCACTAAATTTGGTGGGATTAGTGTTCACATTACAAGGAATCCTTTGAGCAAGATCTTGGCTCCAAATTTGCACCATAAAGCTTGAACAAACCCACAAAAAATGTGGGTTTCTTGATTCTCAATTGAAGCCCAATTCCAGACTGATACCCCTCACCCTTCATGATTTTCCTTATCGAGGTTGAACCAATACCCCTAGGCAACCAAAGCTTGAGATTGACTATCCTCCCCAATCTAATAGCAGTAGCCTCTCCTCTTTTATGATAGAAATGCAAAAACAACAAAAAGAAATCATGGAGTTTATGGGAGAGATGTTGAGGAATAGTCAACAATTGAACAAGGAAATTAGATAGCTTAGCTACGCTCTTACTAGGATTCTGATCCCTACCCGTATAAGTGTGATCATGAAAATAATTATGAGGAAACCAATGACAATAGGGATCCTATTTTCGTAGCTATTAATTAGACTCTCCCTATAAGACACGACCACTAAAGGAGAACGATCCTAGTGATTATCGACCCGAGCTACATTGGAGTCAAAAGAAAGGGAAGATGGTACCTCTTGAGGCCCTTGACCCTGATGATAGTATTTTCCTTACCCCTGATAACCTGGATCAAGGTCGTATTGTTCATGTCACTTCTATTAATCATGTGGTGGAACCTCATTCTACCCTTAGTGAGCCTAATCCTGACCCTCCACTTAGGGAATCAACACCTACCATGTAGCATTATGAGGATTTAAATGCACCTAATGAGGGTGACCCTAAGGGAATGGAGGATGAATTAGATCAATTCTGGTCTCAGGGATACAAAGAGTCTACTTTAGAGGAGGATGATAATCAATGGAGGAACCCAGCCTTAGAATCTGGAGTGAATCACAAGGGGATTAAGTGATATTCGAGGACTTACCCCCTGAGGATATAAAAAATTTGGTGAAATCCGAATTCCTCCCTTCTTTTGATTTTGAGAGTCATCCTTCGCAAAATCAGGAGTTGATATTGGAGGATGAATACAATAGTGAGAAGCCTAGGGGAGACTCTCGGGGACAATATAGATCAATTGAGAATTTATGCCCTGAGAAGAATACAAAATTCAGTGATATAGGCTTTCTCCATAACATTAAAGATGATAATCCTTCTAAACATATTAAGGATAATGAAATAGCACACAAATTCCTCGGAAAGGATGTAATTGACAAGAAAGAGCCTGGGGATGGATTTGATGATAATTATGATCTTGCTACTTCCTAAGAAACCCAACTATCATCAAAGCATGTTGATTATGAGTCTACTAATGAGAAATTGAATTCTATTCATGACTCATCTATTGTAGAGGAGCAGTTTGAGATTCATAAAATAATGAAGTTAGGTATGGATGTGAAAGACGAATTCTTATTGGGAATGGAACCTAAATAGACTAAGCCCTCTTTAGACTTAATAATTACCACCCAATCACTCAAGCAACCTGTAGATTCCTTACCTGATCCTTGGCTCAGGTCTCTGCTCATATACATGCTTTCTGGGGAGAATATCAGGCTAGTACATCCTCGGGTAGAATGGTGAGTGTGGATTGATGCTTGTACTTTTAGTCTTGCCATTTAGGGGTTTGAAATTATTATGTTTATATCTTTTAAAACCCTTCCTACCTTGGAGGACCCTTGTTATCCTGCACTTATTCCATTTTGGGAGGCCCCTTTTCATATTCCTTTTAACATTCCTAGACCTCCCCAGGTAGCCTACGAGGTTCATTGCTTTCATGTCTTCTTGCGAGCATTTGGGATAACATTGCATCATCGGCTCGCCAACATCCGTGGCTACCTATTTTCTAGGCCCGAGCTGTTACACATATTTTTAGGGCCTAGCTCTTTCTATCTGGAACTAGACATACAAGTTCCCTATAAGTCTGGCTACTGATAGAAAATGCAGTGCTTGCTGGGAGGCAACCTAACGTTCAGAATAACACCATCAACAGGTGATTTCCTTCCTTTCTCCCCCTATTTTAATTTTACAATGACATTGTAGGATTTAGGCATAGGGGGGTGCATTTTGCTTTTTAGGCAGTATTCATGCATTTAGGTTAGGCACATTAACATAAAAAGAAAAAAATCTCTCTTTTCTTGAGCTAAATTGGTTAGCCCTAGCAAAAAATTTGTATCAAGGAGGTGCCATTAAAAGATTTTCTTCTTAAATTTTTTATTAAGTTTAGAATCTAGTACAGTTACTTCACTTGCACATAGATTGGGTAATGGATCTTTGAAGAAAACCAATAAGCATTTTAAGTGTACTGAACCCTTCGATGGTTAATAGGGAGTCAGGCAGACTATCTTCTATTAACTCCACCTCATATTTGTGAGAAGAAACTGGAGACTGCTGGTGTGCTAAGTCTAGTGCAAGGACTCTTAAGTTTTGGATAATTAGATGATGATACCAAAGAGTTAGGCATAGTTTTCACTCTCTATTTCCGTGTGCGTACATTGTGTGAATTCCTGAGTGTCACCAAATAAGGCAGATACACAGAGATTGGGTCTTAATAAAACTATGACTATGGTGGATGGTTACGACCGTCCTTCATAGAGTCCTTGGCTGAAAGAGAGTAGTAATGTCAAAGGTCAGAAATACGATTGTCTTATCCATCCTTTCCCGGTACCGAGAGTAGGCACTTCCACCAAATAAGCCATACAATATTCTCTTCACCATCATCATTCCTAATAATGACTCATAAATAAAAGTATGCCTTGTTTTGTGTTAGTAGTTAAAAAAAAAAGAATGAAGAAACATTTATATTTAGAAAAATATGAAGAAAAAAAAGGAGAGAAAAGAAAAAGAAAAGAGTTTAAGTTTATAGTTTTATCTTCGTGTCATTTTTTATTATGTGACGATGTTTCTAAGGCAACAAAAACATCCATTGAGATCCACCAAATATGATCCATACCTACTGAAACGTTGTGGCTTCGAGAGATAACCGGGTTTTATTGTTATAGCGTTGTAGTATAGCCAGTTATTGCCATCATTTCAAATATATAAATTTTTTACTCGGAAAATAAAAGAGTTCCCGAGGTCGAACTCAGGGAGCAAGTTGTATTCTAGAGATATACATGTTCTATTACAAAAATAAAGAAAGAGAGAGAGAGAGAGGGGGAGAGAGATGAAAGTTTGAGTTCTTCTTCTTTTCTTCTCTTTGTCTCTCTCTCCTTTTAGCTTTTGTTCTTCCTGTTCTTCTTCTGTGTTTATCTCCTTGTGGTCCTCTTCTTCTTCTGTTGTTCTTCCTTGTTCTTTTGTTCTTCAGATCTCCTTCTTTCTTCTTTTCTTTTTCCTGTCAGGACGTCGTCTCTCCTTTCTTCTTTTCCCTTCAGGACGTCGTCTGATTTTCCAATCAGACGACTTAAACCGCTTGTTGCTACAGTGTCTCCCTTAGCTTTCTTCTTCTTCCGCGGTCCTTCTTCTTCACCTGTGCCTGCACACTTCAGAGTTTACGTCAGAGGGCAAAACCTACTCTACCCCCTCCCCCTCCGTCTCTCTCTCTCACAGAATCCGCTCATAGGATAGCTCTCCCAGAGCTGCCGGGTAGCCGGGTACGGGTAGCGCCCGGGTCCAGGCCCACCGGCGTGCGTGGTGGGCGAGGAGTGCAGGTCAGTCTAAGTCGGGTCGGGTCAGGTCCGCGGGGCGTGAGCGTGGACGAGACCGGGTAACCGGGCGGGTGAAGGGGACCTCACCCCGTATGCTGAGGCAGTAAGCCTCCAGCACTTTTTCGCTTTATACCGCTGCGCCTCTTCAGAGTTTTCCGAGGTGGGACTAAATGTCCCACCTCAATTGAGCGCCCGCAGCGGAGAAAGCAGCGGGCGATCGCGGCTTCACGCGAGGCCTTCGCCCCAGCTGCGAGCCTGACGCTTTGTCGAAATGCCTCGCAAGGCCTGGGAGTCGAATCTGGGCGTGGCGCGCCTGCAGCTGCAGGCGGAAGCAGCTCCTTCTGCACGGCAATGGCGGCGGAGGTCGGGTGACCTGTTCACAGCAAAACGGCCTCTCGGCCTAATCAGAAGGTGCCGGGAGCTTCGCCAGAGTGCGGCGAAGCTCGTGTGGGTGGTGGCGAGGCGTGGGGCGGCGTGCAAGGGCTGCCCTAGGTCGGACTGTGGGTCGGGAGATGGGTTTGTTCGGTGGGGTTGCAGAGGGTGATGTGGGGGAAGTGGAAGGGCGGGGGTTGATCAGGGTGAGGAGGCGGAGGTTCTGCGGTGGTCGGCGAGCCGTGTGGGTTGCTGGGGTGATGGGAGCGGCTCGCCGGAGGATGGCCGGAGGCGGAGAAGGTGAGGGTGAACAGGAGCGGTCGAGGGTTTAATCAAATAAAAGACAGTGAGGAAAAGAAAGAGGGGGAGATGGGGAGGAGTTCTGACCTAGCTATGGAGACGAAAGGGGCCGGAGCAGGGCGACAGTCGTATCGACTGTCGCCGGAGAAGAAGATGCCCGGGGGAAGGGGCGGCGGCGAGCAGAGGGCCGGAGATGCGCCAGCTGGGTGCGGCGTGGCGCGGGAAGAGCAGGGGAAGAAGTCTCTGCTGCTGGTATTGCGGCAGAGCGAAGAGGAGGAGGAGGAGGAACCGCCGGAGCTGGTGGGCGTCTGCCGGAGTGAGAGGAGAGGAAAGTTGGGGGTTTTCTCCGTCAGATCCGAGCTGGGAAGAACAGTGGAGCGACGGGGGTATTTATAGGGACCGAATCAGGGAGGAAGGCGGAGGGAGACGACGTGTCTCCCTCGCCGGAGGACGCCGGAGATGGAAACCCATACCGTCCGTGCGTTCGCACGGCCGGTATGGTGGGTTACAGCAACCAGGGGGTGTTCCTGCGACGGCTGACGATGCAGGGCACCCCCGGTTTACTTGCCAGGCTCTCCCCCTCACCCTGCGCGGCGCCATGCTCCGCGCAAGGTCGCCGGAGCATGGTGCTGGCAGGTTTTGCAGGGGGGACCTGAACGCAAAGAACGAAGGAGAGTTAGGGGCCAAAATGCGAGGGTTCAAAAGTTGAGGGCCAAAAAGTAAATATATGAGGACCAAAGTGTAAAGTTGGTCAAGGAGGTTTCTTCTTAGGCTCAAGTTTTTATACATGACTAATTAGGACCTAAGGAATCTGATGGTGAATTTCATTTCTATATTAAACCTTGTTTGACCGGTCAATTTATGCGAAAACCCAAATTAAGTTATTAATTGGGCATGGTTCTCAATGTAGGTCAAAATGGGTTCTGAAGGCCAAATTGAAGGTTCTAAACCCTAGAGATTATTTTTCTATGAATTTTAGAGGGTTTATTCTATTTTTACTTTGCCTCGAACCTCGTGAATTGAAGTGGGTTATTTTAGGGTTACAGATTATCATTTAGTTCCTTGGAATTGCTGTAGCCCTTGCTAGATCATCTCATCCCACTTTTATTCTTATTAAGTTGCTTTGACCTATGTTTGGACCCTGAATTACCATGTATGCAGATTATACTGGTAAAATTGCATTTTTACCCCTTATGACTTGTTTTCTCCTTAAACTCAGAATTCTCTGAGTTAAGCCTTTCCTTGAGTTATGTAGGAGCTTTTGTCCTTTGTATTGGGTCAAAATGAGCTAGTTATGGCTCATGATGAGGTTCTCATCACCTACTTGTCAGTATTTTTGATTGCCTGAATATTGGCTGAGAACCTCTAACTTAGTTGTAAGGTTATTAGGACTTTAATTGAAGTGTGAATGTCATGTGAGGCCACCAAGCAGTGAGTACATTTACAAAATCTAGTGAGATTTGTGTTCTCAGAAAGAAAAGAAGGAAAAGAGTGAGCACAAAGGAACATCAAGAGAGCACAGTTGTTTAGCCTCTCTTTGGGTTGACTCATTTGATACTCTGGAGAGTTAGAGTCTGCACTACTAAACTACAGGTAGCATCAGATGAGTGTGAGCCACCAAATATAAATCCATTCAACTCAGTATCTCCTACCTAAGCCAAATGCCGGGGTCAAATTATATGTCAATTTCTACTTTATTCAGGAGGGAAGTAGTTGCCTCTCCTGATAGAATTCTATCAAGGGTGAAGTACGAACTTCAAATGTAAGTTGCCTTTTCACTTTGAACTGTTACCTAGGCCGCTCCAGTTCACATTTGTCTAGATCTATAAATTTTTCGAATAAGAAAAGAAGAAATCTTTTGGTTACTTCTATTGTTCTTCACTTTTGCTAGGAACTAGCAAAACATAGGCATAGGGGTATTTGATGAGTCCAATTTATTGGACTAATTTTTATTCTAAGTTTGTTTGTTCCTATATTTTAGAGTATATTAATATTTGCATTTGATTATAATTTATATTTGTAAAGTTTATCTGATGTTATAAATAATTATATGCATTGCAGGAATCAAGCGTAGCCAAATCTCATTTTTTAAGACGTCTGGAGCTTACTCTGGACGTTTGATGATGTTGACAATAAGCACCATAACTTAGTCGTCTCTACCTCCATGTGCGCAACCTCCTCACCAGCCTCAACACACCATTTCCCCGCCGCCTCGCTACTGCCGTTAAGCTGTTGGGGAAGGTCGAGTCCTCCAGAAATGTAACAGATCAGAGGAGAGTCGACAACAGAAGATTTATAAAAGGACTCCCACCGCATGCAGGCGGAGAGATCTCCCTCCCCCCTGCGGGGATCTCCATCCTCACCACCACTGTGACGCAGAGCCGACACTGTGATTAAGCACGAACACTGTGGCCTAAAGCGTACTCCATCCCTCTTCATCCCCCGCACACCATCACCCACCCTCCGTTGACCGCCACGGCTCGGTGGTCACAGCACCAAGCCTGCAGGCCCTCTAAACCAGCCCCACCATAGCCACCATTGATCATGCTCTAGCTTCCATCTTCAACATCGACCATGCACTCAAGCCGCCATAGACCGCAGCCAACTCCACCTCAATCTCCATGCATGCCCGCATCCATCGCTGATAATGCTAAATTTTATGGTGATAATTTTAACAATCAGGGTTTCTCTTAAGGGTAACATGCACAAATAACACATCATAAATGGGAATGGGAGCATTACATGTATCATACATTAAGATTGCTTATAAATCAGTGTTAATGTCCATTTGTAGAAGTTCATGTTAAAATAGGCCACTGATGAGTAATCGAACCACATAGATGGATTCAAAATGATGAACGTACTCCAACGGACTCAAAATCGACCAAATCCGACATCCGGAGCTCCTGCAATTGGCCCAAGAATTTCTGACCGTTGATCTGATGATCAACAGTCCACAGCATGCCACGTGGCACATGATCGATGCACGATAGCCACCTCCTGCACCTCTCCATCCTCCAACAGATCATAGTAGTTGGATTTCTATCCAATGGTCACCAGCACCACTCCAGCTCATCGTGCCCACGACCATCCACGAGTGCAGCACAGCAGTAGCAGCTCTCACCCACGCACACCAGACGCGGGGTCATAACGCACCATGCAACAAATTTAAGGCGAAGGCATGTCTGGACAAAATTCAATTGTCGATCCTCGCAGATACATGGGGATTGCGACACATGGTGCCTGCAGATGAGCGCACTCAGACGCTCGCGATAATGCGTGGGGCGAGCGTTGCACAAGCGCGATCTGCGAGCGTGCCCTCTGTGAAATCTTCGATCGAACGACCCTCAAGCTGACCATGCGGATCGAGTGGAAGAAGAAGAATGGCACTTGCATTGGACCAGCGGGTAGGGGGGTTACACAGACACTTTAGGCATGGGTTTAGCGATGTTCCGGATGTCGCTAAAGCCCATACTTAAATTAGAAACCCCTTCTTCCTATATAAACCCCTTCCAACTGCCCATGTAAAGCATTCAATTCCTTTGCAAGTCTTCTACCCTACTCTATCCACCGTTAGCACCCTTTCATAAACACTAGAGCCAACGAGCTGCCGACGAAGCCCTCTTCCACCGCCGTGGCCGCCTCACCATCTTCTTTCTCTCTCTCTCTTTATCTTAGCTTTACTTTACTTGTGCTTAAGCATTTAGCTAGTGTTGTATTTGTAAAACTCAAGTGCATGTTAGATGATAATGTTTCTTATCTAGTTATTCGCTCTCTTTTGGTGTTTAAGTTGCATGCTATGAACAAAAGGACTCTAACCCTACTCTATCTCTTTCTTTCTCTTTTACTCGCTTTTCTCCCATGTTTTCTCACAAGCAAAACCTGCCATTTCCATGACACTAAGTGACAGGAAAATCTAATTTCATGGCTCCCTGTGTTCGACACTCGGACTCATGTTCGTTTCTTTATTTAAAACTGATGCAGCGAATGCGAGCTACAATGACTGATTTCAACAAACGCATCCGAAGCACATCAGTTTTTTGGCGCTGTTGCTGGGGATTATCAAATACATCTTCCTCTAACCAGACCAGACCTTCCCGGTGATTATCAACACCCACCAATCCAAGAATCAGAAACATAGGTTGAAACACAACCCTATCAGAACATCGAGCTGCCATTGGCTAGACTATTTCAAACTTGAGAGGAATTAGCCCCATCTACTACATCCATAAGATTTACCTGGAAGATGGGGCTCGACCTTCTCGTCAGATGCAGAGATGATTAAACCTGAATATGCGAGAGGTCATCAAGAAGGAAATTATCAAGTGGCTGACGCTGACATCATTTACCCAATCTCCAATAGCCCCTAGGTATGGCCCACTCAAGTGGTCCCCAAGAAAGCCGGGCTCATCATTGTCACCAATGAGCATGGCAAATCCATCCCCTCCTGCACCACCACAGCATGGTGGGTGTGCATTGATTATAGGAAGCTCAATGAAACAACCAAGAAAGATCATTTCCCCTTGCCATCCATTGATCAGATTTTTCAGCGAGTGGCAGAGCAGAAATATTTTTGCTTACTAGATGGATATTCAGGATACAACCAAGTCACAATTGTTCCTGAAGATCAAGAGAAGACCACATTCACCTACCCGTATGGCACGTTTGCATTCCGTTGTATGCCATTTGGGTTATGCAATGCACCAGCTACCTTTCAGCATTGCATGCTAGCCATCTTTTCAGAGATGGTAGGTGAATACTTGGAGGTCTTTATGGATGATTTCTCAGTATTTGGGAACTCATTCAACCATTGTTTGAGCAACAAAAAATCTTGAAACGATGTATCGAGGTAAATTCGGTGTTAAGCTGGGAAAAGAGCCATTTCATGGTTCAAGAAAGAATTATCCTCGGTCACATCGTATCGCATAGGGGCATTGAGGTAGATCGAGCTAAAGTTGATTTAATTTCCAAACTTCCCCCACCTAGCTCAGTCCGGTAAATCCGCTCGTTCCTTGGACATGTTGGCTTCTATTGAAGGTTCATTAAGGACTTCTCCAAGCTCTCGAAACCCTTGACCGACCTTCTGGCCAATGACGCCCTCTTCTACATGACCTTTCAGCATTGCATGCTAGCCATCTTTTCAGAGATGGTAGGTGAATACTTGGAGGTCTTTATCGATGTTTCTCAGTATTTGGGAACTCATTCAACCATTGTTTGAGCAACAAAAAATCTTGAAACGATGTATCGAGGTAAATTTGGTGTTAAGCTGGGAAAAGAGTCATTTCATGGTTCAAGAAAGAATTATCCTCGGTCACATTGTATCGCATAGGGGCATTGAGGTAGATCGAGCTAAAGTTGATTTGATTTCCAAACTTCCTCTACCTAGCTCAGTCCGGCAAATCCGTTCGTTCCTTGGACATGTTGGCTTCTATTGAAGGTTCATTAAGGACTTCTCCAAGCTCTCAAAACCCTTGACCGACCTTCTGGCCAATGACGCCCTCTTCCACATGACACCTGAATGCATCTAGGCTTACCACACTCTCAAGGAATCAATCTCCATCGCACTTGTGTTACAGCCACCAAACTGGTCCCAGGATTTTGAGATCTTGTGTGATGCATCAGACTTTGCCATCAGCGTAGTCCTGAGATAGAGACAAGACAAGAAACCCGTGGTGATCTACTATGCGAGGAAGAAGTTGGATGAGGCCTAATGGAATTATATGGTAATAGGAAAAGAACTGCTCGCCATAGGTTTTGTACTCGAAAAGTTCTGATCTTACCTTCTGGGATCCCACGTAACCATCTATACAGACCACTCTACCATCCGGCATTTTTTGGCCAAGAAAGATGGTAAACCTAGGCCCATCAGATGGATCCTGCTCTTGCAGGAATTTGACCTAGAAATTCATGACAAAGTTGAGTCCAAGAATGTTGTGGCCGATCACCTGTCCAGACTCCACTCGGACCACAATGAGCCCTCCTTGCCCTTGACTGATACCTTTCCTGATGAAGAAATTCTGGCCGTGCATGAATGGAAACAACCCTGGTATGCCGACTTCGTCAACTATCTGGTAGTAGGACAGACCCTGCACAGTTGGTCCAGACAGCAACGTGATAAGTTCTTGGCTGAAGCCAAACATTATTTCTGGGATGATCCCATGCTGTTTCACCTCTATGCCGACCAAATTATCAGGAGGTGTATTCCAGAGGAAGAAGTTCAAAGTGTGTTATCCTTTTGTCATGACCAAGCTTGTGGTGGCCACTTTTCAAGGAAGAAGACAGCTGCAAAGGTTTTGCAGTCTGGATTTTATTGGCCTTCATTATTCAAGGATGAACAAAACTTTGCTGAGACTTTCTCTCTCTACCAGACTCCAGGGACCATGACCAGGAAAGACATGATGCCCCTCCAGCCCATTCTGATCGTCGAGATCTTTGACGTTTGGAGTATTGATTTTTTGGGCCCATTTCCACCATCCAACAGCTTTGAGTACATATTAGTCTCTGTAGACTATGTCTCAAAATGGATTGAAGCTGTCGCCACTAATAGCGATTTCACGCGGTTTGTTAATTAGGTCGTTGTAATGCGCAAAATCGATCAACTCTTAAATTTATATTCCTAGATAGGGAAGTATCTAGGGTCGTCCAAGGAGGCCAAATGTTTGAAAATGTGATTCTCTTGCTTACAAATAGATCTCAACTTTCTTTTTGGTATTTTTCAATATATAATTTTCTTTTGTTTTTGGATTAAGACAACATGCGAAATGGTGGCGGGAAGATGATTTGCACTTCAAATTTAACTGCTACTTCTAAGTGGCAAGTAGAGCCTCTCCCTAAGCTCACTCTAGGAAAGTGGAGGCCTAGAATAATTAGGGAGAGGGAGTGAAAAATGCTAAAAAGCAAAGCAATTAGAAATGCAAAATAGAAAATTGCAAAGAAGGCAACTAGATTACTGAAAAGTGTTTTACAAAAAAGCCTAGTAGAGGAATGCTTCTACTACTAGAAAAATTAAAATAGAGAAAAGAAAACACAAATCCTCTAGACAGATGGTGAAGAAGAGGGCTTCTTGCTCCAAGGTTGGTGGCTCCCAAGCTTGAAAATAATCCTTCAACTCCTTCCTTGCAATGCTCCGCCAAGGTGATGTCCTCCAAGGCAAGCCCAAAGGGGGCGTGCCCTAAGCTTCTCTCCAAGGGTGGACGTCCACCCTAGGTCCTTCTCCCTTTCCTGGCCATCCTCCTTGAAGTGGAAGAGTCCTCCTCCTTGGCGTGGCCCAAGTTGAAGAGACTAGGGAGAAGAAGGCACCAAAAGGGCTGGTGATGTGCCCCTTTAATCTCCTTCTCTACTCCTTCTTCTTGGCCGTAGGTATAGGTGGTTTAGGTAGCAAAATACACTAATGGAGGATGCCCCAAAATGGTGGTAGGTGGTGGGTTTTTATAGAATAGGAAGGGGGCTAAGGTGACCCTTGAAATGGAGGGCCAAGATGAAGAGATGGAGGTGGTTAAAGATCCCATGGCCAAGGTGAGTTGGCGCCACCTTAAGGGACACGAAGGGGGTGGTTATGGGTGTTGACACCCCTTGATGTTGGTGCCAAAAAGGGGTCTAGAAGGTGGTCTAAGTTGGTGCCAAGAAGGGTTCTAGAAGGATGGGTAGGTGGATGGCTAGGATGGCTTATGTGGGTAGGTGTAGGGTGGATAAAGGGCTGAGAGTTGGCGCCAATATAGAGGTGGTTAGGGGTAGTTTTTGGCGCCAACTTAAGGTGTCTTTTGGTGGTGATAGTGGGGTGAAGGGATGGCTAGGAGGTGGCGCCAACTTGAGTAGGGTAGCTAGCTTAGGTAGGCTTAAGTTGGTGGAGCTAGCTAGGGTTGACTTTGAAGGTGGTGGATGGCCAAGGAGCTGGTTGCTGGATAAGCTAAGCTAAGCTAGCTTAGCTAAAGGTGGAGTAGAGGAGAAGGTGTTGGAGCTTGGGTTTGGAGGGAGGAGCTGAGGAGGAGAAGTCTGGAGCTGGAGCTGGAGCTGGCTGCTGTTGAAGAGGCCGGCATGGGGCTACTCTCGCTGGCTTAGCTTGCTAGTTCTTTGCTAGTTGCTAAGCCAAGATAAAGTGAGCTAGCTTCTACCAAAATGAGCTGAGGTGAGCTAGGTCTTGTGCTCCCGGGGAGAATCAAGCCGGTTGAGGTAGCTAAGGTAGCTTAGCTTAACTGAGTTGAGCTAAGCTAAGTCCTCGGGAGCTGGACTTGAGCTTCCTGAGCTGGGATGAGTTCTTCTTCAGTTGGCTGGAGTTGAGTGGAGCTAGATGTAGTTGGATCTGAGCTGGGGTGAACTCCTGTCAACTCAGCTGAGCTAGCTAGAGATCCCTATGAACTAGTGGGAGCTGAGATGAGCTAGACTCAGCTAAGTTGAGCTGGATCTGAGCTGACTTGAGCTAGGGTGAGCTAAGATGAACTCTCTTGAGCTACCATTTAGCTGAGATCAGCTGAGTGGAGCTGGGATGAGCTAACCCTAGTTCAAGTAAGCTAGGTTCCAACTGTGGTGAGCTGGATCAAGCTGAGTTTCAGCTAGTCTGGGCTTCTCCTTCACCATTTTCCTTCTTGAGTGCTAGGGTTTTAGGGATCTGTATATCTGTACATCCCTAACACTCACAAAAACATATTAAAAAGACAATAAAAAATGCAATGCATGCCTAACCTAATTTATGCCTAAATGCAGCCCAAAAACCCATTTGTGGAGTAAAATCCTAAGAGCTAGGTTTGTTTCAATGCATAAGAATGATGATAAACTGGCGTTTATCACACCCCCATGCTTATCTTTTGCTAGTCTTTTAGCAAAACTTTAATTTTTTGGAAAATGGGATTTTTGGGAAATCTAATTTTTTTGACTTTTGAGGAGAAAAAGAGATAAAGGGACCTTGGTAGATTAAAACACAGGAGGTACGGGATTTGTTAAAGGTAAACATCAGGATGTGTTTTTTCATCCAACCATTAGACAAAATGGGAAGAATATATCCTCCAGAAAATTCACAAATTAACCATTTTTTTAATACAGATGACTTGAAATTTTTATTTTTAGAATTTTTCTGGCTTATGAATCTAATTAGCAACTTGTAAAATCCTTTAAAGTCTTGTGTCTGTGCTTGTGAAAAGCCAACATTTATAAGGGCATGTTAATTTATTTATTATTACTTTTTTTTCTCCCCCATGCTTATTTTTAGCTTAGTCTTACAACAGATGTGCGGGATCATCATTCCCGTTACCATTCCTCGAGGGGGCTCTGGCGCCAATACTTCGGGATAGCACTGTCCATGACACCACCCAGGAGCTCACAACCCCAAAACATGATGCGGTGAAAAGGGGCGCTCTAAGCAAACTCAAGCTCTTGCTTTGACACTATAGGTAGAGCATCGTCCAAGACACTTGAGCTGCTAAAATGCGCTTTAATGCTCCGTCTAAAGATATGGAATATAGATATGGAGCAGCACCGAGGCGGTAACATGTTGACATCGCGTCCTCAAAGGAGGCATTTTCCTCCTCGACGGTGGGAACTCAAACCAATGATCTGCTTCAGACTTTTACTAAGTCCAAACAAGGGAGTTTTTCAAATTTTTAATTATTTTTAAGTGTTGGCTTGTGTGTGAAAATAGAGATAAGAAGTTTCTCAAGACATGCAAGTTTTTGAATCAGAAACTAAGTCAAATACTTTCCGTATTACAAAATAGGATCAAGTCACCTGAACTATCATGAGTTCAGGTGAAATTTTAGAGAAGGATATCTGATCTAATCTAAAATAGACCCTGGAATTCTAATGATCAGATCCATATTCTCATCCCTAGTTTGTTAAAGATTAAATCCCATTGTACCAAAAGTGAAATTTTCGACCTTAGTCCGGATTTCAAAATTTTTCCTCAAAAAGTTTTCAACATTTTTATTTTTTTGGGTATGCAAGCAGGAAATAAATTAAAGAAAATTGCATGTTTTTAGGTTTTGAACATCCTAAATCGATCGTAAAAATTTAAAAACACCGCCCCATGCTTAAGATATGCCATGTCCTCATGCATTAGGAGGGAAAAGGGATCACCTTAGTGAAGAACGGTTGGGTTTAGGATGAACAAAACCTGGAAAAAGAAGAAAAAAGTGAAAGCAAGAAAAAAGAAATGATGGGTTACCTCCCATCCAGTGCTATCTTTTACGCCATTCAGCCGGGCGTGAAGGTATGCACAGAAGACGTAAGATCATGTAAATAATTAGACACTTGGATGCCCGCAAAAAAGGTGTCTTATTCAAGATCCCTAGAAAATTGATTAGGAGCAATATTGGGATCAAAGTTGGATGGAAAAATGATAAGTGTAGCCCGAGTCTGGCCATGGTTTTAAATCAGGTTGGATGCCAAACTCGGGCGGGGTTGGTGGCAGGTCTGTAAGAAAGGAGTCAGGGAAGGAATGGTGAGGATTGGGTGAAGTTAGTGTGGAAAAGTTAGGTGTGTGAATAGTGGGTGGGTTAGTGTGCTTAGGGGGGGTATCAGGAATAAATTTAGGGTCAAGACAAGTTTCCGGATCACAGATTTCACCGACCACTGATTCTGAATCAGAGTCCTCAAAAAAATTATGATTGGTAAGGGTATCTATTAACATTGTCTCCTCCACCATATTGGAAATTTCAGTATCTGAGTCCTCAAAGAAGTTATCATCATGGAATCTCCTGGAGGATTTAAAAATATCTAAAGTGATAGTTTGGCCTGCACAGTTAATATCCATTTTGCCTGTGTGATAATTGATATTTGCCTTTGCAGTGGCCAAAAAGGGGCGTCCAAGGATTATTGGGGAGTCCAGTAATGATTCAGGCGCCTCAATGTCAAGAACCAGGAAGTCTGCAGGGAAGACACAATTTGGACCTTGACTAAAACAACCTCGATAATCCCACGAGGTTTGATTGTAGATCGGTCAGCTAATTGCAGGGTAACCTCGATGGGTTTTAATTCACCGATCTGAAATTCTTCGATAAACTCGTGGGAATAATATTAACTGAGGCACCAAGATCAAGGAGGGCGCGATTAAATGTAGTGTCATCAATAATTACAGAAATTAAAGGTGCCCCCGGATCTTTCATCTTAGGAGGCAGCTTACTCTATATGACAGAGCTTACTGTCTCCGAAAGATGCACCTGTCCTAGATTTTTAGCCTGCCTTTTAGGAGTACAAATCTCCTTCAAAAATTTAGCATAGGCAGGTATATATTTGATGGCTTCTAGGAGAGGAATATTGATATGAACTTGCCCAAATAGATCCATGAGTTCTTCTGTAGTGGGCTCAGATTTATTTTTTTTGTTGGTGGTGGGGAGGAGAGCTTGTGGGAAAGGGACAGGAATCTTGTCTTGAGATTTTTGTATTTCTTTTTATTCCTGATGGGGCGGTGGGGAGTCAATTTGCACAGGTATTGCACCAGGTTTGTGTGAAGGCACGGGGTCAATGGCAGTTTTCCCACTCCTCAAAGTAACTGCATGTGCAGTCGGATTATTATTTGGAGGAGGTGGGGGGCCTGTGATTGCAGAAACCTGGGCGGCTGCTGAGGTGGTGGATTAGGAGGAGGCTGATTTGAATAGTGTGGAGTTCTGCCCATATAATGGTTCCCTTGGTGATTAGGGTTGGGACGGAAGATGTCCTGTAGGTCTTGGCATGGGAGTAAACCCAATCTGATTGTTCAGATTTGTGATGTTGCTGGTTACTTCCGTCATTTTTGTTTGCATGTCCTGCAGGGTTCGCAGCATCTGGCCATTGATGTCTTGTTGGGATGGCCCAGGATGGAAGTTTGGATTCGACCCATATACGTTAAAATGATATGGTTGGGAGGAAATTTGATTATCCAGGAGTAGTTCGGGTAATTTTTCCAATTGGAAGAATTTTTAAAGGGCTCCTGGATGGCAGAATATTTTGAGTGGGGTTAAGATCTGGATAGTTGTAATTCCCCAGTGAATCATGGGCAACCTCAGAATAATCAGCAGTAGTGTTGAGATTGTGCAAATTTTCTCTTCATGGAAAGTTAGGTTGGGTTAGATGTGGGTGTGGAGCTTGAGTTGATGTGGCCAGTCTTTCCTCAATTTTCTTTTGATTAATATGCATCTGGTCGAGTTTTTGAGCGATCAATTGAAGATCGTCTTGGGTGACAGGGATAGATTGAGTGCCTATTTCATGAACACCAAACTGTGGGTTTTGGGTTCTGCAAAATGTGTTCATGGAAGCTTGATTAAATGAGTTTTCACTCATTTCTTCAAACAAGTCGTAGGCACTTTCAGCATCTTTATTTAAGAAGTTGCCGCCACACGAGGCATCGACAAAATGTCGGATTTGATCTTCTAATCCATGATAGAAGATTTGCACGAGCTGCCGTAAAGGAATCTCGTGGTGCGAGCAACTTCTTAAAAGATCTTGAAATCTTTCCCAAGAATCATGGAAAGTTTCACCAGATTTTTGGTGAAAGGTCGTAATAGATCTTCGCAAGGAATTAGTACGACCTATGGGAAAGAATTTCTTGAGGAAGGTGCTTTTGAGTTGAGGCCATGTTGTGATGGGTCAGCCAATGGTCTTGAACCAATAAGTGGCCTTATCTTTAAGAGATAATGGAGAAAGCCGCATCAGCCATATGTCTTCTTGCACATTCCTGGAACGGGTTGTCTGTGCAAGAAGAGTTAGCTCTTCAAGGTGGCTGAAAGGGTCTTCCTTAGGAAGGCCATGAAAGTGTTTAATTAGGTTCAGGACCACAGGCTTGATCTCAAAATCCCCCTCCAGTATGACCACCCCTGGTCGTTCCTCATAATAAGACGGATCATAGAAATCTTTTAGAGGAACAACAGGCTGCTGACGAGGTGGTGGGTTTGGCCTTGGATTGGCTAGGTTTTGGATGTTCCTAGTCAATGTTTGTTGATTGGAATTTAAGTTATTTATTTGATCGGCCATTAATTTTAAAAGATCAGGTAGGGGGTCTTGATGTTGTGTGTGGGGCAACTCAAAATTAGGGAGCTCCAAGTGTGGGAAGTTAATGGTGGGTGGGTTTTGGGTGGAAGGGTTAGAATTAGGGTTAGTGATGGGGTTAGAGGTAAGGTTAGAGGTGGAAGTGGAAGGGTCAGTGGACCTATTTTGTTGTGTTTCCATTTTGTTAGGAAAAGAAGACAGAAAAAGTGGTCTTTTTGCGTGGGGGGCGAAATCAAATGGTCCTTCCAAGTGCGGGTTTTGAGACCGTCGCCCGTGCATAAAATGGAAGAACGGGAGGGGAGGAGAAGAGAAAGAGATGAGAGAAAGTGTACAATTCAAACAAACAAAACTAGACCTAACTTAAATGTGACTCCCTAATAATAACCTAAGACTTGGTCTATATAGGAAATAAGTAGTCAATAGTGAATACCCGTTCTATCAACAAATCAAGCCAAGTTGCTTAAGGGGAGGTTTGGGCCCAAACATTTCCCAGGGAAAACCCCAGGTGCTTGTACAAACCCACGCCTGGTCATTTGACACGGCCCCTCAGCCTAAACACCAGATATAGATGATAGAATTGGTACTAACTAAAGAAAACTTAAGACCTAAATAGCAAGCCTAAGTTGATAAAGCCTTAGGGGTCAAGTTGCTACAAATTTTAATTAGGTTTAGGATGCTATAGTGCACACGGAATGTGGAGGGCGTTTATTGGGTTGTTGCCCTATTATTTTGTTTTTTTTGTATGTGTGCAGGAATTGGAGAGTGGCTCCAATGAAAATCAAGTTGTCACAAAAATTTTTTTGTATTTTTGTCTTTTAGGATTTGATTTAATTGAATGTATTTTAGGGTTTCTTTAGTTAAATTTTCAAACAAGTTTAAAAATCCACAATCAAAGGAAAACAAGTTGAATGGGTGATTGTATATTTCCTTTAAAATGAGTCCCTAAAGAGAAAGAAAAAAACCCTAAGCCAATTATTCCTAAGACAAAAATTTAACTACCAATGAGTTATTTTTAGACTTTCAGAATAGATAGTGGTCCAATCAATGCAACCAACACCACTACCTTGAGTAAAATCAAACAAGGATTCCAGGAAAGATTTTTGTAAGATTTTAGAAATTTGTTTGATAATTAGCTTGAATTTTTAATTGTACTGGTGTCAAAGTCCAGAAATGATACCTGTGGGTATTTTGGACTTTTTAGTATTATCACTGACCTCAAAAAATTTTTATGATTTTATATGATGTGTAAAATTTCACAGGGATTCCAGAAAGCTAAATTTCACAAAAATTTGATGAGTATAAAAATTCTAAAAATTCACGGACAGTAGCAAAATAGGAAGATGAGAGGGTGTGACCCCTCTGCAGTCCACGAATTTTACAAAATTAAATACAAATCCAATTGATTTGAAATTTGGAAAAAATGTTCCTAGCTTAATTGGGAATCATTGTATGAAATTTTATGATTTTAGGAGGCCTGTGGTGTTAGAAATTGATTTTTCAAGTCCGGACAGAAATCTGGACCCGAAAAATAGAACACCAATACTTGCAATGGAGTGGTGTTAAAGGAGCATTCAAGCAAACAATGGATTTTATATGGGCATCACTCCACTTAATTAAAGTGTTTAGGGTCCTGAAAGCCAAGTTTAGTATATTTTGGTAGTTTTTTAGCCTAAATGTGACAAGAAAGGGGAACCAACCTGAATTTCACGGGAAGAAAAGGATCTTTGAGCTCTCGCTTCCAGATTCCCGCCTTCCCGCTGTAGTTCCAGCACACACAAAAGAAAGAAAGATAAGGGGATGAGATCAACTTCAAGCAAGAGAAAATTAATTAATGCAAAGCCGTGCCTCCCTGGCAATGGCGCCAAAAAGTGATAGCGATTTCACACGGTTTGTTAATTAGGTCGTTGTAACGCGCAAAATCGATCAACTCTTAAATTTATATTCCTAGATAGGGGAGTATCTAGGGTCATCCAAGTAGGCCAAATGTTTGTAAATGTGATTCTCTTGCTTACAAATAGATCTCAACTTTCTTTTTGGTATTTTTCAATATATCATTTTTTTTTGTTTTTGGATTAAGACAACATGCGAAATGGTGGTGGGAAGATGATTTGCACTTCAAATTTAACTACTTCTAAGTGGCAAGTAGAGCCTCTCCCTAAGCTCACTCTAGGCAAGTAGAGGCCTAGAATAATTAGGGAGAGGGAGAGAAAAATGCTAAAAAGCAAAGCAATTAGAATGCAAAATAGAAAATTGCAAAGAAGGCAACTAGATGACTGAAAAGTGTTTTACAAAAAAGCCTAGTAGAGGAATGCTTCTACTACTAGAAAAAATAAAATAGAGAAAAGAAAACACAAATCCTCTAGATAGATGGTGAAGAAGAGGGCTTCTTGCTCCAAGGTTGGTGGCTCCCAAGCCTGAAAAGAATCCTTCAACTCCTTCCTTGCAGTGCTCCGCCAAGGTGATGTCCTCCAAGGCAAGCCCAAAGGGGGCGTGCCCTAAGCTTCTCTCCAAGGGTGGATGTCCACCCTAGGTCCTTCTCCCTTGCCTGGCCATCCTCCTTGAAGTGGAAGAGTCCTCCTCCTTGGCGTGGCCCAAGTTGAAGAGACTGGGGAGAAGAAGGCACCAAAAAGGCTGGTGATGTGCCCCTTTAATCTCCTTCTCTACTCCTTCTTCTTGGCCATAGGTATAGGTGGTTTAGGTAGCAAAATACACTAATGGAGGATGCCCCAAAATGGTGGTAGGTGGTAGGTTTTTATAGAATAGGAAGGGGGCTAAGGTGACCCTTGAAATGGAGGGCCAAGATGAAGAGATGGAGGTGGTTAAAGATCCCATGGCCAAGGTGAGTTGGCGCCACCTTGAGGGACACCAAGGGGGTGGTTATGGGTGCTGACACCACTTGATGTTGGCGCCAAAAAGGGTTCTAGAAGGTGGTCTAAGTTGGCACCAAGAAGGGTTCTAGAAGGATGGGTAGGTGAATGGCTAGGATGGCTTATGTGGGTAGGTGTAGGGTGGATTAAGGGCTGAAAGTTGGCGCCAATATAGAGGTGGTTGGGGGTAGTTTTTGGTGCCAACTTAAGGTGTCTTTTGGTGGTGATAATGGGGTGAACGGATGGGTAGGAGGTGGCGCCAACTTGAGTAGGGTAGCTAGCTTAGGTAGGCTTAAGTTGGTGGAGCTAACTAGGGTTGACTTTGAAGGTGGTGGATGGCCAAGGAGCTGGTTGCTGGCTAAGCTAAGCTAAGCTAGCTTAGCTAAAGGTGGAGTAGAGGAGAAGGTGTTGGAGCTAGGGTTTGGAGGGAGGAGCTGAGGAGGAGAAGTCTGGAGCTGGAGCTGGAGCTGGCTGCTGCTGAAGAGGCTGGCATGGGGCTACTCTAGCTGGCTTAGCTTGCTAGTTCTTTGCTAGTTGCTAAGACAAGCTAAAGTGAGCTAGCTTCTACCAAAATGAGCTGAGGTGAGCTAGGTCTGGTGCTCTCGGGGAGAATCAAGCTGGTTGAGGCAGCTAAGGTAGCTTAGCTCAACTAAGTTGAGCTAAGCTAAGTCCCCGGGAGCTGGACTTGAGCTTCCTGAGCTGGGATGAGTTCTTCTTCAGTTGGCTGGAGTTGAGTGGAGCTAGATGTAGCTGGATCTGAGCTGGGGTGAACTCTTGTCAACTCAGCTGAGCTAGCTAGAGCTCCCTATGGACTAGTGGGAGTTGAGATGAGCTAGACTCAGCTAAGTTGAGCTAGATCTGAGCTGACTTGAGCTAGGGTGAGCTAAGATGAACTCTCTTGAGCTGCCATTTAGCTGAGATTAGCTGAGTGGAGCTGGGATGAGCTAACCCTAGTTCAAGTAAGCTGGGTTCCAGCTGTGGTGAGCTAGATCAAGCTGAGTTTCAGCCAGTCTGGGCTTCTCCTTCACCATTTGCCTTCTTGAGTGCTAGGGTTTTAGGGATCTGTATATCTGTACATCCCTAACACTCACAAAAACATATTAAAAAGACAATAAAAAATGCAATGCATGCCTAACCTAATTTATGCCTAAATGCATCCCAAAAAACCCATTTGCGGAGTAAAATCCTAAGAGCTAGGTTTGTTTTAATGCATAAGAATGATGATACACTGGCGTTTATCAACCACCCATCGTTGCGATCATATGCCTATCATGGAGTTTTTTACGCAGAACATCTTTTCTCGGTTTGGAATATCGAAGGCCATGATGAGTGATGGTTGAGGTCATTTTATCCATGCCCAATTCCATGCCCTACTCAGAAGATATGAGGTTACCCACCACATGGCCACCTTGTATCATCCGCAAACTAATGGGCAAACTGAGATCTCAAACAGACAGATTAAGAAATTCTACAAAAGACTGTGACACTTGATATGAAGGACTGGTCCACACGATTGGATGATGCCCTGTGGGCATATAGGATCACTTTCAAGACCCCGATAGGCACATCGCCTTATCGCCTAGTCTTTGGAAAAGCCTGCCACCTTCTTGTCGAGTTGGAACACCAGGCTTGCTAGGCCATTGAACAATGTAACATGGATTCCCAGTTAACTAATGCGCAGAGGATGCTCCGACTCTCTGAGCTCGAGGAAATTCGTCGGGATGCCTTTGAGAATAGTCAGTTGTATGAGGAAAGGATGAAAGCCGTCCACGATCGACTCATCCACTAAAAGACCTTCGAGCCCAATCAGCAAGTCTGGCTCTTTGACTAGCAACTCAAACTCTTTCCCGGGAAGCTCAGATCCAAGTGGACAGAATTGTATAGGGTGGTCAAACCCTATTCGAATGGGGCAGTCGAAATTGCAGATCCAAACACTGGGCACACTTTCATGGTAAATAGTCAGAGACTAAAGCACTTCCTTGCCCAGGTTTCCCCAAAGGAAGTTGTCACCCTCGTTGAGGGTTGACACAAAGCATCGCCCAGTCGAAGGTGTTAAACTCAACGCTTCCTGGGAGGCAACCCAGAAGATTCAGACTGATAAGATATACTGCTTCGCTCAGGTGATTTCTTTCTAAACCCCTGTTGCATCAATTTATCTGTCAATGAGAACGTTGTCCAACTTAAGCATGGGGGGTGGTAATTTGCATGTCCTGTGTTCATTTTTCAAGTCTGAATAAAATAAAATAAAATAAAATAAAATGATGATTAATTTAGGAAGAAAAACTTAGGCATTAGGAACTTGTCAACAGTGGAAAATAATACGAAAAGAACTTGAACACTTAGACTTTTCAGGCCTTCAGGATTAATCAGCTTTGGTGTCCGTTAAAATATGGATTTAGCTTTGAATCCTTGCAACCTTAATTTATTTTAATCAACCAATAAAATATGGTGATAAGTATACGACTTATCAACTTGCCCTCTGACTCGGAGGGACTTTTAGTCTAAGCATCTACACACATTTTTGCACCGACTCACTCCTCGGAGATTCTAACAGAAATTGGGTAGCTAATGAACCTTCTAGGGTGGTATGGCTGGCAAGTTATTGTGGGTAACATCCCATTGGCCGGTTGTCCAGAGCCCAGCCACAGGAACACTTTCCTCTTATTGCCTCTAGGTAAATTTGAGATCAGGGAGGCCACCTACTAAAAGAAAAAAAGGAAAAAAAATATAGAAAAGAAGAAAAAAGAACAAAATAAGTCACACTTCACCACACGAGTATGGTTGGCAAGTTGTCGTGGGTAATAGCCCATTGGCCGATTGTCTAGAGCCCAACTCACTAAATGCACAAAAGATCCAAAACACTTAAGGAAGAAGCGGGGAAGTAGAACATTCTAGGGAGATATACACTGGAAACACCCTTGTGTTGACCCCAAATAAAATAAAAGTAGGGAGAAAGCTACCGATTAGACAAATACACCTTCAGGCATAATACTTCCTTTTCCGGTCACCTAGGGGCTTAGAAACCCGAAGTCTATCTGAATTACCGTTGAGTGAGTCTATCACGATCTTCACACCAAGATGCTTAGCACTTAGAGTCCTTTTCAAGTTTTGGGTGGGTTGGGTAGCCGTAAAAAGTTACCAACACACTCTCAACTCCAAAAATCCAAAAAAAATGAGCAAAGATGAAAAGGAAAAAATATATATGCCTTAAAGCAAGGATTCGGGCGATTCACATTTTGGCAGACACCCGGGCACTGTTTAGTCTCTATAGATCAGGATCTTAGTATATTTCCTCCTATTGACAAGTAACAAAATGTCTATGTAATCACTTCCTGAATTCTGACTAAGAATAATGGCTAGAATAAACCTTGCTAGGGACTAGCAAGGAGTAAGAATGAGGGTATGATAATGCTACATTTTATGGTGATAATTCTGCCAATCAGGGTTTCTCTTAAGGGTAACATCATAAATGGGCATGAGAGCATTACATGCATCGTACATTGAGATTGCTTATAAATCAGTGTTAATGGCCATTTGTACAAGTTCATGTTATAACAAGCCTCAGATGAGCAATCAGACCACATGGATGGATTCAGGATGACGAACGGAGTCCAACGGACTCAAAATCGACCAAATCCGACATCTAAAGCTCTCACAATTGGCCCAAGAAGTTCTAACCGTTGATCTGATGATCAACGGTCCACAGTGCACCACGTGGCGCATGATCGACGCATGACAGCCACCGCCCACACCTTTCCATCCTCCAATAGATCATAGTAGTTGGATTTCTATCCAATGGCCACAAGCACCACTCCAGCTCACCGCGCCCACGAACATCCACGAGTGCAGCACAACAGTCGTAGCTCTCACCAATGCACACCCGACGTGGGGTCGAAACGCACCACGCACCAAATCTGAGGCGAAGGCGTGCGTGGATGAAATTCAACTGTCGATCCGTGCGCATACGGTGGGGATTGTGATACGTGGCACCCGCAGATGAGTGTGCTCAAACGCCCACGGTAACACGTGGGGCATGCGCTTTGTAAACACGATCTGCGAGCGCACCCTCCTCGCAATCTCAGCCATCCGATCTTCGATAAGATGACCCTCAAGGTGATTACATGGAACGAGCAGAAGAAGAACGACGCTTGCGTTGGACCGGCAAGCAGGGGGCTACACTAACACTTTAGGCATGGGTTTAGCGACGTCCCGGACGTCGCTAAAGGCCATACTTAAATTAGAAACCCCTTCTTCCTATATAAACCCCTTCCAACTACCCATGTAAAGCATTCAATTCCTTTGCAAGTCTTCTACCCTACTCTATCCACCGTTAACACCCTTTCGTAAACACTAGAGCCAACGAGCCGCCGATGGAGCCCTCTTCCACCGCCGTGGCCGCCTCGCCATCTTCTTTCTCTCTCTCTCTCTCTCTCTCTCTCTCTATCTTAGCTTTACTTGTGCTTAAGCATTTAGCTAGTGTTGTATTTGTAAAACTCAAGTGCATGTTAGATGATAATGTTTCTTATCTAGTTATTCGCTCTCTTTTGGTGTTTAAGTTGCATGCTATGAACAAAAGGACTCTAACCCTACTCTCTCTCTTTCTTTCTCTTTTACTCGCTTTTCTCCCATGTTTTCTCACAATAAAAACCTGCCATTTCCATGACACTAAGTGACAGGAAAATCTGATTTCACGGCTCCTTGTGTTCGACACTCGGACTCATGTTCGTTTCTTTATTTAAAACTGATGCAGCGAATGCGAGCTACAACGACCGATTTCAACAAACGCATCTGAAGCACATCAGTTTTTTGGCACCGTTGCTGGAGATTATCAAATACATCTTCCTATAACCTGACCAGACCTTCCCAGTGATTATCAACACCCACCAATCCAAGAATCAGGAACTTAGGTTGAAACGCGACCCTATCAGAACATCGAGCTGCCATTGGCAAGACTATTTCAAACTTGAGAGGAATTAGCCCCATCTACTGCATCCACAAGATTTACTTGGAAGATGGGGCTTGACCTTCTCGTCAGATACGGAGATGATTAAACTTGAATATTCAAGAGGTCATCAAGAAGGAAATTATCAAGTGGCTGACGCTGACATCATTTACCCAATCTCCGATAGCCCCTAGGTGAGCCCCACTCAAGTGGCCCCCAAGAAAGCCGGGCTCACCATTGTCACCAACGAGCATGGCAAATCCATCCCCACCTGCACCACCACAGCATGGTGGGTGTGCATTGATTATAGGAAGCTCAATAAAACAACCAAGAAAGATCATTTCCCCTTGCCATCCATTGATCAGATTTTTGAGCGATTGGCAGAGCAAAAATATTTTTGCTTACTAGATGGATATTCAGGATATAACCAAGTCACAATTGCTCCTGAAGATCAAGAGAAGACCACATTCACCTACCTGTATGGCACGTTTGCATTCCGTTGTATGCCATTTGGGTTATGCAACGCACCAGCTACCTTTCAGCATTGCATGCTAGCCATCTTTTCAGAGATGGTAGGTGAATACTTGGAGGTCTTTATGGATGATTTCTCAGTATTTAGGAACTCATTCAACCATTGTTTGAGCAGCAAAAACTCTTGAAACGATGTATTGAGGTAAATTTGGTGTTAAGCTGGGAAAAGAGCCATTTCATGGTTCAAGAAAGAATTATCCTTGGTCACATCGTATCGCATAGGGGCATTGAGGAAGATCGAGCTAAAGTTGATTTGATTTCCAAACTTCCCCCACCTAGCTCAGTCCGGTAAATCCGTTCCTTCCTTGGACATGTTGGCTTCTATTGAAGGTTCATTAAGGACTTCTCCAAGCTTTAGAAACCCTTGATCGACCTTCTAGCCAATGACGCCCTCTTCCACATGACACCTGAATGCATCTAGGCTTACCACACTCTCAAGGAATCAATCTCCATCGCACTTGTGTTACAGCCCCCAAACTGGTCCCAGGATTTTGCGATCATGTGTGATGCATCAGACTTTGCCATCAGTGCAGTCCTGAGATAGAGACAAGACAAGAAACCCGTGGTGATCTACTATGCGAGCAAGACGTTGGACGAGTCCTAATGGAATTATATGGTAATAGAAAAAAGAACTGCTCGCCGTAGGTTTTGGACTCGAAAAGTTCCGATCTTACCTTCTGGGATCCCACGTAACCATCTATACGGACCACTCGGCCATCCGGCATTTTTTGGCCAAGAAAGATGCTAAACCTAGGCTCGTCAGATGGATCCTACTCTTGCAGGAATTTGACCTAGAAATTCATGACAAAGCTGAGTCCAAGAATGTTGTGGCCGATCACCTGTCCAGACTCCACTCGGACCACATTGAGTACTCCTTGCCCTTGACTGATACCCTTATAAGTCTTTTACCCTACACCTAGCCACCCTTAGCCCCCTTTTGTAACCACCAGAGTTGACGAGCCACCGACGGAGCCCTCCTCCACCTCCATGGCCACCTCATCGTCTTTTTTCTCTCTCTCTCTTTATCTTAGCTTTACTTTACTTGTGCTTAAGCATTTAGCTAGTGTTGTATTTGTAAAACTCAAGTGCATGTTAAATGATAATGTTTCTTATCTAGTTATTCGCTCTCTTTTGGTGCTTAAGTTACATGTTGTGAACAAAAGGACTCTAACCCTACTCTCTCTCTTTCTCTCTCTCTTACTCTCTTTTCTCCCATGTTTTCTCGCAAGCAAAACCCACCATTTCCGTGACACTAAGTGACAGAAAAACCCAATTTCACACCTCCTTATGTTCGACACTTGGAATCACGCATGTTTCTTTATTTAAAACCCACGCAACGAATACGAGCTACAACAACCGATTTCAACAAACATGTCCGAAGTGTGTCAACCTCCAACCCTTCCTCTTCTTCTTCTTCTTCTTCTTCCTCTTCTTCTTCAGCCCACCTACAACTTCCGGAAGGAACCCAAAGCCTTCACCACCCCCCTCCACGCAGCCACCATCGTCGACCACCATCTTCACGCCAACACCACCAGGGACCTCCACATAGCATGCCAACCCCTTCCACACCTCCACGCGAGCCACAGCAGTCCACACGCTTGCACGTAAAGCCCACTGTCGGCGAGCTTCGCCTCCTCTGGCTGGCCAACTCCGACCACCTTCGTCGATGCCACGATTGCCCTTTTGAAGCCCTCATCGCAATGCACCTCTGCCACAAGCTGTTCGCACTGCCATCGACCCACGCGTGCGTAAGGAGGAGAGAGGAGATGTCCTCTATTTTGCTCCGCATTAGTAATTATGAGCCTTGCCATTGCCGGATTCCCTATTTATTTATTTCTTGAATTAATATATTGAAAGGAATTTCCACGAATATCCCCTATTCTAGGTGAATTACTTAAAGCTAGATTCTTCTTATGAATGTTATTAACTATGGGATGTTGATTACAATGAACAAGGTCTCTTATATTAGAAATTAATATTTACATTGATGTTCATTGCTAAGATCACTATTTAACCAAATATTGGGTTGTGGTGATTTTGCATATAAACAACTACATTCTTGATTAGTTATTTAGAATAAGTGTTTATGTGATAAAGAGAGTTGCGCAAAGTATTATGCGCATCCATTGAGTTTCCCGAATAATTGAGGTACCACTAACTAGTATAATAGGCTAATTCCTCATTGTAGAGATGACCTAACTATTTTCGTGGTTAGATTTTGAATATTAAATGTTCTGAAAGCAATTTTCTACCACACGACATACTACAATAACGCAACATTTTATGTTACAAATTTTATCGAAAACGAAGATCACTCTTTCACGACTCATTTCCTACTTTTTGCAGGATTCTCCATTTGATCGGGCCCTTCTTGATCTGGGTTCATCCATCAACCTAACTCCCATCACCGTATATGATCGTTTTTTATTCGTGGAGTTAAAATCCACCTCGGTTACTATTCAACTGGCTGATTGATTAGTGAAAACATTGAGGGGGTGGTTGAGAAGGTGATTGTTAAGGTTCGTGGATTCTGCTTTCCCACGGACTTTTTCGTT
Source organism: Thalassia testudinum (assembly GCA_037157565.1). Taxonomy (NCBI): domain Eukaryota; kingdom Viridiplantae; phylum Streptophyta; class Magnoliopsida; order Alismatales; family Hydrocharitaceae; genus Thalassia; species Thalassia testudinum. The sequence goes on along the minus strand of JAZHRO010000055.1, from coordinate 88,954,453 downwards.
CTCGATGTGTAGGTTCCTCCTAATCTCCATGATGCTCCGATCATTTTCAGTCGCCCATTTTTGGCGGCAGCCAGAGCGAACATCGATTGTGCATCCGGGTGTATGGAGATTGCCCTAGGAAATGAAAGATTGAGACTAGACATATTCAGGGCATCAAGGAACTTTGACTGTGATCACATTGAGGAGGACGATGAGGACGAAGAATCAGCTTTCTGTGGTAACATTGGGCTCCTTTATGAAGACCCAATGTCACATTCATCTTCATTGTCAAGGTTTCTAGACCTCGATCCACATGAGACTGAGACCACCACAATGCACATTTTCTCCTGTGGATCCAATTAGCTGGGGTGTTCATCTGATCACGACACCCCTGATTCTGATTATCCTAATCCATCAATTACTGAATCACCCCTATGGACATAGGAAGGTGTGACTACAACAAATGGGTTTCCTGTTGATACAATCATGATTGACTATCCTGTAGGTGGCAAATTAGTGGGAATTCCTACATTTCTGGACCATCAGATTCCCATTATTGATTCTGCTCCTCACACTCACAATCCTAATTCTGACCCACCCAGGATTGAACTGAAGCCCTTACCCGACTCACTCAAATACGTGTTTTTGGGTGAAAGTGAGACATACCTGATTATTATTAATGCTCACTTTACCCAGGAACGGAAGCATCAATTGATTTCTGTTTTACGATACCATAAAGTTATTATTGGGTGGAGTATTGCTGATATCCATGGGATTAGCACCTCGTATTGCAGTCATCACATTTACACAAATAAGGGGTGAAAACTTTGAGAGAACCTTAAAGTCGTCTGAACCCGAATATGCTAGAGGTTGTTAAAAAGGAGATCATTAAATGGCTGGATGCGGGCGTTGTATATCTGATTTCTGATAGCCAATGGGTGAGTCATATCCAAATCGTGCCCAAGAAAGCAGGATTCACTGTCATAAATAATGACAAGCGCGAATCCATCCTAATCTGCACTGCAACTTCATGGCAGGTTTTCATAGACTATATGAAACTGAATACATCTACCCAGAAGGACCATTTTCCTTTACCGTTCATTGATAAGATCTTAGAGCGATTAGCCAGGCATAGTTTCTTTTGCTTCTTGGATGGAAACTCTGGGTATAATCAGGTAGCGATTAGCCTGGAAGATCAAGACATGACCACCTTCACATGTCCCTTTGGAACATTCACTTTCAAGCGAATGCCCTTCGACCTCTGCAACGCACCGACGACATTTCAGTGTTGTATGATGACCATTTTCTCTGACATGATTGAGGATTATTTGGAAGTGCTTATGGATGATTTCTTTATTTTCGGAGATGACTTTTCATCCTTGATAACCTCACTAAGATCCTAAAATGGTGCATAGAAGTAAACCTAGTACTCTCATGGGAGAAAAGCCATTTCATGGTGAGGGATGGCATTGTACTAGGTCACAGGATCTCATCCAACGGACTCGAGGTTGATCGAGCTAAATCAGAAGTCATATCTTGATTAACTCCACCTAGCTTGGTTAAATAGATTAGATCATTCCTGCATTACGTTGGATTTTACTGGAGATCTTACGTGATTTTTCAAAAATCGCATGCCTATTGACAAATCTTCTGGTAGTCGATGTCCCGTTTGACTTTGATGCCTCATGTCTCAATGCTTTCAAAACCTTACAAAGCATTATCTCTAATTCCCTGATTCTCCAACCACCCAATTGGTCTCTTGATTTTGAGATGATGTGTAACGCCTCCGATTTCACCATCGAAGCTGTTTTAGACCAATGTCGGGAGTGACAACCTTGTGTATATACTATGCTAACAAGATGCTGAATGAGGCTCAACGTAATTATACTACCATTGAAAAGGAACTGCTAGTGGTGGTATTTGGGTTGGAGAAATTCCGATCATACTTACTTGGGTCCAAAGTGATAATTTTCACAGACCATTCCGACCTTCTGCATTTGCTGGCAAAGAAGGATGCCAAACCCCATCTTATAAGATGGATCCTTCTCTTGCAAGAATTTGGTGTCAAAATATGGGACAAAGTCGAAGCACAAAATGTGGTGGCGGATAACTTATAGAGATTAGACCTAGCCTACATCCCCTATTCCCTGCCCATTTCAGATCAATTCCTAGATGAGTCTCTATTGGCAATCCATATTGTCGAGTTTCCCTGGCATGCGAATATCACAAATTATCTTATCATAGGTAAGATTCCTACGAATTTATCCAAGGATCAGAAAGTCAAATTTATTTCTAAGGCTAAATTCTATTTTTGGAACAACCCCTTGATTTTCCGCATTAGAGCCGATCAAATTATCTGGAGGTGCATCCCATACTCTAAAATCTCTAGTGTGTTATCTTTTTGCCATAGTGAAGCCTGTGGTGGTCATTTTTCAGGCCGAAAAGCCACTTTAAAGATTTTGTAATCGGGATTTTTTTGGCTGACTGACTCGTCGATCTTTCGCTTTTAAGTCGGTTGTAGTTTAATGTGGTGGAAAAATCGATTGATCAATATTTAAGAAGAAATAACCACTCGCAGAGGAGCGGGTCGTATCCACAGGGAGGCAATGACGTATTAAAATTCGCACCAATTAAAAATGTTCGTTCGTAGTTAGTTTGGACAAGAATCAAGCCAAGATTGCCTTTAGATTAAGGTTTAAGCAAGAAACAATGCTGAAATGGCAATTATGAGAAACTAGAGGATATTTTCCGTAATGCAGAATCAATAAAATATCATTAAAAAGAGATAATGGCAGAAAATGTAATTTATAATTGATGGCTTACTGTAGCAAAATAGGGGAATTTTTCCCCTTTGTCGTGCACGACGAGGAGCGGATGGCTGGGCGCGGGAAGGTCGGAGGAAGTCCCTTGGACCAAGAGCTACGAATCGGTGGTGGCGGCGAGTCGCGCGGCGGTCGGAGGTGGCCGGACGAGCTCCGGCGGAGGTGCTGCAGCCGGTGAGCATGCGCGGCCTGTTGGCGTGAAGTCTGCCGCATGCTGCTGCTGCGGGGGTGGCTGCTGTTGCTGGTGTGGGCGCTGCGGCGGATGGCGTGGGCACGGGAGTGCAGGTGTGGTGAGCGCTGGTCTTCAGGCGCGGGGAAGAGGGCGCTGTAGGCGGTTCTGCAAGCGCGGGCGTGGTTGGACGGGTCTGCAGGCGTTGGAGGATGGCGTGGGCTGGTCTGCTGCTGTGCGCGGGTCTGCAGGCACGTGGAGAGCGCTGCAGCCGATGAGCGCGTGGAGATGGGCGCGGTTGGAGGGTGCAGGTGCGGTTAAGGACGGTTGCGGTGGCCTGCAGGCACGGGAAAGAACGGTGGCGGTGGTCTGCAGGCGCGAGGAAGGGCGTGGGCTGGTCTGCAGGCGTTGTTGGAGGATGCTGCAGGCGAGGGAGCGTGTCCGTTTGGAGGGTGCAGCAGGCTGAGGAAGGCGTGGCTGTTGGAGGTGGGATGAGGAGGGCGCTGCGTGGAGAGTAGGTGCGGGTGGACTGCAGATGGGTATGCAGGCGAGTGGGTGGAGGTGAGCGGGTAGCTTCAGACGTCTGGGAAATTTCCCGGACATCTTAAGTTACTGAAAGGGTGGCTGAATCAGTAGCTCGGTGGTGGTGGTCGGCGACGACGGCGAGGGAGATGCATGCTAAGGTGCTCACGGTGATGCGGACGAGCTCCGGATGGCGGTGTGGCCTGTCACACCGCACGCCCACGGTGATGGAGACTCGCCGCCACAGTAGAGGCCGGCAGTATGGAGTGGAAGAGAGAAGGTCTCTCGGCACAGTGGTGGGTCGGTGGTGGAGGCCTCCCGAGCTCGGCTGCCTCCCTACTCCTTTTGTAGTGGACTGCACAAGTTTGAAATCAGCTGCCCGACCAGATCCACCACATCCGCTACCCCTTGAATGGGTTCTTCACTGCAGTAGCCGGGCGTTGGAGCGGCAGCCAGCCATTCCTGAAAGAAGAAGAATAAAGAAAATAATGTTAAAATATTAGGGTCATTTATATATAGACCCTCAACTTCTAGGTTAATGAAAACAATGTACCTAATTGGTTGTCTAATTAGATGAATGCTATTCTAAGCTAATTCTAAATGCACTTAAGATATGAATGCAATGCACGGATTATGTAATTAAATTAAAACTATGAATTAATCTATTTACATCCTAATTTATGCTAAATAGATGTTAGAATTAACCTAATGTGGAGGCAGTTAAATACTTAAATAGCCCACAACTATGGGCTAATCAAATACCCCCATGCCTAGTTTTTGCTAGTCCCTAGCAAAATTAAGCGAAACCTAGCACTCCAAGTAGACTAGTCAACTCACTTAGTCTTCCTTCAGAAGCATATTAAGTTCAAGCTCTTGACCTAAGGTTCCTAAGTAGTTGCTAAGTTACAGACTAGGTCGGCTAAAGATGAGTTGCAGGCACAAGTTTCCCTGATTTCTGACTCTACCCTAAAGTTTAATGATCCCTGAGAATAAAGCATCCGTGCCTGTGTATTGGTCTGAGTTATTTGAGTTAAAGGATTTTTTTTTTATTTACTTTTTTTTTTGTTTGATTCTTCTAAGTCTAACCTCAAATTAGCTATCAACACGGTCTGTGTCGGATTCATTGTCCCCATTACCATACCTCGAAGGGTGCCTGGCTTTCGATGCTTCGAGATAGCACCGCCCATAACAACCCCAAGAACTCCTAGCAATCGACACTTCGAGATAGTATCGCCCATGGATTTCTTAAGCGAATTCAGGCCTATGGCAATCGGCACTTCGAGATAGGGCCGCCCATGGTACCTGAACCGTGCAATGCACTTACATGCCCCCAGTAGGATGGATATCCTATGAGACAAGCACCGAGGAGGTAATATGTTATCATCGCATCCTCAAGGTGAGTATATACTCCACCTCTCCTGTGGCGGGAACTCTTCCAATCAAAATGTGTTTTCAAGCCTCTTTTAAGTCAAAACTAAGAGAACCAAATCTCTTTTCAGAAAGACAGAAATTAAGTTGATTACCAGACCAAGTGTGTGAAATTTGGATGCTTGGGTTACAAGGACCTATAAACCAAAAAGTAGAATAAGACTCCAGGTACTACCCCACCTTTTAACTCAAACCCTAGTTTCCCTTCCTCAACCTCTTGAGGAATGGTCCGCAAACTTAACTCCTACTTAAGTTTTTAAGTCCACAAAGGACCCTAAAGGTCTAAAGCTAGTAGCTCATTTAGCTTCTAAAGTTTGACCCTAGAATTAACTTAGTCTACCCTAGAGTTCTGATTTGCTTAAGACTACAAGATCTAGCCAGTTAAGCTCAAAACCTTTTTTTTTTATTTTTTATATGTACAAATGTATGCAATTATGCTATGTATATCCCCAAGTACACCCCCCAATACCTAAAATCTACAATGTCCTCATTGCATAGAAGGATATTACCTGGGTTAGAGCTAGGCTGAATAGCCAAAGAACCTGCAAATCAGGTTCAAGAATTGCAGAAATAGGCCCTAAAAATGAGCAAAGCAATGTTGGCCTAGAAAATAGGTAACCTAGGATGTTGGCGAGCTGATGATGAATCCCGATAGCAAATGCTCACCCAACTAAAATGGGAATGAAATCTTCCCAGGTCACCAGAAGAGGTTCTAAAGGATAAACAGGTAAAACAACCTCCAAAGGGGTAGGGGGAGGATGACAAGGATCCTCCAAAAAGAACGGGGAAGGAATGGTACAGAGATAAACCCCCAGGGTAATGGACTGACTAAATAAATCATCAATCCATACCCGATACTCCATTACAGGAAATATTGGTCTGTTATGCCCCCTGGTCAGAATAAAAGTGAGAAATTCTCTAAGGCAAGGATCGTCTAGGGTGTCCAAGTTACGAGGTTGTGGGATGGCCATAAGATCTAGGTTGGGTTTAATCAGCTCAGTGTCCATCCCAAACACTCTTTCTAAGTCCTCAATTTCATCCCTAGCATCACATGTATCTTCCTGCTCTTTATCAGGAGTCACAATTTCGCTTTCAGATATAAGCGAATCAGATGGTGACTTCGAAGTGAATGAAGGCAGGTTGGAAGCAACAGATCTAGGGATTATCCTATGAATGTCATCCCCGGGTTTTTGGTCTTTACTCAAATCTTCCCCGGAGTCTATATGTGAATCCACATAAATCTTAGAAATTGCTTCCAAATTTTCCATCATTTTATCATGAGGAGGAATATCATCAATGGGTGTGCTAAGGAAACCTAATTTGGTCAAATTTATGACATCCTCAGGGGCTAACTCTTCAAATAAGACATAATCACCCTTAGTGTCACTCCAAATCTTGAATGTAGGTTCCTCATATAATTCGTCTTCCTCCTCATCACACAATTCATCATGTACTCGAGGTCTAGAATCATTTAATATCTCCGCAGATCCCCTAGGGTGCTCTATCTGAGGTAAATGGTTTACACTGGTAACATCAGACTCCTCATATAGGTCAATTTCTTTAGGGTTAGGTTCCCTAAGGGTGGGTTTGAGTTCCATATCGTGATCAGAAGGGAGGGTAGGATTAACAACTTGACTTTGACCCACTTCATCAAATGTCACGAAAATACTATCATCTGGGTCGAGGTCTTCCAATGGTACCATCATTCCCTTCTTTTGACTCCAATATAAATCAGGTGGATACTCAACCTTATCATCATCTTCCCCGGGTTGCCACCTTTCTTCATCCAATGCATAGCTACTTTCATGTGTATTTTCCTCCCACCTAAAGTGTAGATCTCTCAAGGAAGTGTCATCTAATGGGGAGGTTTCAAAATCGATCCTCGAAAAGTAGCTATTCTCCCTAGAATTTCCCTCCAACTTAAAGTGTAGCTCTCCCACGGGAGATGCATCTATTGTAGAGGGGTGTATGTCATCCTCAATGGGGTAGATTGGGTGGCTAATTTCATCTCTTTCTTGTTGGCCTGCTCTCAAAGATTCTCCTAACAATTCACTCATTTCGTTTTGTATTTTCTGTATTTCCATCTTCAAAGAGGAGAGGTCATTTCTATCATGAGAGAAGTCAGGCTCAGGCTCATAGTACCCAGGAGTGTTTGTCCAACCATAGTACTTTTTCAGGGAGGGTGGGTTGGGTATTTCTTTGGTATGTGGGATATTGGGCAAAGCAAATCCCGCTCCTAGGCTCTACTCACTGATTTGGGGCTTAACCAGGCCAATACTCCTATAATAGGAGTAAAATGGATCCCAATGATTGTCATTATGTCCATCAAGGTATGGACCATCTCAGCGTCTGGGATCGAAGGATGTAGAGTGGGGGTGAGGGTGTGGGCAAGATGTGAAAGGATGAAAAGCAATGTGGTCCATTCTAACTCACACTTCAATCAGAATTCCCCAAGCAAAACACAATTTAAAAAGGACCTTTTAGGTCTTTCCCAATTTAGGCTTTTGATTTTAAGTCAGATTGCAGGTGACAATACAATTTGTTCAATCAATTTATGAGCCTATTGTCGACCTACGGCTCACCTAAGAAGACCTAGTTGGAGTTTAGGTGTTCTTCCCTAAATCTCAAATGGTCAAGTAAATCCAAAGACCGAAGATCGAGGGATGCAAGTAGGCCTAACCCTTCCTTTGAAGTTGTGCTTTCGTGGTGCTTCTCAACTACCCCCAAAAATCCGTGACAGGGTATCCCCCTCTTTGGATTTACAAAACCTTTGATCTCAAGTTCCGAACACTTCAGAATCCAACGATAGGAGGGCTCTTGTCCTAGTATTTCCAAACCTAAGGAGTGTCTAGAAGCGTGCCGTGGTGCAAGTGAAATAAGTGTGCATACACCGTAAAAGATTTTGAGCTTTGATCGCATGCCAAGTTTGAAAATCAAATCCTTGGTTTTTAAAATATCCCTCCTTTAATTAGTCCTTTTTTCTAAAAAAATGTGACCACTTGTTAGATTTATTCAGTACAGATTAGGTGGTCTCCGCATTAAATCCCAAATGCAATGCGTGATCGAGAATAGGATGCAAAGTAAGAGAATGCGTACCTTGCTTCCAGCAATCAATGATGCAAGAATGCACGCAATGCAGAGAAGTAAATCTAGAGGCTGCTCATACAGACCTAAATGGTTCGTCCTAGGGTAGGCAGCTTCTAGCAGGCAGCTCGTTTTTATTTTTTTATTTTTTAGAACTACTTATGCACAAGCAAATAAAAGTAATAAGAAAAAAAAAAAACCTAAATCTAAAGAAAAGGGAACAGGCTCCCAAAAATTACCCAACACGGGCCCAAAACAAAATCCGGGAACAAACCCCTCAAAATATGCCCCAGAAGAAGGGTTTCAAACTAACTGCAATGGAAAATTAAGTCTACAGTCTTAATTCTAGTCTAATTAAACTAGCGACTAAATACAATGGTGTCCGTCACGTCCTCGTCCTTCTCCTCCTTTCAAAATTGTTCGTCTAATTCTCCTCTGGCGATGTCTAGGATCACCTCTCGCAGTGGCTGATTCTTGAACAAATTTTCTCGCACAGAAAAGAAAATAATAAATCATCAAATCTCTATGCAATTGACAAATAATCAAAATAAAATTAGGCAAAATTATTGCATCTGTTGCCTCCCTGGCAACGGCGCCATTTGACTCGTCGATCTTTCGCTTTTAAGTCGGTTGCAGTTTAATGTGGTGGAAAAATTGACTGATCAATATTTAAGAAGAAATAACCACTCGCAGAGGAGCGGGTCGTATCCACAGGGAGGCAATGACGTATTAAAATTCACACCAATTAAAAACGTTCCTTCATAGTTAGTTTGAACAAGAATCAAGCCAAGATTGCCTTTAGATTAAGGTTTAAGCAAGAAACAATGCCGAAATGGCAATTATGAGAAACTAGAGGATATTTTCAGCAATGCAGAATCAATAAAATATCATTAAAAAGTGACAATGGTAGAAAATGTAATTTATAATTGATGGTTTACTGTAGCAAAACAGGGGAATTTTTCCCCTTTGTCTTGTGCGACGAGGAGCGGATGGCCGGGCGCGGGAAGCTCGGAGGAAGTCCCTTGGACTAAGAGCTTCGAATCGGTGGTGGCGGCGAGTCGCGCGACGGCCGGAGGTGGCCGGACGAGCTCCGGCGAAGGTGCTGCAGCTGGTGAGCGTGCGCGGCCTGTTGGCGTGAAGTCTGCCACGTGCTGCTGCTGCGGGGGGGGCTGCTATTGCTGCTGTGGGCGATGCTACGGCTGGCGTGGGCACGGGAGCGCAGGTGTGGTGAGCGCTGGTCTGCAGGCTAGGGAAGAGGGCGCTGCAGGCGGTTCTGCAAGCGCGGGCGTGGTTGGATGGGTCTGCAGGCGTTGGAGGATGGCATGGGCTGGTCTGCAGTTGTGCGCGGGTCTACAGGCGTGTGGAGAGCGCTGCAGCCGGTGAGCGCGTGGAGATGGGTGCGGTTGGAGGGTGCAGGCGCGGTTAAGGACGGTTGCGGTGGCCTGCAGGAGTGGGGAAGAACTGTTGCGGTGGTCTGCAGGCGCGGGGAAGGGTGTGGGCTGGTCTGCAGGTGTTGTTGGAGGATGCTGCGGGCGAGGGAGCATGTGCATTTGGAGGGTGCAGCAGGCTGAGGAAGGCGTGGCTATTGGAGGTGGGCTGAGGAGGGCGCTGCGTGGAGAGTAGGTGCGGGTGGACTGCAGATGGGTACGCAGGCGAGTGGGTGGAGGTGAGCGGGTAGCTTCAGACGTCTGGGAAATTTCCCTGACGTCTTAAGTTACTGAAAGGGTGGCTGAATCAGTAGCTCGGTGGTGGTGGTCGGCGACGACAGCAAGGGAGATGCATGCTAAGGTGCTTACGGTGATGCAGACGAGCTCCGGATGGCGGTGTGGCCTGTCACACCGCACGCCCACGGTGATGGAGACTCGCCGCCACAGTAGAGGCCAGCAGTATGGAGTGGAAGAGAGAAGGTCTCTCGGCACAGTGGTGGGTCGGTGGTGGAGGCCTCCTGAGCTCGGCTGCCTCCCTGCTCCTTTTGTAGTGGACTGCACAAGTTTGAAATCAGCTGCCCGACCAGATCCACCACATCCGCTGCCCCTTGAATGTGTTCTTCACTGCAGTAGCCGGGCGTTGGAGCAGCAGCCAGCCATTCCTGAAAGAAGAAGAATAAAGAAAATAATGTTAAAATATTAGGGTCATTTATATATAGACCCTCAACTTCTAGGTTAATGAAAACAATGTACCTAATTGGTTGTCTAATTAGATGAATGCTATTCTAAGCTAATTCTAAATGCACTTAAGATATGAATGCAATGCATGGATTATGTAATTAAATTAAAACTATGAATTAATCTATTTACATCCTAATTTATGCTAAATAAATGTTAGAATTAACCTAATGTGTAGCCACTTAAATACTTAAATAGCCCACAACTATGGGCTAATCACTGACCAATTTTAGAGATGCACACGATTTTGCCAAGTGCTACAAGCGATGCTAGTTGATTAGCTCTATGACCAAGAGAGACATGATGCCTCTCCAACCAATTTTGGTCGTAGAAGTGTTCGATGTATGGGGCATCGATTTCATGGGCCATTTTCCTAACTCTCATGGCTTCAAGTACATACTCCTTGCTGTTGATTATGTCTTGAAGTGGGTCATCCTTGCTAGACGAGGTGATCATAAGACCATCATCTCTTTCATCTGGGAATTTATTTTTGCGAGATTCGGTGTACCTCGCACTCTAATTAGCGATAGGGGTAGCCACTTCATCCACGTTCACTTCAAGTCATTATTAAAGAAATATGGGATGCATCATCGTATATCCAATCCGTATCATCTGCAAACCAATGGGTAGGATGAAGTGTCTAACCATCAAATCAAGTTGATTCTCCAGAAGTTGGTTAGACCAGATAGGAAGGATTAGTCAGATAGATTAATTGATGCACTCTGGGCATATCGGACTGCGTATAAGGCCACACTTGGAATGTCACCATATCTTATGATATATGGAAAAGCTTGTCACCTTCCTGTTGAGCTAGAACACCGTGCCTTTTGGGTGATACAAATGTGTAATTTTAACCTTGATGTAGGAGGTTATGAAAGGAAGCTCCAGCTTAGTGAACTAGAACAGATTCGGTAGGAGACCTATGAGAACGCAAAAATTTACAAAGACAAGATGAAGGCCTTTCATGACCACCACATCCAGAGGAAAGAATTCACATAGAACCAGCGAGTCTAGTTATTCAATTTGTGCCTCAAATTCTTTGTGGGAAAGCACAAGTTCAAGTGGACTGGCCCATACATTGTGATCACCCCTACTCTAATGGGGTTGTCCAAATCATAGACCCAAAATCTAGGTATGTTTCCATGATAAATGGCCAACGCCTCAAACCATTTATGGCCCAGGAACCTCCTCCTGGTGACAAGATCATTCATTTCATTGAGGAAGTGTAATTGAGTTTTTGCCCAGCTGGAGGCATTAAACTCAGCATTTATAAATACCATCTGCTTTTCCTTTTATACAAAGCATATTTTCTTTTAGCATATTTCTCTGCATATGATACATCAGGTTGGCTTATGCTGAACGAAAATACAAGAGCAATTTTAGGTGATTTCTGCCCACTTACTCCCTGCCATAATTTATTTCCTTTATATTCATGCATGAAGACATGCAAGAACTTACGCATGGGGGGGTAGTATACAGTAAAAATGAAAATTTTTATGCCAACATGTAGAGAAACTTCTGAACAGCATGTTAATTATACATTAGGGTCCATAATTCAAGAATAACTAACTCCACCTCCAATGCTCGCATTGGAGCTAGAAATCATCCGCAATAGCCACTTTTGACTCATTCGCCCACTTTTTGTTCTGAATTAGGACTAAGCTGAATGTAACTTGATAAGGGAACAATAGTAAAGTGTAATCATAAATTGTTAATTGTATATAGCATATATATATATTGCATCCATGAATAAGACTTTTATCAAGGGGTTGCATTAGGGATGTTATCCTTTAGTTGATTCTTGTAATATGAAATCTAGTACAATTTTCACACTCACACAGATTTTGCAATGGATTCACTGTGAAGATTGATAAATGTCTTTAGTTTGTCGAGAAGAAGCAGTGCTTCTTTTCCTGAACCCTTGGACAGTGGTTAGGGAGTCAGGCAAACCTTCTTCTAGAAGATCCACCAAATAGTGTGAGGTCAGAGTAGAGCGTTACTGGTGCTCTAAGACTAGTGTAAGGAATCTTAATTTCTAGATAATTACGTAATGATACTCGAAGTTAGGCATAGTTTTCACTCTTGGTGTTCATGTATGAACTTTGTGTGAATCTTTGAGAGCCACCAAATAAGGAAAATACGAGGAGATTAAGTTTTAATAAAACTAGGACTAAGGTGGATAGTTACGACTATCCTTTACAGAATCCTCGATTGAAGGAGGGTAGTGATATCAAGGTCAGAAAATACACTATCTTATCCGTCTCATTCCCGATGTCGAGGGTAGGCACTTTCACCAAATAAGCCACTTGATATTCTTTTGAACAGTACCAATCCCCAATAATGCCTCTAGAATAAAAGTTACGTATGTCATGTGCTGTATTGCATTGTGTTGAAAAGAAAAACAAAAGAAAAAGAAATAGAAAAAGAAAAAATATAGAAAAATGAGTTTATAAGTGTGTTTAGTGTTTATTTCAATTTCATTGAGGTGACATAACCCACCACATTGGAGATCCACCAAATATGGCCTTATCCTACTTTTCAAAATTTCTGACTGCCCGAATACTACTTGATGAATTTTGACTTAGTGTTGGGTTATCAAAACTCTATCAAAGTGTTAATGTCATGTGAGACCACCAAATATGGATTATACTTGTAAATCTAGTGAGATTGTGAGCTCAAAAGAAAAGAAAATGAAAAGACGAGAAGAAAAGAGAGAGTGAGTACAAAGGAACCAAGAGAGCATAGTTTTCCTGCTTCTCTTGGAGTTGATTTACTTGATAGGTTGGAAATCTAGATTCTGTAGTACTAGTCTATATGCAAGATCAAATGAGTATGAGGCACTAAATACAAAGCCACCTAACTCAGACATTCTCTACCTAAGCTAAAATTCAGGGTAGAAATTACAGAATATTGTGTTATACCCCAAGGGAAGAAGTTTTCCTATCCTGCTAGAATTTTACTAAGGGTCAAGTATAGGCTTTAGAGGTGAATTAGCTTTTCATTCAAATCCGTTGCATAAGCTGCATAGTTGCACTTTCACAATTGTCTGGATTTCTAGATTTAAGTATGAAAACAAAAAGGAAAGAATCTCTAGTTGTATGCTTGATAAAAATAATCAATCCTCTATGGACCCATTTGTAGATAACGTAGTTTTGCATTTACTAGGGACTAACAAGATTTAGGCCTGAGGGTATGATTTCACAGCAATCATAGGACTTAAAAGACCTGAATTAAGTTAGAAACATAGCATAATTGTAGTATAATTGATGTATTAGTAGCGTACATTGCATTTTTTCTGCTTTAGTTAAATAATCATGAAATAATGTACTAATTTATGCATTATTTGGATTGTAGGCAATAAGAAGCTTAGGAGATGGCCTAAAGCTGGACCTAAACAAGGGAAGAGGCCAGAGTTGTAGTAGAGCTGGAGCAGAAGCCCTAGAATAAAGATAAAGTCATAATGTAAGGAAGAGGTATACTGCATTACTAGTAGAATTTTAAAATATGAACATAGGACCTTTCCTAGCCTTAGGATAGCTCTAGATACCTTCCTAAACACTAAACACCCTTAGATTAGGTCATCTTAGCATAGAATAACTCAAAACCCATCTTCTAGCCAATATCTGGATGTCCAGGTAGGATGCTAGATGTCCAGGACCCTTAGACACCACCCGTAGAACCTAGAACCCAATCTGCTGCAAAATTGGACATTCATACAAGGTCTTAGACATCTAATTTCTATAGAAATCCAAGGCAGAACCTCAACTTCACCTTGACTCAACATTCAACATCCAGACTAGAGACCTAGACTTTTGATTTTTAAGTATAAGTTGTCTGATCACAAAATTAGATGTCTAGGACCCCTCTCCAGATGTTGTTTTTGAAATCACACCTAGATCTTGATTTCTTAAGTCCCTAAACCCAATCCTACACCCTAGGGAACCTAAATTAAGGTGCCCTAAGCCTAGTACACTACCCTACGACCCTCATAAGAACCTAATTAGGTTCTCACTAAGCCCAAACAACTTGAATCAAAGTCAATTACACTTCTCTTAGTCAATTGAACTCATAGAGTCCAATTGAGCTCAAATCTCAACCAACGCAAGTCTAATTGGACTTAGTGAGAGTGTAATTGACTTAAGCCTAATTTAATTGGGAACTTCCTCTCCCAATTACACACACACCCACTCAATTAAACTTGTGGTGAGTTTAATTGCACTTATCACATTAGTATTAGGGTTTATAAACCTATTTTTAGAGACCTACCTAAACGCAATTGCCTAGACCACCTAGCCACTACCCATGCTCATGCACACATAGACACACACACCACCACTTGGTCGTCTACTCTAGAATCCTCTAGAATGGCCTCCAAGTGGCGCTACCTTGAAAGACTAAAATTAGTCTTTCAAGGAGTCCACAACTCCATCCCATGAAAAGTGGATCTAGAAGACCCACTTCAAATGGCTTGGACGGGCACCTTGGGAGCTCTTCTAGAGAATTCCACACTTCTCTAGATGAGCCACCCCTTGGTCTATTTAAAGACCATCTTGGATGGCCAAGCAATCGAATCTAGAGCTTGGACTCCATCTTCATCTTCACACCAATGGCAAGCTCCACCAACATCTTCACTCCACCTCCACATCCAAGAGCTAGAGCACCTCCACCACCCCTCTCAAGAGGCCGACCACGTACCTTGGCCGCCCCTCTTTCCCCTCCCATTACCTCAAGCCACACAACCATTGGAGACCACCTCCAATGTTCTGATTTCTATTAGCTAGTTTCACATTCTTCATGTTTTGATTCTGCATTATTATCTTGCTAGTAATAGTAGTGATCCTCTATCTCTAAGAATGCATGCATAATCTACCTTAGATCCATACATGCATAACTTTTCTGTTAGCTAGAAATATTGCTTTCAAGCTTTCATGTACAAGTTTTCCTCTAAAATCGTGTAATGACAATATTTGTGAAGGAATAGAAATCATCATTTTCTTGTCTCATCTATATAAGATATAGCAATAAAAAAGTCGGTTCGAGAGGATATTAATGATTTACCGATAGATTCATCTTCTGCTAGTCGCCATCGCATAATAGAAATCATGCAGACCAAAACACACATTCACATTCGTGATTTATTTGACTCACGCACATGTTTTCCATGTCAACAATGCGACTAGCATATATTTCACTCGCACTCTCGAGACTGGAATCCGATTTTAAGTAAAGAAAGAAAAATCAAAATCAATTTTGCTTGTATATGCCTCCTTGAGATCGACTGAGACTCACCGTTTCGTTATTAATTTTTGTTTAAGGCATGATTCATGCTATACTACGATGCTCTTCTCCATTAACTATGCTTTTTGTGAATCTCAACACCCTATATAAGAGCTCTGTGAAAATGTAATTTATTTTTAATTTAGATTAAATTATGTCCCTTAAATCAAGGGCCAAAATCTCAAAATTCGTACGTATGTGAATGCAGCCGAGCGCTAATTGGGTGTTGCAATTAGCACCACATCGTGTGCTACAGATCGCTTCATGTGGTATAAGACGTTTTTGTGATGCTGGCTCACCAGTCGTCACAGCGCTAGGTGCCCATACATACCCATACCATACACTTCATAAGCATATATGACCATGAATTATACAATGGTAGGTCAGGGGACATGCACTATAGCCAGGCCTATATTGGGCCTGTCATGGGCCTCTAATAAAATATAAATGCACAATTAATGAATTACGACTGGCCCCTTAGTAGTGGTCTGGTCCCACCTCTTTGAGGTGTTGTGTATCCCACGAAAGAGGGTCAGCCCACCCATTGAAAGCCTAATTTTTGGGTTGAGGAACGGTGAACTGGTTGCATGTTAAGAGAGAAGAAAGAACACCTAAAAAAGCTAAGCGTTGAGGAGAGTGTGAGAGAAGAAGAGTTTAAAGAAAATTTTAAGTGTTAAAGTGACGTTGAGTGTTGTGCCTGTGTGTGTTGAGTTGAGTGTATGTATGTGCTGTGTGTGTTATATGTATATATGTATTGTATGTATACATATAGTATAGTATAATAGTATTTTTATATAAATAAATATATGTAAATATCATATACATAGTATATATATATAATTAAATAGGGTAGAGTAAGTACTGTTTGAGCCTTATATGTTTTTAAATAAAATAAAGTTTTTAGCGACAGATACATCCGTTACCATAGATATGTTTAGATGGCAGTATAGGTAATTATTTTTGCCTTATGTTATGTAAATATTTTACTAAGGCTACATTGACATATATATATGTTACTAAAGATATTAGCATGTTAATATAACCGACTATAGTAGAAATTAGTAGCTATTTTTATACCTATATTTAGGTATTACTTAGAGTAGTTATATATAATTAATTTAGTGTAGTTGAATAGAGTTTTTCATGCCTGTTATTTGTAAATTTGTTTAAGGCATTGTAGATAGAAATAATTGATTTTTTTGTATACAATTAACTATTTCATTCATTAATTGATCCATCAATTCATTTTGTAAATAAAATTAACATTTTTTGGAATAAAAGATTATTTTTGGACATAGAGAGTGGTATATATCAATAACTGCCTCCCAGTGAACGACCTGAAAACTAACCAGTAAAAATTGTAATTAAATAAAATGACACATCTGTCTACATTGTAACAAATATACTATCTATAACAACGACACTTAAAACAACATTTTTATCGCAGATAGATTGTCGTTGTTCATATTTTTGGCACCGTTGCCTGAGAGGCAATTCTCTATACGCCAAAATTTTCTTTTATTCTTTATTTGTAAATATTTTTTATTTCTTTGTATATAATCATTCTTTTTTATTCATATTCTTTGTTGTATATAGATTCTTTTATTAATTTTATACTTTGATTGGTTTTTGTATATAATTGTTTTACTAATCATTTTGTGTTTCCACAACACTTGAGGAGGAATAAGAGTAGTGTATTCTTCCAGGTGGAGTTCTTCCTGGTGGATTTGTTGCACTTCAGATTTGACTTCCCGGAGGAGTTTTCCCTGTAGGAGCTACAGTTTCCCAATTTTTAGTAAATTGGACTAGTATATTGGTAGTTTAAACTTAGGTATATTAGTAGGATATTTTGTTAGGCATAAGTTGTGAGAGCGTGTTCTCACACATCATTGTAATAACTTGGACTCTCTCTTTCTACTCATCTCTCATTGACTTGGTTTTTTCATATCGATTTTCTTTTTCAATTTTATTTTGCTTGTTGCATTAGAAAAATCCAAAAAAAAAAATCAAAAATACCAAAAGGATTTCATCTCTTATCTAGCAATAGCATCTACTAGGCATCCATACTTAGGTTGCATTCTTCTTGCTAGAATTCAATACATTCAAATTGCATTTTTTGTAGAATTGCTAGAGTTAGGTATGCACTTCTATCCTTTTTGAGCTCTTGCCAACTTTGCATTTGACTTAAAATTAAAAAGACCATCTATTGTTTGAAAAGATTAACAACTGAGATCAGTTGCCTAAAATGCATTTTTAAATACTCAAATCAAATTCAAAAGAAGACATAAAAATTGTTTAAAACCCTGATTGAGCTTTTCATCACTACTCTGTTGATTGATTATCTCTTACACACTACACGATCACTTATGTTTACAAATACACGGATTTCCATCGCATCTCTTTGGGCAACCATAGGGTCTGGATTCACATGCCAGTCTTATCCAGAATTTGGTTGAATTTTAGAGGTTTGCACCTAGTAAGTCTACTGTAGGATGCATACAATTATACTGAAACAGTTGTTTGCATACTACTATTTTTGCATAGTAGACTTTAGGAAAAATTTAGATTTTCTCACTTGACTTTAGATTGATTGATCTTTGTTTGATTGGAGATTGATTGATTGGGATTTCTGATTTTGAATTGAGATTGAGTGAGATTGCTTTCCAGTCTCGAGTTGTGATTGATTCAAAAAAGCATTTTCAAAAATCTACTCATGGAAGGTTGGAGATCTTAGAACCTTGAGCATAGACCTCCCTTGGGCATTGATGCCCAAGCTTCTAATTCTACATCCATGCCTTCCACATCAAATCCTGCACCTCTTAGGCCTCAAACTCCCATCCACCATTTCGTTCATCCGGAGGATGACCATTATTCCATACAATTCGAGGATTTCGAAGAACTTCCTCCTCATCTTTTTGCACATCCTCCACCACCACCACCACCAGTCCATAGGTTCCAACCTCCTCCATACCCTAACTTTCCTAACCAACCACAACCGGAGAGATGTCCACAACCTAGCTTTCAACACCTGTTTGAAACACAACTTCAAATGAATACCCTTACACAACAGATGCAACAACTTACTGAAGTTGTTAATCTTTTAGCAAACTCGAACCTCCAACCTCAAGCTCCCCAGGCACCTTAACCTCCTAGACATCAATTACAGGATTACTATAATCCTATAGTTGCATAACCTATGCCTATTATACATTATCCCACTGGGGGATGTGCTGCTGAACTAAAGCCAAACCTTATTGCACTTATCCCTCACTTCCATGGTCTTTCTTCTGAGGACCCTTTTAAGCATTTAGAGAAGCTGAAAAATCTCATCCAGGCTTTGGGTCCACAAGCCCATGATCAGAACACTTTGCCAATGAAAATTTTCTCCTTTTCCCTAAAAGACAAAGCCACCTTTTGGTTTAAAACACTTGCATGAACTACATCAATAAAGACTTGGGCTTCTTTGAAACATGAGTTCCTAAAGAAGTATTTTCCTGTAGGCTGCACTAACTCCTTAAGGCGTGCTATCACTACATTCACCCAAAACTCAGAAGAACAAATGTGTGAGGCTTGGGAGCGATTCCGTGAGCTTCTGCCAAAGTGTCCCACCATAGTGTCCCACGTTGGAAACAGGTTTAGATCTTCTACCATGGGCTCTATGATGACACAAGGAATTTTGTAAATGTTGCATGTGGAGGCAATTATTGTGTTGGGTCGAGGACTCAGCCTTTGAGCTCTTCGAAGGTATGGTCGAGAATTCTATTAACAATGCTTTAATGGGCATGTTTAATAGAAAGTCCTCACATTCCCATTCACATACAGGGGTACATGAAGCCCAATCTAGCACACGAGACTTAGAGATTGTAGCTAGTCAGTTAGATAATGTGGGCTTAATCGAGAAGAAAGTAGATGAAGTATGAAAATTCCTATCTAAACCTTCATCTTCTTCTTCTCAGTCACCTGCACTTCGTACTTCTTCCCAATTTTCCACAGGAAGGGAAGCTATGAACAATCTTTTTTTGACACAACCAGTACTAATGGACTATTCATTTCCATATCCTTCACCATTTGGAGGAACCCTTGTTCCTCCTTACATTGATTTCCCTGCACCTTCCGAAGATTCGGAGGAGCTCCATGCCATTCACAATGATCCTTATTCCCAAACCTACAACCCTAGATGGTGTAATCACCCAAATTTCTTGTGGTTGGGAAATACATAGAGACCTAACTTCCATCAACCTTCTACACCATCACTTCAGAACCTGATCTGATCACTACCTCCACCACAACACAGGTATCCACCGCATGCCTACTAGCAACCCCAAACTAGGCCCACCCAATACTCTCAATCTAGGCTTACACGAGATGAATAGTTAGGGAATATTATAAAAGCTCTTGCTAACATGCAGTAACAAAACATTATGATGTAGCAAAAGATAGGATGCGACACTGGTTGAGATGATAGCCCAACTTTCACACATGGTGAAATCCCGTCAAACACATTCACTCCCATCTCAAGCATAACCCAAACCTCCTTTGCAAGGTCAAGCACATGTCATATCACAAGCCTTGCACCTGAACCTTCTTCACCTTACTTAGATCAGCAGCCACCTCTTCTTCCTAACCCTAATTCTTCTTGTTCATCTTGATTCTGCATTCATTGATTGAAGGGGTGGAAGTTGTACATTTTTATGGATACATTCTATTTCTCTGCTTGGACCTTGAGCCAAGTTTCTCTATTTTGATACACACCACTCACTTGGGCCTTGTACCAAGTATTCTAATTCTGATCGACTTTGGAGCTATTCTTCACCGTTGAGATTGACAAATTTGAACCTTTCACCATGAATGGACAAAGATTAAAACCTTTCATTGAGCCGCATGACCTCAGACTTGCCAATTCTATCATTTTGCGCCAATATTTTGAACTTACTTTTGACACATCAACTAGGTTTGCGCCTAGCTAAAGGCGTTAAACTTAGCAACCTATTTCTTTTATATAGCTATTTTCACCTTTCTTATTTTCCATTTCTTCATTGTCTATCCTTGCATCTTTAGCATGCATTCATAGTCATACTTGTCATGCATTTTACTACTTAGCCTGACTTTCCACTCTGATCTTGTATCAGACTTGAAATCATGTACACAGAGATTTTTATCTCTTCATTCCGACTTCCTTCCGTCACCTAGTCTAAGTTAGTGAAAAGCAAAGCATGCATTTGCATCCACCTTATTCATACAATGTGGACATTGCTTCATTTAAGCATGGGGGGTGTAAATGGTGAAATCATTTTCTAAAATGCAATTATAGACACACCAGTAGTGTTTATAGTATAGTATTATCAAAAATGCCAAAAAAATTTAGAAATTTTGAATGATTTGAAATAAAAACTTGCAAAGTCAAAAACAAAAATACCAAAAATATAATATGGGACCTACAGTTCTTATTGTTGAGGGAGAACTCCAAAAATAGAAATTCTGGAGGAGAGAGAAGAGCATTGAACATAATTATAAGTGTTTAATTATGATCTTATAGTTGAAAACAAAAAAGTATTTATGGACATTCAACCTTTGCTAGTTAGACTTTCCGGGCCATTGTAGCTTGATTCACTAAAGCTTTGGCTTAATACACTTTAAGCATTAACAAGATAGACCAGCATCTTTCCCAACTTAGGACGTATTCTTATACCTGAGTCACCAATACAGGATTCGTTGGTTTGTTGTGGCTTAGTAGTCTAAGTAACTTTGGTTTACACTACACAGTGTTGGCAAAGACCTTGTGAACATAATATTCAACCCTAGTGTTCATTAGGGAAGGTGGAGTCCTTACTTGTGCGTGCTGGTAGACTCTTTATCCTAGTCTTTAATTTAGTCTTATGTTTAGGAGAATCTCTTTCCACCAAAGTACTCACCTAGCAAATAAGTGTGCTCGACCAAATAAAGTTGATGGAGACATACTGACATTTATTTTCAAAAAAAATAGAAAAAAAGAAAAGAATAAGTCAAAAAGAATTTTTAGAAAAAGACATTCTTTTGAATAAGTCAAGTATGTTCTCCAAAGTCCTATACCTATTTTCCACCAAAAATATTTTTTAGGGTGCATTACAAATACTGTTTCCACCAAATATTCTTTGAGCCACAATGCAATAAGAGTTGAGTTTGAGTCTTTCCTTACTTTTGAGAGTTTATCGGAAGACATGAGTTAAAGCTAGGACCAACCTGGAAGTAAAATGATGTGAAACCCTAGGATTTAGTTCTAGGATTCACCTGGTTAATCCTGACCATTCACTAAGAATAACCATAACTACTTACATTCTGAGTTTTGTAAAACCCTCTTGAATCTTGGAAATCACACTTAAGGTTTAAATATCAAGAGTCCTAGTTGGTCGAGAGATGGTCTATGTCATATCAGTCTTAAGTTCTGGTAAGTCTTCATAGGCAACTGGTTCTCACAATGCTAGACATAAACATAGCTGGTTTATTAGAAAAATTTCAGTTTAAAGACCATCTCTAAACACTTAACAATTTGAAAAGAAAAATAGATATCTCATCACACTTACCTACCTGATATTGAATTTCCTTGCACTTAATGAGTTGTTGCTAAGGGACTAGCAAAACCTAAGCATGGGGGTATGATGAGGTGTGGCTCATCATACCTAAAATGCCCAAGTTAAGCTAGAAACTAGGTTAAACACTACATTATTAACATGATAAAAGGGTTAAGTGTGGAAAAAGGGGTGTTGGGGGATGAGAGGAATTTAGTCAAAGAGATTTATGATTTATTGCATGTGAGCTTGCTACAAGGGATGATAACTTTGATTAGAAACAAGTTGAGTTGAAAGCATTGGTGCCCTTGAAGAAAATTTTCTTTGCTTAGCTTCTAGGGAGGAGAAAATAATTGAGAAAACTATATAGGCAAAACATTTGTAATGGTGGAGATTTAATGCATGCTTTATGCCTAGATGCTATAGAAGATTGCAGTCATCTATTCTTTGCCTGCCCTTTTGCCAATGCATTTGGGAGAAAGTGAGGTCGAATTAGGTGGATTCATTCTTAGAATTTGCATTTTGGGAGAACTTTGTGGTTTGGTGAAATGGTCAGGGACCAAGATGCTTTAGGATGAAGCAAGAAATGGTGAGATATCTCATGATTCTCTGGGCTTTGTGGCTATTGCAGTATGTGCTATTTTTGTTAGGTGCATCTTAATGTTAAAGGTGTTATTCATCAAGATTTTGCCTTTTTGAGAGTTTGCAATAACTTGTTGTAGAAGGTCAATGTTGTGATTCTTTATTAATGAAGTAATCAGTTAGTCCGTAACTCTAATTGACTATCCTTATTTTTTTCCAAAGAAAAAGCCTAATGTGTTTGAATCAAGATCCAAGGTGTTGATCTTCATTTATTCCATATAAGTTAGTTATATTTTTCTTTTTGAAAAGATAAGTTAGTTATAATTGAATTTTGAAGTTTGATCTAATGTATTTTGGTGAAAACTGTTAATTTTATAATGCATTGTATTTTTGTATGAAGATCTTTAAGTGAGGCAAAAATTTGTAGCCTATTTTTTCCTTACTTAAATCAAGAACAAACTAGGTCCCATCTTTACTTATTTCTAGGGTAGGCTACATGTCTCCTTTGCCTCCATTTAGACATCTTAACTAGGTTGTGTTTCCATTTAGATCCAAAGAAAGAAGATAAACAGTAGTTTCCTTCTAACACTTCTTTGGGCCTTTCCCAACCCCTCCTATAATGCTTAAATTCAACCTTTCATGGTGTTGGATGTAAGATTTTTGTATTCTGATTCATTATTTTAAATAGTTATGATTGCCCTTAGGCTTAGAGAAGGATGTTCACATCATCCTAATTGTAGGTCATTGTCAATTGATTAGATCATGTTTGTCATAAATTTTATTTGAAATGGGTTTGCAAAATGATTTTAAATGAAAGGGTTATATCCTTGAGGAAATTGTTCTTCATTGTAATGGTACATTGAATACAATTCCAGTGTGACCCATCTAGGCAGGGGGTGCACAAGCTATTATTGTTGCCATAATCATCAAGTCCCACCCACACCCAATACACAGATTTACAGATGTAGTAGTGAACACAATATAAATATCTAATTAAAACAACCAGCAAATATCAAGCTACAAGCTATAGTTACATGTTTTAATAAGAATTATCGCAAATCAAAATTGAAAATGCAATTCAATACTTAGCTTAAACCATGCCAGCCATATTCGAAGACAAATACATTCCTCCATGTATTGAGGTTGTTGGTAGTTTACCTACAAGATATGATGAACATAGAGATTTTGTTTTCTAAAATGTGCTTGGAGCTTCATTTGACAAAA
This sequence comes from Thalassia testudinum, assembly GCA_037157565.1. Classification (NCBI taxonomy): domain Eukaryota; kingdom Viridiplantae; phylum Streptophyta; class Magnoliopsida; order Alismatales; family Hydrocharitaceae; genus Thalassia; species Thalassia testudinum. The sequence continues at coordinate 88,930,656 of JAZHRO010000055.1, read as the reverse complement.
AGATTAGGCGTGTTGTCTTGATAACACTTGACAAGATATCACGTAATGGCACCTATACTACCACCCATAATGGTTGGTATGACAATGCCATATTGAAGGACCAACAATTGTTACAACCATGGGGTACAACCCCATGTTGACCTCTCACTTGTAAGCAACTAGTGGCTAGATAGATAAGGTCGATCGAGATCCTAAGAGGGAAGAATTTAATCCTCTGGCATTAAATTCAATACTAACCTAGGCATTGAATTAGTTCCTAATCATTCTATCCAAGCAAATTCAACTTGGGAATCTTTCCCTTTCTAATCTCACACTCAAAAATAGTGAATTGAGAGACCCACGTCTCCCCTTAGATGTAGCATTGTTTAATTAAGGTTTGAACTTGGTAATCAATTCCTCTCTCTTTCTATGTGTTTGCTGATTTTCTTCCCAACTTCAAGTCAACTTGCACCAGATTGGGGTTGAACCCTTTTGGTGGGGTGGCAGGTCATGAGTTGAACCAAGCTAGTGGTCCTCCTACAATGAACAATCAATTGTTGTTGTTGTTGTAATCATTATCGTGAGTACTTCCGTTAGCCTTTGTAGTAGGTGGTTCACAAATTTAGGTTCCTTGGTGTGAAAAGCTACCTTGTAGCATTCTACCACATCTTTGCCTTGCAAGTGGGCACTTCCAACTACTGCTTTAGCTAAATAGACGCAACAGAGGGCTTTTGTATGGTCTTTCTAGAAGGAAATTTGGGTTTTGTTCTGTCTATGCTGAAGCTTTAGGTTGAAAAAATGAAATTTTAAAGAATGAAGTTTTAAATTGAGGTACCTTTACCCAGCTATGGGAGGAAAGGCAGAACTTGATCTCAGCTTTGCAGAACTTCAGTCCAAGGCCTGGCGTGAAGGATACATATATTTGGAATGGTAGGTACACTACCCATCGGGCATATGAAGAAATAATCAGATCCAGCAGGAGTATGGAAAGTGACCTTGTCGACAAGAAGATATGGCTATTGAAGATCTCACTCAAAGTATAAATTTTTTTATGGTTATGTAGGAGGGAAGGTTTGATCACTAGAGATCTTAGACAAAAAAGGATGGGGGCAACATTAAATGAATGCTATCTATGCAGGTTGCACACTAATAGCTTATCCCACATAATCTCTTCGTGCCTGGTCATGGATATGATATGGAGAAAAATATGTCAGGAACCTCTACTCGCATGGGAGTCCCTATGGTAGAGGTTTGCAACACCTGGAAGACCACATATGCGTATGGCTATGACTTTGTGGTGTGTATGGAGGACGAGAAACGAGAAGTTATTTTAGGAGAGACCAGTATGCTGTGTGCAAATTGTAAATGAGTGCTGGTCCCTCATATATAGATGGGGATCCAATATGTAGTTCTCCTTATTTCTTTTTAAATAGTATGAAATAAAATGCCCTTTGGATTGCTATCGTAGCACGATAGCTTTCCTCTCAGTTTCAAAAAAAAAAAATTGAGGTGCCCAGGAATGAGATTAATATCGAAAGGCTACATTCTCAAGTGAACTTTGCATGAGAGTTTCTTATAATGTCTTCCTTCTTTCTATTTTTTTTATTTGGTGCATGTGTATAGTTGGTTGGTGGGGGTGGGGGGGATTAGGTATCCTACTATGTTTTTTTATGTATTTCTTTATTTTTTTTGTTTTCTACATGTGTGTATTTGGTTAGGGGAGGGGGTGTTGTTGATGTAATTCTATATTTAATTTTTGTTGGAGCAAAAGCTGCTCCTAGATATTGATTATTTATTTATTTATTTGGGGGTGCGGTCAACACTAATTGGCATTACTTCCTTCGGTTGGTCTTGCTGCTCTGACAACACATAAAATTGTGTCGTTTGTTCATGCTAGCCTGCATTTTCAATTAATCCTTTCTTTTGATTAGGAAAACGAAGATTTATCAAAATGGAAAGTAGGTTGAGATTGTCTAATAGAATCAAGATGTTACTTTTCAGGTAAGTTGCAAGATTATCAATGTGCTTTCTGGTGTTGAACTTCCATAAAAGTGTCGAGAGCCTGGAGTACATTTTAGAAATCAGGGAACTTCGGTCAAGATTAGTAAGGTCTTCTCATTATGTGTTTGTATTCTATAAATAAGTCAACCTATTAGATTAACATTCTTTACTTTGATAAGAGCATATTAACATTCTTTACTATGGTCTCTTTCAATAAAAAAATGAAATCTTTATGTGGATTAAAGCTGTTGCAAGTGTTATCTTTTCTTTATGCATTCCTAGCAATAGGGAAAATTGAGTAGAAAAAAACTATAGGAATGGCCATTAGAAAACATAACTTGTCAACTGTAGTAGGGAAATAGTATGGTATTCTTCTTTAAAAAAAATAAGTATGGTATTGAAGTTGCCTCATTTAAGAGTCGACTTTCGTAAAATTCACTTGTTAGCTCCAAAATGACCTCTTCAACTTTATGTTATACAATGTATTCTCATCCTAAAGAGGTGACTTCACATTAAAACAAAGGTGGTCTCTAAAGAAGAAGATGATTTTGCCTAATTAATATTTGGGGTTTTTACATTCATGTCCCATCTAACATTGGAAAAGACGTGTACCTCTGCCTATCCCATATTTACATATATACCATTAAAGACATCCATTTGTTTTTTAGGATGAAATTCATTCCCCATGTTTACCCTTATCTATGGATGAAAATTCATTTGAATCTTCCAATACTGAGATAGCATCCTTTGGGGTTATTCTTTTGCAATAATCACTTCAGCACCATGTTCAACGTAACTTTGAAAAAAAAAGTCTTTTCCTTTGGAAATGCTATTTAAGTTATTTTTCTCAACTCCGTTGGTCCGCTATTAGTTCATGTGTATGTTTACTTACATGTGATTTGTTTCTAGTTTAAAGGTGAATGTATCTTCTAGCTACTAATCAAGGTTACAAAAATCAACCTGACTTTGTCTGTGAAAAGTTAAATGAGGTAAAGTTATGTTGTAGATGCTACTTTGTATGCACTGTACATATGTTAGTGAAAGGTGTGCTTGTTTGGTTGGTTTTATTGAGAACTAGATTCTTTGTGTGCATTGTACATATGTTAGTGGAATTGCATGCTTGTTTGGTTGGTTTTAAGTAGAATTAGATTTTCAAAAGTCTCTATTTGACTTGTTGAGGTTTTCCTATCGTAATTCTTTGGTTATTGTTGAAAAGGTCTAAGAGTTGGTCCAGTCTAACGTGAGCCTTTCTGTGTCCATTGATGGTGGAAATATTTCTAGATGAGGTCATTGAGTATTATGGCTATTCATGGTTTTTCTAGATTTCATCTATCGACTTTGGTTATGTATGGGTTTTTAATTGGTGTACTTAAACCCAAACCCATGCGATGTACAAAATCCTACTCATTTGCTGTTTCATTTTTTTTTGTTCTCATTTTTTGGGTAGACCCTACATGTAGTAGGAACTCCTTGTATTCCAATCATGAAAATACATTGATTCTTCTTGAAGAAACCTTCCATGTAGCTCGATATCCCCTACTAACATGGCTAGGGCCTCAATGGAAATATCAAGTATGGGTCTAACATTCTCCTACCTAGGTTAAAATATTCATTTTTTGATTGAGAACTTACTTGATGTTTCTTCGAGCTTGATGGTTTGCCCTAAAATAGGGAACTAGTTAATTTGCACATATGTTAATTCATTCCTTTGATGATTCTATATGAACCCTATTTTGTAGTTTTTGATTTGCTTCCTAAGATGAGAATGAGGTAGGGTTAACAATGTTACCATAGTTTCTATTTTTTTGGTCCATCTTTTTCATTACTATGTTTTTTTTTGGGAAAAAGAAAAAGTAAAGCATAAACCAATAACTTGGAATAATAATAATTGTATACATCATCTTCATTAATTTTCTCCTACTTGTCCTCATCCAGTTGCTCCTCCAGAAGATGAACCTCATTATTGGGAGGCAAAATCAGTGTAGGATGTGAGTGTTCAATTTCCTAGGAGGTGCTCGAAAATTCCTCCACCTTTTCTAGGAGAGAATCTAGGCTAAGAACAATAGCATCAATTAGCATACCCTTAGATTCGATAGCCTGATTCTAGAGTCTCAACATTCTAGGATTACCAATTTCCTTTCTAGCAGACTATGCTTCTAATACTTGATTTGTTTGCAGAAATGTTAGTAGAATATTACATCCAGAGAAATATAATATTCTACTTTTGGACAAAATGGTGCCGCACCACTAGCATTCAACGAAAAATAGATGTAAAAAAAGGGTATGGCTAGTCACCCTAAATCCATGCTTGTTGACATGGCTAGTTACCCCTGTAGGCTTGTTCTTATTTTCCCATATTTATAAGGATAACAAAGTTGACATTGATAGATGGACAGAATATCTGATAGATCCATCTCTATTAGTTGGAAAAGTTAGAATTGGTTAGATCAAAATACCCTTTGGATATGTAACCCTACTAGTGAGGAGCATTAAACAAACAACCATATGATGGAAACCCATTTTCCTTCAGATAAATGGGGATGATAGTGCCTTATATAATAAATTGAGGAAAGAACCTTTTTAAAGCTTGTCTTTTTGATACCATTAGATGAAGATAGCATGAAATCTTAGTTGTGATTCTTGTGAAAAAAGATGCTCCACTAAGAGATGGTTTGAGATGCATTTCACAACATTCAATAAGGAAGAAATTTGAATCCCTTATTCGAATGACAATATCTTTGCATCATCCCCTATGACAAATCAAGGATGATCTTCAAAAATAGGAAGTGGAATAGACATAAAAGAGAATGATTCAATAGCTTTCACCCTATTTCCTAATTTATAAATAGGGAGCAAATTTTGTCCTTTTCCTCTCAAATCATCTACCTAGTTCTTTATCGATCCTTTTGGAGCTTCCTGGATAAGTTTATGATATACAGGTGCAGCTGGCTTCCAAAGAATGACAGGAAAGCGTTAGCGAGTTGCTGGAGCATAGTTCCTTCCATGAAAAAGATAAACAACAATGCTAGAACGATGTATGTTCTTCCCAGTTTTTTCCTAGAGTTAGTCAATACACAGCATGTAGTTGGTGAAGAAAATAAATCCATTGTGAAATTATGAATTTCAACAAGATTATGTGATTTTAATCACCTCCATTGGTTTTTCTAGATTTCATTTGTTAACTCTCTAGATATGTATGGGTTTTTGACAAGTGTACACAAACCCAAAGCCAAGTGATGCAAAAAATATTACTCATTTGTTGTTTTGGTTTTTTTGTTTTCTCATTTTGTGTGAAGACCTTGTAGATAGTGAGGGATTGTTGTATGCTAATCATGTAGAATATGTTGATTCTCCCCAAGGCTCTAGGTGGTAAGAAGAGAAATCTCCCATGTAGCTTGAGATCCCCTACTGACATGGCCAGCATCTCAATGGAAATATCAACTGTGGGTCGAACATCCTCCCACCTAGGCTATAATATTCAGTTTTTGATTGAGGGCATGTTGTTTCTTTGAGATTGATGGTTTACCATAAAAAAGGGAACGTAGTTAATATGCGCGTTTGTTAATTCATCATTTGATGACTCTACATCGACCTTATTTTTGTAGTTTGTGATTTGTCTCCTAAGATGAGAATGAGGTAGGGCTAACAATGTTGTAATAGTTTTTGTTCTTTTGGTCTATCTTTTTCATTATATGCTTTTTGGGAAAAATAAATATTAAAGAATAAAGCAATAACCTAGAATCTGTCATTATTTCACTCAATACTATCCATTGTGCATTCCTAGGAAAATGGGGATACAATTTTCATGACTGGGAATTTTATGGAGTTTAAGATGGATAAGCAAAATGATTCATGGAGCCAACAAAATGCTATGATAGGTATATGTTCTTTTACTTAAACTAAGGCCTCTAAAGTTGTTCTTGTATATAAATTAGATCTTTATTGCATTTGTTTGGTAATGTTTCTTCATAAACATGTAATGTGTCGAATTAAATGAATCTTTATGAGGAATGTTAAATATTGGAGTCAATTTCTTTCCTAAAATGCTTATTTCCAATTAGTGATATAGGATATTCTTATAATGGGAATGATGATCTAGAATATTGAAATGCTCTGAGAAACCTCAGCTATAAGATGTTCCTAACAAAAATGTAAAAGGTCCAAATAAATCCAAAATACCCTCCTTAGGAAAATGGGTTGGAGTGGCCTTCTTCCAAAATTGTAGCCTTCTATGTAATTATGTCTACATCTGGTTATGGGTCTGCACACCTTCTAAATCCAATAAATCATTGGTCTGGTGCCAAAGTCTTGGGCCTATATTATTTTGGATTGTAGTTGAAAGTAATTTTTTTTTGTGGCAATTGTTGTATTAAATTGCATTTATGAAAGAATATTTATCATATTCAATCTTGTGAAATTATCACATTTCTAGTTTTATCGGAGAAAACATTGTCAATCAAGCAATATTACATTTAATATTAAAAGATTGAAAGAAATTAAAAGATGATTTCAAAACATGTTTATCAAATAATACATATATGATTCCTAGTCATCTATAACATCCACATGAAGGGGACTAGGGATAGATATAACTTATACTGCTAGGTCTAAGGTCAAAATTACTGTCGTCTAAGAATGATTTATCTTTAGTTCCTTTTTTATGCTAGAATTTTATGTTGTTTCTTTGGTTCCTTTTTTCATTGTAGAATATTATTAGCAGAAACATGCGATTTAATGCTTCAGGAGAGTTTCTAAAAGGGTTGGTTAACATCAAGATGGCTAAAGATCTACCAATAAAACATATATGAACTTTAGAAGTTGGAGCTGTGAATCTTTTGGCTGAGGCTAAGAGCTTGTTGCATGAAATTAAAGATGATAAATAGGAAAGCATGGAAGTAATAAGGACCAGGGAGCTTATTCATGGTCAGATTAAAGTTGTGGCAAAAGACCAACTTGCAATGGCAGCTATAATTAGAATTAATATTTTTTCTTAAGATCTTAATCGACATAATGGACATGCTCTTTCAATTGTATTGCCAATTTCTTCTTGTATTTTTCTTATCTTTTCTTGTATTACCCTTGAGGGGATTATTTTAATTGTTGAGGTTATTTTACTTTTTCTTATTTTTGATGTATCTGCTTAAAGGGCTCTTAATTGTATTTTATTAGTTGAGGATCAATAAAATTAGGGTTGCTTAGGCTCTTATGTTTCAAGCCTATTAAGAAAAAGTATTTCTCACTAAAGAATATCAATAGTGTCAATTAAGTGGTATAACGAGGTGTCACTAAAGTGAAATAATAATAGCAATTAAATGACAAAATTGTTATTAAAGTAAATTAATAGTGGTAATTTAGTAGCATGAGTATCATTAAAGCAAATCAATAGTGGTGATTTGGAGATAAATAATTGTTGCTAAATAATATCAATAGTGGTAATTAAATGACAAAAGAAAGTGCTATTAAAGTAAAACAATAGTGACGATTTAGTGGCATAAATAAAAGTCGTTAAATGAGGTATATAGCGACATTAATAGTGTCATTTAAATTGTCACTAATATACATTAATAGTAGTGAAATGATGGCAAATAAATAGCCACTAAAGAAGATTATTAGCAACATTAATTGTGGAAATTAAAGTGACACATACCTGTGATTTAGCAGCAATTATATAATTGGCGCTAACTTTTTAGTGATGCCAATGAAGGTTACAAATAAGTGGCATTTATTTTAAGCATCACTAATTTGATATAGCGACAAATAAAAGGCCTATAGTGACAAATATAAAATGTCGCTAAAGACTAATTTTTTTGTAATGTGTGTATACATATATGTGTATATATAGTATATAAGTATATAATATAAAAGTATATGTATATGTATAATAAATTAAATATATATATATAGTGTATACGTATATATAGTTTATATATATATATATTAAATATATATAAGTGTAAATAGAGTAGTGATACTATATGAGCATTATGTTATATATATATAGTTTTTGTTTAAGACTTTAGTGATATTTGTATCTATCATTATAGATATTTCTTTATGTTAGTAAACTTAATCTTTTGCCTTAAGTTTGTACATACTTTTACTAAGGCTATAGCAACACTTATATATGTTACTGTATATATAGTATATGTTATTAGAGTTATTATTATATGTTAGTATATTTAACCTAGTGTATGTTAGTAATTATTTTTTACCTATACTTAGGTATTATTTAGAATAGTTGTGCATATCTAACATAGTGTAGCCATACTTAGTATTTGATGCATGTTTAGTTGTAAATATGTTTAAGGCATTGTAGTGAATATTAATTGATTCTTTTGTACATAATTAACTAACTCATTCATTCTTTAATTCATTAATTCATTTTGTAAATACAATTGACCTTTCTGGAATAAAAGAACATTTTTGGAACATAGAGAGTGATGTATAACAATAATTGTCTCCCAGAGAATGACCTGGAATAAACGAGTAAAAATTATCTAAATAAATAAAATGACGCGACATCTATTTGCATTGCGACAACTATACTACAATAATGACACCATTAAAATATTATTTTTAACATGTAGACGGTTTTGTGCGATCATCTCCCACTGTCAATTCAAATGGCCAATTCATTGCCAAAGATGTTGATTTTGATCATTTTAAGCAACATAATTGGGAATATTTCAAACCTTACTACTATTCTTCTTGCTGTGAACTTTTTTTTTTTTGAGATGAAAAGGAATGCTATCGAATCACCGATAGCATTCTAGGAGAGCTTTTATTGATAAAAAAGATAGCAAAAAAGTTACATGAATAAAACCCATTGGTGTATGAGACTCCAGCAATTATTGACAATATTATCCACATTCACTGGACTCTCCTGAAATAAGCTCTCATTTCTAGCTCTCCATACCGACCATAGGACTGCCACCGTGGGCAAGTATGGCTTATTCACCCTCAAGAAGGAACTCCAAAGACTCTCCCACGTGGGAATAGATTCCCTACACACCTTCCTCCAGACACAATCTGTAATCATGCAAGTAGAAAAAATATGAATACTGGAATCATTATGCATCCCACACAAGTGGCAGAAGTGAGTGGGGGTGCCCATTCTCCTATGCCTCAAATCTCCAGTTATCAGGTCGTCTCTTCTGCATAACAACAAAAAAGTTTGTACCTTCAATGGTACCTTCAATTTCCATAGCTTTTTCCCAACCTCATTCACTTCAGCCATTCTGGACGAATTGACAAGCTTATCATGAGCAGCCGTTGAGAATGTTCCCTCCCATTTGTATGTGTCATACTCTTCAGGTGTGGGTTTGAATGCAGCAAGTTCCTGCATAAGACGTTCATTTTCTACTTGTGTTCTTGTTTCATGACCATTCCCCATCTCATTGTTCAGAGACCAATTTCCAGAGGCCGTGTCCCAGTAGTCATATACCACAGCATCTTTATCAGTAGCAGCTGAAAATGCAAGAGGGTACCTATCTTTTATCACCCCACCAGGCAGCCAATTTTCCAACCAAAATTTGAAGCTTTTCCTATCTCCTGAGACAAACTTGAAAAGATTCCAATTATCTGCCAAGGCACGCACCACTGATGACCAGAAAGGAGATGGTTTATGAGGATTTAGGCGATTCTTCTCATCATTGGCCACCCCATAGCTATCCTGGATGATCTCTATCCACATTTTTTTCCCCTTGAAGTAGCCAAACAACCCACTTCAGGAGTAGGGCATCGTTAAATTCTTTAAGCGACCTGATTCCCATGCCGCCGAACTTCTTTTGCAAACAAATCGATTCCCACTTTACAAGTTGGAGGAAAGCACCTTGATGAGAAGCCCTTTCCAAAGAACCTCTTGCTCATCACGTCAAGTTTCTTCCAAATTGATTTTGGGGCTCTAAGAATAGAAAAGAAAAAGACTGGAATGGACGTGATGACTGAATTTAGTAAAATATACCTCCCACCTTTTGATAAGTAGCGACTACTCCAGCCCTCTAATTTCGTAGCCACCTTTTCATATAGAAAGGACCAATCCGCTTTCCTCAGTTTTTTGCACTTCAGAGGTAAACCCAGGTATTTGATAGGCAGTGAAATCACAAGCATGCCCAAGATGGTGGAGATGTCATTCTGGTCTATTCCATTCATACCAAAGCAAACCAAGGAAGACTTGCTTCCATTAAGTTTTAAGCCAGAAATCTCACCAAAAAATTTTAACCATGTAGTATAGCACTTGCACTTCCCTCTTCCCACCTTCCACAAAAAAAACAGTGTCATCCGCATATTGGAGAATGGGGGCCAATGCCCTATTGTTAGACACAGAGTATCCCCTTATAACCCACCAGCTGCTAGTTTTCATGCATATCTTGCCAATGTATCCACTGCGAGATTGAAGATCAAGGGGGCTAGTGGGCATCCTTGCCTTACCCCACACTGAGGCTGAATCCAAGCTCGACATGGTTTCCCATTTATAAGAGGGGGAGTAGGAAGCAGTTGTGATGCATCTCTTCACGCATTGTATCAGACGGGGGGGGGGGGGGATTTTCTCCTTTTAAGAACTTCCCAAAGGTACAACCAGGAGATTGAGTCATAGGCTTTGGTGAAATCAACTTTCCATAGAAAGGCCTTAGACTTTCGCCTGTGCCACCCCATCACCATCTCTTGCACCATGATGAAGGATTCTTGCAAAGACCTCCCAGGTAGAAAGGTAGATTGAACATGCATTATCAAATCATGTAGTACATCACGAATTCTGTTGGCTAAAATCTTGCTGATAATAAGGTAGATGGAGTTTGACAAAGCAATGGGTCTATAATCTGAGAAATTCTCTGCACCCGACTTCTTTGGTAGCAAAAACAAGTAGGACTTATTTAGTCTTTCAAAACCAAAGTTGCCCATTTCTTGCTGTCAACTATTCAGAAAGTAAAACCAATCAATCCTTGACTAGCTATATGTTTAATGTTAAGTCACCTAAATCACTTCCTACAGATGATCATTTTTCAGGAAGTACAAGCACCAAAGATGTTTGTTATATCAATTGCCAATCAAGCAAGCTAAGAATGAGCACAAATCTATCACATCATATTTCATTTCCATTTAAGGACTTAGCCAATTGGGTTATTTGACAAAGAAAGTCCGAAGGCTCATTTTATAAACACACTCAAGTTTAGTAGGTTGCATTCCTTGGAATCTATATGTAAGTATTGTTATTTGAATTTCCAGATTAAGTAGGTTCAACATGCCTTTCTTGGTCGACAACAGGAATTTTTTTTTTGAAATGGTTTTTAAAAATCACTCAATTGGGAGCCTAAATACTTTAATGGTTTCCCACTGATCATAAACTGTTTCTAGTGCCACCTAAATACTTTAATGATTTCCTACCTAAATACTCAATTGGGAATCTATTTCTAGTGCCAGTCATGTAAAATGCATGGAACGCACCACCCCGATCCATCTTCCCCATCTTGTGTTGTTCTTTTAGTCGCTAAAATTCCTGGATAGTGAAAATCATTTTCCTTTGCCAAAATAACTTCCTTTGATACCACAAGCCAACTGATTAATAATTATTTCGAAATCACCAACTTCAATGAAGACTATTGAGACTACTCTTGCCTGTAAACCTATAATTTCCAAGTAAATTTTACATAACTGGCACTATGCCCCTGACCTTCTCACACTTAAGACTTGCAATTGTAGCCACTAATAGGGTCTCATTTCAATGATGTCTAATATGAGAAATGCCTATCTAGCACGACATAAGGATACAAATGGAGTATGGCTATATATATGCCACCTTACTTTTTTTAAGTCAATGCAAATATCCATTTGCAATGTTATAGATATGGTTATATAAGTTCAGTTTTGATGGGTAGGGATATATAAAAATTAAAAAAATATGGTGAAAATGGATATAGATATCTATTTTTTTTATGTGCATAAGTATTTTCAATCACTATTGAACACATCTTTTCGGTGGATATGAAGGCAAATAGTTATTTCTTTATTTAGGCATGCTACTTATGTTTGTATTTATCTATGCATAAAGATGGATGGAGATTTAGGATGACGAAGATTTTCCTGTAAGTATAGCTTACAAACTAGTTGATACAATTTCCTCCAAGAGCATATGTTGATTTGGAAGATGTCTTTGCTACTAAATGTACAAATCTTCTTTTGGCTGGTGAGGAAGGAGAGGATTTTGACAATGGGTTATCATAAAAATTTCATTCTGGCAGTAGATGATGGAGGTATCTTTTGCAATGGTGATCTACAGGATTGCTTACGTCTTTTCTTTGAGTGTCCCCTAGTTAGAGAAACTTGAGCATTGGTCAAAAGATTTTTGTCGGTCCTTTGGCGATGACTCCCTTAGATCAAGAACAGACATTCCTGTTGGCCATCCTTCGGACTCTTTGGTTACAACAGAGTGGGGTCATCTTTAGAAAAGAACCTTTTCATGTGGACCTTTTTGAGGTTTTGTCTCTTAGGAAGAAATGGGTTTCTTTGTAATGAAGGGGATGCCCTTCCTTGAGACGTAACCTTCCCTTGACCCCTTAATGAAAATGGAGGATCAATAATTTTAGGTGATCCTCCACTTACCTTTGGAAAAATGTATCAATGCATATGTAGTACTAATGTTTGGTTGCCTTATTACATCCCTCCGTGCCATTTTTAGCATTCTGACCATTGAGCATCAATATCCAAACAATGATTATATGGGTTTTTTCATTTAACCATGTGTTTCAAGGGTAGGATTCCTCGTTATGTATATTTGTGTGACATCCTTATATGCCTTTATATCCAACTTAGAAAGTGTTAAGGGCGGAAAACTACGCTTTCGGAGTTGGATTTGAAAACCCGTCGATGTAGTTCAAGTCGCGAAGAAATCCGTTCAACAGATAAAATTTATATTGAAAATCCGTAAAGAAGTTCCGGGTTGAACACAGGGAGGCTACGTCAATCTCAATATCCGTAATTATATTTTTCTTGTATTCTTTTTTTGTTTAAAAGGTGAAATAATCACAATGGAATCATTATAGACAATAAGAGAGAGAGAATAATCACTTGGTATTTGAATAATGTTTTTACAACTAAGAAAGCTGGAAATGATTACACTAGAAAGCAGGAAATTGTTTCAACTAGAAAGCGGGAAATTCTACTCTAGAAAGAGATAAAAGAAAGGAGAGAGATGTTATCCTCCTTGAAGAATGCTTGGAGGACGAGCCGAACAGAGGCGACGCCTGGAAGATGCAGGACGAGGCGGGAAGGAGGATGAAGTTGGAAGAATGGGAACGAGGCAGCATGTCATCATTGTCACGTGATCCACTTTTGGAACGGGGGCAAAAACTTGGATTTAGCTCTTGAGGAGGATCCTGGGTGTGGGACAAGCTTCTCTTAAGCTTTAGAGAGGGAGAAAGGAGAAGGAAGGGATGAGAAATTCGTAGGGCAGGGGTTTGCTTTTATAGTTGCAAGGATTGAGGGCATTTTGGTCATTACAATATCAAAAACATTAATATGGGACCTTTAGTGATGAACTTAAACATCACTAAAGGTCCATCGTGGACGACATGTGTGCATACTGCACACGTTTGCTCCTCTTCCGCACCCTAAATGCCCACGCACGCTTGGGTGATATCAGCCGTCCGATAGTGAGATCGGATGGTCAAGAACTTGCCTCACAACGCCCACTCAAAATGCCGTTGCCGCGCGCGTGCGTGCGATGAGGCATCCAGACGTGTGTTATCACGCACGTACTCGATCCAGCGCATGTCCTCGCACCACGTCTTCTCTCCTCGATTGCCTGATCTTCATCTGACAGCCGAATCGCGCCCATACCCACGCCCGTCTGGATTGAGGTGCTCAGCGTGGCTCGAACTTGTGACCACTGCATCACCCACGGGTGCATGACGGCTACGCTGAGGCCTCATCTTTGTCGCACGGAGGATTTAAGCACATGGATCTATGGCCATTGAATGTGCATCCAACGGTGGAGATTCGTCGAGCGGGTGAAGAAGAAAAGCAGAGGTGGGTCCTTGGGGCCGGTTGGGTGGCTGAGATGGAGCCACGTGGCACCATCTTGGCCGTTCATCTTCTATGTATTGTAGACAGTGCCACTGGTGTCTGATTGGATCGATTTTCACGCTGTTAGGCTGCGATCATCGATCTGAACCTATCTATGTTGTCGAATTTGTCGTTTGATGTGCAGATTGGCACCATCTTGACCCCTAATCTTTAGGGTTCCTCGATCTCTATCTGGTGCTACGGATGTCCGATCAGGGCGATCTTGGAGTCATTAAACTCCAATCGTCACCCTGATTAGATCCGTACAGTTGGATCTTCGATCCGAGGCCCCAATTAACAAGTTGTTCTAAAAAGGAGACAATTACTATATAATTTATACAACTTGACCTAAATGCATGATTATTCATGTTATGCAATATTGACCATGTATGATGCTAATATGACACTATTAACATGCATTAATAAACATTTTTGGCTACTTAGATGTATGCACATCACACCCCCATGTCTATCTTTTGCTAGTCCCTAGCAAAAACTATATGCTATTTATAAAAGAATTAGGGTTGGATTACTTAGGCACAAGTCATTTTCAACATTATGAAATTTTTACTTAGGACCTGAACTTTCAAAGACACAGTAGTGCTCGAGTATCTGCCAAAATGCAGACCACCTGAAGCCCTAGCCTTATTCAAAGAAAGATCTCTTTTTCTCTTTTTCTTCTCTTCTAATTTTCTTGGATTTTTGAGTTTAGGGTTATAGAGTGGCTTTCTACGTCCACTCAACCCAGCCAAAATTTGATGAGAACCCTAAGTTCTAAGAATCTTTTTGTGAATGTGATAGACTCATTGATCAGTAATCAGAATGGACTTCAAGTTTCTATGCCCCTAGGTGACATTAGAAAGAAATCTGGCTGAAGGTGTATCTATACGACCGGTAGCATTCTCCCTACTTTTATTTTTTATGGGGTCAACACAAGGGTGAATATAGTGTATATCTCCCCAGCTTATTCTACTTCTCTGCTTCTTCCTAAGTGTTTTGGAATTTTTAGTGCATTTCTTGAGTTGGGTTCTGGACAACCGGTCGATGAGCTGTTACCATTAACAGCTTGCCAGCCATACTCATGTGGCAAAGTGTGGCTATTTCTTTTGCTTCTTTTTCTTTCTTTTCTCCTTTTTCTTTTTATCTTTTTCTTTTCTTTTTGAACTTTCTTTTTCTTTTCTTTTTTTCTTAAGTAGGTGGCTTCCCTTGTCTAAGATTTACCTAAAGGCAGCAAGAAGAGAGTGGTCCTGTGACTAGGCTCTGGACAACCTACATATGGGTTGCTACCCATGATAACTTGCCAGCCATATCACCCTAGAAGGTTCATTAGCTATCCAATTTACATTAAGAGCATCGAACAACGAGTCAATGCGAATAGTGTGCAGATGCTGAGATATACAATACCCTCAAATTAGAGGGTGGGTTGATAAGTCGTGTACTTATCACCCAAACTTATTTAATCAAATTAAAATAAAATTCAGGATGGTGAGGACTCGATAAACAAATCCACATTTTAGTGGATACCTGGGCTGATTAAGCCCAAAGACCTGAAGGGTCTTAGTGTTCAGATCCTACTTTAATATTTACAAAAATTGAAAGGTCCTAATGTCCAAGTATTCCTTCCTAATTCAAATTTTTTTTATGTATATATAAAAAAATAAGTAGAATTTACAAGAATTCCATAGAGCTGACAAATTGATTCAAAAATGAATCCATCCCCCCATGCCTAGCTGATGCAATGTCCACATTGAGAAT
Organism: Thalassia testudinum; assembly: GCA_037157565.1. Classification (NCBI taxonomy): domain Eukaryota; kingdom Viridiplantae; phylum Streptophyta; class Magnoliopsida; order Alismatales; family Hydrocharitaceae; genus Thalassia; species Thalassia testudinum. Next base: position 88,914,861 of record JAZHRO010000055.1, on the reverse strand, counting down.
AAAAGACATGAAAGGAAGTGTAGAATGCCAAAGATATCACCTGAACGTGAAGCTCGGGTCAGCTCTGAGCCAAATTGTACAACTGCTGAGTTTAATGCCGTTAGCTAGGAGTAGTCTAGCCAAAGAAGTCACAACATAGCTAAAGCAACCATGTCTGAGATAGGTTCTGGAACAATACGGTCAATAACAGGCTTCAAACGTTGACCATTGACTTTGAATGAATTACCCGTCTTTGGGTCAGAGATCTGAACAACCCCATTTGGAAATATCTGATCAATAATGAACGAGCCGTTCCATTTTGACCTAAGTTTGCTAGGAAAGAGATTAAGTCAAGAATCAAAGAGCCAGACTTTCTGGTTCAGCTTAAAGCTCTTGCGGGAAATCAATTAGTCATGAAGAGCTTTGGTCCAAGCCTTATAAATCTTGGCATTCTCATACGTGTCATTTCTAAGCTCCTCCAACTAAGATAATTGGAGTTTCCTGGTCTTCTTGGCTAAACTCAGATCTAGATTACATTGCATGATTGCCTAGAATGCCCTATGTTCAATTTCTACAGGTAAATGGCATGCCTTTCCATACACCAGACAAAACGGAGACATGCCGATGGGCATTTTATACACCGTACGGTAGGCCCAAAGAGAGTCCTCAAGCTTTTGAGTCCAGTCTTTGCAATCAAGCCTAACCATTTTCTGCAAAATATTCTTGATCTCCTGATTGGAGATCTCGGCCTGTCCATTCGTCTGGGGATGGTAAGGTGTGGAGATTCTGTGATTAACCTTGTATTTTGCCAGCAAATTATGGAACTGGGCATTAGTAAAATGGGTGCCACCATCACTGATGATGGCCCTCGGAATCCCGAACGGGCTGAAGATGTTCTTCTTGACAAAATCAATGACCACCTTGTGGTCATTGGTTTGGGTGGGAATAGCCTCGATCCACTTGGACACGTAATCAATAGCGACAAGAATGTACTGATGTCCAAATGAAGGGAGTAAGGGTCCCATGAAATCGATGCCCCAAACGTCAAAGATTTTGATGGGAAGAATCGGGTTTAGAGGCATCATGTCTCTCTTGGTTATGCTCCCAAGTGCCTGGCATCAGGAGCACGACCACGAGAATTCCTGGGCATCTTTGAATAAAGATGGCCAATAGAATCCAGATTGCAAATTTTTCACAGCTGTCTTTTTCCTGGAGAAGTCTCCACCACATGCAGATGCATAACAGAACTCGAGTATACTCTTGAATTCATTCTCTAGAATGCATCGAGGAATAATCTAATCAGAGTCGATGTGGTACAGTTCAGGGTCCTCCCAGAAGTAATATTTGGCCTCAGATTTGAGTCTATCCTATTGTTGCTTGGTCCAATCTTGAGGGATTTGACCAATGGCCAAATAGTTTATGATGTTTGCAAACCATGGAGTTTGGACACCTGAAACTGTAAGGATAGTCTCGTCCAAAAAAGTATCAACAATCGGAATGTCCAGACGGGAATAATCACTCAAAAGTCTCAAAAAATGATCCGCCACCACATTCTATACCCCGGATTTATCCTTGATTTCAAGATCAAATTCTTGAAGCAGAAGAATCCATCGAATAAGTTGGGGTTTCACATCCTTTTTGGCCAAGAGATGTCTCAAGGCCAAGTGGTCGGTATATATGATGACGTCAGACCCTAAGAGATAAGCCATGAATTTCTCCAAAGCAAATACTACAACTAGTAATTCCTTCTCAGTAACAGTGTAATTCCTCTAGGCCTCATCCAGAGTTTTACTAGCATAGCAGATGATAGAGAGCTTCCTGTCAATCTTCTGACCCAAAATAGCCCTAACCTCGTAATTAGAAGCGTCAGTTATGATCTCAAATGGGGCTGTCCACACCAGTGGTTGCAACACCGGAGCACACGTGACTGCCATTTTAAGAAAATCAAATGCCTTACGGCATGATTCGTTGAAATCAAATGGCATATCTTTGGCGAGAAGGTTGCTCAAAGGACGAGCAAACTTAGAAAAAACCTTGATGAACCTCCTATAGAATCCCACATGACCAAGAAATGATCGAATTTGTTTGACAGATGTGGGAGGAGGAAGTTTAGCGATAGTATCAACCTTAGGTTTGTCCACTTCGATTCCCCATTCAGAGATTACATGACCCACGACAATGCCTTCTTGTGTCATGAAATGACTCTTTTCCCATCTAAGGAACAGTCTTGTTTTGATGCATTGTTTAAGGATCATTTCAAGATTAGCTAGACAAGAGTCAAACGATTCTCCAAAAATAGAGAAATCATCCATGAAGACTTCCATAAACTCTCCCACCATGTCAGAGAATATGGTTAGAATACACATTTGAAAAGTCGCAGGTGCATTGCATAAGCCGAATGGCATCCTACGGAAAGCAAAGGTTCCGTAGGGATAGGTGAAAGTCATTTTTCCTGATCCTCAGGATGGATAGGGACTTGGTTGTATCCCGAGTAGCCATCAAGGAAACAGAAGTACTTTTGCCCGGCTAGTCTTTCAAGGATTTGATCGTTAAAGATCAAAGGGAAATGATCTTCTTTCATGGTTGTGTTCAGCTTCCTGTAATCAATACAAACTCTCCAAGAGGAAGCTGAACGAGTTGTGACAGATTCTCCTTTCTCGTTAGTCACAACGGTAATCCCAGCTTTCTTGGGAACAATTTGCATGGGACTTACCCAAGGACTATCAGAGATTGGATAAATGATTCCTGCATCAAGCCACTTGATAATCTCCTTCTTGACCACTTCTCGCATATTCGGGTTTAATCTCTACATCTGGCAAGAAGGGCGGGATCCATCTTCCAAAAATATTTTTTGATTGCACTAAGATGGCTCGATCCCCCTAAGGTCATGAATGGTCCAACCAATTACCTTCTTGTGTTCCTTTAGGACCTTAATCAGTTTAATCTCCTGCACCTTTGTTAATTTAGCACTAATAATCATAGGGAGCATCTTATGTGGTCCTAAAAACTGATATTTCAGATTCTCAGGCAATGGTTTCAGTTCAAGCTGGGGTGGGTTGATGATTGAAGGTAAAGAAGATGCTGATGAAAACTCATCAAGAGGAAGAGGTTGAGAGTGAACAAAATCAATAACCTCTTCAGAAGGTGGCGAGTCTACCATAGAGGGTTATGGGTCCAAATCATCATCAGAGGAGGAACTTTCAAATGCAAAAACCGCCATACAAGTTTCAATATTCACATTATCGTCCTCAAGTTCCTCAATAAATCCACAATCCTCGAATTTATAGCCTTAAAAATATCCAATTTCATTCTTTGATCCCCAAAGGAGATTTCCATGCTACCACTCTCACAATTAATGTTGGCCTTGGTGGAAGCTAGGAACTATCGTCCCAGAATGATGGGTGTGTTCCTTAGATTTTCAGGTACATCCATGTCAAGGACAAGGAAATCTACAGGGAAATAGAAATCCTTAACCATGACAATAACATCTTCAAGAACGCCTCGTAAATTTGTGACCGAACGGTCTGCTAACTGCAGCGTTACTGAAGTCGGCCGAAGTTCACATAATCCAAACTTCTTGTAAAGAGAAGTCAAAATTAGGCTAATGGATGCACCCAGATCCAGCAGTGCTCTATCAAAGGTGTAATCTCCGATGACACAAGAAATCAAAGGAGCACCTGGATCTCTCTTTTTCTGAGGGAGGTGGTGCAAGGTAACAGAACTAGCCTGCTCGGAGAGTGCCACCTTCCTTGGAATAGATTCTCTCGACTTACGCTTCTGTGTACATAAATCCTTTAAAAATTTTACGTAAGCTGGTATATGTTTGATAGTGTCGAGGAGTGGGATATTGATCTCGACATTCTTGAAAATATTCAGAAGCTCCTCATTACTATAAACAGACTTCTTCCTTGATCTAATCAAGGCCTCAAGAAAAGGAACATGAGTCGGATCTTCGGAATCAGGTTCCTGAGCCTTGATTTCTTCTCCAAAGTTCTCCTTTCTCTCCTCAGGCTCTTTAGAATTCGGTAAATTAGAATAGTGTGGTTGTAGATCCTGAGTTTGTTTACGCTCCTCAAGGTAGTAGAATTAGTAGATGCATACAGGTTTGGGTCATGGGGAGGGTTAGGAAAGATTGGAGGGGCTTCATTAGCCAAAAAACCTTTGATTTGAGGAAGGACCCTGCTCAACTACCTAAGCATGTGCGTGTGGGTCCCTCTGATTCTAGTACCCATGGGCTTGATTGCCCAGATTCTGGATATTACACTAGTTGGGTACGAGTTGAGATGGTGGAGATCCGGGTTGACGAGAATTAGCAATGAACCCGTTTTGCAAGTTGTCCAATGAGGTTTTCATTTGCTGCATGAGCTAGAGCATAGATCCTTGCATCTCTACAATTTCTCGGTTCAAATCAGCCTACCCTACAGGTTGACGGGCATTCCAAGCTGGCTAATTGACCTAATTCGGGGGCAACTGAGTGTAAACGTGACCCTAACCCATTGGTCGTTGTGGAGCATAGTTGCTGGATCAAAATTGGGTCTACTGCTCTAGGTTTTTCCAGGAAAAGTTAAGGTGGTTCCTCCAACTCAGATTGTAAGCATTAGAGTAAGGGTTGGACCTAACATTCTCCTGTATAGCATAAACATCCTCATAGGGGGAGGATGGAGAGAAAGAAAGGGAGGGATCAGAGAAACTGGGATCAAAGGCCCCAGTTTGGAACCCATGGGGTTCCGAATAATGCTGACTCACAGGTTGAGCCGCATCAAGTTGATTCACGAACTCCCATCCAGAAGGAGATCGCGATGAATGGAATCCTAAATTCTGGGATTGAGTGAATCAAGAATTATTTATTAAATTTCCAGCCATCCACTCCTCCATCCTTTTAGTAACCAAGTTCACCTTATCAAGTTTATTACAAATCAATTCCATATTGAATGAATGAGAGTCGTGGACTTCATTAACATTCAATCTGGGTTGCTGGGACCAGTTAAAAGTATCCATGGACGCATGATTGATTGAATTCTCGCTCATCTCCTCAAACAAATCATGCATGCTATCTACGTCTTTGTTGAGGAAATTGCCTCCGCAAGAAGCGTCCACGTGATTTCTGAGTTACTCAGTCAACCCATGGTAGAATATCTGCACAAGTTGCCATTTTGGCACCTTGTGGTGTGGACACCTCCGCAATAAGTCCTGGAATTGCTCCCAAGCAACATGAAACTGCTCCCTCGGCTGCTAAGTGAAGGTAGTAATTACCCGTCTCAAAGCATTGGTACGTATGACAGGGAAGAATTTCTTTAGGAAGGCCAATTTCAAATCTTTCCATGTTGTAATTGCCTTTCCTATAGTCCTGTACTAATGAGCGGCTTTATCCCTAAGAGAGTGGGGGAAGAGCCCCATGATCATTTGCTCCTCATTCACGTTTCGTGCCTTGGTGGTCTAGACCAAAGTGGTCAAGTCCTCCAAGTGTTGAAACGGGTCTTCAGAGCCAAGCCCATGGAAATGTTTGATCATGCTTAACACATGGGGCTTGATTTCTACGTCTCCGGTAGGAATCTGGATGCCGGAACGTTCCCTATAATTTGAAGGATCATAAAAATCCTTCGAGGGCTGAGCTCCTTGCATTCTCTGGAATCATTCTTGCATTCTCTGCATTTGTTCCAGCTGCCTTTGAAATACCTCCTATGGATCCTAAGGCAGAGGAGGCTGTTGATCGATCATGGGATCAATTTGGCCAAAATCCAATCTACACCTCCTAGAATGCTCTAGTAGTCCTTCCAATCGAGGATTCAATGACCTCCTTCCGAGCATAAACTAGGAAAAGGTTGGAAGGACTAAGGATAAGAACCCTGCAGCACAACAAAACAAGCCTGTCCTTAAGTTGGGTAGCCTAAGGATCTACAGACTCTCAGAATCCATTGTAAGATTATAAACGATTTACTCTACTTGCATCTGCTCAATCCAATCAGTTAGAAGGAGGGACTGGGGAGAAGGTTCTTCCTTCGACTTACGCCTCCGGTTCCTAGTGTACCCCCCAACTGCGGTCGTTTGATGCTACTCCCCTAGCTAGACATCAGATTGATCAGTATAAGTAGGTTAATTGTAAACAATCTCAGACTGGACCCCGAAGAGCGAATCAGTCCTTAAGGCCAACATCTACTTGATTTTATTTAGGCCTAGGATTGTAGTGCTTATGGAATGTGGTGGGCCCTTAAAATGGGTTGTGCCCTTAATGATCAATTGAGTATGTGTAAGTGCATGCACAACCAAGGTTTTCAAGTAAGATTATTTGTGATGAGTAGATTTTAGGGTTCAAATCCAGCTTAAGTAGCTTTTAAGATTTAGAATTAGGTTTAATTCAATCAAGTTTGAGGCAAACCAAGTTTTCAAGCATGGGTGAAGATCACTTTCCTTTTGAAATCAAAAATAAAGTGGAGTGCCTAGTATTGACCTAAATTGAAAACCCTAAGCGGAAGCTACTTGGTGAGTTGATTTTAGGTTGAGTGGTGCGGCCTAAACAACTCAACCAAGATTGCACCACTAAGTTAGGCACACAAAATGATTAACCTAGATTGATTTCTACTTTTTTATATGTTGATTTTTGTGGACCAGTTCCACAGATCAAAATCCGGTTGAGTAGAAGAAAATCAATTAAGTTAAGTGCCTTCAATGTGGGTGTTTGTTGTGTGTATGTTTGATTTATCCCACAAAAAGTATCTTTTTGTTGGTTTTTTTTTAATGCGAGGGTGAAATGAATGTGGGTGGAAATCCAAGCAACCAAACTAATCCTAGGATTTATGCAAACACCTAGGTTAATTAGAGTTTGAATTAATGTTGTTAAATGAAATCTATTGAGGGGGTAAAATGGGGAGCACTTACAGTCGTCTTCAACTGCACTTTACTCCGATCTACTGCTTGATGATTCCTTGATCAAGGTATCTGCAAAACAATAGACAAGAGATAAAGCAAGTTAGAAAATAATAAAGTGCGTGAAATGCGAAAAGAAGATTGAAAAATCATTGCCTCCCTGGCAACCACGCCAAAATGTTGAGGGTGGAAAACTACGCATTCGGAATTGGATTTGAAAACCCGTTGTTGTAGTTCGAGTCGCAAAGAAATCTGTTCAACAGATAAAATTTATACCAAAATTCCATAAAGAAGTTCCGGGTCAAACATAGGGAGGCTACGTCGATCTCAAAATCCACAATTATATTTTTTTGTATTCTTTTTTTGTTTAAAAGGTGAAATAATCACAATGGAATTGCTATAGACAATAAGAGAGAGAGAGAATAATCACTTGGTATTTGAATAATGTTTTTACAACTAAGAAAATGGGAAATGATTACACTAGAAAGTAAGAAATTGTTTCAACTAGAAAGTGGGAAATTCTACTCTAGAAAGTGATAAAAGAAAGGAGAGAGATGTTATCCTCCTCGACGAATGCTTGGAGGATGAGCCGGATGAAGGAAACGCCTGGAAGACGGAGGATGAGGTGGGAAGAAGGAGGACAAAGTCGAAAGAACGGGACGAGGCAGCACGTCGACATCATTGCGGGATCCACTTATGGAACAGGGGCAAAAACTTAGATTTAGCTCTTGAGGAGCATCCCAGGTGTGGGATAAGCTTCTCTTAAGCTTTGGAGAGGGAGAGAGGAGAAGGAATGGATGAGAAATTATAGGGTAGGGGTCTCCTTTTATAGTTGCAAGGATTAGGGCATTTTGGTCATTATAATATCAAAAACAATAATATGGGACCTTTAGTGATGGACTTAAATGTCATTAAAGGTCCATCGTGGATGACATGTGTGCGCACTGTGCGCCCGCTCATCTTTCGCACCCTAAACGCCCATGCACGCTTGGGTGACATCGGTCGTCCGATCGTGAGATCGAACAGTCGAGATCTTGCCTCACAGCGCCCATTCAAAATGCCTCTGCCGCACGCGTGTGTACAATGAGGCATGCAGATGCGTGTCATCACGTGCGTACGTGATCCAACGCATGTCCTCACGCCACGTCTTCTCCCCTCGACCACCCGATCTTCATCTGACGACTGAATCGCGCCCACACTCATTTGGATTGAGGCGCTTGGTGCGGCTCAAACTCGTGACCCCTGCGTCACCCATAAGGGCATGACCGCTGCAATGGGGCCTCATCTTTATCGCATGGAGGATTTAAGCACGCGGATCTGTGGCCAATGGATGGGCATCCAATGGTGGAGATTCGTCGAGCAGGTGAAGAAGAAATGCAGAGGTGGGTCCTTGGGGCCGGTTGGGCAGCTGAGATGGCACCACGTGGCGCCATCTTTTGTGTGTTGTAGATGGTGCCACGGGTGTCGGATTGGATCGATTTTCGTGCCGTTAGGCTGTGATCATCGATCCAAACCCATCTATGCGGTCGGATTTGTCGTCTAAAGTGCGGATTGGCACCATCTTGGCCCTTAATCTTTAGAATTCCTCGATCTCTATCTAGTGCTACGGATGTCCGATCAGGGCAATCTTGGAGTCGTTCAACTCTAATCGTCGCTCTGATCAGATCCGTATGGTTGGATCTTCGATCCGAGGCCCCGATTAATAAGTTGCCTTGTCCCTAGCCATAAAAGGAGACAATTACTATACAATTTATACAACTTGACCTAAATGCATGATTATGCATGTTATGCAATATTTACCATGTATGATGCTAATATGACACTAAGAACATGCATTAATAGACATTTTTGGCTATTTAGATGTATGCACATCAGAAAGTGATAAAGACATGATAAGACCTATATATGTATTCCCTTTTAGAAAATGCTTTAGGCTTGCAAACACTAATAAAACTCATGTGGAAAGCCCAACTGACTTGGATATAGAGGACCTCCCCTTACATGTTTGGCTTAAAGTCAAAAATATATTCTTGCCATGGAGTTGTGTTCTTATTGATCTTGCAGTAGCATCTATAATTAGGAACCTTGTAGTTAGGAGCCTAGGATCCTTCAATTAGTCTACTTGTTAGCACCTTACAAGAATTTAACACCTTTTTGCTACTTGTAAAATTTTGTAGCAACCTTAGAATACTGTAGAAAATTAAAGCCATTAGATAAATGAAGGACCACTTTCCTAATTATCTTTGTTCTTCTCATCTCCATCAATGCAACTTTGATGCTTTTGTGGTAATTTTTCCAATTTGCATGCCCTTCTTGCAACTTTTCTAGATGATAAGAATCACCATTTTATTTCTTCATAAACATTTTCCACTATAGTGGCCTCAATTGCCATTGAAGCTTAAAAGTTGGTTCATCGTTATTATGTATAACCTAATGATGGTAACACCATCATGTGTCCTAACCAACCACAATTAGTCAGATTCAAATGATAAATGCTCCTACTTTATCATCTGAGGATCACAATTCCACAATAATCTGATTTGAGAAGATAAGAAAATAGGGTTTATTCGACCATTTTAACAACACATCACAAATGTAGATTAACCAAGGGGTTACTCAAGGATTAATTAAAGATTAAATGAACATAAAAGGCTAAAAAGTGGGTTTACATTGATTGAATCAGGGTTTCAAAAATTTCGAGGGTGAAAAAAGAATTGAAAACCCTGATTATCAACCCCACTTAAATTGAAAAGGTTATGGTTAATATAAAATCAATCTAAATCTCATAAAAATCATTGAACAATATTCTAAAAGGTTTAGTATCTTTGATTTGACCATATGAATCCATTTTGACATAAAATAGAGCTTCAAACGAGAATTTGCCTTGATTTCGGCTTTTGTGCAATTTACCTGGTCAAACATGGTCAAAACTCCAATCCAAGTTCACCATTAGATTCCTTGGGTCTAAATTAAGTTAACACCAAAATTTGGGCCAAATCAGAGTCCATCTTGACCTAGTTTGCATTTTAGTCCATAAAAACTCTATTTCTCACATCCAAACCCCAGGTTTCAAGTTTATTACTAAAATGCCCCCAACTTTCTTATAGTCTTTGCAAAGAGGTCCTTGTTGCCATTGTCATGTGAACAGAACCTCAAAACCTAAACTGTTGACTTCGAGAGAGGATTTCTCACTCGTTTCTCACTCAAATCTCTCCAAACTTGGTGAGATTGTTCCTAAGATGATTCCCAAATAATTGGACCTTATCTCGAAATCTATAATTGATCATGGAGCTTAGGAGAACTCCATGATTGCAGTGGATTCCTTTTGCAAAAATTGCAAGGAAATCTCATAATTTCCTCGCAATTGGAAGCTTGATCCCCCTCTATTTAAGTTTCCCAAGATCCCACAATGCTCCTTAGTCAAGTTTAGGACACAAATCACCCTTCTTCCTGTTAAGACCCATGACATCAAATGTTTTTTAAGATGTCTGGGAGTTGGTCCAGACATCTGGACGCCTTCCCAGACATCTGGAAATAAGTTTTTGCGGTGTACGATTGTGAGTCTACGTGCGTGCGTGCGCAGACTGCACCCGCCGACCTGCAGGTGTCTTCTTTTTCTTTCTCTCTCTCCCCCGACGCCTTCAAATATCCTCTTCCCCCCCTTGCCTCTCCCTCACCACCACTCCATCGTCTCCTCCTTCTTCTTCCAGTGTTAGCATGAGAGTGAGAGAGCAAGGGCAGCAGCTGCTGCCGGGTGCTCGCGGGGAGGAGCAGGTGCAGCGAGAGGGAGAAGAGGTAGAGCGCGTGAGGAAGAGAGAGCGAGCTCGCCGAAGCAACCTTGAGCTGGCCAATGGGCGCACAGCGAGAGCGTGGTGCTGGGGGAAGTTACCTTGGTGCTGCTGCAGCTTAGGCAGTAGGCGGACAAGCGCGGCATGGCCGCACGCAGTGGGAAGAAGGCGAGAAGGTTCTGATTCTGGGAAATTTTCCCAGAATTAGACGTCTAGACCTACGTCCAGACGACACGGGAGATGTCTGGAGGGAGATCCAAATGTTTGAAAGGTACGATATTCTCAGCTTTCTTCTTTTTGCGGATGCGGCCAGGAAGGCCATTTCGGGAAGGCGTAAGGACACGCCCTCCCACACAGATCAGACTTCTGGGCACAGCACCAGACGGTGGAGGGAGTCTCCAGATGTCCGGAGTGATAGTCGGACGTCTGGAACTAGGTCCAGATGGTTTAGTGGGATCTTGGACGTCTAAAGAATAGCTCAGAGTAAGGTATGACCTGGACCATCTTTTAAGACGTCTGGAAGGTGTTCCAGACGTCTGATTAGGGTCAGAGTTATCATTTTTGACCCTTTTAGGGTCCGTTCGAAGTCCGAATTCTGCGTTTAAAATTTCGTTCTTCTCAGAATTAGTTCATCTACTTGTTCAAAGTACTTGTATCCTATTCTGAGTGGTTCCTTGTGTTTTATCCTTGTGTTAGGACCTCGTTCTATTGCGGATCTAGGGGTTGCTGAGGCACGTGGACTACCGATCACGCCCCCATCACTCCTGATTTTGTGGGTAGAGTGGCTTTCCTTGGTTATTTACCAACATTAATGCATCCTTGAGATAAATAATAGATTCTAGGGTATGGCATGAATCCTAGGGTCTGAAAACTGGATTGAATGGTAGATCCTAGGATATGGCATGAATCCTAGGACTTGAAAACTAGATTGAATGATAGATCCAAGGGTATGGCATGAATCCTAGGATTGAAAAACTAGATTGAATGATAGATCCTAAGGTGTGGCATGAATCCTAGGAATAGAAACACTGAAACGAATGTCGTAGATACATGAATTGCAGTCTTAGAAAAGTAGATAGAACAATGATAATTGCCTGTTATTGGATAACAGCTGCTTGTATATGAATGGATATTAACTGTTGGGAACATGGGCTATATGAGAATAAAACTGGAATGATGAAACCTAAAATGGCTTGGCTAGAGAACTATGAGCATGAACCCTACGGGGAATTAGGAGTAGAGCTCCTGAAAGGTAAATGGAATGGAATTGGGGAAGTGAGCTGGCCCTTGAGTACGGAGTACCAAGGAGAGCGACTACCCCCTTGTTTAGTGCAGAGTGGAGCTAGCCGCCCCAAGGACCCGAGGTTGGGTCTAGCCACTTTGTACTGACTTTTGGCCCTCGCGTACATAGTACCGAGGAGAGCTACTAGTGTAGGGAGAGCGTTAGCTACCCCACGGGCCCTAGGGTTCTGCTAGCCGTCCTACACCGACTTGTTAGGCCCACTAGGCAAACCAGGGTAGTCAGGCGAGGGTGCGCGGACTGTGGAGGGGTTGGACCCCTGTTTCTGAGAGGGCTCTGCCCTATACTGGTTCTGTGCTATGCTTTGGGCGCACCCGTTAATGAAAATAACTGACCGCGTGCCAGTGCGGGGTAGCTACCCGTGCACTTATTGCACGTGCCGTAGTCATCGTTACGTCTGTCAGCGACCTTGGGGTGGTTGACTGAGGGTAGGACCACCACTGGGGACTCTCCCGGCCAGGAGAGCACCATGTGCTACTTCTACTTTTTGGAAAAGACTGCAATCAAGATCGTTCCCATGAGGAACATTCGAGATCAAGAGAAAGATCTGAGAAATAATTCAAGAATGAGTAAATAGAGAAATAAAGAAAGAAATTAACAGCTATTTGTCCACCTTTACTATTTTTCTTAGCTAGATGGTTGCCACTCTACTCAGCGTTTCGCTGACGTGTCACCTTTGTCACCTTTATAGGACCAGGTGTTAAGCAACCAGAGCCTGCGGCTGTGGAGGGTGCTGGGCCTAGTAGAGCCCAGTAGTTCTACTTGTGTTGTACTTGCTGCCCATTTTTCTGTTGTAGTAAGTACATTCTATTGCACTTGTACTCTTTTATTGTAAGCATCATATTTCTGTACTTTTTTTTTATTCTCTACTATTGTTGTGGTATGTATTGTAGTAGTTTTCTTTACTGCTGTACTTTTGTTACTGTTAGTTACTTGCATAGTGAATGTGGTCTATTTTGCTGCTTTTTGGTTACTTTCTCGTTGGACAACTGGGTCTTGGGATCAATCAAGTGGGTCCGATTCTTGTGTCTTGTAGGGATTCGGGAATCGGGTCGTAACACTTCCTCTCTAGCCATTCTCTAGCTTGATTCTGACAATCGTCACACCCTCCCTCTTCCATCCTTGCATCCGACCAAAGAGTTGCACCAAACTCCTCCCCAATCTCCTCTAACCCTAGTCTACCACCACTAAGGCCCCATCCTCCTTCCTCATCACCGTTCCACCTCATCGGAGAGTTCACCTCTTCCACTTCCGGCGAGGCAAGCCGGCGTGGAATTCCACCCCGCTTTCACCTAATAGGTAGGCTCCCTACTCCCTTTCCCTCTCTAAACTCCTTTCAAACCCTTAGGACCTAGTTGCATCTGTTACCATCATCGTTCCACCACCTTCGTCTTTGCCTTCAACGTGAACTCCGGCGAGTTCACACCACCACCACACACCACCATTCAACCATCTACTTGGTCCACAAGCACGCTAACACCTTGGGGTGCAAAAGCCCTAAAGAAATTGAGGCATGTGCTCACCCAAAACACCAGTCGAACAATGCACTCTCCATTTGCCCTCTCTGACTTTGAGACACCGCCACACGCACACAACCCACAATCAGCACCTCCACCACACTCGTCGTCCTCTGGCGATTTCCGTATGCTTTTTAATCGGGCGTCAAGGCTATTTTATTGCATTTCAGGTCTTCACCGAAGCTCTACTGCTACCAATGTCTTCTTCAAAGTTGTTCACACTTCTTCGGCTACCAACAACGCTGTTGTTGCCCTCACTTGACATGGCCTCGCATCAGGAATGTAGTAGGGTCCTTAATTGAATGAGAACGAAGCAGCTAAAGTCGCAATCGTGAAAGACATCTACTGCAGCTTCACGTGAGTAAAAGCACTGGTTTTAGTCCCACATCAGGGAATTAGTAGCTCACAAAGGCATATAAGAGAGATCTTGTGTGATACCCGACTGCGTAGTTCATCAGGGGTCGGGTCCCCCACGCACATGCCCGATACACCTCACCTGCCACCCATGTCAGTGGGTTTGGTCCCCTATCCAACTACCCGATTACCTGTATACCCTTGACCTAGATTCGAGTAGAGAGAAAGAGTAAATTCTGAGGGGGAGGGGGTAGGTTTTGCATTGTAGCCCATTGGGATTTGTGCCAACACTTGGGTGAATTATGAGGTGATTTGCGTTTGCTCCTTAAGGTGTCTGGTGCTTGTGTCTGACATCTGATTTGAGATTACCATGAAATTATTGAGCCTTGATTTAACGTGGCTAAGTGTTGAGGCTACTATTGCGATATTTTGCTTTGATTGTGGTTTGAGATACTGAGTACTATTGAGAAATTGATTAGGAATTGTGCTTAATTGGTGGTTTCAAACACCATCTTTAGGCTTCTACTTATATTTTTTTGTCCCTAACTCTTGAGATACATTCTTTCTTCTTATTGAATATCATTTTAGTTGTTTAATTCACTTGCATTATTATTTCTGATTATTGTGATTAATGGATTGATTTGTTACACTTGCCTCCTGTGAACGACCTCGGAACTCACTGATTCTTCGAGCATTACAAATTTAAATGTCGTATCGATTTTCGTTGCTATACTACGACGCATTGTTTTCCTAACTACGATGATTTTTTACTGCAACACGTGTGATTGACCACTTGATTTGCTCGCTATTTCTATAAGACAAGAAACATCCTATTAACCACTAGACCAAAAGGACATTGTTTAGAATAAGCTGTCTTTATTATTTTCATTCTATTTCTCTTGTATTTTGCTATTGTTATGAGCTTGTTGTATAAGTTTCCCTCTGTCTCTTGATGAAAGGCATGTTTCTCATTGAAGATCATCGCATTTTCTTTGATGATTTTAGAGTAACGGCCATAGATCAATGTCTTGCTCAATCCGATCCTTCTCTCTCTCATTTATTTTTTTCCTCCTTGCATTAAATAACCTTAAACAAATTTAATTGATTGCTCCTCTACTCAAATTTAACATGAGAAACATCAGATTGAAGGAGTAGATAATGATCAAATTGGCATAGGTAAGACAACTCTCAAACTCAATGGTGCCCAGAGATGCATTCTTTGGTCATAGGCTTTTCAAATCATTGTTGTGGTTGAAAATACTTTAAAGGTTTTAAACTTAAGGCTCCTAAACACTTTACAATATACCATTTTGCAATAGGCTCAATAGGGTCCTAAATACTTTAATGGTTTCCTACTTATCATAAATTATTTTGTAGTAGGCTCAATCACTTTGCTGTATCACTCAACCCTTAAGAAATAAAAAAGTTTAAAATCCGCAAACATTTATTACACCAAGGGAGGTATCATTGACTTTCAAGTCAATCATTTCAAGTTAACAAACAAATTGAATATAAACATTAGATACACCAGTAAAAGAGTTTTCCACATTCCTATTGTACACACCAAAAAATAGTAAGCTATAATCACATGAATGGGCAGGAAATGTTCTTTTTTTGATACAAACTTTGATCTGGTCAAGTGCAAATTGTCATGGTTGATGGTTCACATGTCATAATTATTAGGAAAGGTAAATCTATGCCATTCTTGCTCACACATATATAGCAACTCCTTTGGTTTCTATGGATGTTTTAATATGACCTATGTGGAGTTAAGGTGTATCTACTTCTTGTTATGTCTTGTATACAGTACTATGTAGTTAATAACTTATAGGGAAATCAAAAATTAATTTACTTTGAAACTGCTAGGTAAGATGCTAATATCTCAATAAACCCTTACTCATGGGTGGGTAAAAGTAATGAAGGTGCTTCGAATGGGTTTACAACCTTGTTTCTTATATTAACATAGAGCATATCAAAATTTAGGAAATTTTAGTAAATGTTGTAAGCAAAAAGAAGCTAAAACCTAAATGAACCTGTGATATCCATCAATTTGTGCAGGATTAGCTAGATTAGGCTAATCCTATAAGTCTTGTGTTCCCACTCAAATCTGCTTGATAGTAATCACTTCTCTCCATCCCTAAATAATCATAATACAACATAAAAATTTCTAGCAGATGAGACAGGTCAAGATATAAATTCACAACCATGTAAATTCACATAATAAGATAATAATATGTTATTTAATTAATTATGTTATTTAAATTACAAGTTATCAGTGACGGGCATTTTCGAAGGCTATGCTACTTGGAGGTATAATTTCATTGTTTATAATTTATTTTTATGATATTTTAAGTTTATGTTAGATGTGAGGTGTGCCCACATGTTATTTTTTATTCCAATGAATGGATGTGGGGTGTGCCGACTTGTGTGATGCATTTTTATTGTGGGGTTTATTCACTTTTATTGTGTGTGTTATTTTTTTTTTAAAGGATTGTGTGTGTTATTTTGACATGTAGGTTTATAAAAAAACTTCAAAATTAAAGGGGAAACTCTGTCAATTTTTTTTTTGAAATTCTTTTAATGTTCAAATAGGTTGATAGAATAATGAAAGCTACATTTCATGGATAGTAATAAATATATATTTCATCCTCATTTATTATCTCATGACAAACTTAGTGGATTTTGTATAGAAATCAAAGGGTTTTATTTCTCCAATGCTCCCCTTAAATGCTTTTACATCAATTTTTCATGCACGTTCTTGTGCCATACCTTGCCTGGAGGACATTAGTTAAATCTTACACATATGGGAGCTTCAGACTTCAGTTACAGCTTCAAACTTTAGTTATGCATATAGGATCCTTGGACATGATTGGAACATTCCATCCTTAGGCATGCTTTTCATCCAACCTAATTGAACCTTAATGTGTTGCTAAGATGGTCACATAATCATTCATACTAAAAAATGTGTGCTTGCTAATCCAACACAACCATTATGCACAAATGTGACAGGTTATGAAAGAAATATCTCGACAATCAAATGCCAAGAGCCTTGTTGAGCTCTTCATTTTATCTTGACTACTCTACCCTAGGTTGGGGATGAATGGCAAGGATTATAGCCACTGCATTTCGCTCATCCAAGGCCCCCAACCCATTTATTGTGAATTTACGTTCACCTCATTCCACTCATTAGTTTGCAATAATTTCACATAAACCTGTAAAAAAAAATTAATCAAAACTCTTCCTCCTAAATAAATTAAAAATAACCAAAACTCTTCCTCCTAAAAGATTGAGGGTTCAATGTAACCCATATCCTCTCCCTTAATGATCGCAAATTATATAGGATTGTGTTTACACCTCAAAACACACCTATAAGAACGCCTTCTTATGCTATTTTCTAGCATTAACTATGTATATTATAATCCTATAGTCGCATTTGTAAAAACGCTTGCATGCATGCATTTAATTGAGAGGAGAAGAGAATGAAATAAATGGCTTGCATAATTATTTTCTTTATCAAGTGTTTCTTTGCAAAAGTCCCTTCTCTATTTTTATTTTCATCTTTCTTTTTTTTCTCATTCCCGGGGCTGCCTTTTTCCCGCAGCCGCATGCAGCACCCCCGCCTCTCCCTGCTGTCCTTCCCGTGCCTCTCCCTGCAGCAGCCACTCTCCAACGCCTCTCCCTGCTGCTGCCATGCCTCCCCGCCATGCTCTCCTCCTCTATAAAGCCGCAGCTCTTCCTCGCGACAAAAAAAAACATTGCTGCAATACGCAGCTGCGGCAGCAAGAAATAAACACCTTCAGCTCATCACCATCACCGTCCTCCCCTCCATACGCCGGTCCTCCTTCGAGGAGACACCCGGCGGGCAGGAGCTCACTGTGGTGCACACCACCACAGTGAGACCACCACTGCCCAGCTCTTCAAAGAGCCGGTGGGCGTGGTGGCTCTTCTCTTTTTCATTTTTTTCCCATTCCCGTACTTCCCGCCATGGCTGCCGCTTCAAGGTCTGAAGCTTGAAGCAGCAGCAGCAGCGGCCCCCGCAGCCTCCGCGAGCAACTGCAGGCGCCCCAGCCCCTCTGCGCGCGCCTGCAGGCCTTCCCCGCCTCCGTTCGTCTGCTCTGTCGCCCGCCTCTGCGCCCGCAACCGGTCGCTGCGCGCCTCTGCAGCGGCCGGCCAGGCCCCTTCCCGCCTCCCTGCCAGCACCCACAGAACCCCGCGCGCACTGTCGCGAGCCTCCGCGCACGCAGCAGGTCGATGCAGACTCCTCATCTCCTCTGCGCGAGTACGCTCCCGTGCGCCCGCGACCTCCAGACGTCGGCCGCCATCTGCAGACGACTTATCGTGCCTCCTGCAGAGCGGCTGCATTCTCTCTCTCTCTCACGTATTCTCTATCTCTCTCTCTTTCTCTCTCTCTCTCTTTTTTTTCACTTACAGCAACACACACACACCCATTCACCGACACACCCACTCACACACTAATAGTAACTTATATACATACATATATATATATATATATATATATACATATACATATATCTATATATATATACTTATATATACATAGTATATCTATATAGTTATGTATACATACATATAATATAATATATATATGCATATACATATATAATATATATATATATATATATACACATACTCATATACATATATATATATATACATATCTATATACTTATACATATACACATATATATATACATATATATCTAGATACATATATACTTATATACATATATATATATATATATATCTATATAGTATTATATATATATACTTATATACATATATACATAGCTATATACATATATACATACATATATATATATATATATATACACCTATATATATATATATATCTATATATATCTATACATATATACTTATACATTTATATACATACATATGTACATATATTTTCACGTTATTTATTATACGCTGTATCGCGTGGATATCTGCACTAGTTGCTGATATTCCCTGATACACGCGTACAAAAAAAGCGTGGTCCCATACATCATCCATCCTCCATCCACACTCCACGCGGCACCTAGTCGTGTTGGTTGCGTCTCTCTAGACGTCGGCTGACTCGACATAGTGCTACACTCCATCGTCACCTCCACCCCCACCCCTTTATATATATACTACATATAAATATATATCTATAGCTACTATATTTACTTTCTATCTGTTAGCTTCCTTCTTAGTAAAAAGATAAAAAAAAAAAAAAAGGTATAAAAGTGAAAAGATAATCTTTGATTTGCAGGTACTTCGTCTTGCAAGTAGCAAGACGTGTTTTGAAACTCTGTTTTGGCTAAAAGCCAAGGACACAATTTTGAGGGTGTGCCTCAAGAACAAGGATTACCAGAAAAAAAAAAACCTAAATAAGAATATCAAAAACAGAATAAACGAACGGAAGAGACACGTTTTAAGGAAAACGTAGAAACTCGACTTGAACCCCACTTCCCTGAGTTCGACCCTGGCTTAAAAGTGACAAGATAAAATCAATTAGGCCAGGTTAAAAATTTTTTTAAAGAGATGATTAGGTCTGAATTAGGTTAACCACTATACACATTTCAACGATAAAAATATCATATTAACAACCTATCCAGGCCGACCATCATAACTTTTCTGGCGCCGTTGCCGGGGAGGTGCGCTTTCGAGTAAGTTTCTATCCAATTCCTTTAAATTTGTCTCTTCTCTCTTCACGGGTATTATTGTTTTTGGTGTGCAGGTGAACCTGGTGGAAGGAGAAGAAGGCTAACGAAGTCGAGGACGTGAGCAGATCCAAGGCGGGAACGAGAGCGTGAAGACGCCGACATCGCATTGGAGCTTCGCACACGTTGCCGAACAAGTAGGTTTTCTTTTCTCATCAAATTAGTGTTAACTTGCCACCACAAAAATAAAAAAAATTTTAAAACTAAAAATTAGAAAAACTTCTTGGGATTTCTTGAGGGCGAGTGGATTAAAATTCACTTGATTGATTGGTTGTCTTCACTCCCACTGCCCCGGGATTTCCCGCCTTACTTCGCATAGCGAAAATTCTAGAATCTTGATTCTTAGATTTTTCGCCATGGGAAGTATTCTTTGAGGCAAAGAAAAAGATTGCTTGTATCCCTCTTTTGCCTCAATTATCTTTAATTCAGGATCACATTTTTTGGTGGGGAGATTTGGAATTGAGTTGATTCCAACCCCACCACGACTTTTCAAACTTGCCTGTGATTCGATCCTGAATACTTCAACCCCAACAGTTTTAGTTTCTTTATCTGTTGGTTGAAGCCTTGTGTGTGGATATCTTTCTGGTGATTGGGAGCACTTGAATTGAAGTACTTTGGCTCCCTTTCACATTGGTATAAAATTGATTCGCGCATCCACACATAGAAATCTCCATTTAGGGTAGCCCATTGCATTTTAGCATGCATTAACTAACTGATAATTGAAGAAGGGTTTCTTGGGTTTTAGAAGGAAAACCTGTATTTTTGCAAAAACCCGGAGATTGGTTGAATTGGTAATTCAGCAAAACCCTAAAATTCATACTACTTAAGGCTGAACTCTAAAAATCATTCGCCAATAAAAACTTCAATTCGGGGAGATTTCCCTGTTGCATGCTTGTTCTTACACACTCTTAAAATCAATCACTTGGGCATTACCCGTAAACAACGCCCTTCACATTCCAAAAGCACTTGACCCTAAGCCTCTAATTAAAATTGTTAGTAACTTGACCCTTTTTAAGGATTGGAGGTCTAACTACCTACGTGTAGCGGCTACGTGCTGGTGAGAGTTCCCGCGTGCTATCGGGTGTCTAAGACTGGGGCAAACGGCCTTTCAATCTGGCCCGGTGGTTCCGTGGTGCTCGCATTCGGTTCCGTAGTTCGTGATAGTAGGTAACTTAGATCTTTAGGTCTAAGGGCACACTGTAGAGGTTAGGAACTTGACTGTATTGATTTGTAATCAAGTGTACCTTTGCGGCGTCATTTCTCTCATCCCTTTTCCCTTCTCATCTCCCCAATTCTTCCTGCGGTAGTGCATGTTTGGGAGGAGGTCACAAAACCCTGAACTATTTGAATTGACTGATAAATCTAGAAAACAAGTCGAATCGTCCTCCTCCTCCACAAACATGGCTGCACGCCCACCCCCAAATCCCGAGGGAGGAAACCGCCCTCAGAATCCACCAGGCGGTGGAGCCTTAGATCCCATAACCCGCCTCCAAGCCCAAATGGAAATGTATAATGAGCAAATCGAAGCCATTCGGGAAACATTGGAGGAAATGCAGAACCCTCCCGAACGGGAGGAGCCTAGGTCTCTTAGCTCTTATCAGAATCCCGCTGCTACAGAGACCATAGGACAAATTCGGGTTCCCATGGGCGGGGACGACTTTGAATTAAAACCAAACATAATTGGCCTAATCAATTTTCACTTTCATGGTCTTGCAAGTGAAGACCCATTTCTCCACTTGGAAGACCTAACCCGACTTGCTGAAACCGTTAAACCAAGAAATGTCAGGTTATCTATAGTCCTCATGAAGATGTTCCCGTTTTCATTACGGGATAAAGCGTCGCAATGGTTACGCACCCTTGGGAGAACCATCCACTCTTGGGAAGAGATGCGAATAGCATTTCTCAAGAAGTTCTTCCCAATCGGGCGAACCAATGCGCTTCGCCGTGCTATCACTTCATTTACGCAACAAAACGGCGAACAATTTCATGAGGCATGGGAGAGGTATAACGACCTCCTCAGGAAGTGTCCGCATCACGGTCTGCCTAAGTGGCATATAGCCCAGATTTTCTACTATGGGCTAAATGAGACTTTGAAGCAGATTGCAGACGCTTCCTGCGGAGGGAACTTTATGAATAAAGACGAGAATGGAGCATTCGAGCTGTTTGAAAATATGAGTGAAAACTCGATGAACAATGCTTCCATTGTCGCCTTTAATCGTACCAGCCAGCCCCGAAATGTCCACGAAGTTGACACGGGACCCTCCCATTCATCCACTGATCTAAGCCTTATTGCACAAAAACTGGATGAAGTCTCCGTCGTGCACAAGAAGCTGGACGAGCTTCTGGCCAACCCCGCCCGATCTATGGCAAACACCACCTCTTCACCACTTCGTCACAATCCAAGTTCTTCTAATACCAGGCTTATCCCGAGAAACCCCGTTAGACCTTCCTTACCGAGTGTCGCGCCAAGCGACTCGGTAAGTCATGTGGAACTGGCTTCTGCGAGCCAGTATTTCGACACGGAGGACCAAGCCTCCGTGTGCTCTGACGCATATCTACATGCGGACGCGTCTTCTGGCATAGAAGATGCTTGCGCCCTGGGGAACAACCCGTTCTCTGCCACTTATAACCCAGGGTGGCGTAATCACCCGAACTTTGCATGGTCCAACAACCCGCAGCGCCAAAACCCCGCGGGTGGACCAATGCGACCGTCCGCACCCGTCATCCCAAGGGTCCAGTTTAATCCTATGGCAAATCCGCCATCAGGCCCTTGCGTACCACAAACTGAACACGCATCAAGCCCTCTTGACAAATTGATGCGAATGATGACGGAAATGTCAAAGCGCCATGAAGAGAACATGACCTCTCTTCAGCACCAATTGGCGCAGCAGAATGCCGAGATCAGTCAACTACGCATGGCGACTCGATCTCAGGGCACTCTTCCCGCCCAACCTGTTCCAAACCCGCGAAATTTCGTGCCCCGTGGTTCTCAACCACAGGTACGACCTTCTCAGGGACAGGTTAATCAAGTTCTGCAAGCTCCGAACATTCCACCGGGATTTCAGGCTAATCCTGCTGCAGCACCACACTCTTATATCCCCATTGCAAACCCTCCTCCACCGTATGATCCCACTGGACCCGCATCGTCCAATGCTATCACTACGAGGAGCGGTAAGCAGACCGTCGATCCGCCTCGACCTGATCCTGGCCCATCTTCTTCTTCGCCCTCTCATTCGGAATGGATACCGCATTCGCGAGAGGATGATGCACCAAAACTTGTGCCAGAATCAGTCCCATTCCCTGAGGCTCTACTAAGGGAGCCAAAAGGCAAAAAGAAAAATACGCAGGCCTTTGACAACCTACGTAATTTGTTCAGGGATGTAGAAATCAAGGTACCCCTGCTCGAGGCAATCGACCACATACCTACTGTCGCTCGATTTTTCAAAGACTACACAACACCCAGGCGACAGTCAAAGAAGACTAAGAATCCGGTGGTTCTCTCGCCTCATGCGAGTTGTGCTATACTATCAAACTTACCACCGAAGCAGAAAGATCCGGGCACACCACTGATTTCCTGTAGCATCCAAGGCTGCAGTTTTAACCGTGCCTTGCTTGATCTAGGATCTTCCATCAATCTCATACCGACCATCATGCTCAAAAAATTTTCCTTGGGAAATCTGAAACCCACCCCTGTCACGTTACAGTTGGCAGATCGTTCTGTCAAAATCCCGAAGGGTGTGGTGGAAGACGTGGTGGTTAGGGTCAACAGTCTCTGTTTTCCTGTTGACTTTCTTGTTTTAGATATGGAAGTTCCTAGTTCACTTTCTGATTGTCCGATCATCCTCGGTCGACCTTTCTTGGCCACAGCCCGCGCCCACATCGACTGCGAGTCGGGCTGTATTGAGATTGCCGTTGGATCTGAGAAGCTCAAGCTTAACATATTCAAGGCAGCCAAGAACTTTGATTGCGATTGCATTGAGGATGACACATCTGACGAGGACATGGCCGTCAGCGCGTGTATCGGACTAATTGGGACCTATTCGGACTGTTGCGGATTACCTATAAACACTGATAACTGCCTGACCAACGCATACTGTGACGTTCCCCAATCCCTCCCTTGTCCAGTACCTTCTCCTGGCCAGACTTCTGACGAGGTTTTCTCCGCTTCCCATACCTCGTGGTCTGAGTCATATCCGGGCTACTCACTGTCAGTCCACACTCATGAAGACCGAATTGCCCTTTCTTCCCCGCCAAATCAGGCGGATTTACAAATCCACACTGGGACCTTGAGCCCATATACTTCTCACTGGGGCTATTCATTTTTGGATCCATCTATCCAAGAAGCCCCTCTTCTTGGCCAATCTGAAGGCCAGTTTCTTCCTCCTAACTTGTTCTCCTACCCGTCTGGGACACTCTCGTCCCAAGAAATGCCAGATCCTTCCCCATCCACTCCCGAGCTAAAAGTGCTGCCTAATACACTCAAGTATGTTTTCCTGGGACCAAATGAAACGCTCCCTGTAATCATCAATTCAAAATTAACCATGGAGCAGGAGTGCAAACTAACTAAGGCCCTCCTAGAACACAAGGCAGCTATTGGATGGTCTTTATCAGACTTATCTGGTATTAGTCCCTCCTACTGCACTCATCGTATATATACGGAGGAGGAGGCTCGACCTTCTCGCGAGATGCAGCGACGTCTCAACCCTAACATGCGGGAGGTCGTTAAGAATGAAATCATTAAGTGGCTGGATGCGGGTATAATCTACCCGATCAGCGATAGCCCCTGGGTGAGTCCGATTCACGTTGTGCCCAAAAAGGTAGGACTCACCATCCGTGTCAATGACAGGGGCGAATCCATCCCTACACGCACTCCTACATCTTGGAGAGTGTGTGTAGATTATAGGAAACTCAATGCTGCAACCAAGAAAGATCACTTCCCGCTACCATTTATTGACCAAATCCTGGAGCGGTTAGCGGGAAATAAATTTTTCTGCTTCCTGGATGGATTCTCAGGATATAACCAGGTGGCAATAGACCCCCGAGACCAAGAGAAAACCACTTTTACCTGCCCTTTCGGCACCTTCACCTTTAGAAGGATGCCGTTCGGACTTTGTAACGCGCCAGCAACTTTCCAGAGATGCATGCTGGCGATATTTCATGACATGGTGGGTGACTTTCTTGAGGTCTTCATGGATGACTTTTCAGTCTTTGGACCATCTTTCGACGAATGTCTTGCCAACCTGACTCGCATCCTTAGGAGATGTATTGATGTAAACCTCGTGCTTTCCTGGGAAAAAAGTCATTTTATGGTGCACGAAGGAATTGTTCTTGGACATATCATCTCCGATAGGGGTATCGAGGTTGACAGAGCTAAGCTCGATATCATTGCTGATTTACCTGTGCCTGGTTCTGTCAAACAAATCCGCTCCTTCTTGGGACACGTCGGTTTCTATAGGAGATTCATCAAAGACTTCTCCAAAATTTCTCGACCCTTAACTCATCTCCTATCAACCGACGTGCCCTTCGACATGGGCCCTGACTGTATACAAGCATTCACGCAACTGCGTAATGCTGTCACCAAGGCCCCTGTTCTCCAGCCGCCTGATTGGTCCCTCAACTTTGAACTTATGTGTGACGCTTCAGACCTTGCAGTCGGAGCCATCCTGGGACAAAGACGCGATAGACACCCCTTCGTGGTATACTACGCCAGTAAGACGTTGGACGAGGCCCAGCGTAATTATACTACCACTGAAAAGGAACTACTGGCAGTCGTCTTTGGGCTGGAAAAATTCCGTTCTTACCTTCTGGGCTCTCACGTTATTGTTTTCACTGATCACGCGGCCATTCGCCATCTCATGCACAAGAAGGATGCCAAGCCTAGACTGATTCGTTGGATCCTTCTGCTCCAGGAATTTGACATTGAGATTCGTGATAAGGTCGGAGCCCAGAATGTTGTGGCTGATCACCTTTCCAGACTGGACCCTGACCATATTGGACTTACTCTGCCAATTAATGAAGTTTTTCCTGATGAGCACCTATTGGCAATAAATGCGGCAAGTGGACCGTGGTATGCCGACATTGCCAATTACCTTGCTTCTGGATCTCTTCCACGTGGCTGGCCTAAAAACCAGCGTGAGCGTCTCATGGCAGAAGCAAAGTATTATTTCTGGGATAATCCACTTCTTTTTCGGATAGGTGCTGATCAAATCATCCGTCGCTGTATTCCTGACAGTGAGTTCCCCAGTGTGCTATCCTTCTGCCACGATCAGGCCTGTGGAGGCCATTTCTCTGGGAGGAAAACTGCAGCCAAGGTGTTGCAGTGCGGTTTCTTTTGGCCCTCCCTTCACCAGGATGCGCACGCTTATGCCAAACATTGCACTAGGTGCCAGTCTTTAGGGTCAATGGCACGTCGTGACATGATGCCCTTGCAACACATCCTAGCTGCGGAAATCTTCGACATCTGGGGAATTGACTTCATGGGTCCCTTCCCTCCATCCAACGGCTTCGAATTCATCCTCGTGGCCGTCGACTATGTTTCAAAATGGATCGAGGCTATTCCCGCGCGCCGTGCTGACCATGTTATCTCCACCCGATTCGTCAAAGACCATATCTTTGCGCGTTTTGGGATCCCTCGGGCCATTATCTCGGATGGAGGAAGCCACTTTACCCATGCTTCTTTTCGGGCACTTCTGAGGAGATACGGAGTCCACCATCGTATCGCATCCCCGTATCATCCTCAGACGAACGGCCAGGCGGAAGTGTCGAACCGGCAAATCAAGCAGATTCTCCAGAAAACGGTTCGGCCTGACCGTAAGGATTGGTCCGACAAGCTGACTGACGCACTTTGGGCGTATCGGACCGCCTTCAAGGCTCCCCTTGGTATGTCTCCATATAGAATCGTTTACGGGAAGCCTTGTCATTTGCCTGTGGAGTTGGAGCACCGCGCTTATTGGGCGGTTCGCCAATGTAACCTCGACCCAGACTTGTGTGAACGAGAAAGGAAACTCCAACTCCAGGAGCTGGAAGAGCTCCGTCGTGAAGCCTATGATTCTTCTCTAACCTTTAAACAGCGCACTAAGGCTTTTCATGACAGCCATGTTCGGCGGAAGGAATTTGAGCCATCTCAGCAAGTTTGGCTCTATAATGCCCGACTCAAATTCTTTCCTGGGAAATTAAAGTCCAAATGGACTGGTCCTTTTCTGGTCTCAAGACCATTCCCCAATGGGGCCGTCGAAATCGAAGATCCCAAATCTGGGCGTAAATTTACGGTCAACGGGAAGCGTTTGAAACCCTATCTGACTCATGAACCTGCCCCCGTTGGAGAAACCGTTGCCCTGCTGGAGGGTAACTAATTCTTTGCCTCATTCTGAGTCCAGCTGGGGACATTAAATTCAGCACTTGTTGGGAGGCACCCTAACAACACTCACCATCCACCATCACTTTTCACACCTCTATCGCAATCACTTCACTTTTCTCTTCACCACCCACCATCCAACCACCCTTCCACCCTGATCTATACCCTGAACCTCAGCTCTTGTTACCCGATCTGTCATCCGTTCTCTGCCTTTCCTTGCATGCATATGAGGAC
This sequence comes from Thalassia testudinum, assembly GCA_037157565.1. NCBI lineage: Eukaryota > Viridiplantae > Streptophyta > Magnoliopsida > Alismatales > Hydrocharitaceae > Thalassia > Thalassia testudinum. The sequence continues at coordinate 88,887,745 of JAZHRO010000055.1, read as the reverse complement.
ATAGCATTATTTGGCATGGGGGGGTGGATAGGCATCCATAGGATCCGGGTATTTTATGGTATCAGACAATTACCACCTATTTATAAATATGCAAAAAAAAAAAAAAAAAAAAAAAAAAAAAATATATATATATATATATATAGTAATAAATGGTGTTTAGTAATGATCTAAAAGCTGAAACAAAAAAGTACAATAAGTGTTTATGGATATTCAACCTCTGTTTTGAAGAATTTCCAGGCCACAGAAGCTTGATTCGCTCAGGCTCGGCTTAATTCACTTAAAGCATTGACGAAATAGATCAAAATCTCTCCTAACTAAGAACGTTTCTTGTACCTGAGACACAGTACAGGATTCGTTGGTTTGCTTTTTCTTGAGAGCTTAAGTAAACTTGGTTCACACTACACATATCAGGAAAGATCAGGTGAACATAAGATCCAACCCTAGTGTTCATTAGGAAAGGTGGAGTCCTTACCTGTGCGTGCAGGTAGACTTTTTATCCCAAGTTTTAGTCTTGTGTTTAGGAGTGGCTCTTTCCACCAAAAAGAAACTCTCCCACCAAAAAAAAAAAAAAAAAGTGTGCTCTTTCAAAATGTGTTGTAAGAGATATACTGACATATGTTTCAAAAAAAAAAAAAAAAAAAAAGATGTTGCAAAAGAGTCAGTATATCTCATAAATGTCGGTATAATTTGTTTTTCGAAAATGGGAGTTGAGTTTTCCGTAATCATCTTAAGGGTCAATCCGAAAACACGAGCTGAAATTGGGACCAACCTGTACTTAAAAATTCGTGAAACCCTGGGAGTGAGTCTTAAGGTTCATCTGGTCAGTCTTGATCCTTCACTATGCACAAACCATAACCTCTTGAGCTCTCGAGTATGGAAAAAACCTCCTGGGTCCTGGAAATCGTACTTAAGGTTTAAATATCAAGAGTCCTGGTTAGTTGAGAGATAATCTTTGTCATGTAAGACTTAAAGTACTGGTAATCTTCTCTACAATTGGTTCTCACAATATCCGATAATAAACACACCGATATCATCTCAGAAGAAAATCTTCAGCTTAAGATCATTTCTAAATACGGTTTTGCTAGGGACTAGCAAAAGATAGGCATGGGGGTATATGTTTACACCTCAAAACACGCCTATAAGAACGCCTTCTTATGCTATTTTCTAGCATTAACTATGTATATTATAATCCTATAGTCGCATTTGTAAAAACGCTTGCATGCATGCATTTAATTGAGAGGAGAAGAGAATGAAATAAATGGCTTGCATAATTATTTTCTTTATCAAGTGTTTCTTTGCAAAAGTCCCTTCTCTATTTTTATTTTCATCTTTCTTTTTTTTCTCATTCCCGCGGCTGCCTTCTTCCCGCAGCCGCATGCAGCACCCCCGCCTCTCCCTGCTGTCCTTCCCGCGCCTCTCCCTGCAGCAGCCACTCTCCAACGCCTCTCCCTGCTGCTGCCATGCCTCCCCGCCATGCTCTCCTCCTCTATAAAGCCGCAGCTCTTCCTCGCGACAAAAAAAAACATTGCTGCAATACGCAGCTGCGGCAGCAAGAAATAAACACCTTCAGCTCATCACCATCATCGTCCTCCCCTCCATACGCCGGTCCTCCTTCGAGGAGACACCCGGCGGGCAGGAGCTCACTGTGGTGCACACCACCACAGTGAGACCACCACCGCCCAGCTCTTCAAAGAGCCGGTGGGCGTGGTGGCTCTTCTCTTTTTCATTTTTTTCCCATTCCCGCACTTCCCGCCATGGCTGCCGCTTCAAGGTATGAAGCTTGAAGCAGCAGCAGCAGCGGCCCCCGCAGCCTCCGCGAGCAACTGCAGGCGCCCCAGCCCCTCTGCGCGCGCCTGCAGGCCTTCCCCGCCTCCGCTCATCTGCTCTGTTGCCCGCCTCTGCGCCCGCAACCGGTCGCTGCGCGCCTCTGCAGCGGCCGGCCAGGCCCCTTCCCGCCTCCCTGCCAGCACCCACAGAACCCCGCGCGCACTGTCACGAGCCTCCGCGCACGCAGCAGGTCGACGCAGACTCCTCATCTCCTCTGCGCGAGTACGCTCCCGTGCGCCCGCGACCTCCAGACGTCGGCCGCCATCTGCAGACGACTTATCGTGCCTCCTGCAGAGCGGCTGCATTCTCTCTCTCTCTCACGTATTCTCTATCTCTCTCTCTTTCTCTCTCTCTCTCTTTTTTTTCACTTACAGCAACACACACACACCCATTCACCGACACACACACTCACACACTAATAGTAACTTATATACATACATATATATATATATATATATCTATATATATATACTTATATATACATAGTATATCTATATAGTTATGTATACATACATATAATATAATATATATATGCATATACATATATAATATATATATATATATATATACACATACTCATATACATATATATATATATACATATCTATATACTTATACATATACACATATATATATACATATATATCTAGATACATATATACTTATATACATATATATATATATATATATATATATATCTATATAGTATTATATATATATACTTATATACATATATACATAGCTATATACATATATACATACATATATATATATATATATATATACACCTATATATATATATATATATCTATATATATCTATACATATATACTTATACATTTATATACATACATATGTACATATATTTTCACGTTATTTATTATACGCTGTATCGCGTGGATATCTGCACTAGTTGCTGATATTCCCTGATACACGCGTACAAAAAAAGCGTGGTCCCATACATCATCCATCCTCCATCCACACTCCACGCGGCACCTAGTCGTGTTGGTTGCGTCTCTCTAGACGTCGGCTGACTCGACATAGTGCTACACTCCATCGTCACCTCCACCCCCACCCCTTTATATATATACTACATATAAATATATATCTATAGCTACTATATTTACTTTCTATCTGTTAGCTTCCTTCTTAGTAAAAAGATAAAAAAAAAAAAAAGGTATAAAAGTGAAAAGATAATCTTTGATTTGCAGGTACTTCGTCTTGCAAGTAGCAAGACGTGTTTTGAAACTCTGTTTTGGCTAAAAGCCAAGGACACAATTTTGAGGGTGTGCCTCAAGAACAAGGATTACCAGAAAAAAAAAAAACCTAAATAAGAATACCAAAAACAGAATAAACGAACGGAAGAGACACGTTTTAAGGAAAACGTAGAAACTCGACTTGAACCCCACTTCCCTGAGTTCGACCCTGGCTTAAAAGTGACAAGATAAAATCAATTAGGCCAGGTTAAAAATTTTTTTAAAGAGATGATTAGGCCTGAATTAGGTTAACCACTATACACATTTCAACGATAAAAATATCATATTAACAACCTATCCAGGCCGACCATCAGATTGGTATAATTTTTTTTTGAAACAATCACTATTTTATATATATTATTTTTTATTTGAATGAATCATTGTGGGGTGTGCCTAGTTGTGTGATGCATTTTTAATCTAGGGTGTATTCACTTTTATTGTGTGTCATTTTGATTTGCAAACTTATAGAAAAACTTAAAAATTTAAGAGGAAACTCTATCAATTTTTTTTTTAAATTCTTTTAATGTTCAAATTGTTTAAGTTGGATTACTATTTAGGAATTGGTAATTTAATTTATTTTGTAAGTAAATGGTAAATTATTATAATTCTTAGATGCACACACTAGCACTATTGTAGATGCACTTAAGGCCAAAGAATCGGTGTTCTAATTCCTATGATACAGGTGATAAGGTATGGCTCATCATACCTAAAATGCCCAAATAAAGCTAAAAATTAGGTTAAACACTATCTTATTAACACTATAAATGGGTTAAGTGTGGGAATTAATAAAAATGATCTAAAACATCAAATATGGGTTAAAAATGTATAATTAGGTCAATAATTGAGATATTCTATTTATTAATACAAATTGATGATCCAATTGCTAATTGAACACATGTTTGAGTTAAAAAGTATAAATTAAGGGTCAAATTATGTTCTAATATGTTCAATTAAGCTCCAATAAAAATATCATGGCCTTTGGACATCACTAAAACCTTACATTTAATTGTTTACATATAGGTCCTTCATTCTCTTACATTTCATGCGTATAAAACTTCCAAGGACCTATTTGAAAACTCGTAGGGGATTCTCAGCATGCATTCAAGGACTACTCTATAGTTATTACAACCACTTATGGGCTTCTTCACAAATTGCCTACCATTTCAATTTAAGCTCTTCTATGAAATTTACCCTTTATACCTGCTGCACCAATGAGTGCACTATAGTTTGCGAAGAACATGAGCTACAAGCACCGTTCATCTTTGATTCCATTGATCCTACAGTGGATCTTCATCCTTTCTTTGCACGGAGGATCGTAATCTCCTCCAAATTTGATATGACGATGGAAATTTGGTAGGAAACTTCTCGCGCATCCTCCCTCCTTATCCCACCGTCCAAGACCTAATCGCTTAAACTCACTCTATGGTCACCTGATCTACTTGCGTCGCTACTTAAGCTCACCCTTGACCTCATGAGAGGAGGATCGACTCCCTGCTACATCTCTTGAGATGATCACTTCATCCACTCTGGTTTCCTCTCCTCAAACAAACCCCTTACTCCATTGTTGAGGCGATGAAGCTCCATCCTCCTTCGATTCTCCTCGTCACTACATATCTCGAAACACCTGAAGGCTACCCAGAGCTTCACTAGTAGGCTTTGACCTCCACCAGAGTCTTCTTCCTCAATTCTTCCTCTCCATCCATTGGGTGGAGACCATAGGTCCCCTTCTTCCTCTTAGTTTAGGTTTTATTTGCTTTCATAGAGTTGAATTTATTGCTTTCTTAGATTAATTAGCAATTTAGATCAGTTAGGAGTAGATTAGTTAGTTAATTCACCCATGGTTAGTGTGTATTTGGAGTAGTTTAGTTTAGATCTGATCTCACCCTCTCTAATCAATTCAATCAGAGAGGTGTTTTTCCACTTTCGTTTCGATCCACTAATCTATCTCTACATCTCATTATCCACATTCACTATTTTCCCTCACATTTTACTTCATCGTTCACCCCTCCACCTAGACCATTAGTAGATATGGAGTTCTTGAGCTCTCAAATTTGTTATACATGCCAAATCCAACTAGGGGGTCTCCCATTCACTCCATCTATTCACAAGACCCCCGATCTGGATTCAATTGTATCGAATTTGCTTGATTGATTTGTATTTTGATTTTATGCCCAATCACAAGATTTGGAGTCAAGTCGATTTGTAATGGATTTAATCAAGTGATTTGAGTTTTGTTTAGCTGAACTAGGTATAATGCAAGGATTCTGAGGTGTTTTAAGTTAGTTTTTATCTTTAGATGAGCATTTACCTAATTCAAGCCTTATTTTGGGTAGTTTTGCCAAGGATAATCAATGGAATTGATTTTAGGCTAAATGAGGATCTAATAATTTCAGAGGTGATCACTAAATCACCTTGAACACCAATCCAAGGTAAAAGCCTAAAATAGGGCAACATTGATTTCTCATCCAGAAGAGAGTCAATTTGACTTATGGGGTTTAATTGAGGTGTTTGAAGGTTTGACAGAGATATTGGAGATCAAAATGAAGGTTTTGAATGTTTCACAAGTGAAATTGGACCTTAACTTGATTCATTTCTCTTTTGTTGTCCATGACAAAGAAGAATGATCAAGTTAGGGCTTTAAGAGTTTATCACTGTGTAATAGAGTCTGAAACAGTTTTAAAAGCTTAAAGTGATTTCCAATGGAATTTAATTGAGTGTGATTTGGTTTTGGACATTCTTAGGCCTTAGATTAGACATTCTCATGTTTAATTTGGGCTGATCTTAGTTACAACAGCAGCATTGGCTACTGAATCATGCAGCAAGGTTTTAAATGAGGAGTTGGAGGAGGATTTTGAGGTCATTTTGAGTATTTCAAGTAGCTGACTTGTTGTATATTGTTAGAACATTGTTATAAGAATTCATGAGCATAGTTTGGACTTTAAATCTATTTGGAATTGCTTGTAATCCATGTTGAAACTCATTGTCAGCAATCTTTACTTGCCATTAACTATCCACAATTGAATTTTGAATGAAATTCATGGTAATAATCATGTTTAATTGTTCAATCTTGTTTTACATTGTGTGCTGGATATGTTAAGTGCAAATATTCCAATTCCAGCCATTAGAACTGAAGATAGGGCCTTAGGTTACATGGCCTCATCTCTCTTAGGCTTCATTTGTATGAGATTGAAATAATATAAAAAACTACAAAAAAATCGTAAAAAATAAAATAAACTTGTCTTTAGTACGATCAGGTATTTGTTTAAGTGTATGTAATGTCTTAAAGTATTTCGAACCCTCAGGCTGGTAGAACATATCAGCCGATGGTTCGGTTTACTCTGAAATTTAATAAAAGAACTCAATCCAAAAATAATAAAAAGAAATTATTCTTCCATCATCTCACTTTTTCTCTCTTCTCCTACCTCTATTAAATATACAAATATAAAACAAACACAAAAATACCCAAAGTGCATAAAAATACCTTGTATATAGTATTTATACTTGTAAATACAACTAATTAGTAGGCTATATGTAAATATTGTAATATATGTAAATAATGTAAATAAATAACCTATAATTGTATTATATATATTTCAATAAATACTTAGGTTGAGTTATTGTATACATAACTCTATTATATAATTATATATTAACTTATAGTAGATTATAAGTACTTAAATTAAGGTAATTATAAATAAATATGTAAACTTGTACAATAGTATCTATTGCTGTACATACATATTGAAGTAATTATTATATAACTATTGATACCTATTATGGATTTATTTATATATTTATTATAGATAATTAGATTAATAAGTTAAAATAAAATAAATTAGTAAATTAAGTTATTACTTAAGTAATTCAGATTTTAAACTTGTATGTTATTATTTTAATTATTTTTAACCTATTTGTAATATATTTATACTATATTATAGCATTTATACCTTAACTATTCTTATACCTAATAAAAATGTGTAAATAAATGTATATAAATTAAAATAAATGTTCTAAAACAAATTAAAAATGTTTAATAAATACCTTATTATGTTAATTAACTAATTAAAAGGTCAATTGACTTATTAATTTATTAATTTGTACATTAATTAAGTAATTAAATCCTAAATTAATGTGTATAAATCATTAACTTTAACTAATTTTTTATATATAATTAAATATGTTGTTTTTTAAATTAATTATACAATTGAGTAGCCGTATATAAGGGCTTTCTAAATATGCAATTTAATTGGAATTTTGATTCAATTTAGGCTCTCAATTCGAGGCCAAAACTTTGTTCCAGCACATGCACACGCATGCTATTTGGGCACCAAATAAGGTGCCACATCATGGAAGCGCGACGCATTGAAACCACATATAATGAATTTGTTACGAATATGGGCATCAGACGTAGTTTAAGACATCTGGGAAGTGGCCCAGATGTCTGGCCAGACGTCTGGTATTAAATTTTTTCGACGTACGGGTTCGCGTCTGCGAGCATGCGCACGCAGACAGAACCCGCCGCCTTCGCTTTTCACTTTTCTCTTCCTCCCTGCAGACGACACCGCTTCTTTCTCTCTCTCCCTGCGCAGATTTCAAATACCACCGCCCACTCCCTTGCCCTCACTTCACCGCCTTCTTCTCCTTCTCCCTGCCAGCGAGAGCGCATGCGAGCGAGTAAGTGAGTGCGGCAGCAGCGGCTGCTGTGAGCGTGCGGCAAGGAGTGTTGCGAGAGGAAGAAGAAAGCTCGACAGTGAAGGTGCGAGCTTGCTGGGGCAGCTAGAGCCGGCCGGTGGGAGAGCAGCGAGCGTGGGGTGTCGCGGAGGAGCTGCTGCAGCTCGGGGAGCAGGCGGATGTGGCGCGGCGTGGCCGTGCGTCGCGGGCGGAGAGTGAAAAGGGTTCTGATTCTGGGAAAATTTCCCAGAATCAGACGTCTGGACTTACGTCTAGACGATGCCAAAGACGTCTGGAGGAAGGTCCAGACGTCTGACAGGTACAATATTTTCCTACTTTCTTCTTTTTATGCGTGTACGGCCATGCAGCCGTCTGTCGTGTTCTATGCACCACTTTGTGATGAGAGAGGGTGTGTGTGTGCGCAGGTTCTGTTCGGGAGGGCACGAGGGCTCGCCATCCCAGACAGATCAGACGTCTGGCCACAGTATCATATGACGGAGAGGACCTCCAGATGTTCGGGGTGACAATCAGACGTCTGGGAACTAAGACCAGATGATCTAGTGGGCTTCTGGACGTCTGAAGGACTACACAGACCCAAGGTATGACATGAGCAACCTTTTAAGACGTCTGCAAGAAGTTCCAGACGTCTGATTTTGGGCAGACCCGTTGTTTTGACCCGTTTAGGGTCCGTTCGGAGTCCGTTTTCCGCGTTTCAAGTTTCGTTCTTCCCAGATTTATTTCCTCTACCTGTTTACAGTAATTGTATACTATTCTGAGAAACTCCTTGTGATTGATCCTTGTGTTAGGACCCCATTCCGTTGCGGTATTGGGGGTTGCGGAGGCACACGGGATTGCTGACCACGCCCCCAGTACTCCCGGTTTCGCGGGTAGAGTGGCCCTTTAATTTATTAACAAAATTTGTACAATTATGAAACAATTAATAGAGTCTAGGGCATTGTATGAACCCTAGGACTGAGAAATTAGATTGAATGATAGATCCTAGGGTATTGCATGAATCCTAGGATTAGAAGACTAGATTGAATGATATATCCTAGGGTACGGCATGAATCCTAGGACTGAAAACTAGTCGAATATATAAATGTTACAGTCTTGGAAAAGTAGAAAGGAAACAATAACTGCCTGTAATTGGTTAACAGCTGCCTGTTATGAATGAATAAATACGATTGAGAACATGGGTTATATGAATATGAAGCTGGAACGGTGAAACCTAAATTGGCTGAACTAAAAGAATATGAACCCTACGGGGAATTAGGAGTAGAACTCCTGGAAAGAGAATGGAATGGAATTGGGGAAGTGAGCTGGCCCTTGAGTACGGAGTACCAATAAAAGCGACTGTCCCCCTATTTAGTGTAGAGCGGAGCTAGCCGCCCTAGAGACCCGAGGTTAGGTCTGGCCACTTTGCACCGACTTTTGGCCCTCGTGTACACAGTACCAAGGAGAGCTACTAGTGTAGGGAGAGCACTAGCTACCCCACGTGCCCCGGGGTTCTGCTAGCTCTCCTACATCAACTTGTTAGGCCCACTGGGCAAACCAGGGTAGTCAGGCGAGGGTGCACGGACTGTGGAGGGACAAGACCCCTATTTGGTTACTGTGGAGGGGCTGGACCCTTGTTACTGAGAGGGCTCTGCCCTATACTGGTTCTGTACTGTGCTTTGGGCGCACCCGTTAACGGAAATGACTGACCGTGTGCTAGTGCGGGGTAGCTACCCATGCGCTTATCGCGCGTGCCGTAGTCACCGTTACGTCTGTCAGCGACCTTGGGGTGGTTGACTGAGGGTAGGACCACCACAGGGGACTCTCCCGGCTAGGAGAGCACCACGTGTCACTTCTACTTTTCGGAAAAGACTGCAATCAAGATCGTTCCCACGAGGAACATTCAAGATCAAGAGAAGGATCTGAGAAATAAATTAACAGTGAATAAATGGAAAGATATAAATAAAGAAAGTAAAAATATAACAGCTACTATACACTCTACTACTTTTAGCTTTTAGTTGCCACTCTACTCAGCATTTCGCTGACGTGTCACCCTCGTTACTTTTTTAGGACCAGGTGTTGAGCAGCCAGAGTCAGCAGCTGTAGAGGGCGTTGGGCCTAGTAAAGCCCAATAGTGTTACCTGTAGTACCTTCTGTACTTTTCTTTCCACTGTAGTGAGTAGTTTTCTATTACTCCCTGTACCCTCTTTATTGTATGCTTCATGTTATGTATATGTTTTTTTCTCTTCTGTTGTGGTGGTGTATACTGTAGTATTTCCTTCTTTACTGCTGTATTTTGTTACTGCTAGTTATATACATGGTGAATGTGGTTTATTTTACTGATCTTTTGGTTATTTTCTCGTTGGACGACTGGGCCTTGGGATCAGTTGAGTCGTCCGATTCTCGTGTCTTGTAGGGATTCGGGAATCGGGTCATTACAAGATGGTATCAGAGCAAGGTCATCCCGAGAAGTGAATCAACTAACTGGAAATAACTAATTCACGTGTCTGTAACTAGAGTAGCCACCACAACATTTCTTTTGACGTTAGCTCTTAGACTTCTTCGTTAGATATTGTCCCATATTGATGTGTTTCCATTTTGTTTCGCGTCTCCTTGCAGGAGATGCCTCGACGAGGGACTAGCGAGGTGGGCCGCGGGCGCGGCAGAGGACGAGGTCGGCGAGGTGGGCATGTCGACATCTCAGTGGACTAGCCACTGCTCCCGGGCATTCAGGCCCAGGACCTCACCCAGTTGATACGGGATATAGTGCGAGAGGAGCTCCACCCACTGCCCCGAGTGCCTCTCCCTGGGGCTGCGGAGGGGGAGTCCTGTGTGGGACCACGCGACAGACGCGGCGCTAGACGCGGGGGAGGGGTCACCACCGCCCCCACCTTCCTCCGACACTTCTATGCACGAGGCTCCTTTACCTGGGGGTGCACCAGCATCTCCACTGCAGTGCCACTTTGAGCTTTTCGGGCAATTCCGGAAGCTGAAGCCCCCCTCCCTCAAGGGGGATGAGTACCCGACTGAGGTAGAGGACTGGCTCGAGCAGATCGAGAAGGTTTTCGACACCCTTCGCCCCCCGGTGGAGTGCCGCGTGGCCTTTGCCACGTACCAGCTGGAGAGTGTGGCACACAGGTGGTGGAGGGCGGTCAAGGGATAGGAGAGGGATGAGCCGACCTGGGATTGATTCGTCACCCTCTTTTGTGAGTAGTACTTTCCCCAGACGTGGCAGGACTAGAGGAGGTGGGAGTTCCACACTCTTCCAGGGGACGATGACCATGAGTGCGTACCGCACGCATTTTCTGGAGCTGTCCCACTTCGTAGCGACGGCAGTAGCCACTGAGGAGGAAGGCCTTTGGAGATTCACCGAGGGGCTCCGGCCTGTAATTTGAGGGTATGTCAAACCCCTGAAGCTGCCTACGTTCTCGAGGGTGGTGGAGGCAGCTATGACCTACAAGGAGACCAACCCGTCCGTGCGAGATACTAACAGTGGGTGGAAAAGGCCCTACTAGCCAGACTTTTCATAGAGCCGGCGAGAGAGGAGACAGGTGGCGTCCGCAGGAGAGCCGTCATGTTTTGCAGGGCCATCAGTGGCCTTTGGGGGCCCTCGACAAGGGCCAGTTGCCAGCACCGGACCCTCACCCAGCCGACAGCAGGGACCCACTGAGGGCGGGAGTCGGGTTCCCCTCTACTGCCAGAGTGGCCAGTCGGGCCACAGCAGGAGGAACTGCCCATCTAGGGTAGGAGGTCAACAGATACTTCCCGCACCGAGCACTGGGGGGCGAGCAGGAGGTCGCGATTTCCTGGTGCGAGGAGGAGGACAGCAGTCATGAGGAGGGTATCGGCCAGCAGCTACCCGTCCGACGTAGAGTGTGGTGCTTCGTCCACACCTAGGGCTGAGGGGCGTATCAATGCCCTGACACACAGGGATGCCAGAGCTTCAGGATCGGTGGTGGCAGGTATGGTTTCAGTTTATGGCAGACTCATTTACACACTTTTCGATTCTGGCGCTACAGACTCGTTTGTCGCAGCCAGTTTCGCAGTTAGTTTAGGCCAGGATTATATGCTGTTAGAGGATCCGTTCGTGATCAGAGGTCGAGTGGTCAGCTATTTGTAGCTAAGGAGGTGTACACGGGTCGCGAGGTCAGTATTGGGGGACATAGTCTTCCCGCTGACCTGATTATGATACAGATGGAGGACTTTGGCGTAATTCTAGGGATGGACTGGCTGTCCACTTACCACGCTTTGGTGGACTGTTTTGAGAGGAAGATCATCTTCTCCATACCGGAGTTGCCTTCTTTCGTGTTCCACTGTCAGCTAGTGGACGGAGGCTTCAGGTGCATTTCGGCACTTCGGGCGGCGAGACTTTTGAGCCAGGGGTGTGAGGGCTTCCTAACTTGTGTGGTGGCAGAGCCCAGCCCTGTGGCAGACTTCCAGAGCATCCCGGTGGTCAGAGAGTACCCCGATGTGTTCCCAGACGAGTTGCCAGGACTACCACCCGAGCGTGAGATCGAGTTTGAGATCTCACTAGTACCAGGGACCAGCCCCATCTCCACCACACCATACAGGATGGCACCACTTGAGCTGCGAGAGCTCAAGTCTCAGTTGCAAGATCTTTTGGAGAAGGGCTTTGTGAGGCCCAATGCGTCTCCCTGGGGAGCCCCGATACTGTTTGTAAAGAAGAAGGATGGTACCCTAAGCCTTTGTGTGGACTACCGATAGCTGAATAGGGTCACCATCAAGAATAGATATCTGCTGCCGAGGATCGACGACTTGTTTGACCAGCTGCGAGGTGCCATGGTATTCTCCAAGATCGACTTGAGGTCTGGATACCACCAGTTGAGGATCAAGGAGGTAGATGTCTCCAAGACAGCTTTCCGCGCCCGGTACGGACACTACGAGTTTTTGGTCATGCCGTTTGGGCTGACCAATGCCCTTGCTGCTTTCATGGACCTGATGAATCGGGTGTTTAGACCGTACTTGGACCAGTTCGTGGTGGTATTCATTGATGATGTACTCATCTATTCTTGAGATCAGACACAGCACGGACAGCACTTGCGAATGGTTCTGGACACATTGAGACGACGTAGACTGTACACCAAATACAGCAAGTGCGAGTTCTGGTTGAGCGAGGTGACCTTCTTAGGTCATGTGATCTCTGGAGACGGCTTGGCGGTGGGCCCAGCCAAGGTCGAGGCAGTGCTCAGGTGGGAGAGACTGCGTACGGTTACTGAGATTCGTAGTTTCCTGGGACTGGCAAGCTACTACAGATGGTTCATCAGGGTTTTTTCACAGATTGCGCATCCTATGACACAGTTGACCAGGAAGGACGTGCCCTTCACTTGGACAGACACCTGTGAGGCGTGTTTTCAGGAGCTGAAGGAGAGGCTGACTTCGACTCTCGTGCTCACCATCCCTAACAGTAGTGGCGGGTTCGTTGTGTACACGGACGCCTCCTTGCAGGGGTTAGGGGGTGTGCTCATGCAGAGGGGTCACGTTGTCACTTACGCTTCGCGGCAACTGAAGCCCCATGAGCATAGCTACCTTACCCACGACCTAGAGCTGGCAGCTATTGTCTTTGCACTGAAGACCTGGAGGCACTACTTGTACGGTGAGACCTTTGAGATTTTTACAAATCACAAGAGCCTCAGATACCTATTTTATCAAAAGGAGCTCAACATGAGACAGAGACGTTGGTTGAAGCTCCTAAAGGACTATGACTGCAGCATTTCATACCACCTAGGAAAGGCCAACGTAGTGGCTGACGCCTTGAGTCGGAAGGCGCCTGCACACTTGGCCAGTTTACAGGTGCAGAGTTGGAGCCTTTTGGAGGAGATGGGCAGTTGGTGACCCCTAGAGTTACAGGGGCACTGTGGGGCAGTGACTGTGACATGACAGACGAGGCTAGAGCTGATAGATCGCATCATCACAGGACAGATGGCAGACCCATACTTGCAGTCCTTGCGCGACAGAGTACTGTCAGGAGACCCGGGGGACTTCTCTTTCACAGACCAGGTGCTGCGCCTGAGGGGAGGTTTGTGCGTTCCCAGAGACGAGGAGCTGTTGAGAGAGCTCCTGACTGAGGCACACAGTTCCAGATTCACCATACATCCCGGAAACACGAAGATGTACCATGACTTGAGATGCGAGTTTTGGTGGAGGGGGATGAAGTGGGATGTGGGTGAATTCGTGTAGCAGTGTTTGGTGTGTCAGCAGGTGAAAGTCGAGCATCAGAGGCCTGCAGGGCCGCTACGACCATTTCCTGTGCCACAGTGGAAGTGGGAGAGCATCACCATGGACTTGGTGGTGGGTTTACCTATTACCCAGCGAGGACACGACGCAGTCTGGGTAATCATTGATAGATTGACGAAGACGGCGCGATTCTTGCCGATTCGAGTCACCTTGGGACCAGCACAGTTGGCAGAGAGGTATATCTGCGACGTGGTATGTCTACATGGAGTTCCGCGGGAGATCGTATCCGACCGGGATACCCACTTTACGTCCCAGTTTTGGGCTGAGTTTCAGCAGGCCCTGGGGATGCAGTTGAGATTCAGTACAGCTTACCACCTCTAGATGGACGGACAGTCTGAGTGCACGATACAGACACTTGAGGACCTTTTGCGTGCCTGTGTACTGGACTAGAGGGGCTCTTGGGAGGAGCACTTGCCCCTGGCAGAGTTTACATACAACAACAGTTATCACTCGTGCATCGGCATGGCTCCCTACGAGGCTCTGTACGGACGGAGATGTACGGCACCCTTGAGTTGGGTTGAGGTGGGGACCAAGTGGGAGGTTGGCCCCAGGCTGATCCGGCAGAGTCAGGAGGTAGTCAAGCAGATCCACAGGCGACTCCGCACTGTCAGGAGCAGGCAGAAGAGCTACGCGGATCGGAGACGCAGAGAGGTGTAGTTTGAGGTTGGGGACCATGTCTTCCATCGTGTTTCGCCCATGAAGGGCCTGCAGCGGTTTGGGGTGAGAGGGAAGCTCGCGCTGAGATTCGTGGGACCCTTTGAGGTCCTGGAGCGGGTTGGACCCGTTGCTTACAGACTTGCCCTCCCTCCTCAGCTTTCTAGTGTGCACGACGTGTTCCACGTGTCCAACCTTAGGAAGTACGTCGCCGATCCCAGTCATGTCCTGAGTCACAAGAGCGTCGAGGTGAGCGACGACCTGACCTACCCCGAGCGACCAGTGCAGATTCTTGACAAAGTCGTCTGTAGTCTGAGACGAAAGCAAGTACCCCTGGTGAAGGTTTTCTGGAGGAGCCAGCGGTACGAGGAGGCTACCTGGGAGCCTGAGACGGCGATGCGAGAGCGGTACCCGGAGCTTTTCGCGGGTACATCTTTTCAAACCGGCTTCGATCCTCTTTGAGTTTGTTATGTATATATATATATATTTCTTTTTTTTTCCCGCACCCTAGTTAGCGCAAGTTTCAGGGATGAAACTTCCTTTGAGTTTGTTATATTGTTACGAACGTGGGCATCAGACGTAGTTTAAGATGTCTGGGAAGTGGCCCAGACGTCTGGCCAAACATCTGGAACCCTTCCCAGACGTTTGGTATTAAATGTTTTCGGCGTACGGGTTCGAGTTTACGTGCATGCGCGCGCAGACTGAACCCGCCGCCTTCGCTTTTCGCTTTTCTCTCCCTCCCTTCAGACGATGCCACTTCTTTCTCTCTCTCCCCGCACGGCCTTCAAATACCACCGCCCACTCCCTCGCCCTCACTTCACCGCCTTCTTCTTCTCCTTCTCCCTACCAGCGAGAGCGCGAGCGAGCGAGTGAGCGAGTGCGGCAGCAATGGCTGCTGCGAGCATGTGGCAAGGAGGAGTATTGCGAGAGGAAGAAGAAAGCATGACCGTGAAGGTGCGAGCATGCCGGGGTAGCTAGAGCCGGCCGGCGGGAAAGCAGCGAGCGTGGGGTGTCGCGGAGGAGCTACTACAGCTCGGGCAGCAGGCGGACGCAGTGCGGCGCGACCGTGCATCGCCGGCGGAGAGCGAAAGGGTTCTGATTCTGGGAAAATTTCGCAGAATCAGACGTCTGGACTTACGTCTAGACGACGTCGAAGACGTCTGGAGGAAGGTCCAGATGTCTGACAGGTACAATATTTTCCTACTTTCTTCCTTTTACGCGTGTACGGCCATGCAGCCGTCCGCCGTGTTATCTATGCCTCTTCATGATTAGAGAGGGTGTGTGTGTGTGCAGGTTCTGTTCGGGAGGGCACGAGGGCTCGCCATCCCACACGGATCAGACGTCTGGCCACAGTACCAGATGACGGAGAGGACCTCTAGACGTTCGGGCTGACAATCGGATGTCTGGGAACTAAGACCAGATGATCCAGCGGGCTTCTGGACGTCTGAAGGACTGCACAGACCCAAGGTACAACCTGAGCAACCTTTTAAGACGTCTCGAAGAAGTTCCAGACGTCTGATTTTGGGCAGACCCGTCGTTTTGACCCATGTAGGGTCCGTTCGAAGTCCGTTTTCCGCGTTTCAAGTTTCGTTCTTCCCAGATTTATTTCCTCTATTTGTTTACACTAATTGTATACTATTCTGAGAAACTCCTTGTGATTGATCCTTGGGTAAGGACCCCATTCCGTTGCAATTTTGGGGGTTGCGGAGGCGCGCGACCGTGCGCCCAGTACTCCCGATTTCGCGAGTAGAGTGGCCCTTTAATTTATTAACAAAATTTGTACAATTATGAAACAATTAATAGAGTCTAGGGCATTGCATGAACCCTAGGACTGAGAAATTAGATTGAATGATAGATCCTAGGGTATTGCATGAATCCTAGGATTGGAAAACTAGATTGAATGATAGATCCTAGGGTACGGCATGAATCCTAGGACTGGAAAACTAGTCGAATATATAAACATTTCAGTCTTGAAAAAGTAGAAAGGAAACGATAACTGCCTGTAATTGGTTAACAGCTACCTGTTATGAATGAATAAATACGATTGAGAACATGGGTTATATGAATATGAAGCTGGAACGGTGAAACCTAAATTGGCTGAACTAAAAGAATATGAACCCTATGGGGAATTAGGAGTAGAACTCCTGGAAAGAGAATGGAATAGAATTGGGGAAGTGAGCTGGCCCTTGAGTACGGAGTACCAAGGAGAGCGACTGTCCCCCTATTTAGTGCAGAGAGGAGCTAGCCGCCCCAGGGACCCAGGGTTAGGTTTGGCCACTTTGTACTGACTTTTGTCCCTCGTGTACATAGTACCGAGGAGAGCTACTAGTGTAGGGAGAGCACTAGCTACCCCACGGGCCCCAGGGTTCTGCTAACTCTCCTACACTGACTTGTTAGGCCCACTAGGCAAACCTGGGTAGTCAGGTGAGGGTGCGAGGACTGTGGAGGGGCAAGACCCCTGTTTGGTTACTGTGGAGGAGCTGGACCCCTGTTACTGAGAGGGCTCTGCCCTATACTGGTTTCGTGTTGTGCTTTGGGCGCACCCGTTAACGGAAACGACTGACCGCGTGCCAGTGCGGGGTAGCTACCCATGAGCTTATCGCGTGTGCCGTAGTCATCGTTACGTCTGTCAGCGACCTTGGGGTGGTTGACTGAGGTTAGGACCACCACGGGGGACTCTCTCGGCCAGGAGAGCACCACATGTCACTTCTACTTTTCAGAAAAGACTACAATCAAGATCGTTCCCATGAGGAACATTCAAGATCAAGAGAAGGATCTAAGAAATAAATCAACAGTGAATAAATGGAAGGATATAAATAAAGAAAGTAAAAATATAATAGCTACCGTATACTCTACTGCTTCTTTTAGCTTTTAGTTGCCACTCTACTCAGCGTTTCGCTGACGTGTCACCCTCGTTACTTTTTCAGGACCAGGTGTTGAGCAGCCAGAGTCAGTGGCTGCAGAGGGTGCTGGGCCTAGTAGAGCCTAGTAGTATTACCTGTAGTATCTTTTGTACTTTTCTTTCCGCTGTAGTGAGTAGTTTTCTGTTACTCCCTGTACTCTCTTTATTGTGAGCTTCATGTTATGTACATGTTTTTTTCTCTTCTGTTGTGGTGGTGTATACTGTAGTATTTCCTTTCTTTACTACTGTATTTTGTTACTGCTAGTTATATACATGGTGAATGTGGTTTATTTTACTGCTCTTTTGGTTACTTTCTCGTTGGACGACTGGGTCTTGCGATCAATCGAGTCGTCCCATTCTCGTGTCTCGTAGGGATTCGGGAATCGGGTCATTACAGAATTGTGACTAAGCACTTCTTAGTCATCAGCATTCGGTGCGCATACTTCTCAGCAATCCCCCCTCTCTCTGAGCATATGAATGAACATTTGCTTGCTGGGCTGGGAGCTCGGTGTGCAAAGTAATGGGCCTGGTTTGGACCTGAGAGAAATTGGACAAAATATACATGATAAAAACTAGAATCAGGTCTAGTAATGGTCTGGTCCCACCCCTAGGGTATTGTGTATCCCATGAAAAACCTGATTCTCCCATAAAAAAAACCAAATTTTTTTAAGTGAAGGCTAAGAAGCCTTAGTGAGTGCATGGCCTGAAATTGACCAAGTGTTGAGTTATGAGTTGTGTGTGCTAAGTGTGAGTTGTATATGTGCTGTGTATGTTAAGTGTGTGTGTGTGTTGAGTTGAGTGTTATGTATACATGTATATATGTATAATAATACATATATGTATAGAGTATATATGTAAATAATATATATATATATATGTAGAGTATATACGTATGTATAGTATATATATATATATTATAAGTAAAGTAAAGTAAAGTAGGGTAGTATAAGTATAAGCCTTATTTGTGTATATAAGTTTTTTTAAGGCTTTAGTGACATTTTTATCCATCATTGTAGGTGTATATATATGTTAGTAAATATAATTCTTTTTGCCTTATATTTTGTTTATATATTTTATAAGGGCCATAGCGACAATTATGTATGTCATTGTATATGTAGTATATGTTACCAAAGGAGTTTGTATATGTTAGTATATTTAGTATAGTACATATTAATAAGTATTTTTGTACCTATACTTAGGTATTATCTAGTATAATATATAATTAATATAGAGTTGTTTTATTTAGTTTTTGATGTCGGCTTAGTTGTAGATATGTTTGAGGTATGGTAATTAGTCTAAATTGATTCATTTTGTACATAATTAACTCATTCTTTCTTTGATTCATTGATTCATTTTGTATATATAATTTACATTTTTGGAATAAAAGAGCATTTTTGGAAATAGAGCATGATGTATATCAATAACTGCCTCCTAGTGAACAGCCAGGAATAAACTAGTAAAAAATTATGTAAATAAAATGACACGACATCTGTTTGCATTACGACTGTACTATAACCAACAACATAATTAAATAATTATTTTTATTCAACAAAGAAAGTCGATGGTCAACAGACTATCTGAGAGAAATTGTGTCAAAATACTCACCTGTCGAGACTTATGATCATGTTATACGAACAATACATTTGTGAATGTATACCTTACTTACATGCATGATACATTGTCTTTAAAGCATACCGTAAGTCTTGATCATCTTTAGTTCAGTGAAGTATCGAGATAAAGAGGGTCCTTGAAGATTTGATTATAACTTAGGTGTTATTTGTTACATGTAACCTTTGTGTGGTGAAATTTTAGTGGCTTCTTCTTACTCTTCTCCAGTATACCAACTAACCTTATCTAGTTTCCCACGGTGCCCTTAATCGGGTGCTAAAAGGAATCTAACTAAGGTTAATCTTGGGGGGTATACTAAAGAAGTGTAGGGAGATGGTACCAAAATTTCATTGTACAAAGGTTGCATGTATCAACATCGTGATCAAATCTTCAAAGATGGGCTATCAAGTGAAAACCTTAATCAACATGCACAGGTATATCTTTCTAACAATGGTGATGCCTGATTGATTATGCACATGCTATATGAAAAAATACTATAGTCATTGTAGAAATTATTACATTGAAAATGCAATAACTGCATGATGAATAATTATCCACTTGAAAAGAAACGTAGACTATGCACAATGTCCTTGCATTAGTTTGATAGAAAGAGGTCTTATCACTTTTTGCTTTTAATTTTTAAAATGATAGTCACTTATTTGCTTAAAGAATGCTTAAGTTTGCTAGTATAAATCATTATATTAAGTATCTTACGTAAAATATTGAAAAGTGTTACATTTATCTAAACTACTTTAATAAATTACATAAAATTTTGAAAATTGTGATAATTTATTTTCCTTCATTTCATCATTTGATTTGCATTTACTTTGGTGTTTAATTTAATTTAACATCTTCTAGAAAAGTAGGACAGTGGATTGATATGATTAGATGAATTAATATAAGAGAACATATGCATATAAAGCTGGGGTTGATATAGTCATGACACAAGGGAGATATACGATAGGGAGAAAATCATACGATGTCCTTGCGAGAATTTTGCAAATGTGTTTATGCACCCGCATCATGTTGTGTATGGACATTTGATCATTGATGGTATTGACAGGTCATATAAACCTTAGATACTTCATGGCGGTAAGTCTCAATTTTCCTGGTGTCTAATGCTTGAAGCATTACAAGTCGAGGATGCAAAGGATATTATTAATGATAATGAAGATGTGAATGATTCAGATACAGATTCCATTAGCGACATACTTGAGGATATTGGTTATTATCATGATGGGACAAATGTTGGTCCTTCTATTGAACAAGATTGCAATGTATCTAACTAATGATAACACCATCATGAGCCATAACTAGCTTAAATTAGTCAAAATCAAGTGACCAATGCTCCTACATAGTCGCCTGAGAGCCATAATTCCATACAAAGCTAGTTTGAGAAGAAAACATTAAATCAGGGTTAATTCTACACTTTTAACATCATATCAAAAAAATAGAGTAACCACAGGATTTTCCAAGGGTTAATCTAAGGTCTAATGAGCATTAAAGTCTAATGAGTGGGTTCACAGAAGCGGAAACAGGGTTTCACGCATTTTGAGAACCAATTTAGCACCCAAAATCCTAATTTCAGACCTGCTTAAATTATATAGGTTCTAGTTATGAAAAAATTCATCTAAATCTCCTAAATTTCATAGAAAAATATTCCTTAAGGTTTGGTATCCTTGATTTGACTATCTAAACCTATTTTGACCTCAAATAGAGTCTCAAACGAATTTCTGCCTTGATTTGGGTTTCTACGAGAATTGCCTAGTCAAAATTTGTTAAAACTCGAATCCAACTTCACCACTAGATTCCTTGGGTCCAAATTAGGTTTGTACCATAATTTAGGCCCAATCAGAATTCATCTTGACCTTGTTTACAATCTAGTTTCTTAAAGCTCTCTTCTTCACATCTAAGCCCCTACCTTTTGAAATTCCTTGCATTTGCACCCCAACTTTGTTGTCTTCTCACAGAAAGCCACCTTCCACCATTAGCAATGTGAACCCAAAGCACCAACCTTCAATCAGGGATTCCTCCTTGATTTCTCGACCAATCCCTTCCAAAATTAGAAGGGATGATCTTGAGGAAGTCCCTAATCACCTAAATCACATCTTGGACCCTAATTTGATCCATAGAGCTCATACGAACTCCTCAAGATCAGGTGATGGGAACACCATCATGAGCCCTAGCTATCTCATTTTGACCTATAAACGATAACAAGAGCTCCAACATAACCAACTGGAGGTCCTAATTAACTGAATAACCATTCTGAGATAAAAGCAAAAAACAAGGGGTAAAACTACAATTTTACAATTGTAGTACAACCACGGGTTTTCTCAAGGGCTAAAAAAGGGTCAAAATGTCTTAATAAGATAAAAAGTGAGTTGGTTCAGACAGAAAAGGGTTTGTGTGAGTTCTAAGAATTAAATGACTTCTTATAACCCTAAAACAGATCCACTTGATTAAACGAGGTTTTGGTCAGGATAAAATTCACCTAAACCCTCTACAAATCATATAAAAATATCCTCTAGGGTTTAGAACTTTCAAATTGGCCTTTAGAACCCATTGTGACCTAAAATGGGGTCTTAGACAGATATTTACCCTAAATTGGGTTTTTACGTAAATTGCCAGTCAAACGTCGTAAAACCAAAAATCCAACTTCACCATTGGATTCCTTAGGTACAAATCTTCCTTAGGTACAAATTAGATTTGTACCAAAATTTGGATCTAAGAGGAACTCATCTTGACATACTTTCTGAATAAGTCCAACCTGGTTACATTTCTGCCTTTATCTTTAGAAAACCCTTGCATTTGGCCCCCTAGCTTCTTCATTGTCCTTGCAAATAGGTCCCTTCGCTATACTACTCCAGCAAACTTTGTAAGGTGATTCCTCCTTGATTTCTCGGAGAATCCCTCCCAAAATTGAAGGGAGATTCTCTGAGTAATCTCCTCCAGTATGAACCCATCATTGAGCCCTAATTTGTACCCAATCTCTCATGCGAATGCATGAGAGATTTGGGTCCTTTTGAAGCTTCCAACTCTGGCAGACATACCTTGGTTGGAAGCTTGTCTTCCAAGCACAAATTCATCCCCAGAAGCCTATTTAAGCAGCCCTTAATCCAGTCGCATCTCCTCATCTTGGAATTGGGTTGGTTCCCCCTCAATTCTTCTCTCCTCGCCAGCCACAACACCTCCGCAAGCTTCGGCAGTTCCTCCCTCTCTCTCGCCCAACCACAATACTAGTGGTTGGGTTGCCTTCCTCTCATTCATCCACGTCGGCTATACCAGCCCTGACGTCGCCACTGCCCTCATCTTCGCCACTGCCTCATCTATAGAGATCTTCGTCTTCGACATCAGCTGCACCAACCCAGATGCCTCTCGTCTCCTTCATCCTTAGTTTAGGTTTGTTAGCTTCCCTCTCCCTTCTACTCCCGTTTCCCCTCTTTATTTCTCAAAAACACTCCTCGACGCCACCGATCACCATCACCTTCACCTCCAGTGAACCCTCCGGCGAGGCACCCCTATCGCTCCGCAACTCCATCCACCTCGCCAACCACCCTATGACCTCTGCCTCGACTCATGATTGCACAGCAAAAATACACCTGCAATTGTGCCGTCTTATGCTATTTCCTAGCATTACCAGTGCATATTAGCTATCCATAGTCGTATTTGTAAAAATACATGCATGCATGCATTTAATTGAGAGGGGAGGAGAGTGAATAAAATGGCCTTGCAATTAACAAATTCCTCATGTGCTGCTTCGCAAATCCACCATCTTTATTTTTAATTTTATTTGACTTTGAAATTCTTCCCACGGCTGCAAGGAATGGCCTCTTCTTCTTCGCGCCATGTCCTGCTCAACCATTCCCTGCTCAGGCTCACCCTGCAGCCACATGCACAGCCTGGGAATGGCTGTGCATGCCTTCTTCCTCTTTAAATAAGCTCAGCTTGCTTCTTTGCAAGGCTAAGCCTCGTCCACCACATAGACACAGCACCTTCTTCTCCAGGCCGTCTCCTCCCCTCTCCCTCTATACGCAGCCTCTCCTCTTCTAAGGAGCCACTCTACGGGCAAGAGTACCTCACAGTGGTGCACAACCACCACTGTGAGTCCAGCACCACCCAGCTCATCAGAGAGCCGGTGGGCGTGGTGGTTCTCTCCCTTTTTCAACGTTCAAGCCAACCCCGCCATTGCCACAAAGCTTCAAGCTTTGAAGCTCAACAGGCCACCGCGCGCTCCTGCAGCAGCCGGCCAAGCTCCACCACGCACGCCAGCAGGGCACCCGCAGGCCACCGCATGCCTTGTCGTGTTCCTTCGCCCATGGCCCAGCCTTCTCTGCGCGCTCTATTGCGAAGTCCCGCCCGCAGCCCATCTGGCGCAACCTCTTCTGCGTGCATGCCAAGCTGTCCACGCCTCCCGCACTCACAGCACTGGGCACACCCGGTCGCGTGGCTCGCCCCAGCACTGTAGCCACTGTTCATGCGTTTCAGCGGAACACTGTGGCTACAGTGCGGTGACCGGTAAGTTTCCCACTTAACCGGTCAACCGGCACGCCGCAACTGCTGCTAGTCTGTGCTCGCTCTAGCACCCGCCCGTGCGTCTGCGTGCGCCCGCATCTGCCGGCGCTCGCAACCGCCTGCATCTTCGCCTGCTCCCTTCGCCCGCGTACGCCCGCACTCGCCTCTCCGCATAGCGCTGTGCGCTGCGATCCTCTCCCCGTGCCCACTCTCTCCAACGCACACCTCTTTGCATGCCTACGCGCCTGCGCGTGCGCGTCAAGCATCAGACGATGCCCCACTGTTGCAGACGGCTTAAACTCACCTCCTTCACTCCAGCAGGAAGCACGCTCTCTCTCTCTCTCACACCGACAGCACTCTCTCACTCTCTCTCTGCAGATACACATACACACACACTCACACTCTCGCACACACACACTATCACTTATACATTATTATATACTTATGTATATATACATATATATATATATACATATATATATATGTACTTATATCTATACATATAGTAGTACCTATAAAACTAAGTATTATTATACATATATACAAATATATATATATACATGTATATACTTATATATATATATATATACACATATATATTTACATATATACATATATTTATATACATACAAATAAATATATATATATATATATTATTACCTATATAACTAAGTATAAGTGTAGATACATATATTTATACATATATATATATACAAATATACATACATATATACATATATATCTATAACTATATATACATATATATATATACATATCTATCTACATATATCTATATACATTTATGACTTTATATATATATACATATATATATATATATATACATCTATATAGTTATATATACATACATATACATATATATATATATATCTATACATATATCTATCTATACATATATTTACATATCTATATATATACACATATATATATACATATATAACTACATATATACCTATACATTTATAACCATATATATATATATACATATAGATATATTTACATATATACATATATATATATTTTTTCATATTACTTACTATACATTGTATCGCGGGAATATCTGCACTAGTTGCTGATATTCCCCGATACACACGTATAGAAAGCGTGTTCGCACTCGTCTTCTACCATCCATCCTACACTCCACGTGGCACCTCCTCCTGTTGGTGGCATCTTCCTAGACAATGCCGACTCGACACTGTGCTACACGTCATCTCCGCCTCCACCCCCACCCCTTTATACATATATAATATATACATATATATATACTATATTTACTTTATTTCTGTTTCTCTTTCCTGCCATTAAAAAGATAAAAAAAAATATATAAAAGAGAAAAGATAATCCTTGATTTGCAGGTACTCAGTCTTGCAAAGAGTAGTTTTGGAACCCTAATTTGGCTCAAAGCCAAGAACCTGATTTTGAGGGTGTGCCTCAAGGACAAGAATTATCAGAAAAAGAATCTTAAATAGAAAAACACAAAAAACATAATAAACGAATGGAAGAGATTCGTTGTAGGAAAGGCGTAGAAACTGATTCACTTCTAATCCCACTTCCCTGAGTTCGACCCTGAGCCTAAAAGTGACCAAGATAAAATCAAATAGGCCAGGTAAAAAATATTTTGTAAAGAGATGGTTAGGCTCGAATTAGGTTAACCACTATATGCATTTCAACGATAAAATCACCACATTAACACAACCTGTCCGGGCCCGTACACATCCCTTTTCATGGCGCCGTTGCTGGGGATGTGCACCTTCAAGTAAGTTTTTACTCCATTCCTGTAATTTTTCTCTTCTCACACCCTTCTCTTCATGGGTGCTTTTGTTTATTGTTGTGCAGGTGAACCTGTTGCAAGGAGAAGGCAGGCAGACAAAGTTAGAGACGTGGGCAGATCCAAGGCGGGAATGAGAGCGTGAAAACGTGGACACCGCACTGGAGCTTCGCACATGTTGCTGAACAAGTAGGTCATCCTTTCTTAGCAACCTAGGTTAACTTGTCACCCAAATATAAAAAAAAAAAAACACAAAACTAGAAAAACTTCTTGGGATCTCTTGGGGCAAGTGGATTAAAAATCACTTGTGTGCTTGCTTGCCCTTACTCCCACCGCCCCGAGATTTCCCACCAAACTTCGCATAGAGAAGATCCAAGAATCTTGATTCTTGAATCTTTCACCGTGGGAAGTATTCTTTGAGGCAAATAAAAAGATTGATTGCCATCCCTCTTTGCCTCACTTATCTGCAAATTTGGGATCACCTTTTTTGTGAGGAGACTTGGAATTGAGTTGATTCCAACCCCACCATGACCTTTCACGTGCCTAAGATTCGATCCCGAATATTTCAACCCCAACAAATTGATTTTCTTTATCCTCTGATTGAGCCTTGTGTGTGGAAATCATTCTGGTGATTTGGAGCACTTGAAATGAAGTGCTTTGGCTCCCTTTCACACTAATCTAAAAATTGACTCGTGCATCCACACATAGAAATCTCCATTTAGGGAAGCCCATTGCATTTTAGCATGCATTAACCAATTGACATTGAAGAAGGGTTTGTTGGGCTTAGAAGAAAACTTGTATTCTCTCAAAACTCGAAGATTGGTTGAATTGGTAATTCAGTGAAATCCTAAAATCCATAGTACTTAAGGCTGAATTCTAAAAACCATTCACCAATAAAAACTTCAATTCGAGGAGATTTCCCTATTGCATGCTTGGTTTACACACTTTGAAAAATCAATCACTTGGGCATTACCCATAAATAATGCCCTTCACATTCCAGAAGCACTTGATCCTAAGCCTCTGACTAAAATTTGTAGCAACTTGACCCTTATTAAGGATTGGAGGTCTAACTACCTGCGTGTAGCATCTACATGTTGGTGAGAGTTCCCACGTGCTATCGGGTGTCTAAGATTGGGGCAAACGGCCTTTCAATCTGGCCCGGTGGTTCCGCGGTGCTCACATTCGGTTCTGTAGTAGGTAACTTAGATCTTTAGGTCTAAGGGCACACAATAGAGGTTTGGAATTTGATTGTATTGATTTGTCATCAAGTGTACCTTTGCAGTGTCATTTCTCTTATCTCTATTCCCTTCTTATCCCCCCAATTCTTCTTGCAGTAGTGCATGTTTGGGAGGAGGTCACAAAACCCTGAGCTGTGTGAATTGTCTGATAAATTTAGAAAAGAAGCTGAATTGTCCTCCTCCACAAACATGGCTGCACGCCCACCCCCAAATCCCGAGGGAGGAAACCACCCTCAAAACCCACCAGGTGGTGGAGCCTTAGATCCCATAACCCACCTCCAAGCCCAAATGCAAATGTATAATGAACAAATTGAAGCCATTCGGGAAACCTTGGAGGAAATGCAGAACCCTCCCAAACGGGAGGAGCCTAAGTCTCTTATCTCCTATCGGAATCCCGCTACTACAGAGACCATAGGACAAATTCGAGTCCCCATGGGCGGGGACGACTTTGAACTGAAACCTAACATAATTGGCCTGATAAATTTTAACTTCCATGGTCTTGCAAGTGAAAATCCTTTTCTCCACTTGGAAGACCTAACCCGATTGGCTGAAACTGTTAAACCAAGAAATATCGGGTTACCTATAGTCCTCATGAAAATGTTCCCATTTTCATTGCGGGATAAAGCGTCACAGTGGTTACGCACCCTTGGGAGAACCATCCACTCTTGGAAGAGATGCGAACAGCATTTCTCAAGAAGTTCTTCCCAATCGGGCGAACCAATGCACTTCGCCGTGCTATCACTTCATTTACGCAACAAAATGGTGAACAGTTTCATGAGGCATGGGAGAGATACAATGACCTCCTCAGGAAGTGTCCGCAACACGGTCTGCCTAAGTGGCATATAGCCTAGATTTTCTACTATGGGCTAAATGAGACTTTGAAGTAGATTGCAGACGCTTCTTGCAGAGGAAATTTTATGAATAAAGATGAGAATGGAGCATCCGAATTATTTGAAAATATGAGTGAAAACTCAATGAATAATGCCTCCATTGTTGCCCTTAATTGTACCAGCCTACCCCGAAATGTCCACGAAGTTGACACGGGACCCTCCCATTCATCCACTGATCTCAGCCTTATCGCACAAAAGTTGGATGAAGTCCCTGTCGTGCACAAGGGGCTAGACGAGCTTCTGGCCAATCCCACCCGTTCTATGGCAAACACCCCCACCTCACCACTTCATCACAATTCCAATTCTTCCAACACCAGGCTTATCTTGAGAAACCTCGTAAGACCTTCCTTACCGAGTGTCGTAACGAGCAATTCGGTAAGTCATGTGGATCTGGCTTCTGCGAGCCAGTATTTCAACACAGAGGACCATGCCTCCGTGTGCTCGGAAGCATATTCACATGCGGAAACGTCTTCTGGCATATAAGATGCTTGCGCCCTGGGGAACAACTCGTTCTCGGCCACTTATAACCCAGGGTGGCGAAATCATCCGAACTTCGCATGGTCCAACAACCTGCAGCGCCAAAACCCCACGGGTGGACCAATGCGATTGTCAGCACCCGTCATCCCAAGGGCCCAGTCTAATCCTATGGTGAATCCGCCATTAGGTCCTTGCATACCGCAAGCAGAACACGCATCAAGTCCTCTTGATAAATTGATGCGAATGATGACCGAAATGTCAAAGTGCCATGAAGAGAACATGACCTCTCTTCAGCACCAATTGGCGCCACAGAATGTTGAGATCAGTCAACTACGCATGGCAACTCGATCTCAGGGCACTCTTCCTGCCCAACCTGTTCCCAATCGGCGAAATTTCGTACCCTGTGGTCCTCAACCACAGGTACGACCTTCTCAGGGGCAGGTTCATCAAATTCTGCAGGCTTCGAGCATTCCACCGGGATTTCAGGCTAATCCCGCTATAGCACCTCACTCTTATGTCCCTATTACGAACCCTCCTCCGCCGTATGATCCCACTGGACCCGCATCGTCCAATGCAATCACTAGGAGGAGTGGTAAGCTGACCGTCGATCCGCCTCAACCTGATCCTGGCCCGTCTTCTTCATCGCCCTCTCATTAGGGATGTGCACCGCATTCGCGAGGGGACAATACACCCAAATTGGTGCCAGAATCAGTCCCATTCCCTGAGGCTCTATTGAGGGAGCCAAAAGGCAAAAAGAAAGATACGCAGGCCTTTGATAAACTGCGTAATTTGCTCAGGGATGTAGAAATCAAGGTACCCCTGCTCGAGGCTATCGATCACATACCTACTATCGCCCAATTTTTCAAAGGCTACACAACACCCAAGCGACAGTCAAAGAAAACTAAGAATCCGATGGTTCTCTCGCCCCATGCGAGTTGTGCTATACTGTCAAATCTACCACCGAAGTAGAAAGATCCAAGCACACCGCTTATCTCTTGTAAGATCCAAGGCTGCAATTTTAACTGTGCCCTGCTTTATCTAGGATCTTCCATGAATCTTATTCCAACCATCATGCTCGAAAAATTTTCCTTGGGAAATCTGAAACCCACCCCTGTCACGTTACAGTTGGTAGATCGTTCTGTCAAAATTCCGAAGGGTGTGGTGGAAGACGTGGTGGTTAGGGTCAACAGTCTATGTTTTCCTGTTGACTTTCTTATTTTAGATATCGAAGTTCGTAGCTCACTTTCTGATTGTCCGATCATCCTTGGTTGACCTTTCTTGGCCACAGCCTGCGCCCATATCGACTGTGAGTCAGGCTATATTGAGATTGCCGTTGGATCTGAAAAGCTCAAACTTAACATCTTCAAGGTAGCCAAGAACTTTGATTGTGATTGTATCGAGGATGACACGTTTGGCGAGGACATGGCCATCAGCGTGTGTGTCGGACTAATTGGGACTTATTCTGACTACTGCGGATTACCTGTAAACATTGACGACTGCCTGATCAACACATATTGTGACGTTCCCCCATCCCTCCTTATTCCCATACCTTCTCCAGACCAGACATCTAACGAGGTTTTCTTCGCTTCCCATACCTCGTGGTCTGAGTCATATCCGGGCTGCTCACCGCCGGTCCACACTCTTGAAGACTAGACTGCCCTTTCTTTCCCGCCAAATCAGGAGGATTTGCAGATCCACACTGGGACCTTGAGCCCACATGCTACCCACTAGGGCTATTCCTTTTTGGATCCATCTATCCAAGAAGCACCTCTTCTTGGCCAATCTGAGGGTCAACTTCTCCCTCTTGACTTGTTTTCCGATCCATCTGGGACACTCTCATCCCAAGAAATGCCAGATACTTCACCACTCACCATCCACCCACCCTACTACCCTACTGTATACCCTGCACCTCAGCTCTCATTACCCGATCTTTCGTCCTTCCTCTACCCTACCCTGCATGCATATGAGGACATGGCATCATTTGGCATGGGGGGGTGGATAGGCATCCATAAGATCTGGGTATTTTATGGTATCATGCAGTTTCTATCTATCTATCTATCTATATATATATATATATATATATATATAAAGAAAATGAAAAAAGAAAATGGTGTTTAGTAGTGATCTAAAGGCTGAAACAAAAATACAATAAGTGTTTATGGATATTCAACCACTGTTTTGAAGACTTTCCAGGCCACAGAAGCTTGATTCGCTCAGGTTCGACTTAATTCACTTGAGCATTGACAAGATATATCGGAATCTCTCCTAACTAAGGACGTATTCTTGTACCTGAGACACCAGTACAGGATTCGTTGGTTTGCTTCCATTTGAGAGCCTAAGTAATCTTGGTTCACACTACACATATCAAGAAAGACCAGGTGAACATAAGATCCAACCCTAGTGTTCATTAGGGAAGGTGGAGTCCTTACCTATACGCGCAGGTAGACTTTTTATCTCAGGCTTTAGTCTTGTGTTTAGGAGAGACTCTTTCCACCAAAAAGGAACTCTCCCACCAAAAAGAAATTGTGTGCTCTTCCAAATAATGTTGTAAGAGATATATTGACACGTGTTTCAAAAAAAAAGAAAAAAGATGCAAATAAGTCAATATATCTCACAAATGTCTATAAAATCGCCCTACAAAAGATCTTCAGGGCAAGTTACAAATACCCTGTTTTCTTTGAGCCATAAATGTCAGAAAATGGGAGTTGAGTTTTCCATCATTTTTTTAAGGGTCAATCCGAAGACACGAGCTGAAACTGGGACCAACCTGTACTTAAAAATTTGTGAAACCCTGAGCTTGAGTCTGAATGTTCATCTGGTTAGTCTTGATCCTTCACTATGCACAAGCCATAATCTCTTGATCTCTCGAGTATGGCAAAAATCTCCTGGATCGTGGAAATCGTACTTAAGGTTTAAATATCAAGAGTCCTGATTAGTTGAGAGATGGTCTATGTCATGTAAGACTTAAAGTACTGGTAGTCTTCTTTGCAATTGGTTCTCACAATATCCAACAATAAACACACCTATGTTACCTTAGAAGAAAATCTTCAGCTTAAGATCATTTCTAAATACAACACAAAAAATGTTTTGCTAGGGACTAGCAAAAGATAGGCATGGGGGTATGATTGCATAGTAAAAATACACCTGCAATTATGCCTTCTTGTGCTATTTCCTAGCATTACTAGTGCATATTAGGTTTCCATAGTCGCATTTGTAAAAATACACGCATGCATGCATTTAATTGAGAGGGGAGGAGAGTGAATAAAATGGCCTTGCAATTAACAAATTCCTCATGTGCTACTTTGCAAATTGACCATCTTTGTTTTTAATTTTATTTGACTTTGAAATTCTTCCCTCGGCTGCAAGGAATGGCCTCTTCTTCTTCGCGCCATGTCTTGCTCAGCCATTCCCTGATCAAGCTCACCCTGCAGCCTCATGCACAACCATGCACAGCCTGGGCATGGCTGTGCATGCCTTCTTCCTCTTTAAATAAGCTTGGCTTGCTTCCTTGCAAGGCTGAGCCTGGTCCACCACACAGACACAACACCTTCTTCTCCACGCAGTCTCCTCCCCTCTCCCTCCATACGCAGCCTCTCCCCTTCTGAGGAGCCACTCTATTGGCAGGAGTACCTCACAGTTGTGCACAACCACCACTATGAGTCCACCACCGCCCAGCTCACCAGAGAGCTGGTGGGCGTGGTGGTTCTCTCCTTGTTTCAACATTCAAGCCAACCCTGCCATTGCCACAAAGCTTCAAGCTTTGAATCTCAACCAGCCACCGCGTGCCCTTGCAGCAGCCAGCCAAGCTCCACCGCGCACGCCAGTAGGGCACCCGCAGGCCACCACTCACCCTATCGCGTTCCTTCGCCCACGGCCTAGCCTTCTCTGCACGATCTGTCACGAAGTCCCACCCGCAGCCTAGCCGGCGCAGCCTCTTACGCGCACGCGCCGAGCCGTCCACACCTCTCGCACTCACAGCATCGGGGGCACCCGGTCGCGCGGCTCGCCCCGGCACTACAGCCACTGTTCACGCGTTTCAACGGAACACTATGGCTACAGTGCGGTGACTGGTAAGTTTCTCACTTAATCGGTCACCCGGTGCGCCACAACCACTACTAGCCCACGCCCGCGTCCAGCCTCGCGCCCGCTCCAGCGCCCGACCACGTGTCTGCGTGCGCCCGTGTCTGCCAGCGCCCGCACCCGCCCGCTCCCTTCGCCCGCGTATGCCTGCACTCGCCTCTCCACGCAGCGCTGTGCACTGCAGTCCTCTCCCCGTGCCCACTCCCTCCAGTGCATGCCTCTTTGCATGCCTATGCACCTGCGCGTGCGAGTGAAGCATCAGACAATGCCCCACTACTACAGACGGCTTAAACTCACCGCCTTCACTCCAGCAGGAAGCTCTCTCTCTCTCACACAGCACTCTCTCACTCTCTCTCTGCAGATACACATACACACACACTCACACTCTCACACACACACACTCTCACTTATACATTATTATATACTTATATATATATACGTATACATATATATATTGATATATATACATATATTTATATACACATATATATATACATCTATATACTTATATATATATATATACACATATATATTTACATATATACATATATTTATATACGTATAAATATATATATATATATCTATATATAAATACATTATTACCTATATAACTAAGTATAAGTATAGATACATATATATATATACATATATATACATATATTATACATATATATATATACAAATATACATACATATATACATATATATCTATAACTATATATACATACATATATATATATATATACATATCTGTCTACATATATCTATATACATATATTACTATATATATATATAGACATATATATATATACATCTATATACTTATATATACATACATATACATATATCTATATATATATATATATATCTATACATATATCTATCTATACATATATTTACATATCTATATATATACACATATATATATACATATATATATATATATACATATATAACTACATATATACCTATACATTTATAACCATATATATATATATACATATAGATATATTTACATATATACATATATATATTTTCATATTACTTACCATACGTTGTATCGCGGGAATATCTGCACCAGTTGCTGATATTCCCTGATACACGTGTATAGAAAGCGTGTTCGCACTCGTCTTCCACCATCCATCCTACACTCCACGCAGCACCTTGTCCTGTTGGTTGCGTCTTCCTAGACGACGACCGACTCGACACTGTGCTACACGCCATCTCCGCTTCCACCCCCACCCCTTTATACATATATAATATATACATATATATATATACTATATTTACTTTATTTCTGTTTGTCTTTCCTGCCATTAAAAAGATAAAAAAAATATATAAAAGAGAAAAGCTAATTCTTGACTTACAGGTACTCAGTCTTGCAAAGACTAGTTTGGGAACCCTAATTTGGCTCAAAGCCAAGAACCTGATTTTGAGGGTGTGCCTCAAGAACAAGAATTATCAGAAAAAAATCTTAAATAGAAAAACACCAAAAACATAATAAACGAATGGAAGAGATTCGTTGTAGGAAAGGCGTAGAAACTGATTCACTTGTAATCCCACTTCCCTGAGTTCGACCCTAGGCCTAAAAGTGACCAAGATAAAATCAAATAGGCCAGGTAAAAAATATTTTGTAAAGAGATGGTTAGGCTCGATTAGGTCAACCACTATACGCATTTCAACGATAAAATCACCATATTAACGCAACCTGTCTGGGCCCATACACATCCCTTTTCAACTCACTGATCGTCTCCCACCACTTCATTCACTCCATTAACCACCCTAACACCCCTCCAAATGCACCCACTCACATGACCACAGTGCGCCTTAGATCTGCCACCACAGCCATCCCCGCGCCATGCCAACCACCACCACAAATTCACCGTGCTTTGGCAAAGCTCCCTGAGCATTTTAACATGGCCATAAGGCCATGCTCATGATTTCAGGTTTGCACAACACCAGCCGCCATGAACGAAGAAGCTTGAAGCAGCTTGATGTGCTCCAAGTGCTGCTGCTCCAGGCGCAAGTCCTAAGAGGTGTGGATTTGAGGCATGAATGTGTCCAAGCTGCCTATTAGAGTCAAAGGCCGTAGCAGCCTCACCAATTAAGCCAGACATCTCTACTGTGACGCATGCAAGGGAGGTGGGACATTTAGTCCCACCTCGGAACTGGACGAGCGAGCGTAGCTGCATAAAAGGAATTTTTGCATTAGCCTTGCCGCCTCCTACTCACGGGGTGAGGTCCCTCTCCCCCTCTCACGGCCTCATCCGTGGCACTGCCCACATGGACCTGGCCATGACCCATTTACACGACCAACTCACTCCTCGCTCACCACCCACGCCGGTGAGCCTGGACCCAGGTCTCCGTTAGGTCCGATTACCCGAATCGGATGTGGCTCTGGGAAAGCAAATTGAAATAGTGAAGAGAGAAGAGAGGAACGCTACGCAGGGGAAGGGGGGTTTTACTATGGAAAGATTGGCTCCACACTTAGCCAAATCCAAGGAAGGAAAAAAGAAAGAAGGAAGGAAGAAGAAGAAGGAAGGAGAAGGGTTAAAGAAGAGGCCAAGGAAGACGTTCGCAAGGCTAAGGAAAAGAAGGTTAAAGAAGCCAGAGAAGAGAGAAGAAGCCAAGGAAGAGAAAGAAGAAAGAAGATGAGGTTAACAAGGCAAAAGCTGAAGAGGAAAAGGCTGAAGGAAGAGAAAGAGCAGGAAGAAGAAGATAGAGAAGGCAAAGGAAAGAGAAGACAAAGAGAAGGAGCCAATGATAGAGAAAGAAAGGAAGGAGAAGCCAGAGAAGAAAGAGAATAAGAGAGATTGCAAGTGAAATCAGAGAAAGAAGGCAGAGAAAGAAGAAGGGAAAGGCGCAAAGGAAAGAGAAGACAAAGAGAAGGAGCTAATGACAGAGAAAGAAAGGAAGGAGAAGCCAGAGAAGAAAGAGAAGAAGAGAAATTGCAAGTGAAATCAGAGAAAGAAGGCAGAGAAAGAAGAAGGGAAAGGCACTGTAGCACATAATTTTAAGACGTTTGATTTTGTAATCTGACATCCAATTCTTCATAAGCTCTCCATTATTTTTAGCTACATTTATTCTTATTATCCATATACTCATGCTTTATATTTTTTATTAGATTTTGAGTAGTATTATGTGTTCAATTTGCACTTATTATTGAGCTTAGTGCATGAATTCCATTTGCTCCCTATGTTCGACCTCATGCTTTAAATTCGAGTAATAAAATTGTATTTGTTTTGAATGCCTTTTCGGCTGTACTACAACACGACCTTTTTAAAACTCGATCAAGCGCGACAAACATCAGGGATCTTCTTCCCTAAAATTCCAAGCTATTTGGGCTTGTTTCCTGATCTAGAGCTTGCCCAGGAGCTCTATATAAGCTCTAGCATCTCCCACCATCCAAACTAGTTCAGTTTGGCCCTAAAACCTTCGTCCTTTCTTCCTTTAGCCAACTCCAACTGCGACTCTGGTGAGCACTGTCGACCTCCTTCCTTCAAACAATAGATGGACAAATCAAGTGGTTCACCATCTTTCTCGCCTTCCTCCGGTCGTCTCCAGCCACAGTAGGAGTTCCTTCCTCCATTATCGCCTCCGTCTTTCCTCAACGAAGATTTCTTCTTCTCCGGCACTGGCCAATCATAGTCGATGCCTCTCCTCATCCCCTTCGTCCATTAGTTAGGTCAATTCCTTCCTCTCCCTCTCTAGATTAGGTACAACACATCCCTCTCTTGTTTCTACCACTGACACACCCTCAATGCTCTTTGTCTTCCTCCACTCTGACGATGCTTCGGTAAAGCCTCCCGCACTCCATAATACAACAAACTCCATGCTATTGGTACCAAAACCTATTCCTCACCTCCACGACCAAAACCCCTCAAGAAATTGAGGGGATTGCCTACTCAAAACCTCCGCCGAACTCACCCTCCACCGTACCTCTTCCTTTTCTTCGCTAGACCACCACTCACACGCACACGCCCTAAAATCACCACCATCACTTTCTCCATCCTCCGATGAAGCTCCTAATCTCTTTAACTGGGGCTTTTGAGCTCGTATTCATGTTTGCAGTTCTCGTTGTCGCTTGCCATCACCGCCATAGTCTCCAACTCCGTCCGCCGTGCTCCGAGTAGCTATGACCTAGTTGCGACTCCCAAGTGCTGCGATTCCTAGCCAAGAAGAGTCCCAAGTTCTCAATTGACACGTCAGGCTACATTTGCTGCCTCAATTCGATGAAGCTTGCATCCGCATTGCTCGAAGAAGGAGGCCCTTTAGTTCCACATCGTTAGATGAGGAGTGGCTGCAGAGACTTAAATTGATTTTGTGATAGTAGTTGTTTGCCCAATAACATGGGGGGTTAGGTCCCCCATGCACGTGCCTACTCATACTCTCACTCCTCAATCGTGCACACATGCACGTGGGCTTGGACCCAATCCCTGGATCCAATTAATCGATACTTGACCTGATTAAACCTTGGCTCTAAGAGAACAAGAGAAGAGATCTGTGAAGAGGAGGGAGGAGGGTTTTACTGTGCAACCCTTAGCCTTGGGCATGTGCTGAAGGAGCTTATGCTTAGCCTCTGAGTGCCTTTGTGTGTGCTGTGGAGAGAAAAGCATTGGTCTTGAGAAGGCTTGAAGGAGAAAAGAAGGCTCTTATGAGAGCCTTGTGCTCTATTGGTGTTGTGCCTCTTCTGTTAAGGCATCTGATGCCTTGTCCTATCGTCTGAGGCTTGAGGTTGATTCTGCTAGCACTGTTGGAACATTTAAGTACCTAAGTTGAGTTGATTAATGTACTGTTGGATTATTTGAGTAATTTGAATGTGAGGTATATGCTTAATTAGAGGGATCTAAATGGTGATCTAAATCACCACTTTGTAGGCTTCTTCTATTATTTTTGCCTCCATACTTTCTAAGATACATTAGATTATCTTTGATTATCAATCTAAGCAATTCATTCATTACATATCTGTTATTGTGCTTAATTTACTATGCTCATTTATTCTGAATGAAAATTAATGTGTGAATTCCATATTTGCTCCTTACGAACGACCTCGGACTCCAATTAGATTCTGAGTTGTATAACTTTAAGTGTTTATTGTGTGATTTAGGAGTGTACTATGATGAACACATATTAAATCTCCTCAATTTGCCTGCAACATTTTAGCGTCATTGCCAAGGAGTAATGCACAATTCACCATTAGTCTTATCTTTCTTATCTGAGCACTAACTTGCCCTATCTGCTTTGCTTGTGATTTTGCGAGGTACATCATGAAGAGATCTTCTACACAATCAACCACTCCTGGGGTAGGTAAAATTTCTCTTCTTCCCTAATCAACCTCCTAATCTTGGGAAAGAGAAAATGAAACAAATCAATTAGTATTCATCTTCCTTATTCTCTTAGTAATTATCATTTAAAGGCAAGTTTCTTGATTTACAAACTTAATTTGATATCTGATTGAAGCTGGAATGATTTTGATTAGAGATTCCCTATCCTGATTTCCTGTACCTATTAGGGATTTATGCTGAAATTGTAAACTTCTTTGACTACTCACTTTCATGTTTGAGTCCAAGGTGTTACTTTTGAGATCAATTAGACTTGAAATAGAACCAATTAGGGTTTCTACTTTAGGGTTTTGAAGTGCTAGTGCGCACTTGCATACACTAAAGGAAATTAATCTTCCCACATTTGTGTGCTACTTAAGCCCTTAGTTGAAAAGCACTTTCAAGGAAAACCCTAAAATCAAGTTCTAAATTCACTTGAACCTTAAAACATTCGAGCTAATAACCTAATGATTGCGTAGCAGTCATAGGCCCTAACTCACCTGAATTAAGCTAGAACTTAGCTTAACATGAACATTTTGCATGCATATGCATCGTATTCTGCATCGTAGTTGATAGATGTGTTTTATGTATTAAATTATGTTATTTAAGAGATATTAATGATGGCAGGTAATCTAGGGCTACAAATGACCGATCCAACCTTATGGATTTGTTCGGAATAACGATGAGTGTCCAACGCATCAAAGATTGCATCAATCAGACTTCCTTAGCACCCTAGGGAGTCTGTAGAAGAACAAGAGCCAAGGGGCGAATAGAAGAAGATTTGGACCTCAGATGACAAATCCAACCATACGAATGGATCCAGACCGACGTTTGTAGTCCAACGGTGCAGAAATCAACTTAATCAGAGGCCTACGTCATCAGATATAAAGAGAAGAAGAATGGATGGCCACGATGGTGCCATGTGGCACCATCGCAGCCGCCCCTCGCTGTGCCCCCAAACCCCTGAAGGCGCCTCGCCTCACAGCATGGGCCATTGGATGTTCATCCAATGGCCACAAACGCGACACATGGACACCCAGAACATATTAATATAAATATAATTAAGTATGTATGACTAAGGCTCCTCGCAATGCATTGGCTCGCGCGCATGCTCGCATATGCGTAGGGCACGAGTTTGAGCCCTACACTGCATAGAAATTGGTGCAGGTTGCAGGCGGGTGCGTGCAAGCGCATATGCACGATTAGATGGTGTAGAGCATGCCACGTGGCATGATCAGAGCTCACTGTAGGCGGGATGCATGATTGCGTGGGTTGTGCAAAATCAGGAAGGCACGTAAATCACACTAAGGATTGTGAAGGTGCAGTGCTGCAGTTGTCTAAGTCATCCAATCATGTTAAGGTGGGATTTGAAGGCATGCAGTAAAAGCAAAAATGCAAAGCCGTGGGAGCATGCACAACCGCACGATTTCAATCCAAAGGCGCACGTTGTGCCACATGGCAGCACCAGAGAACATCTGAGCCTGGAGAAGGATTTTGAAGGCTTTTTGTTGCACAAAATGGGGCTGCAATGCCCTATTTGCCCCTCCAAGAAATTATACAAGAGGCCTAAGG
This sequence comes from Thalassia testudinum, assembly GCA_037157565.1. NCBI lineage: Eukaryota > Viridiplantae > Streptophyta > Magnoliopsida > Alismatales > Hydrocharitaceae > Thalassia > Thalassia testudinum. Next base: position 88,848,702 of record JAZHRO010000055.1, on the reverse strand, counting down.
GTCCTCTTTCAAAGGCATTCAAGTAGTATTCAAGTAGAGAACTCTCTCTCATTCTCTTCTTCTTCTTCCTTCTTCTACCTCTCTCTTCTTCTTCTTCCCGTCTTCTCTGCCTCCGCATGAAAAATCCGTTGGGCCACCCGGTCGGATTGTCATTGCTCTCCTCAACCTCTTTAAAAGGCCACCATGAACCACCCGTGATGCCCTCATTCTGTTACATAAGTAGTTTATGTTCATGTTATAATTTGTTTCAATTCCATGTATGCAATTCATGATGTGATATATATATTGTGGTTCATTATCTCTACTATTTAGTAATTAGATTTATAACAAGTGCATGAAATCAAAAGCATTTTTCTGCCTCCCTGTGATCGACCAGGACTCCCAGTTCCGTTAATTTTATTTGTCGAGATGTATTTCGCTCTATACTACGACGTATTCATCTTTTACGCGATCTACTCCCCGAACAAATTGGCACCGTTGCCAAGGAGGCAAGGCGACTTTTGATTTCATCTGTAACATACTATTTTTGTGTGTAGGATTAAACCAGAGATGCGGCGAACGAATCAAAGTGGGTGCTAAGAAAATCAAGTGCACACATTGCTATTAGAAATTCAACTAGAAAGTAAGTGTTATCTTCAAAATTCAATATCCAAGTTTCTATTGCTCTAAAAATCTTGAAATTTAGACTGGAATTAGATTTTCAAATTATCTTTCCAACGCCACTATTCCCAAAAAGAAATTCTATCTGTGGAATTTGTAAAAATTCATAGAGTACATATGTGTCAGATTGCTTAAAAATAGAACTTTTTGAACTTTGAAAATCAATTTTGACCAACATACAAATTTTATTTACTCACAACCAATGGGGTTTGAAAGATAATCAAATTAGCTTTCATTATCATATTTTTACAAAATTTTTGGAGCATATTTGATACCATTTCCAATAGAAAAACCAACACAGGATCTAAATCCCAGATTTGACTTCCTAGTTAAAATTCATAACTAATTCTTGGGAATAGTAAAAATTTTGGAAAAATACTCACTAAAAGGCTTATTGAGAGTGGAATCTTCTTGCTAAGTTTCAAATCATTTGCATTTCATATTTACCTCAGAGTTTATATTTGATTTGTGGTCTTTAATTTGAAATAACTTAGAAGCGCATGAGCCAATAGGACCACATTGGACTAACTTGGACCCTAACGAGTCCAAACTTTAGTTGGTGATGTGAGTCACCTTGTGGACCGCCCACCATAAATACTACATTAAAAAGATAGGTTAAAATTCGCAAAGAACACATCAAATAACCTGCATTTGGCTTGAAACTACTGAGTAGTCTCAACCTCTCTTGCAAAACCTGGTGTCTAAGGCTGCGGGGTAGCGTCAAACGACCGCGGATGTAGGGTAACGGAATCGGAGGCAAAAGCTGAAGGAAGAACCATCCTCGTAGTCCCCTCGTAACCAGCTTGGCCAGGTTAGCCTGAGAGGTGGGAATTCCTTGCAGTCGATCTCTCGACCAATTTTCTTCAACTTGAACTTAAACGAAAAATCAGGTCATCTGATTTAAAGGACCACTCTGTTTAACAAGGCCTTGGCCTTGTTATGCTTGACTACACCAACCCTTTGAGTTGGTGTATGCAAGGAAGAAGGTCATTAAGACCTAACCTCACAGGACCTTGGGAGCCCAACCCAAGGTGATAGAGGTGATTTTCGCCCAACCTCTCGTCTCAACCTTCTTCCACCTGATTAGCTAAGATGGCTAATCCCGGTCCTCGAATCTGTCAAGACCCAATGGCTCGTCTGGAAGCCAGGGTTGAGGAAACGAGACAGAAATATGAGTAGAGCATCGACCGGATTCTCATGACACTCAATAAGATGTAGCACCCACCATGCGAAGAACAACTGCGGGACTTCTATGATCCGGCTGCAACAATCATAGCACCTCAAGTTCGGATTCCCATAGTCGGAGATGCATTCGAGTTAAAACCTAATATCATAAGTCTAATTCAAACTCATTTCCATGGAAACTCGAATGAGGATCCCTTCCAACACCTCGAAGACCTGAGTCGGATTGCAGAGTCAGTTTGATCCAGGAATATTGATATTGGAATTGTTCTCATGAAGCCTTTTCCTTTTTCTCTCAAGGATAAAGCTATTTATTGGTTCAAGACCATCGGGAGGCCAATTGGAACCTGGGAGAAATTACGGCGCGAATTCCTCCAAAAGTTCTTCCGGATCGGTCGAACAAATGCCATGAGGCATGCAATCACAACTTTTGCTCAAGGCCCTAGAGAAAAGCTACATGATGCCTGGGATAGATTTCACGATCTTCTCAGGAAGTGCCCACATCATGGTGTATCCAAATGGCACCTTGCACAAGTATTTTACAATGGGCTAGATGACACACATCAATACCTGGCCGATGCATCTAGTGGTGGGAATTTTCTCGCAAAGGACGAGAATAGCGCATTTGAACTGTTCGAGTCCTTAGTAGAGAACTCGATGAATGCCGCCTCAATGAACCAGTTCCAGCGACCTGGATAGCAACGAGTTAATGTCCACGAAGCTCAAGCCGAATCTACCTGAGCCAGCATAGACATTATCACCAAAAAGCTAGATAAGGTGGATCTGCTCGATATGAAGCTCGATGAATTGATGCGAGCGAGATTCGGATCTTCTAGCAACACTGCTCCATCTTAGTCCTCTCAAGCATCCCGAGCCCCCTCTTCTCGTACATATCCCATTACTTAGGATGTTTTCTCCCCATCTTCGTAGGATCTTGCATACCATGAACCTGTGAACAATATGGATCTGGCACCGTACAATCATGGTTTCGCACCACATGATGATGCAAGTGCGTATTCTTTTGAGGAATTCACATATGAGACATCTTCGACTTACAAAGATGTCAATGCCATTCAGGGATTGATGAGAACCTCATCATGAGCCATAACTAGCTCATTTTGACCCAATACAAAGGATAAAAGCTCCTACATAACTCAAGGAAAGGCTTAACTCAGAGAATTCTGAGTTTAAGGAGAAAACATGTCATAAGGGTAAAAATGCAATTTTACCAGTATAATCTGCATACAGGGTAATTTAGGGTCCAAACATAGGTCAAACAAACCGAATAAGAAGGAAAGTGGGATGATCTGACAAGGGCTACAGCAATTCCAAGGAACTAAATGATAATCTGTAACCCTAAAACAAATCCACTTCAATTCACGAGGTTCGAGGCAAAGTAAAAATATAATAAACCCTCTAAAATTCATAGAAAAATAATCTCTAGGGTTTAGAACCTTCAATTTGGCCTTCAGAACCCATTTTGACCTACATTGAGAACCATACCCAATTAATAACTTAATTTGGGTTTTTGCGTAAATTGACTAGTCAAACAAGGTTTAATCTAGAAATAAAATTCACCATCAGATTCCTTAGGTCCTAATTAGTCATGTATAAAAACTTGAGCCTAAGAAGAAACCTTCTTGACCAACTTTACACTTTGGTCCTCATATATTTACTTTTTGGCCCTCAACTTTTGAACCCTCGCATTTCGGCCCCTAACTCTCCTTCGTTCTTTGCATTCAGGTCTCTCCTACCAAAACCTGACCAGCACCATGCTCCGGCGACCTTGCGCGGAGCATGGCACCGCGCAGGGTAAGGGGGAGGGTCTGGCAAGACAACCAGGGGTGCCCTGCGTCATCAGCCGTCGCAGGAACACCCCCCTGGTCGCTGCAACCCACCATACCGGCCGTGCGAACGCACGGACGGTATGGGTTTCCATCTCCGGCGTCCTCCGGCGAGGGAGACACGTCGTCTCCCTCCGCCTTCCTCTCTGATTCGGCCTCTATAAATACCCCCGTCGCTCCGCCGTTCTGAGGAGGTCGGATCTGACGGAGAAAACCCCCAACTTTCCTCTCTTCTCACTCCGGCAGACGCCCACCAGCTCCGGCGGTTCTTCCTCCTCCTCCTCTTCGCTCTGCCGCAATACCAGCAGCAGAGACTTCTTCCCCTACTCTTCCCACGTCGTGCAATACCGGCGCGCGCTGCCTCTGCCCCGTCGTCACCGCCGTCCTCCCCCACTGGGCACCTTCTTCTCCGACGACAGCAGGTACAGCCGTCCGCCTCCTCGCCCCCTTCATCACTGTAGTTAGGTTAGAACTACTTCCCTCTATTCTCTCTCTCTTTTCCCCCTGCTATTTTTATCTAATTACCCCTCGACCGCGCCTAATCACCCTCACCTTCTCCGCCTCCGGCCATCCTCCGACGAGCCGCTCCCATCACTCCAGCAACCCACACGGCTCGTCGACCACCGCAGAACCTCCGCCTCCTCACCCTGATCAACCTCCGCCCTTCCACTTCCCCCAAATCACCCTCTGCAACTCCACCGAACAAACCCATCTCCCGACCCACAGTCCGACCTAGGGCAGCTCTTGGGCTCCGCCCCGCCGCCTGCACACCCCCCGACCACCTTCGCCGTGCCACGGCAAAGGTCCTCCGCGTTTCTGATTGGGCCGAGAGGCCGTTTCTCTGTGGGCAGGTACCTGCGCTCGTCGCCGCCATTGTTGAAGCGAAGCAGCTTCGACCTGCTGTCCCAGGTGCGCCGCGCCCAGGTCACGCTCCCAGGCTGTGCGGGGGTATTTCGGCAAAGTGTTAGGCTGCAGTTGAGGCGAATCCCTCGTGCGAAGGCCTCGCGTAAAGCTGCGATCACCAGCTGCTTCCTCCGCGCAGGCGCGAAATTGGGGTGGGACATTTAGTCCCACCTTGGAAGGCTCTGAAGGAGCGCAGCGGTATAAAGCGAAAAAGTGCTGGAGGCTTATTGCCTCAGCACACGGGGTGAGGTCCCCTTCACCCGCCCGGTTACCCGGTCTCGTCCGCGCTCACGCCCCGCGGACCTGGCCCGACCCGACTTAGACTGACCTGCACTCCTCGCCCACCACGCACGCCGGTGGGCCTGGGCCCGGGCGCGACCCGTACCCGGCAACCCGGCAGCTCTGTGAGAGCTTTCCTAAGAGCGATTTCTGTGAGAGAGAGATGCGGGGGGAGGGTAGAGGTAGGTTTTGCCCCTCTCTGATCAAGCTGTGTAAGTGTGCAGGAACAGGTGAAGAAGAACCGTGGAAGAAGACGAAGGCTGAAGGAAGGAGGATCACCGAGCGGCACTGTAGCAGCGACGGTTTAAGTCGTCTGATTGGAAAATCAGACGACGTCCTGAAGGCAAAGACGGCAGAAGGAAGGCGAGGCAGAGGAGAACACAGAGAGGCCAAGGGAAGAACTGAAAGAAGAAGAGCACGAGAAGAAGATCTGAAGAAAGGAAAAGAAGAAAGAAAGAAAAGGAAGAAGAACAGGACCGCTCTGCAGAAGAAAAAGGAAGAGCAAAAACAGCTGAAAGAAGAAGAAGAACATCACCACTGCAGATAAAGAAGAAGAACAAAGGAAGAGAGCAGAAGATCTGAGAAGGAAGAAGAGGAGAAGCAAAGAGAAAAGAAGAAAAGCCAACAAATTCTCTCTCTCTCTTTCTTTATTTTTGTAAAAGAAACTTGTACCCCTAGAATACAACTTGCTCCCTGAGTTCGACCTCGGGAACTCTTTTATTTTCCGAGTAACAAATTGTATTAAACTGGTAATCACCTCTCTCTATACTATACTACGACGAAATAATAAAACTATAGAGGAAGGTTCTACACCAGTTTTTGGAGCCGTTGCCGGGGAGCAACGGCTATTCTAGAGGTAAACATTCCTGTTTCTTTTTAATTTCTGATAATCTCCTCTCTTTTATGCAGCTACAGGAAATCAAGAAGACAAGCAACCGCACGACAACCACTCCGAGGACAGGTAAAATTTTTTTTCCTCTCGCTATTAACCCCTAAACTCTAAAGAGGAAGAAAAGAAAAGAACAAGCAATATAGGGCTAACCTGTCTTCCATACTTAGTAACCATAAAGAGTTGCATGTTTTCAACTCATTACTCCTGCACACTATTAAGGGTATTTAAGGGCTAACACATTCTTGCTTGAGCCCTAATTACCCAACAAAGAATTAACTGGACCAAGTAGAGCCAACCTAGGATCCAACACTAGGGATTTAGAGACACACTCCTTAAGCAAGAATTGAGAAAACCAAATGAAGTGTGCCCAAGCCCTTGTCTGAAAATACCTATTCAAAGAAAACCTAAAACAATTGGCTCTCTAAACACTTGAACCCTAAAAGACAAGACCTAAAAGCTCTCAAAGAAAATAAGAGGTAAAGTTGACCCCTTGGGTCAACCAACCTTAAATTAGGTCACTCTTTGCACTTAAAAGACTAAAGTTCAAGTGAAACCTTAAGCACCCTGATCTTAAAATAAAAATTGGTAGACTTAAGAGGTCAAGATCCCCATCCTGGTCTACCTGGAACCGTAGTGACAAGAGAGGTCAGGTGGGGGAAGCCTTGTAACCCGTGGGGACGCTCTACCGTGTAGGGGTCTTCGCGGGACTCTCCCTCTCTGGCTGCCCAGGTAATTCTCAGGTGGACGATCTTTCTGATCAAGGGGTCCATCTGCCCCGAACCTCTATAGTCACCCAACATTTTTTGGGTGTCTTGATTGGATCCAACACCTGCTTATCTCATCCAGTCCTTCAATATTTTGCAGGAGGTCCTTGAAACCTCCTATGGAAATTCACTCTCTCCGAGGCTAAGCCTCGGCTCCCTTGTTTTTGCAGAAATCATTCACATAGCCCCTCTTTCCTCTTATTCTGAACAAAGTCCCCTTCTTCCATTAATTCAAACTTCTGATTCTATCTTGATTCCACCACCTGATTCGAAGATGCAGCCTAATTACCTAGCAAGACTACCATATAAAAAACCTGAATATCTGAGATCCATGAAAGATAAGATGATTGAGGATGCCCTTGAATTCTATGAAATCAAATATAAACCCTCAACACCAATAGAAAACATTCAGGTTGATGTCCCAACAACCACAGCTTTCATCATAAACTGTGCCCAGATTCTATTGACAGAAGTTACAAAAGGATCACCCCGAGATATGCTCATGACAGGATACATTGAGATGGAAAAATTACACCAATCTAAATACCTTCAATGCTTGACAAATCCTGTACTTTGGGAACAACACCAAGATGCCCTTATGAAACGGGTAGAAATGATGAAATCAGTAGAACAAATTATCAACCAGAAATACCCGTATATACCAGAAATAGAGGATGAACCATCTTGGAACAATATTAAGGAACAATCCAGTTTCCCAGATCTCAGGACTGGGGCACAAAGTGGTTGTGAAATCCCAACCCAAATAGAAGACAATGTTGAATTAGGTTGGGATATTGCAGGAGAACACAATGATGAGCCAAACTTAGACCATGAATTGCCAAGCCTAGAATTTCAAAACTCCTGCAATAATGAGATCAGAACTGAACCTTCTGAGGGTATAAATTCTGCCCCTTATTTTGATAAGGTGGCCCTCGAAGGTTATTCGGACTTAGGTTCTAATAATTCTACCCACATCCTAAGCCTAAAACCTAGATCTGAAACTTATTGGGAAGATTATGAGGCCCCTTATGAGAAAGATCAAATTTTTACAGAATATGATTCCGGGCCTCTATTTGATGAATATCCCTCTCCAACATCTTCAGAAAATCTTATCGATTTTCCAGAGAACATGCCAATTTATGATACAGAGACTGAGGAGTTGGACGAGTTGGATTTTAATTGGGTCTATCCTACCAGCTTGGAGCTTGAGCCTAGACAGAATACCTTTTCGAGCCCAGAATTGACATATAGGCTAGACCCCAATCAGGCTGCTGATTCCACATCTGATGATTTTTGCTGTGGTGGAATTCATGATCATGAATCTCATTTTCGCCAACTCTCCGACAATTTCAAATCTGACTATAATTGCGGAGAGATTCCCCTTCCTGAACACGCCAGGCCTATCTACGACCTCAGTTCTCATGACTCTAACTCCGACTCTGAGGTCCTGATTCCTGAGATCACCGATAACACAGAATCATTCCTTTTCGATCCTCAGGAACCAAAAACAGAAAATGCCAAGAGTGATTGCAACCAAGAATCCAAATTTTTTCTCGAATCCGATTCCTTTCATCCTACAAACACTCTTCCGGCATTTGATAGTTACCCAGAGGACTCTCTACAGAAAATCACCTATCATCTGTTTCTAGAAGAGCCCTCGTACACAATGGCCACCTCATCCGCACACACAGAACGGATCAAAACCTCTTGCAAACCCCGACCCGCAACTAGACTCAATTTCTATTCAGATTCACCTCTCACCGAGCCGATTGCATTTCCAACTCAGGTTCTGAACACTGATCAGACTACATACCACACCCCATCATTCTCTGATCACCCCTATAGGGTTTCCGCGTCATTCATTGATTATTCTACGGATCCCTACTCTGACCAGGCTAATTCGACTCAGCCAAACCCTGCGTTTACACTTCCACATCCATCTGAGCTTCATAGTTTATGGTGGGCTCCACACCTTTTTATCCACATCTATCAACCCACCAGATTGATTGGGTTTGGGCTGCATCATCAGCCTGTTGATATGAACAAGCACCTGGTTGGACCAACCAGGCTCTTAATCAAGGTGCTTGTCTTACAAAACTCTGTTGATTTGACCATCCCCTCTCCATCGCATTTCCCGCTTGGCTGAAGGCATCAAATTTAGCGCTCAACGGGAGGCAGCCCGTCATTCTCTTTGAAAACCTGAAACTTATTCTGACACCTTTTTGCACTTGAAGTTCACACTTTAGGACAGCCGACTCCACCTCAGGTGCTTGCATCTGAGATTAGAAATCGTCCGCAACAGTCACCCCGACCCATTCACTCATCAAAACATCTGTCCTAATGTATGAACTAAGTTGAATAAAAACCCCTAGGTTACAATGAGGACATTGCAAATCTTAGGCATGGGGGGGTATGAAAGTGCAAAACTTGTAAGAAAAGGTTTCAAACAAAAAAATTCACATATGCCAAAAACACCATAAAAATTAAAAATTTTCGAAAAAGAATAAGAGGAAAAGAGGAGAAGGAAATTTTGTGAAGGAGAAGGAGAAAAGAAACAAAATGAAAAAGGAGCGCAAAATTATGAGAAAAAAGTGATAGTCATTAGTAAGGAACTAAGGAATTAACCTAAGTTCTAGACCTCATTCAAGAAAATAACTGAAAAGTGCACAATGAGATTAGTAAGAATGCAAACCTTAGGCATTCTTGAATAGACTCTTAGTACCCATTAAGATCTGGACACTCCTCAAGAGGTTGAGGAAAATGAAAAGCTGAAGTATTAGGTCTAAGGCTTAGGAAGTATTTGGCCTCGTTAACTAATTTTTGGTTTACGGGACTCAGTAACCTAAGCACCCTAACCTCACACACAGCCTGGTTCAGTAAGCGTAAAAATCAAAATCACGCAGAAGGGTCGCAAAATTCTGAAAAGAACACCTAGAATAGGAGCGGCCGATCAACACAAGTTGATTTAGACGAGTTCCCAGCGCGGAGAGGCGGGAAATCCCCTCGAAGATGCGTAACAAAATATCATCTCCTCGGTGCTTGTCTCTTAGGATATTCACATATCCTACTGGGGGCATGTAAGCACTCTGCTGGTTCAGATTCCATGGATGGCATTATCTCGAAGTGTCAATTGCCAGGGTCTGGATTCGGCCACGGAACACCATGGATGGGATTATCTCGAAATCTCAATAGCCAGGGTTCCGGGGGTTGCCATGGGCGGTGCTATCTCGAAGCATCAATAGCCAGGAACCCTTGAGGATTGATGATGGGAGCAAGGAATCTGATACAGACCGTGTTGAAAAGCCAATCCTAGGCTAGAACTAAAAAGAAAAAGAGAGAGAAAACTCTCCAAACAGAAAAACTTTCTATCTCTCTCTTATAAAACGCACTGCGAACTGAGCCAGGGCTAAAATCGTTTCAAGCACGGGTGCTTTAACCACAAAGTCCAATAAACCTTAGGTTAGTTCTTGTGGGCCTTAAAAACCTTTGCTAAAGACTGAGGCTAAAGCTAGACAGATTTGGATCTTGATTGGTACTAGAGTACCTTTTAGGCCTATGGTCAGCATTCTAACCTAATCTAAGCTCAAATGAAAAAGCACTTATCTGAAGCTATTAAGAACTTCATGGTCTAGAACAAGGGTTGAAACCTTAAGTTTTTGCTAAGGGACTAGCAAAAGCTAGGCATGGGGGTATGATGAGAACCTCATCATGAGCCATAACTAGCTCATTTTGACCCAATACAAAGGATAAAAGCTCCTACATAACTCAAGGAAAGGCTTAACTCAGAGAATTCTGAGTTTAAGGAGAAAACAAGTCATAAGGGGTAAAAATGCAATTTTACCAGTATAATCTGCATACAGGGTAATTCAGGGTCCAAACATAGGTCAAACAAACCGAATAAGAAGGAAAGTGGGATGATCTGACAAGGGCTACAGCAATTCCAAGGAACTAAATGATAATCTGTAACCCTAAAACAAACCCACTTCAATTCACGAGGTTCGAGGCAAAGTAAAAATAGAATAAACCCTCTAAAATTCATAGAAAAATAATCTCTAGGGTTTAGAACCTTCAATTTGGCCTTCAGAACCCATTTTGACCTACATTGAGAACCATACCCAATTAATAACTTAATTTGGGTCTTTGCGTAAATTGACCAGTCAAACAAGGTTTAATCTAGAAATAAAATTCACCATCAGATTCCTTAGGTCCTAATTAGTCATGTATAAAAACTTGAGCCTAAGAAGAAACCTTCTTGACCAACTTTACACTTTGGTCCTCATATATTTACTTTTTGGCCCTCAACTTTTGAACCCTCGCATTTTGGCCCCTAACTCTCCTTCGTTCTTTGCATTCAGGTCCCTCCTGCAAAAACCTGACCAGCACCATGCTCCGGCGACCTTGCGCGGAGCATGGCACCGCGCAGGGTAAGGGGGAGGGTCTGGCAAGACAACCGGGGGTACCCTGCGTCGTCAGCCGTCGCAGGAACACCCCCCTGGTCGCTGCAACCCACCATACCGGCCGTGCGAACGCACAGACGGTATGGGTTTCCATCTCCGGCGTCCTCCGGCGAGGGAGACACGTCGTCTCCCTCCGCCTTCCTCTCTGATTCGGCCTCTATAAATACCCCCGTCGCTCCGCCGTTCTGAGGAGCCCGGATCTGACGGAGAAAACCCCCAACTTTCCTCTCTTCTCACTCCGGCAGATGCCCACCAGCTCTGGCGGTTCTTCCTCCTCCTCCTCTTCGCTCTGCCGCAATACCAGCAGCAGAGACTTCTTCCCCTGCTCTTCCCGCGTCGCGCAATACCGGCGCGCGCTGCCTCTGCCCCGTCGTCACCGCCGTCCTCCCCCACTGGGCACCTTCTTCTCCGGCGACAGCAGGTACAGCCGTCCGCCTCCTCGCCCCCTTCGTCACTGTAGTTAGGTTAGAACTACTTCCCTCTATTCTCTCTCTCTCTTTTCCCCCTGCTATTTTTATCTAATTACCCCTCGACGGCGCCTAATCACCCTTACCTTCTCCGCCTCCGGCCATCCTCCGGCGAGCCGCTCCCATCACTCCAGCAACCCACACGGCTCGCCGACCACCGCAGAACCTCCGCCTCCTCACCCTGATCAACCTCCGCCCTTCCACTTCCCCCAAATCACCCTCTGCAACTCCACCGAACAAACCCATCTCCCGACCCACAGTCCGACCTAGGGCAGCTCTTGGCCTCCGGCCCGCCGCCTGCACACCCCCCGACCACCTTCGCCGTGCCACGGCGAAGGTCCTCCGTGTTTCTGATTGGGCCGAGAGGCCGTTTCTCTGTGGGCAGGTACCTCCGCTCGTCGCCGCCATTGTTGAAGCGAAGCAGCTTCGACCTACTGTCCCAGGTGCGCCGCGCCCAGGTCACGCTCCCAGGCTGTGCGGGGGCATTTCGGCAAAGCGTTAGGCTGCAGTTGAGGCGAATCCCTCTTACGAAGGCCTCGCGTAAAGCTGCGATCACCAGCTGCTTCCTCCGCGCAGGCGCGAAATTGGGGTGGGACATTTAGTCCCACCTCGGAAGGCTCTGAAGGAGCGCAGCGGTATAAAGCGAAAAAGTGTTGGAGGCTTATTGCCTCAGCACACGGGGTGAGGTCCCCTTCACCCGCCCGGTTACCCGGTCTCGTCCGCGCTCACGCCCCGCGGACCTGGCCGGACCCGACTTAGACTGACCTGCACTCCTCGCCCACCACGCACGCCGGTGGGCCTGGACCCGGGCGCGACCCGTACCCGGTAACCCGGCAGCTCTGTGAGATCTTTCCTAAGAGCGGTTTCTGTGAGAGAGAGACGCGGGGGGAGGGTAGAGGTAGGTTTTGCCCCTCTCTGGTCAAGCTGTGTAAGTGTGCAGGCACAGGTGAAGAAGAACCGTGGAAGAAGACGAAGGCTGAAGGAAGGTGGATCACCGAGCGGCACTGTAGCAGCGGCGGTTTAAGTCGTCTGATTGGAAAATCAGACGACGTCCTGAAGGCAAAGACGGCAGAAGGAAGGCGAGGCAGAGGAGAACACAGAGAGGCCAAGGGAAGAACTGAAAGAAGAAGAGCACGAGAAGAAGATCTAAAGAAAGGAAAAGAAGAAAGAAAGAAAAAGAAGAAGAACAGGACCGCTCTGCAGAAGAAAAAGGAAGAGCAGAAACAGCTGAAAGAAGAAGAAGAACATCACCACTGTAGATAAAGAAGAAGAACAAAGGAAGAGAGCAGAAGATCTGAGAAGGAAGAAGAGGAGAAGCAAAGAGAAAAGAAGAAAAGCCAACAAATTCTCTCTCTCTCTTTCTTTATTTTTGTAAAAGAAACTTGTACCCCTAGAATACAACTTGCTCCCTAAGTTCGACCTCGGGAACTCTTTTATTTTCCGAGTAACAAATTGTATTAAACTGGTAATCACCTCTCTCTATACTATACTACGACGAAATAATAAAACTATAGAGGAAGGTCGCCACCAGGGATATAGGCATAACAACTCATATTATGAAACATATAACCTTGGTTGGCGTCAGCATCCCAATTTCACCTGGTCTGGTAATCCACAGAGGCCATGTCAAGTTCCACACTACCGGACCAGACAATACGAGAATGTGCAGAACACATATCCTAGGTAGCAGCCATTCCCATCTCAGCAGTAACAGACACGCTCTACCTATCAGCTGCTGCACCAAGCTGCCAACTACCCTCCAAAGCAGGCCGACCCTTTGGAGTCGTTGAAGGAGGAACTGCAGGCATCTATTCGGAAATCTACTCATGACAACCTCCAAATAATGAAGGCAATGGCTGACCAAATACAGAGCATACAGAACACGCAGAGCTAGATGATGCAAGAGCATAGATCACAGGGAGCTTTACCCTCCCAACCTATCCCGAACCCGAGATATGTGCAAAATTAGGGTGCCCTGCCAAGATTCCAAGCACTACAGGGGCAAACACACGTGGTTATGCAAGCACCTCCTGCACCTCCTAGTTATGGGCTCGGTCAGCCACCTCTATTGCCAAACCTTGTGTATCCAGACCAACCTGCTCCTCTGCCCTTGCATGGATAGCACACCGATGCAAAAGCTAGCGGAAAGACTACACAGGACCCGCTACCTAGGCAAGCGGGTAACAACTTTTCCTGCTCCATACCACGAGATGGCTCACAACCCTCTTCCTCTCATAAGCCATCTTCATTAGATAAAGGAAAGAAGCCTTTAGACCCTAAAATTCCCGTTCCTTTTCCTGCGGCCCTAAGACAAGATTCAGCATGGAAAAAGGACACACGAAATTTCGATGACTTGAAATCTATGTTCAAGGAAGTTCACATTCAGGTCCCTCTCCTCGAAGCAATAGATCACATCTCAGTTGTTGCTAGGTTCTTTAAGGACTACTGTACTCTGAAGCAGCAGCAGAGGATCAAACGACAAGCGGTATTATCTGAGGAAGCCAGTGTAGTTATTTTAGCTGACTTGCCGCTCAAGAAGAAGGACCCGAGCACACCATTGATTTTCTGCTTGTTGCAGGATTCCCCTTTTGATAGGGCCCTTCGTGACTTGGGGTCGTCCATCAACCTAACTCCCACTACAGTATTTGATTGATTTCGATTTGGGGAGTTAAAGCCCACCTCGGTTACCATACATTTGGCTGACCGATCTGTAAAAACACCGAGGGGGGTGGTTGAAAATGTGATCATAAAAGTCCAAGGATTCTGCTTTCTAGAAGACTTTTTTGTTCTTGATATGGAGGTTCCTCCTAATCTCCATGATGCACTGATTATTCTAGGTTGCCCATTTCTGGCAACTGCCTGCACAAACATCGACTGTGCATCAGGGTGCATGGAGATTGCCCTTGGAAATGAAAAGCTCAGACTGGACATTTTCAGGGCATCAAAGAACTTTGATTGTGAATTGATCAAGGAGGATAGTGATGATGAAGATTCAGCTTCCTGTGGGAACATTGGGCTCCTCTGCAGCAACCTAATGGCACATTCATCCTCACTATCAAGGGTCCTTGATCATGATCCACACGGGACTAAGACTATTGATATACACATTTCATCCCAAGGATCTAGTTGTCATGGGTGTTCATCTGCTCCTAACACCCCTGATCCTGACTATCCTGTCCTATCCAACACTGGTATCTTAAGATAGGATTACATGACCACTGCAGGAGGATTCTTCATAAATCAGGATCAACAAATTTCTGTTATTGTTTCCTCTCCTCCCCACCCTTCACTACTAGAGCTACAGCCCTTACCTGATTCACTCAAATACATGTTTCTGGGAGAAAGTGAGACATATCCAGTGATTATCAATGCTCACTTGACTCTAGATCAGGAACATCGATTGATCTCCATTTTGTGAGCACATAGGGCTACTATCGGGTGTGGCATTGCTGATCTCCACGGAATTCGCCCCTCATATTACACTCACCATATCTACACTGATGAAGGGGTGAGACCGTCGAGACAACCTCAGAGACGCCTAAATCCAAATATGTTGGAGGTTGTCAAGATCGAGATCGTTAAATGGCTGGACGCAGACATTATCTATCCGATTTCCGATAGCCAGTGGGTGAGTCCCATTAAGATAGTGCCCAAAAATGTGGGACTCATCGTAATCAGAAATGAATTGGGTGAATCCATCTTGACCCACACCACGACTTCTTGGAGGGTCTGCATTGACTACAGGAAGCTAAACTCGATTACCAAACAGGATCATTTTCCTTTGCCCTTTATTGATCGGATTCTAGAACGGCTAGTCAGGCATAGTTTCTTCTGCTTTCTGGATGGATACTCTGGGTACAATCAAGTTGCAATCAACCCGGAAGACCAAGACAAGATGACTTTTATGTGTCCCTTGGGAACATTTGCTTTCAAGCGGATGCCTTTCAGCCTCTACAATGCACCAGCTACTTTTCAGCGATGCATGATGGCCATCTTTTCAGACATGATCAGGGATTGTGTAGAAGTGTTCATGGACTACTCTGTGTTTGGAGACGATTTCTTGTCTTGTCTCGATAACCTCACAAAGATTCTGAGGAGATGTATAGAAGTTAACCTAGTACTTTCATGGGAAAAAATCCATTTTATAGTGAGGGATGGCATCATACTCGATCACAGGATCTCCTCTATTGGACTCGAAGTCGACCGAGCTAAGTCTGAAATCATTTCGCGATTACCTCTGCCTAGCTCTGTCAGGAAAATCAGATCATTCTTATGGCATGTCGGATTTTATCGAAGATTCATTCGAGATTTCTCGAAAATTGCTCATCCATTAATGAATCTTCTAGTAACTGACACACCTTTTGAATTCGACTCCTCATGTCTCAGCGCTTTCCAGACCTTGCAAAACACTGTCTCCAGTGCACCTATTCTCCAACCTCCCGACTGGTGGCTCAACTTTGAGATGATGTGTGACGCCTCCAACTTCACTGTCGGAGCTGTTCTTGGCCAGTGTCGGGAGCGCCATCCATTTGTAATATATTACAGTAGCAAAATGCTGAACGAGGCTCAGCGTAACTATACAATCACTGAGAAAGAATTGCTGGACATAGTATTCGGGTTGGAGAAATTTAGGTCATACTTACTCGGGTCCAAAGTTATCATCTACATTGACCATTCCACCCTTCGGCATTTGTTGGCAAAGGACGCCAAACCCTGCCTTATCAGATGGATCCTTCTATTGCAGGAGTTTGATATTGAAATCTGTGACAAAGTCGGAGCACATAATATTGTGGCACACCACTTGTCTTGGTTAGACCCAGACTACATTCCGTACTATCCACTGATATTAGACCGATTTCCATATGAGTCTCTACTATCTTTCAACTCTGTGGAGTTTCCTTGGTATGCTGATATAGCAAACAATCTTGTCGTAGGCAGGCTACCTGCATGATTATCCAAGGATCAAAAGCTCAAATTTATATCAGAGGCTAAGTTCTATTTTTGAGACGACCCATTACTCTTTCGCATTGGGGCTAATCAGATCATCCGTAGATGCATCCCTGATTCGGAAATCTCTAGTGTGCTATCCTTCTGCCATAGTGACGCTTGTGGGGGTCATTTCTCAGGCCGAAAAATTGCTGCAAAGATTTTGCAATCGGGATTTTTTTGGCCAACCATTTTCAGAGATACACACGAGTTTGCCAAGTGCTGTAAGCGAAGCCAGGTAGTCGGTTCTATGACCCGAAGAGATATGATGCCTCTCCAATCCATTCTGGTCATAGAAGTGTTTGATGTCTGGGGCATCGACTTTATGGGCCCCTTCCTAAACTTGCATGGCTTTGAGTACATACTCCTCGCAGTAGACTATCTCAAAGTGGGTAGAAGACATCCCAGCAAGACAAGCTGATCATAAGACTATTATATCCTTTGTCTGAGAATTTATTTTTGTGAGATTCGGAGTTCCCCGCACCCTGATAAGTGATAGGGGAAGCCACTTCATCCATGTCCATTTCAGATCATTATTGAAGAAATACGGGGTGCAGCACCACATTGCTACCCCATATCACCCACAGACCAATGGCCAGGCTGAAGTATCAAACCGTTAAATCAAGCTTATCCTTCAAAAGACGGTTAGACCTGATAGGAAGGATTTGTCTGATCGGTTGATCGATGCACTATGGGCATATCGGATCGCATACAAGGCCCCACTTAGAATGTCACCATATCACATGGTGTATGGAAAGGCCTGTCACCTTCCTGTGGAGCTAGAGCACCGTGCCTTTTGGGCGGTGCAGAAGTGTAATTTTAACCTCGAGGCCAGAGGTTATGAAAGGAAGCTCCAGCTCAGTGAGTTAGAGGAGATTAAGCGGGAAGCATATGAGAATGCAAAAATATACAAGGACAAGGCAAAAGCTTTCCATGATTGACACATCTGGAGGAAGGAGTTCGCACCTAACCAGTAGGTTTGGTTGTTTGACTCCCGACTCAAACTCTTTGTGGGAAAGCTCAAGTCCAAGTGGACTAGGCCATTTCTGGTGGTCCACCCGCATCTTAATGGGGCTATCCAAATTAAAGACCCAAAATCTAGGCACGTTTTTACGGTTAATGGCTAGCGCCTCAAACCATTCTTTGCCCAGGAACCTCCTCCTGCTGACGAAACGATACATCTTCTTGAGGATGTATGACTGATGAGTTGCCCAGCTGGAGGTGTTAAACTCATCATGTATACATATATACATAGCATATTTCATTTTCGCATAATGTTTTGCATATTGTTCTACATATTGTGTATGGCATTACAACAATGGCATGAGCTGAATGATAACTTAGAAGTAGTTTCAAGTGATTTCTATCCACATACACCCAGCCTTATTTCTTTTATTCATGCATGAGGACATGAAAACACTTAGGCATAGGGGGTAGTTCATAAAAAATTGAAAATTTTCTACCAACAATTGGGGGGATAAGAACATTTTATCAAGAGGTTTTATTAAGTATTTATTCTTTAGTAAATTCCTAGACTTAGAATCCAGTATAATTTCATACTTGTATGTAGATTTTGCAATGGATCCTCTGTGAAAATCGATAGACATTTCTAGTTTGTCGAAAAGAAGCACTGCTTCTTCTCCTGAACCCTTGGACAACAATCAGGGAGTCAAGTGAACTATCTTCTAGTAGATCCACCAAAACATATGTGAGGTGAGAGTAGAGAGTACTGGTGCTCTAAGGCTACTATAAAGAATCTTTAGTAATTGAATAATGACACTTGGTGTTGGGCACTACTTTCGCTCTCAGTTCTTGTGTACTAAATTTGTGAGAAATTCCATACGAGAGCCACCAAATAAGGCAAAAATACAGAGAGCGGGTTCAAATAAAACTATGACTGAGGTGGATGGTCACGATCGTCCTCTATGGAATCCTCGACTAAAGGAGGGTACAAATGTCAAGGTTAGAAATACGTCGTCCTATCCATCCCCTACCCAGTGCTGAGAAGAGGCACTTCCACCAAATAAGCCACCCAAAATCCTGTTGGTCATCCCAAAATTCCCCAAGAATGCCCCATGTATAAAAGTACGTATGTCGTGTTATGTTGTGATGATAAATATAGCAGTATGTTGTGCTGTGGCATTTGCCAATAGATTTGCATACAAAAGAGTTGTTTGCTCAAAAAAAAAAAGAAGAGAGAAGAAGAAAAAAAAAAGAGAAAAAACAAAAGAAAAAAAAGGGTTGTTATGTAAAACAATTGCGTAATGTGAGTCAAGTTAAATGTTTTGAAATGTTTTGAGGCAAAAACACCTACCACCCTTAAGAACCACCAAATACAGCCTTAACCTACTTTTTCTATATTTCTGACTGCCTGAATACAGGCTGAGAAGTCAGACTTAGTCGTAGGGTTATCAGAACCTAATTAAAGTGTCATGTCGTGTGAGACCACCAAATACATTTGCAAATCTTGTGAGATGTGAGCTCAAGAAGAAAAAGAAAAAAAGAGAGAAAAGTACAAAAGAATAAAGAGAGCACAATTTTTCCAGCCTCTCTCTAAGTTGATTTATTCAATAATATGGAAATCTAAATTCTGAAATACTAGTCTCTAAGAAGCACCAGAAGGGAGTGAGCCACCAAATACAATCCAGTTAACTCAGACATCTCCTACCCAAACCAAACACCAGGGCCGAAATAAGAAAATATTTTATAACCCCGAGAGATGAGGTTCGCCAGTCTCGATAGAATTTTACTAGGGGTCAAGTACAAGCTTTAAATGTATATCGAGTCTTCGCTTGGATCCATTGCAGAAGCTACTACATTATATATTCATAGTTACCTAGATTCTGAATTTTTGGATGCAGCAAAAAGAAATAAATCCTTAGTTTACCTTTTGGTAAAATGTATTCAGTCTTGCACTTGCTAGGGACTAGCAAGATTTAGGCATGGGGGTATGATTGTGAAGCAATCATGGGCCCAAACTTGCCTGAATTAAGATAGAACTTAGCTTAACATGAACATTCCACATGCATACGCATCATATTCTGCATTGTAGTTGATAGATGTGTTTTATGTATTAAACTATGTTATTTGAGAGGTATTAATGATGCCAGGTAATCCAGGGTTGCAGATGACTGATCCAACCTTATGGATTTGTTCGGAATAACGACGAGAGTCCAACGCATCCAAGATCACATCAATCAGACTTCCGTAGCACCCCAGGGAATCCACAGAAAAATAAGAACCAAGAGGTGAAGAGAAGAAGATCTGAACCTCAGATGACAAATCCAACCATACGGATGGATCCGGATCGACATTTGCAGTCCAATGGTGCAGAAATCAACTTAATCGGAGTCCTACGTCATCAGATATAAAGATAAGAAGGACTGACGGCCATGTTGGCGCCATGTGGCACATCGCAGCCTCCCCTCGCCACACCCCCAACCCCTGAAGGTGCCTCACCTCGTAGCATGGGCCGTTGGATGTTCATCCAACGGCCACCAATGCGCCACATCGCCACCTAGAATAGATTAATATAAATATAATTAAGTATATATGACAAAGGCCCTACGCTGCGCAAAAATTGGTGTGGGTTGCAGGCACGTGCAAGTGCGTATGCGCGATTGGATGGTGTAGAGCGTGCCACATGGCGCGATCAGAGCACACTGCTGGCGGGATGCATGATTGCACGGGTTGTGCGAAATCAGGAAGGCATGTGAATCGCGCTAAGGATTGTAAAGGCGCGGTGCTGCTGCTGTCTAAGTCGTTCGATCGTGTTAAGGGGGGATTTCAATCAGAGGGTGAATGTTGCGCCACATGGCAGCACCAGAGAACATCCGAGCGTGGTGAAGAATTTTGAAGGCTTTTTGTTGCACAAAATGCGGCTGCAATGCCTTATTTGCCCCTCCAAGAAATTATAAAAGAGGCCTAAGGGTCCTTTTTCAAAGGCATTCAAGTAGTATTCAAGTAGAGAACTCTCTCTCATTCTCTTCTTCTTCTTCCTTCTTCTACCTCTCTCTTCTTCTTCTTCTTCTCGTCTTCTCTGCCTCCATCTAAAAAATCTGTTGGGCCACCCTGTCGGATTGTCGTTGCTCTCCTCAACCTCCTCAAAAGGACACCATGAACCACCCGTGGTGCCTTTGTTCTGTTACAGAAGTAGTTTATGTTCATGTTATAATTTATTTGAATTCCATGTATGCAATTCATGATGTGATATATATATTGTGGTTCATTATCTCTACTATTTAGTAATTAGATTTAGAACAAGTGCATAAAATTGAAAGCATTTTTCTACCTCTTTGTGTTCTACCGGGACTCCCAGTTCCGTTAATTTTATTTGTCGAGACGTATTCCACGCTATACTACGACGTATTCATCTTTTACTGCGATCTACACCCCGAACACCTAAGAGTCAATTTAGGGTGATCTTTCGATCTTGACTCAAATTTCATCCTCAATCCTTTAGGACAGGTCAGGTGAAGTTGACCTAATTTGTGGGCCAATTTATCTCCAAATTAGGTCACAAACTGAATCAACTTCTAATCAACTGAAATTCAAGGAACAAATTAGGACTAAAATTAGTAGACTTAAGGTCTCAATTCATACATTCCAGCCTACTTGGAACCGTAGTGACAAGGAAGGTTGGGTGGGGGATGTTGGTGCAAGTGCATCACGATCGTCAATTTTGATGATGACAAAACCATAAATAATAATCCATAAAAACTTATCATTGTTGGTGCAAGGGCACCACGATCGTCAATTTTGATGATAACGAAACACTTGTGTTTTAATATTTGTATTTAAGCCTTAGATTTCAGGAAAATGCAAATGGATACAAGTATGAAGGACCTTAGAGCTCGCATTCATGGTGGATTGGAGGAGCTCGTTGGAGGAGAAGGAGCTTCAAAAGGAGTGAATGTTTGGAGAAGGAAGGAGATGAAGAATAGGATAGATTTCCTTGTTCATTGTACTTTGTATTTGTTTCTTTTTGTTGCTCTTTATATTCTTAGATGCATGTTAATGAGCCTCAAAGTACTAACACTGTAGTCCTAGGAATACTTGCATAACCCTAGGAAACTTAAGTTTTCTATAGAGGACTTAGAAAACCAGTTTACACTTCAAACAGCCTTTTTGAATGTCTAATCTGAATATCAGACGTCAGATAATGGACTTTATGATGTCTGAATGTTGAATCAGACATCCAAACTTTTAGGGCTGGTCTTAAAATCTTTTGTCTGTTGATTTCAGATGACCAATCCTTAGTCTAGACCTTTGTTGATGACTTGGCCACATGTCCAATTAGTGGAACATTGGCTTTCATAATATGATCGTTGAGAAATGACCTTTAGGCTTCTATCAGATGTCTATAAAGGACATTAGACATTTGATAAAGTGTCTGTTAGCCTCGATTAAGCCAAAATCACCTTAGTCAATGTTTCTAGCTATTTGTGCTCTTGGGAATCCATCCCCACAGATAATTAGGTTTCCGAACGTTTAGACCTTGTGCTAGACGTCCGATAAGTTGTCTGATCGACTTACACTAAAACCCTGTTTATGTCTGATGAAAGTTAGTAAGGAAACCCGTCAAGTATTAGACGTCTGATTTAGTTTCCAGACGTCTGATACTTTGACTAGATGTTTAATGACCTTGTCAGAAACATTAATGATTCTAATTATGGCCTATTTTGCCTTGGTTTTGCTCCTAATGGTTATGGAAGCCTTCTAAGGCCTTCCAAAGCCTAGGCCACTATAAATAGAGGGGTAGCCCTCCCTTGTTTAGACACACCAAGTACTAGCCTTGCCACACCATTTTGTGTCTAACACACCTTAGAAGAGTTGTTGCTCTCCATGCCTTAGTTCTACGTCAAGAGAGCATCATCCAGCTGAGCACTCGCTCTCCATCTGTGATTACGAGAGTGACGAAGTGATCCCACATAGTTCACGCATCTGCAACAAGCCGACACACTTCCATCTAAGGGAAGTTTTTCTTTTCCTATAGAAGCTAGTATTATTCTTTTTACTTTGTGGCTCTATAGCATATTTGTATTTATTTTTATTCAAGTATTCACTTTGCGAATTCCCGTCTCCTTCGCGAGACAAAATACTCCTCATGAAGAGGAGGGGTTTGAGGAACGCTACTCTTATACTTGTAGCGTGGTTGTAAGAGGTTAAGTCACCCTCGTTGAAGTGACTTGGTTAGTGGATTTGATCGAATAAGTCAATCGGAAAATCCTAAGTCGAGAGGCTTAGGTGGTGGCTTTTACTTGGGTTTGGGTTTCCACCTAAAAGTACCTGTGTACTTGTGGTTGATTGCTTATTATGAGATTGCTAAATTTTAATTCTGCACTTTATCTATATTCCGCAAATCTTACCCCTTCCCATAGGAATCAATAGGGGAAATCCTGTAACCTGTGGGGACGCTCTACCGTGTAGAGGTCTTTGTGGGGCTCTCCCTTCCTGGCTGCCCAAGTACTTCTCAGGTGTGTGGATTTTTGATTCAGAGGTATCAACTGCCTCGAAACTGCCTTAGTCATCCAAAAATCTTTGGGTGCCTTGATTGGGTCCAATTCATATCCATTCCCTCATCTATTATTTAGAGACATACATAGGAAAGGGGTCTAGGTTGTTGACCTAGAGGCCTCATTAGAGTTGATCTTCTATGGGATTTCTATCTGATCAAATCAATTCAATCTGAACCTAAATTTGATTCTACATCTTGATCTACCACCTGATTTGAAAATGCAACTTGACAAGTTAGGAAGAATATTTAGGAAACCTGAATCCCAAATGAGCATGAAAGAAAAGATGATCGAGGCTGCTCGTAGACATCATGATGAATGTTATAAAACCTTTGATCCATCTAGGTACATTCAGGTTAATGTTTCAAAAACAACCCACATTATGAACTGTGTTGAAATGATATTGACACAAATGACACATGGTTCAACGCAGGATGATCTCTTAGTACAATATATTGAATTGAGGAAATTACATCGTGATGGGAACACATCATGAGCCACAACTAGCTCAATTTGATCTGATTAAGTCAATAAAAGCTCCTACATATCCATCAGAATGTCTTAAGGGCACAAAACATTGATTTGATAAGAAGACTAGAATACAGGGTTATTTCTGTAAATTTACCATTCTATCACAAAAATAGAATAACCACAGGTTCTCTCATGGATTGAACAAATGTCAAATGGTCTTAAGAGTCTAATAAGTTGGTTAGAATATACATAAAAGGGTTTTCATGCGTTATAGGAATTAATGGACATCTGAAACCCTAAAAATAGACCCGCTTAATCCATTGAGGTTTTGGTAAGGAAAAAATTCACCTAAACCTTCTAAAAATCATATAAAAATATTCTCTAGGGTTTTGTACTTTCAATTTGACCATTGGAACCCATCTTAACCTAAAACAGATTATTAGGCAGACATTTGCCCTAATTTGGGTAATTTTACAAATTACCTAGTCAAACTAGGTCATAACAAAAATCCAACTTTACCATTGGATTCCTTAGGTCCAAATTAGGTTTGTATCAAAATTTGAGCCCAATTTGATATTGTTTCAACCTAGTTTGCATTTTGGCCCAAGTCTGATTTTCTTTATTTCACGTGGCCCCTTAGCTTTTGAATTTCCTACAAAAAGGTCCCTATCTTTATCATCATTTCTTCATAAAGGTCCCTACCACCATGAATCCTAATCCTACAACTCCGGCGAACTTATTTTGGCATGTTCTCCTTGATTCCTTAACGAATCCCTCTCAGATTTGAAAAGGAAGTTCGTCAAGGAATTCCCTTCCTTTTGAGCTAGATCCTAAGTCCTAAAACCTTCCCAATCTCTCATGTGAACGCATCAAAGATTCGGGTATATTTCAACTTCTATATCCGATGAACTTTCCAAGCTTGGGAAGCTTGCTTCCAAAGCTCAAACATCCTCTAGAGACCTATAAAAGACCCCCTAGATTAGACTGAAGATCCTAAGCTTGATTTTGGCCTGGAACACCCTCAATTCCTCCCTCCTAATTCGGTTGAAAAGCTCCTCAAGCCCCGACGACCTCCTCCATCTTCATCCTTCGTCTGACTGCAATACTAGCAACAGATCCTCCTTCCTTGCCTTCCTCCGCGTCACGCCATACCAGCGGGCGCCTCTATCTCCTTCATCCTCACCGTCCTTCCCTCACCGGAGCACCTTCGTCCCCGGCGCCTACCACACCATAACCGGCGCTGCCTCTACCTTACTTCGTCTGCTATCTAGCCCTATCAATGCCTCATCTTCCACTTATCATTCCCATACATTCACAACTTCATTTCGACCGTCGACCCGCCCTAATGCCCTCCGTCTTCCACCTCTCCAACGTACCTCCGACAAGTTCGCACAGCCACTACGCTCCACCAAATTGGTTGCCATTCACCCTACACCTCTGCTATGTCCCAAAGTGCAAAAGCCCTTTGGTTATTGAGGCTATTGGCCTCTCCTCAATGCCACCGAACACCCCACCTTTGCATGGCCTTCTCTATCACTATCCTACCACAAACACACTCCACACCCTACGCGAAGCTCCAGAACCTATTTAACATGACCGAGAGGCCCTATTTTGGATTTCAAGTGTTCGCTCCTCCGTCTCCATGGACGTAGCTTCGAGTGAAGGTTGAAGCCTTCTCCAGCTATTGCAAGTCCCAGGTGAAGCCTCTAGGTGACACGGAACATCTCCAGGTAGGTCTCCAGGTCCTCAATGGAGGATCTCTACAGCTGCAGCTCCCTCAATTGGATGCATCATCAACTGCAGCTACAAGCAGAAGATAAGGGTGGGATTAGTCCCACATCGGGGGCTGAAAGATGTGTGACACCGCATAAGAGGATTTTGTAATATGGGCTTATCGCCTCAACTGAACATAGGGGGTGAGGTCCCCACTCACCCGTCACCTGCGCCTCGCCCATGACCTGTCCCCCGCGGGCTTGGCGCGGACTTGACTCGCCTAAGCCCTATTCACTCCTTGGCTGCAATATCACGCCCGTAGCCCTAGTTCAGTTATGCTTAGATCCAAATCTGATTACCCGAGGCTCTGGGAGAGTGGATCCCAGAGAGAGAAAGAGAGAGAGCACGCGGGGGAAGGGGGGGTTTTGCTCTGAGGTTCAACGGCTGACACTTAGCCATTTGAAGAACGAACCCTTCCCCTTATTCGAGAAGAGAAGGAAAAAGAAGAGCAGCCACCGAGAAGAGAAGGAAGAAGGAGAGGAAGCTAGACAAAAGAAAGAGGAGAAGAAGGCACAGGAGAAGAAGAGAAGAGGAGCTGAAGCAATAGAAGAAGAAGGGTAGTAGAAGTGCACTGTACACTTATCCTACATGGATTTAGATTGCTTAGTACTATTGAAATATTTGATATTATTGTGAGGGGTAATTGGTGATTCAAACCACCATTTTACCCCATTCTTTTTACACTATTTGACATTCACTTTCATTTATATATTATTGCTACTTGGAATTCTATTATAAATTGTTCATATATTTGTTTGAATTGCAATCTTGAGAATCATTTTGCTAATTGCTCTCTGTGTTTGACCTCAGACTCCCATTCGAGTATAATTTCTACTTGTTTTTCGCGTTGATTCAATCTATACTGCAACACATCGATTTTAAAATCCGATTCAGAGTGACTAACACATAGTAATGAGTATCTACAATGTTGGTCAAATCCCCTACTTTTGGAAAAACACCAAGGTATCATGGAGGAATGTGGAAAATTAGTAAATATGGTGCATGAAGCTATCAATCAAAAATACCTATATATCTCCTCAGAAATTGATGAGACATCTTGGAGCAACATTTAGGATTAACATGATTTCCCAAATCCTGGATTTGAAAATAGAGGTTGTTGTGGATCCCCAACCCAAATGGAACCAGATTCAAACTTTGTGCAGATTGACATACCTGATGTTGATGTTGGTTGGGTGGATCCAATTGCAGGTGTTCCCGATTCCGAACCAGCCTTAGAGAGCCATGAAGCTGGTCCATCATTCCTTGATTTCCCAAACACCATAGTAAGCTTGAATCAGAACCTCTCAATGATGTAATTCCCAAACCTTATCCTGTTAAGGTAATCCCCAATAGTGATTTTGACATCCCAATAAAACCTGATGCATATTCTAGTGACCTAATTCCTAACCTTAACCTAGAATCTAGATCTGAACCTATGTGGGATGATCAACAGGCCCAATGTGATGAAAAGCAGATTTTGGATCTAGACTTTGATTTTGAGCCCATATTTGATGAGTACACCTCTCCAAAACTCCTCAAAGATACAAATTGATTTTTCAGAAGTCAACCGATTTATGATACAGAAACAGAGGAGTTGGAAGAGTTATATTTTGATTGGGTCTATCCTAGGAGTTAAGAACCTGAGCCTATGCTGGATAAGGATACCTCTTTGATCTCAGAATTTGAGATTAGGTTAGATCCAAGTCAAGTTGTTCATTCTGCACATCATGATTTATCCTGTGGTGGAATTCCCGATCTGGAATCAGGTTCAGAAATTGATTTTCGTAAATTCTCTGATGATTTCGAATCTTACTCTGATTTTAGAGAACCTTTGTTTCCTTACAATTATGAGCCAATTTAAAACCTCAGCATCCATGATTCGTTCGTTGATTCTGATGTTGAAACCAATGATTTGGACCTCAAAGAAACCACATCTTCCGATCCACATACATGCCTTCCAAAATTCGAATCCAACCCCAACCCATCACCGAAATCAATTTCTACTCCAATTCACCTCTCTCTGATCCGATTGCATATGATTCTCCTCTATCTTTTGATCAGGTTTTAGACATTAATCAGACTGATAATCATAACTTATCCTTCTCTAATCTCACCTGTAGGGTTCCTACATCTTCCATAGATCCATTTTCTTTTGACGATCCCTACTCTGATCAGGTTGAACCGATTCAGCCAAACCTCGGATTCACATTTCTACATCTCTTTGAGCCTAAAAATATATGATGGGCTCCACGCTTATTGATTCACATCCATCAACCCACCAGACTGATTGGGTTTGGTCTACATCATCAGGCTGTTGCCCTGAACAGGTGAAGGTGCTTGGTTTACAAAATTCCTCTGGTTTGATCACCCCTTCTCCTTGACCACCTTCTGCTCGGCTAAAGGCATTGAATTTAGTACTTAACGAGAGGTAACCCATCATTCAAAAAAACCTGAGACCCTTCTAATCACCTTTTAAGCTACACTCCTACTGTACTTTTGAGTTTAACTTTAGAATAACCAACACCACCTTTGGTACTTTAATCAAAGCTTGAATCATTTGCAACAGTCATGTCAACTCATTCACCCACCCTTTGATCCTATTCTAGCCCTTGAACCAAGTTGATTTTGTACCCTCTTGGTTTACAATGAGGACATTGCAAAACTTAGGCATGGGGGGTGTTAAAGTGCAAACATATGGAAATTCAATTCTTTGAGGGGTTCTCACAAAAAATATATATATTCAAAAATGATAAAAAAAATTAAAAAAAAAAAATTGAAAAAGAAAAAAATTAGAGAAAGGGGAGGAAATTTTGAGAGATGATTGAAAATATTTCTTGAGGATGAAAGGAGGAGGTTCAAATGTCAAAAAGGAGCAAAAATAAAAAATAGAAATGATAGTTATAGAAACTGATTGTGGAATTTTCTTAAGTTCAAGACCTAATCAACATAAAATTAAGTCTCAAAATGATGAAAATAAGGAGATTGGTATGAGTGCTGATCTTAGGCATCTTGGGCTTGTTTTAGGGCATAAATATTTATGTATTCATTAAGATCTGGATTAGTCCTCAAGAGGTTGAGGAAAGTGCGAAGCTGATGTAGTAGTTCTAAGGCTTAGGGATTATTCGGCCCCATTGCCTACCCTTTGGTTTGTAGGACTTGGTAACCTAAGCACCTAATAAAATCACACACTAAGTCTGATTTAGTGCGCTTAATAAAGAAAATCATGCCAAAAGTGATCTATTTTGAAAAATCATCTCAAAGATCTAGCTTAGGAGCATCTCAACAACACAAGTTAATTGGACGAGTTTCCAACATGGAGAGGTGTGAAATTCCCCTTGAAGATGCGTAATAACATATCATCTCCTCGATGCTTTTCTCCTAGAATATCTAAATGTCCTACCAGGGATGTGTAAGCACCTTATGCTGGTTCAGGTGCCATGGGTGGGATTATCCAGAAATGTCGATCACCAAGGCTTGAATTTAGCTACAGAATGCCATGGGCGACACTATCCTGAAGTGTAAAAAACCAGGGTTCTGGGGGTTGCCATAGGCGGTGCCATCCCGAAGCATCGAAAGCCAGAGACCCTTCAAGGATTGATGGTGGGGACAAGGAATCCGACATAGATCATGTTTAGGGCCAATTCGAGGTTGCATTTAGGGAAAAATAAGAAGAAAAAGAGAAAACTCTCCAAATGAAAATTCTTTCCCTATCTCTCTCTAATAAAAATGCACTGGCAAACTGAACCTGGACATGTTATATCTATATACGGGAGCTTTAACTACTGGGGTCAACGAACATCTGGGTTATTTTTACGGGCCTTAGAAACCTTCGCTACAGACTCAAATTGAAGCGGGTCAGGTCCGGATCTTGATTAATAATTGAATACCTCAGGGCCTATTATTGTTATTTTGACCTAATTTCTAGAGAGTGAAACAAATCTGACATCTAAACATCAATGCATGGTCTAGAAATCTAGTTTTTTCAATAAGATTTTGCTAAGGGACTAGCAAAAGTTAGGCATAAGGGTATGATGGTAACACCATCAAGAGCCATAACTAGATTTAATTAGTCAAAATCAAGTGATAAATGCTCTTACATAGTCTCCTGAGAGCCACAATTCCATACAAAGCCAGTTTGAGAAGAAAACATTAAATCAAGGTTAATTCTGCAGTTTTAACATCTTATCATAAAATCAGAGTAACCACGAGGTTTGCCAAGGGTTAATCTATGGTCTAATGAGCATTAAAGTCAAATGAGTGGGTCCACACAAACGAAAATGGGCTCTCACACGTTTCAAGAACCAATTCAGCACCCAAAACTCTAATTTCATACTCGCTTAAATTACAGAGGTTCTGTTTAGAATAAAATTCATCTAAATTTCCTAAAA
This sequence comes from Thalassia testudinum, assembly GCA_037157565.1. NCBI lineage: Eukaryota > Viridiplantae > Streptophyta > Magnoliopsida > Alismatales > Hydrocharitaceae > Thalassia > Thalassia testudinum. Next base: position 88,819,121 of record JAZHRO010000055.1, on the reverse strand, counting down.
TTCAAAGAAAAATATTCCTTTAGGCTTAGTATCCTTTATTTGACCATCTAAACCTATTTTGACCCTGAATAGAGTCTCAGACGATTTCTACCCAAATTTAGGTTTCTACATAGATTTCTCAGCCAAATTTGGTAAAATCTAGAATCCAACTTCACCACTAGATTCCTTGGGTGAAAATTAGCTTTGAACCAAAATTTAGGCCCAATCAGAGCTCATCTTGACCTAGTTTGCCATCTAGTCCCTTAAAACTCAATTCTTCACACCTAAGTCCCTAGCTTTTGAAATTCCTTGAATTTGGCCTCCTAACTTTGTTGTATTATTCATGAAAAGCCCCCTGCTGCCATTAGCAATGTGAACCCAAAGCACCGATCTTCAATTAGGGATTCCTCCTTGATTTCTCGACCAATCCCTTCCAAAATTGGAAGGGATGATCTTGAAGAAGTTCCCAATCACCAAAATCACATCTTGGACCCTGATTTGATCCACAGAGCTCATGAGAACTCCTCAAGATTAGGGATCTTCTTCCTTAAAAATTTGAGCTCTTTGGGTTTGTTTCATGATCTAGAGCTTGCCCAGGAGCTCTATGTAAGCTCCAGCATCTCCCATCATCCAAAACTAGTCGGATTTGGCCCTAAAATCTTCTTCCTTTCTTACTCTAGCCAACTTCGACTGCAAATCCGATGAGCACTCTAAACCTCCTTCCTTCAATCGCTAGATAGACAAATCAAGTGGTCCACCACCTTCCTCACCTTCCTCCCCTCCTTGCCAGCCACAGCAAGAGTTCCTTCCCCCATTGTCGCCGCCATCTTCCCTCAATGGAGATTTCTCCTTCGGTGCTGGCCAATCACATCCAGTGCCACTCCTCATCCCCTTTGTCCATTAGTTAGGTCAATTCCTTCCTCTCCCTCTCTAGATTAGGTACAACTCATCCCTCTTGTTTCGACCACCGACACACCCTCAATGCTCTCCATTTTCCTTCGCCCCGGTGATGCTCTGGCAAAGCCTCCCACACTCCACAATCCACTAAACTCCACACTACCGATCACAAAACCTTCGCCTCACCTCCATGACCAAAACCCCTCAAGAAATTGAGGGGATTGCTCACTCAAAATCTCAGCTGAACTCACCCTCCATCGCACCTCTTCCTCGACTTCGCCAAACCACCACTCACACCTACACGCCCAAAAATCACCACCATCACATTCACCATTCTCCAGCGAAGCTATTGAGCTCTTTAAATGGGGCTTTTGAGCCCATATTCATGTTTGCAATTCTCTCCGTTGCTCACCATCGCCGCCATCATCTCCGGCTCGGTCCGCCATACTTCGAGCAACTCTGACCTATTTACGACTCCCAGGTGCTGCAGTTCCTAGCCAAGAAGAGTCCCAGGCTCTCAATTGACACATTAGGCTATGTTCGCTGCCTCAATTCGACGAAGCTTGCATCTGCATTGCATGAAGAAGAAGGAGGCACTTTAGTGCCACATCGTTAGATAAGGAGTGGTTGTACCGACTTAAATTGATTTCGTGATAGTAGCTGTTTGCCCAGTAACATGGGGGTTGGGTACCCCATGCATGCATCTCCTTGCACTCTCACTCTTCACCTGTGCACACATGCATGTGAGCCTGGACCCAATCCCCGGATCTGATTACCCGATACCTGATGCAATTAAACCTTGTCTCTGAGAGAACAAGAGGAGAGATCTATGAGGAGGAGGGGGAAGGGTTTTGCTCTGCAACCCGTAGACTTGGGCGCGTGCTGAAGAAGCTTATATTTAGCCTCTGAGTGCCTTTGTGTCTGTTGTGGAGAGAAAAGAAATGGTCTTGAGAAGGATTGAAGGAGAAAAGAAGGCTCTTGTGAAAGCCTTGTGCTCTGTTGGTGTTGTGCCTCTTCTATTAAGGCATTGGATGCCTTGTTTTGTCATTTAAGGCTTGAGGTTGATTCTGCTAGTACTGTTGGAACATTTAAGTACCTAAGTTAAGTTGATTGAGGTACTATTGGATTATTTGAGTAATTTGAATGTGAGGTATATGAATTTGGATTATTTGAGTTGATTCTGAGTTTTATAAATTTAAGTGTTTGTCGTGAGAATTAGGAGTGTACTACGACGAACGCATATTAAATCTCCTTAATTCGCTTGCAACACTAATGCATGTTATGATGCATTGCAAAATGATGCACAAGAGTACCTTTTCCCTAGACAAAACAAGTACTCCATGTTCTCATTTCTTATACAGCTCCTCCACTTAAAAGTGTACGGAAAATTGACTAAAATGACCTTGAATGAAATTCTATCATTGCTAAGAGATGCAGTGCCTGGTTTAGAAGTATTACCTAAGGATTCTTACGAAGCTTGTATGTATTTGAAGGAGATGGGAATGGGTCAGCAAAAGATTGATGCTTGCAAGTATGAATGCATGTTGTTTTGGAAAGAGAATGATAAAGCGGTTGTATGCTCAAAATGAGTAACATTGTGGAGACATCTAAATGGTGTTCAGATATGTTTAGATCATATTCAGGTAATGTGCATTATAATATATCAATTTTATTTCAAATGTTTAATGTACAAATTTTCTTTGTAATTTAATATTTCTTTTTCCTTGTAGAGTAAGGTCAATGTAAATGCACTTGATTTAGATCGTGATAAGGTTAATCAGGTCATGTTAGGAGTTAAAAGGAAAATGAGAAATCATAGATATAAGGTAAGAAAGGCTTAACATTTAAAAGGGAATGATGCCAAGCCTCCTAAGTGGACTGATGGAGAATGGGAGAAGGCAACTACAGATTGGAATGATCCTGTGTATTTGGTAATATCATCTAGTAAAAAAAATCACAAATAAATATTTTCCTTTTTCATATTTGACATATATATAATGATTTCTTTTTTTTATTTTTAGGAAAAATGTGCGAAGAATATAGAGACTCGGAGAAATGTTGTGAAAAATCTCCATAGTAGTGGGTTGATATCTTTCCAAGTGTGGAGAGTTGAGTAGTAAGTTTGTATTCCTATATTTTATATTGGCCATATAAATGATTAAAATAACGGTATAGAAAATAATGTTTATATTTTTGTCCAGGGTATACAACACTTAGATGGTGCAAAGTGTGGAAGGATAATTTATTTTCGCGAGACACACTTTTGACCTACTCCAATGAGTTCGACTGATCCAGACTCGATTATAGGGTTGGTTGGTAAATGGTCTAGTGAAACAGCTAAGACAAATTATGTAAGTATTATTAATTTATAGAATAAATGTAATTATATGTTTGTGTATATCATAATTATTATATTTTCGATGTTTGCAGTGTAAGATGGTATGGGGATGTGATGAGGCCATTCAAAATGGTCAACTTGTAGATGAGGATGATATTTGTGATTCCATATTAAAAACTAAACATTGAGTAGATTACATAATTAGGCTTTGATATGGGTTGTGGCCTATTCACACTCCTCAAGGAAGTAAAACAAGGCATCAGCTGGAGGATAAACATCATGAAAGGAAATTGCAATTGGAGAGGATTGAGGAGGAATGTAGAAGGGATGCAGAGGATAGTAAAAGGCAAGTAGAAGAATATAAAGGAAAGCAGATGCATATAAAAGGGAAACAAAGGAGTACAGAAGGTTTATGGAGGAAAGGATGAAGAAGTTTAAGTCAATCATTCATTACTCTGATTCACTTTATGTGAATTCATGTAATTACTAATTATAATCATCGTCTAAATGTTATTTATAAATTACATTATTAATTTGATAATTATTTTGAGAACAGCGTTATTTACAACATAATCTCAGCAGCATCAAAAGAACAAGTTTGTAGGTTTAGACGACGAAATAGAAGAGTCATGATTGTAATTATTTTAGTTAGGTTAGTATAGTGTTAGATTAAGAAAATTTTTGATATTAAACAAATATTTTTATGCTGGCCTTACATAGTGTTCCTTTTTGGATTATTAATTTTTTTGTTTAGCAAGCTTTTTTATGTAAAAAGATGATTTCAATATCTTTTTTTAATTGTGTGATATAAATATTAGATGTGATTTTAGTGAGAAATGTATTTTTTTAAATAAGTGTTGTGATTATAGTTGCAAACGTATTTATTAAATATGAATGGTATTAATGGAAAATAAAGGACATTTTATATGTTTTAAGATGATGCTTAAGTTTCTTTTAAAGCAAGTCAAAGTAACATTTAAATATTATAGTAAAATATATTAGTAGCTATTTAAACGTCATTTAAGACAATATAAATTAACATTTAAACAACATAGTAATTGCATAAGGGGATATTTAAACGCTGTTGAAATAAAATATAAGATGATATTTAAGTGTCTTTAAAAGTAATCTAAAGTAACATTTAAATTTTGTATGATATATAAATAAATGTTTAAATGTCATTAAAAAGAGTATAATATGACATGTAAGTGTCTTTGAAAACTATCTAAAGTAACATTCAAGCATCACAATAAGTAATGTAAGAGAACATTCAAACGTCAGCAAAAGTTGTATAACATGAATTCAAGTGTTGATGAAAGTTATTTAAAGTGACACTTAAATGTCATAATAGAATGAATAAGTTAACATTTAAACATCACTAAAAGGAATATATGATGCGTTAAAATGTCTTTAAAGGCTACCTAAGGTAACATCTAAACATCATTATATAATACATAAGAGGACGTTTAAACGTTATTAAAAGTTACATTAGATGATGTTTAACTGCTGGTGAAAATTACCTAAAATGACTCTTAAATGTCATAATATGATAATTAAGGTCACGTTTTAACGTCATTAAAAGGGATATAACATGACATTTAAAATGTCAATATAGAATACCTAAGATGACATTTAAACGTTGTTAAAAGTCATATAAGATGACGTTTAAGTATCAGTGATAATTACCTAAAATGATGTTTAAACGTCATACTAGGATAAATAAGGTGTTGTTTAAACCTCACTAAAAGGGAAATAACATGACATTAAAATGGCTTTAAAAACTACCTAATGTAACATCTTGACGTCATTATATAATACGAAAGAGGACATTTAAACATTATTAAAAGTTACATAAGATAACATTTAAGTGTTGGTGAAAGTTACCTAAAATGACATTTAAATGTCATAATATGATAATTAAGGTCACATTTCAACGTCACTAAAAGGGATATAACATGGCATTTAAATGTCTTCAAAGGCTACCCAAGGTAACATTTAAACATCAATATATAATATTTAAGTAAACATTGTTAAAAGTTATATAAGTTGACGTTTAAGTGTCAGTGATAGTTACCTAAAATGATGCTTAAGCGTCATATTAGGATAAGTAAGGTGATGTTTAAATGTTATTAAAAGGGATATAACATGATGTTTAAATGTCTTTAAAAGTTACCTAAGGTAATATTTAAACACCAATATAGAATACGTAAGTGGATGTTGAAACGTTATTAAAAGTTACATAGGATGACTTTTAAGTGCTAGTGAACATTACCTAAAATGATGCTTAAATGCCATAGTAGGTGTTAATATGGTGATTTAATCATTGAAATGAGTATAGTGGTTAACCTAAATCGAGCCTAACCATCTCTTTACAAAATTTTTTTACCTGGCCTACTTGATTTTATCTTGGCCATTTTTAGGCCCAGGGTCGAACTCAGGGAAGCGAGATTAGAGGTGAATAAGTTTCTACGCCTGTCCTACAATGAATCTCTTCCGTTCGTTTATTATGTTTTTGGTGCTTTTCTATTTAAGATTTTTTTTCTGATAATTTTTGTCCTTGAGGTACACCCTCAAAATCGGGTTCTTGGCTTTGAGCCAAATTAGGGTTCCAAAACTGGTCTTGCTATTTGCAAGACTGAGCACCTGCAAGTCAAGGATTATCTTTTCTCTTTTGTATATATATATATATATCTTTTTAATGGCAGGAAAGAGAAATAGAAATAAGGTAAATATAGTATATATATATATGTATATATTATATATGTATATAGGGGTGGAGGTGGAGGTGGAAATGGCATGTAGCACGGTGTCGAGTTGATCGTCATCTAGGAAGACGCAATCAACAAGACGAAGTGCTGCGTGGAGTGTAGGATGGATGGGTGGAAGATGTGTGCGAAGACGCTTTCGATAAGCGTATATCGGGGAATATCAGCAACTGGTGTAGATATTCCCACGATACAACGTATGGTAGGTGATATGAAAAAAAATATATATATATATGTGTATATGTATATATATATATATATATATATATGTAAATATATGTATAGATAGATGTATGTATATAAATATATATTGATAATTAGATATATATGTATGTATATATAACTATATATATAGGTATATATATATATATGAATATATATAGTAATATATGTATATATATATATATTAGTATAAGTATCTATGTATATAGATATATGTAGATAGATATACATACATATATATATATGTATTTATCGTTATAGATATATGTATATATGTGTGTATATTTGTATATATATATATGTATAAATATATGTGTATATATATGTATATATACTTATACTTAGTTACTATATATATAGATATATATATATATGAATATATATAGTAATATATGTATATAGTTATATATATGTGTATATGTATATATATATATTAGTATAAGTATCTATGTATATAGATATATGTAGATAGATATACATACATATATATATATGTATTTATAGTTATAGATATATGTATATATGTATGTATATTTGTATATATATATATATATGTATAAATATATGTGTATATATATGTATATATACTTATACTTAGTTATATAGGTACTAATATATGTATAGATATATGTATATATACATATATCTATATAAATATATATATATAAATATATATATGTAAATATATATATATAAGTATATAGTAGTGTATAAGTGAATGGGTGTGTGTACGAGAGTGTGTGTGTGTGTGTATATGTCTATGGGAGGGAGTGAGAGAGTTTTGTGAGAGAGAGAGAGAGAGCGTCTGCTGGAGTGAAGAAGGCGCGGGCGAGTTAAGTCATCCGGATGCCTCAGCCATCATCTGATGGCCATGCACAGGCACAGGCGCGTAGGTGCACGAAGATGCGTGCGCACGCTGGAGGGAGCGGGCGTGGGAGGAAGGTGTAGTGCAGTGCACTGCGGACCGTAGCGCACCGCACTGTGCACTGAGGGAAGCGTGGGCGAAGGCGCTAGCGCAAGTGGACGCTGGAGCGGGTGAGCACGTGGAGCGGGAACGGGCTGGAGGCGGTCGCAGGCTGGACAGAGAGCACGCAGTGACTAGATAAGTGAGAAGCTTTCTAGTCACCGCACTGTAGTTACAGTGTCGCGCTCTATAGCGTGAACAGTAGCTACAGTGCTGCGCGCTCTAGACAGCCAGTTGCAGCCGGTGTAGTGTGCGCGGGCACGTTGGAAGGTGCCTGCACGCGCAAAAAAGGCTGCAGTCGGTGCCTGCATGCACGCGGGCTGCTGCTGTTGCTGCAGAGCTTCAAAGCTTGAGTCTTGCGGCAATGGCAGAAATGGCTGGAATGACGAAATCAGAAAGGAGAACCACCATGCCCACCGGCTCTTTGATGGGCTGGGTGGTGGTGGGACTCACAGTGGTGCTTGTGTACCACTGTGAGCTGCTCCTTCCCATAGCGTAGCTCTTCAGGAGGAAAAGAGGCTATGTATGGAGGGGAGAGGGGAGGAGACGGCCTGGAGAAGGAGCTATTGTATGTGTTGTGTTGGACCAGGCTCTACTGTCAAGAAGATGGCTGTGCCCTTTTTAAAGAGGAAAGAGGCATGCACAGCCATGCCCTGGGCTGCATGCATGGCTGTGCATGCGGCTAGCAGGGAGTGGCGCGAGGAAGAAGCTGCCATGCCTTGCAGTCGCGGAGAAGAAGAAACTCAAAGTCAATAAAAAATGAGGATGGTGATTTTGCGAGGCAACACTTGAGGAAAACGTTAATTTCAAGGCCATTTTATTCACTCTCCTCCCTTCTCAAATAAATGCATGCATGCGTTTTATTTTTATAAATGCGACTATGGCTACCTAATATACACTGGTAATGCTTAGAAATAACACAAGATGGCACAATTGCTAGTACATTTTTGTTGTGCAAACATACCCCCATGCCTATCTTTTGCTAGTCCCTAGCAAAACATTTTTTTATTGTATTTAGAAATGATCTTTAAGCTGAAGATTTTCTTCTGAGGCGACATAGGTGTGTTTATTTGTTGGATATTGTGAGAACCAATTGTAGAGAAGACTATCAGTACTTTAAGTTTCACATGACATAGACCATCTCTCAACTAACCTGGACTCTTGATATTTAAACCTTAAGTACAATTTCCAGGACCCAGAGGTTTTTGCAGTACTCGAGAGCTCAAGAGATTATGGCTTGTGCATAGTGAAGGATCAAGACTGACCAAATAAACATTAAGACTCAAGCCCAGGGTTTCACAAATTTTTAAGTGCAGGTTGGTCCCAGTTTCAGCTCGTGTCTTTGGGTTGACCCTTAAAAAGATGACGGAAGACTCAACTCCCATTTTATAATATTTATGGCTCAAAGAAAATAGGGTATTTGTGACTTGCCCTGAAGAACCTTTGTAGGGGGAAGACTTTACAAATATTTGCGAGATATATTGACTTATTTGCATCTTTTTTTTTTTTGAAACACGTGTCAGTATATCTCTTACAACATTATTTGGAGGACCACACTTTTCTTTTGGTGGGAGAGTTCCTTTTTGGTGGAAAGAGTCTCTCCTAAACACAAGACTAAAGCCTGCGATAAAAATTCTACCTACGTGCACAGGTAAGGACTCCACCTTCCCTAATGAACACTAGGGTTGGATCTTATGTTCACCTGGTCTTTCTTGATATGTGTAGTGTGAACCAAGATTACTTAGGCTCTTGAGTAGAAGCAAACCAACGGATCCTGTACTGGGGTCTCAAGTACAAGAATATGTCCTTATTTAGGAGAGATTCTGATCTATCTTGTCAATGCTTAAGTGAATTAAGCCGAGCCTGAGTGAATCAAGCTTCTGTGGCCTGGAAAGTCTTCAAAACAGTGGTTGAATATCTATAAACACTTATTGTATTTTTGTTTTAGCCTTCAGATCATTACTAAACACCATTTTTTTTTTTATAGATAAATGGAAGCTGCATGATACCCTAAAATACCCAGATCCTAAGGATGCCTATCCACCCCCCCATGCCAAATGATGCTATGTCCTCATATGCATGTAGGGTAGGGTAGAGGAAGGACGAAAGATCAGGTAACGAGAGCTGAGGTACAGCAGGGTGGTAGGGCGAGTGGATGGTGGGTGGTGAAGTGAAAAGTGAAGTGAGCGTGACAGTGGCGAAGTGTTGTTGGGGTGCCTCCCGACGAGTGCTGAATTTAACGTCCCCAGCTGGACTCAGAATGAGGTAGAAAATTAGTTACCCTCCAGTAGGGAAACAGTTTCTCTAACGGAGGCAGGTTCATGAGTAAGATAGGGTTTCAAACGCTGCCCATTGACCATAAATTTATGCCCAGATTTGGGATCTTCAATCTCAACGGCCCTGTTGGGAAATGGTCTCGAGACCAGGAATGACCAGTCCATTTGGACTTCAGTTTCCCAGGAAAGAATTTGAGTTGGGCATTGTAGAGCCAAACTTGCTGAGATGGCTCAAATTCTTTCCGCTGAATACGGTTGTCGTGAAAAGCCTTAGTGCATTGCTTGAAAGTTAAGGCAGAATCAAAGGCTTCGCGACGGAGCTCTTCCAGCTCCTAGAGTTGGAGTTTCCTTTCTCGACCACACAGGTTTGGGTCGAGGTTACATTGGCGAACCGCCCAACAAGCGCGGTGCTCTAGCTCCATGGGAAAATGACAAGGCTTCCCGTAAACGATTCTATAAGGAGACATACCAAGGGGAGCCTTGAAGGCAGTCCGATACGCCCAAAGTGCGTCAATCAGCTTGTTGGACCAATCCTTACAGTCAGGCCGAACTTTTTTCTGGAGAATTTGCTTGATTTGCCGGTTCTACACCTCTGCCTGGCCGTTCGTCTGAGGATGATACGGAGATGCGATATGATGGTGAACTCCGTATTTCCTCAGAAGTGCCCAAAAAGATGCATGGTTAAAGTGGCTTCCTCCATCTGAGATAATGGCTCGAGGGATCCCAAAGCACGCAAAAATGTGGTCTTTGACAAATCGAATGGATATAACATGGTCAGCACGTCGCGTGGGAATAGCCTCGATCCATTTTAAAACATAATCAACAGCCATGAGAATGAATTCGAAGCCATTGGAAGGAGGAAAGGGACCCATGAAATCAATTCCCCAAATGTCAAAAATTTCCACAGCTAGGATGGGTTGCAAGGGCATCATGTCACGACGTGACATTGATCCTAACGACTGGCACCTAGTGCAATGTTTGGCATAATTGTGTGCATCCTGGAGAAGGGAGGGCCAAAAGAAACCGCATTGCAACACCTTGGCTGCAGTTTTCCTCCCAGAGAAATGGTCTCCACAGGCCTGATCGTGGCAGAAGGATAGCACACTGGGGAATTCGCTGTTAGGAATACAGCGTCGGATAATTTGATCAGCACCTATTCGAAAAAGAAGTGGATTATCCCAGAAATAATACTTTGCTTCTGCCATGAGACACTCGCGCTAGCTTTTAGGCCAGCCATGTGGAAGGGATCCATAAACAAGGTAATTGGCAATATCGGCATACTAAGGTCCACCTACCACATTAATTGCCAATAGGTGCTCATCAGGAAAAATCTCATTAATTGGCAGAGTAAGTCCAATATGGTTAGGGTCCAGTCTAGAAAGATGATTAGCCACGACATTCTAGGCTCCGGCCTTATCGCGGATCTTAATGTCAAATTCTTGGAGTAGAAGGATCCAACGAATAAGTCTAGGCTTGGCATCCTTCTTCTGCATGAGATGGCGAATGGCCACGTGATCAGTGAAAACAATAACATGTGAGCCTAGAAGGGAAGAGCGGAATTTCTCCTACCCAAAGACGACTGCCAGTAGTTCTTTTTCAGTGGTAGTATAATTACGCTGGGCCTCGTCCAACGTCTTACTGGCGTAGTACACCACGAAGGGGTGTCTATCGCGTCTTTGTCCCAGGATGGCTCCGATTGCAAGGTCGGAAGCGTCACACATGAGTTCAAAGTCGAGGGACTAATCAGGTGGCTGGAGAACAGGGGCCTTGGTGACAACATTACGCAATTGCGTGAATGCTCGTATGCAATCGGGGCCCATATCGAAGGGTACGTCGGTCGATAAGAGATGAGTTAAAGGTTGGGAAATCTTGGAGAAATCTTTGATGAATCTCCTATAGAAACCGACGTGTCCCAGGAAGGAGCGAATTTGCTTGATAGAGCCAGGCACAGGTAAATCAGCAATTACATCAAGCTTAGCTCTGTCAACCTCGATACCCCTATCGGAGATGATATGTTCGAGACCAATTCCCTCGTGTACCATAAAATGACTTTTTTCCCAGGAAAGCACGAGGTTTACATCAATACATCTCCTAAGGATACAGGTCAGGTTGGCAAGACAGTCATCAAAAGATGGTCCGAAGATCGAAAAGTCATGCATGAAGACCTCGAGAAAGTCACCCACCATGTCATGGAATATCGCCAGCATACATCTCTAGAAAGTTGCTGGCGCATTGCAAAGTCCGAACGACATCCTTCTAAATGCAAAGGTGCCGAAGGGGCAGGTAAAAGTGGTTTTCTCTTGGTCCCGGGGGTCAATTGCCACGTGGTTATATCATGAGAATCCATCCAGGAAATAGAAAATTTTATTTCCTGCTAACCGCTCCAGGATTTGTTCAATGAAAAGTAGCGGAAAGTGATCTTTCTTGGTTGCAGCATTGAGTTTCCTATAATCTACACACACTCTCCAAGATGTAGGAGTGCGTGTAGGGATGGGTTCGCCCCTGTCATTGAAATGGATGGTGAGTCCTGCCTTTTTGGGCACGACATGAATCGGACTCACCCAGGGGCTATCGCTGATCAGGTAGATTATACCCACATCTAGCCACTTAATAATTTCCTTCTTAACGACCTCCCGCATGTTAGGGTTGAGACGTCGCTGCATCTCATGGGAAGGTCGAGCCTCCTCCTCTGTATATATACGGTGAGTGCAGTAGGAGGGGCTAATGCCAGAAAAGTCTGATAAAGACCATCCAATGGCTAACTTGTGTTCCATAAGGACCTTAGTTAGTTTGCACTCTTGCTCCCTGGTCAATTTTGAACTAATGATTACAGGAAGCGTTTCATTTGGTCCCAGGAAAACATACTTAAGTGTACTAGGTAGCTCTTTCATCTCGGGAGTTGTAACGACCCGATTCCTGAATCCCTACGAGACACGAGAATCGGACCGACTCGACTAATCCCAAGGCCTAGTCGTCCAACGAGAAAGTAACCAAAAGAGCAGTAAAATAAACCACATTTAGCATGAATATAACTAGCAGTAACAAAATACAGCAGTAAGAAAAGAAAATACTACAGTATACACCACCACAGCAGAAGGGAAATAAACATGTACATAACATAAAGTTTTGACAAAGAAAGTACAGGGAGTAACAAAGAAACTACTCACTACAGTGGAAGAAAAGTACAAAAAGTACTACAGGTAACTCTGCTAGACCCTACAAGGCCCAGCGTCCTCTGCAGCCGCTGACCCTGGCTGCTCAACACCTGGTCCTAAAATGTAACGAGTGTAACACGTCAGCGAAATGCTGAGTAAAGTGGCAACTAAAAGCTAAAGAAGCAGAAGGGTGCACAGTAGCTGGTATATTTTTACTTTCGTTATTTATGTCTTTCTATTAAATTACTATTGATTTGTTTCTCAAATCCTTCTCTTGATCTCAAATGTTCCTCGTGGGAACGATCTTGATTGCAGTCTTTTCAGAAAAGTAGAAGTAACACGTGGTGCCCCCCTGGTCGGGAGAGTCTCTCGTGGTGGTCCTACCCTCAGTCAACCACCCCAAGGTCGCTGACAGACGTAACGGTGACTACGGCACGCGCGATAAGTGCACGGGTAACTACCCTGCACTGGCACGTGGTCAGTCGTTTCTGTTAACGGGTAAACCCAAAGCACAGTACAGAACCGGTATAGGGCAGAGCCCTCTCAGTAATAGGGGTCCAACCCGTCCATAGTCCGTGCACCCTCGCCTGACTACCCTGGTTTGCCTAGTGGGCCTAACAAGTCAGTGTAGGAGGCTAGCAGAACCCCGTGGCTTGTAGGGTAGCTAGTGTTCTCCCTACACTAGTAGCTCTCCTCGGTACTGCATACTCGAGGGCCAGCAAGTCGGTGTACAGTGGCCAAACCCAACCCGGTCTCAACCTGAGGGCGGTAAGCTCCCCTCTACACTAAGAGGTAATGTGTGCTCTCTTTGGTACCACGTACCCGAGAGACAGCACACTTCCACGTTTCACTTTCTCAGTTCCCTTCTATTCTCTTTTCCAGGAGTTCTACTCCTAATTCCCTGTAGGGTTCATGTTCTTTTTGTTTGGCCATTTTAGGTTTCACTATTCCAGTTTTACGTTCATACAATCCATATTCCCAATCATATTTATTCAATCGTAATAGGCAGCTATTAAATCAATTTATAGGAAGCTATTATTTCCTTTCCACTTTTCCAAGACTGCAATATTTATATATTCCACTAGTTTTCCAGTCCTAGGGTTCATGCCGTACCCTAGGATCTATCATTCAATTTAATTTTCCAGTCCTAGGATTCATGCATTACCCTAGGATCTATCATTCAATCTAGTTTTCCAGTCCTAGTATTCATGCAATGCCCTAGACTCTATTAATTGTTCCACAATCGTAACAAATTATGTTAAATAATTTAAAAGCCACTCTACCAGCGAAACCAGGAGTACTGGGGGCATGGTCAGCAATCCCGCGCGCCTCCGCAACCCCCAAGATTGCAACGGAATGGGGTCCTAACACAAGGATCAATCACAAGGAATTTCTCAGGATGGTATACAATTACTGTAAACAGTTAGAGGAATCTATTATGGAAAGAACGCAACTCAAAACGCGGAAAACGGACTCCGAACGGGCCCTAAACGGGTCAAAAACGACGAAACTATCCAAAATCAGACGTCTGGAAGAGGTTCCAGACATCTTAAAAGGTTGATCAATCGTACCTCAGTTCTACGTAGTACTTCAGACGTCCAGAAGCCCACTGGAACGTCTGACCATGGTTTCCAGACGTCCGATTGTCACCCCGGATGTCTGGAAGTCCTCCCCATCGTCTGGCACTGCAGCCAGACGTCTGATCCGCGTGGGATGACGACCCCTCGTGCCCTCCCGAGCAGAACCTGCACACACACACACCTATTCTTAGCACAACGAAGCGCAGATGAAGTCGCGGCGGACGGCTGCATGGCCGTACAATGGAAAAAGGGAGAAGATATGAAATATCTTACCTGTCAGACGTCTTCGACGTCGTCTGGACGTAAGTCTAGACGTCTGATTCTGGAAAAATTTCCAGAACCCGGGCCCAATTCGATCTCTGCCCGTGACGCACGGCCGCGCCGCGCCTCGTCCGCTTGCTGCCCGAGCTGCAGCAACTCCCTCCGCGACACCCCACACCTGCCACTCCCCCACCGGCCGGCTCTAGCTGCCCCGGCAAGCTCGAACCCTCTCGGTGGAGCTTCTTCCTTCCACTCATAGCCCTCCTTCCTACACGCTCGCCGCGGTCGCTGCTGCTGCTGCTCACTCGCTCGCTCGCGCTCTTGCACTAGCAGGGAGAAGGAGAAGGAAAAGGCGGAGGAGATGAGGGTGAGGGAGAGGTCGAGGGTGTTTTGTAAGGCCACGCGGGGAGAGAGAGAAAAGGGTGGCACATCTGCAGGAAGAGAGAGGGAAAGAAGAATGAAAGCGGCGGGTGCAGTCTGCACGCGCATGCCCACAGATGCAACCCCGTATGCTGAAAAAATTTATTACCAGACGTCTGGGAAGGGTTCCAGACGTCTGGCCAGACATCTGGGACACTTCCCAGATGTCTTAAACTGCTTTTGATGGGCCATGATCGTAACAATATAACAAACTCAAAGGAAGTTTCATCCCCGAAACTTGCGCTAACTATGGTGAAAAGAACAAAATATATAGATAACAAACTCAAAGAGGACCGAAGTAGATCTGAAAAGACGTACCCGCGAAAAGCTCTGGGTACCACTCCCGCATTGCCGCCTCAGGCTCCCAGGTAGCCTCCTCGCACCGCTGGCTCGTCCACAAAACCTTCACCAGGGGTACTTGCTTTCGTCTCAAACTGCGGACGGCTCTGTCAAGAATCTGTACTGGCTGCTCGGGGTAGGTCAGGACATCTCCCACCTCGACGCTCTCGTAACTCAGGACGTGACTGGGATCGGTGACGTACCTCCTGAGGTTGGACACGTGGAACATGTCGTGTACACCAGAAAGCTGAGGAGGGAGGGCAAGCCTGTAAGCAACGGGTCCAACCAGCTCCAGGACCTCAAAGGGCCCTACAAACCTCGATGCAAGCTTCCCTCTCACCCCAAACCACTGCAGGCCCTTCATGGGCGAAACACGAAGGAAGACGTGGTCCCCAACCTCAAACTGCACCTCTCTACGTCTTCGATCCACATAGCTCTTATGCCAGCTCCTGACAGTGCGGAGTCGCTTGTGGATCTACTCAACTACCTCCTGACTCTGTCGGATCAACCTGGGGCCAACCTCCCACTTGGTCCCCACCTCGACCCAACTCAAGGGTGCCGTACACCTCCGTCCGTACAGAGCCTCGTAGGGAGCCATGCCGATGCTCGAGTGATAACTGTTGTTGTATGCAAACTCCGCCAGGGGCAAGTGCTCCTCCCAAGAGCCCCTCCAGTCCAGTACACAGGCACGCAAAAGGTCCTCAAGTGTCTGTATCGTGTGCTTAGAATATCCATCCGTCTGGGGGTGGTAAGCTGTACTGAATCTCAACTGTGTCCCCAAGGCCTGCTGAAACTCAGCCCAAAACTAGGACGTAAAGCAGGTATCTCGGTCGGATACGATCTCCCGCGGAACTTCGTGTAGTCGTACCACGTCGCGGATATACCTCTCTGCCAACTGTGCTGGTCCCAAGGTGACTCGGATCGGCAAGAATCGTGCCGTCTTCGTCAGTCTATCCACAATTACCCAGACTGTGTCGTGTCCTCGCTGGGTAACAGGTAAGCCCACCACCAAGTCCATGGTGATGCTCTCCCACTTCCACTCTGGCACTGGAAGCGACTGTAGCAGCCCTGCAGGCCTCTGATGCTCGGCTTTCACCTGCTGGCACACTAAACACTACTGCACGAATTCACCCACATCCCTCTTCATCCCCCTCCACCAAAACTCACGTCTCAGGTCGTGGTACATCTTCGTGTTTTCGGGATGTATGGTGAATCTGGAACCGTGTGCCTCAGTCAGGAGCTCTCTCAACAGCTCCTCGTCTCTGGGAACGCACAAACGTCCCTCAGGTGCAACACCTGGTCTGTGAAAGAGAAGTCCCCTGGGCTCCTGACAGTACTCTGTCACGCAGGGACTGCAAGTACGGATTGGCCATCTGTCCTGTGATGATGCGGTCTATCAACTCTGACCTAGTCTATCGTGTCACAGTCACTGCCCCACAGTGCCCCCGTAACTCTAGGGGTCGCCAACTACCCATCTCCTCCAAAAGGCTCCAACTCTGTAACTGTAAACTGGCCAGGTGTGCGGGCGCCTTCCGACTCAAGGCGTCAGCCACCACATTGGCCTTTCCCAGGTGGTAGGAAATGCTGCAGTCATAGTCCTTCAGGAGCTCCAACCAACGTCTCTGTCTCATGTTGAGCTCCTTCTAGTCAAATAGGTATCTGAGGCTCTTGTGATCTATGAAAATCTCGAAGGTCTCACCGTACAAGTAGTGCCTCCAGGTCTTCAGCGCGAAGACAACAGCTGCCAGCTCCAGGTCGTGGGTAGGGTAGGTATGCTCATGGGGCTTTAGTTGCCGCGAAGCGTAAGCGACAACGTGACCCCTCTGCATGAGCACACCCCCTAACCCCTGCAAAGAGGCGTCCGTGTACACAACGAACCCGCCACTACTATCAGGGATGGTAAGCACGGGAGCCGAAGTCAACCTCTCCTTCAGCTCCTGAAAACATGCCTCACAGGCGTCTGTCCAAGTGAAGGGCACGTCCTTCTGGGTCAACTGTGTCATAGGACACGCAATCTGTGAAAAACCCTTGATGAACCGTCTGTAGTAGCCTGCCAGTCCTAGGAAACTGTGAATCTCAGTGACTGTACACGGTCTCTCCCACCTTAGCACTACCTCGACCTTGGCTGGGTCCACCGCCAAGCCGTCTCCAGAGATCACATGACCTAAGAAGGTCACCTCCCTCGACCAGAACTCGCACTTGCTGTATTTGGCGTACAGCCTACGCCGCCTCAGTGTGTCTAGAACCATCTGCAAGTGTTGTCCGTGCTGTGTCTGATCTCGAGAGTAGATGAGTACATCATCAATGAATACCACCATGAACTAGTCCAAGTACGGTCTAAACACCCGGTTCATCAGGTCCATGAAAGCAGCGGGGGCATTGGTCAGCCCAAACGGCATGACCAAAAACTCGTAGTGTCCGTACCGGGTGCGGAAAGCTGTCTTGGAGACGTCTGCCTCCCTGATCCTCAACTGGTGGTATCCAGACCTCAGGTCGATCTTGGAGAACACTGTGGCACCTCGCAACTGGTGAAACAAGTCGTCGATCCTCGATAGCGGGTATCTGTTCTTGATGGTGACCCTATTCAGCTGTCTGTAGTCCACACAAAGGCGTAGGGTACCATTCTTCTTCTTTACAAAGAGTACTGGGGCTCCCCAGGGAGACACACTAGGCCTCACAAAGCCCTTCTCCAAGAGATCCTGCAACTGAGACTTGAGCTCTCGCAGCTCAAGCGGTGCCATCCTGTATGGTGCGGTGGAGACGGGGCTAGTCCCTGGTACTAGTGAGATCTCAAACTCGATCTCACGCTCCGGCGGTAGTCCTAGTAACTCGTCTGGGAACACGTCAGGGTACTCTCTGACCACCGGGATGCTCTGGAAGTCTACCACAGGGCTGGGCTCCGCTACCACACAAGCTAGGAAGCCCTCACACCCCTGGCTCAAAAGTCTCGCCGCCCGAAGTGCCGAAATGCACCTGAAGCCTTCATCCACCGGCTGTCCGTGAAACTCGAAAGAAGGCAACTCTAGTATGGAGAAGACGATCTTCCTCTCAAAACAGTCCACTAGAGCATGGTAAGCGGACAGCCAGTCCATCCCCAGAATTACGCCAAAATCCTCCATCTGTATCATAATCAGGTCAGCTGGCAGACTATGTTCCCCAATACTAACCTCGCAACCCGTGTATACCTCCTCAGTTACAAACAACTGACCACTCGGACCTCTAATTACGAACGGATTTTCTAACAGCATATAATTCTGGCCCAAACTAACTACAAAACTGGCTGCGACAAACGAGTGCGTAGCGCCGGAATCGAAAAGTCTGTAAACGAGTCTGCCGGAAACTGAAACCATACCTGCCACCACCGATCCCGAAGCTCTGGCATCCCTGTGTGTCAGGGCGTTGATACGCCCCTCACCTCTAGGTGCAGACGAAGTAGCCACACTCTGCGTCGGACGGGTAGGTGCTGGCCGGTACCCTCCTCATGACTGCTGCCCTCCTCCTTGCACCTGGGAACCGTGGCCTCCTGCACACCCTCTAGTGCTCGGCGCGAGAAGTATCTGCTGCCTCCTGCCTTAGACAAGCAGTCCCTCCTGACGTGGCCCGACTGGCCACACTGGTAGGAAAGGGGAACCCGACTCCCGCCCTCAGTGGGTCCTTGCTGTCAGCTGGGCGGGGGTCCGGTGCTGGCGACTGGCCCCTGTCGAGGGCCCCCAAAGGCCACTGATGGCCCTGCAAAACGTGACGGCTCTCCTGCGGACGCCATGTGTCTCCTTTCTCGCCGGCCCTGGGAGAAGTCTGGCTGGAAGGGCCTCTTCCTCTCGCCGTCAGTGTCTCGCATGGACGGGTTGGTCTCCTCGTAGGTCATAGCTGCCTCCACCACCCTCGAAAATGTAGGCAGCTTCAGGGGTTTGACATACCCCCGAATCGTAGGCTGGAGCCCCTCGGTGAACCTCCAAAGGCGCTCCTCCTCAGTGGCTACTGCTGTCGCTGCAAAGCGGGACAGCTCCAGAAAACGCGTGCGGTATGCGCTCACAGTCATCGTCCCTTGGCGGAGAGTGTGGAACTCCTGCCTCCTTTGGTCCTGCCATGTCTGGGGAAAGTACTGCTCGCAGAAGTGGGTGACGAACCGATCCCAGGTCGGCTCATCCTTCTCCTATCCCCTGACCGCCCTCCACCACCTATGTGCCGCACTTTCCAGCTGGTACATGGCAAAGGCCACGCGGCACTCCACCGGGGGGCGAAGGGTGTCGAAAATCTTCTCAAGTTGCTCGAGCCAGTCCTCTACCTTCGTCGGGTCCTCATCCCCCTTGAAGGAGGGGGGCTTCAGCTTCCGGAACTACCCGAAGAGCTCGAAGGGGCGCTGCAGTGGAGATGCTGGTGCACGTCCAGGTAATGGTGCCTCGTGCACAGAAGTGTCGGAGGAAAGTGGGGGCGGTGGCAGACCATCCCCTACCCCGTGTCCAGCGCCGCGTCCGTCGTGTGGTCCCACAGAGGACTCCCCCTCCTCAACCCCAGGGAGAGGCGCTCAGGGTGGTGGGTGGAGCTCCTCTCGCACAATATCCCGTATCAGCTGGGCGAGGTCCTGGGCCTGAATGCCCAGGAGCAGTGGCCGGTCCACTGAGGCGTCGACAGCAGCACGCCCACCTCGCCAACCTCGTCCTCGGCCGCGCCCGCGGCCCGCCTCGCTAGTCCCGCGACGAGGCATCTCCGGCAAGGAGACACGAAACAGAATGGAAACATGTCAATATGGAACGATATCTAACGAAAAAGTGTAAGAGCTCATGCCAAAAGAAATGTTGTGGTGGCCACTCTACTCACAGACATGTGAATTGGTTATTTTCCAGTCAGTTGGTTCACTTCTCGGGACGACCTTGCTCTGATACCATCTTGTAACTATCCGATTCCCTAATCCCTATGAGACATTAGAATCAGACCGACTCGACTAATACCAAGACCTAGTCGTCCAACGAGAAAGTAACCAAAAGAGCAGTAAAATAAATCACATTCAGCATGAATATAACTAGCAGTAACAAAATACAGCAGTAAGAAAAGAAAATACTACAGTATACACCACCACAACAGAAGGGAAATAAACATGTACATAACAAAAGGTTTCGACAAAGAAAGTATAGGGAGTAACAAAGAAACTACTCACTACAGTGGAAGAAAAGTACAAAAAGTACTACAAGTAACTCTGCTAGACCCTACTAGGCCCAGCGTCCACTGCAGCCGCTGACCCTGGCTGCTCAACACCTACTCCTGAAAAGTAACGAGTGTAATACGTCAGCGAAACGCTGAGTAGAGTGGCAACTAAAAGCTAAAGAACTAGAAGTCTGCACAGTAGTTGGTATATTTTTACTTTCGTTATTTACGTCTTTCTATTAAATTACTATTGATTTGTTTCTCAAATCCTTCTCTTGATCTCGAATGTTCCTCGTGGGAACGATCTTGATTGCAGTCTTTTCCGAAAAGTAGAAGTAACACGTGGTGCCCCCCTGGCCGGGAGAGTCCCCCGTGGTGGTCCTACCCTCAGTCAACCACCCCAAGATCGCTGACAAACGTAAAGGTGACTACGGCATATGCGATAAGCGCATGGGTAGCTACCCTGCACTGGCATGCGGTCAGTCGTTTCCATTAACGGGTGCGCCCAAAGCACAGCACGAAATCGGTATAGGGCAGAGCCCTCTCAGTAATAGGGGTCCAACCCCACCATAGTCCGCGCACCCTCGCCTGACTACCCTGGTTTGCCCAGTGGGCCTACCAAGTCGGTGTAGGAGGCTAGCAGAACCCCGGGGCCCGTCGGGCAGCTAGTGTTCTCCCTACACTGGTAGCTCTCCTCGGTACTGCGTACTCGAGGGCCAGCAAGTCGGTGTACAGTGGCCAAACCCACCCTGGTCTAAACCTGAGGGCGGCAAGCTCCGCTCTACACTAAGAGGTAATGTGTGCTCTCTTTGGTTCCACGTACCCGAGAGACAACACTCTTCCACGTTTCACTTTCTCAACTCCCTTCTATTCTCTTTTCCTGGAGTTTTACTCCTAAGTCCCTGTAGGGTTCGTGTTCTTTTTGTTTGGCCATTTTAGGTTTCACCGTTCCAGTTTTACGTTCATACAATCCATATTCTCAATCATATTTATTCATTCATAACAGAAGCTGTTAAATCAATTTACAGGCAGCTATTATTTCCTTTCAACTTTTCCAAGGCTGCGATATTTATATATTCCAGTAGTTTTCCAGTCCTAGGGTTCATGCCGTACCCTAGGATCTATCATTCAATCTAGTTTTCCAGTCCTAGGATTCATGCAATACCTTAGGATCTATCATTCAATCTAGTTTTCCAGTCATAGGATTCATGCAATGCCCTTGACTTTATTAATTGTTCTACAATCGTAACAAATTATGTTAAATAATTTAAAAGCCACTCTACCAGCGAAACCGGGAGTACTGGGGGTGTGGTCAGCAATCCCGCACGCCTCCGCAACCCCCAAGATTGTAACGGAATGAGGTCCTAACACAAGGATCAATCACAAGGAGTTTCTCAGGACGGTATACAATTACTGTAAACGGTTAGAGGAATTTATTCTGGAAAGAATGCAACTCGAAACGCGGAAAACGGACTCCGAACGAGCCCTAAACGGGTCAAAAATGACGAAACTGTCCAAAATCAGATGTCTGGAAGAGGTTCCAGACGTCTTAAAAGGTTGATTGATCGTACCACAGTTCTGCGCAGTACTTCAGACATCCAGAAGCCTGCTGGAACGTCTGACCATGGTTTCCAGACGTCCGATTGTCACCCCAGACGTCTGGAAGTCCTCCCCGTCATCTGGCACTGCGGCCAGACATCTGATCCGCGTGGGATGGCGACCCCTCGCGCACTCCTAAGCAGAACTTGCGCACACACACACCTGTTCTCAGCACGACGAAGTGCAGACGAAGTCGCGGTGGACGGTTGCATGGCCGTACACACGAAAAAGGGAGAAGATATGAACTATCTTACCTGTCAGACGTCTGGACAGTCCTCCAGACGTCTTCGACGTCGTCTGGACGTAAGTCCAGACATCTGATTCTGGAAAAATTTTCAAAACCAGGGCCCGATTCACTCTCCGCCTGCGATGCACGACCTCGCCGCGCCCCATCCGCTTGCTGCCCGAGCTGCAGCAGCTCCCTCCGCGACACCCCACACCCGCCACTCCCCCACCAGCTGGCTCTAGATGCCCCGGCAAGCTCGAACCCTCGCGGTTGAGCTTCTTCCTTCCGCTCGCAGCCCTCCATCCTGCACGCTCGCCGCGGCCGCTGCTGCTACCGCTCACTCACTTTCTCGCGCTCTCGCACTAGCAGGGAGGAGAAGGAAAAGGCAGAGGAGATGAGGGTGAGGGAGAGGTCGAGGGTGTTTTATAAAGCTGCGCGGGGAGAGAGAGAAAAGGGCAGCGCGTCTGCAGGAAGAGAGAGGGAAAGAAGAACAAAAGCGGCGGGTGCAGTCTGCGCGCACATGCGCGCAGATGCAACCCCGTACGCCGAAAAAATTTATTACCAGACGTCTGGGAAGGTTTCCAGACGTCTGGCCAGACGTATGGGACACTTCCTAGACATCTTAAACTTCTTTTGATGCCCATGATCGTAACAGGAGTAGATGGTTAAAGATCTGGCATCACATGGGACGAGAGTGTCCCAGGTGGATTGGAAAACAAGTCAAGAGGAAGAAGTTGGCCCTCAGATTGGCCAAGAAGAGGGGCTTCTTAGATAGATGGATCCAAAAAGGAATAGGCCCAGTGAGGAGTATGTGGGCTCAATGTCCCAGTGTGGAGTTGCAAATCCACTTCATTTGGTGGGAAAGAAAGGGCAATCCGGTCTACAAGAGTGTGGACCGGTGGTGAGTAGCCCGAATATGACTCAGACCATGAGGCATGGGAAGCAGAGAAAACCTCGTTAGAAGTCTGGTCAGGAGAAGGTACGGGAATAGGGAGGGATGGGGGAACATCACAATATGTGTCGGTCAGGCAATCGTTAGTGTTTAAAGGTAGTCCGCAGCAGTCAGAATAAGTCCCAAGTAGTCCGATGCGCTGACGGCCATGTCCTCGTTAGATGTGTCATCCTCGATGCAATCTCAATCAAAGTTCTTGGCTACCTTGAAGATGTTAAGCTTGAGTTTCTCAGATCCAACGGCAATCTCAATACAGCCTGACTCGCAATCGATATGGGCGCAGGTTGTGGCCAAGAAAGGTCGACCAAGGATGATCGGGCAATCAGAAAGTGAGCTAGGAACTTCCATATCTAAAACAAGAAAGTCAACAGGAAAACAGAGACTGTTGACCCTAACCACCATGTCTTCCACCACACCCTTTAGAATTTTGATAGAACGATCTGCCAACTGTAACGTGACAGCGGTGGGTTTCAGATTTCCCAAGGAAAATTTTTCGAGCATGATGGTTGGTATAAGATTGATGGAAGATCCTAGATTAAGCAGGGCACGGTTAAAATTGCAGCCTTGGATGCTACAGGAAATAAGCGGTGTGCCTGGATCTTTCTGCTTCGGTGGTAGATTTGACAATATAGCACAACTCGCATGAGGCAAGAGAACCACCAGATTTGTAGTTTTCTTTGACTGTCGCCTGGGTGTTGTGTAGTCTTTGAAAAATCAGGCGACAGTAGGTATGTGGTCGATAACCTCGAGTAGGGTTACCTTGATTTCAACATCCCTGAATAAATTATGCAGGTTATCAAAGGCCTGCGTATCCTTCTTCTTGCCTTTTGGCTCCCTCAGTAGAGCCTCAGGGAATGGGACTGATTCTAGCACCAATTTGGGTGTATCGTCCTCTCGCGAATGCGGTGCGCATCCTGAATGAGAGGGCGATGAAGAAGACGGGCCAGGATCAGGTCGAGGTGGATCGACGGTCTGCTTACCGCTCCTCGTAGTGATCGCATTGGACAATGCTGGTCCAATGGGATCATAAGGCGGAGGAGGGTTCGCAATAGGGACATAAGAGTGAGGTGCTGCAGCGGATTAGCCTGAAATCCTAGTGGAATGCTCGAAGCCTGCAGAATTTGATGAACCTGCCCCTGAGAAGGTCGTACCTGTGGTTGAGGACCATGGGGTACGAAATTTCGCAGGTTTGGAACAGGTTGGGTTGGAAGAGTACCCTGAGATCGAGTCGCCATGAGTAGTTGACTGATCTCAGCATTCTGCTGCGCCAATTGGTGCTGAAGAGAGGTCATGTTCTCTTCATGGCGCTTGGACATTTCCGTCATCATTCGCATCAATTTATCAAGAGGACTTGATGCGTGTTCTGTTTGCGGTATGCAAGGACCTGATGGCAGATTTGCCATAGGATTAGACTGGGCCCTTGGGATGACGGGTGTGGATGGTCGCATTGGTCCTCCCGCAGGGTTTTGGCACTGCGGATTGGTGGACCATGCGATGTTCGGATGATTTCGCCACCCTGGGTTATAAGTGGCAGAGAACGGGTTGTTCCCCAGGGCGCAAGCATCTTCTATGCCAGAGGACACGTCCGCATGTAAATATGCTTCCGAGCACACGGAGGCTTGGTCCTTCGTGTCAAAATACTGGCTCGCAGAGGCCAGATCCACATGACTTACCGAATCGCTTGGCACGACAATCGGTAAGGAAGGTCTTACGGGGTTTCTTGGGATAAGCCTGGTGTTGGAAGAATTGGAATTGTGACGAAGTGGTTGGGTGGGGGTGTTTGCCATAGAACAGGCAGGGTTGGCCGGAAGCTCGTCCAGCTTCTTGTGCACAATGGAGACTTCATCCAATTTCTGTGCGATAAGGCTGAGATCTGTGGATGAATGGGAGGGTCCCGTGTCAACTTCGTGGACATTACGGGACAGGCTGGTACGATTAAAGGCGACAATGGAGGCATTGTTCATTGAGTTTTTGCTCATATTTTCAAATAATTTGAATGCTCCATTCTCATCTTTATTCATGAAATTCCCTCCGTAGGAAGCATCTGTAATCTGCTTCAAAGTCTCATTTAGCCCATAATAGAAAATCTGGGATATATGCCACTTAGGCAGACCATGGTGCGGACACTTCCTGAGGAGGTCATTATATCTCTCCCATGCCTCATGAAACTGTTCGCCATTTTGTTGCGTAAAGGAAGTGATAGCACGACGAAGTGCATTAGTTCGCAAGATTAGGAAAAACTTCTTGAGAAATGCTATTCGCATCTCTTCCCAAAAATGGATGGTTCTCCCAAGGGTGCGTAACCACTGCGATGCTTTATCCTACAATGAAAATGGGAACATTTTCATGAGGACTATAGGTAACCCGATATTTCTTGGTTTAACTATTTCAGCCAATCAGGTTAGGTCTTCCAAGTGGAGAAAAGGATCTTCACTTGCAAGACCATGGAACTGAAATTTATCAGGCCAATTATGTTAGGTTTTAGTTCAAAGTCGTCCCCACCCATGGGGACCCGAATTTGTCCTATGGTCTCTATAGCAGCAGGATTCTGATAGGAGCTAAGAGACCTAGGCTCCTCCCGTTTGGGAGGGTTCTACATTTCCTCCAATGTTTCCCTAATGGCCTCAATTTGTTCATTATACATTTCCGTTTGGGCTTGCAGGCGGGTTATGGGATCCAAGGCTCCACCACTTGGTGGGTTTTGAGGGTGGTTTCCTCCCTCGGGATTTGGGGGTGGGCGTGCAGCAATGTTTGTGGAGGAGGAGGACGATGTGGCTTCTTTTCTAAAATTATCAGGCAATTCACACAGTTCAGGGTTTTGTGACGACCTCCCAAACATGCACTACCGCAGGAAGAATTGGGGGGATACGAAGGGGAAAGGAGATGAGGGAAATGATGTCGCAAAGGTACACTTGATGATAAATCAATACAATCAAATTCCTAACCTCTACAGTGTGCCCTTAGACCTAAAGATCTAAGTTACCTACTATCACGACCTATGGAACCAAATGCGAGCACCGCGGAACCATCGGGCCATATTGATATGCCATTTGCCCTAGTCTTAGACACCCGATAGCATGCGGGAACCCTCACCAGCACGTAGGTGCTACACGCAGGTAGTTAGACCTCCAATCCTTAATAAGGGTCAAGTTGCTACCAGTTTTAGTTAGAGGCTTAGGATCAAGTGCTTTTGGAATGTGAAGGGCGTTATTTACGAGTAATGCCCAAATGATTGATTTTGTAAAGTGTGTAAACCAAGCATGCAACAGGGAAATCTCCCCGAATTGAAGTTTTAATTGGTGAATGGTTTTTAGAATTCAGCCTTAAGTAGTATGGATTTTAAGATTTCTTTGAATTACCAATTCAACCAATCTCCAGGTTTTGAGAGAATACAAGTTTTCTTCTAAGCCCAACAAACCCTTCTTCAATGTCAGTTGGTTAACGCATGCTAAAATGCAATGGGCTTCCCTAGATGGAGATTTCTATGTGTGGATGCACAAATCAAGTTTAGATTAGTGTGAAAGGGAGCCAAAGCACTTCAATTCAAGTGCTCTCAATCAGCAAAATGATTTCCACACACAAGGCTCAACCATAAGATAAAGAAAATCAAATTGACGGGGTTGAAGTATTCGGGATCGAATCTTAGGCACGTGAAAGGTCGTGGTGGGGTTGGAATCAACTCAATTCCAAGTCTCCCAACCAAAGAAGTGATCCCGAATTACAGATAAATGAGGCAAAGAGGGATGGCAATCAATCTATTTATTTTTGCCTCAAAGAATACTTCACACAGCGAAAGATTCAAGAATCAACATTCTTGGATCTTTGCTATGCGAAGTTTCGCAGGAAATCCCAAGGCAGTGGGAGTGAAGGCAAACAATCAAACAAGTGATTTTTAATCCACTTGCCCCAATAGATCCCAAGAAGTTTTTCTAATATACATTTTTTATTTTTTATTACTATATATATATTTTTTAATTAAGGTTACAAGTTTACCTAAGTTGCTAAGAAAGGAAGACCTACTTGCTCAGCAACGTGTGCGAAGCTCCAGTGCGGTGCCGGTGACTTCACGCTCTCATTCCCACCTTGGATCTGCCCACATCTCCGACTTCGTCTGCCTGCCTTCTCCTTGCAACTGGTTCACCTGAACACCAACAAACAGAAACACCCGTGAAGAGAAGGGTGTGAGAAGAGAAAAATTAAAGGAATGGAGTGGAAACTTACTTGAATATGCACTTCCCCGGCAATGGCGCCAGAAAAGGAGTGTGGTCGAGCTCGGATAGGTGGTGTTAATATGGTGATTTAATCATTGAAATGGGTATAGTGGTTAACTTAAATCGAGCCTAACCATCTCTTTACGAAATTTTTTTACCTGGCCTACTTGATTTTATCGTGGTCACTTTTAGGCCCAGCATCGAACTCAGGGAAGCGAGATTAGAGGTGAATAAGTTTCTACGCCTGTACTACAACGAATCTCTTCCATTCATTTATTATGTTTTTGGTGTTTTTCTATTTAAGATTTTTTTCTGATAATTTTTGTCCTTGAGGTACACCCTCAAAATTGGGTTCTTGGCTTTAAGCCAAATTAGGGTTCCAAAACTGGTCATGCTATTCACAAGACTGAGTACCTGTAAGTCAAGGGTTATCTTTTCTCCTTTGTATATATATATTTACTTATCTTTTTAATGGCAAGAAAAAGAAATAGAAATAAGGTAAATATAGTATATATATATATATATGTATATAGGGGTGGGGGTGGAGGTGGAAATGGTGTGTAGTACTGTGTCGAGTTGATCGTCATCTAGGAAGATGCAATCAATAGGACGAAGTGCTGTGTGGAGTGTAGGATGGATGGGTGGAAGATGTGTGCGAAGATGCTTTCTGTATGCGTGTATCGGGGAATATCAGCAACTGGTGCAGATATTCTCGCGATCCAACGTATGGTAGGTGATATGAAAAAAAAAAAATATATGTATATATGTAAATATATATCTATATGTGTATATATATATGGTTATAATTATATAGGTGTATATGTAGTTATATATATATATATATAGATATGTAAATATATGTATAGATAGATGTATGTATATATATATATATATATATTTCTAATTTGATATATATGTATGTATATATAACTATATATATAGATATATATATAGTTATATATACATACATATATATCTAATTATAAATATATATATATATGTGTATATATATAGTAATATATGTATATAGTTATATATATGTGTATATGTATATATATATATTAGTATAAGTATCTATGTATATAGATATATGTAGATAGATATACATATATATATATATATATATATATGTATAAATATATGTGTATATATATGTATATATACTTATACTTAGTTATATAGGTACTAATATATGTATAGATATATGTATATAAATAAATATATATATATGTATGTATATATATCTATAAGTATATAGTAGTGTATAAGTGAATGGGTGTGTGTACGAGAGTGTGTGTGTGTATATGTCTGCGGGAGGGAGTGAGAGAGTGCTGTGAGAGAAAGAGAGAGAGAGAGAGCATCTACTGGAGTGAAGAAGGCACGAGCAAGTTAAGTCGTCCGGATGCCTCAGCTGTCGTCTGATGGCCATGCGCAGGCGCAGGTGCGTAGGCGCGCGAAGATGCGTGCTCACACTGGAGGGAGTGGGCATGGGAGGAAGGTGTAGCGCAGCACGCTGCGGACCGCAGCGCACCGCGCTGCTCTCTAAGGGAAGCGCGGGCGTAGGCGCTAGCGCGAGCAGACGCTGGAGCGGGTGTGCGAGTGGAGCGGGAATGGGCTGGAGAGTGTCGTGGGCTTTAGAGAGAGCATGCGGTGACCGGATAAGTGAGAAGCTTTCCGATCATCGCACTATAGCTACAGTGTCGCGCTCTCTAGCGTGAATAATAGCTACAGTGCCGCACGCTCTGGACAGCCGGTTGCAGCTGGTGCGGCGTGCGTGGGCGTGCTGGAAGGCGCCTGCGTGCACGGAAAGAGGCTGAGTCGGTGCCTGCATGCACGTGGGCTGCTGCTGCTACTGCTGACACCTTGCTGCTGCTGTGGAGCTTCAAAGCTTGAGTCTTGCGGCAATGGCGGAAATGGTTGGAACGACGAAATCAGAAAGGAGAACCACCACGCCCACTGGCTCTTTGATGACCTGGGTGGTGGTGGGACTCACAGTGGTGGTTGTGTACCACTGTGAGCTGCTCCTGCCCGCAGCATAGCTCTTCAAGAGGAAGAGAGGCTGTGTATGGAGGGGAGAGGGGAGGAGACGGCTTGGAGAAGGAGCTGTTGTATGTGTTGTGTTGGACCAGGCTCTACCGTCAAGAAGATGGCTGTGCCCTTTTTAAAGAGGAAAGAGGCATGCACAGCCATGCCCTGGGCTACATGCATGGCTGTGCATGCGGCTGGCAGGGAGTGGCACAAGGAAGAAGCTGCCATGCCTTGCAGCCGCGAAGAAGAAATTCAAAGTCAATAAAAAATGAGGATGGTGATTTTGCGAGGCAACACTTGAGGAAAACGTTAATTTCAAGGCCATTTTATTCACTCTCCTCCCCTCTCAAATAAATGCATGCATGCATTTTATTTTTACAAATGCGACTATGGCTACCTAATATACACTGGCAATGCTTGGAAATAGCACAAGATGGCACAATTGCTGGTGCATTTTTGCAGTGCAAACAGTAGGATAAATAAGTTAACGTTTTAACATCACTAAAAGGGATATAACATGTCGTTTAAATGTATTCAAATGATACATAAGGTAACATTTAAACGTCAATATAGAATACGTAAGAGGATACTTAAATGTTATTAAAAATTATATAAGATGATGTTTAAACATCTTTAAAAGCTATATAAAGTAACGTTTAAACATCCTAGTAGGATGCGTAAGGAAACATTTGAACATCGCTAAAGATTTTGTAGAAACTTAAGGAAAAGGTAGAAAAATGTTTAAACATCTTTGAAATTACTAAATGTGACATTTAAACGTTATCCTACGTAAGATATGGGGATGTTTAAACATTTAGTTCTTCTTTGGCGACATTTTAACATCATCGAAAGATATCTAAGACGACGTTTGCATGGGTTTGGTTACGTGGTAGGACTTTTAAGAAACATTTAAATGTCACCTCAGATGTCATAGGCGATGTTTATTTAATGTTGGCATAACTCTTTTAGGTGACGTTTGATTCTCGACGTTAATATAGACTTAAGACAACGCACCTAAGGAGACATTTATGGTGACATTTTTTTAATGTCTACAAAAGCTTATGGCAACATTTATTTAACGTCTTTTCACTTGTGGTGATGTTAAATAAACATCACTTTAGGTCATTTTTGTTGCAGTGACGTGCATACCATTGTATATCTAGTATTTATATACGTACCTTCATTTGACATTGTGATTTTTTGTACTAAATAATAATGGGTCAATTGTATATAAGTCTTTTTCTCACCTCTCCTTCACCAACAACCTCCTCCTTCAACTCCTCTGCCTCTCTTCTCCCACCCCTTCCTCCTTTATCGCCCACAACTCCCCTCCTCCTCCAACATCGACCTCACCTTCTATGTAGCGACAAAGATGTAGCAGTGGGGGTTCCCCAAGGTTCTCAGGAGCATCAACGCCCTTCCTAGACTCCTCTGCTTGAGCACTTAATTTTCTTTTCTACTGTAAGAATCCACCATAACCTAACTGCTCTCTCCCTGCAAGCCTTATTACTTATCTGCATCACTCTGTCAATGAGCACTCATTGCTCTCGATCTATAGCATGCGCATGTCGGCATTACCTAGCTCTAAGATTGGTGCACACACCAGATCTACCATCATGCACTAGCACTATTTGGTTCTATCACCCTACCACTCTATGGCCAAGTCCACCCTAGTGCTTGCCTCTCCCTAACAATTGGACTCTTCCTTCGCCCTTCTTGATCCTTTTCACCAACAAGTGCAACTATCTCACCTTCCTTGTTATGTTGAACAAAAATGTATTCCTTGTCAAGTTTCTAGGCCTCCATGATTTATTGAAAGAGGGGGTTAGAGGTAAGGAATTTTGGTGGGAATGAAAGGAAGAGGAAAGAAAAAAGGACTAGCTGGTAGTGAAGAGGGTATAGGAGGGTGACGTAGAAGGCATGTGAGAGGGTGTGGAAGGCCATGCCCTAACACCAAAGGACGTGCGCAAGAGGATGGGCATAGAAATGTTGCTCCAAGCACTACTCATCTAGTCTCCTTTTGTAGTATCCTAAAATCCAAGTTCTAAGTCATTTTGGAGTCGATCATGTAGTTTTGGACCCACCAATACTCGTTGGGACCAGGTCAGTTCGAGTTATAACACCTTATAAAATGTGAAAAACTCCGTGTTTTTTATCAAACGTCAGTCAACTATTCAAAATAGGTCATATTTGGTACTGTTAGATTTATCTCATCAAAATCATTTTAATGGTTCTTGCTTCATGTGAATTCAAGGTGTGTAGCTCACGTTATGCTTAAAAGTGGACAAATGGGTATGAGAAGTAATTAAACCAGCATTAAGAGGCATTTTCGTTAAAACCTAGGCCAATCCTAATCCTAATCCAAATTTGTTGTCCATATAAGGCCCTAATTAGGGTTTTGGGCCATCATTTTCTTCCTTAAATTACACACAGCTCAAGGAGAAAAAGAGAGAAGGAAGAAGATGAAAGAAAAGCAAGGGCATTTTCATGAAAGGTGATGAAGGGAAGGCCCTCAATGTAGAAAGTGCACCAGCAGTGGTGGCCGGTAGTAGACATCTCGTGTGCGGTGCTAGCTAGGAAGTATCTTCCTAACACGTGGTGCAAGGGGTTGGAGAAGCGTAGGTGTAGAAGCATTGGGAGGAAGAAAAACTCAAGCATGAGGAGGAGGGTGCGTGTAAGGATTGTTGGTGCAAGGGCACCACGATCCTTAATTTTGATGATAACAAAAAACTTGTAATTTAACATTTGCATTTATGTTTATGAGTTTCAGGATAGATGCAAATGGATACAAGTGTGAAGGAGTTCTAGCTCGCATCCATGGTGTATTGGAGGAGCTTGATGGAGGAGAAGGAGCTTCGCTTGGAGCGAGAGCTTGAAGTAGCAAGAAGATGTAGAATAGGATAGAAGTTTATTCTGTTCTGGTATTTTGTCTCTTTTATTTGTTCTTTGCTCTTTATTTGCTTAGATTAGTTGTTAAAGAGCCCAAAGAAACAAACAATAGTCCTAGGAACACATACACTACCCTAGAACACTTAGACAAACTCTTAGATAAATCAAAAAACCAAAATAAGCTTCCAACAGCCTGATTAGACGTCTAATCTGGACATCAGACGTCTGATCTTGACTTTTAAGACGTCTGACCTTTCGTCCAAAAGTCCAAAACACTTAGGTTGGAAGCCCATTCTCTTTCTGCCACCTTAGGACGTCCAGCCTATAGTCCAGACCTCTTACATGACGTCTGAGGAGCTTACCAGGCATCAAACAATAGAATTGTTGGATTGTCAGACCTTTATCTTAGAGGATTAAGTGTTAATCAAATTTACATTTACTTTCAGATGTCTGTAGAGCATCCAAGACGTCTAATTATTAGACATTAGGCTAACATCTGACCCAAATCACTTTTGTTAGACCACATAGCCATTTGAGCCTCGAGCAATCAATTCCTGTAGAGAATCCTATTTCCAAACGTCCAGACTTATTGCTAGATGTCCAACCTGTCATTTGTGCAACTTAACCCTAGATCCCTGTTTCGATTTTGAGAAAATAGGAAGGAAAATAATCTAGAATTAGACGTCTAACTTTTGTCCCAAGTGTCTTAAAAAGCATTCTTAGACATCCGTCTTGATCCAACCCTGATCAAATCTTCCACCCTTCTAGATCAGACGATCGATCTCTAGATCAGACGATTTCTTAGATATCTGACTTTAACATCAGATGTTTGATAACCCTACCAGAATCATAATGGTCGTGATTTGGCTTGATTTTCCTTGGACTTATTCCTAAAGGCTATAGAAGCCTTCCAAGGCCTTCTAAACCCTTCTTAGGGCCTCTATAAATAGAGGGACACTCTTCCTTTGTTTCACACACTAAGTAATACTACTTTCCACCACATTTGTGTCAAAGAAGAGATTATCAAGTAAAGAAGTGATGTTGCTCTCCAAGATCTTCTAGCCTACACTAGAGAGCACCACCTTTGTTGTGTACCTGCTCTCCCACCGTTGCATACGGGAGTGCCATCGTGCCTTGCGTGGATTACGCACTCCGCGTCACTATCCGACGCATGCCCATCAAAGGGAAGTTTCCTTTGCCTATTGTAGCTAGTATTACATATTTACTTTGTGACTTTATAGGATATTTGTATTATTGTCTTTGGTTGGGTATTCGCATTGTGAATTCCCATCTCCATTGCAAGACAAAATACTCCTCATGAAGAGGAGGGCTTCGAGGTACGCTACCCTTGTACATAGCAGTGTGATTATAAGAGGTTAAGTCACCCTCGTTTAAGTGACTTGGTTAGTGGATTTGATCGACTAGGTCAATCAGAAAATCCTAAGTCAAGAGGCTTAGGTGGTGTTTTTTACTCGGATTTAGGTTTCCACCTAAAGAATACTTGTGTACTTGTGAGATTGTTTATTTCATGTGGTTGATATTTTATATCGCATTATTTCCCATATCATGCTCGATCTCACCCCCCTCCTTAGAGAATCTACAATTGGTATCAGAGTAGGTCTTGCACATCGATATAGCAACTCGGCAAGGATCCAATGGAGGGGAGCATCTTCACCACTAGATACTCAGAGGGGAAATCTACCATTCGACTGCCCTACTTCTACGAGAGCAACTATAGCTATTGGAAGCTAAGGATGAGGGTGTGCCTTCAAGCCACAGACTTCTCACTATGGGGACGATGCAAAACCCCATATGAAGTCCCGACAAGACTCGAGGGAGGTTGCTCGTAGTAGCAAACCCGCGACCTTTCCCTCAATGCAAAAGTAATGAATGTGTTATACTGTGCATTAAACCTGGAGGAGTTCAACCAAATCTCACAGTGCACCACTACGTATGAGTTATGGCACACTTTAGAGGTAACTCACAAAGGTACTTTCAAGGTAAAATCCTCTAAAATTAATTTACTTAGTCAAGAATTTGAATCTCTTTCCATGAAGACTAATGAATCTTTGAGTGAGATGCACACTAGTTTCACTCTTATAGTGAACAAACTTAGAGCCTTAGGAAAGACCTGTATAAAGGGGGAGCTTCAAGGAAAGCTTCTTCATTCCCTTTGATCGAAATGGGAACAAAAGGTCACCACCATTGAAGAGGCGAATGAAGCTGAGGATCTCAACATGGAGGATCTCTTAGGCAATCTCATGGCCTATGAGATGAAGATAAAGCAAAAAGAAGTAGGACACACCGGGGCCAAAGTCAAGGAAGACCCTCACCTTCAAAGTCACTTTGGAAAGCACAGTAAGTTCCGATGATGAGGATCTTAGAATTTTATTTATAAAATTTTCTAAGTTTTGTAGGGATTCAAAGAGAGAGAAGGAGAAGGAGATGGAGTGAAATAGCCAGGTACGTTGTATCATTGCAATGAAAAAGGGCATCTTCGACCTGAATGCCCTCTTCTCAAGAAGGACAAGAAGAAAGGGAAGGAGAAGAGATACAAGAAAAAGGCTTTCCAAGCCACTTGGGATGACTTGACCTCAGAGGAGGAAGAAGAGGAGGATCCTGAGAACAAAAACAAAGTTGCTTGCATGGGTTTCACGGCCACTGCAAGTGATAGTGAGGATGAAGATGACAAGGAGGTACGCTTTATTAATGATTTACAAGATGCTTTTGATGAATTATATGAGCTTAGTAAGTCACTAAAAGTAAAAAATAAGAGCATGAAAAAGAATCTTAGTTTTCTTAAATCTAAAAATGAAAGATTAGAAATTAAAGTTAGTGCTCTAGAAATTAGTCATAGAATTTCTAAAAAGAATGACTTGTTCTTAGAAAATCATAACCTAATCAATGAAAATAGTAAATTGGTTGAGGAGAATACTAGCTTCAAAATGAAAATTTCTGATTTAAAAATTAAGATGCATGCTGTAGATATAGATGGCTACAATTTTCAATTAGGGCTACAATTTTTTTTGTGTGAAATTTGAAATTAGGAAGATATAGAGGTCAAAATTTGAAGACAATAGAATTCTTAGTTTCGTATTTAGATAAATCCTAAACTTAAACCTAGTTTCCAAATCCAAAACCAATGCCTTGGCAACCAAGTTCATACACATATTCTCAGTACTGCTATTTTTATTTTTTGAAACAATAAGGAAAGCTATCATGCTACAATAGCAATCCGAGAGATCATTTTATTAATCAAGAAAAAAGTAGGATTACAAAATAGACCCCCACATATGTATGAGAGACCAGCATACATTTACAATTTGCTCCACCTCAGTACTACTAATTAAGGTTATTAACTTAACCAACGACACCAAAAATGATGCTTAAGCTACCTTTCTTAGTTAATTTATCGTTGTTAATGTTTAAATGGGCTACCAAGGAGTTTTAAGTCGTTTCGTTGTAGCAAAGCCTTAATCGCTCAAAAATAATTAAATTTATAACTCAGAATCACAAAAGAGTCCGAAGTCGAAATAGGGTGCAAATAATGGAACTCACAACATTAATCTTGTATTGAAATTATTGAGCAGAATAAATGAAGCACAATATATGCAGAAATATATTCAATGAGAAGCAATAATATCTCAAACTCTCATTGGGATAAAAAGAAATCAAGACAAAAGAATGTTGATTTAAATCACCAATTATTCTATTTTATTTAAGCAAATATCCCAACCATTCAATGTAGCCAAATAAGTCAACAATGTTCTCAATGCTATAGTACTTAGTATCAGACGTTGGTAACCTATAGAGGGAGCGAAAGAGTTTGGGATTCTAGCTAACGGTTGGAAGGGAGAGAGAGGTGCCAACTTTGATTAGCCAATGCTGGAGATGAAGAATCCTCTGGTGAGTGATGGGAACACCATCATCAGCCCTAACTAGCTCATTTTGACCCAAATAAGAGAACAAAAGCTTCTACTTAACCAACTGGAGGTCCTAAGTAACTGAATAATCATTCTAAGAGAAAAGCAAGAAACAAAGGGTAAAACTATAATTTTACCATTGCAGTACAACAACAGGTTTTCTCATGAGCTAAACATAGGTCAGATGGTCTTAACAAGATAAAAAGTGGGTTGGTTCAAACAGAAAAGGGTTCATGTGAATTCTAGGAATTAAATGATTTCTTGTAATCCTAAAATAGACCCACTTGATTTAACAGGGTTCTGGTGAGGATGAAATTTTCCTAAACCCTCTAAAAATCATGGAAAAATATTCTCTAGTGTTTATAATGTTCAATTTGGCCCTTGGAACCAATTTTGACCTAAATTGGGGTCTCAGTCAAATATTTGGCCTAAATTGGGTTTCTATGTAAATTTCCTAGTTAAACGTGGTCAAACCCAAAATCCAACTTTACCATTAGATTCCTTAGGTCCAAATTAGGTTTGTACCAAAATTTAGGCCTAAGGGGAATTCATCTTGACCCACTTTGCAAATAGGTTCAGCCTAATTACATTTCTACCCTGAATTCACACTTCCACATCATTCCGAGCACCATAGTATATGGTGGGTTCCACATCTCTTGATATACATTTATCAACCCACCAGATTGATTGGGTTTGGGCTACATCATCAACCTGTTGATCTGAACAAGCACCTGGTTGGACCAACCAGGCTCTTTATCAAAGTGCTTGTTCTACAAAATTCAGCAGATTTGACCACTCCCTCTCCATACCATTTCCCCTCGACTAAAGGCAGTGAATTTAGCACTTAACGTGAGGCAACCCATCATTCCGAAAACCCAAGATCCTTCTGATTATCCATCTGTACTTCACGTCTATTACACCCTGAGTTTGGTTTTCTTAAAATAATCGATCCCACCTCTGGTACACATGCCAAAGCTTGAAATCATCTGCAACAGTCATTCCTGACCCATTCAGCCATCCGATAAATCCTGCTCTAAATCTTTGAACCCAACACTGTTTCACACCCTTCGTTTACAATGAGGACATTGCAAAACTTAGGCATATGGGCGGTAAAGTGCAAATATACAGAAATCCAAAGTTAGAAGGGTCCTCACAAAAAAAATCTCATATTCCAAAAATACCCTAGCTTCCTCGTCGTTCTTTGCAATTAGGTCCCTCCATCATTATAGCGAAGGAAATCCTACTCTGACAAGCTTTAGAAGGAGGATTCTCCTTGATTGCTTAGAGAATCCCTCCCAAAAGTGGAAGAGACATTCTCTGAGTAATCCTCTTCAATCTAAACCCACTAATGAGCCCTAATTTGTACCCAATCTCTCATGCAAACGCATGAGAGATTTGGGTCTTTTAGAACTTCCAACTTCGGCAAGATTGTCGTGCTTGGAAGCTTGGCCTCCAAGCACAAACCCAACCTCTAGGACCTATTTAAGAAACCCTAATTCATTACGCACCTCCTCAGCTTGGAATTGGGCCGGTTCCCCCACTTTCTTCTCTCCTCGCCGGCCACAACACCTCCGCAAGCTCTGGTGGCTCTGTCCTCCCTCTCTCGTTGCCCAACCACAATACCAGTGGTTAGGTTGCCTTCCTCTTGTTCATCCGTGTTGGCCATACCAGCCTGATGCTGCCTCTGCCCCTGTCTTCGCCGCCGCCTCACCTACGGAGATCTTCGTCTCTGGTGTCGACCGCACCAGCCCAGATGCCTCTCCTGCTTCCTTCATCCTTAGGTTAGGTTAGATAACTTCTCTCTCCCTCCTATTCCTGTTTCCCCTCTTTATTTCTTGAAAATACCCCTCGACGCCACCGATTACCCTTACCTTCTCCACCTCCGGCCAGACCTCTGGTGAGGTGTCCCCGTCTGTCCGTGCCTCCATCCACCTCGCCGACGACCCCATAAGCTCTCCAATATTCCACTGGTCATCTCCCATTACTCCAATCACTCCACCACTCACCCAAAAAGGCCCCCGAACATACCCACTCACACGACCACAGTACGCTCTAGATCCGCCATTACAGCTGCTCCTATACCACGCCGACCACCGCCACCTATTTGCCATGCCTTAGTGAAGCTCCTTGAGTGCTTTGATGTGGCTGCAAGGCCGTTTTGGTGTGTGCAGTTATCCAGCCTCCTGTCGCCATTACTGACGACCTTGAAGCAAGGTTCAAGCAATTCCAGGCTTTGCATAGCTCCAAGTGAGACTCCTAGGCTACGTGGATTTGAAGCCCACACGCCTCCAGGCTACCAATTGGAGTCCTCAGCCCGTGCAGCTTCACCAATCAAACCCTCCATCTACTGCTGTGCATGCAACAGGAAGGTGGGATGTTTAGTCCCACCTCGGAAGTGGGTGAGCAGGCTCAGTGGCATAAATTGATTTTCTACATATGCCTTATCACCTCCTAAGCATAGGGTGAGGTCCCACTACCCCTCTCACCGCCTCATCCACGACACTGCCCACGTGGACCTAGCTTGACCCGTTTACCCGACCTTGCACTCCTCGCCCACCACCTCATGTCGATGGGCCTCGTCCTTGGTGCATACCCGCCCTGATTACCCAAGATGGTGGCTCTGAGAGAGCGAACCTAAGAGAGAAAGAGGAGAAGAGAGTGCATGTGGGTAGGGGTAGGTTTTGCTCTTGCAGGGAGAGGAGAAGAAGAAGGAGCTAAGGGCTAAAGCCAAGGAAGAAAAAGGTGAAGGCCACAGAGGAAGCTAAGGAAGGAGAAGAAAAGGTTGAAGAGGAAAAAGCTGAAGTCAGAGGCTAAAGCATTAATGAAGAAAGAGAAAGAAAGAGAAGGAGAAGCAGCTGAAGGCAAAGGGACAAGATCAGAAGAAGAGAAAGAAAGAAGAAGAAGAAGAAAGAGAGTAGTTAGAGATAGAAAAGAAAAGAGAAAGAGAAGAAAGAAGGAGAAACCAAGGCAAAAAGGAGCCAAAGGTAAAGAAAGAAGAAAGAAGGAGAAGCCATGGTAGGAAGAAGCCAAAGAAGAAAGAAGAAAAAGCAGAAGGAGCAGCCAAGGAGAAAAGAGGAACAGAAAAGATAAAGAGAAAGAGAAAAGAAGAAGAAGAAAGAAATTAGAGGACTACTGTGGCAATTCATTTTTAAGACGTCTGATTACAAAATCAGACGTCCAAATCTTCACAAATCCTCCATTACATTTCTTGATACATTTATTCTTAATATCCATATACTCATGCTCCATATGTTTCATTAGATTTTTTAGTAATATTATGTGTTCAAATTGCATTCATTGAGCTTAGTGCATAAATTCCATTTGCTCCCTGTGTTCGACCTCGGACTTAAACTTTGAGTACTAAAATCTATTTGCTTTCAAAGTGACTTCGATTATACTACAACACTTTTCTTTAAAACCTAATTTCGCTTCGTCAACATTTTGGCATCGTTGCCAGGAGCAACGCACAATTCATCACTAAGCTCTGCATTATTTTGATTATATGTGAACACTAACTTGCCCTATTTGTCTTATTATGATTTTGCGAGGTATTTCACGAGCAGATCTCCCGTGCAAATCAACCACTCCAGGGTAGGTAACTTCTCTACTCTTCCCTAATCAAAACTCCTAATCTTGGGAAGACAAAAAGGAAACAATCAAATTAGGAATCACCTGCCTTCTTTTTATAGTAATTATCATTTAAAAGGCTAGTTTCTTGATTTGCAAATTTTTTTTTTTCACATCTTATTGGGGTTGAAGCAATTCTATTTAGAGATCCTACCCCAAAATTCCTGTGCCTATTAGGGATCATACTTAATTTCTAAACCTCCCTGGACTATGCACTTCTTGTTTGAAGTCCAAGGAGAACGTTTGTGAAAATCAAAGAGGACTGGAAATAGAGCAAAATTAGGGTTTCTACATTAGGGTTTTGGAGTGCTAGTTCACACTTGCCTGCATAAAAGGAAACAAACCCACTCACATTTGTGTCCTACCCAAGCCCTTGATTAAAAAGACCTAATCAAGACAAACCCAAAAATCAGGCTCTAAAATCACTTGAACCTTAAAATCCTTGGACCTAATAACCTTAGAGTCAAAATAGGGTGATTTCTAGGTCTTGACCTAGAATCATTCTGCCATCTTTAGGGCAGGTGAAGTGAAGTTGGACTACATTGTAGGCCAACCAACCTCCAAATTAGGTCACAAGTCAAAATAACTGCTAATTCAAGTGAAATCAAAGGAACAAGTTAGGATATAAAACTGATAGACTTAACAGGTCAAGTTATCCATTCTAGTCTACCTGGACCCTCAATGATAAGAGAGGTCGGGTGGGGAAACCCTGTAACCTGTGGGGGCACTCTACCGTGTAGGGGTCTTTGCAAGACTCTCCCTCTTTGGCTGCTCAGGTAATTCTCAGGTGGACAACTTTTTGATCCAGGGATATCATCCGCCCTAAACCTCCATAGTCATCCAAACATCTTTGGGTGCCTTGATTGGGTCAACAACACATCCAATCCCTCATCTCTTCTAGTTAGAGCACACACATAAATTTTCTGTTGGGAGTCTCTATTCATATCTAATCACTTCATTCTTACACTTGAATTCTGATTCTACATTTTGATTCCACCATCTGATTTAAATATGCAGCCTAGTTACTTAGGAAGACCATTGAGGAAACCTAAATCACGAAGAACCATGAGAGATACAATGATTGAGGATGCCCTTGAATTTTATGATATTGAATACAAAACCTCAAAATCAGTAGAAGACATTCAGGTTAGTGTACCGAAAACAACAACCTTCATCATAAACTGTGCCCAATTGTTATTAACAGAAGCTACAAAAGGATCAACCTGAGACATTCTCATAACATGATACATTAAGATAGAAAAATTGCATAACTTTGAATACCTCCAATGCATGACAAATCATGTACTTTGGGAAAAACACCAAGATGATCTTGAAAAATGGGAAGCGATGATGAGATTGTTGAAACAAGTTATTCATCAGAAATACCCATACATGCCCCAAACAGTTCATAAAACATCTTGGAATAGTATTGAGACCAATCTGATTCCCCAAATCTCACGTTTGAGGCACAAGGTTGTTGTGGATTCCCAACCCAGACAGAATATAACATACCTAATCTTGAACTAGGTTGGGAAATCCCAATTGCAGGAGAACACGATTTTGAGCCAGCCCTAGAAAACCAAAATCCTGGGTCACCATGCATAGAATTCCAAGACTCCTACAATGAAGAGATTAAAACAGACCCTCTTGAGGGTGTAAATCCTGCCCCTTATTCTGATAAGGTGACCCTCGAAGGCAATTCTAACATAGATTCTAGTAATTCAACCCACATCCTCAGCCTAGAATCTGGATCTGAAACTTATTGGGAAAATTACAAGCCCCCATATGACTAAGATCAAAGTTTAAATAAAGAGTATGATTCTGGGCCTTTATTTGATGAATATCCATCTCCAACATCCTCAGAGATACAGATTGATTTTTCAGAAGTCACGCCAATCTACGATATAGAAACCAAGGAGTTGGAAGAGTGGGGTTTTGATTGGGTCTTCCCTACAAGCCTAGAACTTGAGCCTAGACCAGATAAGGACACCTCTTCGAGCTCATAATCAAAGAATAGGCTAGACCTAAGTCAGGTTGCTAAGTCTACATCTTGTGATTTATTCTATGGTGGAACCTCTGATCTCGAATCTCATTCAGAACTTGATTTTTGCAATTTCTCCGACGATTTCAAATATTACCATGATTTTGGAGAACCATTATTTCCTAACTATGATGAGCCAATCTACGACCTTAGCTCACATGATTCATTCTCCAACTCCGACTCTGAGGTCCCTGATCCCGAGATCACTGATTTAAATTCTGGTTCCAGTGAGATGGAATCATTTCTTTTCGATCCTCAGGAATCAAAACCAGAAAGTGCCAAGAGTGATTATAACCCAGAATTCAAATCTTTTCTTAACTCAGATTTTCCTCATCCTATAAACACTCTTCAGGCATTCACTTTTGAATTTGATGAGGACTCTCTAAATGAACCCACCTGTAATTCCTTTGTAGAGGAGCCCTCATACACAATTCTTATTGAAGACACCTCCTCCGCATATACAGAACCCATCCAAACTTGTTTTCAACCCCGACCCACAACCGGACTCAATTTCTATTATGATTCTCCTCTTACTGAGCCAATTGCAAAAGATTCGCCTCCACATCTCTATCAAGTTTTGGACATTAATCAGACTGCAAACCATGCTCCATCATCCACTGATCACTCCTGTAGGGTTTTCGCATTATCCACTGATTATTTTACGGATCCCTCCTCTGACTAGGCTGATTTGACTCAGCCAAACCCTGAATTCACACTTCCACATCATTCCGAGCACCATAGTATATGGTGGGTTCCACATCTCTTGATATACATTTATCAACCCACCAGATTGATTGGGTTTGGGCTACATCATCAACCTGTTGATCTGAACAAGCACCTGGTTGGACCAACCAGGCTCTTTATCAAAGTGCTTGTTCTACAAAATTCAGCAGATTTGACCACTCCCTCTCCATACCATTTCCCCTCGACTAAAGGCAGTGAATTTAGCACTTAACGTGAGGCAACCCATCATTCCGAAAACCCAAGATCCTTCTGATTATCCATCTGTACTTCACGTCTATTACACCCTGAGTTTGGTTTTCTTAAAATAATCGATCCCACCTCTGGTACACATGCCAAAGCTTGAAATCATCTGCAACAGTCATTCCTGACCCATTCAGCCATCCGATAAATCCTGCTCTAAATCTTTGAACCCAACACTGTTTCACACCCTTCGTTTACAATGAGGACATTGCAAAACTTAGGCATATGGGCGGTAAAGTGCAAATATACAGAAATCCAAAGTTAGAAGGGTCCTCACAAAAAAAATCTCATATTCCAAAAATACCAAAAAATTAGAAAATTGTGAAAAAGAACAAAAAAAATGGAGGAGAAAAGAAAATTTTGAGGTCATACAAAACATGAGGAGAAAAGTGAAAAATGTCAAAAAAGGAGCACAAAATGAAAAGAAAAAAAGAAGAGATAGTCATTAGTAAGAAATTAAGGGGTTAACTAAAGTTCTAGACTATATCAAGAAAAAGAAAATGAAAGGAAAAAGTGCCAATGAGACACGCAAGAGATTAGTAGGAACACTGATCTTAGGGCTCTTGGGCTAGACTCCTAGGCTTAAAAATTCAAATATTCGCTAAGATCTGTATAGTCTTCAAAAGGTTGGGGAAAATACGAAGCTTACGTATTAGTCTAAGGCTTAGGGAGTATTCGGCCTTGTTAACCGACCTCTGCTTTGCGGGACTCGGTAACCTAAGCACCCTAATCCACACACAGTCTAGTTCAGTGCGCGTAAGTATTAAAATCAAGCAAAAGCGTTTAATTGTTCTGGAAAAGTCGCATAGATTAGGAGCGGCCGATCAACACAAGTTGATTTGGACGAGTTCCCAGCGTAGAGAGGCTGGAAATTCCTGTCAAAGATGCACAAT
Organism: Thalassia testudinum; assembly: GCA_037157565.1. NCBI lineage: Eukaryota > Viridiplantae > Streptophyta > Magnoliopsida > Alismatales > Hydrocharitaceae > Thalassia > Thalassia testudinum. The sequence goes on along the minus strand of JAZHRO010000055.1, from coordinate 88,775,410 downwards.
AACATATCGTCTCCTCAGTGCTTGTTTCCTAGGATATTTACATATCCTACTAGGGGCACGTAAGCACCCTATGCTGGTTCAAATGCCATGGGTGACATTATCATGAAATGTTGATTGCCAGGGTCTAAATTTAGCTACAGAACACCATGGATTGGATTATCTCAAAATCTTGAAAGTCAACGTTCTGGGGGTTGCCATGGGTGGTGCTATCATGAAGCATCGATTGCAAGGGACCTTTCGAGGATTGATGATGGGGACAAGGAATCCAATACAGATTGTATTCAGAAGTCAATCTGAAGCTAGAAATAAAAAGAAAAGAGAGAGAAAACTCTCCAAACAAAGAAAATCCTCTGTCTCTCTCTTACAAAAAACACACTGCAAACTAAACCAAGGCTAAAATATGTTACAAGCATGGGTGCTTTAACCATGGAGTCCAACAAACCTTAGGATAGCTCTTGTGGGCCTTAAAAACCTTTGCGGTTGACTGAGGCTAGAGCTGGTTAGGTCCGGATCTTGGTTGGTACTTGAATATGTCTAGGCCTACTGTCGGCATTCTAACCTAATCAAAAAGAAAAAAAAATCACTCGTCATAATCTCTGAACATTAAGGAACTCATGGTTTAGAACAAAAGTTAAAACCTTAAAATTTTGCTAAGGGACTAGCAAAATCTAGGCATGGGGGTATGATGGGAACACCATCATGAGCCCTAACTAGCTCATTTTGACCCAAAGAAGAGAACAAAAGCTCCTACATAACCAACTGTAGGTCCTAAGTCATTGAATAATCATTCTGAGAGAAAAGTAAGAAACAGGGATAAAATTGTAATTTTACCATTGCAGTACAACAATGGGTTTTCTCATGAGCTAAAAATAGGTCAAATGGTATTAACAAGATAAAAAGTGGGTTGGTTCAAATCGAAAAGGGTTCAAGTGAATTATGGGAATTAAATGACTTTTTGTAACCCTAAAACAGACTGACTTGATTTAACAAGGTTCTGGTCAGGATAAAATTCACCTAAACTCTATAAAAATCATGGAAAAATATTCTATAGGGTTTAGAACCTTTAATTTGGCCTTTGGAACCTATTTTGACCTAAATTGGGGTCTCAGTCAAATATTTGACCTAAATTGGGTTTTTACATAAATTCCTACTCAAACATGGTCAAACCCAAAATCCAACTTCACCACTAGATTCCTTAGGTCAAAATTAGGTTTGTACCAAAATTTGGGCCTAAGGGGAATTCATCTTGACCCACTTTGCAAATAGGTTCAGCCCAATTACATTTCTACCCCTATCTTTTGAAAACCTCTGCAGAAATCCCCTAGCTTCCTTGTCATTCTTTGTAATTAGGTTCCTCCACCATTATAGTGGAGGAAATCCTACTTCGGCAAGCTTTAGAAGGAGGATTCTCCTTGATTGCTCAGAGAATCCCTCCCAAAATTGGAAGAGAAATTCTTTGAGTAATCCTCTTCAATCTAAACCTACTGATGAGCCCTAATTTGTACCCAATCTCTCATGCGAACACCTGATAGATTTGGGTCTTTTTGAACTTCCAACTCCAGCGAGCTTATCATGCTTGGAAGCTTGGCTTCCAAGCACTGACCTAACCTCCAAGACCTTTTTTTTTTTTGAATCAGTGAGGATTGCTATCATAAACTGATAGCGATCCAAAGGGTATTGTATTGCATATCAAAAGAGTATTACAAAAAAGTTGCCCAACTATGTATGAGAGACCAACATTCCTTTACAACGTTCTCACATCTCACCAGTCTCCCCTGAAACAGCTTATCATTCCGCGCCCTCCACACACACCACAGAACGGCAGCCATAGCCCCCAATGGTCGAACAGGGTTGATGAAGCTCTGCCACATAGCATCCTAGTGAGGGAGGGGTTCTAAGCACACCAACCTCCAAATTTTATCCGTGATCAAGCAAGAGGAGAATATGTGTGTTGCACTATCAGAGTGTAATCCACATAGGGGGCAGGCATTCATATTAATCCCCATCCTTCTGTGCTTAAGATCGGCAGTGATCAACCTTTCCCGTCTGCAAAGCCACAAGAAAATTTGGACCTTCAGAGGAATTCTCAAAAGCCAAATCTTTCTGCCGATAAGATCCCATTCCACCTCATTATCAAATCTAATAATTTTTTAATATGCTTGCTTCACTGAGAAAAAACCCTGCCAGCAGTATGTGTCCTTCACATCTGTCATAAGATACAGCTGCTGCAGATTCTCCATCAATATCTACCTCTCCTCCCAAAGTCGAGTGCCCGGCCTACATTGTTGTAGCCCTTCCAGCTGCCAACAACCTTCAACCTGGGACCACAGACTGCTGACTGTGGCATCTTTATCAGTAGCAGCATCATACACCCTTGGGAAAGTCTCTTTCAGCAGGCCCAATTCAGACCACCTCTCATTCCATAAGCTAAAACATCTACCATCACCAAGCTTAGGCTGTAGCAAATGCCAGTAGCAGGTGATTGCAGATATCACTGATCGCCAAAAGGGGGAAGGCCTCTTTGGCTGAAGCCTTTGCAGACAGCTATTGGATCCCCCATAGCTGTCCCTAATCAGATCATCCATCAGCCCCTCCTTGCAATTCAAAATTCTGATGGCCCATTTCAGCAGTAGGGACTCATTGAACTCTTTTAATGCTTTAATTCCCAACCCCCCACCCTCCTTTGGTCTGCAGTTAGTGTTCCATCTGATGGGCTGCATGAACCTGCCCTCATGTCCTGCTCCTTTCCAGAAGAATCTCTTCCTCATAAGATCCAATCTCTTCCAGATGCACTTAAGGGCCTTAAATATGCTGAAGAAAAAGATTGGTATGGCAGTAATAACCGAGTTGAGTAAAATCAGTCTCCCACCCTTAGATAGGAATTTACTACTCCACCCTTTTAGCTTTCCAGCCACCTTCTCGAACAGGACATTCCAATCTGATTTTTTCAATTTTGTAGCCCTTAAAGGTAATCCAAGGTATCTTAGAGGCAATTTAGTACGGGTGAGCCTAGTATACCCTCCAATTCCATCTGTTCCTGTTCATTCATACCAAAACAGATCAAAATAGACTTGTCTTTGTTCAAACATAAACCTGAAATATCACCGAATATCTTCACCATTAATCCCAAAGCATGTGCCTCAGACTTGGACCCTTCCACGAAGAACACAGTGTCATCTGCATATTGTAAAATGGGGGCCAAATGTCTCCTATTTGATAGCGAGTACCCTTTAATTATACCCACCTCTGCCAATTTGCAAGCGTACCTTGCAAGTCCATCTACCGTAAGGTTAAAGACCAATGGGGCCAGGGACACCCTTGTCTAACCCCACACTGCGGTTGGATCCAGGCTCCACATGGCCTCCCATTGATCAAAGGAGAAAATGAAGCAGTGGTGATACAACGTTTCATCCATTGAATCCAAAGGTGGGGGAAGCCTCTTCTTCTAAACACCTCCCAAAGATACGGCCAGGAAATCGAGTCATAGGCCTTCTGGAAATCTACTTTCCACAGGAAGGCCTTGCATTTCCTTCGGTGCCAACCATTAACCATTTCCTGAGCCAAAATAAATGATTCCTGAAGTGATCTATTGGGTAAGAAAGCAACTTGTACTGGATGAATCAGGTCTTGTAGAACAATTCTTATCCTATTAGCCAAGACCTTGCTGATGATAAGATAGATGGAGTTTGAAGGGGCAATCAGCCTGAAATCTAAAAAATGTTCTGCTCCCACTGATTTAGGCAAGAGGAAAAGATATGACTTGTTAATCCTCTCGAAACCAGCATTACCCACCTTAAATTCTCTGACAACATCCATCACCTCCTTACACACCACACTCCACATCTCTTTGTAAAAGAAAACTTGTATTCCATCCGGGCCTGGGGAGCCTTCCGCATTTAATTCTCTGATTGCTTGTAAGGTTTCTTATTCTGTAATTAGTGTAGTCAGTTGTTCGGCTTGTTCGCTTGTCACCCTGGGACCAATGTCCCCTGCCATTCTCCATTTCCCTCTCCTAGCTGCCCGAGAAGCTGCCCTGAAATACTTGATGGCTTCAGATTTAATCTCCTGATTAGATGAGACCCTATGTCCATCACAAAGAATAGAGGAAATGAAGCTAAACTGCCTCCGAGAGCTAGCTGCAAGGTGGAAGAATTTTGTATTGGCATCCCCCTCCTTAAGCCATAATTGCCTAGATCTTTCCCTCCAAACGATTTCCTGTTTAAGGTCTCCATCTAGTACCACACCTTGCCACATTCTCCTGTCAGCCTGTTCTTCTTCAGACAGAGGGCCAGCAGCTTCCATGGAGTCCAGCTCCTGGATTCTACTCAGAGCTTCCCTTCTCCTTTGTTCCCTCACCAAGGTAATAGCAAATCCATATTCTTTTAAGATCTCACGCAATCCAGCCAGCTTAGTTGATAATCTGACAGTAGCTGACCCCTGTACCTTTTTAGCTCTCCACCAAGAATAGATCATCTGGTAGAAACCCGGTTTAGTCAGCCATGACTTTTTCAATTTGAAATAGGTGCCAGCCAGAGTTTCTTCCCTACTGTCCCATACCAGGGGGTATGATCAGAGAAAAGTCGACTCAACCTATTCACAGTCGACAATTGGAATCTGACAAGGATGCCCACATTCCCAAAAAATCTATCAAGCCTGGAAGCCAGCCCATTTCCATTATGCCAAGTAAATTCCACACCAGAGGACGGATATTCACTCAACTACAGAGACTGAATCGTCATATGAAATCCAATAGCCGAGCTATCTGTGCTGCCACTAGACCTATCAGCCCCTGTTAACCAACAATTAAAATCTCCTCCTGTTAGCCACATTTCCCCCTACACCAACTCAACTACAGTGGACCATTCCTCCCACAACACCTGCCTAGCAGAAGCAGTACAAGGTCCATAGATCCCAGTAATCCAGATACACTCCTGCCCCTGTTGAATCTGAAACTTGCATGTTAGCATATGTCTGGCCTTGTGAACTTCCAAACATTGAGCCCACCTCTTCCTCCACCAGATAGCAATGCCCCCCGACCTCCCATGCACATCAATCTATACACATTCATTCATCCCTACAGCTAACAAGTCGGACCAAAGTCTATCAGAATTACTCTCAATGTGTGTCTCTTGAATGAGTGCATAATCAATTCCCCATTCTCTCAAGTATCGCATCAGAGATGCCCTCCGGCATCTGTCGCGCAACCCACGCACGTTCCAAGTGAGGATTCTCATCACTCCTCATTGGAACCTTCTCTCCTGAGGGTCTGGCAACTACACACTTGCATAACTTTGGCAACTTCATCTTCATCCATCAGAGAAATAGCCTTTGATTTTCTTTGTTGAAGGTTGTATGGTGATCTCCCCTTATTGATTTTTGTGCAATATCTCCCTTCACATTCAGGATTTTCCTTCCCCTGCAAGACCTGTTTGCCCTTCAGAGATTCAGGCTGCGTATCAAGGTTCCCCTGCTCTTGATTCTCCCTACCACATGACAGCACATCCCCTACCATCATGGTCGACGGTGCTGCCAACTCTCCGTCGCCCAATTCCTCCATTTCTTTATTCTGAAGCATCCCCGTCTCCCCATCACACAAGTCCTTACACGTCTCGGCTGCCATGGACTTATCGCCTTGCACCATGTGCAGCTCCTGAGCAGTCGCTTCCTCATCAGCTGTAGGTTCAGACGACTTAAGCTGCTTTGCAACATCATCCCCCATCAGGAACTTCAGCCTCAGCATCCAGGAGCTTCCACCACATCTCGAAATCAGATGATCAGGTGTAGAGCCAGCGATGAAGACAACAACCCTCACACTTAGTAGACGCCCATTCCCCTCAAGTAGTACGATGATCGCATCTTCAGCCACAGATGCAAAGGCTGAGATCATTGATGACACAACCTCCTTCGACTTCAGGTGCAGAGGGAGTCCCTCAATCTCAAGATTTCCTGACCTAATTCCCACTCTCTATGGTGGTCTCTCCAATAGGGCTACATCAAAAGGAGAAACCAGGCTCCAGGTCACCGTGACACCGTCGTTACATGATGTATGGAATCGCAATTTCTCAACATCCTCCACACCCAAACCAAAGAGCACAAAACGTGTATTTGACAGAAAGGAGATCTACCAGGAGTCAGTCGAGAGGGACAGAGAGGTTACCAGGGCGCGAACGTTCTCCACCATCTATCTTCCAGTCATAATCTCCCCAACCAGAGCTTCACGCAAGGCCATCTCTGCAGCCTTGATGCTCGCCGTCAAAGGAACCTCCACATCTACCATAAGCCCTCCCGAGTTGCGCATAAGTGGGGGTGGAGGCGGTGTCCGCCCAGCCCTAAAATTCAAATTTCCAGAGCGCGGGAAACGACGATAGCTCATCTGCCCCCCCAAACCCCTACACGAATCCCTTTTGTGGCCGAAGCCCCCATACCCTAGACACACCACAGGGGATCGACAAGTGGCCGCCAAGTGTCCTTGTCGTCAGCACCGGAAGCAAACAGTTTTGCCAGTCAACTTTGTTCCTCTTCTCTCAGACCACCTCGCTCCATCCCCCTTTGGTTGTATGCGTCAGAGTTCCCCCATTCCATCCTAATGCATCCTTTCGACCTCCAAGTATGCCACCCCTCACCTTCCCTATTCCCACCAGTCGTCGAACCTAAACCGCCGGCCGTCGGGACCGACATTCTTCCCAAACGAGTGGGCTATAGGGTTTTAGATGTCTAGAGATAGTGTTCCTCCAAGTCCTTTTTAAGAAACCCTAATTCATTCTGCACATCCTCAGGTCGGAATTGGGCTGGTTCCCCCACTTTCTTCTCTCCTCGCCGACCACAACACCTCTGCAAGCTCCGATAGCTTCGTTCTCCCTCTCTTGTTTATCAACCATAATACCAGTGGTTGGGTTGCCTTCCTCTCGTTCATCTACGTCGGCCATGCCAGCCTGACGCCACCTCTACCCCTATCTTCGCCGCCGCCTCACCTACGGAGATTCATCTCTGGCATCAGTTGCACCAGTCCAGATGCCTCTCCTGCCTCCTTCGTCCTTAGGTTAGGTCAGATAACTTCTCTCCCTCGTACTCCTGTTCCCCTCTTTATTTCTTGAAAATACTCCTTGATGGCATCGATCACCCTCACCTTCTCCACCTCTGGCGAGGCGTACCCGTCGCTCCGCACCTCCATCTGCCTCACCGATGACCCCATAAGTTCCTCAACATTCCACTGATCACCTCCCACTACTCCAATCACTCCGCCACTCACCCATTAAGGCCCTTGAACACACCCACTCACATGACCACAGTACGCCCTAGATCTGCCATTACAGCTGCTCCTATGCCATGCTGACCACCGCCACCTATTCACCGTGCCCTGGTGAAGCTCCCTGAGTGCTTTGATGTGGCTGCAAGGCTGTTTTGGTGTGTGTAGGTATCCAGCCTCCAGTCGCCATTACTGACGACCTTGAAGCAAGGTTCGAGTAGCCCCAGGCTTCGTGCAGCTCTAGGTGAGACTTCAAGGCTACGTGGATTTGAAGCTCACACATGTCTAGGCTTCCAATTGGAGCTGTCAGCCTGTGCAGCTTCGCCAATCAAACTCGCCATCTACTCCTGTGCACGCAACAGGAAGGTGGGACGTCCCACCAAGGAAGTGGGTGAGCGGGTGCTGTGGCATAAATTGATTTTTTGCATATGCCTTATCACCTCCTAAGCACGGGGTGAGGTCCCACTGCCCCTCTCACCGCCTCGTCCGCGACACTACCCATACGGACCTGGCTTGACCCATTTACCCGACCTTACACTCCTCGCCAACCACCGCATGCCGGTGGGACTAGTCCCAGGCGCGTACCCAACCCGATTACCCGAGATGGTGGCTCTGGGAGAGCAAACCTAAGAGAGAAAGAGGAGAAGAGAGAGCACGCGGGTAGGGGTAGGTTTTGCTCTTGCAGGGAAAGGAGAAGAAGAAGGAGCTAAGGGCTGAAGCCAAGGAAGAAGAAGGTGAAGGGTGTAGAGGAAGCTAAGGAAGGAGAAGACAAGGTTGAAGGGGAAGAAGCTGAAGTTAGAGTCTTAAGCACTAAAGAAGAAAGAGAAAGAAAGAGAAGGAGAAGCAGCTGTAGGTAAAGGGACAAGATCAGAACAAGAGAAAGAAAGAAGAAGAAGAAAGAGAGTAGCTAGAGATAGAGAAGAAAAGAGAAAGAGAAGAAAGGAGAAATCAAGGCAAAAAGGAGCCAAAGGTAAAGAAAGAAGAAAGAAGGGGAAGCCAAGGCTGGAAGAAGCCAAAGAAGAAAGAAGAAAAAGGAGTGGCCAAGTAGAAAAGAAGAATAGAAAAGATAAAGAGAAAGAGAAAAGAAGAAGTAAAGGAAAAAAATCAAAGGAACACTGTAGCACTTCATTTTTAAGACGTATGATTACAAAATTAGACCTCCAATTCTTCATAAATCCTCCATATATTTCATGATACATTTATTCTTAATATCCATATACTCATGCTGTATATGTTTCATTAGATTTTTTAGTAATATTATGTGTTCAAATTGCATTCATTGAGCTTAGTGCATGAATTCCATTTGCTCCCTGTGTCCAACCATAGACTTAAACTTTGAGTAATAACATCTATTTATTTTCAAAGCGACTTCGACTGTACTACAATGCTTTACTTTAAAACCCGATTTTGCTTCATCAACAGTGAGGGAGATCAGTGAGGATGAAGGAGTTGGAGTGCTCTCATGGGTATTGCAAGGAGCGAAAGAATGAGCAGAGGAGATTCCCGCTGCCTATGATATGTAGTAGTGGGCAAGCAGGTTTCCTACAAATTCTTCCTAAATTGGCAGGTTGCATTTTCAAATCAGGTGGTGGATCAAGATGTAGAATCAAATTCAAGTTCAGATTGAAGTGATTAGATCAGATTGGAAATCCCCAAGAAGAACAATTCTAATGAGGGCATCTAGGTTAGAAACCTAGGGACCTTTCATGTGTATGTGCTCTAAAGAAGAGATGAGGGACTAAATATGAATTGGACCCAATCAAGGCACCCAAAGATTTTTAGGTAATTAAGGCTTCTTTCGAGGTGAATGATACCTGTAAATCAAAAATCCACACACTCGAGAAGCACCTAGGTAGCTAGGAAGGGAGAGGCCCGCAAAGACCCCTACACGATAGAGCATCCCCACGAGTTACAAGGTTTCCCCCACCTGACCTTCCTTGTCATTGCTGTTCCAAGTAGATCGGAATGTGAGAATTGAGACCATAAGTCTACCAATTTTAGCCTAGTTTGTGCCTTAGATTTCACTTGATTAGAAGTTAATTCAATTTGTGACCCAATTTGGAGGCTGATTGGCCTACAAAGTAGACCAACTTGACCTGACCTGCACTCAAAGATGGAGAACGAAATATGGGTCATGACCCAAAGATCATCCTAAATTGACTCTCAGGTTCTTAGGTCCACAATTTTAAGGTTCAAGTGAATTTAGAGCCTGATTTTAGGGTTCTTCCGATTAAATCTTTTCAAGAAAGGGGTTGGGTAGCACACAAATGCAGGAGGGTTAATTTCTTTTAATTCAGGTAAGTGTGAAACTAACACTTCACAACCCTAGAGTATAAACCCCAATTGGCTCTATTTCAAGTCCAATTTAATCTCAAATATAGCACCTTGGACTAAGACAAGAAGTGTGTAGTCCAAGATGATCAAAAATTGAGAATAAATCCCTAGTAGGTACAGGCAATTAAGGTAGGGATCTTCTAAATAGAATCATCTCAATTTCAATCAAATTTGATTTGAATTCATAAATCAGGAAACTTGCCTTTTAAATGATGCTTACTAAAAAAATAAAGTAGGTGAATCCTAATTGCTTGCTTCCTTTTCTCTCTTCCACAAGATTAGGAGATTGATTAGGGAAGAAGAGATAGTTTACCTGCCTTAGGAGTGGTTGATCTGCATGGAAGATCTCTTAGTGATGTACCTCGCAAAATCACAAACAAAGCAAACAGGGCAAGTTACTATTCAGATAAACAATCAAGAAAGATGAGACTAATGTGTGAATTGCACGTTGCTCGCCGGCAATGGTGCCAAAATGTTTAAGTAGGCTATCAAGGAGTTTTATGTTGTTTCATTATAGCAAAGCCTCAATCGCTCAAAAATAATTAAATTTATAGCTCAGAATCATAAAAGAGTTTGAGGTCGAACATATGGAGCAAATAATGGAACTCACAAACATTAATCTTGAATTGAAATTAATGAACACAATAGACAGAGCATAATATATGCAGAAATATATTCAATAAGAAGCAATAATATCTCAAACTCTCATTGGGATAAAAAGAAATTAAGAAGACAAAAGAATAATGATTTAAATCACCAATTATTCTAGTTTATCTAAGCATATATCCCAACCATTCAATGTAGCCAAATAAGTCATCGGTGTTCTCAATGCTACAATACTTAGTATCATAGATTGGTTTCCTTCCTCAGATGGCTTAAGTGTCTCAACACTTAGCCTCAGTAGCATAAGGCTAAGGCTCTCTAAGAGCCTTTCTTCTTTCACGCCTTTCTCTCTCTTTCTTCTTTGTCAATGCCTTCTTTCCTTCTTCTTCACAAACCTTGCAACATAGAGCACAGCCTTCTCTTTAGAGGCTAAGTGTTGCCTCTTTCTTCCTTTAGCACAAGGTAGAGGAGCACGCAGCAAAACCCTCCCCCACTCTCTTACAAATCCTTCTTTTCTCCTCTCTCAAAGACTCGGGCTTAATCGGATCCAGATACGGGTTATCAGGTCTAAAACAGTGTCCAGGCCTACAGGCGTGAGTCGCAGGCGAGGAGTGAGCGGTCAAGTAAGCGGGTGTGCGAGTATATGGGGACCCAACCCACGTGTACTTGGGTGAGGAGATCACTTCACATGATCAGCTTAAGCTTCTGCGCATGCCTGTCTATTCAAGATGTGGCACTATAGTGCCACAGATTCTTCGATCAAAGCTCGCAGGTGGAAATGCATAATTGGAATGGTTGTGGAGGCTTGCTGCTACGTTTGAGGATCTGGCAAGGTCCTGAAGCTAAGCCACATCGCTTGGGTGTAGTTTTAAGCCTTAAGCTCGTTGGAGTACTGCGAATGAGGTCAGACGAGACAACGACGATGGCGGAGAACAGTGATGACCTGAAATGCAAAATAAGGCCTCATGACCACATTAGAACAGCTCAGGAGAATCACCAAGTGATGGTGAAGGTGTTGGTTGTGTTGGCGTTGCATGGGAGTGGACGTGGAGGTCGAGCGAGGTCAGGGACGAAGTGAGATGGAGGTTGATGATAACATCATCATCTATATCTAGCTTTAATTAGTCATATTCCATCATTAAATGCTCCTACATAACCACTAGAAGTCCATAATTCATTGTAGATCCTTTCTAAGAGAATAAGAAACCAGGGTTAAAACTGTAATTTTACCATTATATCATGAATGCAGAGTAACCACAGGTTTCTCCATGGGTTAATTAAGGGTCAAATGATCTTAAGAGTCTAACAAGTGGGTTAGTATTGACAGAAATGGGTTTTCAAGAGTTTTGAGAATTAAATGACATCTAAAATCCTAAAAACAAGCCCGCTTAATTAACGGAGGTTTTTGTTAGGATAAAATTCACCTAACCCTCTAAAAATCATAGAAAAATATTCTCTACGGTTTGGTATGCTTGATTTGACCATCAGAACCCACTCGACTGAAAACAAAGTCTTAGATAGATATTTGCCATAATTTGGGTTTTTGCATAAATTACCCAATAAAACTAGGTCAAAACCAAAATCTAACTTCATCATTGGATTTCTTAGCTCCAAATTAGTTTTGTACCAAAATTTGGACCAAATCTGAGATCATCTTAACCTAGTTTGCAATTTGGTCTAGTAAGAGTCTTCTCTCTCACACACATGCCCTTAGCTTTCAAATTCTATGCAAAAAGGTCCCTCTTGTTGTCATATTCTTCACAAATAGGTCCCTCTTCCATTATCGCTCAAGAATCCTACTCCGACGAGGTTCATTTGGAGAGTTTTCTTTGATTGATTGATGAAACTTTCCCAAAATCAAACTAGAGACTCTTTAGGAAATCCTCTTTCCAATGGGACCGATCTTGGATCCCAATTCCTTCTCAAAAGCTCATGCGAACCTCTTGAAGGATTGGGTATCCTACTTATGCATAAGCTCCAAGGTTCCCAAGCTTGTTTCCAAGCTTGAAACTCCCTCCTAAGCCCTGTATAAGCACGACCAATGCAAGGTCGTGCTCCCAAGCTTGAATTCCAGCTGTGAAACCCCCTCCGTCCTCTCTCCACTCCGACCGAGAAGCTCCACAAGCTCTTGCAACTTCTCCTGACCTTCCTCATCGTTCAACCGCAATACTGGTGATGGATTCCTTACCCTCAACTTCTTCTGCTTTGCACCATACCAGCGAGCGCCCTCAATTCCCCTCGTCGTCGTCGTTACCACCTACCGAAGTGTCTTCTTCCTCGACATCGGCTAATCAAAGCCAGCGGCGTTCTCCCAACTTCATCCATTAGATTAGGGTTAGTTTAGCTTCCTTAGTCTCCTAGATTAGTTTCCTCTACTAAAAACCAAAAGTAGGCCCTCGATGACCTTCGCAACCCGCCTTCGTTCTCACCTTCGGCGACATCATCGAGGAGGTTTTCCGCATGCTCCGCCACTCCAAACACCTCGCCAACTAGTCCACAAGCTCCGCCACACTCCCCTCATCAAAAGCCCTAACTATTCCCGACCTATTGCCCACTCCATCTCCCCACCGAACACTGCACTTTCACGCTTCCATCTCCGTCACCGTCCGACCACCTCACTCATCCCTATGTCGACCTAGCATCGCCATCATCTCCCTTAGACCTAAGCGATGCACCTAAACTATTTTAATTGGGATGAGATGCCATATTCATATTTTAGGTTCCTTGTCAGTCTCTGCCATCGCCACCATTAATGCCTATACTATTTTTCGAGTTCCAGGTGATAATACCGCACAAGGGGGTGATAATTATGTTGAATATGGCCCATCTTAAGAGTAAAAGGCACAACATAACTAGAATGGGAGCATTGCATGCATCATGTACCAAGATTGCTTATAAAACTATATTAATGGCCATTTGTGTAAGCATTTGTTAAAGTAGGCCTCAGATGAGTAATCGGACCGCACGGATGGATTCAGAACGACGAACGGAGTCCAACGGACTCAAGATCGGCCAAATCTGACATCCAGAGCTCCTATAATGGGCCCAAGAAGTTCTAACCGTTGATCTGGAGATCAACGGCCCATATCGCGCCATGTCAGCCCTGCCCCACCGCGTGCCGCGCCTTCATCAAGCCAAGATCAGATCTCGGCCATCGATCTTCGATCGAATGGCCGAGACTCGCGCGCCCGCCCGCGGTCGCCACGGTAAAGCGCGGGCGTGGCGCAACGATTAGCACGCACGCCCGCACCCACACGACGCGTGTTCGAGCCGCGTGGAGTGGGAATTGAAGATGGGAGACGGGCATAGAGAAATTGGGTCGCCCGATCAGCAGCGGGCGACCGGGATCTTACCACGCGGCGCGACCGTAGCTCACGAGCATCCATGCGAGCGCGCACACCGGGCGGAGACGAGCACGCACACGTGAGCCCGAGGCGCGATCCCAGTGCAGCCGAGGAAGATTCTCAGCCGTCCGATCTTCGATCGGACAGCTCTCGTTCAGTGGCCGCAGATCGCATGAAGAGAAGAAATGAGGCGGGCGGCTGACCAGCGGCTAGAGGGCTTCAGCGACACTTTTGGAAGTGGTTTTAGCGATGCTCTGGATGTTGCTAAAGGCCCTTCTTCTTTTAGGAAGCCATTAACCCTATTTATACCCTCTCCAACCACTCATTCAAGGCATCCACTCCCCTTGCAACCACTCCACCCCTCTCTTAGCTAGCTTTAGGACCTCTTGTATTCACCGGAGACGACGAGCCGCCGACGGAGCCTCCTCCACCGCTGTGGCTGCCTTGTCGCTCTCCACACACACACTCTCTCTCTCTCTCTTTTAAGCTTTCCATTACTTTTGTTTGAAGCATGTATTTAATGTTGTAAGCTATGAACTACTAGTGCATGATTAATGAAGTTATTTTCAATTCAATTGTCATTTTAATTTCCATCCAAGCTACATGATCAAACAAAGAACTTTCTAACCCTAAACCCTCTCTCCCTTTCTCTCTCGCTTTTCAAAATCGTATCTTTCGCAAGCAAAATTCCGCACTTTTCGTGACAACAAGTGATAAGCAAAATCCGATTTCCACGCCTTCCTGAGACCGACACTCGGACTCACCTCCGTTTACTTATTTTAAAATCGACGTTGCAAAGTGCGACTATAACGACACTTCTTAACACACACGCACAGAAGCGCGTCAGTTTTTGGCGCTGTTGTCGGGGAGGCAACGGATTTGTTTTATCACCTCCATTCCACATTCATTCTCACATCATCTAATGCCCTATTTTTCTTTTTACTTGATGGTTGCAAGAATTTGGCACATGGACGGCGAAGCGGTGCATACCACGACGGTAGCAAGGGAGTAGGCGCTACGAGGACCGATAGTGAGTAATCTTCCTCTCCTGATTGTTTGCTTGCGTGAAAAAAGAAAAACTAAAAAAATTGTAAAAACTGAAAAAAGTTGACGTGGTGTATGATTGCTTAACCCACATCCTTAACACATCACCCCACAAAAAAATGTACACTCTAACATTTTGAATAAATTCTTGGAGTGTTCTTTTCTTTTTCTTGAGTGGTGTTTGCGAAGCCACCGTGAGTTGACCTGGGCCGCACCACTCAACCCTAAAACTGACTCATCTAATAGAAGCTGCATAATCATTAGGATGAGTACATTAAGGTTTTGGAGCCTCTACAGAATGAAAGGAAATCTACTTTCACCGAATTGTGTGCAGAACTTGACGTGCCTACTAAAACTTGTTTGAAAACATTAAGACACGTCAACCCTAAAAAGTACTAAAGTAAGGATGAAACACTAAAAGACACCACATCTTAACAAATCCTTGCTTGAAAACCATGTTTTGCTAAAAGCACACACCTTGAAAGTGGAAAATTAAGAGGCACCACCCCAATCAATGCCTCATCACATAACCCTAAGCACAAGCACTATCCTAACCCTTTAAAACTGAGTAGACGTGCCCTAGGCAGGACTGAGTTAAGTCTCAAAAGGCGAGGTTTTGTTTGCTAGGCACTTGGCTTTCATTCCCTTGGTAGAATCTGGTGACTAGGCTGCGGGGCAGTGTCAAACGACCGCGGTTGTGGGGTCTACAGAACCGGAGGTGCAAGCCAAAGGAAGAACCTTCCCTGCAATCCCCTCGTAATAAACTTGGCCAAATTAGCCTTGGGAAGGGGAGTCCAGTGCTTACGGACTTAATCACCCTTTGTGAGATTTCTAGGTCTCCTAAGGAATACACCATAAGGACTAGGCTTGTGTGCTTGATTGAAGCACATTTCTCGCATCTGTCGCCCTCCGCATCCCCTCCTGTTCTTCTCTAGTGTATGCACGGGAGACGCTCATTGCATCCCGAGTTGTGTGTTTTGGGGCAGGAATCTAGGCGACGTAATTCTGTTAACATGGCTGAACCTAGGATAGATGAGGCTGAAGATCAACCCCCACCAGACGCTATGGCCATTATCCAAGCTCAAATCAATGCTAACCACCAGCTTCAACAACAACAAATCAACACCATCATGCAAGCCATACAACGATTACAGAACCCACAAGAACAACCACCACCACCACCTTTCCAAGACATACCAAGGCAACCACCACTTGATTTACCGCCATTTCAGGATCAGCCGAGGCCCCTCCGCGATTTCTATAACCCCTCTGCTATTAGAGTCGAGCCATACCTTAGGATCCCCGCGGGGGGAGATGATTTTGAGCTGAAACTGAATATCTTAAGTTTGATCCAGAGCCACTTTCATGGAAGCTCAAATGAGGACCCCTTTCAGCACCTAGAGGATCTTGACCGCATAGCACGAACTGAGAAACCTAGGAACATTAGCCTTGACATTGTTCTAATCAAGATGTTTCCCTTCTCATTAAGAGACAAGGCTTCTCATTGGCTTAGAACCCTAGGTAGACCCATCACCACCTGGGAAGAACTGAGGCATGTATTTTTAAAGAAATTCTTCCCCATAGGAAAGACCAATGCCTTCAGAAGAGCTATCACTACTTTTACACTCCAGGGTGGGGAACAATTTCATGAGGCGTGGGAAAGATTTAATAAACTTTTGAGGAAATGCGAACACCACGAAGTTCCAAGGTGGCAATTGGCCCAGATCTTCTACCATGGTCTGGACAGCAACCTACGGAACTTCGTCGATGCCTCATGTGAGGGAAACTTCCTGAACAAAGATGAGGAGAGCGCGTTTGAGCTCTTTGAGTCTATGAGCGAGAATTCGCTCAACAATGCCTCCATGAACCAGTTTAACAGGTCCAGTCAACCCCGTGGTGGGATTTATGAGGTGCAAGCAAATTCTGGAATGGTTGACATGGACATCATTGCCAAGAAATTGGATCGAGTGGAATTGGTGGACAAAAAGATTGATGAGCTACTGAACCAGACCAGGAACCCCTTGCAGACTTTCTCCCTAGCAAAGGGAGCACATAATGTTGACCTGGTCCAGCCCTTCACCCAACTGAACTTGGAACAACCCCTGACCACGTTCCAGGGAGGGACCCTTGCTCCCTCAACCCCTGATTACTCCCTTCCTTCTTCATCAACATTGGCTATCCTAGAAGATGTGCAAGCTGTCCAAGGTTATGCGAAACCTAACCCTTTCTCCAATACTTACAACACTGACTGGCGTAACCACCCCAACTTCGGTTGGACAAACCAGAAACCACCGCAATTCCAAAACCAGCCTAGGCCAAACCAGCAGCCACACTTGCCACCCTATCAGTAAGGACCATCAGTTAGACCCCAATATAATCAGAATAGGACGGCCCCTCCCCCACAAAACCAAATGGATACCCTAATAAAGATGATGGCTGACATGAACCAGAAACATCAGGAGGAAATGGACTTGGTAAAGGGACAATTAAGCCAACTCTTGGACTATAAACAACAAGGATCCCTACCGTCCCAACCACAACCGAACCCGCGAAACATAATTAACAGAGGCCCTAATTCGCAAGGGTTCCAAAGCAACCCTAGGCAGGCTCACATGGTCCAGCCAGCCCCGCAAACACCTCCTGGGTTTGGTGCTTCTTCGTCCTCGTCTTCTCAAGGATCAACCCATGGCCCCAATGCTTGTACGAATGCGGTGACCTTGAGAAGCGGCACCAAAACCCAGGATCCCAAATGGCTGACTCTCCCTGAGACTTCACCTGCTGAAATACCCGACTCAGAAGAGGCACCAACCAAGGACCCAGACATGGAACCAATCCACATGCAGGCACCCTACCTTGAGGCCTTGGAAACAATCAAGAAAAAGAAGAATACTGTGGAAACTGAGGAGCTGTTGGAAATTTTTAAGCAAGTACAGATTAATATTCCACTCCTTGAAGCCGTCAAACACATCCCTGCTTATGCCAAGTTTTTAAAGGATGCCTGTACACCCAAGCGTAAGCCGAGACCGCAAGCACCTAGGAAGGTTGTACTCTATGAGCAAGCAAGTTACGTAATATCAAGCAACCTTCCACTCAAGCGAACTGACCTAGGAGCACCCCTGATTTCCTACAATATTGGGGACATGATGTTTAATAGAGCACTCCTGGACCTAGGTGCTTCTATCAATCTGATTCCAACAACCCTATACCACCAATTTGGTTTTGGGGAGCTGACACCAACCCCTGTCACCATCCAGCTAGCTGATAGATCAGTGAAAACCCCAAAGGGGGTTGTCGAGGATGTAATTGTACGGGTCAAGGACTTCTATTTCCCGGTCGACTTTTTGGTGCTCGACATGGAAGTCCCTGAGAAATTACAGAATGCACTGATAATCTTCGGCAGACCTTTCTTAGCTACGGCTAAAGCAAACATTGATTGCGACACGGGATGTATGGAAATCACCTTCGGAGATAGGAAAATGCAATTGGATATCTTCCGGGCAACAAAGTCTTTTGATTGCGATTATATTGAGGAACATGATCCCGTGGACACTTTAATCAAGGAATGCCTCACCCTCAGTTCTGTCTTAGACCACCAAACCCGTAGTGACTATTCTGACATGTCACCATCATTACCCGTGGACCTCTGTAAGGCTGAGTACCATCACATGACACCATTTGAAGAGATCAATGTTGTTCAACTCCCGTCCCTTCCCTTCCCATCGACTATGGTCCCACTTGCACCAGAACTTAAACCATTGCCTGAGAATCTCAAGTAGTTCTTCTTGGGACCTGACTAGACCTTCCCAGTGATTATTAATTCCCATCTAACCAAGGATCAGGAACTCAAGTTGACTGCGACCCTTTCAGAACATCGGGCCGCCATTGGTTGGACCATTTCAGATTTAAGAGGCATTAGCCCCACCTATTTCACCCACAAGATTTACCTGGATGATGGGGCCCGACCTTCCCACCAGATGCAGAGACGTTTAAACCCAAACATGCAGGTGGTCATTAAAAAAGAAATTATCAACTGGCTTGACGCTGACATCATCTACCCTATCTCCGATAGCCCCTGGGTGAGCCCCACTCAAGTGGTTCTAAAGAAAGCTGGGCTCACCGTTGTCACCAATGATCATGGTGAATCCATCCCCACCCGCACCACCACCGCATGGTAGGTGTGTATTGATTATAGGAAGCTTAATGAAGCCACTAAGAAGGACCACTTCCGCTTGCCATTCATTGACCAAATCCTTGAAAGATTGGCAGGGCAGAAGTATTTCTGCTTTCTGGATGGATATTCAGGATATAACCAAGTCGCAATTGCTTTGGAAGATCAGGGAAAGACCACATTCACTTGCCCGTATGGCACGTTTGCATTCCGTCGAATGCCATTCGGGTTATGCAACGCACCTGCGACCTTCCAGCGTTGCATGCTAGCCATTTTTTCAGAAATGGTGGGTGAATACTTAGAGGTCTTTATGGATGATTTCTCTGGATTCGGGAATTCATTCGACCATTGTCTAAGCAACTTGGAGAAAATCCTGAAATGATGTATCGAGGTTAACTTGGTGTTAAGTTGGGAAAAGAGCCATTTTATGGTTCAAGAAGGAATTGTCCTCGGTCACATCATTTCACATAGGGGCATCGAGGTAGATAGAGCTAAGGTTGATTTAATTTCCAAACTTCCTCCACCTAGTTCGGTCCGACAGATTCACTTGTTCCTAGGACATGTTGGCTTCTACCGAAGGTTCATTAAAGACTTTTCCAAGTTTTCCAAACCCTTGACCAACCTTCTAGCCAATGACTCCCTATTCCACATGTCTCCTGATTGCATCCAAGCTTATCACACCCTCCGAGACTTAGTCTCCACCGCACCTATACTTCAACCCCCAGACTGGTCCCAGGACTTTGAGATTATGTGTGATGCATCAGATTTTGCCATAGGCGCTATCCTAAGACAAAGGCAAGATAAGAAGCCCATGGTGATCTACTACACGAGCAAAACGTTGGACGAGGCCCAACGTAATTATACTGTCACAGAGAAGGAGTTGCTCACTATAGTCTTTGGACTTGAAAAATTCCGATCGTACTTACTGGGATCCCACGTGACTATTTAAACTAACCATTCAGCCATCCAGCACCTATTGGCCAAAAAGGACGCAAATCCCAGGCTCATCAGATGGATCCTGCTTTTGCAGGAATTTGACCTGGAAATCCGAGACAAGGCCGGATCGAAGAATGTGGTGGCTGACCACTTGTCGAGACTTCATCCAGACCACATTGGACCCTCCCTACCTCTATCTAATGCCTTCCCTGATGAACACATCCTAGCCGTGCAATACAAGAAAATACCATGGTATACGGACTACATCAATTACTTGGTTGTAGGACAAACCCCGCACAGCTGGTCCCGACAGCAACGAGACAGGTTCGTGGCTGAGGCCAAGAATTATTTCTGGGATGATCCCATGCTGTTTCACCTCTGTGCTGATCAGATCATCAGGCGGTGTCTCCCAGAAGATGAAGTTCAGAGTGTGCTTTCCTTTTGTCATGACCAAGCGTGTGGCGGCCACTTCTCTGGAAAGAAAACAGCTGCAAAAGTTTCGCAGTCTGGATTTTACTGGCCGTCCCTATTTAAGGATGCACACATCTTTGCCAAGACTTGCTCACACTGCCAAACGCTGGGGACCATGACCAAGAAAGATATGATGCCCCTTCAGCCCATTTTGATTGTCGAAATCTTCGACGTTCGGGGTATCGATTTTATAGGCCCCTTTCCACCATCCAACGACTTCGAGTACATCCTGGTCTCGGTAGACTATGTTTCCAAATGGATTGAAGCCGTTGCCACCTGACGATGCGATCACAAGACTGTCATGGACTTTGTGAAGAAGAACATCTTTTCCCGATTTGGAATACCCAAGGCCATGATCAGTGATGGTGGAAGCCATTTTATCCATTTCCAATTCCGTGCCCTACTTAGAAAATACGGGGTAAACCACCGCATTGCCACCCCGTATCATCCACAAACAAATGGGCAGACTGAGGTTTCAAATAGACAAATCAAGAACATTTTACAGAAGACTGTGAGACCTGACAGGAAAGACTAGTCCACACGACTTGATGATGCCCTGTGGGCATACAGGACCACTTTCAAGACCCCGATAGGCATGTCACCTTATCGCCTGGTCTTCGGCAAGGCCTGCCATCTTCCTGTCGAATTGGAACACCGGGCTTACTAGGCTGTCAAGCAATGTAACATGAATCCCCAGTTAGCCGGTGCACAGAGGACGCTTCAATTATCTGAGCTCGAAGAAATTCGTCGGGAAGCCTTTGACAATAGTCGACTGTATAAGGAGAAAATGAAAGCCGTCCACGACCGACTCATTCATAGAAAAACCTTTGAGCCTAACCAGCAAGTTTGGCTGTTTGATGCACGCCTGAAACTCTTCCCAAGGAAACTCAGGTCCAAATGGACAGGACCATTTTGGGTGGTTAAGCCCTACTCTAATGGGGTGGTTGAAATTGCTGATCTTAACACTGGGCACACTTTTACAGTTAATGGTCAAAGATTGAAGCATTTCCTGGCCCAGGTTCCCCCAAAGGAAAGTGTCACCCTCATTGAGGGCTGACACCGAGCACCGCCCAGCTGGAGGCGTTAAACTCAGTGCTTCCTGGGAGGCAACCCAGATGATTCAAACTGATCTGGTAGTTTACGTCACTCAGGTACTATCTTTTTGAGCCCATTTGCATCCATGTACTAGCCAATGAGGACATTGTCCAACTTAAGCATGGGGGGTGTAAATTGCATAATCCTGAGCTCAATTAATCAG
The DNA here is from genome assembly GCA_037157565.1 of Thalassia testudinum. Lineage (NCBI taxonomy): Eukaryota > Viridiplantae > Streptophyta > Magnoliopsida > Alismatales > Hydrocharitaceae > Thalassia > Thalassia testudinum. Next base: position 88,754,006 of record JAZHRO010000055.1, on the reverse strand, counting down.
TCTGAATGAATGAATGAAAAAAAAAAAATTGAATTTAGGAAGAAAACTTAGGCATTAGAAACTTGTCAATAGTGGGAAATAATACAAAAAGAACTTAAACACTTAGACTTTTCAGGCCTTCAGGCTTAATCAGCCCTGGTGTCTGTTAAAATATGGATTTAGTGGTAAATCCTTGCAACCTTAAGCTATTCTAATCCATCTACTAAATAAGGTAATAAGTATACGACTTATCAACTCACCCTCTAACTCAGAAAAACTTTGAGTCTAAGCATCTGCACACATTTTTTGCACAGACTCACTTCTCGGAGATTTTGACAGAAATTGGGTAGCTAATGAACTCTCTAGGGTGGTATGGCTGGCAAGTTGTCGTGGGTAGCAGCCCATTGGCAGGTTGTCCAGAACCCAGCCACAGGCCATTTCTTCTTCATTGCCTCTAGGTACATTTGAGATCAGGGAAGCCACCTATGCAAAAAAAAAAAAAAAATAAGGAAGAAGAAAAGAAAATAAACCATACTTCACCGCACAAGTATGGCTGGCAAGTGATCGTGGGTAACAGCCCATTGGTTGGTTGTCCAGAGCCCAGCTTAATAACTGCACAAAAAAGACCAAAACACTTAAGGAAGAAGCGGGAAAGTAGTACAAGCCGGGGAGATATACACTGGAAAAATCCTTGTGTTGACCCCAATTAAAACAAACGTAGGGAGAAAGCTACCAATCGAACAAATACACCTTCAGGCAAATTTATTTCCTTTTCCAGTCAACTAGAGGCGTAGAAACCTGAAGTATGTCTCAATTACCGTTAAGTGAGTCTATCACAACATTCAGACCAAGATGCTTAGCACTTAGGGTTTTGACTGAGTTTTGGGTGGGTTGGGTAGCCGTAAAAAGTTACCAACCCACACTGAATTCCGAAAAAAATTCTAAAAATATATATATACATATACATATGTATAGTTATATACATTAAGGCAAGGATTCGGGCGATTCGTATTTTGGCAGACACCCGGGCACTGCTTAGTCTTTGTACATTAAGGTCTTCATATATTTCCTCTTATTGAAAAGTAACGAAGTGTCTAAGCGATTACTTCTTAAATTCTGAAGGGAAATGAAGGCTAGAATAAACCTTGCTAAGGACTAGCAAGGAGTAAGCATGGGGGTATGATAATACCGCATAAGGGGGTGATAATTATGTTGAATATGGCCCATCTTAAGAGTAAAAGGCACAACATAAGTAGAATGGGAGCATTTCATGCATCATGTACCAAGATTGCTTATAAAACTGTATTAATGGCCATTTGTGTATGAATTTGTCAAAGCATGCCTCGGATGAGCAATCGGACCACACGGATGGATTCAGAACGACGAACGGAGTCCAACGGACTCAAGATCGGCCAAATCCGACATCCGGAGCTCCTATAATGTTCCCAAGAAGTTCTGACCGTTGATCTGGAGATCAACGGCCCATATTATGCCACGTCAGCCCCACCCCACCATGCGCCGTGCCTTCATCAAGCCAAGATCAGATCTCGGCCGTCGATCTTCTATCGAACGGCCGAGACTCGCGCGCCAGCACCCACGCGACGCACGTTCGAGCCGCGCGGAGTGGGAATTGAAGACGGGAGACGGGCGCGGAGAAATTGGGCCGCCTGATCAGCAGCGGGCGGCCGGGATCTTGCCAAGCGACGGACCACAGCTCATGAGCGTCCATGCACGCGTGCACGCCGGGCGGAGATGCGCGCGCACATGCGCGCCCGAGGTGCGATCCCAGCGCAGCCGAGAAAGATTCTCAGCCGTTCGATCTTCGATCGGATGGCTCTCGTTCAGCGGTCGCGGATCGCATGAAGAGAAGAAACGAGGCGGGCGGCTGACCAGTGGCTAGAGGGCTTCAGCGACGCTTCTGGAAGTGGTTTTAGTGACGCTCTGGATGTCGCTAAAACCCCTTCTTTTAGGAAGCCCTTAACCTTATTTATACCCCCTCCAACCACTCATTCAAGGCATCCACTCCCCTTGCAACTACTCCACCCCTCTCTTAGCTAGCTTTAGGACCTCTTGTAATCGTCGGAGACGACGAGCCGCCGACGGAGCCTCCTCCACCGCCGTGGCTGCCTCGTCGCTCTCCACACACACTCTCTCTCTCTTTTAAGCTTTCCATTACTTTTGTTTGAAGCATGTATTTAATATTGTAAGCTATGAACTACTAGTGCATGATTAATGAAGTTATTTTCAGTTCAATTGTCATTTTAATTTTCGTCCAAGCTACATGATCAAACAAAGAACTTTCTAACCCTAAACCCTCTCTCTCTCTCTCTCTCGCTTTTTAAAACTGCATCTTTCGCAAGCAAAATTCCACACTTTTCGTGACAACAAGTGATAAGCAAAATTCGATTTCCACGCCTCCCTGAGATCGACACTCGGACTCACCTCCGTTTACTTATTTTAAAATCGACGTTGCAAAGTGCGACTATAACGACACTTCTTAACACACATGCACAGAAGAGCGTCACCAGGTCATGCACACCCAGATGACACCTTCAGGTGGTGCGGAAATACTCAAGGACTAGTTCCAGTTGGTTAATTAGAGGCCTTGACCCCAACAGCCGTGGCAATTACTGAAGCCTTCATGCGAGGAGGAGGTCACCTCTACGGTGCGCCACGAAGAGAAGGACATGTTTTAGTCCCACATTATGGAATTCCAAACTGAAGAGCACGCATAAGAGGGAAAAGTGAAATAGGCTCTTCGCCTCAAGTCATACAGGGGGTAAGGTCTCCCACTTCCCCTCACACGCCCCACCCGTGACACCACCACGTGGGCTTGGCACCATACCCGTTTACCCGCCTATGCCTGCGCACACCTTGGTTGCAATATCACATCCGCAGCCCTGGTCCCGAGTGCGCTCATGCCCAATACCTGACTACTCGGTTATCCCAGAAAAGGGGAGGAATCTAGGAGAGAAGAAAGAAAGAAAGAGAGTGCGGGGTTAAGGGGGGTTTTGCTCTGTTGTGTATTGGCTAACAGTTAGCCGAATTTGAAGAAGCCTTCCCCCCTGTGCATAAAGGAAAAGAGAATAAGAGGAAGGAGAGTTGAAAGGAAGAGAAGAGATAGAGCCAAAGAAGAGAAGCCAAGGCAGAAGAAGAGGATGACCGTAGAAAGAAGGAAGAAGAAGAATAACAACAACAGCAGAAGGAAAAGATAATTGAGCATTGTAGCACAGACACTTTAAGACGTTTGATTGCAAAATCAGACGTCTGATTCATTAGTTGTTCAATTAGTTATATTTGAGTAATTGTTCTATGTGTTAGACTAATAATTGGTGATCCAAATCACCAATACTTTATCTAGAATTCTTTTTGTCCATTCATATACTCATGTTATTCATTGCATATTAGTTTTTGAGTAATCAATTATGCTCATTTACATTATTTGTTGAGGTTAGCAGGTGAATTCCATATTTTCTCCCAATGAACGACCTCAAACTTCATTTCATAATTTTCAGTATAAATTGTATCTGTTTTTCGTGCTGATTCGACCTATGCTACAACACATTACGATTCTAAAACCCATTGCAGAGAGATTATCATTTTTGCGCCGTTGCCGAGGAGCAACGTGCAATTCACTGCTATTCTCTGCATTATTTGATTATATTTGAGAACTAACTTTCCCTTTTTGATTTATTGTGATTTTGCAAGGTACTTCACAAGGAGATCTTCCGCGCAAATCAACCACTCCAAGGCAGGTAACTACTCTATTCTTCCCTAGTCAACCTCCGAATCTTGGGAAGATAAGAAAAGGAAACAATCAATTAGGAATCACCTGCCTTATTTTTCATAGTAATTATCATTTAAAAGGCAAGTTTCCTTATTTGCAAAAATTTTTTTCAAATATGATTGAAGATTGAGGTGATTCTATTTAGAATTCTCTACCCCAAATTTCCTATGCCTATTAGGGATCACACTTAATTTCTGATCATCTTGGACTACTCACCTTCATGTTTGAGTCCAAGGTGTACATTTTGAGATCAAATTGGATGCAGAATAGAGCCAATTAGGGTTTCTACATTAGGGTTTTGGAGTGCTACCTCACATTTGCCTGCATAAAAGGAGACAAACCCACCTGCATTTGTGTGCTACCCAAGCCCTCTTTGAAAAGATCTAATCAACAAAAAACCCTAAAATCAGGCCCTAAGATTCACTTGAACCCTACAATCCTTGGACCTAATAACCTGAGAGTCAATCAGGGTGATTTCTGGGTCTTGACCTAGATTTCATTCTGCCATCTTTAGGGTAGGTCAGGTGAAGTTGGTCTACATCGTAGGCCAACCAACCTCCAAATTAGGTCACAAGTTGAATTAACTTTTAATCAAGTGAAACTCAAGGCACAAAGTAGAAATAGACTTAAGGACTTAAGTTCATATATTCCGATCTACCTGGACCCTCAGTGACAAGGAAGGTCTGATGGGGGAAACCCTGTAACTCATGGGGATGCTCTACCGTGTAGGGGTCTTTGTGAGGCTCTCCCTTCCTAGCTGCCCAGGTAATTCTCGAGTGTACGAATTTCTGATTCAAAGGTATCATCGGCCTCAAAATTGCCTTAGTCATCCAAAAATCTTTGGGTGCCTCGATTGGGTCCAATTCACATCTAGTCCCTCATCTTTTCATCAATACACACACATAGGAGGGTCCTTAGGTTGTTAACCTAAGAGGCCTCAATAGATCTTCTTGGGAGTCTTTTCTCAGATTGAATCACTTCATTTTGAACCTGAATTTGATTATACATCTTGATTCCACCATTTGATTTGAAAATGCAACCTGACATGTTAGGAAAGGTGATTAGGAAACCCATGTCCCGAATGACTATCAGAGATAAGATGATTGAGGCTGCTTATGGACACCATGAAGAATATTATAGAGCCTTAGATTGGGACATTCAAGATAAATTTGTAGAAATAACAACCCACATTGTGAACCGTGTTGAAATACTTTATACACAACTCTTACATGGTTCAACCAGGGAGGATCTTTTATCAGAATTCAGTGAATTATGGAGATTACACAGTATCGAATGTCTACAATGTTGTTCAAATCCACAATTTTGGGAAACATATCAAGGTCTCATAGAAAAACGTGGGGACATACTAAATACACTACAAAAGAAAATTATTCAAAGATACCCATACATTCCTTCAAAAAATGATGAGACATCTTGGAGCAACATTGAGTAGCAAAATCTCCCAAATCCCGAGGACAAGAATCAAGGTTGTTGTGGATCCCCAACCCAGATGAATATGATCCAATGCATGTATGGACTGATACGCCTGACCTTGAGTTGGGTTGGGAAGATCCAATTGTAGGCGTTCCTGATTTCAAGCCATCCCTAGAGAAACAAGTACCTGGTTCGCCTAGTTTTGAATTCCCAGACACCTGTAATGATGATCTTAAAATAGAACTCCTCGAGAATGTAAATCCCAAGCCTTATCTTGTTAAGTTAGTTCACGAGGATGATTCTGACATCCCTGTAGAGCCCAACCTAGATTCTAGTGTCCAACCCACACCCTTAACCTAGAATCTAGATTTGAGCCTTATCAGGATGATTATGAGGCCCCTTGTGATAGGAGTCAGATTTTGAATCCAGAATACGATTCATGGCCCATATTTAATAAGTACACCTCTTCAGACTTCTCAGAAATACAGATTGATTTTTTGGAAGTCACGTTAATCATTGATACAGAAACTGAGGTAAGACAGCTGGGAATCGACTGGGTCTTCCCTACAAGCTAAGAACTCGATCCCATACCTAATAGAAACACCTTTTTGAGCTCGAAATCTGAAAGTAGGTTAGATACAAGTTAGGTTGCTGCTTCTCCACATCTTCATTTATTCTGTGGTGGAACCTGTAATCCCGAATTCAGAACATGATTCTCGTAAGTTCTCCGACAATTTCGAATCTTACCTTGATTTCGGAGAACTGTTGTTTCCTGACGACTCCAAACCAATTTACAACCTCAGCAATCATGACCTGTCTTTTGATTCTGAGGTTGAGGTCAATAAAAACACCTTTTCTGTAACACATACAGAACCTTCCAAAACCCATTTTCAACTCTGACCCCCAACCGGACTCAATTTCTACTCTGATTCTCCTCTCGATGAGCCAGTCACACATGATTCTCCTCCACATTTAATCTAGTAGGGATCTCACATACTACAATGATTCATTCTCTTTTGAGGATCCTTACGTAGACTAGGTTGATTCGACTCAACCAAACCCAGGATTTACACTTCCACATCATTTTGAGCTTCACAGTACCTGGTAGGCATTGCATTTCTTGATCCACATTCATCAACCTGCCAGATTGATTGGATTTGGGCTGCATCATCAGCTTGTTGATCTGAACAAGCACTTGGTTGGACCAACCAGGCTTTTGATCAAGGTGCTTATTCTACAAAACTTGTCTAATTTGACCACTCCTCCATACCATTTTCTGCTCAACTGAAGGCATTGAATTTAGCAATAAATGGGAAGCAACCCGTCAATCCAAAAAACCCAAGATCCTTCTGATTATCTTTTTTGTACTTCACATTTACTGCACTCTGAGTTTAGTTTTAGAACAGTCAACTCCACCTCTGGTACTCGTACCAAAGCTTGAAATCATCTACAACAGTTATCCTGACCTGTTCGCCCACCTGTTTATCCTGTTCTAATTCCTAAACCAAACTGATTTCATACCCTTCGTTTACAATCAGGACATTGCAAAAGTTAGGCATGGGGGGTGTTAAAGTGCAGACATATAAAAATTCAAGTTTCTGATGGATTCTCACAAAAAAATACATATGATAAAAAACCAAAAAATAAAAAAATTGAAAAAGAACAAAAAAGTGGGAGAAGGAAATTTTGAAAAATTAATTGCATATCATTCTTGACAAGGAAAAGGGGAGGAAACTTAAAATGTCAAAAAGGAGCAACAATTTGAAACAAAAAGAGTTAGTCATTAGTAAAAGATTAAGGAATCTACTTAAGTTCTAGACCAAATCAAAAGAAAGAAATAAAAGTCAAAAAGTGCTAAGAGAGAAAAGAGATTAGTATGATGCTGATCTCAGGCCTCTTGGGCTTGTTTTGGGCTTAAAAATTCATGTATTCATTAAGATCTGGATAATCCTTAAGAGGTTGAGGAAAATGAGAAGCTTAAGTAGTAGGCTAAGGTTTAGGGATTATTCAACCTCATTAACTGACCTCTGCTTTGCGGGACTTGGTAACCTAAGCACCCTAATCCATACACAGTCTAGTTCAGTGCACTTAAATATCAAAATCATGCAAATGCGTTAATTCTGTTATGAAAATGCTACCTAGATTAGGAGTGGCTAATCAACACAAGTTGATTTGGATGAGTTCCCAACATGGAGGGGAGAGAAATTCCCCTCGAAGATGCGCAATAACACACCATGTCCTCAGTGCTTGTCTCCTAAGATATCTAAATATCTTATCGGGGGCACGTAAGCACCTTGTGCTGGTTCAGGTGCCATGGGCGGGATTATCTCAAAATATCAAATGCTAGGGCCTGAATTTAGCTACAGAACGCCATGGGCGGCACTATCTCAAAGTGTCGAAAGCCAAGGTTTTGGGGGTTTCCATGGGAAGTGCTATCTTGAAGCATCGAACGCCAGGGACCCTACGAGGATTGATGGTAGGAACTAGGAATCCAATATAGACCATGTTGTAAATCCAATTTGAAGCGAGAAATAAAGAAAAGAAAGAGAGAGAAAACTCTCCAAAAATAAAAAATTTCTTCTGTCTCTCTTACAAAAACACACTGCAAATTGAACCTAGACTAAACCTATTTTAAACACGGATGCTTTAATCGCGAAGTTCAATGAACCTTAGGTTTTTTCCTGTGGGTCTTAGAAACCTTTGTAGTGGACTGAGGCTAAAGCTAGTCAGGTCTAGATCTTGGTTGGTACTTCAGTACCTTTAGGCCTACTATTAGCATTCTAACCTAATCTAACAAACAAAGCATACATCAGAGATCTAAACATTTGGTCTAGAATTTGAGTTAATTCCATGAGAGTTTGCTAAGGGACTAGCAAAAGTTAGGCATGGGGCATGATGATAACATCATCATCAGCCATATCTAGCTTTAATTAGTCATATTCCATCATTAAATGCTCCTACATAACCACCAAAAGGCCAAAATTTATTGCAAATCCTTTTGAAGAGAATAATAAGAAACCAGGGTTAAAACTAAAATTTTACCATTATATCATGAATGTAGAATAACCATGGATTTCTTCAGGGGTTAATTAAGGGTCAAATGATCTTAACAGTCAACAAGTGAGTTAGTACAGACAGAAATGGGTTTTCACCTATTTCGAGAATTAAATGACATCTGAAACTCTAAAAATAGATCTGCTTAATTAATTAAGGTTTCGATTAGGATAAAATTCACCTAACTCTCTAAAAATCATATGAAAATATTCTCTAGGGTTTGGTATACTTGATTTGACCATCAGAACCTATCTCCACCCAAAATAGAGTCTCCGATAGACATTTGCCTTAATTTAGGTTTTTGCATAAATTATCTAGTTAAGCTAGGTCAAAACCAAATATAACTTCACCATTGGATTCCTTAGGCCCAAATTAGGTTTGTACCAAAATTTGGACCCAATCTGAGATCATCTTGACCTAGTTTGCAATTTGGTCCAGTCTGAATCTTTTCTCTCACACACATGCCCCTAACTTTCGAATTCTTTGCAAAAAGGTCCCTATCTTTGTCATCTTCTTCATAAATATGTCCCTCCACCATTATTGTTCAAGAATTTTACTTTGGCGAGCTTCCTTTGGACAGTTCTCCTTGATTAATTGATGAAACTTTCCTAAAATCGAACTGAAGACTCTTTAGGAAATCCTCTTTCCAATGGGATCGATCTTGGATCCCAATTCTTTCCCAAAAGCTCATGCGAATGTCTTGAAGGAATGGGTATCCTACTTATGCATAAGCTCCAAGTTTCCCAAACTTGTTTCCAAGCTTGGAACTCCCTCCTACGCCCTATATAAGCACGCCCAATGCAAGGCCCCACTCCCAAGCTTGAATTTCGGCCGTGAAACCCCTCCTTCCTCTCTTTGCTCCGGTCGAGAAGCTCTGCAAGCTCTGGCAACCTCTCCTGACCTTCCTCATCATCCGACTATAATACCGGTCATGGATTCCTTCCCCTCAACTTCTTCTGCATCGCACCTACCAACGAGCGCCCTCAATTCCCCTCGTCATTGTCGTTACTACCTACCGGAGTGTCTTCTTCCCCAACACCGACCGATCAAAGCCGATGGCATTCTCCCCCCTTCATCCATTACATTAGGGTTAGTTTGGCTTCCTTAGTCTCCTATATGAGTTTCCTCTACTAAAAACCAAAAATAAGCCCTCGACGACCTTCGCAACCCACCTTCATTCTCACCTCCAGCGACATCACTGGAGAGGTCTTCCGCACGCTCTGCCACTCCAAACACCTCGCCAACTAGTTCACAAGCTCCGCCACACTTCCCTTATCAAAAGCCCTAACTGTTCCTAGCCTATTGCCCACTCCATCTCCCCACCGAATACAGCACTTTCAGGCTTCCATCTCCATCACCGTTCGACCACCTCACTCATCTCAACGTCGACCTAACAACGCCATCATCTTCCTTAGACCTAAGTGATTCTCCTAAACTATTTTAATTGGGTCGAGAGGCTATATTCATATTTTAGGTTCCCCATCGATATCCACCTTTGCCACCATTAACGTTGATGCTGTTCTTCAAGTTCTAGGTCATGCACGCCCAGAGGACACCTTCAGGTGGTGCAGAAATACTTAGGGACCTGTTCCAATTGGTCAATTAGAGGACTTGACCCCAACAGTTGCAGCAATTGCTGAAGCCTTCACGTGAGAAGAGGAGTTTGCCTCTGCGGTGCACCACGAAGAGGACATGTTTTAGTCTTGCATCATGGGATTCCAAACTGAAGAGCATGCATAAGAGGGAAAAGTGACATAGGCTCTTCACCTCAAGTCACACAGGGGGGTGAGGTCCCCCACTTCCCCTCATATGCCTCGTCCATGACACCACCACGTAGGTCTGGCACCATACCCGTATACCTGCCTGTGCCTGTGCACACCTCGGCTGTGATATCACGCCGCAGCCCTGGTCCTGGGTGAGCTCATGCCCGATACCCGACTACCCGGTTATCCCAAAAAAGAGGAGGAACCTAGGAGAGAAGAGAGAAAGAAAGAGTGATCAGGGTTAAGGGGGGCTTTGCTCTATTGTGTATTGGCTAACACTTAGCTGAATTTGAAGAAGCCTACCCCCCTGTGCATAAAGGAAAAGAGAAGAAGAGGAAGGAGAGCTAAAGAGAAGAGAAGAGATAGAGCCAAAGAAGATAAGCGAAGGCAGAAGAGGAGGATCGTAGAAAGAAGGAAGAAGAAAAGAGAAGAAAAAGAACAACAACAACAACAGAAGAAAAAGACAATTGAGCATTGTAGAACAGACACTTTAAGACGTCTGATTGTAAAATCAAACATCTGATTCATTAGTTGTTCAATTAGTTATATTTGAGTAATTGTTCTATTTGTTAGACTAATAATTGGTGACCCAAATCACCAATATTTTATCTAGAATTCTTTTTGTCCATTCATATACTCTTGTTATACATTGCATATTAGTTTTTGAGTAATCAATTGTGCTCATTTACATTATTTATTGAGATTAGCATGTGAATTCCATATTTTCTCCCAGCGAACAACCTCATACTTCATTTCATAAATTCGAGTATAAATTGTATCTATTTTTCATGCTGATTTGACCTATACTACAATGCATTACGATTCTAAAACCTGTTTCAGAGCCATTAACAGAGGTCATGTCCGGTAGGGTGTTCGAGCATGTGAAATAGGGAATTAGTTAAGGGGTTTTGTGCGGATGGACATGGTGGAGCTTTTGGAGGTGGAGCGGGTGCGTTTGTGGTGTATGAATGATGGAAGGTCACGTCAGAGCTACATTGAACGTGGGGAAGATGGAGAGGGAGCGGGTGAGTTGGTGATTGATTTGAAGTGGGGATGGAGTGGTTCTACCCTAACGAGATTGAGAAAGAGTTTGGGATCCTAGCTAACGGTCGAAAGGGAGGGAGAGGCACCAGCTTTGATTGGCCGGCACCAGGGATGAAGAATCCTCCGGTAAGAGAGATCAGCGAGGATGAAAGAGTTGGAGTGCTCTCGCAAGTATTGCGAGGAGGAGAAGAATGAGTGAAGGAGATTCCCGCTGCCTATGGTATGTGGCAGCGGGCGAAGAAGATGGTTGGAGAGGGGTCGCTGGAGTTGTAGTGGAGGTGGCTGGAGAGGGAATTTTTGGTGAAGATGTGCAGCCTGAACCGAGCTCATTTGGAGCGATTGTGCATAAGGAAGCTTTATAGAGCATCAGGGTGAGCTTTAGATTAGGAAAGAGGGTTTCCATAGCTTGGGATTGAAGGAATGAGACCCATGAATCTCGTGTGTTTTTACGAGTAATCAACAAGAAGTTAGGACTCAAAATTGATGCCAGATGATTCTCCTAGGTGTGAACATCAATTCCACCAATTTTGGTGGGATTTGATGAGGATTCGAGTAGGTTTAGGAGTGGTCAATGATGATAACATCATCATGAGCCATAGCTAGCTTTAATTAGTTGGAATCCATTAACAAAAGCTCCTGCATAATCACCGGAGAGTTATAACTCACTAAATAACCATTTTGAGAGGAATACGTTAAAATAGGGTTAATTCTGTAGTTTTAACAGTATATCATGAATGCAGAATAATCATGTGGTTTCCCAGGGGTTAATCTAAGGTCTGATGAGAATTGAAGACTAATAAGAGGGTCTATGCAAACAGAAACAAGTTTTCACACATTTTGAGAATTAACAGTTTCTCAAAACCCTAATTTCAAAATTGCTTAAATAACAGGGGTTTTGCTCAAGATAAAATTCATATAAACCCTCTAAAAATCATAGAAAAATATTCCATAAGGTTTGGACCCTTAATTTACCTTTGGAACCCATTTTGACCTTAAATAGGCCCACAAACACAGATCTGCCATAATTTGGGTTTTTACGCACATTACCCAGTCAAACTTGATAAAAACTAAAATATGACTTCACCATTAAATTCCTTGGGTTCAAATTAGGTTTATACCAAAATTTGGGTCCAATCAGAGTCTATCTTGACCTAGTTTGCATTTTGGTCCAGTTTGACTCTTTCTCTCTCACATATGCTCGTAGCTTTTAAAATCCTTGCAATCAGGTCCCTAGGTTTCTCATCATTCTTTGCAAATGGGTCCCTACTGCTATTAGTGTGAACACAAGAGCTCCATCAAGATTCGAGCAAGGATTTCTCACTTGATTTTCAATCAAACTCTTCCAAATTTGAACTGGAGATTCCTTTGGAATTCCCTTTCAAATGAACCTAATCTTGGACCCTGATTCCTTCCCAATCTCTCATGTGAACGCATGAAAGATTTGGATATCCTATGTGCATGAAACTCTCAAAGCTTGAAAGCTTCTTTCCTTGCTTAGAAGCATCCTTTAAGGCTTATAAAAGAACCCAAGTCGTAATTGCTCTTCCTTAGCTTGGTTTGGCTGCACTTCCTCACCAAAAACTCTCCCTCCGGCATCCTCTAACCATCTCTGGCGATCTCTCTCTTGTATCCTCCTTTGGCCTCCCAACCATCAAATTAGGAGTGCCAAACTTCTCACACTCGTCCGCACATGGTGGGCCAAAGCTAGGGCTTCCAACCCCCTTCGTCGTGCCATCTACCCCACCGGAGGCATTCTCTTCCACGGTGCCGACCAATCAAAGTCGGCACCCTCCTGCCCCTTTGGTTTGCTAACTAGGTCTCATCCTCTCCCACTACTTCTTGTTAACCTCCCTATCACTTTCTTTTCCTAAACTGACCCACTGTTTGCCCTCAACCACTCCGTCTTCCTCCACTCCGGCGAAGCTCCGGGGATGCCTTCCCAATGCTACACTACACTGCTCACCTCACCACAACTCCCATAAGCATCGTTGTGCTCCACTGACCAAAACCCCTCAAGCAATTGAGGGGATTGGCCTCTCAAATGCCCCACCAGACACGACCACCTCTGCACCACCTTCTCAACCTCGCTCGACCTCCACTCCCACTCCCATGATATGTAAACACCACGACCATTTTAACCATCACTTAGCGAACAACCTGAGATGTTTTAATGTGGCCGTGAGGCTGTATCTCATGTTTCAAGTCTCCACCAGACGGCTGCCATCACCATCGCCATCTCCATCACCGTCAGCACCACTCTAGCCACCAACCGCCCAGTTGCTGCTCACAATAGCTGTGGCCCAATACCAGGAGACATCCCAAGGTTTCAATTGTGACTTGAAGCCACAATAGCTACATTGATTTGGCGAAAGAATCACCAGCAGCTATACTCAAAGAAGCCTTGGCACTTTAGTCCCACATCATGGGATCTTAGACCGACTGCAGCACTTATTAGGAAGTCCCGTGAGGTCCCCTTCACCACGCCTCATGCACTCCTCTGTCACCACCCATGCTCGGTGGCCCTGGTCAGACCGGATTACCTAGATCCATATACCTGGTTATTGACCGGAATATGCACTGGGTTTGCGAGAAAAGAAGGGAGGATTTGTGAGAGAGTAGGGAAGGGTTTTGCTCCGCCCACGTTAGGCCCTGTGTGACACTTAGCCGCAAAAGAGAGGCCATTTCCTTTTGCTGTAAGGAGGGAAAGCCTTGTGAAGAAGGAAGGGAGAAGAAAGAAGGAAGTTGAAGAAGAAAAGAAGAAGAAGGCTTAGAGGAAAGAAGCCTTGTTCTACTGAGGCTAATTGTTGAGACACTTAAGCCATCTGAGGAAGGTCAGATATTGAGTACTGTAGCATTAAGAACACTATTGACTTACTTGGCTACAATAACTGGTTGGAATATATGTTTAACTAAACTAAAATAATTGGTGATTTAAATCACCATTCTTTTGTCTTGTTGATTTCTTTTTATCCCAATGAGAGTTTGAGATATTATTGATTCTTATTTAATATATTTCTAATTTGATTCATTTATTATCTTCTATAGCATCTATTTATTGTGCTCATTCATTTCAATTCAAGATTAACATTGTGAATTGCCATTATTTGCTCCCTGTGTTCGACCTCAGACACTTTAGTGATTCTGAGCATATAAATTAAAATGATTTGAGTGATTTTGTCCTATACTACGACGCATCTCTTAAACAACAATGAATTCGCCTAAACAATCAAACCTTGATTGGAGGTTGGGTTGACCTCAATGGCAACAAGGACCTACTTGCAAAGAAGATGACAAACCTACGGGGCTCTTTGTAAGTATTTCAAAAGCTAGGGGCATATGTGAGAGACAAAGAGTCTAACTAGACTAAAATGCAAAGTAGGTTAGGATGATCTCTGATTGGGCCCAAATTTTGGTACAAACCTAATTAGGACTCAAGGAATCTAGTGGTGAAGTTGGATTTCAGTTTTGACCAAGTTTGACTAGCTAATTTGCGTAAAAACCCAAATTAGGATAACTTTCTGTCTAAGACTCTTTTTAAGGTGAAAATAGGTTCTAAGTGTCAAATCAAAGGTTCAAAACCTCATGGAATATTTTCATGTGAATTTACAAGGTTTATATGGATTTTATTCAGATAAAAACCTCTGTTATTTAAGAGGGTCTAAAATTAGGGTTTTAGGTTATGAATCAATTCTCGAAGTGCGTGAAACCCTATTTCTGTCTATGTGGACCCTCTTATTATTATTTAATGCTCATTACACCTTATATTAACCCCTGGAAAATCCTGTGATTATTCTACATTCATGATATGATGTTAAAACTATAGATTTAACCCAACTTTACTGTATTCCTCTTGGAATGGATGTGTAGGGGGAATTATGGCTCTTAGGCGATTATGTAGGAGCTTTTGTCAATTAATTTTGATTAATTAAAGCTAGTTATGTCTCATAATGATGTTATAATCAATTAATTATAGTATAGGAAGCAAGATATCCTAACATTTAGAAAATACTTTTACTTGTTGAGTCCAGGTCATTCGCTGGGAGGCTAAGTTAAGCATGACATTCACTAATTATTCTTAATTTAATTCTTATTCTTAATTATAACAACTAACTAATTAATTTACATTTAACATGTATAATAATACTTATATAACTTACTTAATTACTATTATAAATATACTTACTATTTATAACTTACTCATAACTTACTATATACTTAATTTACTTAACTTAAATAGCTTAATTAAAACTTAGTCATTATAAATACTAAGCTATAACTTAATTACTTAAGTTATACTTAGTTTACTAACTATAATTTACTAATATAACTATTATTACTTAAGTTGTATTCACTTAATTAGTATCTACTTAACTATTCCATAATTTATATATATACTTAGATTATATAATTACTAACTACTTATTTACTACTTAATTAGCTATAATATGTTAACCACATGAATAATTGCATAAAAATGAATAATAATAGCATGGCAATCATTCCATAAGAGAGAACAATTTGTAATGAATAAACAAATGATAAAATTTTGTTTTATAACACAAATCCTCAACTCATTTATCTAATCACAAACTTAGGTAAGCACTTAACCTTTATATTCTACACAACACAATCATCAACACAAAACTCTCCAATTTTTAGCTAACTGTTGTGAGCAGCCTGTTAATGGGCTCAACCTTAAAAGGTTTTTGGGCTTTTTCACATAGTCTCAACAGCTAACTAGACCAGTCGCTACTAAAGCCCACCATAAAGGACATGCACCACACACACACACACCCACACATGCTTGCCTGGATGCATACACATGTCCCAAAGGCACGTGCAAAAAAGGTCTTTAGATATCACACAAGAGACCTAGAGGGCTCGCATCATAGTTGCTCAAGAGGGTCATGGGCAGCGGTCAATTTATGCTGTAAAAGATGGTCATAAACTAACAATGTGGGACAATGTTTGGTTTTGATGTGTACACATCTAATTGGCCTTAAATGTCTATATATGCATGTTCCTAGAGTCATAGAAGCATCATGCTTTACAAATATTGCATAACATGCATCATCACACATTTAGATTAATTTGTACAAATTGTATGCTAATTTGCCTCTTGTTGTGGTTAGGGGATAGGGTGACATCATTTTGGGGCCTCAGATTGAAGATCCAACTGTACGGATCTGCTGAGGGTGACGATCGGAGTCCAACACCTCTAAGTTCACCCCGATTGGACCTTTGTAGCATCAAATGCAATTCAAGGAAGATCGAAGGTCATGGGGCAAGGTGGTGAAAATCTGAACCTCAAATGAAGAATTCGACCACATGGATGGGTTCGAATCGACGATCATAGCCCAACAACATGAGAATCGATCCAATTCGACATCCGTGGCACTACTTACAAGCATTTGAAGATGGACTACCAGAATGGCACCACGTGGCACCTTCCCAGCCGCCTAAATTGCTCCAGCAACACTCGCAGCTCCTCTTCTTCCTCCGATCAAGCAATCACAGCCGCTAGACAGATCATCGAACGGCTGAGGAAGCTCCCTGCTAGCCCTTCACATCTCTTTGGAAAAGACCCACGTAATCTCATCCGTTGGATCTTCATTGAGTAGCAGTCATAGGACCTAATCTATTTGAATTAAGTTAGATTTTAGCTTAACTTAGGAACAATGCATGCATGAGCATTATAATTTGCATCATAGTTGATTTGTTAGCTTTATAGATAATAATGCTATTTTATGCTCTAAATGAGAGGTGATATTAATTGCAAATGATTTGGGGTCATGAAAGACAAATCAAATCGCATGGATTTGATCAGGACGATGACTAGAGTCCAACGCTTCTGGAATCGCCTTGATCAGGCTTCTGTAGCATCACATTCAATCCATGGAAGATTAGAGGTGAAGGGGCAAGATAGCACAAATCCAAACCTCAGATGCCAAATCCAACCGCACGAATGGATCTGGATCAATGATCATAGTCCAATGACACAAAAATCAATGCAATTGGAGCCCTATAGCACCAACTACAAAGGCGGGAAGATGGACAGTCAAGATGGCACCACGTGGTGCCATCCCAATGACCCACCTCCGTGCCCTAACCATTGAAGCACAAAATGTGGTCCATTAGATCATCATCCAATGGCCACGACGAAGCCACGTCGTCCACCTACTTGCTCTTCATCAAGTGGGAATCCATCTCAGTTGTTGGATCTTCATCCAACGTCTAAGAGCGGCTACGTGACAAAACCAAAAATGCAACAAAGCACCCGTGCAACACATTGGTATCCACCTTTAGACACAAGGTGTAGGTGTGAGTTTGAATTGTGTGAAGCTTTAAATCTAGGAGGCGGTGTGCTTGCATGAAATCAAGCCGTGAGATGGAGATCGAGTGGTGTGCGGAGCTACGTCAGATGAGGCAGCGTAGATGAACCCACGTCACAACACGTAGGTTAACGCCTCGATATACATGTGGATTGGGAGGATGGGAGAGGTGATGCTCCGCGCATCATGAGTCATTCGATCGTGAGATCGAACTGTTGAGATCAAACGCGCGCGTGCATGAGGAGCGACGAGGAGAGGATCAAGGGGCCGTGGAGGTGCCATGTGGCTTATTCTAGAGTGTCTGCATGTTGAAGGTGCAATGGAGGTCCATTTGAGGTGCGATCTAATCCGTTGATCTCTCGATCGATGAATCTGATCAATCCAAAGGTGTTGCACGATTTTGAGGGCCAAACTGCCTACATTGCCCCTCATTGTAGTTATAGAAACAGCCCTAGAGCCCCCATTTAAGAGGCAAATTCCACTAGACACATCTCTGGACTCTCTCTCTCTGCAACATCTCTCCCTGGTCTTCTTCTTAGTGCAGTGTTGCACGATTTTGAGGGCCAAACTACCTACATTGCCCCTCATTGTAGTTATAGAAACAACCCTAGAGCCCCCATTTGAGAGGCAACTTCCACTAAACGCATCTCTGGACTCTCTCTCTCTTTGCAACATCTCTCCCTTGTCTTCTTCTCAGTGCCCTAGTTCTGAAGTGTTGTCGTACTTCACACAAGCATCCTTCAAGCGACTCTGTTCTTTATTTAATTTTCTCTCTTTACTCTTTAGATTATTTGTTTTGATTCTTAGTTTAAAACTCTTTGCAAGTATCAATAAAAAATTTGATTCTATAAATATCTTGTCTCTTTTTTTATGCTTTCGTTAGGTTAGATTAGTTAGTATGAAAAGCTTTGAAAATCTCATTTGCCTCCCTGCGAACAACTTAAGACTCAACAATTCTGAATTATAAATTTATTTGTTTCGACATGATTCACAACTACAATGATTTGGAAATATTTTTATGCATTTCACGACGAACAAATTGGCACCATTGTTGGGGAGGCAACATAGTTATTCTTGAAGCTTTTCTCTTTAGTTCTTATTTAAGATTTCTAACCTTCTTTTTTTTCATTGATTTCGTGTGTGTAGGAAGCACGTAAAACCAAGTAGAAATGCAACAATGGAAAAATTGTAGATTTCTTATCTCAGGTAAGTACTCGTATCATAGATTAGGTTAGATTTTCATTCGAAAAAAAATCCAAAAAAAAAATATTCATCACTTGATCCTTAGGTTAGTATTTTCTTGCTTTTGAAAAAAAAATGTTGCTGGTGGATGTTATGTCTTGAAAATCAACAAAATCACCTTCTACATTTCCGGGCTACAACAAACTTGTATTTTAAAAATTCAATTCCTAAAATTTTGCATATCCAGAAATTCTAAAATTTCTGTTGGATGTGGGATTTGAAGTTAGAAATAACATATCAAAATTTTGTGCCATTTTGATTTATACAAAAATTTTAAAATTTTGTGAATTGAACTTCTATCAAGTCGGTTGTTGCTCCTGATTTTTCAAACTTTAAAACATTGTGGGAAATTTATACAGCTCCAATTTATCTAAAACTTGACTTGTTGGATTTTTGTTATAATATGGAATCTCAAAAAATTCTGAAAAAAAAATTGGTATGCATTTGATTACACAAAATATTCAATCACTAATTGGGGGTTAAAATAGACTACAGAATCCCCAGTACACTTTAAATTTGAAAAAATAGAAAATTTGTATTAAAATTCGTGAAAGAATATTTTCAGAGTGACTAGTTGGTGGTGCAATAGGATCTATTGATTTCATTGATTGGGTCAGACTACTTTACTTGATTTCAACTTAAATTCAATCATTTAGCACTATCTGCTCTTAGGGTTTCACATTAAGATAGAACACACTTATTTCCATACTTAAAGAAAATCTATCAAACAATTAGGAGTTGCAAAACCTCTTGTGTGCCTCATCAAAACCATTGTTTGAAAATATTTAACTAAGTGAACCCTAAAATTCACTAATATAAGCACTTGAACCTTAAAAGCAATAGCATCAACTTAGGTTGTATTGTGAACCCCCTGATTGAGTATTTCACTTTTTGAAATCAATTTAAAGGGAAACACCGCCCCTAACGCTTATCATATTCCAAAAGCACTTCAAGATTAAGCCTGAAATTGAGTAGACGTGTCCTAGGTAGGACTAATCTGCTTGATAACTTGAACTTAGTTTAGGCTAAGGTTAAGGCCTTGTATACTTGAACCCTTTGGTGACAAGAAAGGTCAGTGTGGTAACCGCGTTAACCCTTAGTGGTGTCCTATTGTGCGGGGTGTCCTAGGGGGTCCCACCTTTCTGGCCAGCCAAGTAATTCAAGGGTTCATTAACGTTATGAAATGTGTTTAAATAAGTTCATTGTAGTGTGCATTTATGACATAATTTTAAAGAGAATAATCAAAAGTGGGTATGAGTGTCGAACACAGGGAGGTAAGAAATCAGATCAATTAGTTGTTTAAATGTCACAAAATACGTCGTTTAGTTCGCTTGTGAAAAAGAGAGAGAGAGAAAGGGAGAGATAGGGTTAGAAATCTGTGATAATAATATGGTGATTGATAACTATGTATAAAAATAAATGGATGAGAATATATGGCAAAAGACAGGATCGTTTTACAACTATAACGCTAAATGAAAGCTTAAAATAGCATAAACATTAAGCTAAGAAACTAGTGACTAAATGGAATGTCGAGGCAGCCACGGCGGTGGAGGGGCTTCCGTCGGCGGCTCAGTGTCTTTGGGACCTTGCTTGGGAGCTCTATGGAGTGGTAGTGTCCCTAGGTAGAAGGTGGTAAAAGATGCTCAAGAATGGAGGAGTGTAGGTCCTTTTATAGTTGAGGAAAGGAGGCAAAACCCATTCTTGGGTCTATAGTGACATCAAGGACGTTGCTAAAACTCCACCTCAAACCTCGCTGATGGTCCGCAGCCAATGCACACACACGTGTGTGCAGCTATGCTCGCATGCTCCCAACTAAGGCATGGTCGAAGGAGTGCCGTCTGATCTTCATTGAACAGTTGCAAATCATGCGAATGTCGCACGCTAAGCTGGCACGTTAGATAAGGTGTCGGATCTCACGTACGATCACGCATGCACGCGTAGGTGTATCTGGGCTCATCCAATGCACCATGTGGCAAGGTCTACGCCGCTCAATGAAGATCGCAAGGTCAATTGATCTTGCACTCCTCTCCCAACAGATTGAATCTACTACCGATGGCTCAAATGCGCAATCATGCATTGGGATCTCCATCCGCAACCATGGAGCTACGAGCATGGATTGTCACCAAGACATTGAAGCACGCATGTGTGGATGGCTGTTGGATGCTGATGCAGCAGATTCGCACGCGGAAAAGATTTGAGTTTGGAAACCTGTCGTCGTAGTTCAATTTGCGAGAAAATCTATCAATTAGATAATATTTATAATCGAAACTTAAGGTGAGTCCCAGATTGAACACGGGGAGGCGAACATTTGGTTAGAAAAATCTGCATTTGGTTTTTATTTATTTTTGTTGTTTTTATCTTTTGTAAATTTTTTGGTGTTTTTATCAAGCCAGAGATCATATCGATAAAATTTTATCTAGCTAATCTACTTGCAAAAAGATAAGAGAGAGAGAGAGAATCACATATATTTCTAAAATGTTTGCTACAACTAGGAAAGCAGGAAAGATTACACTACGAAAGTAAGAAAGATAGATATAGGTGAGAGAATCCCCCTCGATGGTTGCTCAGAGGATGACTCACTCTGGCGTCGCTTGGAGAAAGGTGGTGAGGAGTGGGATGGATGAGGACTGAGCTGGAGGACAAAGGGTGGGGTAGGACGGCGTCGCAACAAGGATCTTCTTCCCGAAAGGAGGTAAGCGGATGACCATGGGATGCTCCACGAATGGGGATGAGGGGAGGGAAAAATATTTGATTCTACTCTAGAGGAGCATCCTGGGCTTGGGACAAGCTCTCTCTAGAGCCTTGGAGGTGGTGAGAGGAAGAAAGGAAGAGATGACGAAGAAGGGAAGGTGTAGGGGTCCCTTTATAGTGAAGGGAAGAGGAGGAAATCCATCTAAGGGCTATAGCGACATCAAATGCATTGCTGAAGATCCGTACCAACCAAAGCCTGCTAAAGCCTGTTGGTGCTCATGCTTTATCCCTGCTAGCATATATTGGAGCACCTCCCACCATTTGATCAAGATCTGAAGGCTTAGGCACACCCGTTGATCGCGCCCTTTGGAGGGGCATACCGTTGCCGTTGAAGAGAGGCGCGAGCACCACTAGATCGGCATCAAATGGTAGACAATGCCAACAGACGTCTTCAGTTAGCGCTCATGTATGATTGTGCATGTGATTTTGCGTGATTGCACAAGTGCGCGAATCTAGTCCATGGGATTTTGCCGCGTGGAAGCTTCGTGGTTGCTCGATGAAGATCCAGCAACCGAATTTCAATTGCTGCAGCGAGGATGCTTCAGTGGGATTCGACCCCACGCCATTTGATTTGTGGAGAATGCTTAGCTAATGCGCTATGCCATCCTTTGTGTCATAAAGAGGAGAGCGGTGCGAAGGTCTCCCAGATGATGGATCAAGATCCAACAATTGGGAATGGAGGTCATAGATGAGAAGTGGTGTTGGCAGGCACTATTGGTTGATGTTGGGAGGCCTAGATAGCTCCACGTGGCACCATCTGGGTCATCCATCTTCTTTTTGTTGCAGTGGGTGCCACGGTGCTCTGATCGAGATGATTCCCGTGATGCCAGATTACGATCGTTGCTCTAGATTCATCGGTATGGTCGTATTTTTCATTCGAAGCCCATAACGATATCGCGTTGCCCCTAGCCATTGATCTTCTTTGGACATCATATGGTGCTACGGGATTCCAATCTAAATGATTTCGGAGGTGTTAGACTTCGATCATCGTCTTGATCAGATCCGTACGATCAGATTATCCATCCGAGGCCCTGAAATAAATCTCCTTCCCTCCTGGCCATAAAAAGGACGTAATTAACCTAAAATATACACAACTACTGTAAATGCAGGATGATGCATGCTATGCAATATTTATAACATGAAATGCAAATCTAACTCTAGGAACATGCATGAATAAGCATTTTATCCTCAATAATTGTCTCTACATCAGATGCTGATCTGACGGTGGATCTCGCATGATGAAGAAGTTGCAGGTGCTGTTGACGCATGATGGAGACTGGAGCGGGCGCCATGTGGCACGACGAGGATTGTTGATCATCAAATCAAGGGTCAGAACTTCTTGGACTTGTTATGGGAGTTACGAAGGTTGGATTGAGGTGATTTTGAGTTAGTTGGACTCCGTTCGTCGATCTGGATCTGTTCATATGGTCTAATTGCTCATCTGAGACCTGTTTCTATATGTACTTGCATACTTGGTCTTTAAACATTTATTATATGCAATCTAGATGTGGAAATTACACAATATGCATGCATTGCTCCCAAAACCCATTATAATATGATATCCATGCACACGTACCCTCGAAATTGATTCTAATTGAGGTAATTAATATTATTATTTGTAGAGTCATCATACCCCCATGCCCACCCCTTGCTAGTCCCAAGCAAGGTTAACCTAAATGTCATTTACAACTAGAATCAAGAATTGATTGCTCAGGCACCAGCTACTTGTCAATAGGAGGAAATTTCTACTAAGAACCTATCCCACATAGACTCAGCAGCGCCCAGGTGCCTTCCAAAATGCAGACC
Organism: Thalassia testudinum; assembly: GCA_037157565.1. Lineage (NCBI taxonomy): Eukaryota > Viridiplantae > Streptophyta > Magnoliopsida > Alismatales > Hydrocharitaceae > Thalassia > Thalassia testudinum. Next base: position 88,730,814 of record JAZHRO010000055.1, on the reverse strand, counting down.
TCACCTTATTCTATATAGAAGCAAATATATATTTTTTATTTTTCATCTTTTCCAAATTTTTTTTAGATTTTGGAGTTGAGAGTTTCAAGGTAACTTTTTATGGCTACCCAACCCACCCAAGACTCGAAAGGACTCTAAGTACCAAGCATCTTATTGTGAAAACTGTGATAGACTCACTCAACGACAATTAATATGGACTTTGCATTTCTACACCCCTAGGTGATTTGAAAGAGAAAATGTTGCCTACAGGTATATCTATCTGACTGGTATCTTTCTCCCTACATTTACTTTTGTGGGGTCAACACAAGGGTGAACCCAATGTATATCTCCTCGGATTATGCTACTACCCCGCTTCTTCCTTAAGTGTTTTGGAATTCTTGTACATTTTATGAGCTGGGATCTAGACAACTAGCTAATGGGCTATTACCCACGACAACTTCCCAGCCATACTCGTGCAGTGAAGTGTGGCCTATTTCTTTTTTTTCCTTTTCTCCTTTTCTATTTTTCTACTTCTTTTATTTTTATTTTTTTTATTTTTAAGTAGGTGGCTTTCCTGATCCAGCCAATGGGATGTTACCCATGACAACTTGCCAGCCATACCACCCTAGAAGGTTCATTACTACACAATTTCCATTAGAACTGCCGATGAATGACTCAGCGCAAAATGTGTGTAGATGCTTAGACTAAAAGTACCCCCAAATCAGAGGACAAGTTGATAAGTTGTGTACTTATCACACTACATTATTGACAAGATTAATATAAATTATGGTGGCGAGGACTTGAGAACAAGTCCACATTTTAGTGGACACCTAGACTGATTAAGTTCGAAGACCTGAAGAGTCTAAGTGTTTAGGACCCTAATGTATCATTTCCTAAAGTTGACAAGTGGCTAATGCCTAAGTTTTCTTTTCCTAATCTTTTTTTTTTTAAGAGGATAATTCAAGCTGACAATATGTACTCAGAACATATGAATCACCCCCTGTGCCTAAGTTGGACATTGTCCTCATTGGAAAATAAATATATGCAAGGGAGTAAGGAAAGAAATCACCTGAGTTTCAACTGTGAATTTGGTCGGCCTGAATCCTCTAGGTTCTCTCCCGAGAATCTCTGAGTTTAGTGCCTAAAGCTAGGCATAGTACATAGACAACAAAGGATCAATCAGTTGAATGGTCTGGGTCAAGAAAAAGAAGACATAATTAGCTAGACCCAGAGTCAGAGGTTGGCAGATGCAGATTAGATTATGGTGCAGTCCCATCCCTAAGGGACAAGAACTCTGTAAATGGTGTAGCATGATGTCCATGTCTATTCCTCTCTTAATGTGCGAGCATGCAGAGAAGTTGATTTAGATGAGTTCAACCCGAATCTAAAATGTCGGACACTAAAGATGTAGGCTTTGTAATCAGTTTGTGTTCTTTTAAAGTTGTAATCCCTCAAAGTCATATCGATTCCAGTGAATTCTGGTTGCAGGATTTCAATTCTGATAGGGCATGTAACAAAATCAAGGGTTTGACAATATGCCCTTATAACAAGCATGAGGTCTCTCTCGAAAGAAAAAATCCATCCCTTCTTTAACTAGGGTTTCATTGCTTATTCCCTCCAATTCCTTGACCCCTAGAATATTATCTTCAACCTCTATTATACCAGACTAAATCTTCGAGGTTGCAATGGAGGTAGGGCTAATTTCATCATCTAGGTCAAATTCTTTCCTTTCGCCCTCCTTTAAACTTGTGATGGGACAAAATCAATTATTTAAGAATCGTAATCCCACTCCCCATCTTCAATTTTGGATGTCTCTTCCACCAAATCAGTTTCCACAGGAAGATTAGATTTGGATTCAAAGACATCGACCCCTAAATTCTTAATTTCCTCTTGATTATTGTCCTCAATTCTCCCCAAATCATGTTCTAAGGAATCCTTAATGACATTTTCTAATGAGTTGTCCAACAATGGGGCAGTATCAATGGTGGACTAAACCAATTTTGGGCAAATAGGTGTAGTCCAATCGATCACCACGGGGCCTTGCTTTATGAATTCTGTAAAAGGAGTTGCTTGCAACAATGTTCTTTGGCCCTCTTCATCCAGTTGTTGGAACAAATCAATCATGGCTTATTTCCCCTCAATCAATTCTCGATTCTGTCTATATAACTCCAACTGAAGGCTATCAAGAATTTATTAAGTGTCATTAGGTTTCCCTTGGATTTCCTCCTTAGCATTCAAATCACAATTGGGAGGGTATGGTTGAGGATGTGTATTAGAGTCGATATTGGGGTTTAAGTTCTTGGGTGGGTCCTCTATTCTATCATTTTCATGGTCCAATTCCTCAAGAGGCACCATTTTCTGTTTAGTCCTACTCCAGAGTAATTGAGGTCCTATGTCCTCCTAGTTGGATTCTTTGTCAGGGGTCCAAAGCAGGGTTTGATCATTCTTGATTTGCCCAAGTTTATGATCATCATTTGATTTCCATTTTTCTAAAATCCCTTCCAATCCATAGGCAAGTAGGCAAGATCCTTGAATTCAAACGACCTATCTTGGTTAGGGTCCTAGGAAGGGTAGGGGTCATGGTGTTCTCCTAGAGTGTAGGCCCTATTAGATTAGTTAGTGGGTGGGTGGGACCTAAAATAAGTGTCATCGAAAGGAGAATCAAGATAAGGATCCCCAAGGTTTGGATCGTACCCTTGGGTGGTTGGGTTGGGTGTGTCGCAATTGGAAGTTGGTGAGAGTTGAATAGAATTGGGATAGTTGGGATAAGAGGGGTCTTCTAGATACTCAGGTCCTTGATTATATCCCCAACTAGGTGGCTGGTTATTCCAAGTATACTGTGGATACAATCTACTTGGGTTATAATATAAATCATGTTGGGGATTGTTTGGGAAGAAAGGATAGGCATTGAAATCCATGGTTTGGAAAAAGTAGAGGGATGAGTGAAGAATAGATGAGAGAATTAAGTGTGCACAATCAAGCAAGCAAAATTAAGCCCTATATTGTAGATCTAGGTGACCTATGCTTCAAAAATAAACTTCGACCACATGATGAATTTGGTGTTGTCCTTATTCCTGAAGGTGGTAAAGTTGGGAAGGCGAACAAGGGGGAGCATGTCCCGAGGAACATAAATTATGCCAAACCCTTGCTTACTTAAGTCATTTGATAATCTAGCCTCCCAACTTAGCACATTTTGAAGTAGATGTCACTAATTCACAATGCATTTAGGAAAATACCCTGAAACGGGCTCAATGAATCCTAGGGACAACGTCTACTCAATTTTATTGTGGGCTAGGTTAGTGCTTGTGCTCAAGGTATATGATGAGGCGTTGTTGGGGGTTATGCCTCTTAATTATTCCAATTGAGCATGTATGTGCACTTCAAAAAAACATGATTTTCAAGTAAGGTTTTCATAGATGTGCTGTCTTTAATGATTCTTCCTTGCTTTAGTGCTTTTTAGGGTTAGAATTAATTAATATATTCAAGCAATGTTTGTAGTTGGCACATAAAGTTTTGCACACAGGGGTGATTGTAAATTTCCTTTTTAAGCAAAATATGTGGCCCTAGAAAGATAGCCCTAATGTATTCACCCAAAAGTTCATGCGATTCTACCAAGTGAATTGATTTTAGATTGAGTGGTGCGGCCCAATCCAAGACATGAGTAGCTTCACAAACACCACTCAAAAAGGAAAAACACTCAAAAAGATTTTCAAAGGATTATTGTTTGGTGAGAGAGGAGTTTTAGATATGCGCTCATTGTAATACACTCCCAAATTGCATAACAAAACATTTAAATTTATAAAATTCAGATTCTAATTAGAGTTCGAGGTCATTCGTAGGGAGCAAATGTGAAATTCACACATTAATATCTAATTGGAATAAATGAGCACAATAATAATAAATATGCAATGAATAAAAATGGTCAAATTACTATTCAATGATTATCAATGTAGCTCAAGAGATCATGGAATCAAAAAGGAAAGAGAATAAAAAACAATGGTGATTTGAATCACCACTTATTCTCTTTAATTGTGCATGCATCCAATTATTCAAATTACTCACATAATTCAATAGTATTCCTCAATCAAAAATCTACGTCACTTAAGTTCAGAATAAAACCACAGTAACCCTTGGATCAATATCAAACGATGGGCAACTTCTTCTGACGGCTTAAGTGTTAAGCCTCAACACCACAGCTAGGCACAAGGTTAAAGGCTCTTAGGGCCTTTTCTTCTTCGAGCCATAGCACAACCTTCACAAGCATAAGACCTTTCTCTTCAAATGCTATGTGTGAGAGCTTCTCTCTCTTCAGCACAGGGGCGAGGCAAATGGTTGCACAGCAAAACCCTACCCACTCCTCTCTCAAATTTCTCCTCTTCTTCTCTTATCTCTCAAACCCAGGTGTAATCAGGTTATCGGATTCTAGGGAGTGGCTAGACTTGAATTCGTGTGCACGGGATAGGTGTGAGGGTGTGAGGAGGCATGTGAAAGGGGACCCGACCCCCGGTATGCTTAGGCAGACAACGGATATCACAAATTCCTCTTAAGCATCTTCACGAGCCCTTCAGTTCATGATGTGGGACGAAATGCCCCACATCTTCTTCGCGTACAGCAGTTGAAGTTGCGTCCTAAATTGGAGCAACTGGTAGTCCTCCCTTCATCAAGGTGCCAAGCCGCGTCGATTGAAGGTGGAGGAGAAGCTTGCGAGTGTTGGATGGCGATTGACGGCGTTGGGGAAGACGACTAGTGACAGCGATGGTGACTTGCACAATAATATGGCCTAAGGCCCAATTAAATGGCTAGAAACATTCACCGTGGTGTGGCGTAAACAATGGTGGAGGTGATTTGGTGTGAAATGAAGTGGAGTGGCCAGAGCATGAAGGTGAGTGGAGCTCTAGCGAACTAAGTTGGGGAAGGTGGTGGCAACGTTGAGGTGTTAAATTAGGTTCGGTGAAAGTATAGTGGAGGTGTGCGTGAGCTTTTTCCCAACCTAACTTGGGTGTAACAAGGCGGGGGAGTTCCAGCGATGAAGGCAGTCGTGGTTGCCGAAGTCGGAGAAGGAGGAGAAAGAATTAGGACCTAAGTTTTAGCCTATACCTAATTGGAGGGTAGAGAGAGACAAGCCCTAAGGTAATTGGACGAATGGAGGTTTGAGGAAGCTTGCTAGAGGTACGCCGGAGCTATGGACGAAGGAAGTGGAGATGGAGCCAACGAGGGGGTGATTGGGCCTCCTTCTTTGTTCAGAAGCACAATGAAGAGTACAGAGGAAGCCCTCTCCCTATGGTATGTGGGAGCAGCCAACGAAGGGGATTGGTGAAGCTCCAACCCTTTGTTAATGGCAGCTGAGGATGGAGGAGAAGAGAGAGGTGGCATGCCAAAAACTAGACAAGGATGGATTGAACTAGTGCAGCCGCTCTTATAAGTGAGGTTTCTCTCCCCTGAAGTGCCCAAATGGAAGGTGTGCATGAACTTTTGCAGAGCTTAGTTTCCTCAAGTTCGCTAGTGTGGTTTTCGGACATGACTGGCCTCAAAGAAGATCTTGGTCAACGCGGAATGATCTGGGGATCAATTTCGCTAAGTTTGGCGATTTTTGGTGGAGATTTCATCGATCAATTTGCAATATTAAATGAAGTAGTTTGGGTTTTAGAAGCTACGAGTTTCCTTCTCTACTTTGTGAGGAAGATGATGGCGGTTGGACCTATTTGCAAAAGAGGTGAGAAGCTAGGGGCATCTTTGAAGAGAAAAGATGAAAGCTAAGGAGTTAAATGTAAGGAATAGAGATTTGGGGACTACAATGCAAACTTGGACAAGATGAACTCTAATTGGGACCAAATTTTAGTACAAAACTAAGTTGGGCCCAAAAAATCTGATGGTGAAGTTGGATTTGAGTTTTGACCAAGTTTGACTAGGAAATTTGTGTAGAAACCCAAATTAGGGCAGAATTCCATCTGAGACTCTGTTTGAGGTCAAAATGGGTTCAAATGGTCAAAGCAAGGTTACCAAATCTCAAGGAATACTTTTCTATGAATTTTAAAGGTTTAGATGAATTTTATCCTAATCATAATCTTTGTAATTTAAGTAGGTCTAAAATTAGGATTTTAGGTGCTGAATCAGCTTTCGATATGTGTGAAACCCTACTTTCTATTTATGTGGACCCATTTATTAGACTTTAATGCTCATTAGACCTTAGGCTAACCCCTAGCAAATCTCGTGTTACTTTGATTTCATAATGTGATGCTAAAACTGTAGAATTAACCCTACTTAAGTGTTCTCTTAGAGTGGATAAGCATGGACTTATGGCTCTCAAGCGACTATGTAGGAGCATTTGTTACTTGATTATGAGTAATTAAAGCTAGTTATGGCTCATGGTGATGTTATCATCATACCCCCATGCCTAACTTTTGCTAGTACCTTAGCAAAATCTTATGGAAAGAATTAGATCTCTAGACCATGTATTGATGTTCAGATGTATGATTTGTGTCACTTTCTAGAAATTAGGTCAGGATGTTAGCAATAGCCCTAGAGGTACTCAAGTATCAATCAAGATCCAGACATGACTAGATTCAGCCTAAGTCTTCTACAAAGGTTTTTAAGGCCCACAAAAACTACCCAGAGGTTCGTTGAACCCAGTGGTTAAAGCACGTGTGTGCTGACGTAGCATGTCTAGGTTTAGTTTGCCAGCGCATTTTTGTAAGAGAGGGATAAAGAAGGATTTTCATTTGGAGTGTTTTCTCTCTTTTCTTTTTATTTTTCCCTAGATCCAGCCTCAAATTGGCCTTAAACATAGTTTTTATTGGATTCCTTGTTCCCATCATCAATCCTAGAAGGGTCCCTAGCCTTCAATGCTTCGGGACAGCATCGCTATGGCAACCACCAAAATCCTGGCTTTCGACACTTCGAGGAAGTGCCGCCTATGGCATTCTTAGCTAAATTTAGGCCCAGACAGTCGACATTTTGGGATAATCCCACCCATGGCACCTGAACCAAAATAAGGTTCTTACATGCCCTCAGTAGGATATTTAGATAACCTAGGAGACAAGAACAAGGGAGACGATATGTTATTACACATCTCTAAGGGGAATTCCCCACCTCTCTACATTAGGAACTCACCCAATCAACTTGTGTTGTTGAGCCACTCTTAAGCTAGACTTCGAGATGGCTTTTTAGAATAGTACACTTTTGGCATGTTTCTTCTTTATTAAGCGCACTAAACTAGACTAAGTGTGTGATTTTTGGGTGTTTAGGTTACCAAGTCCCGTAAACAAAAGGGCAGGCAACAGGGCTGAATAATCCCTAAGACTTAGACCTACTCCATATGCTTCGCACTTTCCTCAACTTCTTGAGGACTAATCTAGATCTTAATGAATACGTGAATGTTTAAGCCCTGAAACAAGCCCAAGAGGCCTAAGATCAACATTCATAATAATCCGTTGTCACTTTCATTTCAAGACTTAATTTTTCTTTTGGTTAGGTTTAGAACTTAAGTAGATTCCATAATCAATTGCTATGACTATCATTTTTTTGTTTTTGATTTTTGCCCCTTTTTGACATTTGAATTTTCTCCTCTTTTCCTCCTCAAGAAAGATTTGCAATTTAGTTCACAAAATTTCTTCCCCTTCCTCTAATTTTTTCTTTTTTCTCATTTTTTATTTTTTTTATCATTTTTGAATATGTATATTTTTTTTTGAGGACCCCTCAGAGAATTGAATTTCCATCTATCTACACTTTAATACACCCCCATGCCTAAGTTTTGTAATGTCCTCATTGTAAACCAAGAAGGTAAAAATCAGTTTGTTTCAAGATTTAGAACAGGATAAAAGGGTGGGTGAACGGATCAAGATGATCGTTGCGAATGATTTCAAGCTTTGATACAAGTACCAAAGGTGGAGTTGGCTATTCTAAAGTTGAACTCAAGAGTGCAGTAGGAGTATAGCTCAAAAGGATGATTAGAAGGGTCTCAGATTTTTGGAATGACGGGTTACCTCCCATTAGGCACTAAATAAAATGCCTTCAGCTGAGCAGAAGGTGGTTAAGAAGGGGTGGTCAAATCAGAAGAGTTTTGTAGAATAAGCACCTTGATAAGTAGCCTGGTTGGTCCAACCAGGTGCTTGTTCAGATCGACAAGCTGGTGATGCAGCCCAAACCCAATCAGTTTGATGGGTTGAAGGATGTGAATCAGCAGATGTGGAGTCCACCAGATATTTTGACGCTCAAAGAGATATGGAAACATGGATCTATGGTTTAGTTGCGTCAGCCCATCCTGGTCAGAGTATGGATCCTCAAAAGAAAATGGCTCTGTGGAGGATGTAGGAACCCTACTAGTGAGATCAGAAAAGGATAAGAAGTGGTTAATGGTTTGATCAATGTCCGATACCCTATCAAAAGATGGAGAAGAATCTTATGCAACTGGATCAGAGAGAGGTGAATCAGAGTAAAAGTTGATTCCGGTGGCTAGTCGAGGTTGGGATCAGATTTTGGAAGGCTCTGTATGTGGATAAGGTATGGCTTCTTTAAAATCTAGGTGCGGGGAAGGCTCTTTTAGAAATGATTCAAAGATAGGTTCATCTAGAGAGTCTTCTTGACGCTCATTCAAAACAAATGTAAATGCCACGAGAGTGGTTATAGGATGATGGAAATCTAAGTCAATGAAAGATTCAAACTTTGGATTATAGATACTCTCGACACTTACTATTTCTGATTCTTGTAGATCATAACAGAATGATTCCAATTCAATGGAACATGATTTTGAATCAATGATCTCGGGAATAGGAACCTCAGAGTCATAATCAAAGAATGGGTCATAGATGCTGAGGTCGTTGATTGGCTCATAATCGTCAAGAAACAAAGGTTCTCCGAAATCAAAGTAGGATTCGAAATCATCTGGGAATTTGCAAAAATAAGTTTTTGAACCTAATTCCAAATCAGGATTTCCACCACAGAATAAATCATGATGAGTAGAATCAACAACCTGACTTGGATCTAACCTAATCTCAAATTCTAAGCTCAAAGAGGTATCCTAATTACGCATATGCTCGAGTTCTTGGATCCTAAGGTAGACTAAGTCAAATCCCAACTCTTCTAATTCCTTGTTGTCTATATCATAAATTGGTTTGACTTCCGAAAGTCAGTCTGTAATTTTGAGTTTAGAGAGGTATAATCATCAAATACGGGCCCAGAATCATAATCCAGATCTAAAATCTAATTCTCATCACATTGGGCCTCATGATCATCCCAAATAGGCTCAAATCTAGATTCTAGGTCAAGGGTAGTGATGATAATAGTATCATCATCCATATCTAGCTCTAATTAGTCAAATCCATTGATAAATGCACCTACATAATTGTCAAAGAGCCATAATTCACTTCATATCCTTTCTATAAGAAAAGCATTAAAATAGGGGTAAATCTACAGTTTTAATAGAATATCCTAAATGCAGAGTAATCACAGGTTTTCCCAGGGGTTTATTAAAGGTAAAATGTTCATAAATGTCTAATAAGAGGGTTCATGCAGATAGAAACGGGTTTTCACGTGTTACGAGAATAAATGGACATCTGAAACCTTAAAAATAGACTCGCTTAATTCACGAAGGTTCTGGTCAGGAAAAAATTCACCTAAACCTTCTAAAAATCATAGAAAAATATTCTCTAAGGTTTGGTATCCTTGAATTAACCATCAGAACCCATGTTGACCTAAAACAGAGTCTTAGACGGAAAGTTGCCCTAATTTGGGTAACTGTGCAAATTACTCAGTCAAACATGATCAAACCAAAATCTAACATCACCATCAGATTCCTTGGGTTCAAATTAGGTTTGTACCAAAATTTGGGCGAAATCAGAGATCATCTTGACCTAGTTTGCATTTTGGTCCATTCAAACACTTTTTCTCTCACTTAAACCCCTAGTTTTTGAATTCCTTGCAAATAGCCCCCCAAATTTGTTATCATCTTCATATTTAGGTCCTCACTACCTTCATAGCTCCAGAACTCCTAATCCCACTTCTCCAACTACATTCAATCAAGGAGTTCTCCCTGATTTCTCACCCAATCTCTTCCTAAATTGGAAGGGAGATTCTTCAGAGATTTCCCTACAATCTAAGCCTCATCTTGGTCTCTAATTCATACTCAAAACCTAATGCGAATCATTTGAAGGAGTGGGTATCCTACATGTGCATAAGCCCCAAGCTTTCAAGCTTGGTTTCCTAGATTGGAATGATCTCCTATTGCCTATATAAAGACCCCTTATGGAAGGCCAACCTCTTTTGCTTGTTTTTGGTTGGAAAATTACCTTCTTCCCTCCTCTCCGGCCGAATGTTCCACGAGCTTCGACGACCTCCTTCAACCACCTTCTTTGTCTTCTCTCAAAGACCAGTGGCCGTCGCCTTCCCCCCTTATCATCGCCGCTCCTATCACTAGAGTCTTCATATTCCCCATGTTTGGTGTACCACTAGCATAGGCATTCCCCCCTTTCGTCCACTTAAAATTAGGTAGATTAGTTCCCTTAAACCCTTATGTCAGTTTCCCTATCCAAAAGCCAAAAAAGAACCCCTCAACCTCCACGCTACCCATCGTCTTCCCCATCTCTGGCCATCTAAGACAAAGAGAAGAGAAGGAAGGAAAGAGAGAGAGAGAGTGGGGGAGGGGAGAGTTTTGCTCCTCTATGCTTTGAGTGACACATAGTCGTAAAAGAGGAAAAGATGCCGAAGGAAAGAGGAGAAGTGTTTGACAGATTCGTAGAGCAGGTTTTGATAGGGAAACGTCATAGTATACTGCGCAATACGGTCAAATAAAGATTTCTAATAAAAGATAATGAGACTTGAGTCCTGATCATTCGTCCCTAGGAGGCGTTTGTTTAGTTCTGAAATAGATCTTTATCGCTCTACTTTATTTAGAATCACACGCCAGTTTATGATTATTACGTATTGAAGTACGACATGCTTAGTTGCAAGTATATCAGGAATTAAAAGCAGGCAACATTAATCACACAAAAGATATTGCAATGAGTTCATGGTGATTCTCAACACATAGACATATATATATAGAAAATATATTTTTGATTCATTCATTCAGAGGATGTTTGCAACATGGATGTAGAGGAAAACTTGTACAGGAATGCTTAAAAATGTAAATCTAGCTGCCAGAAAATGATCACATGCAGGAATCAACGGGGGGATTTTGCATGCATCATTGGGGGAGAATAAGGACTACACTACTAAGCAGTAAATAGAAGTAGTAAATGTGAAGAGCTAGCTACTAATCTATCAAAAGTGAGGGCATTCAGAGGTGGGCTCCGATGGCCTTGGAGTGGTGGAGAGGAGAAAGAGGGGCGGCCAATGGAGCTTAGGCCAGCCCTTGGAGAGAGGTTGGAGGAGGGATCCAGCATCCTGGCATGGTGTCCTTCATGGTGGTGCTCAACTCGTGGAGATGGAGTGGAGATGGTGGTGGCTAGCCTAAGTGGAGGTTGATGGAGCCAAGCAAGTATGGCCAAAAAGTGGATGGGTGCAAATAGCCACCCCTTAGTTCTTTTTATTGACCTAAGGGAAGCTCTCCAGAGAATTATGGAATTCTCTAGAGAGGCCTATGGTGGGAGCTCGTGGGAGAGTGAGAGAGAGAGGGTGGATGGTGGCTTTTAGATCCACCAAATGTGGATCTAAAAATTGAATGGCTCTTGGTTGCTAATTTTAGCAACTAAGGCAACCACACATGGTAGAGAGTTCTAGAGAACTCTAGGCTAGGTATTTTCGTGTGGATGGTGTGTGTGGGTGTGTGTGGGTCGAAACCTAGGTGGCTAGGTTGATTAGGCTAGGTTCTAGTGGGTTTAGGTCAAGGTATGTCACAAATTAGGGTTATAAACCCTAATTCACTAAGGTAAAGTGCAATTAAACTTAATACAAGTTTAATTGGGTGTGTGGAAACTTAATTGAGAGTAAAAGAACTCAATTAATTTAGGTCTAGGTCAATTGGACTCTCACTGAGTCCAATTGGATGGTGTGTGCTGAGATCAGGGCTTAATTGGACTCAATGAGTCCAATTTAATAGGCTGATGGAATTGACTAAGATTCAAGTCAATTAGGTTTAGTGAGGACCTAATTAGGTCTTTAGGGATGTCTAGAGGTGACGTACTAGGGTTAGGGCACCTTAATTTAGGTTCCTATGGGGTTGGAATTGGGTTTTGGGACCTAGAGATCCAAGATCAAGGCTTGAATCTCAAACAGGAACTGAAGAACAGTATAAGACGTCTAATAATAGTGTCAGATGTCTTATACTCAAAAATCAGAAGTCCAGACTTGTTGTCTAAACGTCCAATCAGAGTCAGGAAGGATTCAAGGTTCTGTCTTTGGTATTCTGCAGAAATTAGACGTCTGACCAAGTGTCTAGACGTCCAATAACACTGCAGAAGTGGGTTTAAGGTGTGCGGGAGTTGGCTAAGGGTTCTGGATGTCCTATAATTCATCTGGACGTCCAGATGAAGGTTGGAATTAGGGTTTTAAGGTTTCCTAGGGTGTGGTGACCTAATCTAAGGGTGGTTAAGACTTTAGGGAGGTCTCTAGGCTATCCTAGGGCTAGGATGGACCTAAGCTCTTCACATTTTACTGCTTTATTCCTACTTAATAGAATAACAAACCTTAACTCTCTTACATCATTATTCCTACATCTAATCTAAGTCTTCTGCTCCAGCTCTATTGCAACACCTGTTATTCCTGATCCAGCTTCAGATCCTGCTCTAGATCCTACTCCTGATCAGCTTATTGCCTGCAATCAACATAATGCACTTAATCAGTACATTATAACACTATTTTATGCTTAGCTAAAGTGAAGCAGTAAAGATGCAGATAATGCTTATGCATGCATGAATTACCCTAACTTATGCTAAGTCCTAGCCTAATTTAGGTCAATTAAGACCTATGATTGTTGTGCAATCATGCCCCCATGCCTAAATCTTGCTAGTCCCTAGCAAATGCAAGACTAAATTATTTACAGCAAAGGTCTCTAGGGGACTGATTATTTTATCAATTGTATGCCTAGAGATTTTTCTCTTTTTTGTTTTCATCCTATGCTCTAGAAATCCAGGCAATCGTGAAAGTGCAGTTATGTAGCTTTTGCAATGGATTCGAGTGAAAAACTGATTCACCTCTAAAGCTTGTACTTGACCCTTAGTAAAAATTCTAGCAGGATAGGCGGACTTCTTCCCTCGGGGTATTCAAGATATTCTATGAATTTAACCCCAGCTTTAGGCTTAGGTAGAGAATCTCTGAGGAAAAGATTATATATTTGGTGGCTCACTCTCACTTGGTGCTGCATAGAGACTAGTACTATAGAATCTAGATTCCCGAATTACTAAGTAACTCAACTCAGAGAAAGACAAGAAAAACTATGCTCTCTTTTGATTCCTTTGTATTCATTTTCTCTTACACTTTTTCTTTTTCTTTTCTTTCTTTTTCTTAGAGCTCACAATCTCACCAAATTCATACATATGATCTATATTGGGTGGTCTCACTTGGCATTAACACTTTAATTGAGTTTCCATAAACCTAACACTAAGTCGGAATTCCTCAGCCAGTATTTGGGCGGTCAGAAATACAAGAATGGTTGGTTAAGGTCATATTTGGTGGATCTCAAATTTATTTGGTGGTATTGCCTCAATGCAACTGAACTAAACACTCACTCTTTTTTCTTTGCTTTTTCTTCTTTTTCTAATTTTTTCCAATTTTTCCTTCTTTTCATCATTCTTTTATTTTCATTTCATCTCTTTTTTTTTTTCAACATAACACATCCATGAACTTTATTGAGGAGGCATTATTAGGGATTGGTGGTACTCAAGAGACATTGGGTGGCTTATTTGGTGGAAGTGCCTACTCACGGCACTAGGAGAGATGGATAGGACGATGTATTTCTAACCTTGGCATCAATACCCTCCTTCGGCTGAGGATTCTGTAAAGAATAGTTATAACCATCTACCTTAGCCCTAGTTTTTTGAAAACTCGCTCTCCACGTATTTGCCTTATTTAGTGGCTCTCAATATTTTGCACAAAAATGCATACGCAGGAACCAAGAGCGGAAACTATGCCTAATCTCTGAGTATCATCACCTAATTATCTAGGATTCCTGATTCCTTGCACTAATCTTAGAGCACCAGTACACTCTACTCTCATCTCACACTATTTGGTGGATTTTTGGAAGAAAATCTACGTGACTCCCAAAAGCACTATCTAGGAGTTCAGGAAAAGAAGCACTGCTTCTCGACAGACTAAACACGTTTATCAGCCTTCACCGTGAATACATTGCAAATTCTACGTGTGTGTGAAAAATTGTACTGGATTCCAGATTACAAGAATCAACTAGAGGATAAAATCCCTAATGCATTCTCTTAATAAAATAATCTTATTCATGAATGCAATATGTCTATATGTTATAAACAAGTAACCTCGTATAATTTGTAATTTGTGAAATTTCCATATCGAGTTACATTTAGCTTGACCCTAAATTTAGAACAAGAGGTAAGCAGGTGAGATGGAAGTGGCTGTTGTAGATGATTTCTAGCACCAATGCGAGCATTGGAGGTGGGGTCGGTTGTTCTTTTATTTAGGGTCCTAAAGTACGTTTTACATGCAGCTCCAAGGTTTTCCTAAATGTTGGCATAAAAATTTTCAGTTTTGTTGTATCCATTCCCCCATGCCTAAGTTCTTGCATGTCCTCATGCATGAATATAAAAGAAAATAAATGCAGTAGGGAGAGAATGGGTAGAAATCACCTGTAATTGCTCTTGAAATTATATTCAGCACCAGCCAACCTGTCAGTATTCAATATGCAGAAAGAAAATATGCTAAAAGGAAAAATATGCTATATATAAAATTGGTTATGTATAAATGATGGTGGAATGTGGGGTAAATGCTATCTATACATGCTAAGTTTAATGCCTCCAGCTGGACGAGCATTCAATCACACGTCCTCAGTAAGATGAATAATCTCGTCAGGTGGAGGAGGTTCCTGGGCCAAAAATGGCTTGAGGTGCTGGCCATTTACCGTAGATATATGCCCAAATTTTGGGTCCTTGATCTGGACTGCCCCATTAGGATATGGATGAATCACAATATACGGGCCAGTCCATTTGGACTTGAGCTTCCCTATGAAAAGTTTCAGTCGTGAATCAAACAACCAAACTCGCTGGTTGGGCGTGAATGCTTTCCTCCAGATGTGGCAGTCATGAAAGGCCTTGGTCTTCTCCTTGTATATCAATGCATTCTCATAGGCCTCCCGTTTGATCTATTCTAATTCGCTGATCTGGAGTTTCCATTCTTAACCTCCTGCATCAAGGTCAAGGTTACATTTTCACACTGCCCAAAAGGCACGGTGTTCCAGCCCTACAGGAAGGTGACAGGCCTTGCCATACACCATGCGATATGGTGACATTCCGAGTGGGGCCTTGTATGTTGTCCGATATGCCCAGAGTGCATCAACTAATTTGTCGGACCAGTCCTTCCTGTCTGGTCTAACCATCTTCTGGAGAATCTGCTTGATCTGGCGGTTAGACACTTCAGCTTGCCCATTGGTCTGCGGGTGATATGGGGTGGCTATATGGTGATGTACCCCGCATTTCTTTAATAATGACTTGAAGTGGGTGTGAATGAAGTGACTTCCCCCGTCGCTAATCAGAGCGCGGGGTATTCTGAATCTCGTGAAGATGTACTGCCATACAAAAGAAATAATGGTCTTATGGTCAGCCTGTCTCACCGAGATGGCCTCAACCCACTTCTAGACATAGTCAACAGCTAGTAATATGTACTCGAAGCCATGTGAGTTCAGAAAGGGCCCATAAAATCGATGCCCCAAATGTCGAACACTTCTACAACCATGATGGGCTGGAGTGGCATCATGTCTCTCCTGGTAAAAGAACCAACCGACTGGCATCATTTGCAGTGTTAGGCGTATTCGTGTGTATCTCTGAAGATGGTTGGCCAGAAAAATCCCAACTGCAAAATTTTTGCAGCAGTTTTCCATCCCGAGAAATGACCACCACAAGCATCATTGTGGCAAAAAGATAACACACTGGGGATCTCAGAGTCTGGGATGCATCTTCGAATAATCTGGTCTGCTCCAATGCGGAAGAGCAATGGGTCATCCCAGAGGTAGTATTTTGTGTCTATAGTGAATCTGAGTTTCTGGTCATTGGATAGATTCGCGAGAATCTTGCCTGCGGCAAGGTAGTTCGTGATATCCGCATACCAAGGGAACTCAATAGAATGAACTGCCAAAAGAGATTCATTCGAAAATTGCTCATGGATAGACAGGGAATAAGGAATGTGATCTAGGTCCAATCTGGATAGGTGATCCGCCACAACAATCTATTTTCCAGCTTTGTAATGGATTTCGATATCAAATTCTTGCAATAGAAGGATCCATCTAATGAGTCATGGTTTGGTATCCTTCTTTGCCAATAAATGCCAGAGAGCGGAGTGGTCAGTGAAAATGATGACTTTGGACCTTAATAAGTACAATCTGAATTTCTTTAACTCGAATACTACTGCTAGCAGTTCTTTTTCGGTGACAGTGTAATTGCGTTGAGCCTCATTCAGCGTCTTGCTAACAGAGTATATGACAAAGGGTTGTTTCTCCCGACGCTGGCCTAAAACAGCACCGATGGCAAAATCAGAAGTGTCACACATCATCTCGAAATCGAGCGACCAGTCGAGTGGTTGGAGAATCGGGGAGTCAGAAACAATGCTTCGAAAGGTCTCGAAGGCGCTGAGACACGAGGTATCAAATTCAAATGGGACATCGGCAACCAGGAGATTCGTCAAAGGCCGTGTGATTTTTGAGAAATCACATATAAATCTCTGATAGAAGTCGACGTGACCCAAGAATGATCTGATCTGCTTGATCAAGCTAGGTGGCGGTAAGTTGGAGATAATCCCTGATTTAGCTCGGTTGACCTCGAGTCCATTTTTGGAGATCCTGTGTCCTAGTACTATGCCATCCCTCACCATGAAATGGCTTTTCTCCGAGGATAGTACTAGGTTCACCTCAATACACCGTTTCAGGATCTTGGTGAGGTTATCAAGACAAGATGCAAAATCATCTCCAAAAATGGAGAAGTCATCCATAAATACATCCACATAGTCCCCAATCATGTTAAAGAAGATGGCCATCATACAATGCTGAAATGTCGCTGGTGCGTTGCAGAGGCCAAAGGGCATCCTCTTGAAAGTGAATGTTCCAAAGGGGAATGTGAATGTGGTCTTGTCTTGATCTTTTGGGCTAATCACTACTTGATTATACCCAGAGTATCCATCCAGAAAGTAAAAGAAACTGCGTCTAGTGAACCATTCCAAGATTTGATCAATGAACGGCAAAGGAAAGTGATCCTTCTAGGTAGCCATGTTCAGTTTCCTGTAGTCGATGCAGACCCACCAAGATGTCGCAGTGTGGGTCGGGATGGATTCACCCTTATCATTTTTTACGACGGTGAGTCCTGCTTTCTTGGGCACTATCTGGATCGGATTCACCCACTGGCAGTCTCAGATTGGGTATACAATACCTGCATCCAGCCATTTGAAGATCTCTTTCTTAACAACCTCTAGCATATTTAGGTTAAGCCGTCTTTGAGGTTGTCTCGAAGGTTTCACCCCCTCATCCGTGTAGATGTGATGAGTGCAACACGAGGGACGAATATTGCGGAGATCAGCAATACTCCACCCGATAGCAGCCCTATGGTCTTGCAGCATAGAAATCAATTGATGCTCCTGTTCTTGGGTTAAGTGGGCATTGATAATGACTGGGTATGTCTCACTTTCGCCCAAGAACACATACTTGAGTGAGTCAGGTAAGGGCTTCAATTCAATCACGGGTGGGTCAGAGTTAGAAATGAGAGTGGGAGGAGCAGAATAGAGGGTGGGAATCTGCTGATCCATGTGCACATGAATTCCCATTGAGTCACTCCCTGTGGAATAATCGATTGTGACTGTGTTAACGGGAAACCCGTTAGCTGTGGTCACGTCTTCCTACAACAACAGGAGTGATTTAGTAATGTATGGATCAGGATAGCTGGATTCAAGGGTGTTATGGTCAGAAGCACACCCTAAACAGTCAGATCCTCGGGGGGATATGTGTAGTGCAGTGGTTTCAGTCCCATGTGGATCGAGGTCCAAGAACCCTGATAGTGTAGACGAATGAGACATTGAGTCGTCACAAGGGAGCCCAATGTTACCACAGTATGCCGCATCTTCGTCTTCACCATCCTCCTCTATTTGATCACAGTTGAAATTCTTTACTGCCCTGAATATGTCAAGTCAAAGTCGCTCATTGCCCAGGGCTATCTCCATACACCCGGATTCACAATCAATGTTCGCTCGGGCTGTCGCTAGAAATGGGCGACCCAAAATAATTGGTGCATCTTGGAGATTAGGAGGAACTTCCATATCGAGAACAAAAAAATCTGTGGGAAAGCAGAATCCTCGGACTTTCACGATCACATTCTCAACCACCCTACTCGGTGTTTTGACTGATCTATCAGCCAGCTGAATTGTGACCGAGGTGGGCTTCAACTCCCCAAATCAAAATTGATCAAATACGGCAGTAGGAGTTAGGTTGATGGACGAACCCAGATCTAGAAGGACCCGATCAAATGGAGAATCCTGCAAGAAGCAGGATATGAGTGGGGTACCAGGGTCTTTCTTTTTCGGTGGTAAGTAGGCTAGAATCACGGCGCTAGCCTCTTTCGACAATACCACCTATTGTCCAATTCTCCGCTGTCACTTTCGGGGTACAATAGTCCTTGAAGAACCTAGCGACAGCGGGAATGTGATTGATTGCCTCTAGGAAGGGGACCTGAATATGCACTTCCTTGAACATTAACTTCAGGTCCTCAAAATTCCATGTGTCCTTTTTCCATACTGCATTCTGTGTCAGAGCCTCAGGAAAAGGGACGAGAATCTCAAGGTTAAGTGGCCTCTTACCCTTATCTACTGCAGGTGGCCCCTGAGATGGAGTCAAACCTGCCTGTGATGAGGGGTGGGAAAAATCAGGACTCGCCTGCCTATGTGGTGGGTCGAATGTCTTCCTTCCGCTCCTCAAAGAGATAGCATGTGCATCGTCTTGCTGTCCATGAGGTGGTGGGGGGGCGAAAGGGCCAGGATACATGGGGTTCTGCAAAGGCGACTGGCCTTGCGTGTAACTGGGTGGTGTAGGAGGTGCCTGTAGTATGGCGTGTGCTTGTCCTTGTATTGCCTCAAACCTAGGCGGGGCGCCTTAGTTCTGCACATATCGAGGATTCAGGACGGGTTGGGAGGGCAAGGCTCCCAGAGTTTTATGCTCCTGCAACAACCATTTTTGCATGTTCTGTATAGTCTGTATCTGATCAGCCATTGCCTTCATAATCTGCAAGCTATCTTGTGTAGACTTCCTCATCGATTCTTGCAACTCCTCTTTCAGTGCCTGATGAGAACCTCATCATGAGCCATAACTAGCTCATTTTGACCTAATACAAAGGATAAAAGCTCCTACATAACTCAAGGAAAGGCTTAACTCAGAGAATTCTGAGTTTAAGAAGAAAACAGAAACTAAGGGGTAAAAATGCAATTTCACCAATTCAATCTGAAAACAGGGTAACTCAGGGTTCAAACATAGGTCAAAATAACCTAATAAGAAGAAAAGTGAGATGAGATAACTCAAAGAGGGCTACAGCAACTCCAAGGAATTAAATGACATCCTGTAACCCTAAAAACAAACCCACTTCAATTCATGAGGTTCGAGGCAAAGAAAAAATCGAATAAACCCTCTAAAATTCATATAAAAATAATCTCTGGGGTTTAGAACCTCCAATTTGGCCTTAGGAACTCATTTTGACCTACATTGAGAACCATGCCCAATTAATAACTTAATTTAGGTTTTTGCGAAAATTGACTGGTCAAACAAGGTTTAATCTAGAAATAAAATTCACCATTAGAATCCTTAGGCCCTAATTAGTCATGTATAAAAACTTGAGCCTAAGAAGAAACCTTCTTGACCAACTTTACTTTTTGGCCCTCAACTTTTGAAACCCTCGCATTTTGGCCCCTAACTCTTCATCGTTCTTTGCATTTGGGTCCTCCCTGCAAAACCCTGAGCAGCACCATGCTCCGGCGACCTTGCGCGAGGCATGGCACCGCGCAGGGTGAGGGGGACCCCCTGCCAAGTCAACCAGGGGTTCCCTGCGACGTCAGCCGTCGCAGGAACACCCCCTAATAGCTGCAATCGCCCATACCGCCCGTGCGAATGCACGGACGGTATGGGTCTCCATCTCCGACGTCCTCCGACGAGGGAGGCACGTCGTCTCCCTCCGCCCTCCTCTCTGTTTCTGCCTCTATAAAAACCCCCGACGCTCTGCCGCTCTCCCGAGCTCGGTTCTGACGGAGAAACCCCCCCTTTCCTCTCTTCCCACTCCGACTGAGGCCCCCTTGCTCCGGCGGTTTGTCCTCCTCCTCCTCGTCGCTCTGCCGCACTACTAGCAGCAGAGCTGCCTTCACCTGCTCTTCCTGCGTCGCGCCGTACCCAGCGCGCGCTGTCCTGCTCTCTCCTCGCCGCCGCCCTCTCTCTCTGGGCACCTTCTTCTCCGGCGACAGTCGATACGACTGTCGCCCTGCTCCGCCCCCCCCCCCCTCGACCCTCCGAGTAGGTACAATCTTTCCTCTTCCTCCCCTCTTTCTTTTCCATACTGTACTTTGCATAACCACCCCTCGACCGTGCCTAATCGCTCTCACCTTCCCCATCTCTGGCCAAACTCTGGCGACTCGCTCCCATCATTCCACCACCCCACACAACTCGCCGACCCTCACAGAACCTCCGCCTCCTCACCCTGATCAACTTTCGCCCTTCCATTTCCCGCCACTCGCCACCTGCAGACCCCCCGAACAAACCCATTTCCCACGCTACAGTTTGACCTAGTGTAGCCCCTACGCTCCGCCCCTCGGCTTGCCAGACCCCACACCGCCTTCGCCGTGCCACGGCGAAGGTTCCCCGCTTGTCTGATTAGGCTGAGAGGCCGTTCTTCTGTGGACAGGTTGCTCGCCCTCCGTCACCATTGCTGAGCCGGTGAAGCTCCTTCAACCTGCAGCTGCAGGCGCGCTTCGCCCAGGATCGACTCGCCAGGATGCGCGGTTCGCAGTCACGCAGTCGCCCAGGCCTGCAGTTGTGGAGAAAGCCCCGCAGCTGCTGCATCTGCCTGCAGCTCCCTCAGCTGCGGGTGCCCAATTGGGGTGGGACATTTAGTCCCACCTCGGAACTTTTGAGAGGCCCACGCCCGCATAAAGGCAAAAAGTGCCTTAGGCTCTTTGCCTCCTGAGCACGGGGTGAGGTCCCTCTCACCCGCTCGAGCCGGCCTCGTCTGCGACCACGCCCCGCGGACCTGGCCCGACCCGTTTACCCGTCCTGCACTCCTCGCCCACCACCGCACGCCGGTGGGCCTGGACCTGGGCGCGACCCGCGTACCCGACTACTCGGCAGCTCTGGGAGAGCTATCCTTTGAGTGAATTCTGAGAGAGAGAGACGCGGGGGAGGGTAGAGTAGGTTTTGCCCTCTGATCGAACTTTGAGTGTGCAGGCACAGGTGAAGAAGAAGAGAAGGTAGGAAGAAGAAAGACTGCGAGAAGAAGAACAAGAAGAAGAAAGCCACAGAGGAAAGAAGAAGAAAAGACGCACTGTAGCAGCAGCTACTTAAGTAGTCTGATTGAAAAATTAGACGACACTCAGAAGGCAGGAAGAAGAAGGACTGCGAGAAGAAGAAGAAAAGAAGAACAGGACCGCAAGGGAGAAGAAAAAGAAAGAGACGGACAGAAAGAAGAACAAGAAGAAAAAGAAAGAGAAGAAAGAAGAAGAAAAGAAGAGAAGGCAAGAAGAAAACAAGAAAAGAAGAACAGAGCAAGAATAAGAAGAAGGAAGAAAACTGAAGACTCAAAGAGGAGAAAAGAAGACAAAGACGAGAAAGAAGAGAAGAAGAAGAAGCCAACAAGACAAATCTCTCTCTCTCTCTCTCTCTTTATTTTTTTGTAATAGAAACTTCGTACCTCTAGAATACAACTTGCTCCCTGAGTTCGACCTTGGGAGAACTTTCATTTCCGAGTAAAAATTGTAATAATGGCAATGACTATCTGTACTACAACGTAATTTCTATAACAAAACAACAAAGCAGAGTCTCAACGCCGTTATCACTTGGCGCCATTGCCGGGGAGCAACGGCTATTCTAGAAGCTTTGAATTTCTTTTAAGAGATTGCTAATCTTTTTCTCTCTCTTTTGTGCAGGTACAGAAAGAAACAAAAAGACGCAGCCGCACCACAGCCACTCCAAGGACAGGTAACTTCCTATTAAACCCTAAAATTTTAAAGAAAAGGAAAAGAAATAGGCATAACCTATCTTTATACATAGTAATAGCTACATATTCTCAAAAACTATTATTCCTGCACACAGTTTTAAAGGTGATTAGGGGCTAACACATCCTTGCCTGAGCCCTAATTACCCAAACAAAGAGTTAAATGGACTAAGTAGAGCTAACATAAGGTCAAAAGACAGGGTTTTTAGAGACACACCTTCTATTAACAAAGAAAAGGTCTTCCCAAAAAGAGGTGTACCTAAACCTTATTTGAAAAAAATCTACACAAGAGAAACCCTAAGCAAATGGTTCTCTAAACATTTCAACCCTAAAAAGAAAGGACCCAAAAGCTCTCAAAAGAACAAGAGGTGAAGTTGACCCCTCGAGTCAACCAACCTTAAAATTGGGCCACTTTGTTCACAAAAACACCTAAGAGTTCAAGTGAAACCTTAAGCACCCTGATCTTAAACTAAAATTGGTAGACTTAAGAGGTCAAGATCCCCATTCTGGTCTACCTGGAACCGCAGTGACAAGAGAGGTCGGGTGGGGGAAACCCTGTAACCCGTGGGGACGCTCTACCGTGTAGGGGTCTTTGCAGGACTCACCCTCTCTGGCTGCCCAGGTAATTCTCAGGTGGACGATCTTTCTGATCAAGGGGTCCATCTGCCCCGCACCTCTATAGTCACCCAACACATTTTTTGGGTGTCTTGATTGGGTCCAGCACCTTCTGAACTCATCTCTTCCAGCACTGCATGTACGGTAGGAGGTCCTTAAGACCACCCTTAAGACCTCCTTTAGAAATTCACTCTCGTCAAGGCCAAGCCTCGACGCCCGTGTTTGTACAGCAACCCCCTCACATTATTCTCTCTTCTGATTCAGAACCAAGTTTTCTTCTTCCCCCATCATGGCTCAGCCAGTTGAGGAAGAAAACAATCTGGAGCATCAGCTCCAGCGACTCAATGACCTCTTCCAAAACTTCATGCACCCACCGCAGCGTCCTATGATGCGAGATCACTACAATCTTGCTGCAGTGGCCATTGAGCCTCGAGTCAGAATCCCGACTGGAGGACCTAATTCTGAATTGAAGCCCAACATGATTCATGCTATACCTAAATTCCATGGGCTTAATTCCGAAGATCCCTTCCAGCATATCAAACAACTAAAGCATCTGGCCCAAACTTTTGGGTCAGATGTGCAAAATCGGGATATTCTTCTCATGAAGATGTTCTCCTTTTCTCTTATGGACAAGGCCGCCCATTGGTATCAGACTCAGACCCGGCCGATCAACACTTGGGAAGAACTTCAATCTGAGTTTTTGAAAAAGTTCTTTCCCGTTGGTCGGACCAACGCCTTGCGCCATCAGATTACTCACTTCACTCAACAATCAGGGGAACCTCTCCATGAGGCATGGGATCATTTTCAGGATCTCATGAGAAAGTGCCCCCATCACGGAGTTCCTAAATGGGAACAGGTCCAATCTTTTTACTAGGGACTCCGTGAGGATATCTGTCTTTTCGTCAATGCAACCTGCGGAGGAAATATCATGGGTCAACATGAGGACACCGTGTGGGAGATTCTCGAAAACATGTGCGAGAACTCCATCAACAATGACTCCATGGGATTATTCGACAGGTCGAATACCCGTGCATAAACGAATCTTAGGGGAGCACATGAGACGCAGGGCCTGTCCGCATTCGACCTGGAATTAATGGCCAGTCGATTGGACAAGGTCTCGATTATTGAAAAGAAGGTGGATGAACTGACTCAGCACCTGCAGCGAGCCACCTCTGCACATAACCCCTTTGCACAGCCTCCTTCCACAAGGGAAACTGTGCAAAATATTCTCCATCAATCTTCTCCTAGGATGGATCCATATCCACCATCTGATTCTCTAACCAGAGGTCCATCCGATCGTCTCTATACCAACCCGGGGAATTCCATTCCCTCTTTCTCTGACTCTCTGGAGGTTCCTCAGACCTGCGAGGACCTCAACGCCATCCAGAATGACCCGTTCTCCAACACCTATAACCCTGGATGGCGAAACCATCCCAACTTTTAGTGGGCGGGAAATTCCCAAACCCAAAGACCACTCTTTCAACCCCGCCCACAACCCCCTCGTCCTTACCAGCCGCCTCAGCCTCGACCCAACCCTGCTTATCCATCAGGGCCAAATCAGGATCCAATGTCCCTAATCCTTCAGACTCTGGCTGACATTCAAAGAACGAATGCGGCTATTCAAAAGCAACACAAGGACAAGATTACAGAGGTCTGAAACCAATTGGCCCAGTTGGTAAATTCTCGCCAGCCAGGCACACTTCCTTCCCAACCTCTTCCTAATCCAAATAACGTGCCAACCCAGCGGTACGTTATGAACCCAAACCCGGGCCATGCCCATATGATTTATCAGGCCCCCTCTGTTCCTTCACCAGACGGGATAGAGGCCTCCACCTCTTTTGCGGGTTACCAGCAGCAACCCATCTTACCCAATCCCAACCAAAACCAGGTAGGACTTAATTCTGTAACAACCCGTAGTGGTAAGGAAACCCAAGACCCACCTCATCCAAACCACTCCAAGCCTGGTAGTGATCCCGAGCCTAGGACAGTAATCCAGGACATTCCCACCCCTATCCCAGATCCAAAACCTGGACCTATCCTAGAAGAACCAACCAAGATCCCGTTTCCTGAGGCCTTGACCAAGGGAAAGAAGACCACCAAGCCCGTGGCACCAGAGGAGGACCTGGTCAAGCTCTTTAAGTAGGTCCACATAAACATCTCCTTGATGGATGCAATCCACCACGTATCGGCTTACGCATGATTCTTAAAGAATGTGTGTACACCCCAGCGTAAGCCGCGAACCAAGAGCGGGAGTCCAATTGTTCTATCAGAGCAAGCCAACTCTGTAATCCTAAGCAAACTCCCACCCAAGGCTAAAGACCCTGGTACTCCCCTGATTTCCTGCAAGATAGGTGATACCCAATTTGATAGAGCTTTGCTAGACTTGGGCGCATCCATAAATCTGATACCCACATCCTTACTTGACCATTTAGAAGAACCTGAGTTAAAACCAACCGAGGTAACATTACAATTAGCAGATTGATCTATAAAGTCACCAAAAGGGATTCTCGAGGATGTTATTGTGAGAGTGCGGGATTTCTATTTTCCTGTAGACTTTATTGTCTTAGACATGGATGCACCTGAAAATCCTAGGGATACACCAATCATTTTAGGGAGACCTTTCTTGGCTACTGCGAGAGCCAACATTAGCTGTGAGGAGGGCCAAATAGAGCTCAAATTTGGGAATCAAACTCTGAAAATTGATATATTTAAGGCCCAACAAGGAATCAATTGCGGTGTCATTGAACAAATTTGTGACGTTAGGGCTTTGGTTGATGAAACACACTTCCAGAATGGCCTGATTATACCTCATCAACCGCAGAAAGATCTTGACCCGCAACTAAGGACTCGAATCCAGATATAAACAACCCAGTAACTCCCACCCTTGAACCTCACATCTATACTGAACCACCCGCTGCTGCTGATAACCCCACCCTCGAACTGAAGCCACTTCCTGCTCACTTGAAATACATCTTTTTGGGTTCTAATCAGACCCTTCCTGTGATTATCAATTCCAACCTCAATCCCAAACAGGAATCCCGTCTGATTGCTGTCCTCCAGCAACATCGCAGAGCCATCGGGTGGACTCTCGATGATTTGACTGGAATAAGTCCCTCTTATTGTACTCATCATATCTATTCAGAAGAGGGCGCACGATCTTCTCGTGAAATGCAGAGACGCTTGAACCCCAATCTACAGGAGGTCGTGAAAAAGGAGATCATCAAGTGGTTAGATGCCGGGATCATCTACCCGATCTCCGATAGTCGTTGGGTGAGCCCAATTCAGGTCGTGCCCAAGAAGGCAGGACTCACCACCATAACAACTGAGACCGGAGAAATCATTCCTACCCGATTAGCCAATGCGTGGAGAGTCTGTATAGATTACCGCCGACTCAATGCCTCCACGAAGAAGGATCATTTCCCACTACCTTTCATTGATCAAATTCTCGAGAAACTAGCGGGAAATAGGTTCTGCTTTCTTGACGGGTACTCCGGTTATAACCAGGTGGCAATCCATCCTGAGGACCAAGAAAAGACCACGTTCACCTGCCCCTTCGGAACTTACGCTTTCCAAAGGATGCCTTTCGATCTTTGCAATGCACCCGCTACCTTTCAGCGGTGCATGCTTGCCATATTCTCAGATATGGTAGGTGATTTTCTGGAAGTCTTCATGGATGACTTTTCAGTTTTTGGAGAATCCTTTGATGATTGCCTCCAACACTTGGTCCAAATACTCAGGCGATGCATCGAGGTGAATTTGGTTCTTTCCTGGGAAAAGAGCCATTTCATGGTGCCTGAGGGAATTGTCCTGGGACACTCAATCTCGGAAAAAGGCATCCAAGTGGACCGAGCTAAGGTTGATCTGATCTCTCACCTTTCTATGCCTAGCTCGATCAAGGACATTCGATCTTTTTTGGGGCACGTCGGTTTTTATCGTCGATTTATCCCTGATTTCTCAAAAATCGCGTGCCCCCTGACCACTCTTCTCTCCAAGGATGTACCTTTCAAAATTTCCAAAGAATGCACTCAAGCATTTGAGGCCCTACGTGACCGAGTCACCCAGGCCCCGATCCTACAGTCCCCTGATTGGTCTCAACCCTTTGAGATCATGTGCAATGCGTCTGATTTCGCTGTAGGAGCGGTCCTGGGGCAAAAAGCTGACGGGAAACCCGTGGTCATCTACTTCGCTAGCAAGACACTTGACGAGGCTCAGCGTAACTATACAGTTACGGAGAAAGAGCTACTAGCCGTGGTATTTGCCCTTGAAAAGTTCCGATCGTATCTTCTGGGTTCCCATGTCATCATTTACTCGGATCACACAGCTGTGAGGCATCTCCTTGCAAAGAAGGATGCGAAACCTCGATTAATCCGATGGATCTTGCTGTTGCAAGAATTTGACCTTGAGATGCGCGACAAAGCGGGAAAGCAAAATGTGGTAGCTGATCACTTGTCCCGCCTTCCTTCTGAAATAATTGACCCGTCCGGACCCATCACAGAGCATTTTCCCGATGAGCACCTGCTGACTATTGGTACTAGCCTTCCATGGTTTGCTAATATAGTAAATTACTTGCAATCTCATCAGATCCTGTCGGATTGGCCGAAGGCCAAGAAAGACAAATTGCGCTCTGATGCCAAGTATTACATTTGGGAAGACCCGTACCTCTTCCGCATAGGTACTGATCAGATCATCCGAAGATGTGTCCCGGAAGAGGAATTCAACAATATCCTCTCTTTCTACCATGACCAGGCATGCGGTGGCCATTTCTCTGGGCATAAAACTGCATCAAAAGTCCTCCAGTGTGGCTTTTACTGGCCCACACTGTTCAAAGACGCGTACAATCACTGCAAGGCGTGCAGTCGTTGCCAGACTTTGGGCAACATGAGCCATCGTGACATGATGCCTATGCAACCGATTCTCGTATGCGAAATCTTTGATGTTTGGGGGATTGATTTTATGGGCCCCTTTCCTGCTTCGAATGGTTTCGAATACATTCTGCTGGCTGTGGACTACGTGTCCAAATGGATTGAAGCCATACCGACCCGAACCTGTGATCACAAAATCGTTCTCAAATTCATTCATCAAAACATTTTCTCAAGGTTCGGGATTCCTCGTGCTATAATCTCTGATGGGGGGACCCATTTCACAAACGCTCAGTTTAGGTCACTGATGACCAAATATGGGTGTCTCACTGAATCTCTACTCCTTACCACCCCCAAACCAATGGTCTAGCTGAGCTGTCTAATCGGGAGATCAAGAAAATCCTGCAAGTCACTGTTCGGCCTGACAGGAAGGACTGGTCATCCCGACTTCCGGAAGCATTGTGAGCCTATAGGACCGCCCACAAAACCCAGTTAGGCATGTCTCCCATTAGACTGGTGTACGGGAAGGCGTGTCACCTTCCTGTAGAATTGGAGCATACAGCCTATTGGGCAGTACGAAACTGTAATCTAGATTTTTCAAAGGCTGGAACCCATAGAAAGCTTCAAATCAGCGAGATCGATGAATTACGCCTAGACTCGTATGAGAGCTCGCGAATCTACAAGGAGCGGGTTAAAGCCTTCCACGACAAGCATATCTCGAGAAAAATCTTTCATCCTGGTCAGAAGGTCCTACTCTTTGATGCCCGACTCAAACTTTTCCCGGGAAAGCTGCGATCCAAGTGGGTCGGACCATATTTAGTCCGATAAGTTTTTAGAAATGGAGCTATCGAAATCAGTCTGCTCAGCCACGATTCCGAACCTTTCATCGTTAACGGTCAAAGACTCAAGCCGTTCATTGATGTGACTTCTATTGATTTGGCTGAAGCATCTTATATCCTCCATTCCCCTTGAGCTTATTGCGCCCAGCCGATGGCGTAAAACTCAGCGCTTAACGGGAGGCAAACCATCTTTTTCCTAAAAATCCAAAACCTTTTTCTGACACCTTTTTGCACTTAAAGTTCACCCTTATAGACAGCTGACCCCACCTCAGATGCTTGCATCTGGGATTAGAAATCATCTGCATTCTGTCTTAAGGAATGAACTAAGTAAATAAAAAAAAAAAAAACCCCTAAGCCACAATGAGGACATTGCAAACCTTAGGCACGGGGGGGGGAGTATAAAAGTGTAAAACTGGTAAGAAAAGTTTTCTAAAAAAAAAAAAAATAAAATAAAATAAATAAATATAAAAAATAAATAAATAAAAAAATCGAAAAAGAATAAAAGGAGAAGGAAATTTTGTGAAAAAAAAAATAAATAAAATAAAATAAAATAAAAAAAGATGAAAAAGGAGCACAAAAATATGAGAAAAAAAAAAGTAGTCATTAGTAAGAAACTAAGGAATTAACCTAAGTTCTAGACCTCATTCAAGAAAAGAACTGAAAAGTGCACAAAGGGATTAGTAAGAACGCAAACCTTAGGCATTCTTGGATAGACTCTTAGTACCCATTAAGATCTGGACACTCCTCAAGAGGTTGAGGAAAATGAAAAGCTGAAGTATTAGGTCTAAGGCTTAGGGAGTATTTGACCTCATTAACTAACTTTTGGTCTACGGGACTTAGAAACCTAAGCACCCTAACCTCACACACAGCCTGGTTCAGTAAGCGTAAAAATCAAAATCACACAGAAGCGTCGAAAAATTCTGAAAAGTACACCTAGAGTAGGAGCGGGAGATCAACACAAGTTGATTTAGACGAGTTTCCAGCACGGAGAGGCGGGAAATCCCCTCGAAGATGCGTAACAAAATATCATCTCCTCGGTGCTTGTCTCTTAGGATATTTACATATCCTACTGGGGGCATGTAAGCACTCTGCTGGTTCAGATTCCATGGATGGCATTATCACGAAGTGTCAATTGCCAGGGTCTGGACTCAACCACGGAACACCATGGATGGGATTATCTCGAAATCTCAATAGCCAGGGTTTCGGGGGTTGCCATGGGCGGTGCTATCTCGAAGCATCGATTGCCAGGAACCCTTGAGGATTGATGATGGGGGCAAGGAATCTGATACAGACCGTGTTGAAAAGCCAATCCTAAGCTAGAATTAAAAAGAAAAAGAGAGAGAAAACTCTCCAAAATAGAAAAATTTTCTACCTCTCTCTCTTACAAAATGCACTGCGAACTGAGCCAGGGCTAAAATCATTCCAAGCACGGGTGCTTTAACCACAAAGTCCAATAGACCTTAAGTTAGTTCTTGTAGGCCTTAAAAACCTTTGCTAAGGACTGAGGCTGAGGCTCGACAGATCTGGATCTTGATTGGTACTAGAGTACCTTTTAGGCCTATGGTCAGCATTCTAACCTAATCTGAGTTCAAAGGAAAAAGCACTTATCTAAAGCTATTAAGAACTCCATGGTCTAGAACAAAGGTTGAAACCTTAAGTTTTTTGCTAAGGGACTAGCAAAAGCTAGTCATGGGGGTATGATGAGAACCTCATCATGAGCCATAACTAGCTCATTTTGACCTAATACAAAGGATAAAAGCTCCTACATAACTCAAGGAAAGGCTTAACTCAGAGAATTCTAAGTTTAAGAAGAAAACAGAAACTAAGGGGTAAAAATGCAATTTCACCAATTCAATCTGAAAATAGGGTAACTCAGGGTCCAAACATAGGTCAAAATAACCTAATAAGAAGAAAAGTGGGATGAGATGACTCAAAGAGGGCTACAGCAACTCCAAGGAATTAAATGACATCCTATAACCCTAAAAACAAACCCACTTCAATTCACGAGGTTCGAGGCAAAGAAAAAATAGAATAAACCCTCTAAAATTCATATAAAAATAATCTCTAGGGTTTAGAACCTCCAATTTGGCCTTAGGAACTCATTTTGACCTACATTGAGAACCATGCCCAATTAATAACTTAATTTGGGTTTTTACGTAAATTGACTTGTCAAAGAAGGTTTAATCTAGAAATAAAATTCACCATCAGAATCCTTAGGCCCTAATTAGTCATGTATAAAAACTTGAGCCTAAGAAGAAACCTTCTTGACCAACTTTACTTTTTGGCCCTCAACTTTTGAAACCCTCGCATTTTGGCACCTAACTCTTCATCGTTCATAGCATTTGGGTCCTCCCTGCAAAACCCTGAGCAGCACCATGCTCCGGCAACCTTGCGCGAGGCATGGCACCGTGCAGGGTGGGGGGGACCCCCTGCCAAGTCAACCAGGGGTTCCCTGCGACGTCAGCCGTCGTAGGAACACCCCCTGATCGCTGCAATCGTCCATACTGCCCGTGCGAAAGCACGGACGGTATGAGTCTCCATCTCCGGCATCCTCCGGTGAGGGAAGCACGTCGTCTCCCTCCGCCCTCCTCTCTGTTTCTGCCTCTATAAAAACCCCCGACGCTCTGCCGCTCTCCCAAGCTCGGTTCTGACGGAGAAACCCCCCCTTTCCTCTCTTCCCACTTCGACAGAGGCACCCTTGCTCCGGCGGTTTTTCCTCCTCCTCCTCGTCGCTCTGGCGCACTACCAGCAGCAGAGCTGCCTTCACCTACTCTTCCCGCGTCACGCCGTACCCAGCGCGCGCTCTCCCGTTCTCTCCTCGCCGCCGCCCTCTCTCTCTGGGCACCTTCTTCTCCGGCGACAGTCGATACGACTGTCGCCCTGCTCCGGACCCCCCCTCGTCCCTCCGAGTAGGTACAATCTTTCCTCTTCCTCCCCTCTTTCTTTTCCTTACTGTACTTTGCATAACCACCCCTCGACCGCGCCTAATCGCCCTCACCTTCCCCATCTCCGGCCAAACTCCGGCGACTCGCTCCCGTCATTCCACCACCCCACACGACTCGCCGACCCTCACAGAACCTCCGCCTCCTCACCCTGATCAACTTCCGCCCTTCCATTTCCCGCCACTCGTCACCTGCAGACCCCCCGAACAAACCCATTTCGTGCGCTATAGTTTGACCTAGGGCAGCCCCTACGCTTCGCCCCATGACTTGCCAGACCCCACACCGCCTTCGCCGTGCCACGGCGAAGGTTCCCCACTTGTCTGATTAGGCTGAGAGGCCGTTCTTCTATGGACAGGTTGCTCGCCCTCCGTCGCCATTGCTGAGCCGGTGAAGCTCCTTCAACCTGCAGCTGCAGGAGCGCTTCGCCCAGGTTCGACTCGCCAGGACGTGCGGTTCGCAGCCACGCAGTCACCCAGGCCTGCAGCTCCCTCAGCTGCGGGTGCCCAATTGGGGTGGGACATTTAGTCCCACCTCGGAACTTTTGAGAGGCCCACGCCTGCATAAAGGCAAAAAGTGCCTTAGGCTCTTTGCCTCCTGAGCACGGGGTGAGGTCCCTCTCACCCGCTCGAGCCGGCCTCATCCGCGACCATGCCCCGCGGACCTGGCCCGACCCGTTTACCCGTCCTGCACTCCTCGCCCACCATCGCACGCCGGTGGGCCTGGACCCGGGCGTGACCCGCGTACCTGACTACCCGACAGCTCTGGGAGAGCTATCCTCTGAGTGAATTCTGAGAGAGAGAGACGTGAGGGAGGGTAGAGTAGGTTTTGCCCTCTGATCGAACTTTGAGTGTGCAGGCACAGGTGAAGAAGAAGAGAAGGCAGGAAGAAGAAAGACTGCGAGAAGAAGAACAAGAAGAAGAAAGCCACAGAGGAAAGAAGAAGAAAAGATGCACTGTAGCAGCAGCTACTTAAGTCGTCTGATTGAAAAATCAGACGACGCTCAGAAGGCTGGAAGAAGAAGGACTGCGAGAAGAAGAAGAAAAGAAGAACAGGACCGCAAGGGAGAAGAAAAAGAAAGAGACGGACAGAAAGAAGAACAAGAAGAAAAAGAAAGAGAAGAAAGAAGAAGAATAGAAGAGAAGGGAAGAAGAAAACAAGAAAAGAAGAACATAGCAAGAATAAGAAGAAGGAAGAAAACTGAAGACTCAAAGAGGAGAAAAGAAGACAAAGACGAGAAAGAAGAGAAGAAGAAGAAGCCAACAAGACAAATCTCTCTCTCTCTCTCTTTATTTTTTTGTAATAGAAACTTCGTACCTCTAGAATACAACTTGCTCCCTGTGTTCGACCTCGGGAGAACTTTCATTTCCGAGTAAAAATTGTAATAATGGCAATGACTATCTGTACTACAACGTAATTTCTATAAAAAAACAACAAAGCATAGTCTCAACGCCGTTATCAGTGCCTTCAAATGGTTAGCCCGCTTTGGAGGGTGGTTGGCAGCTTGGTACAGTGGCTAGTATAATGAGCGGGGTTGCTGCTGATGTGGGAATGGTTGCTGCCTAGGGTACGTGTTTTGCACATTCCTGTATTGCCTGGTCTAGTGGTGTGGATCTTGATGTGGTCTCTGTGAATTACCAGACTAGGAGAAGTTCAGATGCTGGTGCTAACCAGGGTTATACGTCTCTAAATATGGGTTATTATGCCCGTATCCTTGGATATCACTGATGTCCTCGTAGGCCGAAGATGTCTGAGACGTATATCCGTCAAGGGAATACGCATTATAATCTGCGGGTGGTGTGTAACCCTGGTCATAGGGTGCCAGATTTGGATTATTTACAGGATCCTGATATGCGGTATCTCGTAAATACGGAGAAGATGCATCTCGAGTGAGTAGATTGACTCGAACAGGAGGGCCTCAGGGTGCATAGGAGGGTCTTGAGGTGGTAGAGCTTGAGTCAGATTGACCCTAACTGATCTGGTCAATCTTCTTCTTGATTAGATTTATTCTATCCAGCTGCTTGACGATGATATCCATGTCAGCTTGAATAGACTCGGTGTGAGCCTCGTGGACACCAACCTGCTACTGACCAGGCCGCTGGAACTGGTTCATGGATGGGGCATTCATTGAGTTCTCCACTAATGATTCAAACAGCTTAAATGTGATGTTCTCATCTTTTGCAACGAAATTCCCGCCACTAGATGCATCGGCCAGATATCGATGTGTGTCATCCAGCCCATGGTAAAAGATCTGAGCCAGGTGCCATCTGGGTATACCATGTGCAGGCATTTTCGGAGAAGGTTGTGAAATCTGTCCCATGCTTCATGTAGCTTCTCCCCAGCTCCCTAGGAGAAAGCTGTGATTGTGTGTCGCATCGCGTTTGTTCGACCGATTGGGAAGAACTTTTGTAGGAATTCACATCGTAATTCTGACCAAGTTCCAATCGGCTTCCCAATAGTCTTGAACCAGTATGAAGCTTTGTCCCTCAAAGAGAACGGGAAAAGCTTCATTAGAACAATCCCAAGATCGATATTTCTGGGTCAAATCGTTTTAGCGAGTCGACTTAAGTCCTCAAGGTGCTGGAACAGATCTTCTCTTGAGTTCTCGTAGAAATGAGTGCTGATCAACTCAATCACATTGGGCTTGAGCTCAAACGCATCTCTTCCTGCAGGAATTCTGACTAGTGGTGCGACGATTTATGCAGCTGGGTCGTAGAAATCCAATAGTTGTTCTCCTCGCGGCGGGTGCTGCATCTTGTCAAGCACTGTTAAGATGCGATCCATGCTCTACCGATGCCGCTCCTTGGATTCAACTACCCGGGCTTCCAGACAAGCCATTGAGTCCAGATTCTCGATATCCTGACCTGGTCTAGGTCCAGGTCCAGGAT
Source organism: Thalassia testudinum (assembly GCA_037157565.1). NCBI lineage: Eukaryota > Viridiplantae > Streptophyta > Magnoliopsida > Alismatales > Hydrocharitaceae > Thalassia > Thalassia testudinum. Next base: position 88,696,361 of record JAZHRO010000055.1, on the reverse strand, counting down.
TAGCCATGGTGGCTCTGGGAGTAGAAGTGGTGGGAGAAGATGGTCCTGGCGAGGTGACTCGCCTCCTTAGGAGTGGCTCCCAAGGTCCAACCAAGTGAGGTCTAAGTGACCTCCTTCCTCGCATACACCACCCAACCCTTGGGTTGGTGTAGCCAAGTCGGACAAGGCTAAGGCCCTGTCAATCAAGTGGTCCTTATGGATCAGATGACCAGATTTTTTGCTATAGATTTTAATTCCTGAAGAAATTCGTCATACAACCGAATGAAAGTGATTCTCGCCTCTTCACTAACCCAGCCAAGAGGTTGAAAACACCTAGTAGTACGATAACAAATTCGGGTTTTATTTCGTGTTTTAAAATTTATTTTAGCCCATTTTCTTTACTGGGGTTTTCTCTTGGTGAGTGATCCACAAGGTGACCAAGCTCATTGGCTAAGTGCTAGACTTTATTAAGTCTAGGTTAGCCCAAGTGTGGTCTCTAAATTGTAACCCTAAAGATTTATCCTAAGGTTCATGCAATTCTAGGGTTTTGTTCTATTTCAGCATACCACAAAAGTAAAATTCGTTCTTTGATAACAATTGGAATCCAATTAACTTGAAATTTGGCGAGTAGATTCCTTTCTCAATTACATTTCCAGAGAATATTTTTTTGGAATTTTTGCAATTTCAACCGAATTTTTAGGGATTTTTGAATGTCAGAGAGTCAGATTTGGAATTTTGACCCCTGGTTGGTTTTTCACTTTGAAATAGTACCAAATGACCTTCAAAAATTTGGGAAAAATATGGAAAATAAATCTAATGAGATCATCTTTCAAATGCCACCATTTTTAGTCAAAACAGATTCGCGGATTACTCAAAATTTATTTTTGAAATTTGAAAAATCTAGAATCTGGGTCAGTCTGACTCCTGTTCACTTCATGAATTTTTTAAAATTTTAAACTTAAAATTTTTTTCAAAATAATGGTGGAGTTTGAAAGATAGTTTGAAAATGAAGGCTTGGCCCAAATTTCAGAATTTTTTAGTTTATTATTTTTTGGCAATCGAATTTTTAAATCATACTTGAAATCTGGTCAAAAATCAGAAGATGGTAGAAAAGCTTTTAAAGAGGGTTTTGGGTTTGAAATCCAAGCTTTCCACCGAAAATGTTTTTTTTCTTCGAAAACTTTTGCAATTTTTTTTTTCAAAAAGAAATTTTCAAAGGATTCAAAGAAAATATCACTTTTTTTAGCTTTTTTTTTCAAACTAACCTAGGATTTAGAAAGAAACCTAATCTAGATTTTTTTTCAATTTTTTTTTATTTTTGATTTTTTTTCTTTTTCGCGAAATTGAATAAAGATTTTTTTTTCAAAAGAACTTTCACAAAGTAAATCTACTCCTAGGGTTCAAAAAGGAAACTTAATATAAAGGGGAGATGATGTGCACCTGATTTTTTCTTAGCTGTCCTTGTTGTGTGTGTAGATCCTATTTTTCTTCCATGTTGTCCTGCACATCAAAAACAAAGTAGAGAGAGATTTGTCAGTGATAGTTTAAAAGATCGAAATCAAAGAAAATGATGTTGCCTCCACGGCAACGGTGCCATTTGTTTGGCAGATTTGTAGAGCACATTTTGATAGGGAAATGTTGTAGTATAGTGCGCAATATGGTCAAACAAAGATTTTTAATAAAAGATAATGAGACTTGAGTCTCGATCGTTCGTCTCTAGGAGGCATTGTTTAGTTCTAAAATCGATCTTTATCGCTCTACTTTATTTAGAATCACACGTCGGTTTATGATTATTACGTATTGAAGTACGACATGCTTAGTTGCAAGTATATCAGGAATTAAAAGCAGGCAACATTAATCACACAAAAGATATTGCAATGAGCTCATGGTGATTCTCAACAATAGACATATATATATAGAAAATATATTTTTCATTCATTCATTCAGAGGATGCTTGCAACATGGATGTAGAGGAAAGCTTATACAGGAATGCTTAAAAATGTAAATCTAGCTACCAGAAAATGATCGCATACAGGAATCTACGGGGGGATTTTGCATGCATCATTGGGGGAGAATAAGGACTACACTACTAGGCAGTAAATGTAAAGAGGTAGCTACTAATATATCTGAAGTAAGGGCATTCGGAGGTGGGCTCCGATGGCCTTGGAGTGGTGGAGAGGAGAAAGTGGGGCAGCCAATGGAGCTTAGGTTGGCCCATGGAAAGAGGTTGGAGGAGTGATCCAGCATCCTAGCATGGTGTCCTTCATGGTGGTGCTCAGTTCTTGGAGATGGAGTGGAGATGGTGGTGGCTAGCCTAAGTGGAGTTAGATGGAGCCAAGCAAGTATGGCCAAAAAGTGGATGGGTGCAAATGGCCACCCCTTAGGTCTTTTTATAGACCTAAGGGAAGCTCTCTAGAGAATTATGGAATTCTCTAGAGAGTCCTATGGTGGGATCTCGTGGGAGAGTGAGAGAAAGGGGATGGATGGTAGTTTTTAGATCCACCAAATGTGGATCTAAAAATTGAATGGCTCTTGGTTGCTAATTTTAGCAACCAAGGCAACCACACATGGTAGAGAGTTCTAGAGAACTCTAGGTTAGGTATTTCATGTGGATGGTATGTGTGGGTGTGTGTGGGTCGAAACTTAGGTGGCTAGGTTGATTAGGTTAGGTTCTAGTGGGTTTAGGTTATCGTATGTCTCAAATTAGGGTTATAAACCCTAATTCACTAAGATAAATTTCAATTAAACTTAATACAAGTTTAATTGGGTGTGTGGAAACTTAATTGACAGTAAAAAAACTTAATTAATTTAGGTCTAGGTCAATTAGACTCTCACTGAGTCCAATTGGACAGTGTGTGCTGAGATCAGGGCTCAATTGGACTCAATGAGTCCAATTGAATAGGCTGATGGAATTGACTAAGATCCAAGTCAATTAGGTTTAGTGAGGACCTAATTAGGTCCTTAGGGAGGTCTAGAGGTGACATACTAGGGTTAGGGCACCTTAATTTAGGTTCCTATGGGGTTAGAATTGGGTTTAGGGACATAGAGATCCAAGATCAAGGCTTGAATCTCAAAACAGGAATTGGAGAGCAGTATCAGACGTCTAATAGTAGTGTCGGACGTCTTATACTCAAAAATCAGGAGTCCAGACTTGTTGTCTGGATGTCCAATCAGAGTCAAGAAGGATTCAAGGTTCTGTCTTGGGTATTCTGCAGAAATTGGATGTCTAACCAAGTGTCTGGACGTCTAATAACACTGCAGAAGTGGGTTTAAGGTGTGTGGGAGTTGGCTAAGGGTTCTGGACGTCCTATAATTCATCTGGACATCCAGATAAAGGTTGGAATTAGGGTTTTAAGGTTTCCTAGGGTGCAATGACCTAATCTAAGGGTGGCTAAGGCCTGGGGAAGTCTCTAGGCTATCTTAGGGCTAAGATGGACCTAAGTTCTTCACATTTTACTGCTTTATTCCTACTTAATAGAATGGCAAACCTTAACTCCCTTACATCATTATGTCTACATCTAATCTATGTCTTCTGCTCCAGCTCTGCTGCAACACCCGTTATTCCTGATCCAGCTTCAGATCTTGCTCCAGATCCAGCTCCTGGTCAGCTTGTTGGCTACAATCGACATAATGCACTTAATCGGCACATTATAACATTATTTTATGCATAGCTAAAGTAAAGCAATAAAGATGCAAATAATGCTTATGCATGCATGAATTACCCTAACTTATGCTAAGTCCTAGCCTAATTTAGGTGAATTAAGACCTATGATTGCTGTGCAAACAAGAAGGCTGAGAAGAAGAAGAGGAAGAGAAGGGTCCTTCCTCTGAAGCTAAAGGAGAGAAGAAGAGACGTGAAGAGAAGATGCAAAGAAGAAGAAGAAGAATAGATTAAAAATGATTTTGAAGGCACTGTATCAAATGATTTTAAGTCATCTAATTACCAAATCAAACGTCTGACTACTGTTCATATGCATTGAATTATTGATATACATGTGCTTAGACTAATAATTGGTGATCTAAATTACCATTATTTTGTCTTAATTATTTTTTTGTCCTCTTTAACTCTTGACATACATTGAGCTTCATTGAATATCTAATGTGACAGATTAATATTCATTGAATATCATTATTGTGCCTATTTCTGTGCTTATTTATATATTAACTGAAGATTAGCATGTGAATTCCATATTTGCTCCCTGTATTCGACCTCGAACTTCAATTCAAGTTATAAATTTTATTTGTTTTCACGTGATTTTGGCCTATACTGTGACGTATTGATTTTAAAACCCGATTTCGCTTGACAAATATTTTGGCACCGTTGCTGGGGAGCAACGCGCAATTCATCGCTATTCTTTGTCGTATTTGATTATATTTGAGCACTAACTTACCCTATTTGATTTCTTGTGATTTTGCGACGTACATCACGAGGCAATCTTCCACGCAAAACAACAACTCCTGGGGCAGATAATCTCTTTTTCTTCCCTAATCAATCTCTTAATCTTGGGAAGATAAAAAAAAGAAACAATCAATTAGGAATACCTACCTTATTTTCATAGTTATTTTCATTTAAAAGGAAAGTTTATTGATTTGCAAAAAAATTCACATCTAATTGAAGCATGAGATGATTCTGATCAAATATTCCCCATTCCCGATTTCCTGTATCAATTAGGGACTACGTTAATTTCTAAACCACTTTGGGCTAACAAATTTCTTACTTAAAGCCCAAGGTGAACAATTTGAGATTAAATTGGACTTGGAATTGAGCCAATTAGGGTTTCAACAATAATGTTTGAAGTGCTAGTCCACGTTTGCCTGCATAAAAGGAAACTAACCCTCTCGCATTTGTGTGCTACCCAAGCCCTGTTTGAAAAGATCTAATAAAAAAGAACCCTAAAATTAGGCTCTAATTTCACTTAAACTATAAAAATCTTGGACCTAATAATCTGAAAGTCAACTCAGAGTGATTTCTAGGTCTTGACCTAGGTTTCATTCTGCCATCTTTAGGGCAGGTCAGGTGAAGTTGGTCTACATTGTGGGCCAACCAACCTCTAAATTAGGTCACAAGTCAAATCAACTTCTAATCAAGTAAAACTCAAGGCACAAATTAGGAATAAAATTGGTAGACTTAAGGTCTTATGTTCGTACATTCCGGTCTACTTGGAACCACAATGACAAGGAAGGTTAGGCGGGGGAAACCCTATAACCCGTAGGGACGCTCTACCGTGTTGGGGTCATTATGGGACTCTCCCTTCCTGGCTGCCCAGGTAATTCTCGGGTGTGCGAATTTCTGATTTAGAGGTATCATCCCCCTAGAAACTACCTTAGTCATCCAAAAAACTTTGGGTGCCTTAAGTTGGGTGCATCGAAAGGTAGGCACCCTTTGAGGTTCGGTGATGGGAACAATGAATCTGACACAAACCGTGTTGATGGCTGATCCAAAGTTAAATTTAGAGGAATCAAACAAAAATATATATATTACAAAAATAAATAAATAAAAATAAAAATACTCGCTTTCTAGGTTGTCAATCATACCAACCTCAAATAACTTAGACCAATGCACATACACGGATGCTTTAATCTCTGGGACAAATAAACCCTAGGGTAAAGTTAGAAATCAGGGAAACTTGTGCCTACAACTCGTCTTTAGCCGACCTAGTCTGTAACTTAGCAACTACTTGAGAACCTTAGGTCTAAAGTCTAAACTTAACATGTTTCTAAAGGAAGACCGATTGGGTTGGCTAGTTTACTTGGGGTGATATGTTATTGCTTGGATTTACTAGGGACTAGCAAAAAGTGGGCATGGGGGCATTTGATAAGCTCATATTTGTGAGCTAATTAAATGTCTAAATGCCTAAACATTAAAGTAACACATCTATTTATTTAGCATGCATTAGGATGTAAATAGATTAATTTATATTTTTGATTTAATTACATAATTCATGCATTGCATTCATAATTAAAGACATTTGGAATTGACTTAGAATGGCATGTGATTAGGTGCATTACATGCATTGTTTTAATTAACATAGAACTTAGGGATTTATGCATAAATAATCCTAAATTTTTACTTTATTAATTTTCTCCTTCTGTAGGTAACCGCTCCACTTCCTCCACTTATGCCTATTCAATCTTCACAGTTGCCACCATTCACTCGACGAAAAGAGTGGATCTCCTCCTACCTGTTTGGATTTCAAATCCTTGTAACCACAGCTACAAAGGAGGAACAATTGCCATTCACGGGAGGCCTTCATTCCCACTCCTCACTATGCAGAGAACTTGTTCTCATCCACTTCACTACCACCGGTCTCAACCACGGTGGAGCTTTGCCACCATGGGCATGCAGGGTGACAACCCACACCACCATCGCAAAGCTTCATATTACAATCGCTAGATCACCTCCCCTGACGACCGCCACTGCACACCTTCCCGCTCACTTATGACGTTCGGGAACTTTCCCGGATGTCCAAAGTCCCTTCCTTTGTCCATGCCATAACGCCTCTACTGCCCGAGCGCATCTCCCACGCATCACGTGCACCACTAGCATCCCTCGCATCCTCCTCACAGCAACTCCACCCACAGACGCAACAGCGACCGCCCTCCAGCTCCACCGCATGCAGGCAAGCGCACACCCTCACTTTGCTCCCTTGCCATTCCCATGCACACACCGCCCATAGCAGCAACACTATGTGCACCTCCTCGCTGAGTGTCCGCCACTCTCATAGCAACGTGAGTCCTCCAATAGCGCCACACTCCCCGCGCATGCAGTCCAGCGCATGCGCCCCTTCTCCAGGACCCGCCACGTTGCCCCTCCGCCACACCTGCAGTAGCACTGCACCACAGCCCGTAGACATAGCTACATGCGTCCTCCAGTTGCACCTTCGCAGCACGCACCACCAGCCTCACACGCCTTCCCCTCATTGCACCTCTACCAACGTGTAGCAGCGCACTCGCTCGCACAGCAGCCACACACGCCTTTCCTCTCCGTGCACACCTCTAGCAGTCACGCACATACAGCAGCTCCAACACCTCCAGTAGGTTGCTGGGCACCCACTCCGACCTCTCTGACTGACCACATCCAGCCACGCCATGCCCCACCGCCACCTCCAAAAGAAGCGGCCCGACAGCAGCTACCTCCGACGAGAAGCTCCACTCTGACCACCAACTCCTCCGTGCGTGGAGGAGCACAAAGCAAACTCCCCTATTTTTGCACAGTAACACTCTATTAGTTTTTATAACTCATGCCATTGTGAACTTTCATTTTTTCGATTTCATTATCGTGGTGAATTTATGAGAATCTCATTCATTGTTTATCTTATTAAGCAAATCAATTTCTTAACCCTAATCTAAGTGGATTTCCATTCGAATCTTGGATGACTCTTGCTATAGGAGAAGCTTAATTTGTATTTACATTTAAGTGCCATTGTGAGGATTTTATTCTTATTATATTGTGGTACACATTACATTGAAACCCCCTCCTATTTGGCTTAAATGCAATTTTAACTTGTGCTTTCATTTAAACTCATATCTGCATAATTTTTCGACACAATTTCTTGAGGAAATCATTTATGAGCAATAATTTTGTAATTATCGCGAGTTTGTAATAGCCACTGCCTCCCTGTGGACACGACCCACTCTTCTACGAGTGGTTTAATTTTTATTATTTTGATTTGCGATTTTCCTTCACTTGCATACTACAACACAACATTCTTTATGCGAAACAACGAAAGCGAAAATCGACTTATCAAATGGCGTCGTTGCCGGGGAGGTAATAGGATTAATTAAATCGCATTAGTTCATTTGTTCACATTGATTCAAATTTTTTGAAGCACATTTAACTTTGTATCCTATTATTCTGGTGAGAGTGAATATGTTCTACGACACACATTCTACAACTCGCCATCACACCAGCCATTGTGAGAGGTGACCCTTGATGTCACCAGAGGAGAAATTATTCGAGCCACCTTGTAAGGAACCAGATTGCCAGGAGAGGAAGAACGAGGACGTGACGATCATCTCCGCACATTTAGTCTCTAATTTGATTAGAGTAGGATTAAAACTTTAGACTTAATTTTCCTTGCACATTTTGATTTGAGACCATTGTTCTGGGGTATAGTTGAGGGGTTTGTTCCTTGACTTTCTTTTAGGCCCGTGTTGGCTAACCTTTCGGGAGCCTATTCCCTTTTCTTTAGATTTTTACTTTCTTTTGTGGATTGATTTTATTTTTCTTGCTTGTGCATAAGTAGCTAAAAAATAAAAAAACAAAAACAAAAACACGAGCTGCTGCTAGAAGCTACCTGCCTTAGGACGACCATTTAGGTGTGAATGAGTAGGCTCTAGATTTTATTTTGCATTTGCATGCATCTCATTGAAGATTGCAAGAGGCAAGGTACATTCTCTTTTACTTTGCATCCATATATTGTTCACGCATTTGCATTTGGATGTAAAGATAAGACCACCTAAATTATTTTGAAAGAATTAACAAGTGGTCACATTTTCTAAAAAAAAAGACTTTAAGTTAAGGAGGAACACTAAAAACCAAGGACTTGAATTGAGACATTGTGTTGCGGTTCAAAATTCAAAACTCAAAATTGTTACATTGTATGCACACTTGTATCTCTTGCACCACGGCATGCATTTAGACATTCCTAGGTCTTGGAACTACGAGGACAAGAGCCCTCCTACCATTGGATTCTGAAGTGTTCAGAACTTTAGATCAAAGGTTTTGTGCCTCCAAAGAGGGGGATACCTCGTCACGGATTTTTGGGGGTAGTTAAGAAGCACCGCGAAAGCACAGCTTCAAAGGAAGGCTTAAGCCTATTTGCATCCCTTGATCTTCTGTCTTTGGAGTTGCTCAAACATTTGAGATTTAATGAAGAGTACTTAAGCTCCAACTAGGTCTATTTAGGCATTTCATAGGTTGACAATAGGCGCATAATTGATTGGACAACTTGCTTTGTCACCTACAATTTGAATTAAAGTCAAAAGCCTAAATTTTAAAGACCTAACAAGTCCTTTTGAATTGTGTTTATAGTGCATGCTTGGTAGGAGACAACTTGTGTTTGATCTTGAACCTAAAAGAATCCTAAGAAGGGACCACCCAAGGGAAGAAATGGCTAGTCAATGGAGCCTTAAGGAATATTTCATTCTGACCAATCAAACTGGACCTGCACTACGTAGACCTGGAGGGGACATTCCTTATGAGATCAAAAGTAGTACCATATCTTTGCTACCATCCTTTTATGGTACTACTAGGGAAGACCCTTACAGGTATATAGAGGAATTCAACAAGGTTTGTTCCACGGTGAAGCTACAGGGCATTACTGATGACGCCCAAATGCGGACCCTCTTTCCTTTCTCCCTCAAGGACAAAGCCAAGTATTGGTATCATAACCTGATGATATTAACACTTGGGATGCCTTGAAGGAGTTTCTGAAAAAGTACTTCCCCATGAGCAAAACTAATCACTTTAGGAGGGAAATTATGAGTTTTGTTCAAAAGGATGGGAAAGCTTTCCATGATGCGTGGGAGCACTTTAATGACCTGTTGAGACTTTGCCCACATCACCAGGTGCCCAAGTGGCCACTGGTTGAAAGGTTCTACACTGGACTTAATGATTCGCATAGGCAGACTGTGGTTCGTGCTTGTGCAGGAACTTTTCTATCAAGACTGAGGATGAAGCTTGGAACATTTTTGATACATTGAGTGAGAATTCTATTCACTTGAATTCTTCCTACATAGATAGAAAACCCACTCTCATGCAAAGAAAGTTGGAGGCAAATGAGGGAAGGGACACCCAGAACTTAGCCTATCAGATTCAATTGTTGAATCAAAACATTGAAAGGCTTATGTCAAGCCCAGGCCAATTCGCATCTAGCACCTCCACATCCCAAGCTTCAGAATACTCCATTTGCCAAGGCAATATACATGCCACTGTCGATTGCCACTTGGCTTCCCAATTCCTTGAGTTGGTACAAGTAGATCTAAATGCCACTCAAGGTTTCCATCGCAAACCTCATAATGACCCTTTTTCCAACACTTATAATGTGGGATAGAGAAAATCACCCAAACTTTTCCTCGAGACAAGGGAATGTTTCAAATTTAGGGAATTATAAACCACAACCCTTTCAAAATCAACAAATGAACCAACCTCAAACCTTTGCCCAACCTAAGACCTCTGAGATGGATGAATTGAAGGCAATGTTGAGAAGTATGCAAGAAAGTTAAAGTGCCATCATCCAATCTCATGACAAGGCTATACATGAAATGAAATCTCAAATAGGACACCTTGTTGAGGCCATTAGACAGAGGGAAACTGGGAATCTTCCTAGTGCTGCAGAGGAGAATCCTAGAGGAAAAGGGATTGTCTTTAGGGAGCATGCCCAGGCGGTGACTACTCTGAGGAGTGGGAAAGAAATTTCCAAACCCGATGCTCCTATAGTCTCACCTTCTGAAAAATCATCCACCCCGACTTTCACCCCCACTGGAGAAGACTTGCCTAACTCTCCTCCACTTGAAATCACCTCATTGGAAGAGGTTGCCCCCATCCCACCCGTTACTCGACATGACAACCCTTCCACCTAAAGACCGAGAGTGCCCTTTCCAAAGCGCTTATCCACCTCTAGGCAAACTTCTGCTAGCTCATCTAGAGCCAAAGATAAGACGGATGAGATCATGGAAACTTTTAAGCAAGTGCAGATTAACCTGCCTTTGCTTGAGGCTATCAGGCATATTTCGCCTTATGCCTGCTTCATAAAGGACCTATGCACGAAAAAGCATCAATCTAGGAAACAGGTCTAATCAAAAGTTGTCCTGCCTGATTCTATTAGCTCAATTATTCAACATGGCACACCCCCGAAACTTAAGGGCCCAGGTGCCCCGTACATCTCGGTGGTTATTGGTGACTTATAGATTGATGAGGCTCTACTTGATCTCGGAGTGGGGGTGAACATCCTTCCGAGCTACATGCATGAACAACTTGGGGGAGGCAATTTGAAGCCTAGCACAGTAATCCTCCAAGTTGATGATCGATCACTCAACACACCTCAGGGAATTCTGGAAGATGTCCTCTTGAGAGTGGAGGATTTCTTCTTCCCCGTTGACTTCTTAGTTTTGGACATTGACCCTACCAACAAGCCAACCAAGCCCTCCATCATTTTGGGCTTCCCCTTGCAACTTCGCATGCTTCAATCAATTGTAATACTGGAGCATTAAAAATGGGCTTTGGGAATAGGAAAATCTGGCTTAATGTGCTTGATGCTTATAAACAAGCCGGGCTTGAGGATTGTTCCCAAGTTGAGGTGATAGATGACTTGATTGAAGAGACAACCCCTACAATGTTATGTGATGACCCCTTCAACATGTCATGCTAAATGAGCATTCCCATCTCTTGGAGGATTGTGAAGGGGATATACTAGAACTTGAGGAGTTGCTGGGTGTTTCTGCTGAGTCTCTTTCCCCTTCATCCCTGCCCAAGGTAGATTTGCTACCTGAGATGGGGACATCTATTATGAAACCCTCAACCATACAAGTCCTCGACCTTGAGTTGAATCCCCTCCCGGACACTCTCCAGTACATCTTCCTAAGTGCCAATGATATGCTTCCTACTATCATTTCAACTGTGCTATCTGAGGCATAGGAGGGAGGTATGATTGAATGCTTGTCTAGGCACAAGGAAGCTATTGCTTGGAGCATTGATGACATTAAGGGTATAGACTCTACACTCTGCATGCACCACATTTATACCGATGATTCCATCAAGCCATTTAGGGACATGTAGAGATGCCTTAACCCTAATATGAGGGAGGTAGTTAAAAAGGAAATTCTGAAGTGGTTGGATGCTGGGATCATATATCCCATTACAGATAGTAAGTGGATAAGTCCTATTCATGTGGTGCCAAAGAAGGCAGGCTTTACTATGGAATTTAATGACCAAGGTGAATAAGTTGTGACTAGACCCTCAACTAAATGGAAGGTCTGTATTGATTACCTCAAGCTGAACACCACTACCCAGACAGATCACTTTCCCTTGCCTTTTATTGACCAAATTCTTGAAAAATTGGCAAGGAATAAGTGCTATTGCTTTCTTGATGGATATTCTAGGTACAACCAGGTTGCAGTCTTCTTCGATGACCAGGAGAAGACGATGTTCACGAGTCCTTATGGTACCTTTGCATTCAGGCATATGCCGTTTGGACTATGTAATGCACCTGCAACCTTCTAGTGGTGTATGATGTCCATTTTCTCAGACATGATTGATGAGTGTGTTGAAGTGTTTATGGATGACTTCTTCACTTACGACTCATCTTTCAGCCAGTGTCTCCTACCTAGAGAATGTGCTGAAGCAATGTAAGGAGACTGGTTTAGTCCTCAGCTGGGAGAAAAGCCACTTCATGGTACAGAAAGGAATTGTACTTGGGCATGTTGTGTCTGAGTGAGGCTTGAAAGTAGATAAAGCCAAGGTTGATTCTAATTCCAAACATCCATTGCCCACGAATGTCAAATAGATTAGATCCTTTCTGGGCCATGCTGGCTTTTATAGGTGCTTTATTAAAAATTTCAGTAAAATTTCTAGGCCACTTTATGACCTGTTAGTGAAGGAATCTTTCTTCAATTTTGATTGAAAGTGTGCTGAGGCCTTTCAAACTCTGAAGGAGGCCTTGATCTCTGTGCCTATTCTTCGAGCTCCTGATTGGACACTCCCATTTGAGCTGATGTGTGATGCTTCGGATTATGTAGTGGGAGCAGTCCTTGGACAAAGGGTTGAGGGAAGACCTCATGTGCTGCACTATGCCAGCAAGACTTTAACCGAACCATAGCAAAACTACACCATCACTGAAAAGGAATTATTTGTTGTAGTTTTTGCTTTGGAGAAGTTTAGGTCTTATCTTCTTAGGTCTAAAGTGGTTATTTTCACTGATCATGCAGCAGTGAAACATCTTATTGCTAAGAAGGATTCTAAGCCACATATGATTAGGTGTATCCTACTCCTTCAAGAATTTTACTTGGAGATACGTGAAAAGAAAGGAGTAGAAAAGGTTGTGGCTAACCACCTATCTAACCTTCCACTTGATGACTCTCCATTTGGAGACATCCGCGAGACATTTCCTGATGAAACCCTTATGGCAGTAACACCAACTTCACCTTGGTGTACTGATACTGTCAATTACTTGGTCATTGGAGAAACTCCTGGCTCTTGGGATGAGCAGAAAAGAAAGAGATTCATTTCCCAAGCTAGATACTTTCATTGGGAAGAGCCTGAATTATTTAGAGTTGGACAAGACTAGGTACTGAGATGATGCATGCCTGAAGAGGAGCAACAAAGTGTGCTGAGTTTTTGCCATGAACTTCATTGTGGAGGACACTTTGGTGCTAAGAAAACTGCTTTTAAGGTTCTCCAGTCCGATTTTTGGTGGTCATCGTTATTTAAGAATTCTCATAATTTTGTTAAAGCCTATATTAGATGTCAACAGACTGGAATGATTGGGAAGAGGAATGAGATGCCTCAACACCCCATTCAACCTGTTGAAATTTTTGATGTTTGGGGAATTGACTTTATGGGCCCCTTCCCTTTGTCCCATGGTTATGAATATATCTTGGTGGCAGTTGATTATGTCTCTAAATGGATAGAGGCCATTCCTATACACACAAATGACCACTCTATGGTCTTGAAATTTGTGAAGGCCAATATCATATCTCCTTTTGGCTACCCCAAGACTATTATAAGTGATGGGGGACCTCATTTCCGAAACAACCACTTCAATCGGCTACTCAGGAGTCTGGGAGTGACTCACAAGGTCGCTACCCCTTACCACCCCCAGATGAGTTGCCAAGTTGAAGTGTCAAATAGGGAGATAAAGAACATTTTAGAAAAGACCCTAAGACCTGATAGGAAGGACTGATCCCAAAAGCTGGATGATACTTTGTGGACGTATCGAACGGCCTATAAAACCCCTTTAGGTACATCTCCTTTTTAGATTGTGTATGGGAAAGCGTGCCATTTACCCGTTGAGTTGGAACATAGGGCACTTTGGGCTATTTGAAGTGTCAACATGGATTTAGAAAAGGCGGGTTAGGCACAACTTCTGGAATTAAGTGAGCTTGAAAAGTTGAGGAATGTTGCTTATGACACCTCTCAAGCTTATAAAGAGAGAACTAAGGTCTTGCATGATAAGTATATCCTTAGAAAGACATTTGAGCCCAACCAACAAGTTTCGCTTTTCAATTCTAGAATTATGCTTTTTCCAGGGAAATTAAAATCTCGTTGGGATGGACCTTATATAATCACTAAAGTGTTTTCACATGGAGCTATGGAGATCAAGAGCCCTTCCTCTTTGGCAACTCCCTTTATCGTCAACGACCAATGGTTAAAACCATACATTACTTTGGATGGCCATCTGGTTGATGAGGTCACTCTTGAGGAGCCTTAGCTCTTGTCATTCTCTGCCTCAGGTAATATCTTCCTTTAACTATTTTGTTTCCAATGAGGACATTATTTGAACCAAGCATGGGGGGATAGGACCTGAGGCATCTGTTTATAACATGTCTACATTTTGCATTCATTCATGCATATTGCATTCAAAAAAAAGAAAAAGAAAAACATTTTGCATTATTGAGCTTAACTGGCTGGGCTCTGCATTCTTAAGCAGACCAGAACTTTAGGTTAGACTAAGTTGACCTAGGTGTCGAACTTTAGAATCTAAGTGAGCTACTAGCTTTAGACCTTTAGAGTCCTTTGTGGACTTAAAAACTTAAGTAGGAGTTAAGTTGTGGACCATTCCTCAAGAGGTTAAGGAAGGAAAGCAAGGGATTGAGTTAAAAGTTGGGTAGTACCTCATGTCTTTTTCTACCTTTTGGTTTACGGGTCCTCATAACCTAAGCATCCACAATTCGTACACACTTGGTCTTGTGTAAATAGTGATCACCCTAATCCATTTCTTGAAGAAAATCGGGTTCTCTTAGTTTTGACTTAGGAGTAGCTTGAAAGCACAATTTGATTGGAAGAGTTCCTGCCGTAGGAGAGGTGGAGTATATACTCTCCTTGAGGATGCGATGATAACATGTCACCTCCTCAGTGTTTGTCTCTTAGGATATCCATTCTACTAGGGGCATGTAAGCGCATTATGCAGTTTAGGTACCATGGGCGACCCTATCTCGAAGTGCCAATTGCCACAGGCCTGAATTCGGTTAAGAAATCCATGGATGATACTATCTAAAAGTGTCGATTGCCAAGAGTTCTTGGGGTCGCTATGGGCAGTGCTATCTCGAACCATCGAAAGCTAGGCACCCTTCGAGGTTCAGTGATGGGAACAATAAATCCGACACAGACCATGTTGATGGCGAATAGAAGGTTAAACTTAGAGGAATCAAACAAAAATATATACATTACAAAAAAAATAAAAATAAAAATACTCGCTTTCTAGGTTGTCAATCATACCAACCTCAAATAACTTAGACCAATGCACATGCACGGATGCTTTAATCTTTGGGACAAATAAAACCTACGGTAAAGTTAGAAATCAGGGAAACTTATGCCTACAACTCGTCTTTAGCCGACCTAGTCTGTAACTTAGCAACTACTTGGGAACCTTAGGTCTAAAGTCTGAACTTAACATGTTTCTAGAGGAAGACCGATTGGGTTGGCTAGTTTACTTGGAGTGATATGTTATTGCTTGGATTTACTAGGGACTAGCAAAAAGTGGGCATGGGGGCATTTGATAAGCTCATATTTGTGAGCTAATTAAATGTCTAAATGCCTAAACATTAAGGTAACACAACTATTTATTTAGCATGCATTAGGATGTAAATAGATTAATTTATATTTTTGATTTAATTACATAATTCATGCATTACATTCATAATTAAAGACATTTGGAATTAACTTATAATGGCATGTAATTAGGTGCATTACATGCATTATTTTAATTAACATAGGGCTTAAGGATTTGTGCATAAATAATTCTAATATTTTATTTTATTAATTTTCTGCTTCTTCCATAGGTAACCACCCCACTTCCTCATGCGCCCATTCAATCTTCACAGCTGCCACCATTCACTCGATGGAAAGAGTGGATCTCCTCCTGCCAGTTTGGATTTCAAACCCTTGTAGCCACAACTACAATGGAGGAGGAACGACTGCCATTCATGGGAGGCCTTCATTCCCGCTCCTCACCGTAAAGAGAACTTGTTCTCATCCGCTCCACTACCACTGACCTCAACCGTGGCGGAGCTTCGCCACCGTGGGTGTACGGGGTGATAGCCCACACCGCCATCGCAAAGCTCCGTATTACAATTGCTAGATCACCACCCTTGACGACCGCCATTACGCACCTTCCCTCTCACTTAAGACGTCCAGGCACTTTCCCTGACGTATAAAGGCCCTGCCTTTGTCCATGCCATTATGCCTCTATTTCCCGAGCACACTCCCGTGCATCACGTGGACCACCAGCATCACCAGCGTCCTCGCAGCAACTCCACCCGTAGATGCAGCAATGACCACCCTCCAGCTCCACCGCACGCAGGCGTGCGCACACCCTTGCTTCACTCCCTCGCCATTCTCGTGCACACACCGCTCGCAGCAGCAGCACTGTGCGCACCCTCGCCATTCTCTGTGCTGTGCCTCCGCCACACCCGCAGCAGCGTTGCACCACAGCCTGCAGACGCAGCAGCGTGTGTCCTCGAGCTACACCTTCACAGTGCGTACCACCAACCTCTCACGCCTTCCCCTCCTTGTGCCTCGACCAGCGTGCAGTAGCGCACTCACTCTCACTCGCACAGTAGCCGCACATGCCTTTCCTCTCCGTGCGCACCTCCGATAGCCATGCTTATACTGCAGCTCCAACACCTCCAGTAGGCCATCGGGCACCCGCTCTGACCTCCTTTCTAGCTGATCACCTCCAGCCACGTCGTGCCCCACCACCACCTCCAAAAGAAGTGACTCAACAGCAACTACCTCCAACGAGAAGCTCCACTACGACCACCACCTCCTCCATGCATGGAGGAGCTCAAAGCAAACTCCCCTATTTTTGCACAGTAACTCCTCTATTGGTTTTTACAACTCATGCCATTGTTAACTTTCATTTTTCCGATTTCATTATCATGGTGAATTTATGAGAACCTCCTTCATTGTTTAGCTTATTAAGCAAATCAATTTCTTAACCCTAATCTAAGTTGATTTTCATTTGAATCTTTGAAGACTCTTGCTATGAAAGAAGCTTCATTTGTATTTACATTTAAGTGCCATTGTGAGGATTTTATTCTTATTATATTGTGGTACACATTACATTGAACACCCTCCTATTTGGCTTAAATGCAATTTCAACTTGCACTTTTATTTAAACTCATATCTACGCAATTTTTCGACACAATTTCTTGAGGAAATCATTTGTGAACAATAATTTTTAATTATTACGAGTTTTTAATAGCCTTTGCCTCCCTGTGAACATGACCCTCTCTTCTACGAGTGGTTTAATTTTTATTAGTTTGATTTGCAAATTTCCATCACTTGCATACTACAACTTGACATTCTTTATGTAAAATAGCGAAAGTGAAAACTAACTTATCAGGATGATTATGAGGCCCCATGTGATGAAATATAGATTTTGAATTTCAATTACGATTCTGGGCCTGTATTTGATGAATACACCTCTCCAACCTCCTCAGAGACACTAATTAATTTTTTGAAAGCCATGCTGATCTATGATACAGAAACCAAGGGGTTGGAAGAGCTGGGACTCGATTGGGTCTACCTTAAGAGCCAATAACCTGAGCCTACGCCTAATAAGGACACCTTTTTGAGTTTGCAATCTGAAATGAGGTTAGATCCAAGTTAGGTTCTTACTGATTCTACACATCTTGATCCTTTCTGTGGTGGAACCTTTGATCTCAAATCTAATTCAGAACACGATCTTCGCAAGTTCTTCGATGATTTTGAATTTTACTCTGATTTTGGAGAACCCTTATTTCTTGACGACTACGAGCCAATCTACGATCTCAGCATCCATGATCCATTCTTCTACTTTGACTCTAAGGACCCTGATCTTGAGATCATTGATTCAAAATCAGGTTCCATTGAGATGGAATCATTCCTTTTTGATCTGCAGGAATTAGAAACAAGTGCCAAGAGTGTCTGCAATCCAGAGTTTGAATCTTTTCTTGACTCAGATTTTCATGATCCTATAAGCACTCTTTAGGCATTTACTTTTGATTTTGATTGTTGTTATGAGGACTCACTAGATGAACCTTCTTTTGAAACCTTTCTAGAGGAGCCCTTAACTCACATAGTTTTCATGGAAGCCACCACTTTGAACCCACATATAGAACCTTCTTGAATCTGAACCCAACCTCAACTTGCAACCGGAATCAATTTCTACTCTGATTCTCCTCTCAATGATCCAGTCGCATATGATTCTTCATCTTTTAGTAAGGTTTCAGACATCGATCAAACTACTAATCATGTCCCATCTTTCTCTGATTACTCTTGTAGGGTTCCTACATCCTCCATAGACTCTTTTGCATTTGAGAATCCCTACTCTGACCAGGCTGATCTTACTAAGCCAAACCTGTGATTCATGCTGCCACATCCTTCTGAGCCTTAAAGCATCTGGTGGGCTCCACATCTACTGATCCACATTTATCAACCCACCAAACTGATTGGGTTTGGGCTGCATCATCAGCCTATTGATCTGAAGAAGCACCTGGTTGGACCAACCATGCTTTTGATCAAGGTGCTTGTTCTACAAAATTCTATTGATGTGACCACTCCTCTGTGACCACCTTCTACTCGGCTGAAGGCATTGAATTTAGTGCTTAACAGGAGGCAACCCGTCATTCCAAAAACCTGAGATCCTTCTGATTGTCCTTTTGAACTTCATGTCTATTGCACTTTGAGTTTAGAGTTAGAACGGTCTATCCCACCTTTGGTATTCGTACTAGAGCTTGAAATCATCTGCAATAGTCATGTCGACCCGTTTGCCCACCCGTTTACCCTGTTCTAACCCTTAAACCAAGCTAATTTCATACCCTCCGGTTTACAATGAGGACATTGCAAAACTTAGGCATAGGGGGGTGTTAAAGTGAAAACACATAAAGATTCAAGTTTTTGAAGGGTTCTCGCAAAAAAAATACTGTTAACAGCACTCGATCGAATTTGTCCCTGACGAGGAGTGCCAAAATGTTACACTTGCTCGGTCGGGCTTTTTAAATGATAAAAGATGTTTGCGTTGCATAGTAGTATAGGTGATCAAGCGTTGATAACAAATAAGAATTTTTTACTCGAAAACCTAGGTATCTGAGGTCGAACACAGGGAGCAAATGGAATTTATTCACTAATCTCAATAATGTAATTCAAACATGTAAATTTACTTAAAATCTAATTCAAACTTGGATGCATGAATTTATGAAAATGTAGCAAAAGAAGAATTGGATGTCTTAAAAAGATATGCTTCTTCTCTCTCTTCTTTGGCTCTTCTTTTCTTCCCTTTCTGCCTTCTCCTTTCTGCTTCTCTTCTTTCTTTTCTTCTTCTTCTTTGGTTTTCCTCTGTCTTCTTTCTCTAAGCGTCTCTTTCTTCTTTTCTCTACCTTTGGCTTCTCTTCTTTTCTTCTTCTTTTGTTCTTCTTTGATTTCCTTCTTAGACTTTAGTATTTCTTCTTCCTTGATTTCTCCTTCCTTCTTCTTTGCCTTGTGCTTTCTACCTTTGCCTTCCTCTTCAACCGCAACTCTGCTACAGTGCTTCTTCTTCCTTCCTTGTCTCCTTCTTCTGCCTTCTTCCTCTACAGTCTTCTTCCTTTCCTTCTTATTCTTCCTTCTTCTGCCTTATGCTTCTGCGTTAGCCTCTTCCTTCCTTCTTCTTCCTTCACTACGGCTGCACCCTAGCTCCTCTTCTTTTCCTTCTTCTCTTCCCTGCACACCGAAGAGCAAAACCTACCCCTACCCTCACCCACGTCACTCTTTCTCTATTTCTCTCTTGGGTTCGCTCTCCCAGAGCTGGGTAATCGGGTCAGGTTTCGCATGCCTGGGTCTAGGTGCACCAGCGTGGGTGGTGCGCGAGGAGTGTGAGGCTAATCGAGTCGGTCACGCCAGGTCTGCGGGGGCATAGGTCGCGGATGAGGCAGGTGTACGTGGGCGAGGGACCTCACCTTGTGTACTTGAGGGATTAAGCTAAAAACACAAAAATAATATAAATGACACACCTCACTCCAGAGTTTATGAGGTGGGACTAAAAGTCCCACTCGCCTCTTTGCGCGCCCACACAGGATGACTTCTTCAATTGCCACAGCTTTAGTCGCTCGCTAAGCCAATTGCCTGGCTGTGCAAGACCAACCTGCACCTTCTGGACCTGGGACCCTGGAGTGCTTCAGCCTGGAGCAAGCTTACGAGCTCCTTCGAGCTGTCGCTAATGGCGACGGAGGGGTCAGATCTGAACTTCACAAAGACGGCATTGCAGCCTCGTTAAACCAGATGGGGAGCTTCGCTGTGGCATGGAGAAGGTGCCTAGGTGGGTGGTTGGCCATAAGGTGGCCTAGGTGTGCGTGCCTAGGTCGCCCTGTGGCCGTGAAGGTGGGTTAGGTCAGGTGGCTTTTAGGGAGGTGATGGCGGTCAATGGAAAGGCAGAATGTGCTCAGTGGGTGATGGCGGAGGTGATGAGGGGTCTGGCGAGGTGTGTGGAGGTGTGGAGCGATGGAAGTGCCTTCGCCGATGGTCGGCTGGAGATGGAGAAGGTGGTGGTGGTCTGTGGCGTCGAGGGGCCGAAAGTGCAAATTAAGAGATGGGAAATGAAGAGGGGTGAGAGGGGAATAATTCTAACCTAGCTATGTGGACGAAGGGGGTAGAAAGGCTACTGGCCATACCTGCCACCACCAGAGAAGAAGACATCTAGAGGAGGGAGAACGATGATGACGAAGGGGCTGAAGCACGTGCACGGGTATTGCGCGACGCGGAGGAAAGAGACGAAGATGGCTCTGCCACTGGTATTGTGGTAGAGCAACGAGAAAGAGGAGGAACACTTGTCGGAGCCTGCTGGACACTTGGCCGGAGGAGAGGAGATGAAATTAGGGGTAGTTCTCTAGCCAAGTCAAGCTGAAAAGATGCGACCGGAGGTGGTGGTGCTTTTATAGGCACTAGCAGGGACTCTTGTGCTTGGAAGACAAGCTTCTAAGGGCAAGAGTCCTCACCAGAGATGGAATGTGGAAGATACCCACATCTCTCGTGCATTTGCACGAGAGATTGGGTGCGACACAAATCATGGGATCATGCTTAGATGGAAGGGAATTCCTCAGATAATCTCCCTTCCAAATCTAGATCTCTGAGTAATCAGGGAGTAATCCCCCTCCATTCCTCGTCGGAGTAGGATTCCTCTACTTTAATGGTGGAGGGACCTAATTGTAAGGGTGGTGAGGAAGTTAGGGGGTCTATGCAAGGATTTTCAAAAAGCTTGGGGCCAGAATGTAATTTGGTGGACTATTTTGCAAAGTAGGTCAAGATGACCTCCCCTTATGTCCAAATTTTGGTACAAATCTAATTTGGACCTAAGGAATCTAATGGTGAAATTGGAGTTTAGGTTTGACCACGTTTGATTGGACATTTTACACAAAATCTCAAATTAGGTCAAATACTGAGCTAGGACCCCAATCTAGGTCAAAATAGGTTCTAAAGGCCAATTTGAAGGTTCTAAACCCTAGGGGATATTTTTCCATGAATTTTATAGGATTTAGTTGATTTTTATCCTGACAAGAACCTTGTTGGATTAAGCAAATCTATTTTAGGGTTATAAGATGTCATTTAATTCCTAGATTGCACATGAACCCATTTCTGACTGAACCAACCCACGTTTCATCTTCTTAAGACCATTTGACCTATGTTTAGCTTCTAAGAAATCTCGTTGATGTATTGTAATGGTAAAATTGCAGTTTTAACCTTTGTTTCATATTTTCTTCTAAGAGTAGTTCTTCCTTGAATTAGGCCCTTCTCTAGGTTATGTAGGAGCTTTTATTATCTTTCTTAGGTCAAAATGAGCTAGTTAGGGCTCATGATGAGGTTCTCATCAAATACATATTCCAAAAAACCAAAAAAATAACAAAAAAATTGAGAAAGAACAAAAAAATGGAAAGGGGAGAAAATTTTGTGAGCATATCATTCTTGAGGAGAAAGAGAGGAGATGATTTAAATATTAAAAATGAGAAAAATTTGAAACAGAAAGAGTTAGTCTTAGTAAATGATTATGGAATCTACTAAGTTCTAGACCAAATCAAAAGATTGAAGAAATAAAAGTCAAAAGTGCTAAGTGACACAAAGATTAGTATGAGTGTTGATCTTAGGCCTCTTTGGCATGTTTTAGGCTTAAAAATTCATGTATCAATTAAGATCCGGATAGTCCTCAGGAGGTTGAGGAGAATGCGAAGCTTATGTATTAGGTCTAAGGCTTAGGGATTATTCAGCCTCGTTAACTTACTTATAATTTGCTGGACTCAGTAACCTATGCACTCTAATCCAAACACAGTCTGGTTCAGTGTGCTTAATTATCAAAATCATGCAAAAGTGTTTATTCTATTTTGGAAAAAGCTACCTAGATTAGGAGGGCTTATAAGCATAAGTTGATTTGGATGAGTTCCCGATGATGAGAGGCGACGAAATTCCCCTCGAAGATGCGTAATAGCATACCGTCTCCTCGGTGCTTGTCTCCTAGGATATCTAAATATCCTATCAAGGGCATGCAAGCACCTTGTGCTGGTTCAGGTGCCATGGGTGGGATTATCCCAAAATGTCGATTTCTAGGGCCTGAATTTAGCCATAGAACACCATGGGCAGCACTATCTTGAAGTGTTGAAAGCCAGGATTCTGGGGGTTTCCATGGGCGATGCTATCTCAAAGCATCGATTGCCAGGGACCCTGCGAGGATTGATGGTGGGGACCAGGAATCCGTTGTAAATCGTGCTTTAAAGCCAATCCAAAGCTACAAATAAAGAAAAGAGAAAGAGAAAGAAAGCTCTCCAAAAATGCAAAAAATTCTTTTATCTCTCTTTTACAAAAATGCACTGCAAAGTGAACCTAGACTAACCATGTTAGAAGCACGGGTGCTTTAACCATGGAGTTCAACGAACCTTAGGATAGTTCCTATGGGCCTTAGAAACCTTCACAGCAGACTGAGGCTAAAGCTGGTTAGGTATGGATCTTGGTTGGTACTTGAGTACCTCTAGGCCTATTGTTAGCATTTTGACCTAATCTACATAACAAAGCAGACATTAAGAATCTGAGCATCAAAGGCATGGTCAAGAATTCGAGTTGATTCCATAAGATTTTGCTAAGGGACTAGCAAAAGTTAGGCATGGGGATATGATGATAACGTCATCATCAACGATATCTAGCTTTAATTAGTCATAATCACTACTACAATGCCATAACATGCTCCTACATAACTGCCAAAGAGCCATAATTCACTGTAAATCCTTTCTGTGAGAAAAGCATTAAAATAGGGGTAAATATGCAGTTTTAACAGAATATCCTAAATGCAGAGCAATCATAGGTTTTCCTAGGGGTTTATTAAAGGTCAAATGTTCATATATCTCTAATAAGAGGGTTCATGCAGATAGAAATGGATTTTCACGAGTTACAAGAAAAAATGGAAATCTAAAACCCTAAAAATAGACCCTCTTAATTCACAGAGGTTTTGGTCAGGATAAAATTCACCTAAACCTTCTAAAAATCATAGAAAAATATTCTCTAAGGTTTGATATCCTTGAATTAACCATCACAACCCATTTTGACCTAAAATAGAGTCTCAAATGGAAAGTTGCCCTAATTTAGGTAATTGTGCAAATTACTCAGTCAAACATGGTCAAAACCTAAATCTAACAACACCATCAGATTCCTTGGGTACAAATTAGGTTTGTACCAAAATTTGGGCCCAATTAGAGATCATCTTGACCTAGTTTACATGTTGGTCCATTCAGACACTTTTTCTCTCACTTAAACCTGTAGTTTTTGAATTCCTTGCAAAGAGTCCCCCAACATTGTCATCATCTTCATGTTTAGGTCTTGCCACCTTCAAAGCTCTAAAACTCCTAATCCCACTTCCCTGACAACATACAATCAAGGAGTACTCCCTGATTTCTCACCTAATCTCTTGCAAAATTGGAAGGGAGACTCCTGAGAGATTTCCTTATAATTTGAGCCGCATCTTGGGCTCTAATTCCTACTCAAAACTTAATATGAATAATTTGAAGGAGTGGCTATCCTACATATGCCTAAGCTTCAAGATGTCAAGCTTGGTTTCCTAGCTTTGAAGGACCTCCTATTGCCTATATAAAGACCCCTTATGCAAGGCCAACCTCTTTAGATTATTTTTGGCCTGAAAATCCCTTTCTTCACTCCTCTCTGATTGAATGGTCCACGAACTCTGGCAACCTCCTTCGACCACTGAGAACGTGGCGGCAACCGGGTTTGAGGGTTTTGTTATAACGTTGTAGTAAAGCCGGTTATTACCAACATTTCAAATATAAATTTTTTTACTCGGAAAATGAAAGAGTTCCCGAGGTCGAACTCAGGGAGCAAGTCGTATTCTAGAGATATACATGTTTCTTTTACAAAATAAAGAGAGAGGGAAAGAATTTGTTGTGATGTTCTTCTTTCTTTCTCTTTCTTCAGATCTCCTTCTTCTTCTTCCTTGGTTTCTGCTATGGTGATAATCTTCTTCTGCAATGGTGATGCTCTTCTTCTTCTTCCTGCTGTTCCTGCGTTGGTTATGTTTTTCTTTCTTCAGAGCTCCTTGTTCTTCTTCTTCTTTGGTTTTCTGCCTTGACCTCTCTTCTTCTTCTTCTGCAATCGTGGTGATGCTCTTCTTCTTCTTCTTCCTGCTTTGGCCGTTGCTCTTCCTTCTTCTTCAGCCTGCCTTCTGTGTTGCTCTGGCTGCTGACTTTCTGTCGTCTGACCCGGTGCTTCGACGACTTAACTGAGCATTTGCTACAGTGCAGCTCCTTCTTCTTCGCCTGCACTTCTTCCGCGGGTCTTCTTCTTCTTCTTTGGCCTGCACACTTCAGAGTTTTTCGTCAAGAGGCAAAACCTACTCTACCCCCCTCCCCGCGTCTCTCTTTCTCTCTGAAACCACTCTTGGGACAGCTCTCCCAGAGCTACCGGGTAATCGGGTTCGGGTCAGGCCCGGGTCCAGGCCCACCGGCGTGCGTGGTGGGCGAGGAGTGCAGTCGGTTCAATCGGGTCGGGCCAGGTCCGCGGAGCGTGGTCACGGACGAGGCCGGGTCGGGTGAGAGGGACCTCACCCCGTGGTCAGGAGGCAGACAGCATAAGGCACTTTTTGCCTTTATGCGTCCGCGCGCCTCCGAGAAGTTCCGAGGTGGGACTAAATGTCCCACCCCAATTGAGCGCCCGTCGCGGAGGGAGCAGTGGGCGATCGTGTCTTCACGCGCGGCCTTCGCCCCATCTGCGAGCCTGGGACGTTTCGCGGAGACTCCCCGCGCAACCTGGGAGTCGAACCTGGGCGAAGGCGTGCCTGCACCTGCAGGTGAAGGAGCTCTGCCTGCTCAGTAATGGCGACGGCGGGCGAGTCACCTGGTCACAGAAGAACGGCCTCTCGGCCAAATCAGACAGGCGGGGGACCTTCGCCGTGGCACGGCGAAGGTGGTCAGGGGGTCTGCAGGGGGCGAAATGGAGCCAACAGGTCGTCCTAGGTCAAACTGTGAGCAAAGAAGTGGGTGTGTTCGGTGGATCTGCAGAGGGTGTTTGGTGGGAAGTGGAGGGGCGGAAGAGGATCAGGGTGAGGAGGCGGAGGTTCTGCGGTGGTCGGCGAGCCGTGTGGGTCGCTGAGGTGATGGGAGCGGCTCGCCGGAGGGTGGTCGGAGGCGGAGAGGGTGAGGGTGAACAGGAGCGGTCGAGGGTTTAATTGACTAAATTGAAAGCGGGGAAAGAAAGAGGAGAAGAAGGGGAGTAGTTCTAACTTACTTGCAGGGACGAAGGGGGAGGAACAGGGCGACAGTCGTATCGACTGTCGCCGGAGAAGACGATGCTCAAGGAGAGGGGCGGCGGCGAGCAGAGAGCCGGAGAGGCGCCAGCTGGGTGCGGCGTGGCGCGGGAAGAGCAGGGGAGGAAGTCTCTGCTGCTGGTATTGCGGCAGAGCGAAGAGGTGGAGGGGGAGGAAGCCGCCGGAGC
This sequence comes from Thalassia testudinum, assembly GCA_037157565.1. Taxonomy (NCBI): domain Eukaryota; kingdom Viridiplantae; phylum Streptophyta; class Magnoliopsida; order Alismatales; family Hydrocharitaceae; genus Thalassia; species Thalassia testudinum. The sequence continues at coordinate 88,670,227 of JAZHRO010000055.1, read as the reverse complement.
TGGTGAGCGTCTGCCGGAGGAAGAAGAGAAGAAAGCTGGGGGTTTTCTCCGTCAGATCCAGGCTCCCCTGGTCGGTGGAGCAGCGGGGGGTATTTATAGGGATGAAACAGGGAGGAAGGCGGAGGGAGACGACGTGTCTCCCTCGCCGGAGAATGGTCGGAACACGAACCCATACCGTCCGTGCGTTCGCACGGCCGGTATGGTGGGCTACAATGACCAGGGGGGTGCCCCTGCGACGGCTGACGACGCAGGGCATCCCCGGTTTACTTGCCAGGTCCCCCACCTCACCCTGCGCGGCGCCATGCTCCGCGCAAGGTCGCCGGAGCATGGTGCTGGCAGGGTTTTGCAGGAGGGACCTGATTGCAAAGAACGAAGGAGAGTTAGGGGCCAAAATGCGAGGGTTCAAAAGTTGAGGGCCAAAGAGTAAATATATGAGGACCAAAGTGTAAAGTCGGTCAAGGAGGTTTCTTCTTAGGCTCAAGTTTTTATACATGACTAATTAGGACCTAAGGAATCTGATGGTGAATTTCATTTTCATATTAAACCTTGTTTGATCGGTCAATTTGCGTAAAAACCCAAATTAAGTTATTAATTGGGCATGGTTCTCAATGTAGGTCGAAATGGGTTCTAAAGGCTAAATTGAAGGTTCTAAACCCTAGAGATTATTTTTCTATGAATTTTAGAGGGTTTATTCTATTTTTTCTTTGCCTCGAACCTTGTGAATTGAAGTGGATTGTTTTAGGGTTACAGATTATCATTTGGTTTCTTGGAAGTACTGTAGCCCTTGCTAGATCATCTCATCCCACTTTTATTCTTATTAAGCTGCTTTGACCTATGTTTGGGCCCTGAATTACCCTGTATGCAGATTATACTGGTAAAATTGCACTTTTACCCCTTATGACTGGTTTTCTTCTCAAACTCAGAATTCTCTGAGTTAAGCCTTTCCTTGAGATATGTAGGAGCTTTTATCCTTTGTATTGGGTCAAAATGAGCTAGTTATGGCTCATGATGAGGTTCTCATCATACCCCCATGCCTAGCTTTTGCTAGTCCCTTAGCAAAAACTTAAGGTTTCAACCCTTGTTCTAGACCACGAAGTTTTTAATGGTTTTAGATACGTGCCTTTTTTATTTGAGCATAGATTAGGTTAGAATGCTGACCATAGGCCTAAAAGGTACTCTAGTACCAATCAAGATCCAAATCTGTCTAGCCTTAGCCTCAGTCTTTTAGCAAAGGTTTTTAAGGCCCGCAAGAACTAACCTAAGGTTTATTGGACTTCGTGGTTAAAGCACCCGTGCTTGAAATGATTTTAGCCCTGGCTCAGTTCGTAGTGCGTTTTGTAAGAGAGAGATAGAAAGTTTTTCTGTTTGGAGAGTTTTCTCTCTCTTTTTCTTTTTAGTTCTAGCCTAGGATTGGCTTTTCAACACGGTCTGTATCAGATTCCTTGCTCCCATCATCAATCCTCAAGGGTTCCTGGCGATCGATGCTTCGAGATAGCACCGCCCATGGCAACCCCCGGAACCCTGGCTATTGAGATTTCGAGATAATCCCATCCATGGTATTCCGTGGCCGAATCCAGACCCTGGCAATTGACACTTCGAGATAATGCCATCCATGGAATCTGAACCAGCAGAGTGCTTACATGCCCCCCGTAGGATATGTAAATATCCTAAGAGACAAGCACCGAGGAGATGATATTTTGTTACGCATCTTCGAGGGGATTTCCCGCCTCTCCGCGCTGGGAACTCGTCCAAATCAACTTGTGTTGATCGGCCGTTCCTATTCTAGGTGTTCTTTTTAGATTTTTGCGACGCTTCTGCGTGATTCTGATTTTTACGCTTACTGAACCAGGCTGTGTGTGAGATTAGGGTGCTTAGGTTACTGAGTCCCGTAAACCAAAAATTAGTTAACGAGGCCGAATACTTCCTAAGCCTTAGACCTAATACTTCAGCTTTTCATTTTCCTCAACCTCTTGAGGAGTGTCCAGATCTTAATGGGTACTAAGAGTCTATTCAAGAATGCCTAAGGTTTGCATTCTTACTAATCTTATTGTGCACTTTTCAGTTATTTTCTTGAATGAGGTCTAGAACTTAGGTTAATTCCTTAGTTCCTTACTAATGACTATCACTTTTTCTCATAATTTTGTGCTCCTTTTTCATTTTGTTTCTTTTCTCCTTCACAAAATTTTCCTTCTCCTCTTTTCCTCTTATTCTCTTTCGAAGAATTTTTTAATTTTTATGGTATTTTTGGCATATGTGAATTTTTTGTTTGAAACCTTTTCTTACAAGTTTTTGCACTTTCCTACCCCCCCATGCCTAAGATTTGCAATGTCCTCATTGTAACCGAGGGGGTCTTAGTTCATTCCTTAAGACAGAAATTTGGATGAGTGAATGGGTCGGGTTGAATTTTTGCGGACGATTTCAAATCCCAGATGCAAACATCTGAGTTGGGGTCGGCTGTCTACAAGGGTGAACTTCGAGTGCTGAAAGGTGTCAGAACATGTTTCAGGTTTTCAAAGAGAATGACGGGCTGCCTCCCGTTAAGCGCTGAGTTTTACGCCATCGGCTGGGCGCAATAAGCTCAAGGGGAAAGGAGGATATAAGATGCCTCAGCCAAATCAGTAGAAGTTACATCAATGAACGGCTTGAGTCTCTGACCGTTCACGATGAAAGGTTCAGAATCGTGGCTGAGTGGACTGATTTCGATTGCTCCATTTCCAAAAACCTGTCGGACCAAATATGGTCCGACCCACTTAGATCTCAGTTTTCCTGGGAAGAGTTTGAGTCGGGCATCAAAGAGTAGGACCTTTTGACCAGGAAGAAAGATCTTTCTCGAGATGTGTTTGTCGTGGAAGGCTTTAACCCGCTCCTTGTAGATTTGCGAGTTCTCGTACGCGTCTATGCGCAATTCATCGATCTCGCTGATTTGGAGTTTTCTGTGGGTCCCAGCCTTGGAAAGATCCAGATTACAGTTCCGTACTGCCCAATAGGCTTTATGCTCCAGTTCGACGGGAAGGTGGCATGCCTTTCCGTACACCAATCTAAAGGGAGACATGCCCAATTGGGTCTTGTGGGCGGTCCTATAGGCCCACAATGCTTCCGGAAGTCGGGACGACCAGTCCTTCCTGTCAGGTCGAACAGTGACTTGCAGGATTTTCTTGATCTCCCGATTAGACAGCTCAGCTAGACCATTAGTTTGGGGGTGGTAAGGAGTAGAGATTCGGTGAGACACCCCGTATTTGGTCATCAGTGACCTAAACTGAGCATTTGTGAAATGGGTTCCCCCATCAGAGATTATTGCACGAGGAATCCCGAACCTTGAGAAAATGTGTTGATGAATGAATTTGAGAACGATCTTGTGATCACAGGTTCGGGTCGGTATGGCTTCGATCCATTTGGACACGTAGTCCACAGCCAACAGAATGTATTCGAAACCATCCGAAACCGGAAAGGGGCCCATAAAATCAATCCCCCAAACATCAAAGATTTCGCATACTAGAATCGGTTGCATAGGCATCATGTCGCGATGGCTCATGTTGCCCAAAGTCTGGCAACGACTGCATGCCTTGCAATGACTGTATGCGTCTTTGAACAGTGTGGGCCAGTAAAAGCCGCACTGGAGGACTTTTGATGCGGTTTTATGCCCGGCAAAATGGCCACCGCATGCCTGGTCATGGCAGAAAGAGAGGATATTGTTGACTTCCCCTTCCGGGACACATCTCCGGATGATCTGATCGGCACCTATGCGGAAGAGGTACGGGTCTTCCCAAATGTAATACTTGGCATCGGAGCGTAATTTGTCTTTCTTGGCCTTCGGCCAATCGGACGGGGTCTGATGAGATGCCAAGTAATTTACAATATTAGCAAACCATGGAAGGCTAGTACCAATAGTCAGCAGGTGCTCATCGGGAAAATGCTCAGTGATGGGTCCGGAAGGGTCTATCATTTCAGAAGGAAGACGGGACAAGTGATCAGCTACCACGTTTTGTTTTCCCGCTTTATCGCGAATCTCGAGGTCAAATTCTTGCAACAGCAAGATCCATCGGATCAATCGAGGTTTCGCGTCCTTCTTTGCAAGGAGATGCCTCACAGCCGTGTGATCCGAGTATATGATGACATGGGAACCCAGAAGGTACGATCTGAACTTCTCTAGGGCAAATACTACAGCTAGCAGCTCTTTCTCAGTAACTGTATAGTTACGCTGAGCCTCATCGAGTGTTTTACTGGCGTAGTAAATGACCACAGGTTTCTTGTCATTTTTCTGCCCCAAAACCGCTCCTACAGCGAAGTCGGATGCATCACACATGATCTCAAAGGGTTGAGACCAATCAGGGGACTGTAGGATCGGGGCTTGGGTGACTCGGTCACGCAGGATTTCAAATGCTTGAGTGCATTCCTTGGAGATTTCAAAGGGAACATCCTTGGAGAGAAGAGTGGTCAGGGGGCGTGCGATTTTTGAAAAATCAGGGATAAATCGTCGATAAAAACCGACATGCCCTAAAAAGGATCGGATGTCCCTGATCGAGCTAGGCATAGGAAGGTGAGAAATCAGATTAACCTTAGCTCGATCCACTTGGATACCTTTCTCCGAAATTGAGTGTCCCAGGACAATTCCCTCAGGCACCATGAAATGGCTCTTTTCCCAGGAAAGAACCAAATTCACGTCGATGCACCGCCTGAGTATCTGGACCAAGTGTTGGAGGCAATCGTCGAATGATGCTCCGAAAACTGAAAAGTCATCCATGAAGACTTCCAGATAATCACCTACCATATCTGAGAATATGGCAAGCATGCATCGCTGAAAAGTAGCGGGTGCATTGCAAAGACCGAAAGGCATCCTTCGGAAAGCGTATGTTCCGAAGGGGCAGGTGAACGTGGTCTTTTCTTGGTCCTCAGGATGGATTGCCACCTGGTTATAACCGGAGTACCCGTCAAGAAAGCAGAAGAACCTATTTCCCGCTAGTTTTTCGAGAATTTGATCAATGAAGGGTAGTGGGAAATGATCCTTCTTCGTGGAGGAATTGAGTCGACGGTAATCTATACAGACTCTCCACGAGTTGGCTAATCGGGTAGGAATGATTTCTCCGGTCTCAGTCGTTATAGTGGTGAGTCCTGCCTTCTTAGGCACGACCTGAATTGGGCTCACCCAACGACTATCGGAGATCGGGTAGATGATCCCGGCATCTAACCACTTGATGATCTCCTTTTTCACGACCTCCTGCAGATTGGGGTTTAAGCGTCTCTGCATTTCACGAGAAGGTCGTGTGCCCTCTTCTGAATAGATATGATGAGTACAATAAGAGGGACTTATTCCAGTCAAATCATCGAGGGTCCATCCGATGGCTCTGCGATGTTGCTGGAGGACAACAATCAGACGGGATTCCTGTTCAGGACTGAGGTTGGAATTGATGATCACAGGAAGGGTCTGATTAGAACCCAAAAAGATGTATTTCAAATGAGCAGGAAGGGGTTTCAGTTCGAGGATGGGGTTTTCAGCAGCAGCGGGTGGTTCAGTATAGATGTGAGGTTCAAGGGTGGGAGTTACTGGGTTGTTCACATCTGGATTTAACTCCTCTGTTTGCGGGTCAAGATCCTTCTGTACCAAAGTCTTGATGTCACAAATTTGCTCGATGACGCCGCAATTAATTCCTTGTTGGGCTTTAAATATATCAATTTTCAGTGTTTGATCTCCAAACTTAAGCTCTATTTGGCCCTCCTCACAGCTGATGTTGGCTCTAGCAGTAGCCAAGAAAGGTCTCCCTAGAATGATTGGTGTATCCCTAGGGTTCTCAGGTGCATCCATGTCTAGGACTATAAAGTCCACTGGAAAATAGAAATCCCGCACTCTCACGATAACATCCTCGAGAATCCCTTTTGGTGACTTTATAGATCGATCTGCTAATTGTAATGTCACCTCGGTTGGTTTCAGCTCAGATTCTTCCAGATGGTCAAGTAAGGATGTGGGTATCAGATTTATAGATGCACCTAAGTCTAACAATGCTCTATCAAATTGGGTACCACCTATCTTACAGGAGATCAGGGGAGTTCCAGGATCTTTTGCCTTGGGTGGGAGTCTACTAAGGATTACAGAGCTGGCTTGCTCTGACAGAACAATTGGGCTCCCTCCCTTGGTTCGCGGCTTACGCTGGGGTGTACATATATTCTTTAGAAATCGTGCGTAAGCTGGTACGTGGCGGATTGCATCCATCAAGGGGATGTTTATGTGGACCTGCTCAAAGAGCTTGACCAGGTCCTCCTCAGGGGCCACGGGTTTGGTGGTCTTCTTTCCCTTGGTCAGGGCCTCGGGAAACGGGATCTTGGTTGGTTCCTCTAGGATAGGTCCAGGTTGTGGGTCTGGAACAGCGGTACCTTGGATAACTATCCTAGGGTCATGATTATCAGGCTGGGAGTGGTTTGGATAATGCGGGTCCTGAGTTGTCTTACCACTACGTGTTGTTACAGAATTTAATCCGGCCTGATTTTGGTTTGGGTTTGGTAGGAGGGGTGGCTGCTGCTGAAATCTCGCACTAGAAGTTGAGGCATCCATCTCGTCTGGAGATGGAGCAGTGGGGGCCTGATAAATCCATTGAGCGTGGCCTAAATTTGGATTCATAACGCGCTTCTGGGTTGGCACGTTATTTGGGTTAGGAAGGGGTTGGGAAGGGAGTGTGCCTGGCTGGCGAGAATTTGCCAACTGGGCCAGTTGAGTTTTAACTTCAGTAAGCTCGTCCTTGTGCTGTTTTTGAATGGCCGCATTCGATTTTTGAATGTCAGCCAGAGTCTGAAGGATTAAGGTCATTTGATCTTGATTTGGCCCTGATGGATAAGTAGGGTTGGGCCGAGGCTGAGGCGGCTGGTAGTGATGAGAGGGCTGTGGGCGGGACTGAAAAGGTGGTCTTTGGGTTTGGGAATTTCCCGCCCACTGAAAATTGGGATGGTTTCGCCATCCAGGGTTGTAAGTGTTGGAGAATGGGTCGTTCTGGATGGCGTTGAGGTCTTCGCAGGTCTGAGGAACCTCCTGAGAATCAGGGAAAGGAGGAATGGAGTTCCCCCGGCTGGTGAAGAAAGGATCGGATGATCTTCCAGTCCAAGAATCAGATGGGGATGGATATGGATCCATCCCAAGGGAGGATCGGTGGAGGATGTTTTGCACAGTCTCCTGTGTGGAAGGAGGTTGTGCAAAGGAGTTACGCGCAGAGGTGGCTCGCTGCAAGTGCTGAGTCAGCTCATCCACCTTCTTTTCAATGATTGAGACCTTGTCCAATCGACTGGCCATTAATTCCAGGTCGACTGATGCGGACAGGTCCTGCGTCTCATGTGCTCCCTTAAGATTCGTCGCTGCGCGGGTATTCGTCCTGTCGAATAATCCCATGGAGTCATTGTTGATGGAGTTCTCGCACATGTTTTCGAGAATCTCCCATACGGTGTCTTCATGTTGACCCATGATGTTTCCTCCGCAGGTTGCATTGACGAAAAGGCGGATGTCCTCACGGAGTCCCTGGTAAAAAGATTGGACTTGTTCCCATTTAGGAACTCTGTGATGGGGGCACTTCCTCATGAGATCCTGAAAACGATCCCATGCCTCATGGAGAGGTTCTCCTGATTGTTGAGTGAAGTGTGTAATCTGATGGCGCAAGGCGTTGGTCCGACCAACGGGAAAGAACTTTTTCAAGAACTCGGATTGAAGGTCTTCCCAAGTGTTGATCGGCCGGGTCTGAGTTTGATACCAATGGGCGGCCTTGTCCATAAGAGAAAAGGAGAACATCTTCATGAGAAGAATATCCCGATTTTGCGCATCTGATCCAAAAGTGTGGGCCAGATGCTTTAGCTGTTTGATGTGCTGGAAGGGATCTTCAGAATTAAGCCCATGGAATTTAGGTATAGCATGAATCATGTTGGGCTTTAGTTCGGAATCAGGTCCTCCAATCGGGATTCTGACTCGAGGCTCAATGGCCACCGCAGCAGGATTGTAGTGGTCCCGCATCATAGGACGCTGTGGTGGGTGCACGAAGTTTTGGAAGAGGTCATTGAGTCGCTGGAGCTGGTGTTCCAGATTATTTTCTTCCTCAACTGGCTGAGCCATGATGGGGGAAGAAGAAGAACTTGGTTCTGAATCAGAAGAGAGAATAATGTGAGGGTGTTGCTGCACAAATACGGGCGTCGAGGATTGGCCTTGACGAGAGCGAATTTCTAATGGAGGTCTTAAGGGTGGTCTTAGAGACCTCCTTCCGTACATGCACAGTTGGGAGAGGTAAGTTTAGAAGGTGCTGGACCCAATCAAGACACCCAAAAATGTGTTGGGTGACTATAGAGGTGCGGGGCAGATGGACCCCTTGATCAGAAAGATCGTCCACCTGAGAATTACCTGGGCAGCCAGAGAGGGAGAGTCCCGCGAAGACCCCTACACGGTAGAGCGTCCCCACGGGTTACAGGGTTTCCCCCACCCGACCTCTCTTGTCACTGCGGTTCCAGGTAGACCAGAATGGGGATCTTGACCTCTTAAGTCTACCAATTTTTTAAGATCAGGGTGCTTAAGGTTTCACTTGAACTTTAGTCTTTTTAAGTGCAAAGAGTGACCTAATTTAAGGTTGGTTAACCCAAAGGGGTCAACTTTACCTCTTGTTTTCTTTGAGAGCTTTTTGGGTTCTTTCTTTTAGGGTTCAAGTGTTTAGAGAGAGCCAATTGTTTAGGATTTTTCTTGTTAATTATTTTCAATCAATGGCTTGGGCACACCTCTTTTGGATTTCCTCAATTCTTGATTAAGGGGTGTGTCTCTACTGAAATCCTAATGTTTGACCTTATGTTGGCTCTACTTGGTCCATTTAACTCTTTGTTGGGCAATTAGGGCTCAAGCAAGAATGTGTTAGCCCTTAAACACCCTTAATAGTGTGCAGGAGTGATGAGTTGAAAACATGCAACTTTTACGGTTACTAAGTATGGAAGACAGGCTAGCCCTATATTGCTTGTTCTTTTCTTTTCTTCCTCTTTAGAGTGTAGGGGTTAATAGTGAGAGAAAAGATTTACCTGTCTTCGGAGTGGTTGTGTGGTTGCTTGTCTTCTTGAGTTCCTGTAGCTGCACAAAAGAGAGGAGATTATCAGAACTTAAAAGAAACAGGAATGTTTACCTCTAGAATAGCCGTTGCTCCCCGGCAGCGGCGCCAAAATGAGAACGTGGCGGCAACCGGGTTTGAGGGTTTTGTTATAACGTTGTAGTAAAGCCGGTTATTACCAACATTTCAAATATAAATTTTTTTACTCGGAAAATGAAAGAGTTCCCGAGGTCGAACTCAGGGAGCAAGTCGTATTCTAGAGATATACATGTTTCTTTTACAAAATAAAGAGAGAGGGAAAGAATTTGTTGTGATGTTCTTCTTTCTTTCTCTTTCTTCAGATCTCCTTCTTCTTCTTCCTTGGTTTCTGCTATGGTGATAATCTTCTTCTGCAATGGTGATGCTCTTCTTCTTCTTCCTGCTGTTCCTGCGTTGGTGATGTTTTTCTTTCTTCAGAGCTCCTTGTTCTTCTTCTTCTTTGGTTTTCTGCCTTGACCTCTCTTCTTCTTCTTCTGCAATCGTGGTGATGCTCTTCTTCTTCTTCTTCCTGCTTTGGCCGTTGCTCTTCCTTCTTCTTCAGCCTGCCTTCTGTGTTGCTCTGGCTGCTGACTTTCTGTCGTCTGACCCGGTGCTTCGACGACTTAACTGAGCATTTGCTACAGTGCAGCTCCTTCTTCTTCGCCTGCACTTCTTCCGCGGGTCTTCTTCTTCTTCTTTGGCCTGCACACTTCAGAGTTTTTCGTCAAGAGGCAAAACCTACTCTACCCCCCTCCCCGCGTCTCTCTTTCTCTCTGAAACCACTCTTGGGACAGCTCTCCCAGAGCTACCGGGTAATCGGGTTCGGGTCAGGCCCGGGTCCAGGCCCACCGGCGTGCGTGGTGGGCGAGGAGTGCAGTCGGTTCAATCGGGTCGGGCCAGGTCCGCGGAGCATGGTCACGGACGAGGCCGGGTCGGGTGAGAGGGACCTCACCCCGTGGTCAGGAGGCAGACAGCATAAGGCACTTTTTGCCTTTATGCGTCCGCGCGCCTCCGAGAAGTTCCGAGGTGGGACTAAATGTCCCACCCCAATTGAGCGCCCGTCGCGGAGGGAGCAGTGGGCGATCGTGTCTTCACGCGCGGCCTTCGCCCCATCTGCGAGCCTGGGACGTTTCGCGGAGACTCCCCGCGCAACCTGGGAGTCGAACCTGGGCGAAGGCGTGCCTGCACCTGCAGGTGAAGGAGCTCTGCCTGCTCAGTAATGGCGACGGCGGGCGAGTCACCTGGTCACAGAAGAACGGCCTCTCGGCCAAATCAGACAGGCGGGGGACCTTCGCCGTGGCACGGCGAAGGTGGTCAGGGGGTCTGCAGGGGGCGAAATGGAGCCAACAGGTCGTCCTAGGTCAAACTGTGAGCAAAGAAGTGGGTGTGTTCGGTGGATCTGCAGAGGGTGTTTGGTGGGAAGTGGAGGGGCGGAAGAGGATCAGGGTGAGGAGGCGGAGGTTCTGCGGTGGTCGGCGAGCCGTGTGGGTCGCTGAGGTGATGGGAGCGGCTCGCCGGAGGGTGGTCGGAGGCGGAGAGGGTGAGGGTGAACAGGAGCGGTCGAGGGTTTAATTGACTAAATTGAAAGCGGGGAAAGAAAGAGGAGAAGAAGGGGAGTAGTTCTAACTTACTTGCAGGGACGAAGGGGGAGGAACAGGGCGACAGTCGTATCGACTGTCGCCGGAGAAGACGATGCTCAGGGAGAGGGGCGGCGGCGAGCAGAGAGCCGGAGAGGCGCCAGCTGGGTGCGGCGTGGCGCGGGAAGAGCAGGGGAGGAAGTCTCTGCTGCTGGTATTGCGGCAGAGCGAAGAGGTGGAGGGGGAGGAAGCCGCCGGAGCTGGTGAGCGTCTGCCAGAGGAAGAAGAGAAGAAAGCTGGGGGTTTTCTCCGTCAGATCCAGGCTCCCCTGGTCGGTGGAGCAGCGGGGGGTATTTATAGGGATGAAACAGGGAGGAAGGCGGAGGGAGACGACGTGTCTCCCTCGCCGGAGAATGGTCGGAACACGAACCCATACCGTCCGTGCGTTCGCACGGCCGGTATGGTGGGCTACAATGACCAGGGGGGTGCCCCTGCGACGGCTGACGACGCAGGGCATCCCCGGTTTACTTGCCAGGTCCCCCACCTCACCCTGCGCGGCGCCATGCTCCGCGCAAGGTCGCCGAAGCATGGTGCTGGCAGGGTTTTGCAGGAGGGACCTGATTGCAAAGAACGAAGGAGAGTTAGGGGCCAAAATGCGAGGGTTCAAAAGTTGAGGGCCAAAGAGTAAATATATGAGGACCAAAGTGTAAAGTCGGTCAAGGAGGTTTCTTCTTAGGCTCAAGTTTTTATACATGACTAATTAGGACCTAAGGAATCTGATGGTGAATTTCATTTTCATATTAAACCTTGTTTGACCGGTCAATTTGCGTAAAAACCCAAATTAAGTTATTAATTGGGCATGGTTCTCAATGTAGGTCGAAATGGGTTCTAAAGGCCAAATTGAAGGTTCTAAACCCTAGAGATTATTTTTCTATGAATTTTAGAGGGTTTATTCTATTTTTTATTTGCCTCGAACCTTGTGAATTGAAGTGGGTTGTTTTAGGGTTACAGATTATCATTTGGTTTCTTGGAAGTGCTGTAGCCCTTGCTAGATCATCTCATCCCACTTTTATTCTTATTAAGCTGCTTTGACCTATGTTTGGGCCCTGAATTACCCTGTATGCAGATTATACTGGTAAAATTGCACTTTTACCCCTTATGACTGGTTTTCTTCTCAAACTCAGAATTCTCTGAGTTAAGCCTTTCCTTGAGATATGTAGGAGCTTTTATCCTTTGTATTGGGTCAAAATGAGCTAGTTATGGCTCATGATGAGGTTCTCATCAACCACCTTCTTTGATTTCTCTCACAGACCATAGCAAGTGGATTCTTCTCCCTCAACGTCCTCTGCATGCCGCAATACTAGCGACTGTCGCCTTCCCCCTTTGTCGTCGCCGCATCTATCACTGGCGTTTTCATCTTCCCCACATCAGGCGTACCACCAGTGTGGGCATTCTCCCCTTTCATCCACATAAAATTAGGTAGATTAGTTCCCTTAAATCCTTAGGTTAGTTTCCTTATCCAAAAACCAAAAAAGAACCCCTCGACCTCCACGCTACCCATCATCTTCCCCATCTCCGGCTACCTCTCCAGTGCGATTTTCCACTCATCACACACATCCAACCACCTTGCCACCTACTCCACCACCTTTGCCACATCATGCCCAACAAAACCCCTCTTTTATTTCATCTTATTGACCACTCAAACTCCCCGTCGACCAACCCATCTTCGCACGGCCATCTCTGACTTCGTCTATCCACCACACACCTCCATACTCCACACAACCACCACCAATGCACTCCACACCCATCGACGATGCTTATGAATAGTTTTAATGTGGATGAGAGGCCTTATTCATGTTTTCACGTCACCGGTCGCCACCGCCATTATCGAAGCTCCTTCGAAGAGCTTAATGCCATGTTCTTGCGGTGCATGCTCCAGGTCTTCATCCTAAGTAAAGCGGACTCATCTCAGGAACATCCCCAGGTTGTCAATTGGGAGCATTGACCACTCCAAAGATTCCAATTGAAGGACACTTACTGCTGCTTGGATACACAAAAAAGGACTTGATTAGCCCCACATCATTCGTGGAAAGAGGCCCACTTACATATAAGTTGTTTTTGTTAGATTAGGTCGTTGACTCAGACACTGGGGGTGAGGTCCTTGCTCACCCACTCACTCAACCCGACCTACCTAAGCCATCTCACTCCTCGGCTGCAACCCACGCCTACAGCCTTGGACCTAAGTTAACCCATGCCTGATTACCCGACTATCAGAGAGAAAGAGAAGAGAAGGAAGGAAAGAGAGAGAGAGAGCAGGGGAGGGGAGGGTTTTGCTCCTCTGTTCTTTGAGTGACACTTAGTTACAAAAGAGGAAAAGAAGTTGAAGGAAAGAAGAGATGGCTGAGAAGAAGAAGAAGAGGAGGAGAAGGGTCGTGCCTCTGAAGCTAAAGGAGAGAAGAAACGTGAAGAGAAGAAGCAAAGAAGAAGAAGAAGAACAGAAGAAAAATGATTTTGAAGGCACTGTAGAAAAAGATTTAAGTCATCTAATTACCAAATCAAACATCTAACTACTGTTCATTTATTTCATATGCATTGAATTATTGATATACATATGCTTAGACTAATAATTGGTGATCTAAATCACCATTATTTTGTCTTAATTATCCTTTTGTCTTCTTTAACTCTTGAAATACATTGAGCTTCATTGAATATCTAATGTGATAGATTAATATTCATTGAATATCATTATTATGCTTATTTCTATGCTCATTTGTATATTAATTGAAGATTAGCATGTGAATTCCATATTTGCTCGCTGTGTTCGACCTCGGACTTCATATTAACTGCAACATGTTGATTTTAAAACCCGATTTCACATGGCAAATATGTAGGAATTGGGTTACTAGAATCTGGACTAGGTTCTATTGGGATGTTGAAATCACTCTCAAGGATTACCTTAACAGGATATTATTCGGGAATTACATCCTCGAGAGGTTCTAACTCAAGCCTATTACATGTGTTTGAGAATTCACAGCATGATGGACCAACTTCATGGCTTTCTAGGGCAGGATCAGAATCGGGAACACCTGTAATTGGATCCTCCCAACCCATATCAAGACCAGGCATGTCACTCTGTATGAGGTTTGAATCGATTGCATTTGGGTTGGGGGTCCACAACAACCTTGATTTTCTAATCCAAGATTTGGGAAATCATATTGATCCTCAATGTTGTTCCAAGGTGTCTCATCAATTTTTGAGGGGATATCTGGGTATTTTTTATCAATGGCTTCATACACCCTATTCAGTAATTTACATTCCTCCATGAGACCTTGGTGTTTTTCCAAAAGTAGGGGATTTGGCCAACATTGTAGATACCCATTGCTATGTAATTTCCTCAATTCAATATATTCTAATAAGATATCATCCTGGGTTGAACCATGTGTCATTTGGGTCAAAATCATTTCAACGCAGTTCATAATGTGGGTTGTTTTTGAAACATTAACCTGAATGTGCCTAGATAGATCAGAGGTTTTGTAGTATTCATCATTTTGTCTAAGAGCAGCCTCAATCATCTTCTCTTTTATGCTCATTTGGGATTTAGGTTTCCTACAAATTATTCCTAAATTGTTAGGTTGCATTTTCAAATCTGGTAGTGGATCAAGATTTAGAATCAAATTCAAGTTCAGATTAAAGTGATTGGATCAAATTAGAAATCCCCAAGAAGATCAATTCTAACGAGGCCTCTAGGTCAAAAACCTAGGAACCTTTCCTGTGTATGTGCTCTAGAGAATAGATCAGGGATTGGATATGAATTGGACCTAATCAAGGCACCCAAAGATTTTTTGATGACTAAGGCTTGTTTCGAGGCAGATGATACATCTAAATAAAAAATCCACACACTCGAGAAGTACTTAGGCAGCCAGGAAGGGAGAGCTCTGCAAAGACCCCAATAGGGTAGAGCATCCTCACGGGTTACACGGTTTCTTCCACCCGACCTTCCTTGTCATTGCAGTTCCAAGTAGACCACAATGTGTGAATTGAGACCTTAAGTCCAATTTTAGTCCTAACTTATGCCTTGGGTTTCACTTGATTAGAAGTTGATTCAATTTATGACCTAATTTGGAGGTTGGTTGGCTCACAAAGTAAACCAACTTCACCTGACCTACCCCAAAAGATGAAGAATGAACTCTGAGTCAAAACCCAAAGATCACCCTGAATTAACTCTCATGTTATTAGGTCCACAATTTTAGAGTTCAAGTGAATTTAGAACCTAATTTTAGGGTTCTTCTAATTAGATCTTTTAAGCAAGGGTTTGGGTAGCACACAAATGTGGGATGATCAGTTTCCTTTAATTTAGAAAATTATGAACTAACACTTCAGAACCCCAGAGAAGAAACCATAATTGGCTCTATTCTAAGTCCAATTTGATCTCAAAATGTACACCTTAGACTTCAAACAAGAAGTGTGCAGTCTAAGATGATTAGAAATTAAGTGTAAATCTCTATTAGGCTAGGGATCTCTAAACAGAATCATCTCAACTTCAATCAGATTTCGATTTGAATTCACAAATTAAGAAACTTGCCTTTAAATGATAATTACTAAGAAAATAAGGTAGATGAATCCTAATTCACTTGTTTCCTTTTCTCTCTTCCCAAGATTAGGAGGTTGATTTAGGGAAGAAGAGAAAGGTTACCTACCCCTGGAGTGGTTGATTGCGCGAAAGATCTCTTCGTGATGTTCCTCACAAAATACAAACAAAGCAAACAGGGCAACTTAGTGCTCAGATAAATCAAGAAAGATAAGATTAATGGTGAATTGCGTATTGCTCCCCGGCAACGACGCCAAAATGTTGTGTGGTGAAAGAGGAGTTTTAGATATGTGTTCGTTGTAGTACACTCCTAAATCACACAACAAAACATTTAAAATTATAAAACTTAGATTCTAATTGGGGTCCAAGGTCATTCGTTGGGAGCAAATGTAGAATTCACACAATAATCTCTAATTGGAATAAATGAGATAATAATAATAAATATGCAACAAATAAAAATGGTCAAATTGCTATTCAATGATTATCGATGTAGCTTAAGAGATCATGGAATCAAAAAGGAAAGAGAATAAAAAATAATGGTGATTTGAATCACCACTTATTCTCTCTAATTAAGCATGCATCCAATTACCCAAATTACTCCCATAATTGAACAGTATTCCTCAATCAGAAATCCACATCGCTTAAGTTCATAATAAAGCCATAGTAACCCTTGGATAAATATCAGATGATGGACAACTTCTTCAAACGGCTTAAGTGTTAAGCCTCAGCACCACAGCAAGGCACAAGGTCAAAGGCTCTAGCCTCTTCTTCTTTGAGCCACAGCACAACCTTCACAAGCACAGGACCTTTCTCTTCAGAGGCTAAGAGTGAGAGCCTCTTTCTCTTCAGCATAGTAGTGAAACAAAGGATTGCAGAGCAAAACCCCACCCCCTCCTCTCACAAATTTCTCCTCTTCTTCTCTTCTCCCATAAAAATGGGTGTAATCAAGTTAAAGTATTGGGTTATTGGATCCTATGGAGTGGCCAGACCTACGTGCGTGTGCACAGGTGAGGCGTGAGGGCACGAGGAGGCATGTGAGTGGGGACCTGACCCCCAGTGTGCTTGGGCAGACAACGGATATCACAAATTCCTCTTAAGCATCTTCGCAAGCCCTTCAGTTCATGATGTGAGACTAAACTTCCCACATCTTCTTCGTGTGCAATAGCTGAAGTTGCATCTTCAATTGGAGCAACTACTGGTCCTCCCTTACTCAATTGGGGGTCCGGGCTTCATCAGGGTGCCAAGCTGCATCGATTGAAGGTTAAGGCGAAGCATGCGGGTGTCGGATGGCATTGGGGAAGATGATCGGTGATGATGACCTGCACAACAATACACCCTAAGGCCCAATTAAATGGCTAGAAAGCTTTGTCGTGTTGTGGTGAAGAAAATGGTGGAGGTGATTTGGTGTGAAGTGTAGTGGAGTGGCCAGAGAGTGAAGGTGAGTGGAGCTCCGGTGAACTGAGTCGGGGAAGGCGGTGGTGATGTTGAGGTGCTAAATTAGGTTGGGAGAAAGTATAGTGGAGGTGTTCATGAGATTTTGCCCAACCAAATTTGGGTGGAACCAATTGGGGGAGTGATAAACGACAGTTTATCATCATTCTTATGCTTTAAAACAAACCTAGTTCTTAGGATTTTGCTTCGCAAACGAGTTTTTGGGCTGCATTTAGGCATTAATTAAGTTAGGCATGCATTGCATTTTTTATTTTATTTTTGATGTGTTTTTGTGAGTGTTAGGGAAAGACAGATTGTCAGATCTCTATAACCCTAGCACTCAGGAAGGCAATTGGTGAAGGAGAAGCCCAAACCAGCTGGAACTCAGCTTGATCCAACTCACCATAGCTGGAATCTAGCTCGATTGAACTACGGTTAGCTCATCCCAGCTCCATTCAACTCATCTCAGCTAAATGGCAGTTCAAGAAATCTCTTCTTAACTCACCTTAGCTCAAGTCAACTCAGACCCAGCTCAACTTAGCTGAGTCTAGCACATCTTAGCTCCCATCAGTTCACTAAGAGCTTTAGCTAGCTCAGTTGAGTTGACTAAAATTCACCCCAGCTCAGGTCCAATTACATCAAGCTCCACTCAACTCCAGTCAGCTGAAGATGACTTCATCTTAGCTCAGGAAGCTCAAGTCCAGCTCTCAGGGACTCAACTTAGCTCAATTTAGTTAAGCTAAGCTACCTTAGCTACCTCAACTGGCTAGGTCCTCCCCGAGAGCATCAGACCCACCTCACCTCAGCTCATTTCAATAGAAGCCAGCTTACCTTAGCTTGGCTTAGCAGCTAGCAAAGAACTAGCAAGCTAAGCCAGCTAAAGTAGCCCCATGCCACCCTCTTCAATAGTTGCCAGCTCCAGTTCAGACTTCTCCTCTTTAGCTCCTCTCCTCAAACCCAAGCTCCAAATGCCTCCTCCTCTACTCTACTATTAGCTAAGCTATCTAAACTAGCTCATCTTAGCTAAGCTCCAGCTCCCTTGGCCATCCACCACCCTAAAGCCCTACCCAACTAGCTCCACCAACTAAGCCCACCTAAGACCACTTAAGCTAGCTCCACCTCCACTCCAAGTTGGCACCACCACCATCACCACCTTTCACTCCTCAAACACCACCAAAAAGCACTAAGAGGTTGGCACCAAAAGTACCCTAACTACCCCCCCCCCCCCTTGGCACCAACTTCACCTCTCATTTCCACCCTACACATACCCTTCCAAGCCACATAGACCTCACCCCCTTCTAGAAGCCTTCAAGTTGGCGCCAACCCATGGCACCCTTGCATGGTTGGTGCCACTTTTAGGTGTCCCTTGGCCACCCATAGCTACCTCCCTAACACCCCTTAGGTGGCACCAAATCCCCTTAGCCCTAGGATCACCTAACTAGCCTCATCTCCCCATCCTAGCCATTCATCTCAAGAGCCATCTCTACCCCCCATCCTACCCTATAAAAGACCAGCACCCACCACCATAAACTCCATCCATGGCTAGAAAAATACCTCTTATATTCTACCTATAGCCCACGGCCAAGAGAAGAAGAAGATGATGAAGAAGAACATTAAGGGGACACTCTATTCGCATGGTGCCTTCCCCTCTTCCCTTCTCTCTTGTGCCCACACCAGCCAAAGGAGAAGCCTGGAAAGGAAGACCTTGGGAGGAGGTCTTGATGATGGTACACAACCACCCTTGGAGGAGGATTTAGAGGTGGTCCACGCCACCTTTGGAGGAGTTTTTGATGGTGGAGTTTCATCCACCTTGTAGGAGTCATTCAAGGAAGGAGAAGGAGGAGGTCTTCTTTTCAATCCAAGGAGTAGCTAGGCTTGGAGCAAGAAGACTCTCTTCTTCACTGGATTTTGCAAGAGAATTTGTGTTTTAGCATTTCTGGATTTTTAATTTTAAGTAGAAGAATTCCTCTACTATGTTTGTAGAACACAAATTCTATTAAATCAAATTACCTTCTTTTGAGCTAATTCTTGTCGCATTTGTTTTATCTAGTTCTAGCACTTTTTCACTCCCTTTCCCTAATTACTCTAGGCCTCCACATGCCTAGAGTAATCTTAAGGAGATGTCATTCTTGCCACTCTAGGCTTAATTCTTAGGTGTTAGTTCTTCGTTAATTTTTAAGTGCGATTGCCTTGTTATTCAAAACCAAAAAAGAAAATTATATCTTGAAAAAGCAAAAAGAAAGTTGATTTTCACTTTCAACTGAGAGATGTATTTTTGCAAATGAAATTGCCTCCTTGGACGACCCTAGATACCCCACTATCTAGGTTTACAAATTTTAAAAGCAAATTTGTTTTTGTGCATTGCAGCAACTTAAAACCCTCATCTTAAAAATCGCGTAAAAACGCGATCACTTTTTGGCACCGTTGCTGGGGAGGCACGACTTTGCTTAAATTATTTCTCTTGCTTGTTAAGTGGATCTCATCCCCTTTTCTCTCTTCTCTCTCATGTGTGCAAGTATTGTAGGAAGAAGGTGGGATTTTGAAAGTAAAAGCTTAAAGTACCTTTTCTTCCTGCGAACTAATTCAGGTTGGTAATCTTGAACTGGTTGCATAAACCTTTAAAAAGCTACCAAAAATACATTAAACTTGGCTTTTAGGATCTTAAACATTAAAATTAGGTAGAGTGGTGCCATTTAAAATTCATTGTTTGCTTGATTGTTCCATTAAACACCACTTTACTTTAAGTGTGGGTGCTCTGATTTTCAGGTCCAGACTTCTATCTTGATTTCAACAATCAATTTCCAACACCACAAACCTCTAAAAATCTTAACATTTCACCCAGTGATTTCAAATCAAGTATGGAACATTTTTGCCAAATTTCAGATCAATTGAATTTGTATTGAATTTTTAAAAAATCGTGGACTACAGAGGGGTCACACCTTCTAATCTTCCTATTTTGCTACTGTCTGTGAATTTTTGGAATTTTTATACTCATCCAATTTTTATGAAATTTAGGTTTCTGGAATCCTTGTAACATTTCATGCATCAGAAAAAATGATCAAAATTTTCAGAGGCCATTGGTGCCACTGAAAAGTCCAAACTACTTTTGGATATCATTTCTAAACTTTGACACCTGCACAAAGCAAAATTCTAAAATAATATCAAATAGATTTCTAAAATCACAAAAAATATTTTTTTGAATCCTTGTTTGATCTTCCTTATAGTAGTGGTGTTTTTTGCATTGTTTGGACCACTACTTCAACTGAAGGCTTAAAAACAAACTCATTGGTAGTTAATTTTCTGTCTTAGGAGCAATTCACTTTGGGCTTCTTTTTTATTTTTAGAGACCCATAATATAAAGGAAATATATCATCACCAATATAACCTAATTTTCCTTTGTTTGTGGAGTATCAAACTTGTTTTGAAAACTTAAAAAGGAAATCCTAAAACTCTTTAATTTAAATCAAATCCTAAAAATAGAAATTCAAAAACATTGTGTGACAACTTGTTTGAAATTGGAATCACTTCCCAATCCTTGCACACACCAAAAAAATTGAAATAACAGGGCAATATCCCAATCAACGCCCTCCACACTCCGTGTACACTATAGTATCCCAGACCTAACTAAAATCTGTAGCAATTTGACCCCTCAGGTTTCATCAAGTTAGGCTTGCTATCTAGGTCTTAAGTTTTCTTTAGTTAATATCATTTTTGTCATCTATATTTGGTGTTCAAGCTAAGGGGCCATGTCAAACGACTAGGTGCGGGTTTGCACTAGCCCCTGGGGATTTTCCTGGGAAATGCTTGGGCCCAAACCACCCCTTAAGCAACTTGGTTAGATTTGTTGACAAAATGGGTATTCACTGTTGATTACTTATTTTCTAGGTAGACTAAGTCTTAAGTTAATTTTTTTTTAGAGAGTCACAATTAAGTTAGGTCTAGAATTTGTTGTTTGAATTGCACACTTTCTCTCATCTCTCTCTCTTCTCCTCCCCTCCAATTCTTCCAAAAAATGTGCATGCATGGGCGATGGTCCCAGAAATTACATCTTGAGGGACCATCTAATTTTGCCCCCTGCATCAGAAAATCTTTGTTTTCTTCTTCTTCCTCTTCTAACAATATGGAAAACCCAGGAATCTGAAAAGAAAAATTCTACTTCCACCTTTAACCCATCAGCCGACCCACAAGCTGACTTCTCCATCCCTAACCTCCCTCATCTGGAGCAACCAGAAATTTTTGCAAGGCCAGGTGGCCCTCAAATCCAAACTCAAGGTACAAACCCCTTTGCCTTTATGGTCGACCATCTGGTTTGACTTCAACAAAACCAAGAAAATTTGGCTAGGACTGTGACAAACCTATCTAACCAAGGGCAAAACCCGCCACCCCGTTAGCAGCCTATCATTCCTCTTAAGGATTTTTATGATCCTTCCAACTATGAGGAAAGACCTAGGGTGGTCATACCACAAGGGGATTTTGAGATCAAACCAACTATTATGAACCTAATCAAACATTGCCATGGTCTTCCGAGAGAGGACCCTTTTTGCCATCTCGAGGAATTAACTGTCCTCGCTCAAACCACCCATTCTCGCAATGTGCAAGAGGACGTGTGGTTAATGAGACTTTTTCCTCTCTCATTAAAAGATAAAGATTCACATTGGTTTAGAATGGTTAGGCACCCTATCACCACTTGGCCCCAATTAAAGAGCGCTTTTCCAAAGAAAACTTTCCTGATTGGTCGAACAAACGCTTTAAGAAGATCCATAACGACCTTTCAACAAAAAATTGGTGAACCCCTCCGTGAATCTTGGGAAAGATTCCAAGAACTTCTAAGAAGTCCCCACCATGAAATTCCACAATGGAAGCTAGTGCAGATCTTCTATCATGGATTAGAAGATCAATTAAAGAGATTTGTGGATGCCTCATGTGGGGGCAATTTCCTTAATAAGGATGCTGAAGTGCCTACCTCCCTTTTGAGAAAATGAGTGAAAACTCATTTAATCTGACTTCAATGGACACTTTCGATAGAACTCAAAACCCAAGACACGGAGTCAATCAAATTGACTCCAAATCCACCTCTATTCCAATCACTTAGGATGATCTATATATGTTAGCTCAACAACTGGACTAGATGCAAATTCACCAGAAAAAAATGGAAGGAAAGCTCACTCACAAACAAGCTCCACACCTTAATTCCCCACACTTTAACTCTTCACACACTAACACTCCATAACTTCTCCGAAGAGAAAATCTGCACAACATAGATGCCACACCTGTTGGTCAGCAGTTTTCTACTGATTTTGCACAAGACTTGACTGGAAATTTTGATTATCTAAATCAAATTATTGTTGCTCCCACCACGGAAAATATTGATGCTCTCCAGGAGAAATTTAGAAACCCCTCCAACACTTACAATCAAAATTGGAGGACCAACCCGAATCACTCTTGGAAAACTACAAACTCGATTCCATTTCCCAAACAAAATTAATTTGGGAATTATGGGCAGCCTGCATATCAACCTGGACCATCCTAGGAAGATATTAATACCTAGGTCATGAAGACTCTGCAAGGTATGCAAAATCAAATGACAGAAGTAACCCACATGATAACTAACTTTCAACACCAAGTTAAGGTTACTCCTGACCATAGACCTACTGAGAATTTACCTTCCCAACCCATGCCTAACCCAAATAATCAATGGAATTAGTTCCAAAGTGGATATCCCAGTCAGGTCATTCACCCAGCACCTCAGCATCCCCCGGGTTTCAATAACAGTTAGGCTTTCCATCCTCATCCTAGAAACAACCAGACTGCAAATGCAGTTACTTTGACGAATGGGAAAACCACTCATGACCCCATGCCTATTAAAGAAACTCATTTTAATGAAAAATAGATCAACTCTTCTCCCTCTTCCTTTAACCCTATTTAGGAACCTAATAGTACAAAATAGGAAAACCCTACACCCTTTTCCACAAGCCTCCATTCTTCACAAAATAAGAAAAAGAAGAAATCCGAGCCCACTGATAAGGAATTGATGGATTTATTTGGGCAAGTTGAAATTAATATCCCTCTCCTAGATGCCATAAAATACATTCCCACCTATGCAAAATTTCTAAAGGATTTGTGTACCCCAGAAAGGTAGCATAGAAATTTAGGAAATGTGGTCCTTCCAGAGACAGTCAGTTCGGTTGTGCAGAGCTGATTGCCTCTTAAGAGGAAAGATCCAGGTGCTTCCCTGATTTAAGTAGTCATTAATGACACTTCTTTTGATCATGCCCTATTGGATCTCGATGCCTCAATTAATCTTATCCCCACAATTATTTTCGAGGAATTCAAGATCGGTGAATTAAAGCCTGTTGAGGTTACTCTTCAATTAGCAGACCAATCTACAACTAAACCAAAGGGAATTGTTGAGGATGTCCTTGTCCAGGTCAAAAATTATCTATTTGCAGTATACCTTTTAGTCCTGGACATAGATGTATCGAAAGCTTTAAAGTTTGCCCCGATAATTCTTGGAAGACCATTCTTAGCCATTGCCCATGCTAATATTGATTGTGATTCTGGCAAGATGAAAATCATGTGTGGCGGTGAATCTGTTACCCTAGATATTTTCCAAGCATCTAAGAGATTCAAAGAACCTAATTTCTTTAATGATTCAGATTCTGAAATGGAAAATATAGTGGAGGAAACTTTGCAGATTTCACACTTGGGTTCCTATTTTGCCATTAACACGGTTCTTGAACAATCCACTTAATCCCACCCTCCCACCCTAACCACACATTCAGCTAACACTTCAGCTAACCCTTTCACTCTCACTTCACCACTAACACAAAAAGTAGAAATTCTTTCAGAGCCGAGCCCACAACTGGAGTTAAAACCCTTGCTCGACTCCCTTAAATATGTTTTCCTGGGTCCAAATCTGACCCTACCCCTGATTATAAATTCTAGACTTATTGGGGCACAAGAACACAAACTCCTCCAGGTTTTGAGTAAAAATAGGAAAGCTATTGGCTGGACCCTTTCTGATCTTAAGGGTATTCACACATCCTACTGTATGCATCATATATATCTCGAGGATGATTCTCGCCCCTCCCGCCAACCATAAAGGTGCTTGAACCTTAATATGCAGGAGGTGGTAAAAAAGGAGATTATTAAGTGGCTTGATGCAAAATCATCTACCCCATTTCTGACAGCACTTGGGTTAGTCCCACACAAGTAGTGCCCAAAAGGGCTGGACTAACAGTTGTCATCAATGACAATGGGGAGAATATAGCCACTCGAACTGCCTCTTCTTGGCACGTGTATTGATTACACAAAATTAAACACTGCTAGCAAGAAGGACCATTTTTTACTCTCCTTTATTGATCAAATCTTGGAGTGGTTAGCCGGACAGGATTTTTACTATTTTTTGGACGGTTATTCCAGCTATAACTAGGTAGCGGTTTATACTGAGGACCAGGAAAAAACAACCTTACCTACCCTTTCAGAACCTTTACTTTCCGAATAATGCTCTTCGGTCTTTGTAATGCACCTGCAACTTTCAAAGGTATATGCTTACAATATTTTTGGACCTGGTAAGTGAATGTTTGGAAGTCTTTATGGACGACTTCTCTATTTTTTGAGATTCTTTTGACCATTGTCTCAAGAACCTCAAAAGAACTCTCCAAAAATGCATAGAAGTCAATCTAGTTCTCAGCTGGGAAAAAAGTCATTTCATGTTCTAAGAAGGTATTGTCTTGGGCCATGTTATTTCTAAACAAGAAATTATGGTCGATAAAGAAAAAATAGATGCTATATCTAAGCTCCCACCACCCACTACTATGAAACGGATTAGATCTTTTCTAAGTCATGTGGGTTTCTACCACAGATTCATACAAAATTTTTCCTAAATCTCCAAACCCTTAAGTCAGCTACTTACTAAAGACCAGCCATTCGATTTTAATGCCAAATGCCTAGGGAGTTTTTTGAGGTTGGAGAAGGATGTTACCAAGGCACCAATTTTGTAGGGACCTGATTGGAATAGCCCCTTTGAATTAATGACGGATGCATCGAATTTTGTTGTGGGGGCCATTTTAGGGCAAAAAATTGACAAGAAGCCCATTGTGATCTATTATGCTAGCAAAACTCTTGATGATGCACAATGGAATTACACAGTTATTGAAAAAGAACTTGTCATTGTACTTGCCCTAGAAAAATTTAGATCTTATCTTTTGGGGTCACATGTCACTATATATACGACCACTCAGCACTTAAATATTTGCTGACAAAAAAAGATGCAAAACCCCACCTTATCCATTGGATCCTGTTGCTCCAGGAATTTGACCTGGAAATCAAGGATAAGGTAGGATCACAAAATGTAGTGGCCAACCATTTCTCTCATCTTATGACAAATGACATGATGACCCCCCCTGATCACTTCCTTGATGAAAGCATTCTAGCTGCCAACACCCTCCCTTGATTTGCACCCATTGCAAACTATCTAGCAATAGAATGAATCCCCTCTGATTGTCCAAAAATCGAAAGGCATAAGTTCTTTACTGACATTAAATACTATTTTTGGGAGGAGCCCAACCTTTTCCACATTTGTGCTGACCAGGTCATTAGACAATGTGTCCCTGATTCAGAAATCCATGATATTCTGACATATTGTCATTTAATGGCCTGTGGCGAACATTTTTCGAGCAAGAAAACTGCAGCTAAGATTCTTAATTTGGGATTCTTTTGGCCCAGCTTGCACAAAGATGCTCATAATTTTGTTCGGTCCTGTGTGCGTTGTTAGAGCATCGGCAACATGACTCGAAAGGATATGATGCCCCTTACTCCAATTTTAGAGGTTGAAATTTTCAATGTATGGGGCATTAATTTCATGGGACCGTTCATCAATTTTGGTGGGTATTTGATACTAGTCGCAGTCAACTATGTTTCTAAATGGATTGAAGTAATACCGACCCGCACCAATGATCACCATGTGGTTGTCGAATTTATTAAGAAAAATATTTTCTTAAGATTCAGCATTCTAAAGGACATAATTAGTGATGGAGGCTCATACTTCACTCACTCACAATTCCGTCACCTTCTTTCTAAATATGGGGTTAATCACAAAATTTCCACACCTTATCACCCTAAAACAAATGGTCAAGCTGACATTTCTAACCAAAAAATAAAAAATATTTTACAAAAGATGGTTAGGCTCGATCGTAAAGACTGGTCCACCAAGTTGGATGATGCTTTATGGGCTTACCATATCACTTTCAAAACCCCGCTCAGCATGTCTCCCTTCCATTTGATTTTTGGGAAGGCATGCCATCTCCTGGTAAAGCTTGAACATAGGGCTTTTTGGGCAGTAAAACAATTAATATGGATTTATCTAATGCCGATACCCACAGAAAATTACAATTGACTGAACTGGAAGAGTTACGTAACTTTTTGTATGAAAATGCGTGGATTTATAAAGACCGAACAAAGAAATTTCATGATAAATACATTGTTCGGAAACATTTTGACGTTAATCAATGCGTTTGGCTTTTTGATGCAAAATTACATACTTTTCCTGGAAAGTTAAAATCAAAATGGACTGGCCCCTTTATTGTCCTAAAAACATATTCATACAGCGTTGTTGATCATTTTGATCCTAAAACTAATACGACCTTTCATGTCAACGGCCAACATTTAAAGCCCTATTTTGATCATGCCCCAAATCTTTCGTCTGAATCTATCAATTTAACCAAACCAACCACAACTGATCACTAATGCACACTACACCTAGCTGAATGGCATAAATGATAGCACTGGATGGGAGGTAACCCATCATCTTTCTTGCTTTCTTTTTTTTCTTTCTTTCTTTTCTCCAGGTTTTGACTATCCTAAATCTGACTGCCTTTTACTAAGGTACTCCCTCTTCCATCCTAATGATGAGGACATTGCATATTTTAAGCATGGGGGGGTGTTTTTAAATTTTGACGATCAATTTAGGATTTTCAGAACATAGAAATACATAATTTTTTTATTTCTCTCCTTGCATAACCAAAAAAATAAAATTGTTGAAAACTTTTGAGGACAATTTTGAAATTAGGGCTAAGGTTGAAAACTCATTTTTGGTACAATGGGATTTTAATCTTCAACAAACTAGGGATGAGGATATGGATCTAATCATTAGAATTTCAGGGTCTATCTTTAGACTAGATCAGATATCCTTCTCTAAAATTCCACTTGAACTCATGATAGTTCAGGTGACTTGATCCTCTTTTGTAATATGGAAACTATCTGGCTTAGTTTCTGATTCAAAAACTTCCATTTGGTACAAAACTTCTTGTGTCAATTTTCACACACAAGCCAACACCTATAAACAACTAAAAATTAGAAAAACCCCCTTGTTTGGCCTTAGTAAACGTCTGAAGCAGATCATTGGTTTGAGTTCCCACTGTCGAGAAGGAGGAAAATGCTTCCATTGAGGATGTGATATCAACATGTTACCACCTTAGCGTTGCTCCATATCTATATTTCATATCTTTAGATGGAGCATTAAAGTGCATTTTTGTAGCTCAAGTGTCTTGGACGGTGCTCTACCTATAGTGTCGGAGCAAGAAGTTGAGTTTGCTTGGAGCACCCCTTTAAACCGCATTGTGTTTTGGGGTTGTGAGCTCCTGGGTGGTGTCATGGACAGTGCTATCTTGAAGTACTGATTCCAGTGCCCCCTCAAGGATTGGTAATGGGAATGATGATCCCAACAGATCTGTTGTATGACTAAGCTAAAAATAAGCATGGGGGAGAGAAAAAAAGTTTTAAACCAAAAACACACCGTTATAACTATTGGCTTTTCACAAGCAAAAACACAAGGTTTCAAAAGTTATTGCAAGTTGTGAATCAGATTCAAGAGCTCGATAAAATCCTAAAAACAAAAATTTCAAGTCATCTGAATTAACAAGGGGTTAATCTGTGAATTTTTCGGAGGATATTTTGATCCCATTTTTGTTTAATTTTTGGATCTGAAAATAACTCTCGATGTTTATCCTTAACAAATCCTGTACCTCCTGTGTTTGGATCAACCTATGTCCCGTAATCTCTTTCTCCTCGAAAGGCAAATAAAAAAGAAATAGATTCCCCAAAATTTTATTTTGTGAAAATTAAAGTTTTGCTAAGAGACTAGCAAAGATAAGCATGGGGGTGTGATAAACAGCAGTTTATCAACATTCTTATGCATTAAAACAAACCTAGTTCTTAGGATTTTACTCTGCAAATGGGTTTTTGGGCTGCATTTAGGCATTAATTAGGTTAGGCATGCATTGCATTTTTTATTTTATTTTTGATGTGTTTTTATGAGTGTTAGGGATAAACAGATTGTTACATCTCTAGAACCCTAGCACTCAAGAAGGCAATTGGTGAAGGAGAAGCTCAAACCAACTAGAACTCAGCTTGATCCAGCTCACCATAGCTGGAATCCAGCTCACTTGAACTACGGTTAGCTCATCCCAGCTCCATCCAACTCATCTCAGCTGAATGGCATCTCAAGAGAGCTCATCTTAGCTCACCTTAACTCAAGTCAGCTTAGATCTAGCTAAACTTAGCTAAGTCTAGCTCATCTCAGCTCCCATCAGTTCATTGGGAGTTCTAGCTATCTCAGCTGAGTTGATTGGAGTTCACCCCAGCTCAGGTCCATCTACATCCAGCTCCACTCAACTCCAGCCAGCTGAAGATGACTTCATCTTAGCTCAGGAAGCTCAAGTCCAGCTCCCGGGGACTCAACTTAGCTCAACTTAGTTAAGCTAAGCTACCTTAGCTACCACAACTAGTTAGGTCCTCCCCGGGAGCATCAGACCCAGCTCACCTCAGCTCATTTCAGCAGAAGCTAGCTTACCTTATCTTGGCTTAGTAGCTAGCCCTCGTCAGCAGCTGCCAGCTCCAATTCAGACTTCTCTTCAACTCCTCTCCTTAAACCGTAGCTCCAGATGCATCCACCTCTACTCTACTATTAGCTAAGCTATCTAAACTAGCTTAGCTAAGCTCCAGTTCCCTTGGCCATCCACCACCCTAAAACCCTACCCAACTAGCTTCACCAACTAAGCCCACCTAAGACTAGCTAAGCTAGCTCCACCTCCACTCCAAGTTGGCGCCACCACCATCACCACCTTTCACCCCTCAAACACAACCAAAAGGCACCAAGAAGTTGGCGCCAAAAGCACCCTAACTACCCCTCTCTTTGGCGCCAACTTCACTTCTCATATCCACCCTACACATACCCCTTCCAAGCAACATCCACCATCCACCTCACCCCCTTCTAGAAGCCTTCAAGTTGGCGCCAACCCGTGGCACCCTTCCTTGGTTGGCACCACTTTTAGGTGTCCCTTGGCCACCCATAACTACCTCCCTAACACCCCTTAGGTGGTGCCAAATCCCCTTAGCCCTAGGATCACCTAACTAC
This sequence comes from Thalassia testudinum, assembly GCA_037157565.1. Classification (NCBI taxonomy): domain Eukaryota; kingdom Viridiplantae; phylum Streptophyta; class Magnoliopsida; order Alismatales; family Hydrocharitaceae; genus Thalassia; species Thalassia testudinum. The sequence continues at coordinate 88,641,151 of JAZHRO010000055.1, read as the reverse complement.
CCTCATCTCCCCATCATAGCCATCCATCCCAAAAGCCACCTCTACCCCCCATCCTACCCTATAAAAAGACCAACACCACCACCATAAACTCCATCCTTGGCTAGAAAAATACCTCTTATATTCTACCTATAGCCCATGGCCAAGAGAAGAAGAAGAAGATTAAGGGGACACTCTATCCCCATGGTGCCTTCCCCTCTTCCCTTCTCTCTTGTGCCCACACCAGCCAAAGGAGAAGCCAAGCAAGGAAGACCTTGGGAGGAGGTCTTGAGGGTGGTACACAACCACCCTTGGAGGAGAATTCAGAGGTGGTCCACACCACCTTTAGAGGAGTTTTTGAAGGTGGAGTTTCATCCACCTTCGAGGAGTCATTCAAGGAAGGAGAAGGTGGAGGTCTTCTTTTCAAGCCAAGGAGCAGCTAGGCTTGAGCAAGAAGACTCTCTTCTTCACCAGATTTCGCAAGAGGATTTGTGTTTTAGCATTTCTGTATTTTTAATTTTAAGTAGAAGCATTCCTCTACTATTTTTGTAGGACACAAATTCTATTAAATCAAATTGCCTTCTTTTTAGCTGATTCTTGTCGCATTTGTTTTATCTAGTTCTAGCACTTTTTCACTTCCTCTCCCTAATTACACTAGGCCTCCACGTGCCTAGAGTGAGCTTAAGGAGATGTCATTCTTGCCACTAGGTTTAATTATTAGGTGTTAGTTCTTCATTAATTTTTTAAGTGCGATTGCTTTATTATTCAAAACCAAAAAAAATTCTATCTTGAACAAGCAAAAGGAAAGTTGATTTCCACTTTCAAGTGACAGACGTATTTTTACAAACGAAATTGCCTCCTTGGATGACCCTAGATACCCTACTATCTAGGTTTACAAATTTCAAAAGCGAATCCATTTTTGTGCATTGCAGCGAATTTAAACGCTAATCTTAAAAATCGTGCAAAAATGGGATCAAGGAGTTCTGACGATGAAGGCCACCGTGGAGGAGGTTGCTAGAATTGGAGAAGGATAAGGAGAAGGAATTAGGAGCTAAGATTTAGCCAAAACCTAATTGGAGGGTAGAGAGAGAGAAGCCCTAAGGTAATTGGATGAATGGAGGTTTGGGGAAGCTTGCCGGAGGTATGCCAAAGCTGTGGACAAAGGAGGTGGAGGTGGAGCCGATGAGGGTGTAATTGGGTCGCCTCCTTTGTTCGAAAGCGCAGGGAGGAGGAGTAGAGAGGAAGCCTTCTCCCAATGGTATGTGGGAGTGGCCGACGAAGGGGATTGGTGAAGCTCTAGTCCTTTGTTAATGGCGGTCGAGGATGTAGGAGAAGAGAGAGGTGGCATGCCACAAACTAGACAAGGATGGATTGAACTGGTGCAACCGCTCTTATAGTTGAGGTTTCTCTCCCCTGAAGTGCCTAAAAGGAAGGTTTGCGTGAGCTTTTGCAAAGCTTAGTTTCCTCAATCATTCCAGCATGATTTTCAGCCATGATTGGCCTAAAAGAAGATCTTAGTCGATGCGAAATGATCTGGGGATCAATTTCACCAAGTTTGGTGATTTTCAGATGAGATTTCATCAATCAATTTGTGAGATTAAATGAAGTAGTTTGCGTTTTAGAAGCTCTGAGTTTCCTTCTCTGATTTGCAAGGAAGACGATGGAGGTTGGACCTATATTCAAGAGAGGTGAGAAGCTAGGGGTGGCTTTGAAAGGAAAAGATGAAAGTTAAGGGGTTAAATGTAAGGAATAGAGATCTAGGGACTAAAATGCAAACTTAGTCAGGATGAACTTTGATTGGACCCAAATTTTGATACAAACCTAATTTAGACCCAAGGAATCTGACGGTGAAGTTAGATTTTAGTTTTAACCATGTTATCTAGGCAATTTATGCAGAAATCCAAATTAAGGCAGAATTCCATCTGACTCTATCTGAGGTCAAAATGGGTTCAGATTGTCAAACCAAGACTACCAAACCTCAAGGAATATTTTTCTATGAATTTTATCTTGACCAGAACCTTTGTAATTTAAGAGGGTCTAAAATTAAGGTTTTGGGTGCTGAATCAGTTCTCGAAATGCATGAAACCATGTTTCTGTCTGTGTGGACCTACTTATTAGACTTTAAAGCTCATTATACCTCAGATTAACCCCTAGAAAACCCAGTGGTTACTTAGCTTTCATAATGTGATGTTAAAATTGTAGAATTAACCCTGTTTTACTATTCTCTCAGAATGGATAAGCATGGACTAATGTCTCTCAGGCGAGTATGTAGGAGCATTTGTCACTTGATTATGACTAATTAAAGATAGTTATAGCTCATGATGATGTTATCACCAAGGATATTAGAGTGTTTAAGAGAATTTTTTTTCCGGTGGTGGGTTTGACATGTGGGTCTAATAATCATTCACCATGCCATTTTTTGAATTTTTTTAGATTTTTTTTTAAAGCAAGCAAACAAGCAAACATTCTATCCTAAGGCTCATGCATGAGCCTAAATGTGATTTTTTTTTAGATATGAAACTACAATAGATGGAGTGATACTCACCAAAATCTTCGCTACACTTTACTCCCAGTCTATTGCCTTGGGATGCACTCCTCTTGTCGCTTTCACACCAGATTCCTACAATAAATTAATAGAAAGAGAGAAAAGCGAGTCAAAAATGCGAGCACCAATGAAAGGATAGAAGCAACTAAAAAATCCATTGCCTCCCAGGCAACTATGCCAAAAACTGACATCGCAAAACATGTTTAAATAACTTGTTCGTTGTAGCATGCGTTTATGACATCAATTTTAAAGAGAATAATCAAAAGTGAGTGCGAGTGTCAAACAAGGGAGGCAAGAAATCAAATCAGTTAGTCACTTTAATGTCACAAAATACGTCATTTGGTTTTCTTATGAAAAGGAGAGAAAGAGAAAGAGAGAAAGAGAAAGAGAGAGGGAGAGAGAGAGAAAGAGAGTTAGGGTTGGAAATTTGTGACAATAATATGGTGATTGATGACTTTGCATAAAACCAAACAGATGATAATATATTGCAAAAGATAGAAATGTTTTACGACTATAATGCTAAATGAAAGCTTAAAATAGCATAAACATTAAGCTAAGAAACTAGCAACTAAATGGAATGTTGAGGCTACCACAGTTGTGGAGGGGCTTCCGTCGGTAGCTCGACGTCTTTAGGACCTTGCTTGGGAGCTCCATGGAGTGGTAGTGTTCCTAGGTAGAAGGTAGTAAAAGATGCCCAAGAATGGAGGAGTGTAGGTCCATTTATAGTTGAGGAAAGAAGGCAAAATCCATTCTTGGGTCAACAGTGACATCAAAGGCTTCATTAAAACTCCTCCGCAAACGTTGCTAATGGTCCACAGCCAACGCAGACACACGCATGTAGCTGTGCTCGCATGCTCCCACTTAAGGCATGGTCGAAAGAGAGCCATCCGATCTTCATCGGATGGCAGCAAATTACATGGACATCGTGTGCTTAGCTAGCGCATTAGATAAGGTGTTAGATCTCACGTGTGATCACGCGTGCACGTGTGGGTGTATCCAGACTCATCCGTTGTGCCATGTGGTGAGGTTTGTGCTGCTCGATGAAGATTGCACGATCAATTGAGCTTATGCTCCTTTCCTAGCAGATTGAATCCACTACCGGTGGCTCGAACGTGCGGTCATGCATTGGGATCTCAGTCCACGACCGTTAAGCTGTGCGCGTGCATTGTCGCAAAGTCGTTGAAGCATGTGCACATGGATGGCTGTTGGATGCTGATCTTTTGGTGGATCTCTCGTGATGAAGAAGCTGCGGGTGCTATTGGCACGCGATGGAGGCTGGAGCGAGCACCATGTGGCACGACAAGGATCATTGATCATTAGATCAATGATCAGAACTTCTTAAACTTGTTATGGGAGCTACGGAGGTCAGATTGAGGTGATTTTGAGTCTGTTGGACTCCATTCGTCGATCTGGATCCATCTGTTTGGTCCGATTGCTCTTCTGTGACTTGTTTAGATATGCACTTGTACACTTGGTCTTTAAACATTTATTATAAGCAATCTAGATGTGGAAATTACACAATATGCATGCATTGCTCCCAAGACCCATTATAATATGATATTCATGCACACGCGCCCTCGAAATTGACTCTAATTGAGGTAATTAACGTTATTATTTGTAGAGTCATCATTGATCTAACCTAGTCATATTTTAGGGAGCCAAGATTAGGTCTAATTAAGGTTTACACTCTAAGGATTAGCTTGACTTCTTGTATTGTGTGGATGGGTATTCTCGCTTTTGTCTTCTCTCTCTCACCTATAAACATTCTTCTGGTGCATGCAAGGTAAATCTCTAAACACTGATTTAATGCCACCTTTTGAGAGAAATCCTAGGAGAAGACTTGTTTTTTCTAAATCTAATTCTAAATCCTTTCCCATGGGTAATCACCATTAGGAAGAATTGATTGAGGAAGAGAACTTGAACCCATACTCCTTTGCTTCCCACTATTCCTCCTTTTCTCCTTATCCTAACCCATCCCTTCAACTTCTTCAGAATGGGAGAACCTTCCTCAACACTTGGAACTTGATTCCCTTTCCTACACCTCATATTCCTCGGGTATAGCTAGGCCTACCTCGTCTTTCTGTTTGCGTGAAATAATCAATGTATAGGAAATGCATCATAGTATAGTTGATAAGATCGCTCAAAACATTTAAATTTATAAAACTCAAATTCAAAAAGGAGTTCGTGGTCGTTCGTAGGGAGCAATTGTGCAATTCTATTCACCAATCATAATTTAACAAAAATATATATGCAATTCAAATCAATAAAATGCTCAGAATGATATTTCAATGAAGAATAGAGTAGTCGTGTAAAAAGTTTGGGTTAAAATGGTGATTTGAATCACCAAATTAACCCTCAATGTTAAGCTCTTAATCTACTTAAATATTTCAACACTAAACCACAATCAATAATCCATGTCAGTCAAGTACTCAAATGTTCCAGTAGTAACTAGCAGAATGCCTTAAACGCCAACCAAAGGCTTCAGACAACTTATCAGAAGAGGCTCAAGGCTCTCTCTCTCAAGAGTCTCAAAAGAAGCATAACAGAAGAAGCTCAAGGGCCACTCTCATTCAAGCCTCAGAAGAGCATAGCAGCAACACCAACAGAGGCTCAAGGGCCTCACACAAAGCTCATAGAGGCTAAGTGTTGAGAGAAAGAGAGGGCTCAAATCCCAAGGCAGTAAAACTTGGCCCCTCTCTCTCTAATTCTCTTTCTCTTTCTCTCTTAGAATCAGGCTAAATTAGGTCAAAATGTGGGTAATCGGGTCCAGCAGTATCTGGTGTGTAGGTGAGTGAGGGTGTGGGGCTAAGTTCGTGGGGGACCCAACCCCCTCGTGTCTCGGGCGAATAGTAGGAAACATAAAACACCTATATCCATAGTTGGCGCGGATAAATTGATGTTCACTTTTTTTGAAATTTTAAACATAAAATAACATGTCATTGTAAAGCTTTTGTAGTGGAAGATCAACTATCAAAATTTTAAATTATCTCTAACCACAATGATTAGGTCATTTCCACGGGGAGAAACATGCCAAATTAATTTGATAATTTGTTAAAACATGATGGTCAAATATTGGCCCACAATTATAATATAGCATGTAACTTATGTGAGGCTAACAGATGGTGAAGATAATCATGCACTTCAATAAGCCAATTAGTTAGAGCAAACTAAAAGGGCTTGGCTGTAAATTTATTCAATTAATAAAATATTAAATCAAAAATCAAGTTTTGACAATGGCAGCACATGTAATATCTAATTGGAAGGAAAATAGAGCTTTCACTCTCTCTCCTTACGTGCGAGTTGAAACACCGGCGACGGAGTGCTATAGGGGAAGGTTGGCCAGTGCTTGAGGATCATGACGACGATGGTGGGACAGCGAGAGGCGACCACGTATGGAGGTGGTCGATGGCGATAGGTGCGTCAACGCATGATGAGTCGGTCAGATGACGTCATGGTCACGGTCGTGGGTGCAACAAAGCTTGAGGATGACACCGGTAGTGTCCGCATCGAATATGGTGGTCGGTGGTGGTAGCTATGAGGAGATAGCCGACAGGGGTGTTTGGGTTACGTCATGAAGTTGTAGGGGGGTGGTTGGAAGGATAGGGTGAAGAAGAAGAAAAGGAGGGTAGGGGGTTTGGTGATGTGGAAGGTGCTGCAGCTAGAGTAGAAGGGGTTTGTGATGGAGGCACGGTAAGGAAGGTGGTGCTGCGGTCGAGATTGTATGTTGGGTCATGGTTTCCTTTGGGTGCAGCAGGAGACGAAATCAAGAAAGAAGATGATGAAGAAGATGAAGAAGGGGATGTAGTTGATGGTGATGGTGGTGAGGGTGGTGGTGTTGAGTTTTTGCACGCACTGTTACTACATGCACGAGCGTAGAGGTGATGTCAAAGCTTGCAGAGGCCACAATGTGTGCATGTCCCACAGTGTACGCAGGGTCCCTGGAGGTGGCGAGGGAGGAGTGATCGCGAAAATACACGATTTGTTAATTAGGCAATTTAGTGTCGTTGCAACGTGTAAACTCGCTTTCGTTTTCAAATTTATAAGACCTTGATAGCGGGGTATCTAGGGTCGTCCAAGGAGGCAATATGTTTGTAAAATTTAGGTCTCTTGCTTGGAAATAGAAATCACCTTTCTTTTTTGTCTTTTCGACTATATCATTTTTTTTAGGGTTTTGAAATAACGATGGAAAACATGAGTTGTTGGCGAAAAAGTAAATAACAACTACGATCACTAAGCTAACACCTAAGTGACAAGTAATTCCTCTTCCTAAGCTCACTCTAGGCACGTGGAGGCCTAGAGTAATTAGGGAGAGGGAGTGAAGAGTGCTAGAATCACAGCAATCAAAATGCAACTAAAAGAAATTTCAAAGAAGGCAACTAGATTAATGAGAAAGTGTTTTACAGAAAAACCTAGTAGATGAATGCTTCTACTACTAGATAATTGCAATAAATAAAATAAAACACAAGTCCTCCTGAATTGTTGGTGAAGAGGGGAAGCTCCTTACTCCAAGCTTAGGGCAGATAGGCTTGAAAAGGGCTCCTCCTTCTTCCTTGAGATGCTCCCCCAAGGTGGAAGCTACCACCTTCAATGCTCTCCTTCAAGGGTGGGCGTGCACCATCCTTGCTCCTCCTTGCCTGGCCATCCTCCTAGTGGTGGAGTGCTCCTCCTCCTTGGCGTGGCACAAGGGAGAAGAAATGGGGAGAAGAAGGCACCAAGGGGGCAGGTGATGTGCCCCCTTAATCTTCTTCTCTACTCCTTCTTCCTGGTCGTAGGTATAGGTGGATGTAGGTGGAAGTACACACTAATGGAGGATGATTTTTATGTGGTGATATGATGGGTTTATATAGAGGTGGAGAGGGGGGTAGTTGGTGTGAATAGGTGGAGGGCTAGGAAGGAGTTTGGTGGTGGTTATGGGTGGTTAGAATGATCCTAGGGCTAGGGTTAGTTGGCGCCAACTAAAGGAGTGCCATGGGGTGGTTATGGTGGTGAAAGGGCACCTATATTTGGTGCCAACTATGGGGCTTCTAGAAAGTAGGTGAGGTGGATGTGGAGATGATTTTAAGGAGAGGTGTATGGTGGAGATGAAGGGAATTTTGGAGGGAAAGTTGGCACCAAAAGGGAAAGGTTCTAGAAGGTTATTTTGGAGGGAAAATAGGTGGCTTTTGGTAGTGGTGATGGGGTGAAGGGGTGTGATGGTGGTGGCGAAAACTTGGAGTGGGATAGCTAGCTTAGGTGGGCTTAGTTGATGGAGCTAGGTAGGGTTGAGTTGAAGCTGGTGGATGGCCAAGGAGCTAGATGCTAGCTAAGCTAAGCTAGCTTAGCTAGCTATGGAGTAGTGGAGTAGGTAATGTGAGCTATGGTTTGATGAGAGGAGCTGAGGAGGAGAAGTCTAGAGCTTGAACTAGAGTTGGCAGCTGCTGAAGAGGCTGGCATGGAGCTACTCTAGCTGGCTTAGCTTGCTAGTTCTTTTCTAGTTGCTAAGTCAAGCTAAAGTGAGTTGGCTTCTATCATAATGAGCTAAGGTGAGCTGGGTCTGGTGCTCCCAGGGAGGATCAAGCTGGTTGAGGCAGCTAAGGTAGCTTAGCTCAACTGAGTTGAGCTAAGCTGAGTCCCCAGGAGCTGGACTTGAGCTTCCTGAGCTGGAATGAAGTCATCTTCAGCTGGCTGGCATTGAGTAGAGCTGGATGTAGCTGGACCTGAGCTAGGGTGAACTCCAGTCAACTCAGCTGAGCTAGCTAGAGCTCCTTATGGACTAATGGGAGCTGAGATGAGCTAGACTCAGCTAAGTTGAGCTGGATCTAAGCTGACCTAAGCTAGGGTGAGCTAAGATGAGTTCTCCTGAGTTGCCATTTAGCTGAGATGAGTTGAATGGAGCTAGGATGAGCTAACCCTAATTCAAGTGAGCTGAATTCCAACTATAGTGAGAAGGATCAAACTGAGTTCCAGCTGGTGAGAGCTTCTCCTTCACCAGTTGCCTTCCTGAGTGCTATGGTACTAGGGATCTAGCAATCTGTTTATCCCTAACACTCACAAAAGCACATTAAAAACATAATAAAAAATGCAATGCATGCCTAACCTAATTTATGACTAAATGCAGCCCAAAAACCCATTTGCAGAGTAAAACTCTAAGAGTTAAGTTTGTTTTAATGCATAGGAATGATGACAAACTATCGTTTATCAAGGAGATCCCCACAAGGTGCGAGAAAGATGATCCTCAAGATGGCCGGATGTTGCTTTTAAACAAATCTCTCTGTCTGTTGATTTCTTCTTCCATAAGCCTCTCTAACCACTCAACGAGGATAACGAGTGGTTGGAATGGCAAGATAAAATATGGCAGTTCTTCATCAGGCGTCCGCTCAAAGATCCAGATGTCTTAAAAAGTGTAGACGTCAGTGTGTTCTTGATGGTGGTTCCTAGATGTCTGACCTTATATCCAGACGTCTTATATACGCAGAGTGAATGCTCGACGCTTACACCTAGCTTGCATCCAACCATATAGATTATTTTATTATATCATATGTTATTAAATGAAAAATTGATGCATAAAATTATATGCAGACTAAGGTGAATTATCATATAACTCCTAATCAATTAACAACTAAGAATAGTTAATTAAAGAGTACCTAGACCAAATAACAATCGACTAAAGTAGACTTATCAGGTGCCTCTTCAGTCGACCATGTAGGACTAAACCCATGAGGCTTCTTCATGTGCGAGTTGTAGGAGGTGAAGTCTCCAATTGCAGGCAAAGGAGAAGCTGGCAGCTTCAATTGGCTGCCTAGAAGGCCTCCTGGAGTTGGGCCGCAACACTTGGGAGTAGTAACGACAAAGAACACAGCCAGAGAACTACAGCAAAGGTCAAAGAAGGCGGTGGCGATGCTCTGGTGGGTACCTAAAACCACAAATACGGCCTTTTGGCCTTGTGAGAGAAGCTCAGAAGCATCACTTGGAAGAGGCGAATATGCTGGTGGGTGTGGCGTGTAGTGAGGAGGCGTGTGGTGGCCTGGAGGAGTCAAGGAGGTGGTGCTGAGGAGATTGAGTTTGGTGGAGGTGTAATCCCCTTAATTTCCTTAGGGGTTTTTGTCATGGAGGTGTGGCGGAGGTTTTGGGGGAGTTGCAAGGGTGTTTGGTGAAGTGAAGTGGGAGTGCATGCTCGATGGAGTGAGACCAAAGTTGGGGAAGGTGACAGTGGCATGTGCGTAGCAGTGAGCAATCCTTAGTGCTGAAGGTGTAAAACAAATCAAGGAGTGGAGAGGAGTTGAAGAGGAGTGGTTGCAGATGAGGTGGGAGCGGAGATGGCGCCAGCTATCATTGGCCAGCATCGGAGACGAAGGTGGCTCCGGACAGAGGAACGGCGATGTCTAAAGGATGAGGAAGCCCCTTGCAGGTATGGCGAGGTGAGCAAGACGGAGAGGAAGAAGGACATGTTGCCTATAGAATGTGGCAATATGAGAAGAGGCCAGAGGAGGAGGGTCGCCGAAGATGAGCTTGGAGTAGGCCGGAGGTAGAAGAACACGAAGATTATGAGCCAAAAACTCGCTAAGGAGTAAGGCCTTGCGAGGGGGGACCTTTTAAAGGTCTTAGGGCTTGCTCCAAGCTTCGAAACAAGCTTGAGGAGCTTGGATTTTTAGGAAAGAAGATCCTTGATCTTGAGGAGTTCGTACGAGCTCTTGGACGTGAATTGAGGTCCAAGACTTGGTTCTGATGATTGTGGATTCTCTCAAGATCATTCCTTCTAATTTTGGAAGGAATTAGTTGAGAAATCAAGGAGAAATCCCAGATTGAAGATTGGTGTGTTTAGGTTCACCCTGTTAATGGTGGTAGGGACCATTTTGATGAAAATGATGTGAAGTTAGGGGGCTCAATGTAAAGATTTCGAAAGCTACGAGCTTAGGTGTGGAAAATATAGTTTAAGTGGACTAAAATGCAAACTAGGTCAAGATGGACTCTAATTGGGCCCAAATTTTGGAAAAAACCTAATTTGGACCCAACGAATCTGGTGGTGAAGTCAGATTTCAGTTTTGACTAATTTTAATATGGAAATTTGCGTAGAAACCCACATTAGGACAAAAATATGTTTATGACTTTGTTTAAGGTTAAAATAGGTTCAAATGGTCAAATCAAAGATACCAAACCTCAAGGAATATTTTTAAATAAATTTTAGGATATTTAGATGAATCTTATCCTAACCAAAACCTATGTAATTTAAATAGGTTTGAAATTAGGGTTTTAGGTACTGTATTGGTTCTCAAAATGCGTGAAACCCCATTTCTGTCTGTATGGACCCACTTATTACTCTTTAATGCTCATTTGACCTTTAGTATACCCCTAACAAACCCCTTGGTTATTCTGTGTTCATGATATGCTATTAAAATTACAAAATTAATCCTAGTTTCCTATTTTCTTCTCAAAACAGAATGTAGTGGAGTTATAACCCTCAAATGGTTATGTAGGAGCATTTATCTTTCAATTCTGACTTAAAGTGGCTAGTTAAGGCCTATGATGGTGTTCCCATCATACCCCTATGTCTAGCTATTGTTAGTCCCTTAGCAAAAAATCCTATGGATCAAACTAGGTCTCTAGGTCGGACGTAATCGACAGGATGCCTTAGTAAGCTGCATCTTTAGAAATTAGATCAAAATACCAACAAAAGGACTAGCGGTACTCAAGTACCAGCCAAGATCTAGACCTAACTAGCTTCAACCTAAGTTTTCCGCAAATGTTTCTAAGGCTCGCAAAAACTACCCAGAGGTTCATTGACCCTAGCAGTTAAAGCACCCATGTGTAGACAAAACATGTCCAAGTTCAGTTTGCCAGTGCATTTTGATATGAGAGGGATGGCGAAGGATTTTTCATTTGGAGAGTTTTCTCCCTTTTTGTACGTAGATTTCCCTAGATCCAGCCTCGAATTGGCCCTAAACATGATCTATATCGGATTCCTTGTCCCCACCATCAATCCTTGAAGCATCCATGGCTTTCGATGCTTCAAGATAGCACTGCCCATGGCAACCCACAGAACCTTGGCTTTCGACACTTTGGGATAATCTCGCCCATGGCACCTGAACCAGCACAAGGTGCTTACATGCCCCCGATAAGATATTTAGATATCCTAGGAGACAATCACCGAGGAGACGATATGTTATTACGCATCTTTGAGGGGAATTCTCCTCCTCTCCACACCGGGAACTCGTCCAATCAACTTATGTTGTCAAGCCACTCTTAAGCTAGATCTTCGAGATGAGTTTTCAGAATAGAACACTTTTGGCATGATTTTCTTTATTAAGCACACTTAACTAGACTTAGTGTGTGATTTTTGGGTGCTCAGCTTACGAAGTCTTGCAAACCAAAGGGTAGGCAATGGGGCCGAATAATCCCTAAGCCTTAGAACTACAACATTAGCCTCACACATTCCTCAACCTCTTGAGGACTAATCTGGATCTTAACAAATACGTGAGTGTTTAAACCCCAAAATAGTCCAAGAGGCCTATGGTCGATACTCATCACTAATCTCTTAAGTCTTATTCTTCCAGGTCTTAATTCATTATCCGATCCAACCTAGAAGTTAGGTAAGTTCCATACTCAATTTCATGGGACTCTCTATTTTTTTCTTTTTGATTGCTCCTTTTTTCTCTTCCTTTTCCTTTTCTTCTCTTCTCCCTTTTTCATTTAGCTCAAATTGACCTCTCCTTTCCTCTTTTCTCCTCTCTCATTTTTTTCTTTTTTTCAATGAAACACTTCCATGCATTAATTTTCACAACATTTGCACTTTAATACCCACCCATGCCTAAGATTTGCAATGTCCTCATTGTAAATTAGGTGGGTTCAAGTTCAATTCAAATCGTTCATTAGAGCAGGTGGGTGGTGAATAGGTCGGAATGGCTGTTGCAGATGATTTCTAGCTCTGATACAAGTACCAAAGGTGGAGCCGGCGGTTCTAATGGACGAACCCTAAAGTGTAATATGATTTTAGCAAAGAGATATGTTAGAATGGTTTTGGGTTTTTCAAAGATGATGGGTTGCCTCCCATTAAGCGCTAAGTTTAACGCCATCAGCTGGGCATAATGAAGGTCAGAGAGAATGGAGATCAAAAGATACTGCAGCCAAATTCGAGTCGGTGAGTTTGAGGAATGGTTTGAGTCTCTGAACATTCGTGACAAAAGGTTCTGATTCATTTATGAGTTCACTAATTTCAATTGCTCCATTTCCAAATACTCGTCTCCCAAGGAATGGTCCAATCCATTTTGATCTGAGTTTTCTTGGGAAGAGCTTGAGTTTGGCATCAAAGAATAATACTTTCTAACCAGGATGGAAAGATTTTCGCAAAATGTGCCTGTCATGGAAGGCTTTCACCCGCTCTTTGTAGATTCGCGAGTTCTCATACGCGTCATTATGTAGTTCCTCAATCTTGCTCATTTGCAACCGACGATGGATTCTAGCCTTCATAAGATCTAGATTGCACTTTTGTACTGGCCAGTAGGCCTTGTGCTCCATTTCTATGAGAAGGTGACATGCCTTTCCATACATGAGTCTAAAGGGAGACATTCCTAATTGGGTCTTATGGGTGGTTCTATAGGCCCACAAGGCTTCCGAAAGGCGGGCAGACCAATCCTTCCTATCAGGCCGAATAGTGACCTGAAGGATCTTCTTGGTCTCTTGATTTGACAATTCAGCCAATTCATTGGTCTGGGGGTGATAAGGAGTCGAGATATGATGTGACACCTCGTACTCTTTCATAAGGGACTGGAAGCGCACATTCGCAAAGTGAGTCCCTCCATCAGAGATGATACGTCGTGGAATATCGAACCGAGAAAAGATGTGTTGATGGGTGAATTTTATCACAACTTTATGATCATTGGTTCGGGTCGGGATGGCTTCAATCCATTTGGACATGTAGTCCATAGGTAGGAGAATGTATTCAAAACCATCAGATTTTGGAAAGGGACCCATAAAGTCAATCCCCCAAATGTCGAAGATTTTGCACACAAGGATCGACTGTAAAGGCATTATGTCATGACGGCTCATGTTGCCTAAGGTCTGGCAACATCTTGACCAACACCTGATTGGCATGACTAACTATTTTGACCAATTCAACTAGAAACATCTCTCCCTTGGTCGAAGATATGCCTCAGAATCCCAATACTTAGGATATCCCAATTTCACCCAACCTACTCCACCTTCTTATTGGGATAACCCTACACTACCCAACCAAGGATATGATTCTTACCTTAGGTATTCAAATCGTGACAATGATAGATATTCTGATTTGACTATGGTTAGAAATTTTGGAAATTATTATCCGCAGCCCACTTAAACCCCTGACCATGGCGGTGATCCTGAGATTACCCAATTACTTCAAGTAGTCCAGGAGATGAGAGAAGCTAATAAAAGAAATACAGATAGCTTGACAAAAGAGCTTAATAAAATTTGAGAAGCACAACATGATAAACCTGGTTTGAGTGTGCTACAAGTTGGTGGTAAGCCACTCAAGGTTGAGGATCCTATATTATGTATGGCATCTTATTCAGTCCCAACCTCTACATACACCAAGCCCACCCACCAGCCCAGTGATTATCCAAAATAGATCTTATTTTGGCCTACATCTAAACTAATGGACAATTATGATGTTCCAAAGATTGAATTCAAGACCTAAATTACAATCATTCTATCTTGAGAAATAAATCTCTGGTGGGCCTGAGTACAAGTCCTTTATGTTAAAAGATGCACATTTGACCATGCGAATCATTCGGATTTAGATATCTCAAAAAATTTGGGAGAATCAGAATAAGATTATAAAGAGCCCCATCAAGAAGATGAAGGATTGAGGACAGTGACACTTCTAGCCAGACACATTTGGATGGTTTTGATATGATTTTGTCTAAGGATTATCATGATCATATGTGCTTGGATGATTCGATTATCATATCTGGATTCAGAAGTACTAATCATTATGAGATTTTCCATATAGAAGTTGAATCTGCTTTCATTTCTATATCAGCTAATTCTCACCCTTCTCTTCCCATCCACCAGAGTCTTGAGGAAAACCCTGACTCTTATCCTTAACATCCCGAGATTGAATAAAACAAACAATCACCCTATGAAAATGACATTTGTGAGATTGAGGAACTATGATTTGTTAGTATCTTATGATAAATTAGCTGATGATATAAGGAATCCTTAGTATATCCACCCTGAAATTCAAAAATTGTTGGATTTTGTGGAGGTTCGAGAAATTGGACAACCAAAGGACATGAACCATAATTCAATACGACGAAAAGGAAGATACAACCTCAGAAAATGAAGCTCAAATCAAGAAAGACTGGGGAAGAAATTATAATCCAACTAGTTCAAATGGGTGTTTTTATTTTGAGGAAGAAATGATTTCTGATGAGGAAGAGGTAATTTCTGATGAGGATTTTGAAAAATTCAACACAACTCTACCTTTATCCTTGATGGGTGAGATTCTGTATGCTAAAAGATTGAGTTAAAATTCCGTCGTTATAGTTGCATAAAATCCACTATCAAATAAAATTTATAACCGAAAATCTAGTGAGTCCTGGGTCAAATATGAGGAGGCGAACGTTTGATTAAAAACCATGTTTAGAATTATTGTCACAAAGTAGATTAGATGGTCAAACTAAATCTATACGAGCTATTCTACTTAAATAATAAATAATAAAAAAGAGAGAATAATACAGACAAAGAGAGAGAAAGAGAACCAATATTTTATAACCATATGTTCATTACAGCTATTTTATATAACTACAAAGCTGGAAATCTACAATAGAATGCGATGAAAAGAGAGGGATGATAAAATCCTCCTCAACGGTTGCTTAGAGGATGAGCCATGTTGACGTAGTGCCCGGAAGAAAGTGGTGAGATGTTGGATGAAGGAGAATGAAGTTAGTGGACAGAGGACGAAGTAGGGTGATGTCGCAACGGGATCCACTTCTCAAATGGCAGCGAGAGGACAATTGCGGCCGCTCCATGAATGGGGATGAGAAGATGGAAAAATTATCTTTAAGACTCAAGTGGAGCATCCCAGGTATCGAAGCAGCTCGTAGAGCTTTAGAGGAGGCAAGAAGAGAAGAGAAGGGATGAAGAAATGCATAGGAGGGATAGGCTATTTATAGGTGTAGTCATCGGGGCAAAAGAGTCTTTTTAAGGCCTTTAAAATAAATGCAAGACTTTTAGTGATGCTTGTAAGCGTCACTAAAGCCCCATGTTGTTGAAGCACATGTGAAACAAGGGCCCTTTGATCACTATCCAATGCCTCTTAAAGAGCCACATCCGCGGCTCTTTACCATCAGTCATTCCCATGAGTAGATTACGCCGCATCACGAACAATTGTTCGATCAATGGATCAGAAAACTTAAAAGCCATCAACCCACAGCGCCTCTTCTTGAGGCATGTCAAATTGCTTGTGGATCAAGGCATCATCATGTGCATATGCACACTCGCCCATCCACGCTGCCATATCACCGCCTCCGCAGCCGCTCATCTTCAATCGAGCAGCCCAATTTTGCTTGTACTTCTTCGTGGATTAAATCTTCTCTACGTGGATCAAACTCGCACCCCACACTCTCAATAGAGTGATCGCTTGCTGCACTATTGTCATGGATTGTCACGCTTTTGTTTTAAGGCTTGTACATCCTCAGACGTTAGATGAGAATCCAATGGCTGAGATTGTGGGGTGCAGATGAAGGAGAGGATGGCAGGTGGCTATGAGCAGCTTGGATGGCACCACATGACGGCATCTGGGCCATCCATTTTCCAATGCTTGTAGATGGTGCCATGGATGTCAAATCTGGTCGATTTTTGCATCATTGGGCTACGATCATTGATGTGAGCCCATCCGTGTAGTTGGATTTGGTATCTGAGGTATGGATTTTACACCACCTTGCTTGTTAGCCTTTGATCTTCGTCGGACTGCATCTGATGCTATAGAAGACTAATCGAGGCAATCTCAGAGTCATTGAACTCTGATCATCGCCTTGATCATATCCATACAGTTGGATCTTCAATCCAAGGCTCCAAAATGATATTGCCCTATCCTTGGCCACAAAAGGGGCACATTAACTTATATTTTGTACAAGCTAATCTATATGTAGAATGATGCATGTTATGCACTATTTATAATGTTGAATGCAATTATACACCTAAGAACATGCATAGATAGACAGTTTATGTGAAATAAATGTGTACATCACACCCCCGTGCTTGTCTTTTGCTAGTTCCTAGCAAAACTATATGCCATTTATAAAAGAATTAGAATCAAATTACTTGGGTAATAGTTAACTTTCAATACTAAGAAATTTTTACTAAAAACTTGAACTACAAAGACTCAACAGTGCTCGGGTGTCTACAAAAAGGCAGGCTGCCCAAGCTTTTGCCTTATTCAAAAGCAAATACATCCTTTTCTTTTTCTGCTTTTCTAATTATTTTGTATTTTTGAGTTTAGAGTTTCGAAGTAGCTTTCTACGGCTAACCAACCCACCCAAGATTCCAAAAGAACTCTAACTGCTAAGCATCTTTTTTGTGGAATTGATATAGACTCACTGATCGGCAATCAAAATGGACTTCAGGTTTCTACGCCCCTAGGTGACCTTGAAAAGAAATTCTGCCTAAAGGTTTATCTATCCAACCAGTATCTTTCTCCCTACTTTTTTTTTATTTTGATGGGGTCAACATAAGGGCAAACCCAGTGTATATCTCTACGGCTTATTCTACTTCCTCGCTTCTTCCTAAGTATTTAGGAATTATTTGTGCATTCTTGTGAGCTGGGTTCTGGACTACCGGGGAATGGGTTGTTACCCACAGCAACTTGCCAGCCATACTCGTGCAGTGAAGTGTGCCTTTTTTCTTTTTTTTTGGATATTTTTCTATTTTTTTCTATTTTTTTTGTAAAAGTAAGCTTTCCTTATCTAAGATTTACCAAAAGGCAGCAGAAAGAGAATGGTTGTATAGCTGGGCTATAGACAACCAGCCAATGGGCTATTGCCCATGACAACTTGTTAGCTATACCACCCTAGAAGGTTCATTAGCTACCTAATTTCCATTAAAATCATCAAAAATTAAGTCAATGCAAATAGTGTGTAGATGCTTAGATTATAAGTCCCCTCAAATTAGAGTGCAGGTTGATAAGTCATGTACTTATCACCCCAACTTATTTAACCAATTAGAAATGAATTCAAATGGCGTGGACTCGAGAAACAAGTCCACCTTTTAGTGGACACCCAGGCTGATTAAGCCCAAAGACTTGAAGAATCTAAGTGTTCATGTTGTATCATTCCCTAAAGTTGACAAATTTCTAATGCCCAAGTTCTCTTTTCCTAATTCAATTTTTTTGTTAATAAATAAAGAGAAAATAAAAAGAATCTACAGAGTTAACAAAATGATTTAGAGATGAATATATCCACCTCCCATGCCTATTTAATGCAATGTCCTTATTATATTATAAAGACATGAAAAATGGTGGAGTAGAGAAGAAAACACCTGAATTTCATGATTACCTGATTAGCTCAGAGATGAAAATAGACTATATATGTGGTAAGTTTATTGCCTTCAGCTAGGCACACTATACAAATAAAAAGGAAATAAAGAATTCACAAATGCAGGTTAGGATTAAAAGAAAAAAATTAACCTCAGGACCTGCCAGTAGGTGTCCACAAATGTGGACCAAATTGTGGTGCAGACCCATGCCCCAGAGTAGTGTGTATCTAAGGTTCTGGATAAAAATTACCTAGAATTGGAGATCATTATGCAAGCAGGGTCAGGCATATAGTTTATGAGGATGCAACTCAAGTCCAAAAAGGTGGTCAATAGAAAAATCAAGGTAAAAGGGATTATCAATAAATTTGTGGTTGGGTTGCACATCCTCAAAATAAAAAATGTCATAAGGGTCCTGGTAGAAGGTTGGTGGTTTCAAGCCTATAGGAACCCTTAGAATCAAATTTCTGCTTCCCCTGAAATTGGCTTCCCAAATCTTCATTTCCTTGCTCCTATCCTCTACAATCAGAATTTCCAGGACCTCTAGTTTATTGCACACCCCATATACAATATCCAAGCCTAACAATTGTGGCTCAACTAGTATTGACTTGGGTACAATGATTTCACAAAAATCATCATTTATCCCTTTAGGGTGTGATTGAGGAATGGGGATATTGATTGAATCATTCATGAAAATAGGATTTGTATCTTCCAAGCTAGCCCCTAGGATCAATTTCCTCAATTGTAGGGCCATCAAATGATTCATCATACTCAAGCCCAGCCATCTCACTAAAATCATTTTCCTCAAGCTCACGTGAGACTTCACATAAAGATTCTTCACCTTCAGAATCAAAGAATTATGGATCTGCATTAATATATGTCTCAAAATCATCTATCATTTCTTGGTCCGTAGAGACATACTTTTCCTCGTACCCTAGTTCAGGGATCTTGGGTGAAGAAATCAATTCATCTTCAATTGATTGCTTTAGACCAACCTGGTCATCCCTAGTCTCGTAAAATGTATCCCCCTATAGGTGCCTGAATGGGTTCTAACATTGGCTCTCCTAAAGGGGTTTCATCCTGGGAATCATCCTAAGATTGAACTAAAGCAACCACAAATTTCATTCTTAATTTCGACCACTTCCCAAGTAAAAACTCACCCCGGGTCTTTATCCTTAACATCTTGGAGCCAATCCAATAAATACTTGTTAAGATCATCAATGATTTGAATCAAAGGTTGCAATTCTTCAGTGCAGGGTGTTGGCTGAGCTTCTAAAGATTGAATGGTGTTTCTTAAGTTAGACAACACACTATCTTGGACATGGTCCACCTTAACCAAATGGTTTTATTCAAGGTTGGGTGGGTTTGGGTTCAAACTAGGGGAGTCAAGAAATTGAGGTCCCTAGGTGCCTCCTTGATAATAAGTCATTTCTGATGTTCATAAAGGGGTGGTGACCCATATGCAGTGTAGTCTTGGGGAGGGTAGGGATTATAATCAGCATATCCTTCTTGATTGTAGATCGTAATAGGTTGTACATAGGAGGGCGGTGTTCTATAATTGGTGTAGCTCGGAGAAGGATAAAAACCAAAATCATGGTATCCAGGGTTAGACCCTAAAAAGGGAGGTCTAGAATTGCATCCCCAATCAAAGTTGTCTCGACTAATGGATGAATGGTCATAAGTTGGGTTGGGGTAGTAATCATCTTGAGAAGAAGTGGTGGGAGGAGGGTAGGAGTGGAAATGCAAGTAGAATGTGGGAGGATACAGGATAATGCAGGAGGGAAAAGAGAAAAGAAAGGTGCCTTGCAGTACAAACAATCAAACCTATCCATAGGTGGGGTAGCCTAAAGAGCTACAGACTCTCAGAACCCATCTTGAGATGAAAGAAATGAGTTGGTCTACTTCTTTCCAGTCAATCCAACCAGTTAGAGGGAGGGAAAGGGGAGAAAGTTCTTCCCTTGGCTTTCGCCTCAGGTTCCTTTGATACCCCCCAACCATGGTTGTTTGACATTGTTCCCTTAGCTAGACATTGAATGGACTGGTAGAAGTAGATTAATCGAAAATAATCTCAATTTGGGCCCCAAAGAGCAAGTCCAATCCTTATGGCCAACGTCTACTTGATTTTAGTTGGGCTTAGGTTTGAATGTGCTTGGGTAAGTGATGGGCTCTTTATCTAGGTTGTGCTCCTAAAGATTGATTAGTATATGTTGAGTGCACAACCAGGGTTTTCAAACAGGTTTATTGATGATTTATCTTCTAGGGTTCAACCTTATTTTATAGCTTTTAGGGTTCAACTTTAGGTGTATTCAATCAAGTTCAGGAAGCTCACCAAGTTTTGAAAGAACAGGTGAAGGCATATTCCTTTAAAACTCAAAAAAAATGTGGAGTGCCTGGTTAGTTCCTAAAAGTTGAATCCCATGTGGCAAGCTACTGATTGATCACTTTTATCTTAAGTGGTATGGCCCAAACAACTCAATCAATTGGTCTATTGCACCACTTGATTAAGGCATCTAAACAATTTAAGCATAATCTATTTATAATCACTTATTTGTATAAGTCGTACAGGTCTACTGGGTCCTTTGGTTGGATTCCTGGTTAAGTGACTGAATTAGACAAAATTGAGGTGCCTTAGGTGTGTGTGGGTGTATAAGGTATGCAAATTTCAGTTAATCCCACAAATATTTTCTACTTTTATTTTTTATATATGCGGGGGTGAGGTGGGTGGGATTGACAAACAAACAACACAATCTATCTTACGATTTATAGAAGCTCCTAGGTTGATTTATGTTTGTGTTACTAGGTGTTGGAATGAAAACTAGTGGGTGGGAGGTGGGGTATACTTACAAACCCTTCAACTGCACTTTGCTCCAATCTACCACTTTTGCCCACCTCGAGAGAGTACCTGCAATCATAATAAGAAAGGAGAGAAGTGAGGTAAAAGATAAGTAAGGCGAAAAATGTAGGAAATCAAAGAGCACTACCTCCCAAGCGATGGTGCCAAAATGATGAATGAGATTTTGTACACTAAAAGAATGAGTTGAAAGCTTATCGTTGTAGTTGCGTAAAAGTCCGCTATCAAATAAAATTTATAACCAAAACTCTGGTAAGTCCCAGGTTGAACACAGGGAGTGATGAGAACCTCATCATAAACCCTAAACTAGCACCATCTAACCTAGATTTGCGAGAAAAAGCTCCTACATAACTTATAGAAATGCTTGACTTAGAGAATTCTGAGTTTTTGAAGAAAATAGGTCATAAGGGGTAAAAATGCAATTTCACCAACACAATCAGTAAATAGGGTAACTCAGGGTCCAAACATAGGTCAAACTAACCTAATAAGAAGGAAAGTGGGATGATTTGATCCAATAAGGGCTACAGCAACTCCAAGGAATTAAATGACATCCTGTAACCCTAAAACAAACCCACTTCAATTCATGAGGTTCGAGGCAAAGTAAAAATCGACTAAGCCCTCTAAAATTCATAGAAAAATAATCTCTAGGGTTTAGAACCTTCAATATGGCCTTGGGAACCCATTTTGACCTACACTGAGAACCATGCCCAATTAATGATTTAATTTGGGTTTTTACGTAAATTGACCGATCAAACAAGAACTGATCTAGAAATAAAATTCACCATTAGAATCCTTAGGTCCTATTTAGTAATGTATAAAAATTTGAGCCTAAGAAGAGATCTTCTTGACCGACTTTGCATTTTGGTCCTCATCTATTACTTTTTAACCCTCAACTTTTGAAACGCTCACGTTTTGACCCCTAAGTCTTCATCGTTCTTTGCATTTAGGTCCTCCCTGCAAAACCCTGAGCAGCGCCACGCTCCGGCGACTTTGCGCGGAGCATGGCGCGACGTAGGGTGAGGGAGGCCCTCTGCCCTTTCAACGAGGTGTTCCCTGCGACGTCTGTTGTCGCAGGGACACCGCCACGATATCTACAGTAGCCCACACCTTCTATGCGAATGCGTGGAAGGTATGGGTCCCTACTTCGGCCATCCTCCGGCGAGGGAGGCACGTCACCTCCCTCCGCCCACCTCTCCGCCTTTGCCTCTATAAAAACTGCCTCCACCTGCAGAAGAGGGCAGCTCGGTCCTGATGGAGAAACACCCCCATCTTTCCTATCTTCCCACTCTGGCAGAAGCCCTCCAGCTCCGACGGTTCTTCCTCCCCCTCCTCGTCACTCTGCTGCAATACCAGCAGCAGAGCCACCCTCGCCCGCTCTTCCCGCATCGCGCTGTACCCAGCATGCGCCCTCCCGCTCTCTCCTCACCGCCGCCCTCTCCCTCTGGGCATCTTCTTCTCCGGCGACAGTCGATACGAATGCCGCCCTGATCCGGCCCCTTTCGTCCTTATAACTAGGTCAGAACTACTCCCCACCTCCCCCTCTTTCTTTTCCTCACTGTTTTTCATTCAATTAAACCCTCGACCACTCCTGTCCACCATCACCCTCTTCGTCTCCGGCCACCTCCGACGAGACGCCCCCATCACTCCGCAGCCCCACACTCCTCGCCGACCCTCATAGAACCTCCGCCTCATCACACTGAACAACCTCTGCCCATCCATTGCCGCTCCACACCCCCACCACACTCCCCCGATCAGACCCATTTCTCTGGTTGCTTTCCGACCTAGCCCACCGCACGACCTGCTGCACCCCGCCAGACCCCACCGCACGACCTGCTGCACCCCGCACCACCTTCGCCGTGCCACGGCGAAGGTCCCCCGCTAGTTTGATTAGGTCGAAGGGCCGTGCTTCTGTCTGACAGGGTCGCCACCCCAGCTGCCATTAACGACGACTGAAGCAACTTCGAGGTGAGCTCCAGGCCCTGCAGCCCCAGGTTCCAAGGTGCTGCAGGTTGGGACGAAGTCTGCGAAGACTTCTGCCTCACCAGTTGGCACCGACATCGGCTGCAGCTGATCAGAGGGCGAGGTGGAGTCGACCTGCGGGTGCGTGCGAAGATAGCACAGAGGATAGTCCAACATCGTTGGATTTCAAAACGCCGCCCGCGCATAAATTGGAAAAGTGCCATAGCCTCTTTGCCTCCTAACCACGGGGTGAGGTGCCTTTCACTCGCTTCACCCGACCTCGTCCGCGACCACCCCCCGCGGACCTGTCCTGACCCGTATACCTGACCTGCACTCCTGGCCTACCACCGCACGCCGGTGGGCCTGGTCCCGGGCGCGAACCCGTACCCGAATACCCGGCTCTGGGAGAGCGATCCAATGAGCGAAATCTGAGAAAGAGAGAGACGCGGGGAGGGTAGGGGTAGGTTTTTGCTCTGACCAAGCTATGTGAGTGTGCAGGCAGAGAAGAAAGAAGAAGAAGACCACAAGAGAAAGAAGAAGGAAAAAGAGAAAGGAAGAAGAAGGACTGCAAGAAGAAGAAAGAAGAAGAAGAAGAAGGAGCACTAAGGTAGCACTGTAGCGGATGCTACTAAAGTCGTCTGATTGAGAAATCAGATGACGGAAGAAGCTCTGCAGACAAAGTAAAGAAGAAGAAGAGAAGAATAGGCGCAGCAGTTGAAAGAAAAGAGAAGAAAGAAAGGGAAAGAATATAAAGAAGAAGAAGAATTGAGGAAGATCAAGCAAAGAGAAGAGAAGAGAAAGAAGAAGAAGACAAGGCAAGAGAGAAAGAAGAGAAGAAGAAAAAGCCAAGAGACCAATCTACCTCTCTCTCTCTCTCTCTCTTATTTTTGTAATAGAAATAGTGTACTTCTAGAATCATAGTTTTCTCCCTGAGTTCGACCTGGGGAAGCTTTTCATTTCCGAGTAACAAATTGTATTAAACTGGTAACCATTTCTCTATACTATACTACGACGAAATCCTAGAGCGAGATAACGAGCGCTACCAGTTTTTGGCGTCGTTGCCGGGGAGCAACGGCTATTCTAGAAGTTATATTTGTAAGTTTCTAATAATCTCTCTCTCTTTTGTGCAGGTACAGAAAGAAAAAGATGGCGCCGCACCACTGCCACTCCAAGGACAGGTAACTTCCTATTAAACCCTAAAATTTTAAAGAGGAAAAAGAAAGAAAGAAAAAAGGTATAACCTGTCTTTTATACATAGTAATAGCTGCATATTCTCAAAAACTATTATTCTTGCACACAATATTAAAGGTAATTAAGGGCTAACACTTTCTTGCCTGAGCCCTAATTACCCAGCAAAGAATTAACTGGACCAAGTAGAGCCAACATAAGATCAAACATTAGGGTTTCAGAGACACACCCCTTAATCAAGAATTGAGAAAATCCAAAAAGAGGTGTGCCTAAGCCATTGGTTGAAAATACCTAATAAGAAAAACCCTAGACAATTGGCTCTCTAAACACTTGAACCCTAAAAAAAGAAACAAGGCCTAAATTCTCAAAGGAATCCCTAGGTGAAGTTGACCCATAGGGTCAACCAACCTTCAAATTCACCTTGTTCACAAAAATACCTAAGAGTTCAAGTGAAACCTTAAGTACCTTTATCTTAAAGTAAAAGAGGTAGACTTAAGAGGTCAAGATCCCCATTCTGGTCTACCAGGAACCGCAGTGACAAGAGAGGTTGTGTGGGGGAAACCCTGTAACCCGTAGGGACGCTCTACTGTGTAGGGGTCTTCACGGGACTCACCCTCTCTGGCTGCCCAGGTAATTCTCAGGTGGACGATCTTTCTGATCAAAGGGTCCATCTGCCCCGCACCTCTATAGTCACCCAACATTTTGGGTGCCTCGATTGGGTCCAGCACCTTCTAATCTCATCACATCCTTCAGTATATGCTTGGAAGGAGGTCTTTGAAACCTCCTTTAGAAATTCACTCTCGTCGAGGCCAAGCCACGACGCCCTTGTTTGTGCAGCAACCCCACCACATTAGTCCTTTTCTCTGATACTGAACCAAGTCTCCCTTCTTCCATCTTGGCACAACACGAGTCTACATCGAAGCTTTTGATTCTACATTTTGATTTCATCGTCTGATCCAAATATGCAGCCTAATTACTTAGCATCACCCTTCAAGAAACCTAAATCTCAAAGATCCATGAGAGATAGGATGATTGAGGAAACCCTTGAGTTCTATGACATCAAATATAAACCAATAGAGAACATTCAGATGATGTCCCAACAACCATAGCCTTCATCATAAACTGTGCCCAAACTCTATTAACAGAAGCCATAAAAGGATCAACCCGAGAAGTTCTCCTAACAGGATACATTGAGATAGACAAATTACACAAATCTGAATACCTTCAATGCTTGACAAATCCTGTACTTTGGGAACAAAACCAAGATGCTCTTGAAAAGCGGGTAGAGATGATGAGATTACTAGAACAAACTATCAACCAAAAATACCCGTATACACCCGAAACAGAAGATAAATCATCTTGGAACAGTACTAAAGATCAATCCGATTTCCCAGACCTTGGGACTGAGGCACAGGGTGGTTGTAGATCCCCAACCAAGATAGAAGACAACATTAAAGTAGGTTGGGAAGTTGCAGGAGAACACAATGCTGAGCCAACCCTAGACCATGAATCGCCAAGCTTAGAATTCCAAGACTCCTGCAATAATAAGATTAGAATTGAACCTCTTGAGGGTATAAATTCCGTCCCTTATTTTGATAAGGTGACCCTTGAAGGTTATTCGGACTTTGATTCTAGTAATCCTACCCACATCCTAAACCTAGAATCTAGATCCGAAACTTATTGGGAAGATTATGAGGCCCCATATGAGAAAGATCAAATTTTTAAAGAAGAATATGATTCCGGGCCTCTATTTGATGAATGTCCTTCTCCAACATCCTCAGGAAATCTGATTGATTTTTCAGAAGATATGCCAATTTACGATATAGAAATCGAGGAGTTGGATGAGTGGGGTTTCAATTGGGTCTCTCCTACCAACTTGGAACTTGAGCCTAGACAGAACATCTTTTTAAACTCAGAATTGACATATAGGCTAGACCCCAGCCAGGCTACTGATTCCACATCAGATGATTTATACTACGGTGGAATTCATGGTTGTGAATCTCATTTAGAACTGAATCTTTGCAAACTCTCTGACAACTTCGAGGAGACTCCCCTTCCTAACACACCGAGCCAATATACGACCTCAGCCCTCATGACTCATTCTCTGACTTTGACTCTGAGGTCTCACTTCTTGGGATCATGGAAGCAATTCTTTTTGATCCTCAGAAGCCCAAACCACAAAATGCCAAGAGTGATTGCAACCCAAAATTCAAATCTTTTCCCAAATTAGATTTTCTGCATCCTATAGACACTCTTCAGGCATTTGATAACTACCCAGAGGACTCTCTACAAGAGTCCACCTGTCAGAAGAGCCCTCCTACATAATTCTCATTCAAGCCACCCCTTCCACACACACAGAACTGATCAAAACCTCTTCTCAACCCCGACCCGCAACCGGACTCAATTTCTATTCAGATTCACCTATCACCGAGCCGATTGCAATTCCACCTCTATATTGGGTAGCGAACACTGATCAGACAAAAGGCCTTGCTCCATCATTCTTTGATCACCCCTGTAGGGTTTCCACACCACACATTGATTATTTTTCGGAACCCTACTCTGACCAGGCTGATTCGACTCATCCTAAACCCGACTTTTCACTTCCTTATCCATCAGAACTTCACTACATTTGGTGGGTTCTGCGTCTGCTAATCTACATCTATCAACCCACTAGACTTATTGGGTTTGGGCTACATCATCAGCCTGTTGATCTGAACAAGCACCTGGTTGGACCAACCAGGCTCTTGATCAAGGTGCTTGTTATGAAAAACTCTATTAATTTGACCATTCCCTCTCCATTCCATTTTCCGCTTGGCTGAAGGCATCAAATTTAGCGCTCAACGGGAGGCAGCCCGTCATTTTCTTTGAAAACCTAAAACCTTTTTGACACCTTTGTGCACTTAAGGTTCACCCTTTAAGATAGCCGACTCCACCTCAGATGCTTGCATTTAGGATTAGAAATCGTCCGCAAAATTCATCCCGACCCATTCACTCACCAAAACATCTGTCCTAAGAAATGAACTAAGTTGAATAAAAACCTCCTAAGTCACAATGAGGACATTGCAAACCTTAGGCATGGGGGGGTATAAAAGTGCAAAACTTGTAAGAAAAGGTTTTAAACAAAAAAATCACATATACCAAAAACACCATAAAAATTAAAAAAAACTTCTAGAAAAAAGAAAAAAGAGGAGAAAGGAAATTTTGTGGGAGAAGGAACAAAATGAAAAAGGAGCACAAAAATGAAAGAAAAGAGTGATAGTCATTAGTAAGAAACTATGGGATTGACCTAAGCTCTAGACCTTATTCAAGAAAAGAAATGAAAAGTGCATGGTGAGATTAGTAAGAACGCAAACTTTAGGCATTCTTGGATAGACTCTTAGTACCCATTAAGATCTAGACATTCCTCAAGAGGTTGAGGAAAATGAAAAGCTTAAGTATTAGGTCCAAGGCTTAGGGAGTATTTGACCTCATTAACTAACTTCTAGTTTATGGGACTCAGTAACCTAAGCACCCTAACCTCACACACAGCCTGGTTCAGTAAGCATAAAAATCAAAAATCACGCAGAAGCGTCAAAAAATTCTGAAAAGCACACCTAGAGTAGGAGCGGCCGATCAACACAAGTTGATTTGGACGAGTTCCCAGTGCAGAGAGGCGGGAAATCACCTCGAAGATGCGTAACAAAATATCATCTCCTCGGTGCTTGTCTCTTAGGATATTTACATATCCTACTGGGGGCATGTAAGCACTCTACTGGTTTAGATTCCATGGATGGCATTATGACGAAGTGTCAACTGCCAGGGTTTGGATTCGGCCACGGAACACCATGGATGGGATTATCTCGAAATCTCAATAGCCAGGGTTCCAGGGGTTTCCATGGGCGGTGCTATATCAAAGCATCGATTGCCAGGAACCCTTGAGGATTGATGATGGGAGCAAGGAATCTGATATAGACCGCGTTGAAAAGCAAATCCTAAGCTAGAACTAAAAAGAAAAAGAGAGAGAAAACTCTCCAAACAGAAAAACTTTCTATCTCTCTCTCTTACAAAACGCACTGCGAACTGAACCAGGGCTAAAATCATTTCAAGCACGAGTGCTTTAACAACAAAGTCCAATAGACCTTAGGTTAGTTCTTGTGGGCCTTAAAAACCTTTGCCAAAGACTGAGGCTGAGGCTAAACAGATCTGGATCTTGATTGGTACTAGAGTACCTTTTAGGCCTATGGTCAGCATTCTAACCTAACCTAAGTTCAAATGAAAAAGCACTTATCTGATGTCATTAAAAAAATCATGGTCTAGAACTAAGGTTAAAACCTTAAGTTTTTGCTAAGGGACTAGCAAAAGCTAGGCATGGGGGTATGATGAGAACCTCATCATAAACCCTAAACTAGCACCATCTAACCTAGATTTGTGAGAAAAAGCTCCTACATAACTTATAAAAAGGCTTGACTCAGAGAATTCTAAGTTTTTGAAGAAAATAGGTCATAAGGGGTAAAAATGCAATTTCACCAACACAATCAGTAAATAAGGTAACTCAGGGTCCAAACATAGGTCAAACTAACCTAATAAGAAGGAAAGTGGGATTATTTGATCCAACAAGGGCTATAGCAACTCCAAGGAATTAAATGATATCCTGTAACCCTAAAACAAACCCACTTCAATTAACGAGGTTCGAGGCAAAGTAAAAATCGACTAAGCCCTCTAAAATTCATAGAAAAATAATCTCTAGGGTTTAGAACCTTCAATATGGCCTTGAGAACCCATTTTGACCTACACTGAGAACCATGCCCAATTAATGATTTAATTTGGGTTTTTACGTAAATTGACCGATCAAACAAGGTCTGATTTAGAAATAAAATTCACCATTATTATCCTTAGGTCCTATTTAGTCATGTATAAAAACTTGAGCCTAAGAAGAGATCTTCTTGACCGACTTTGCATTTTGGTCCTCATCTATTACGTTTTGACCCTCAACTTTTGAAACCCTCACGTTTTGACCCCTAAGTCTTCATCACTCTTTGCATTTAGGTCCTCCCTGCAAAACCCTGAGCAGCGCCATGCTCCGGCGACTTTGCGCGGAGCATGGTGCGGCGTAGGGTGAGGGAGGCCCTCTGCCCTTTCAACGAGGTGTTCCCTGCGACGTCTGTTGTCGCAGGGACACCTCCACGATATCTACAGCAGCCCACACCTTCTATGCAAACGCATGGAAGGTATGGGTCCCTACTCTGGCCATCCTCCCGCGAGGGAGGCACGTCACCTCCCTCCGCCCACCTCTCCGCCTTCGCCTCTATAAAAACTACCTCCGCCTGTAGAAGAGGGCAGCTCGGTCCTGACGAAGAAACACCCCCATCTTTCCTCTCTTCCCACTCCGGCAGAAGCCCTCCAGCTTCGGCGGTTCTTCCTCCCCCTCCTCGTCACTCTGCTGCAATACCAGCAGCAGAGCCACCCTCGCCCGCTCTTCCTGCGTCGCGCCGTACCCAGCACGCGCCCTCCCGCTCTCTCCTCGCCGTCGCCCTCTCCCTCTGGGCATCTTCTTCTCTAGCGATAGTCGATACGACTGCCGCCCTACTCCGGCCCCTTTCGTCCTTATAACTAGGTCAGAACTACTCCCCACCTCCCCCTCTTTCTTTTCCTCACTGTTTCTCATTCAATTAAACCCTTGACCACTCCTGTCCACCGTCACCCTCTTCGTCTCTGGCCACCCTCCGGCAAGACTCCCCCATCACTCCACAGCCCCACACGCCTCGTCGACCCTCACAGAACCTCCGCCTCATCACACTGAACAACCTCCGCCCATCCATTGCCGCTCCACACCCCCACCACACTCCCCCGATCAGACCCATTTTTATGGTCGCTTTCCGACCTATCCCCACTGCCAGACACTGCCCCACGACCTGCTGCACCCCGCACCACCTTCGCTGTGCCACGGCGAAGGTCCCCCGCTAGTTTTATTAGGCCGAAGGGCCGTGCTTCTATCTGATAGGGTCGCCACCCCAGCCGCCACTAACGACTACTAAAGCAGCTTCGGGGCGAGCTCCAGGCCCTGCAGCCCCCGGTTCCCAGGTGCTGTAGGTTGGGGCGAAGTCTGCGAAGACTTCTACCTCATCAGTTGGCACCGACATCGGCTGCAGCTGATCAGAGGGTGAGGTGGAGTCGACCTGCGGGTGCGCGCGAAGATAGCACAGAGGATAGTCCAACATCGTGGGATTTCGAAACGCCGCCCGTGCATAAATTGGAAAAGTGCCATAGCCTCTTCGCCTCCTAACCATGGGGTGAGGTCATCTGCTTCACCCGGCCTCGTCCGCGACCACCCCCCGCGGACCTGGCCCGACCCGTATACCCGACCTGCACTCCTCGCCCACCATTACACGCCGGTGGGCCTGGTCCCGGGTGCGAACCCGTACCCGAATACTCGGCTCTGGGAGAACGATCCAATGAGCGAAATCTGAGAAAGAGAGAGACGCGGGGAGGGTAGGGGTAGGTTTTTGCTCTGACCAATCTATGTGAGTGTGTAGGCAGAGAAGAAAGAAGAAGAAGACCGCAGGAGAAAGAAGAATGAAAAAGAGAAAGGAAGAAGGACTGCAAGAAGAAGAAAGAAGAAGAAGAAGGAGCACTAAGGTAGCACTATAGCGGATGCTACTTAAGCCGTCTGATTGAGAAATCAGACGACGGAAGAAGCTCTACAGACAAAGTAAAGAAGAAGAGAAGAACAGGCGCAGCAGCTGAAAGAAAAGAGAAGAAAGAAAGAGAAAGAATATAAGGAAGAAGAATTGAGGATGATCAAGCAAAGAGAAGAGAAGAGAAAGAAGAAGAAGACAAGGCAAGAGAGAGAAGAGAAGAAGAAAAAGCCAAGAGACCAATCTACCTCTCTCTCTCTCTCTTATTTTTGTAATAGAAACAGTGTACTTCTAGAATCATAGTTTGCTCCCTAAGTTTGACCTCAGGAAACTTTTTATTTTCGAGTAACAAATTGTATTAAACTGGTAACCGTTTCTCTATGCTATACTACGACGAAATCCTAGAGTGAGATAATGAGCGCTACCAGGGAGGCTAACTCTTGATTAAAAATCGCATTTAGAATTATTCACACGAAGTAGATTAGCTGGTCGAATTAAATCTACAGTTCCTATTCTACTTAAATAATAAACAAAAGAAAAGAGAGAGAATAATACAAAGAAAAGAGCTAGAAAGAGAACCGATATTTTATAACCATTTGTTCATTACAGCTAATTTCTATAACTATAAAGTTGGAAATCTACACTAGAAAGAGTTAAAAAGAGAGGGATGGGAAAATCCTCCTCAACGGTTGCTTGGAGGATGAGCCACATTGATGGAGCACCTGGATGAGGGTGGTGAGATGCTGGATGAAGGAGAACGGAGCTAGAGGACAGAGGACGAAGTAGGGTGATGTCGCAGTGGGATCCGCTTCCTGAATGGCGATGGGAGGACAACCGTGGGCGCTCCACGAACGGGGATGAGAAAATGGAAAAATTATCTTTAAGACTCTAATGAAGCATCCCAGGTTTAGGACTTGCTCGTAAAGCTCTGGAGGAGTTGAGAGAAGAGAATGATGAAGAAATGTGTAGGAGGGGTAGGCTATTTATAGGTATGGTCATTGGGGCAAAAGGGTCTTTCTAAGGCCTTTAAAATAAATGCAGGGCTTTTAGTAATGCTTGTAAGCATTACTAAAGTCCCACGTCACTGAAGCACACATGTAATAAGGGCCCTTTGATCACGATCCAATGCCTCTCAAAGAGCCACGTCTGCGGCTCTTCACCATCTACCGTTCTCGCTTGTAGATCGCACTGCATCACGATCAGTCATCCAATCGATGGATCGGACAACTTAAAAGACATAACCCACAATGCCTCTTTTTGTGGCATGTCATATCATGCGTGGATTAAGGCATCATCAGATGCATGTGCGCACTCGCCCATCCTCACCGCCACGTCATCACCTCCGTAGCTGCTCATCTTCGATCGAGCAACCCAATTTCACCCATGCTTCTTCGCGGATTAAATCTTCTTAGCACGGATCGAACTCATGTCCCACACTCTCAATAGAGCACTCGCCTGCTATGCTATTGTCATGGATTGTTGTGCTTTTGTTTTAAGGTTGGTGTGCCCTCAGCCGTTGGAAGAGAATCCAACAACTGAGACTGAGGGGAGCAGATGAAGAGGAAGGCTGGCCACTATGGGCAGCGTGGATGGCACAACGTGGTGATATCTGGGCCATCCATTTTACAATGCTTGTAGATGGTGTCATAGATGTCGAATTGAGTTGATTTTCGTGCCATTAGGCTACGATTGTTGATCCGAACCCATCCGTTTGGTTTTATTTGTCATTTGAGATATGAATTTTACACTACATTTCCTGTTAGCCTCTGATCTTCCTCGGATTGCATCTGATGCTACGAAAGTCGATCGGGGCAATCTCAAAGTCGCTGAACTTTGATCGTTGCCCTAATCAGATTCGTGTGGTTGGATCTTCAATCCAAGGCCCCAAAATGATATCGCCCTGTCCTTAGCCATAAAATGGGCAAATTAACCTTTATTTTGTATAAACTAATCTAAATGTAGAATGATGCATGTTATGCACTATTTATAATGCTGAATGAAATTATGCACCTAAGAACACACATAAATAGGCAGTTTATGTGAAATAGAAGTATCTACATCAATCCTCATATGACCCAAAGCCTGGAGAATTCATGATTTTTGACATTAATCATCATTATGAGGATCCTTGATTCTAATTCAGAACCAAATTTAAATTTTAATCATGATTTCAATCCAGATCCTCCACCAGCTCTTCCTGAACTTTGGAATTGGATCATTGAGTAGGGCCAACACCTATCTTTCTCTCTTTAGTTTGTATCTCGGAGCAAGAAAACCCTTTGGAGTAGGGCTATATCATCAATTGGTTCACATTTGTGGATCAATGACACTTGGACCACACGATCATATCTTCATATTAATCTTGAATCTCTCAGTAATAATCATTACTCCTCTTGACCTACAATATTCATATGCATATTTCTTCTTGGTTTAGGTCTAGCAATTCACATTAAACTTAGAGCTGGCTAGGAGGCAACCCAATATTCTGTATAGGTATTTTTATGTTCAAGCTAACTTAGTTTAACAAGCTCAGTCATGTGATATCCCCTCCTCTTACTTATTACATTTTGATTTCTCTACATACATTTCAATGAGGACACTGTAATAAATATGCATGGGGGGGTGGACATTGCAAGTCATATGTTAGAAAAAAAAAATTGCACTGATGCATAAAGAATTTTTATTAAGAAGATTTTATCAGGGATTTATTCTTGAGTTGATTCCTAAATTTAGAATCTAGTACAATTACACACTTGCACGTAGAATTTGCAATGGATCCTCTGTGATGATTGATAGACAATTTTAGTTTGGTAAGAAGAATCAATGCTTCTTCTCCTGAACCCTTAGACAGTAATTAGGGAGTCAAGCAAACCATCTTTTAGTAGATCCACCAAACAAGTGCTAGGTGAGAGTAGAGAGTCTACTAGTGCTCTAAGGCTAGTATAAGCAATTTTAGTTTCTAGGTAGTTGGATAATGATACTCGGAGTTAGGCATAGTTTTCGCTCTCGATTCCTGCATACAAATTCTTATTGTGTGAATTTCTAGGGAGCCACTAAATAAGGCAAATACGTAGAGAGCGAGTTCCAATAAAACTAGGACTAAGGTGGATGGCTATAACAGTCCTTTATGGAATCCTTGGCTAAAGGAAGATATTATTATCAAGGTCAGAAATACATTGTCCCATCCATTCCTTTCCTGGTGTTGAGAGTAGGCACTTCTACCAAATGAGTCACACAATATCCTCTTGAGCTTTCCCAATCCCGAATAATGCCTCATGAATAAAAATGTGCATGGGTGCTGCATTATGTTGTGTTAGTAGAAATAAATATATAGAAAAGTAGAAAAAAAATAGAAGAAGAAAGAAAAACAAAAAAATAGAAGAAAAATAAATAAATAGAAAAAAGGGAGTGTTAATTGCGTTGTGTTTATTTCATGTCAAGCACATTGAGGCAACAACACCCATTCCCTTTACAATCCACTAAATACAGCCTTGACCTACTTTTTGTATTTCTGACCACCTGAGTACGGGCTGAGGAATTCTGACTTAGTGATAGAGTTATCAGAACTTAATCAAAGTATTAATGCCACAAGGGGCCACCAACTATATTTATAAATTTGGTGAGATTGTGAGCTCAAAAATAAAAAGAAAAGAAAAGAGAAGAAAAAGAGAAAGAAAGAAAAAGAAAGAGAGAGAATGAGTACAAAGGAACCAAAGAGAGCACAATTTCTCCACCTTTCTTTGAGTTGATTTACTTAATGAGCTAGGAAATCTAGTTTCTGTAGTACTAGTCTATGTGTATCACCAGAGGAGTGTGAGCCACCAAATACAAACTCACTTGACTCAAACATCTTGTACCTAAGGCAAAAGCTGGGTTTGAAATTACATATTATTCTATAACCCCAAGGGAAGATGTTTGCCTATCCCGATAAAATTTTACTAATGGTCAAGTACGAGCTTTAGATGTGGATTAACTTTTCACTTAGATCCGTTGCATAGGCTACAACACTACACTTTCATGATTGTCTGAATTTCTAAAATTTTGGATGAAAACAAAGGAAATAAATCTCTAGCCGAACTCTTAATAAAAATTGGTCATTTAGGACCACTTTTAATTTAGTCTTGCATTTGCTTAGGACTAGCAAGATTCTGGCATGTGGGCATCATTGTGCAGCAATCATAGGACCTAATCTACCTAAATTAAGTTAGATTTTAGCTTAACTTTGGAACAACACATGCATAACCATCATAATTTGCATCATAGTTGATTTGTTAGCTTTATAGATAATAATGCTATTTTATGCTATAAATGAGAGGCGATACTAATTATAGATGATTTGGGGCTATAGATGATAAATCAGACCATACGGATCTAATCAGGATAACAATTAGAGTCTGACGCTTATGGAATTGTCTTGATTAGACTTCTGTAGCATCACATGTTGTCCATGGAAGATCAAAGGCCAAGGGGCAATATAGTGCAAATCCACACCTCAGATGCCAAATCCGACCGCACGAATGGATCTGGATCAATGATCGCAATCTAATGGTGCAAAAAATCAACTCAAACAGAGCACTGTAGCACCAACTACAAAGGAAAGAAAATGGATGGTTAGAATGGCACCACGTGGTGCCATCCCAATGGCCCACCTCTGTGACATAATCATTGAAGCACAAAACGTGGGTCGTTGGATTATCATCCAATGGCCACGATGAAGCCATGTTGTCCACCTACCACACCCTTCATCAAGTGGGAATCCATCTCAGCTATTGGATCTTCATCCAATGGCTGAGAGTGGTAGTGCGAAAAAACAAAAAACATGACAAAGCATGCCCGCAACACGTTGCTATCCATCTTCAAACACGGAGCACAGGCACAAGTTTGAAACACATGAAGTGCTAAATCGGGGAGGCAGTGCACTCACATGAAATCAGGTTGTGTGATGGAGATCAAGTGGCGCACGATGGGCTGCGTGGTGCATGGATGTGTGTCGGATGAGGCTGCACAGATGGATGCACATGACAACACGTGGGTGAATGCCCTCATATACACGTGGATTGGGTAGATCTAAGAGGCGATGCACTGTGCATCGTGAGTCGTCCGATCTCAATTAGACAGTTGTAATTAAATGCACGCATGCGAGGAGAGACGCTGATTAGATCGAGCGGCCATGGAGACACCACATGGTGTGTTCTAAAGCGTTTGCACATTAAAGGTACGATGAAGGTCCATTTGAGGTGCAATCATATCCGTTCTTCTCTCGATCGACGAATCTGATCAATTTAAAGGTGTTACATGATTTTGAGGGCCAAAATACCTTCATTGCCCCTCATTTTAGCTATAAAAAAGCCCCAGAGCCCCCATTTGAGAGGCAACTTCCACCAGACACATCTCTGGCTTCTCTCTCTCAATAGCATCTCTCTCTAGTACTCTTCCCAACTCCTTGGATCTGAAGTGCTACTGTACTTCACACAAGCATCCCTCAAATGGCTTCGTTCTTCATCTAATTTTCTCTTTCTCTGCTCTTTAGTTTATTTTTTTTGATTCCTAGTTTAAAACTCATTGTAAATATCAATAAAAAATCTGACTTTATGAATATATTATCTCTCTTTTGATGCTTTCTTTAAGTTAGAATAGTTAGTATGAAAAGCTTTGAAAATCTCATTTTGCCTCCGTGTGAACGATTTTGGGGGCCAAAATTGTGCAACACCTTTGGATTGATCAAATTCGTCGATTGGGAGATCAATGGATCAGATCGCACCTCAAACAAAACTCCATCATGCCTTCAACATGTGGACGCTCTGGAATGCACCACGTGGTGACTCCTCGACCATTCGATTCGCTCCGCGTCGCTCCTCATGTGCACATGCACGTCTGATTTCAGACATTCGATCTCACGATCGGATGTGCCACGATGAGCAACGCACCGCCTCTCCATTCCACCTGATCTGTGCTTATATCGAGGCATTCACCCATGCGTTGTCATGTGCATTCAGATCTTCATCCAATGGCGAGAGCACATGGGCTGTCAATTCAAAAGCAAGCACATATCAGTCCCTAACTTAGTCGTTGAGCGATGTATGCAAAAAGTGAGGGCACACGTTCGACTCTTTAATGGGAACACCATCATGAGCCATAACTAGCTCAATTTGGTCTGATTAAGTGAATAAAAGCTCTTACATATCTTTCAGAAGGTCTTAAGGGCAAAAATATTAATTTGAGAAGAAGATAAGAAACAAAGGTTAAAACTGTAATTTTACCATCATATCACGAATGCAGAACAATCATGGGTTTTCTCAGGAGTTAATTAAGGGTCAAATGATCTTAAGAGTCTAACAAGTGGGTTAGTACAGACAGAAAAGTATTTTCGCGTGTGTTGAGAATTAAATGATTTCCGAAACCCTAAAAATAGACCCACTTGATTTACTGAGGTTCTGGTCAGGATAAAATTCACCTAAACCCTCTAAAAATCATATAAAAATGTTACCTAGGGTTTGATACCGTTAATTTGACCATTGGAACCCATCTTGACCTAAAATAGAGTCTCAGACAGACATTTGTCCTTATTTAGGTAATTGTGCAAATTACCAAGTCAAACTAGGCCAAAACCAAAATCTAACTTCACCATTGGATTTCTTAGGTCCAAATTAGGTTTTTACAAAAATTTAGGCCTAATCTGAGATCATCTTGACCTAGTTTGCAATTTGGTCCTGTCTGACTCTTTTATCTCACACATGCCCCTAACTTTTGAATCATTTACAAATAGGTCCCCAACTTTATCGTCTCCTTCTTCAAATAGGTCCCCGCTACCATGAAATCCTAATCCAACAACTCTGGTGAGTTTGATTTGGCATTTTCTCCATGATTCCTTGATGAATCCCTCTTAGATTTGGAAGGGAAGTTCATCAAGGAATTCCCTTCCTTTTGAGCCAGATTCGAAGCTCTAAAATTGGCCCAAATCCTGGTGCAAAGATTTGAAAGATTCGGGTCCCCATCTCTAGTGAACCTTCCAAGCTTGGAAGCCTAGTTTCCAAGCTCTTTTCGCCCTTTAGACCCCTATTTATGAACCCCCAGACATCGCCGAATTCCTCACGCTCAAATTCGACCGGAATAATCCCCAATTCTTCTCTCCTCCTCTGGCCGAAGTGCTCCTCGACGTCTGGTGACCTCCGTCTCCATTCCTCATCTTTTTGCAATATCGGCGATGGATTTATATCCCTCAGCTTCCTCTATGTCGTGCAATACCTGCCATCGTCGCTCTATCTCCATCATAGTCGTCATCCTTCTCCCCGGAGCATCTTCTTCCCCGATGCTCCGTCCCCTTCATCCATTAGATTAGGGTTAGATTAGTTTATCTTAGCCCGTAGGGTAGTTTCCCTTCCTTAAATCTTAGTTTCGACCCTCGGCACATGTTATCACCTCCATCTTCCCTGCCTTTGGCAATCCCTCCAGCAAGGCATCCCTACCGCTACATCCCTCCATCCGCCTCGCCAAAACCCTGTACACCATCGCCACATCTACCCGCACAAAAACCCTAACATCTCCCCTCCTATTTGCTCATCCTAACACCCCAACGGCCAACCTACTATTCTCCGACCTCCGCTGCTTTCGACACACCACTCCATGCCTCACCTCACCTCGAAACCATCGCCACTACATTCGCCAACGTTCGATGAACCTCCTGAGCAAGTTTAATGTGGCCATGAGGCCATTTTGAGTGTTTTTCAGGTTTTGCTAGAGCTCTGCTATCGTCACCACCCCATTCCTCGTGTTCTTGGCCACGTAAGCCCCAGCTGCTGCTCCAGGCCACGTGGACTCATTCTAGGAGAGTTTTCAGATTCTGGATTGGAGACACCAAGCATAGAACACGCCCAATTGGATGAGGTTTCCCCTGCAGGTGCTGCTTAGAGACACAAAAGAAGGTGTGGGACTTTAGTCCCACATCGTTGGTTGATGAGCAAAAGCTATGGAATAAATTGAAAAAGTGCATGCGGTTGTTTGCCTCCTAACACACGAGGGTGAGGTCCTCCTCACCCTTCACCTGCCTCGCCCATGACACTGTGCACGCGGGCCTGTCACTCACTTGATTACCTGCCTAAGCATACTATCACACTCGGCTGCCATTCATAGTCGGCAGCCTTGGTTCCGGGTGCATGTATGCCCGTTTGCCCGATAACCGAGACATTGGCCTTGGAAAGGCGGGAAAGAAGGAAAACCCAGAGAGAGAAGGAGAGAGAGTGCGGGGGTTGGGGGGTTTTGCTCTGAAGATCAACGGCTAACACTTAGCCAAATCCAAGAGTGCTCCCTCTGTGTGTTAAGAAGAGAAGGAAAGAGAAGCCAAGGCAAAAGAAGAGGAAAAGCAGAAGTAGAGCAGAGAAAGAAGAGAGGTTGAAGAGGAAGTACAGTGCCCTGTTGGCACTCTAGCAAGGCTGACTTAAGCCATCTGATTGAGTGCCCTATCATCTGATGAAGTGCACTGTGCACTAAAGTTGCATGGTTGAAACTGTTCATTTATTTAGATGATTAAATAATTATTATATGTGTATCTAAGCTAATAATTGGTGATTCAAATCACCATTATCTTATCTTAGATGACTTTTTACCTTAATAAATTCTTGATATACTCGTGCTACATTGAATATTAGTTTTGAGTAACTATGGTGGAGAGGAGATGGAACCATGCTGGTGGCAAGCAATCTCAGGGCGGCAATAGGCGACCTCAGGGCGTCAATAGGTAGAATCAAGGAAGACGAAGGATGGACTACATGGAGGTCGAGGGCTTGGAGGTGGAAGGTGAGGAGAGAATCTGATGTATATGGTTAAAGGTTGATGGAGGCGAGGAGGACTGATAGAGGGAGCACAAGGGAGAATAGAAGGATCGTGTGCTTCCGGTGACGACGATGGGACCATATGGTGGCTATCTGTCGTTCTCCCATAGTGTGTCTAGCGTGTGGCGGATTTGGTCACAAGTGAGATTCGTGTAGGGCTCCTGATGGGCAGATGAAAGGCCGCCCAATTCTACGCTCTAAAATTTTGAATGCTAGGGTTCAGCCAACGCCACCACCACCCCCCTGCTCCTATGGAGGTCATACGGTTGACGTGGAGGTCCCTATGATAGAGAACATTAGGGCGGCAGAACTGGTATTGAGAAGGGCGCTGATCGGTGAGGTTATGACTGGGAACCCGACCCTGGAGAACTTGCGAAATCTGGTAAGTTCTCTTTCCCCATCGACAAACTCCTGGCAGTTCGCCTCTCTATCACCAACTCGTTTTGTGCTATTTTGATTGGGGATGATGGATGTCGAAATACTGCGATTTCAAACGTCCTTCAATGATGGCTAATGGTGATCTGGAGATCGGTCTCTCCTTTTGATGGAGCATTACCGGAGAGGCCCTCCAAGAGATTGGGATCCAGGTCGGGGAGACTTAAGATCAAGGGTCTACCGCTACACCTGAGGTCGAAGGAGGTTGTGGCATCCATGATATCTGGATTTGCCTTAATGGCAGAAGATGCAGTTGTAGGGCTAATGGAGGGTGATGGACGCTCGGTGAATGTGATGGTCGATGTGTTTAAATCAGGGTCGATCCCTGACAGATTGATTTTGAGATGCAGTGGGAGTTCATGGTTGCTGCTACTGAGTTTCACGGTGGGTGACACTGTTGTGAGGCAAGATAAGTCGTCTGATTCTGAAGCTGCTGAAGAGGTGAATGTGCAGAGTGTGTGTAGGCTCTCTCATGAAGAATCCCCCTCTATAAAAAAGCGCAAGGACCATCACTTAGGGGAAAGGGGAGAGATGATGGTTGAAGAGGAGGAATCGATAAGGATGGAAGCAACGAGGCCTACGAGTGAGGATGCAGGGAGTGTGCTACTAGACGCTGAGGATAGTGAGGTGCAGGTGGTACAAGTGACTCTGCCTAACTCCCTGAAGGATCAACAGAATCTGCAAGAGGTGGAGGGTCTCAAATTTAGTGCTGGATCTTGCACTAAATCTGTTAAGGGAAGGTCACCTTATAGCCTCAGGTAGAGGAAATCAAAGGCCGATCTGCTTCTGGATGAAGACAAGGTTGCAGAGATTTTGTAGGTATGCAAATGTCAAAATCACAATGGGGAGGGATCTCGTGATGATAGATGAGAATCCTCACTTGGAATGTGCGCAGGTTGCGCGATAAGAGCCGAAGGGCCTCCTTGATGAGATACTTGGGAGAGTGGGGGATTGAGTGTGGATCATTCAAGAGACGCACATTGAGAATGACTCTGATAGGATATGGAGTGACTTGTTGGCTGCGGGGGAGAATGAATGTGTGAAGGTTAACACACATGGTAGATCGGGGGCATTGCTATATGGTGGAGAAAGGCTTGGGCACACAGTTTGGAAGTTCACAAGGCTAGGCATTTACTGACTTGCAAATTCCAAACTAACTAGGGGCATGACACTATCTGGGTTACTGGTGTGTATGGCCCCTGTGTTGCTTCTGCAAGGCAGGAATTGTGGGAGGATTGGGCTGCTGCGGCTAAGTTGGTGCACGGGGAAGCTTGGCTGACAGGAGGAGACTTCAATTGTGTTCTAACTGGGGCAGACAGGCCTTATGGTGGTACAGACAGCTTAGCTATTGGTTTCTAGTTGGTGGTTCAATCTCTTGAACTGAATGAGTACCCTTCATCAGGTGTTGAGTTTACTTGGCGCAATGGTAATGGGTTGCTTTCCAAAATTGACAGATTTTTTGGTAATGTGACCATCCTTGACAGATTCCAACTGTCAAGTGTTGCTGGCCTAGATCGACCTTTCTTTGACCATACCACTTTGATTTGGGATAGTGGGGAAGAGATCCAAGTTGGCTCATACTTCAAACTTAGAAGATCATCGCTAAATGAACCGGGGTTCCATCAGATGATCAGTTCATGGTGGCAAGCTAAAAAGGTGGAGGAATCGATAAGGATGGAAGCAACGAGGCCTGCGAGTGAGGATGCAGGGAGTGTGCTACCAGACACTGAGGATAGTGAGGTGCAGGTGGTACAAGTGACTCTGCCTAACTCCCTGAAGGATCAACAGAATCTGCAAGAGGTGGAGGGTCTCAAATTTGGTGCTGGATCTTGCACTAAATCTGTTAAGGGAAGGTCACCTTATAGCCTCAGGTAGAGGAAATCAAAGGCCGATCTGCTTCTGGATGAAGACAAGGTTGCAGAGATTTTGTAGGTATGCAAATGTCAAAATCACAATGGGGAGGGATCTCGTGATGATAGATGAGAATCCTCACTTGGAATGTGCGCAGGTTGCGCGATAAGAGCAGAAGGGCCTCCTTGATGAGATACTTGGGAGAGTGGGGGATTGAGTGTGGATCATTCAAGAGACGCACGTTGAGAATGACTCTGATAGGATATGGAGTGACTTGTTGGCTGCGGGGGAGAATGAATGTGTGAAGGTTAACACACATGGTAGATCGGGGGCATTGCTATATGGTGGAGAAAGGCTTGGGCACACAGTTTGGAAGTTCACAAGGCTAGGCATTTACTGACTTGCAAATTCCAAACTAAC
This sequence comes from Thalassia testudinum, assembly GCA_037157565.1. Taxonomy (NCBI): domain Eukaryota; kingdom Viridiplantae; phylum Streptophyta; class Magnoliopsida; order Alismatales; family Hydrocharitaceae; genus Thalassia; species Thalassia testudinum. The sequence continues at coordinate 88,598,998 of JAZHRO010000055.1, read as the reverse complement.
TAGGGGCATGACACTATCTGGGTTACTGGTGTGTATGGCCCCTGTGTTGCTTCTGCAAGGCAGGAATTGTGGGAGGATTGGGCTGCTGCGGCTAAGTTGGTGCACGGGGAAGCTTGGCTGACAGGAGGAGACTTCAATTGTGTTCTAACTGGGGCAGATAGGCCTTATGGTGGTACAGACAGCTTAGCTATTGGTTTCTAGTTGGTGGTTCAATCTCTTGAACTGAATGAGTACCCTTCATCAGGTGTTGAGTTTACTTGGCACAATGGTAATGGGTTGCTTTCCAAAATTGACAGCTTTTTGGTAATGTGACCATCCTTGACAGATTCCAACTGTCAAGTGTTGCTGGCCTAGATCGACCTTTCTTTGACCATACCACTTTGATTTGGGATAGTGGGGAAGAGATCCAAGTTGGCTCATACTTCAAACTTAGAAGATCATCGCTAAATGAACCGGGGTTCCATCAGATGATCAGTTCATGGTGGCAAGCTAAAAAGGTGGAGGGATCAGCTACTATCAGATTGGCATCCAAGCTGGCAACCTTGCGCACAATCTTGAAAGAATATGGTGCTACTATGAGCATTTTAAGGCAACAGAGGTGGGTAGAGGGTTTGAGTAACATCCAGGTGTTGGACTCTAAGGAAGCAGCAAGTCCTATATCAGAGGAGGAACTTGCAGAGAGGAAAATGTGGCAGGGAGTGATAATGGAAGAGGATCTCAAGCAGGAGATCGATTGGAGGGAGAGATCAAGACAATTGTGGCTTAAGGAGGGAGATGCCAACACGAAATTCTTCCATCTTGCGGCTAGCTCTAGGAGGCGTGCAAATTTTATCTCTTCCATTATCAATGATGGACATAGGATCTCTTCTACTCAGGAAATAAGGTTATAGGTCATCAAATATTATAGGGGAACCTCTCAGGCAATTAAGAGGTGGGAATGGAGGATGGTAGGGAATGATGCACCAGGAGTTACAAGGGAACAAGCTTCTCAACTAACAGCAGCCATTTCTAAATAAGAGACCCTGTAGGCAATTAAAGAACTTAATATGGAAGTTCCCCAGGACCTGATGGGATACAAGTATTCTTCTATAGAGAAATGTGGAGTGTGGTTGGCAATGAGGTGATGGAAGTCATAAGAGAATTTGAGAAGGGCAATGCAGGCTTTGATAAGATCAACAAATCATATCTCTTCCTACTGCCAAAGACATTGGGAGTTGAGATATTTTCAGACTTTAGGCCGATTTCATTATCAAATTCCATCTACCTTGTGGTGAGTAAGATATTAACAAAGTGACTGAGAACTGTTCTTCAGAGCTTAATCCATCCAGTGCAGTCTGCTTTCTTGCCCAATAGATCACTCCAAGAATCCTTCATTTTGGCCCAAGAAATGGTGAGTGGATGGCATAGAAGGAAATGCAAGGCATTCATTTGGAAAGTTGACTTCCAAAATGCATATGATTCGATTTCTTTGTCTTACATCTGGGAGGTATTTAAAAGGAGAAGATTCCCTCCTTTATGGATCAAGTGGATGAAGCGATGTATCACAACTGCCTCCTTCTCTCCGTTGATCAATGGGAAGCCATGTGGTACTTGGATTCAACCTCAACGTTGTCTCCTCTTGCCCCCTTGATCTTTAACCTTGCAGTGGATGGGCTTGCAAGATATGCATGTGGAATGATAGAGGTAGGGGTCACCAGAGGGTACTCACTGTCCAACAGGAGGTCCTTGGCTCCCATTTTGCAATATGTAGATGACACAGTCTTCTTTGTGGAATGGACCAATCCTGCTACACATGCTCTCGGGATTATGATAAAAATCTTTGAGGATATTTCAGGCCTGAAATTGAACAAGGAAAAGTCTACTTTGATATGCTTTGGCATGAATGAGCAGGAACAGAAGGAGCTAGAGACTACATTGGGCTCACCTCGAGCTAAACTACCAATGAAATATCTGGGACTACCATTGAGAGCTGCAAAACTGAAGAAAAATGACTGGAATATATTGTTTGACAAAGTTTCTGGCAAACTGAAAGGATGGAGTAGTAAATTCTTATCGAAGGGTGGGAGATTAATCCTCCTGAACTCAGTCATAACATCCATCCCGGTCTTCTATTTCAGCATCTTTGAGGCCCCGAAATCTATTTGGAAACGTTTGGATGTTATGCGGAGAAGATTTTTTTGGAAAGGAGCTGGTCATGAGGGAGGTTTTATGCAACCCGTGAGATGGGAAAAGATATGCAGGCCAAAGGAGACAGGTGGTATGGGGATTAAGGTGCTCAAGGAGTTCAATGAAGCCCTTCTGATCAAATGGGCCATCAAGGTCTTGGAGGGCAAGGATGAAGTAATGACAGATTTAATCAAAGACTGCTATGGTGGCTCCAATAGTGCACTGAAGAGGCTACAACCAGTGAAACCATCACCTTTTTGGAGATCTGTTATCCTTGCAATCAAAAGCAATTGGCACCTGCTGCAGCCTAGGCTTGGAGATGGTTGTGACTTCAGTTTGTGGCATGATCAATGATCAGATTTGGGGATACTAAAAGATGCATATCTGAGGGCATATGCAGCAGCTGCAGATAAAGAGGCCACTGTCAGCAGTGTGTGGTCTGTTGCAGAGGGCTGCTAGAGGCTGGAAGGCTTCGAGCAGTGTAGATCAGGCACTTGGTTATGGGAGGACAGGTAGAACATGTTGGCTGCACTGCAGCAGATGCATCCTAGGCAGAATGCAAGTGATACTTATGGCTGGAATGGGATCTTTTCTGTGCAGCAGGCCTATGAGAGGATCATCAGATCAAACACAGATATGGAGAGGGATCCAATTGACAAGAAAATATGGCTATTGAAGATCCCTTTGAAGGTCCAAATTTTCTTGTGGCTATGCAGGCGAGAAGGCTTGATCACTAGTGATCTTAGACACAGGAGAATGGGGACTACATTGAATGCCTGTCATCTGTGGATTACACACTGACAGTGCATCTCATATTTTTTCTTCTTAACTAGTCATAGACAAGATTTGGAGGAAGATTTGCCAGGAACCCTTACCTGCCTGGGAATCCCTTTGGCAGAGGTTCGACACTCCTAGACGGCCATACAAGTCTATGGCTGCCATCTTGTAGTGTGTGTGGAGGGTGTGAAATGAAAAGTTGTTTCAGGAGAGACCAGCTAGATGTGAGAAAATTGTAAATGAGTGCTGGTCCCTCATACACAGTTGGGGATCTATTTTGTAATGTTTTGCTTGATTTGAAATATATTGCCCTCCGGATTGCTATCGTCTCACGATAGCTTTCCTCACTGTTTCAAAACAAAAGTTTTGAGTAATTATTATCATTAATTGTGCTCATTTCCATTATTTATTGAGATTAGTGATTGAATTCCTATTTGCTCCCAGCGAACAACCTCGAACTTTCATTCGAGTATAAATATTATTTGTTTTTCGCGTTAATTCGACTATACTATAATGCAATGATTTTAAAACCCGTTTCAGAGCGATTAACACTCTCGATGCACCTCAAATCCACAGCGCGGGTGCTCAATCTTAAATTGGACCATATAATCGAGATCGGACGGCGGAGCAGCAACCGTGTAGCTCCATGGATGCTTGACATTGCATGCACATGAGATGACATGCCATCAGATGTGCCATCGTATGTTGGTGCTATCCCAGGTGCATGACAACGTGTAATCACAACCGTCCATCTCCGATCTAATGGCTGAGGTAGCTCCGACCCTCGTACTTCATCTCCTCATCAATGGAAATGCTCGAATGGCCAGCATGATCCTACGTCGTTGGATCACGATCAAATGGCCTACATCTCATGCATGCTTTAGCAACGTAGGACTTCAGCAACGGTTGCATGTGTTACTAAAGACCCTGATATTAACTTGTAAGCCTTAAAAAGACTCTTTTGTCTCCATTACTACACCTATAAATAGCCTACCCCTCATGCACATTTCTTCATCCCATTTCTTTTTTTCTCTCACCCTCTCCAATGCTCTAAAAGCTAGTCTCATACCCGAGATTCTCCACTAGGGCTAAAGTAAAATAAAATTTCCATCTTCTCACCCCCATTCGCAAGCACCCATGTTTGTCTCCTTAACCCCTTTGGGGAATCAGATCTCGTGTTGACAACATCCCGCATCTCATCCCTGTCTTTCAACTCCATCCACCTTCTTGCACTATCCCATCTCCATCTTCCAGGTGCCAACAACATGGCTCATCCTTCAAGTGGCTGTCGAGGAGGATTTTTCTCATTCGTATCTTTTTACTGCTTTCTAGCGTAGTTTTAATTCTGCAAGTAGATGTAATAAACATGGTTCGATGGTTGTGAAATATTTGTTCATTCTCTCTTTATTTTTCTCTTTCTTTGTAATATTCTATCTCTCTCTTCTATTATTTATTCTTTAACTAGAATAACTAGCGTAGATTAATTTCAACCTGCTACTATAATTTATAAAAATAAACATAGATTTTAAATCAAATGTTCGACTCCCCGTGTTCGACCTGGGACTCACAAGAGTTTCGGTTAAATTTATCTGATAGTAGATTTTTACAAACTGTAATGATGGGTTTCTAACTTAAATCTTTTCGCGTATATAATCTAATGATCATTTTGGCATCGTTGCCAGGGCAGTAGCGCTCTTTAATTTCCCACATTTTCCACCCTACTTATCTTTTATCTCCCTAGTCTCCATTCTTATTATGATTGCAGGTACTCTCTTGAGATAGGAAAAAGCATCAAATTGGAGCAAAGCGCAGTTGAAGGGTTTGTAAGTATACCCCGCCTCCCACCCCCTCGTTTTCATTCCACCACATAATAACACAAATGTAAATCAACCCAGGTAATCTTATAAACCCTAAGGTTAGATTGTATTATTTGTTTGCCATCTCATCTACCTCACCCCCATGTGTGTGCGTATATATATATATTTGAATGTAGGATTAATTGAAATTTACATACCTTATAACCCACACACACTCAAGGCACCTCACTTTGACCTGATTCAATCACTTAACCAATAATCCGACTTAAGGACTCGATACACCTGCATGACTCATACAAGTGATTAGAAATTTGATTAGGCTAACCATTTTGGGTGCTTTAATTAATGCCACATTTGACCAATTGTTTGATTTGTTTGGGTTGTACCAATTAATTTAAAAAAGATTTATCAACTAGCTTGCCACATAGGATTCAACTTTTAGGACTAAACCAGGCACTCTACATTCTTTTTGAGTTTTAAAGGAAGATATCTTCACCTATGCTTTCAAAACCTGGTATGCCAACTAAACTTTGACTGAAGAAACCTAATAGTTGAACCCTAAAAGCTGCTAAACAAGGTTGAATCCTAAAAGACAAATCATCAAATAACCTTTGTTTGAAAACCCTGGTTGTGCACAAACACACATATAAATCAATCTTTAAGGGAACAACTCAGATAAAGGGCCCATCACATTCCCAACCACTTTCAAACCTAAGCCAAACTGAAATCAACTAGATGTTGGCCTTAAGAATTTGACTCACTCTTTGAGGCCTAGATCGAGATTATTTTCAATTAATCTGCTTCTACTGATCCATCTGATGTCTAGCTAGGGGAGCAGTGTCAAATGATCGTGGTTTGGGGGTATCAAAGGAACCTGAGGCGAAAGCCAAGGGAGGAACTCCCCAATCCCTCCCTTAACTGGTTGGATTGATTGGATAGGAGTAGACTAAATCATCTTTAATCTTAAAATAGGTTTTGAGAGTCTATAGATTTTAGGCTTCCCCACCTAAGGATAGGTTTGATTGCTTGTACTGTAGGACACCTTTCCTTTCTCTTTTGACTACTACTTTGCCTTGGATCCTTCGACATCCTACTTACATTTCCACTCCTACCCTCCTACCACCACTTATTCCCAAGATGATTACTATCCCAACCCGATTTATGACTACCCATCCACTAGTCATGATAACTTTTTTGGGGATATAATTTCAGACCTCCATGTTCAAGGCCTAACCTTGGACATCATGATTATGATTATTATTTCTCCCAGAGCCATACTAATTATAGATCTCCACCCTTGCATGATCAACCAAACCCAATCTACAATCAAGAATGATATGAGGATTACACTGCATATATGTCACCACCCCTCTATGAGCAACCTGAAATGACCTATTATCAGGGAGACCCTCAAGAACCTTAACTCCTTGACTCCCTTGAATTGAACCAAAACCCAGCCAACCTTGAACCGAACCATTTGGTTCAGGTAAACCAGGTCCAAGATAGGGTGTTGGCTAACTTGAGGAACACCGTTCAATCTTTAGAAGCTAAGCTAAAACCCTACTAATGTGAGACATCCGTTTAGGTTAAAATGCCTAATTATGTATGATCCTAAGCTTAGATATGCATTCCATGTTATAGATATTGCATAGCATGCATCATTATGCATTTAGAGTAGTTTGTGTATATGTTAGGTTAATTGCATCCTTTTATGGCCAGGAGAGAAGGAGATTTAATTCAGAGCCTCGAATTGATGATCAAATCAGGACAACAATCGGAGTCCAACACCTCCAAAATCATCTAGATCGGAATCTTGTAGCACCTTATGCAGTCTGAAGAAGATCAACGGCCAAGGAACTATGTGATGCAATTTGAAGATTCGAAAGACAAATCCGACCACAAGAATGGATCAGGATCGCCGATCACAGCCTAATGGCTCGAAAATCGACCCAATCCGACGTCCGTGGTGCCACCTATAAGCACTTGAAGATGGACGGTCTAAATGGCGCCACGTGGCACCATCCAAACCATCGAAGTCGGCCAACAGCATCCGCTCCTCCTCAAAGGCATCTCCCTTCGTAAGATCTGGGCCGTTGAATGCTCATCCAACGGCTCCTGTGTATCCACATCACCTCTCCACATCTAGTCTTCAAGAGCTCACAGTCGCTAGATCCTCAACCAACGGCTGCGAGCGATCGTTCATTGGATGGTCGTCATGGCAATCCGCAAGGGTGGCGTAGTGGTGTTGAAGCACAATCCCAAAGGAGGGGCAAGGGTTCGAATCTGCAACCCCCCAAAAATCCTCAATTGGAGGAATGAAAAGCTTGCACACCAGCGCACGAACAGTGCATGCACCAGCAGCCCATGTAGGCACGACACGGCGCACGGGGCACGGGTGTGAGATGCATGCATCGGCAGGAGCAAGCGAGAGTTGGCACCGATCTTCAGCGACAAATGGGTGGATCTTCAGCGACATTTAGAGATGTCACTAATTACCCATGTGTGACCAAGTCCATCATCCTTCACTATAAAAGGACCTATACCCCTCCATCCACCATCATCTCTTCCTTTCTCTCCCTCGCCACCTCTAAGGCTCTAGAGAGAGCTTCTCTCAAGCTCAGGATGCTCTTCTAGAGTAGAAAACCAAATATTTTTCCCACCTCTCATCCCCATTCGTGAAGCATCCCATGGTCATCCTCTCATCACTTCGGGAAGTAGATCCTCACCGCGACACCATCCCATCTCACCCTATGTCATTTGACACCGTTCTCCTTCGTCACGCTCCTCACCACCTTCATCCGAGCATCGTCAAAGCGAGAAGTCCTCCAAGCGACATCGAGGGGGATTCTTCTCACCACTCTATCTTTTCACTTTCTAATGTTGTTTTCTACTTTCCAGTTTGTAGCAAACTCTTTAGATATATATATTGATTGTTTCTCTCTCTCTCTCCCTCTTATTTTGCAAGTAGATTAGTTAGATAAAGTTTTGTCGATCTAATCTCTTGCATTATAAAAATACCAAAAAAATCATAAAAGATAAAAACAACAAAAACAAATAAAATCGAAGCGGGGATTTCTCAAAACTAAATGTTTGCCTCCACGTGTTTGACCTGGGAATCACCTCGATTTTCAATTATAAATTTTATCTAGTTAGCGGATTTCTATGCACTACGACGATGGGTTTCCAACTCAAATCTCTTTGCATAGGAAGTTACACTAATCACTTTGGCGCCATTGCAGGGGGAATCATTTTATGGGGCCTGGGCGAGATTCCAGGATCTATTGCCAAATTGTCCACACCATGAGGGGCATAAATGGCAACTCATACAGATTTTCTACCATGGGTTCGATCAACTCCGTCATCATGTGGATGCTTCTTGCGAAGGCAATTTCCTCAACGATGACATAGATAGCGCGTATGATTTGTTCAAATAAATGAGAGGAAACTCTATAAACCATGCCTCCATGGAAACCTTCAACCGATCCCAACAAACTAAATGAAATTCCAATGAGGTCTAAGATTCTCATACATTTGACATGGAATTGAACTGCAATAAATTAGATAAGGTGGATCTAGTTGCTAAACAAATGGAAGAGTGGATATCCGAAAATTATAATACTTCTAGATCCACTCGATCCCAAAGCTCGTTATTCCATTTTTTGTAAGCTCCTATGGGATGGGAGTTTGTGAACCAACTTGAGTTGGCTTGACCTTTGAGTCAGCACTTCTCGGAATCTTATGGGTTCCAAACTGGGGCCTTTATACCTAGTTTTTCTGACCCTTCTTACCCTTCATCCTCATCTTATGAGGATGTTTATGCTAAACAAGAGAACACTAGGTCTAACCCTTACTCAAACTCTTATAATTCTAGTTGGAAAAATCATCCTAACTTCTCTTGGAAAGATCAGGGGCAGTAGACCCAATATCGACCCAACAACTATGTACAGCAAAAATCAATGGGTTAGGGTCATGTATATACTCAGCTGCCCCCGAATCAAGTTAATCAGTCCATGTGGAATGCCCAACAACTCACCGGGTAGGTTGATTTAAACCTAAAGATGGTAGAAATGCAAGGTACAATGCTCCAGCTCAAGCAACAAATAAAAACTTCACTGGACACCCTACAATCCAGACTTAGTGCAAACAGCCGACAGCTCAGATCTCTACCATCATAGCCTGTACCAAACCCAAGCAATGTGCAGAACTGAGGCACTGGTCCTCAAGGGTTAGGTAATAGTCGGAAGCCACATGCTCAAGCTCATGCTATCTATCAGGCTACACCAACCCCTACTAAAGCTAACCAAGTTCCTACCATAATCAACCGGGAGTCTCCTGTTTTGCCCAACCCTCCCCAAGGCACTAACCAACAGCACTTTGCTACTGCAAATACCATCACCTTGTGTAATGGTAGTAGATACAAGGGTCCTACCCAACCCTACGTCAATACCATTAAGACCCATAACAAGATTTCTAGACTCCCAACTAAGAATGTAATTGATCGGAACACCATCATGAGTCATAACTAGCTCATTTTGACCCAATGAAGTCAATAAATGCTCCTATATAACCAACTAAAGGTCATAATTCATTGCATAACCATTCTGAGAGAAAAATAAGAAACTAGGGTTGAAACTGCAATTTTACCAATGTAGTGCAACCACAGATTTTCTCAAGGGTTGAATAAAGGTCAAATGGTTTTAACAAGATAACAACTGGGTTGGATTAGACAGAAAAGGGTTTGTGTGTGTTCTAAGAATTAAATGACTTTTGAAACCCTAAAAACAGACCCACTTAATTTACCAAGGTTTTGGTTAGGATAAAATTCACTTAAACCCTCTAAAAATCATAGAAAAATGTTATCTAGGGTTTAGTACCTTCAATTTGACCATCAGAACCCATCTTGACCTAAAATGGAGTCTCAGATAGATATTTGCCCTAATTTGCATTTTTGCATAAATTACCTAGTAAAACATGGTCAAAACCAAAATCCAACCTACCGTTGAATTCCTTAGGTTCAAATTAGGTTTGTACTAAAATTTGGACCCAAGATGAGTTTGTCTTGACCTAGTTTACAAAAAGGTCTTGTCTAATTACATTTCTACCACTAACTTTCAAAAACCCTTATATTTAGCCCCCTAGCTTCTTCATCGCCTTCACAAGTAGGTCCTACCACCATTATCACGGAGGAATCCTACTCCGGCAACCTTTAAAAGGAGCTTTCTCCTTAATTGCTTGGAGAATCCCTTCCAAATTTGGAAGGGAGATCCTCTGAGAAATTCTCTCCCGTCTGAACCCATTGTTGAGCTTTGATTCCTTCCCAATCTCTCATGCACATGCATGAGAGATTTGGGTATCTTGAAGCTCCCAAATCCGGCATGCCATCCTTGCTTGGAAGATTGGCATCCAGGCACAAAACCCTCTTTGAAGACCTATTTAAGAACCCCAGATCCAACCGTTCTCAGCTTGAATTTGGTTTGGAATCCCCTCTATTCCTCTCTCCCCTTCGGAGCCAAGTCTCCGCAAGCTCCGGCGATCTATCTCCGACTCCTCTCGTTGCCCAACCACAATACCAGTGGCGGGTTTATCTCCCTCATCATCCTCCACATCGCGCAATACCAGCCACCGCCATTCCTACCCTGTCTTCGCCGTCGCCTCTCCTATGGAGGTTTGTCTTCCCCACGTCCAGCAACCACACTGGCGTGGGATCTCTGTCCCTTTCATCCCTTAAAAGTAGGTTCTTAGATTCCCTCTATCTCACACTATCTTCCCCTCTCTTTATTTCCCAAAACCAACCACCAACGCTACTTAACACCGTCATCCCCTCCATTTCCGACGACTCCTCTGGCAAGGTGCTCCCACTGCTATGCTCCTCCATCCACCTCACTGACCACCCTACAACCTCCACCACACCTTACTGGTCACTTCCCCTCTCCTTATTCACCTCACCACTCACCCAAATCACCCCCCAAACACACCCACTCATACGCACACAGTTTGCCCTAGGTACACACTCACAGATGGCCACGCACCACACCACCACCCCCAGCACATCCATCGTGCTTCGGCGAACCTCCCTGAATGCTTTAATGTGGCTGTGAGGCCATTCTACTGATTTCAGGTTATAGGCCACATCCGCCATTGGCGAGCAAGCTTGAAGCTTGCTTGAGGCTATTGATGGTCGGCCCGGATGGGTTGTTAATATGATGATTTTATCGTTGAAATATATATAGTGGTTAACCTAATTTGAACCTAACCATCTCTTTACAGAAATTTTTAACCTGGCCTACTTGATTTTATCTTGTCGCTTTTAGGCCCAGGGTCGAACTCAGGGAAGTGGGGTTCAAGTCGAGTTCCTACGTTGTCCTTAAAACGCGTCTCTTCCGTTCGTTTATTGTGTTTTTGGTATTTTTCTTATTTAGGTTTTTTTCTGGTAATCCTTGTTCTTGAGGCACACCCTCAAAATTGTGTCCTTGGCTTTTAGCCAAAACAGAGTTCCAAAACACGCCTTGCTACTCGCAAGACGGGGTACCTGCAAATCAAAGATTATCTTTTCACTTTTATACCTTTTTTTTTAATCTTTTTTCTAAGAAGGAAGATAACAGATAGAAAGTAAATATAGTAGCTATAGATATATATTTATATGTAGTATATATATAAAGGGGTGGGGGTGGAGGTGACGATGGAGTGTAGCACTATGTCGAGTCAGTTGACGTCTAGAGAGACGCAGCCAACACGACTATGTGCCGCGTGGAGTGTGGATGGAGGATGGATGATGTATGGGACCACGCTTTTTTTGTACGCGTGTATCAGGCAATATCAGCAACTGGTGCAGATATCCCCGCGATACAGCGTATAACAAATAACATGAAAGTATATGTACATATGTATGTATATAAGTAAATATATATATATATAAATATATAGTTATATATGTATAGCTATATATATATATATAGATATATATGTGTATATATATGTATATAAGTATATATATATATATTACTATATATATGTATATATATATATGTATATAAGTATATATGTATCTAGATATATATATATATGTGTGTATATATATAAGTATATAGATATGTATATATATATATGTATATAAGTATATATGTATATATATATAAGTATATGTATAAGTATATAGATATATATATACGTGTATATATATATATATAGAGATATATTATATATATATGTATGTATACATAACTATATAGATATACTATGTATATAAGTATATATATATAATAGATATATGTATGTATATATATGTTACTATATATAACTATACGTATAGTGTAAGTGTGTGTGTGGGTGTGTGTGTGTGTCGCTGAAGATGTGTGTGTGTTGGTGTAGTGTGTGTCTGTGAGTGAGTGAAAAAGAGAGAGAATACGTGAGAGAGAGAGAGCGGGAGAGAGAGATCAGCAGAGAGAGAGAGCGGGCTGGAGAGATCGAGAGCGCGGACAATGGCAACGAGTTAAGTCGTCTGCTCGCGGCGGGGGACGTCTGACGCCGCGTCGTCTGAAGGCGGAGGCGGACGTCTGAAGACGGCGGGTGCGGGCGCGCCTTCGCGTAGGGTTCTGCAGGCCTGCGCGAAGGCGACGGGCGGGCGAAGGCGCGGAGGAGCGAGCGTGGAGGAGGTCTGCAGGTGGTCGCGGAGGGTCGCGGAGGGGGGCAGGGGTCGGCGTGAGGCCGTAGCCGGCCGCTGCAGTGCGCGCGGCGGCGGGCTACGGGTGCAACTGCGAGGCGGACAGAACGGAGACGGAGGCGGGGAACGCCCTGCAGACGCGCGCGGAGGCGGTGAGCGACTGCGGGGACGGTCGCGGAGGGGCGGGACGACTTGCTACTGCTGCTGCTGGGCTGCTGCTGCCGTGGCTTCAAGCTTCGAAGCTTGGAGCGGCGGCAATGGCGTTAAAGAGAAAAAACGAAGCGAGGGAATGCACCACGCCCACCGACTCGTCGAAGAGCTGGGCGGTGGTGCTCCCACTGTGGTGGTGTGCACCACAGTGGGTTCTCCTGCTCGCCGGGTGCCTCCTCGACGGAGGGCCGACGTATGGGAGGGGAAAGCGGTGGAGAAGATGGCTGCGGGTTTTTTCAGCAGCTGCAGCCGCTGCGTCGCGAGGATGAAGCTGCAGCTACTTATAGAGGAGGGTAGAGTGGCGTGCCGGCTGCAGCAGGGAGAGGGTGTGCGAGTTGCAGCTATAGGGAGCGGCGTTGGCAGGGAGACGTGACGGGAAGAAGTGCTGCGTGGCTGCTGCATGCAGCTGCGGGAAGAGTGCAGCCGCGGGAAGGATGCAGCCGCGGGAAGGAGAGAAAAGAAGAAATCAAGAGGAAAAATAAAAAGGGGTGATTTTGCAAGGAGGCACTTGAAGAAAAATGTAACTATGTAGGCGATTGTTTCACTCCTCTTCCTCTCTTGATTAAATGCATGCATGCAAGTGTTTTTACAAATGCGATTACAGGATCCTATTATGCAATGTTAATGCTAGAAAATAGCACAAGAAGGCGTTATTACAGGCGTGTTTTGAGGTGCAAACATATACCCCCATGCCTATCTTTTGCTAGTCCCTAGCAAAATAGTATTTAGAAATGATCTTAAGCTGAAGATTTTCTTCTGAGGTGATACAGGTGTGTTTACTATGGAATATTGTGAGAACCAATTGTAAAGAAGACTACCAGTACTTTAAGTCTCACATGACATAGATCATCTCTCAACTAACCAGGACTCTTGATATTTAAACCTTAAGTACGATTTCCAGGACCCAGGAGGTTTTTGCCGTACTCGAGAGCTCAAGAGGTTATGGTTTGTGCATAGTGAAGGATCAAGACTGACCAGATGAACATTAAGACTCAATCCCAGGGTTTCACGAATTTTTAAGTACAGGTTGGTCCCAATTTTAGCTCATGTCTTCGAATTGACCTTTAAGATGATGACGGAAAACTCAACTCCCATTTTCTGATTTTTTTTTTTTTTTTGTGACTCACCGAAAAACAAAGTATATAGACATTTATGAGATATACTGACTCTTTTAAAACATCTCTTTTCTGATTGATTTTTTTTTTTTTTTTTGAAACACGTGTTAGTATATCTCTTACAACACATTTTGAAACACACATTTTTTTTTTTTTTTTTGGTGGGAGAGTTTCTTTTTGGTGGAAAGAGTCGCTCCTAAACACAAGACTAAGGCCTGGGATAAAAAGTCTACCTGCGCACACAGGTAAGGACTCCACCTTCCCTAATGAACACTAGGGTTGGATCTTATGTTCACCTGGTCTTTCCTGATATGTGTAGTGTGAACCAAGTTTACTTAAGCTCTCAAGAAAAAGCAAACCAACGGATCCTGTACTGGTGTCTCAGGTACAAGAATACATCCCTAGTTAGGAGAGATCTTGATCTATTTTGTCAATGCTTTAAGTGAATTAAGCCGAGCCTGAGCGAATCAAGCTTTTGTGGCCTGGAAAGTCTTCAAAACAGAGGTTGAATATCCATAAACACTTATTGCCTTTTTGTTTCAGCTTCAAGATCATTATTAAACACCATTATATATATATATATATTTTCTTTTCTTTTCTTTTCTTCTTTTTTTTTTTTTTTTTTTTTTGCATATTTATAAATAGGTGGGAACTGTATAATACCATAACATACCTGGATCCTATGGATGCCTATCCACCCCCCCATGCCAAACAATGCTATGTCCTCATATGCATGCAGGGAAAGGCAGAGGAAGGATGGAAGATCGGGTAACAAGAGCTGAGGTTCAGGGTATAGATCAGGGTGGAAGGGTGGGTGGATGGTGGGTGGTGAAGAGAAAAGTGAAGTGATTGCGATAGAGGTGTGAAAAGTGATGGTGGATGGTGAGTGCTGTTAGGGTGCCTCCCAACAAGCGCTGAATTTAATGTCCCCAGCTGGACTCAGAATGAGGCAAAGAATTAGTTAGCCTCCAGCAGGGCAACGGTTTCTCCAACGGGGGCAGGTTCATGAGTCAGATAGGGTTTCAAACGCTGCCCGTTGACTGTAAATTTACGCCCAGATTTGGGATCTTCGATTTCGACGGCCCCATTGGGGAATGGTCTTGAGACCAGAAAAGGACCAGTCCATTTGGACTTTAATTTCCCAGGAAAGAATTTGAGTCGGGCATTATAGAGCCAAACTTGCTGAGATGGCTCAAATTCCTTCCGCCGAACATGGCTGTCATGAAAAGCCTTAGTGCGCTGTTTAAAGGTTAGAGCAGAATCATAGGCTTCACGACGGAGCTCTTCCAGCTCTTGGAGTTGGAGTTTCCTTTCTCGTTCACACAAGTCTGGGTCGAGGTTACATTGGCGAACCGCCCAATAAGCGCGGTGCTCCAACTCCACAGGCAAATGACAAGGCTTCCCGTAAATGATTCTATATGGAGACATACCAAGGGGAGCCTTGAAGGCGGTCCGATACGCCCAAAGTGCGTCAGTCAGCTTGTCGGACCAATCCTTACGGTCAGGCCGAACCGTTTTCTGGAGAATCTGCTTGATTTGCCGGTTCGACACTTCCGCCTGGCCGTTCGTCTGAGGATGATACGGGGATGCGATACGATGGTGGACTCCGTACCTCCTCAGAAGTGCCCGAAAAGAAGCATGGGTAAAGTGGCTTCCTCCATCCGAGATAATGGCTCGAGGGATCCCAAAACGTGCAAAGATATGGTCTTTGACGAATCGGGTGGAGATAACATGGTCAGCACGGCGCGCGGGAATAGCCTCGATCCATTTTGAAACATAGTCGACGGCCACGAGGATGAATTCGAAGCCGTTGGATGGAGGAAAGGGACCCATGAAGTCAATTCCCCAGATGTCGAAGATTTCCGCAGCTAGGATGTGTTGCAAGGGCATCATGTCACGACGTGCCATTGACCCTAATGACTGGCACCTAGTGCAATGTTTGGCATAAGTGTGCGCGTCCTGGTGAAGGGAGGGCCAAAAGAAACCGCACTACAACACCTTGGCTGCAGTTTTCCTCCCAGAGAAATGGCCTCCACAGGCCTGATCGTGGCAGAAGGATAGCACACTGGGGAACTCACTGTCAGGAATACAGCGACGGATGATTTGATCAGCACCTATCCGAAAAAGAAGTGGATTATCCCAGAAATAATACTTTGCTTCTGCCATGAGACGCTCGCGCTGGTTTTTAGGCCAGCCACGTGGAAGAGATCCAGAAGCAAGGTAATTGGCAATGTCGGCATACCACGGTCCACTTGCCATATTTATTGCCAATAGGTGCTCATCAGGAAAAACTTCATTAATTGGCAGAGTAAGTCCAATATGGTCAGGGTCCAGTCTGGAAAGGTGATCAGCCACAACATTCTGGGCTCCGACCTTATCACGAATCTCAATGTCAAATTCCTGGAGCAGAAGGATCCAACGAATCAGTCTAGGCTTGGCATCCTTCTTGTGCATGAGATGGCGAATGGCCGCGTGATCAGTGAAAACAATAACGTGAGAGCCTAGAAGGTAAGAACGGAATTTCTCCAGCCCAAAGACGACTGCCAGTAGTTCCTTTTCAGTGGTAGTATAATTACGCTGGGCCTCGTCCAACGTCTTACTGGCGTAGTATACCACGAAGGGGTGTCTATCGCGTCTTTGTCCCAGGATGGCTCCGACTGCAAGGTCTGAAGCGTCACACATAAGTTTAAAGTCGAGGGACCAATCAGGCGGCTGGAGAACAGGGGCCTTGGTGACAGCATTACGCAGCTGCGTGAAGGCTTGTATACAGTCAGGGCCCATGTCGAAGGGCACGTCGGTTGATAGGAGATGAGTTAAGGGTCGAGAAATTTTGGAGAAGTCTTTGATGAATCTCCTATAGAAACCGACGTGTCCCAAGAAGGAGCGGATTTGTTTGACAGAACCAGGCACAGGTAAATCAGCAATGATATCGAGCTTAGCTCTGTCAACCTCGATACCCCTATCGGAGATGATATGTCCAAGAACAATTCCCTCGTGCACCATAAAATGACTTTTTTCCCAGGAAAGTACGAGGTTTACATCAATACATCTCCTAAGGATGCGAGTCAGGTTGGCAAGACATTCGTCGAAAGATGGTCCAAAGACTGAAAAGTCATCCATGAAGACCTCGAGAAAGTCACCCACCATGTCATGAAATATCGCCAGCATGCATCTCTGGAAAGTTGCTGGCGCGTTACAAAGTCCGAACGGCATCCTTCTAATGGTGAAGGTGCCGAAAGGGCAGGTAAAAGTGGTTTTCTCTTGGTCTCGGGGGTCTATTGCCACCTGGTTATATCCTGAGAATCCATCCAGGAAGCAGAAAAATTTATTTCCCGCTAACCGCTCTAGGATTTGGTCAATAAATGGTAGCGGGAAGTGATCTTTCTTGGTTGCAGCATTGAGTTTCCTATAATCTACACACACTCTCCAAGATGTAGGAGTGCGTGTAGGGATGGATTCGCCCCTGTCATTGACACGGATGGTGAGTCCTACCTTTTTGGGCACAACGTGAATCGGACTCACCCAGGGGCTATCGCTGATCGGGTAGATTATACCCGCATCCAGCCACTTAATGATTTCATTCTTAACGACCTCCCGCATGTTAGGGTTGAGATGTCGTTGCATCTCACGAGAAGGTCGAGCCTCCTCCTCCGTATATATACGATGAGTGCAGTAGGAGGGACTAATACCAGATAAGTCTGATAAAGACCATCCAATAGCTGCCTTGTGTTCTAGGAGGACCTTAGTTAGTTTGCACTCCTGCTCCATGGTTAATTTTGAACTGATGATTACAGGGAGCGTTTCATTTGGTCCCAGGAAAACATACTTGAGTGTATTAGGCAGCACTTTTAGCTCGGGAGTGGATGGGGAAGGATCTGGCATTTCTTGGGACGAGAGTGTCCCAGACGGGTAGGAGAACAAGTTAGGAGGAAGAAACTGGCCTTCAGATTGGCCAAGAAGAGTGGCTTCTTGGATAGATGGATCCAAAAATGAATAGCCCCAGTGAGAAGTATATGGGCTCAAGGTCCCAGTGTGGATTTGTAAATCCGCCTGATTTGGCGGGGAAGAAAGGGCAATTCGGTCTTCATGAGTATGGACCGACAGTGAGTAGCCCGGATATGACTCAGACCACGAGGTATGGGAAGCGGAGAAAACCTCGTCAGAAGTCTGGCCAGGAGAAGGTACTGGACAAGGGAGGGATTGGGGAACGTCACAGTATGCGTTGGTCAGGCAGTTATCAGTGTTTATAGGTAATCCGCAGCAGTCCGAATAGGTCCCAATTAGTCCGATACACGCACTGACGGCCATGTCCTCGTCAGACGTGTCATCCTCAATGCAATCGCAATCAAAGTTCTTGGCTGCCTTGAATATGTTAAGCTTGAGCTTCTCAGATCCAACGGCAATCTCAATACAGCCCGACTCGCAGTCGATGTGGGCGCGGGCTGTGGCCAAGAAAGGTCGACCGAGGATGATCGGACAATCAGAAAGTGAACTAGGAACTTCCATATCTAAAACAAGAAAGTCAACAGGAAAACAGAGACTGTTGACCCTAACCACCACGTCTTCCACCACACCCTTCGGGATTTTGACAGAACGATCTGCCAACTGTAACGTGACAGGGGTGGGTTTCAAATTTCCCAAGGAAAATTTTTTGAGCATGATGGTCGGTATGTGATTGATGGAAGATCCTAGATCAAGCAAGGCACGGTTAAAACTGCAGCCTTGGATGCTACAGGAAATCAGTGGTGTGCCCGGATCTTTCTGCTTCGGTGGTAAGTTTGACAGTATAGCACAACTCGCATGAGGCGAGAGAACCACCGGATTCTTAGTCTTCTTTGACTGTCACCTGGGTGTTGTGTAGTCTTTGAAAAATCGAGCGACAGTAGGTATGTGGTCGATTGCCTCGAGCAGGGGTACCTTGATTTCTACATCCCTGAACAAATTACGTAGGTTGTCAAAGGCCTGCGTATTTTTCTTTTTGCCTTTTGGCTCCCTTAGTAGAGCCTCAGGGAATGGGACTGATTCTGGCACAAGTTTGGGTGCATCATCCTCTCGCGAATGCGGTATGCATCCCGAATGAGAGGGCGAAGAAGAAGATGGGCCAAGATCAGGTCGAGGCGGATCGACGGTCTGCTTACCGCTCCTCGTAGTGATAGCATTGGACGATGCGGGTCCAGTGGGATCATACGGTGGAGGAGGGTTTGCAATGGGGATATAAGAGTGTGGTGCTGCAGCAGGATTAGCCTGAAATCCCGGTGGAATGCTCGGAGCTTGCAGAACTTGATTAACCTGTCCCTGAGAAGGTCGTACCTGTGGTTGAGAACCACGGGGCATGAAACTTCGCGGGTTTGGAACAGGTTGGGCGGGAAGAGTGCCCTGAGATCGAGTCGCCATGCGTAGTTGACTGATCTCGGCGTTCTGCTGCGCCAATTGGTGCTAAAGAGAGGTCATGTTCTCTTCATGGCGCTTTGACATTTCCGTCATCATTCGCATCAATTTGTCAAGAGGGCTTGATGCGTGTTCAGTTTGTGATACGCAAGGGCCTGATGGCGGATTTGCCATAGGATTAAACTGGACCCTTGGGATGACGGGTGCGGACGGTCGCATTGGTCCACCCGCGGGGTTTTGGCGCTGCGGGTTGTTGGACCATGCGAAGTTCGGATGATTACGCCACCCTGGGTTATAAGTGGCAGAGAACGGGTTGTTCCCCAGGGCGCAAGCATCTTCTATGCCAGAAGACGCGTCCGCATGTAGATATGCGTCTGAGCATACGGAGGCTTGGTCCTCCGTGTCGAAATACTGGCTCGCAGAAACCAGTTCCACATGACTTACCGAGTCGCTTGGCGCGACACTCGGTAAGGAAGGTCTAACGGGGTTTCTCGGGATAAGCCTGGTATTAGAAGAACTTGGATTGTGACGAAGTGGTGAAGAGGTGGTGTTTGCCATAGATCGGGCGGGGTTGGCCAGAAGCTCGTCCAGCTTCTTGTGCACGACGGAGACTTCACCCAGTTTTTGTGCAATAAGGCTTAGATCAGTGGATGAATGGGAGGGTCCCGTGTCAACTTCGTGGACATTTCGGGGCTGGCTGGTACGATTAAAGGCGATAATGGAAGCATTGTTCATCGAGTTTTCACTCATATTTTCAAACAGCTCGAATGCTCCATTCTCGTCTTTATTCATAAAGTTCCCTCCGCAGGAAGCGTCTGCAATCTGCTTCAAAGTCTCATTTAGCCCATAGTAGAAAATCTGGGCTATATGCCACTTAGGCAGACCGTGGTGTGGACACTTCCTGAGGAGGTCGTTATACCTCTCCCATGCCTCATGAAATTGTTCGCTGTTTTGTTGCGTAAATGAAGTGATAGCACGGCGAAGCGCATTGGCCCGCCCGATTGGGAAGAACTTCTTGAGAAACGCTGTTCGCATTTCTTCCCAAGAGTGGATGGTTCTCCCAAGGGTGCGTAACCATTGCGATGCTTTATCCCATAATGAAAACGGAAACATCTTCATGAGGACTATAGATAACCCGACATTTCTTGGTTTAACGGTTTCAGCAAGTCGGGTTAGGTCTTCCAAGTGGAGAAATGGGTCTTCACTTGCAAGACCATGAAAGTGAAAATTGATTAGGCCAATTATGTTTGGTTTTAATTCAAAGTCGTCCCCGCCCATGGGGACCCGAATTTGTCCTATGGTCTCTGTAGCAGCGGGATTCTGATAAGAGCTAAGAGACCTAGGCTCCTCCCGTTCGGGAGGGTTCTGCATTTCCTCCAATGTTTCCCGAATGGCTTCGATTTGCTCATTATACATTTCCATTTGGGCTTGGAGGCGGGTTATGGGATCTAAGGCTCCACCACCTGGTGGGTTCTGAGGGCGGTTTCCTCCCTCGGGATTTGGGGGTGGGCGTGCAGCCATGTTTGTGGAGGAGGAGGACGATTCGACTTGTTTTCTAGATTTATCAGTCAATTCAAATAGTTCAGGGTTTTGTGACCTCCTCCCAAACATGCACTACCGCAGGAAGAATTGGGGAGATGAGAAGGGAAAAGGGATGAGAGAAATGACGCCGCAAAGATACACTTGATTACAAATCAATACAGTCAAGTTCCTAACCTCTACAGTGTGCCCTTAGACCTAAAGATCTAAGTTACCTACTATCACGAACTACGGAACCGAATGAGAGCACCGCGGAACCACCGGGCCAGATTGAAAGGCCGTTTGCCCCAGTCTTAGACACCCGATAGCACGTGGGAACTCTTACCAGCACGTAGTCGCTACACACATGTAGTTAGACCTCCAATCCTTAGTAAGGGTCAAGTTACTACCAGTTTTAATTAGAGGCTTAGGGTCAAGTGCTTTTGGAATGTGAAGGGCGTTGTTTACGGGTAATGCCCAAGTGATTGATTTTAAGAGTGTGTAAGAACAATCATGGAACGGGGAAATCTCCCCGAATTGAAGTTTTTATTGGCGAATGGTTTTTAGAGTTCAGCCTTAAGTAGTATGAATTTTAGGGTTTTGCTGAATTACCAATTCAACCAATCTCCGGGTTTTTGCAAAAATACAGGTTTTCCTTCTAAAACCCAAGAAACCCTTCTTCAATTATCAGTTAGTTAATGCATGCTTAAAATGCAATGGGCTACCCTAAATGGAGATTTCTAAGTGTGGATGCACGGATCAGTTTTATATCAATGTGACAGGGAGCCAAAGCACTTCAATTCAAGTGCTCCCAATCACCAGAAATGATTTCCACACACAAGGCTTCAACCAAAAGATAAAGAAAATAAAATTGTTGGGGTTGAAGTATTCAGGATCGAATCACAGGCAAGTTTGAAAAGTCGTGGTGGGGTTGGAATCAACTCAATTCCAAGTCTCCCCACCAAAAATGTGATCCTGAATTAAAGATAAGTGAGGCAAAAGAGGGATACAAGCAATCTTTTTCTTTGCCTCAAAGAATACTTCCCACGGCGAAAAATCTAAGAATCAAGATTCTCGGATTTTCGCTATGCGAAGTAAGGCGGGAAATCCCAGGACAGTGGGAGTGAAGACAACCAATCAATCAAGTGAATTTTAATCCACTTGCCCTCAAGAAATCCCAAGAAGTTTTTCTAGTTTTTAGTTTTTAAAATTTTTTTTTTTTTTGTGTGGTGGCAAGTTAATCCTAATTTGTTGAGAAAAGAAAACCTACTTGTTCGGTAACGTGTGTGAAGCTCCAATGCGGTGTCGTCGTCTTCACGCTCTCGTTCCCGCCTTAGATTTGCCCTCGTTCCCGACTTCGTCTGCTTTCCTTCTCCTTCCACCAAGTTCACCTGCACACCAAAAATCAACAATACCCGTGAAGAGAGAAGAGACAAATTAAAGGAATTAGATAGAAACTTACTCGAATGCGCACGTCCCCGGCAACGGCGCCAGAAAAGTCATGATGGTCGGCCCGGATGGGTTGTTAATATGATGATTTTATCGTTGAAATATATATAGTTGTTAACCTAATTTGAACCTAACCATCTCTTTACAGAAATTTTTAACCTGGCCTACTTGATTTTATCTTGTCGCTTTTAGGCCCAGGGTCGAACTCAGGGAAGTGGGGTTCAAGTCGAGTTCCTACGTTGTCCTTAAAACGCGTCTCTTCCGTTCGTTTATTGTGTTTTTGGTATTTTTCTTATTTAGGTTTTTTTCTGGTAATCCTTGTTCTTGAGGCACACCCTCAAAATTGTGTCCTTGGCTTTTAGCCAAAACAGAGTTCCAAAACACGCCTTGCTACTCGCAAGACGGGGTACCTGCAAATCAAAGATTATCTTTTCACTTTTATACCTTTTTTTTTTATCTTTTTACTAAGAAGGAAGATAACAGATAGAAAGTAAATATAGTAGCTATAGATATATATTTATATGTAGTACATATATAAAGGGGTGGGGGTGGAGGTGACGATGGAGTGTAGCACTATGTCGAGTCAGTTGACGTCTAGAGAGACGCAGCCAACACGACTATGTGCCGCGTGGAGTGTGGATGGAGGATGGATGATGTATGGGACCACGCTTTTTTTGTACGCGTGTATCAGGCAATATCAGCAACTGGTGCAGATATCCCCGCGATACAGCGTATAACAAATAACATGAAAGTATATGTACATATGTATGTATATAAGTAAATATATATATATATAAATATATAGTTATATATGTATAGCTATATATATATATATAGATATATATGTGTATATATATGTATATAAGTATATATATATATATTACTATATATATGTATATATATATATGTATATAAGTATATATGTATCTAGATATATATATATATGTGTGTATATATATAAGTATATAGATATGTATATATATATATGTATATAAGTATATGTATAAGTATATAGATATATATATACGTGTATATATATATATATAGAGATATATTATATATATATGTATGTATACATAACTATATAGATATACTATGTATATAAGTATATATATATAATAGATATATGTATGTATATATATATATGTATGTATATATATGTTACTATATATAACTATACGTATAGTGTAAGTGTGTGTGTGGGTGTGTGTGTGTGTTGCTGAAGATGTGTGTGTGTTGGTGTAGTGTGTGTCTGTGAGTGAGTGAAAAAGAGAGAGAATACGTGAGAGAGAGAGCGGGAGAGAGAGATCAGCAGAGAGAGAGAGAGCGGGCTGGAGAGATCGAGAGCGCGGACAATGGCAGCGAGTTAAGTCGTCTGCTCGCGGCGGCGGACGTCTGACGCCGCGTCGTCTGAAGGCGGAGGCGGACGTCTGAAGACGGCGGGTGCGGGCGCGCCTTCGCGTAGGGTTCTGCAGGCCTGCGCGAAGGCGACGGGCGGGCGAAGGCGCGGAGGAGCGAGCGTGGAGGAGGTCTGCAGGTGGTCGCGGAGGGTCGCGGAGGGGGGCAGGGGTCGGCGTGAGGCCGTAGCCGACCGCTGCAGTGCGCGCGGCGGCGGGCTACGGGTGCAACTGCGAGGCGGACAGAACGGAGACGGAGGCGGGGAACGCCCTGCAGACGCGCGCGGAGGCGGTGAGCGACTGCGGGGACGGTCGCGGAGGGGCGGGAGGACTTGCTGCTGCTGCTGCTGGGCTGCTGCTGCCGTGGCTTCAAGCTTCGAAGCTTGGAGCGGCGGCAATGGCGTTAAAGAGAAAAAACGAAGCGAGGGAATGCACCACCCCCACCGGCTCGTCGAAGAGCTGGGCGGTGGTGCTCCCACTGTGGTGGTGTGCACCACAGTGGGTTCTCCTGCTCGCCGGGTGCCTCCTCGACGGAGGGCCGACGTATGGGAGGGGAAAGCGGTGGAGAAGATGGCTTCGGGTTTTTTCAGCAGCTGCAGCCGCTGCGTCGCGAGGATGAAGCTGCAGCTACTTATAGAGGAGGGGAGAGTGGCGTGCCGACTGCAGCAGGGAGAGGGTGTGCGAGTTGCAGCTATAGGGAGCGGCGTTGGCAGGGAGACGTGACGGGAAGAAGTGCTGCGTGGCTGCTGCATGCAGCTGCGGGAAGAGTGCAGCCGCGGGAAGGATGCAGCCGCGGGAAGGAGAGAAAAGAAGAAATCAAGAGGAAAAATAAAAAGAGGGTGATTTTGCAAGGAGGCACTTGAAGAAAAATGTAACTATGTAGGCGATTGTTTCACTCCTCTTCCTCTCTTGATTAAATGCATGCATGCAAGTGTTTTTACAAATGCGATTACAGGATCCTATTATGCAATGTTAATGCTAGAAAATAGCACAAGAAGGCGTTATTACAGGCGTGTTTTGAGGTGCAAACAGCTATCCCAGGTACTACTGTCCCAGATTGCACGAAAGTGACTTGCACACGCACCCAGGACCTCAATTGAAGTCAAGAGCCTCAGCAGTTGAGGTAGTTGTGAAGGACGCACCCTGCTGCGCTGTGTGCAAGAAAGTCGGGACATTTAGTGCCACCTTGGATATGGAGAAGTGCCTGCAGCTGCATAAAGTGAAAAAGTGAATGGGGTTGTTTGCCTCCAAACACTGAGGGTGAGGTCCTTTTCCTTGAAAGAGCGATCTTCATTTTTGTTGAAAACTTTAACATAAAATGACGTGTCATATTTACTCGCGTGGTAGAAAATCTCTTTTCAAAACATTCTAATTCTCAGAATCTAACCACAAAAATAGTTAGGTCGTCTACACAGGGAGGAATTAGCCTATTTGAACTAATGCATTGTGCTTTGTTTATTTGGGAATCTCAGTGGGTATGCATACTAGTTATTGCACTTCACTTTCAACATAAGTTTAGCATTTATGTAATTACTTAAAAATATAGGGAGGCTTTATGTAAAATCATCACTACAGTATACGTGCATCGTAATCGTAGTACTGACAAATATTGTCAATATAAATCAAAACTGAACCCATTCCCTATAATCAATATCCCATACTTGATTAGTTAAGAGATAAATGCACTATTCGTCATTCAATTGAACATGAGGAACATTCATGCAATTTTGTCTTATTATAATAAGGAGATAAATAAATGAATAGTATTCTCTACAATGGCATTATTCGTAATTAATAATAGGGGCTTTACGGTAGAGAAATAGGGGAATACTTCCCCTCATGCTTGCTCGAAGAGGAGGAGCCAGTGGACGGTGTGGTCGCCGATGGTGGGTCTCTGAGGTGTGGCCTTCGTGATGGTGGTGACACGGCGGTCGAAGGTAGCTGGCGGCGACTGGACGGAGGAGGAAATCCCAGCGACAATGAAGCCCGCACGAGCTATTGTGGCTACGGGCACAGGCCAGGCGTGGCTGGGCGTGGCTTTGGTGCTTGGCGGTGCTTGGCGTCGAGCTTTGGCAGTTGGCGGAGGCTCGACGGTGGTGGCTGCGTGGAGGGGGACGCGGTGACTTTGGGTTCTTTCGGGAGGTTGCAGGCAGTGGTGCATAGAAGAAGAGGAAGAAGATGAAGAACGCACACGGTTGGGGCCCGGCTTTGCTAGTGCGCATTGAGTGACGCAGCCCGCGTGGTCTGCAGGTGCGTGATGGTGTAGTGCTCGTAGCTGGCTGCGTGGTGTGGCTGCGCGGTGAGGGGGTGCACATGTGCGTGGCTGTGGTGGGATGGCACGGTGAAGGTAGCGGTGAGCAACTGTCACCACACTCGCTGCCGACTAGGAGAATGAAGAGGTGGCCGCAATGTTGAAGCTCTCTTTTGATGTCCATAGTGCGTGCATGTTGCACGGTGCACACTTCTGTTACGGTGGTGGAGATGGAGAGATAGTCCCTGCCAGGGGGAAGGCGGATGATGAGCATGGTGCACGCTATGCTCCATAGGGTAAGCTTTCAATTTGCGATGGAGAAGGTGAGAGACCGGGCAGGGAAGAACGTCTATGCCACAGTGTACGCCCTTGGTGCACAATGGAGAAGATTGGAGAGCCTGGCCTCGCTAGGGGGAGGAGACAATGATCATCTATCCAGCCTTCATTTTAAACATCCTTGGTTTGTTTTTCTTTGGCCGTCGAATTCTCCAACCACTCAACGAAGATCATGAGTGGTTGGGGTGGTTGAAGAGATGAGGCATGGTTGGCGGAGGAAAGGCGGCTGCAGTTTGAACATCCTTAAACATCCAATCTCAATTCAAGATGTCTTATAGAAGCAACAATGGATGTTTGACTCTCGTACCTAGCCTGCATTCATCAAATAGATCATATCATATGCTATTAAATGTAAAATTAGCGCATAAATTTAAATGCATGCCAAGGTGAATTGCCATATAACTCTTAATTAATTAACAACTAAGAACAAATAATTAAATATTACTTAGGCTAAATAATAGTCCACAAAAGTGGACTTATCAAATGCCTCCATACCTAAGTTTTGCTAGTCCCTAGCAAAAAGTGAAAAACAATAGAAGTCACCAAAAAGATTTCTTCTTTTTCTATTCCAAAAAGTTAGAGATACAGACAAATGTGAAGTGATAGTAGCTTAGGTAACGGATTCAAGTGAAAAGTCAACTTACATTTACAGTTCGTACTTATCCCTTGGTAAACATTTTATTAGGATAGGCAACTACTTCCCTTGGAGATAAAGTAGAAAATAATCTGTAGTTTGATCCCAACTTTTTGGCTTAGGTAGGATATATTAAGTTGAATGGATTTATATTTGGTGGCTCACACTCATCTGGTGCTACATGTAATCTAGTACCAGAGATTCTAGATCTCTAGACTATTAAACAAGTCAACTCGAAGAGAGGCTAAACAACTATGCTCTCTTGATATTCCTTTGTACTCACTTTTTTCCTTCTTTTCTTTCTGAGATCACAAATCTCACCTTTAGTAAGTGTACCCGCTGTTTGGTAGCCTCACATGGCATTCATACTTCAATTAAAGTCCTAATAACTCTACAACTAAGTTAGAGTCCTCAGCTAGTATTCAAGAGATTAGAAATACTGAAAGGTAGGTATTGGTCATATTTGGTGGATCGCGATGGGTGTTTTTGTTGCCTCAGAAACATCGTCACGAAGATAAAACTGTAAATGATAAGTCCACTTTTGTGGACCATTATTTAGCTTAAATACTATTTAATTATTTATTCTTAGTTGTTAATTAATTAGGAGTTATATGGCAATTCACCTTGGCTTGCATTTAATTTTATGCTTCAATTTTACATTTAATAGCATATGTTATGATAATATAATTTATTTGATGAATGCAAGCTAGGTACAAGAATCAGGCACTCATTTTTACTTATATAAGATGTATGGAATTGCTGTCACAAATTCATGGCATTACATTTTTTTAAGATGTCAGATGCTCTAATTAGACGTCTGAAGAAGAAACTGCCCGTGCTTATCTGCCGTTCCAACCACTCGCGATCGTCGCAAGTAGTTGGAGATACTTGTGGCCGAAGGAAAAGGAGAGTTTTGTTCAAAAAGAAGGCACGTCCCCGAGGAGAGGGCCTGATCTTCCTCCCCTAGCTGGGATCTTCTCCCTCTCCACCACCGTGGAACAAGTGCACCCTGTGTTTCAAGCTTGCACCGTGGACCGGAGCTGCCCTCGACCTTCACTCGTCTCGACGAGTTGGTGCTCAGTGACAGAGAGCAACACCACCATCAGCCACTCCCTCCACCATTACCACCTTCATCTTCTCCACTTTCTTCTTCAACCTCCTGCTACCGCTCCTCCAGTCGAATCCATCAACACCACAACTCCTCAATGCCACGATCACTGCACACATGCAGCCACCCCCTTGCGCAACGTCCACCAGGCAGCAGCATCAGCTTCATCCTCCCACGCCAGCCTGTCCACCACGCGCGCACGCGCCCTTGCAACCTCGCCAGCGCCTGCAAGTGCTATGCCCTCACAGCCATGCACAGTGTGCAACCGCGCAGCACGCACAGCGCAAGCACACAACCTCGCAACATGCACAGCCGCCACGCACAGCATGCCTCACACCCTTACTCGACATCACACTATTCATCTTCTTCCCCGAAGGAACCCATTGCTGGCCGTCCACCTCCAAGTGCAGCCACCTCCATGTGCCACAAAACTTCGCTCCAACAACGCCATAGACTTTGCCTTGCCCTTACAATGCTGCCCACGCCCGAGGTAGACCTCCCATCGTCCATGCAAGCGCGTGCACAAGCCGCTGCCGACAGCATCCAAAACTCTGACCGACCGCCGTCGAACACCTCCATAGACACCACGACCACCAACGTGAAGCCCACTGATGAGACACTCATCATGATCTCTAATTACCCTTAATTAACTAGTCTTCCTAGTTAACTAGCTAAGGTTATGAACATATAAGGGTTAATTATAGAATAAGGGATATTTAGTAAAGGATCTTAAAATAAGTTAAAAATGGCATTTTATCATTCAATTAACATTATTAATAATTTAGTTAATAATTGGACTCAAAATTCTATTAATCATTCATTTAATTAATAAGTTAAGTAACTTAAACTTATTGAAAACCTAAGTAATTTTACTTAATCTAATAAATTACTCTAAAAAGGTCAAAAATGTAAATTCAAGGTGAAAACATAATATTTACCTTATTTACTAACATATATAAAAAGTTGAGAAAGATCTAAATTAAAATAAACCTTCAAAACCTGAGTTTACATTTTGGTCCTTAAAACTTATTACAATCGGGTCCTTATTTCTCACACAGGTCCTTAAGTTTTATTTCATTTAAGTCCCTTTCCCTCTTCTTCCTCTTCTTCTTATTCAGTCGAATGAACGGCTGCCGGCAGAAAGTCATGCCACCGTGCAATCATCGCCCTACCGACATCATCCTTCTTTTTCCAAGCCCTTGCAGCTTGCGCTCACCACCTCCACTTCATCCACCGGTCTGGATTAATCAGAAATCCTAATTTCCAGTGGGAGATAACCTCATCGTTGTCAGAGACGACATCGGAGGTTAAGCTCCTCAAGCTCCTTCTTCGGCCAGACCCCGCCATTCTCTTCGCCTCTAACTACTATAAATACCCCCTCACCCCTCGGATTTTACTCAAGTTGGCTCCCTTCCCTCTTCTAACACTGCAGCCGACTTCGCTAGGCTATTCGTCCAAAACTCTGGCAACTTTCCATTTCATTTTCTGACTTCCTCCATTCATTCTGATCAGCCGAGGAGATCTGTCGTGGTCAACCGCGTCTCTGACATAGGCGTGACCCAAGGAATCCTCTGCTTCACCTCAAATCTGCCCGCCGGAGATCTTTCTTCCACCCTCTGATTTCGTCGTCCAGTATGAACCTTCGGTGGAACCCTATTGACCCCTTCGTCTAGGTAACAGTAGATTAGGAGTAGGAGTAGGTTAGCTTAGTTAGTTAGATAGTTAGATAAATTAGAGTTAATGTCAGATTTTAGTTTCATCTTCTCCGACTTCGGCGAGTTCCTTGTGCTCGCCAGAGCTTTAATCTTGTCTTTTTAATTCACTGTCCACCTTCCTTTAACCCTCACAATCACTTCTAGCACATTTAATCGTTTAATTGATCATCTAATCGCCTAATTCACATTTCACCTCCACCGACTACTATCACTGTCCATGGTGATAGTAGTGGACTTAATTTCACCTCCAATGGGTTCTTCATCATCTATTCACCACTTTAGAACCCTAATCAACACTATAATACCTATAAATATCACATATAAATTAAACGCCCAAATATAATTTAGCTCCTGAGCTTGCTGTCAATGGCAGCTCAGGAGCAGTTCAAACTATTAATTAACTATATAATTATAACTGCTAACACTTGTTGACTTGTTTTAACCTCTCAATCGAGTGGTTAAACAAGTCCTGAGCTTATTTCAAATCAGATTTTTAAAGAAATGAATTCACTATCAAATCTTAACTCTAATGGATAAAAGAAGAATTAATTGAGTTCTTGAGGTTCCTTGCAACCTCAGGAACCTTTTTAGATAAAAAATGGCAAGTTTTCACAATCTGTACACAGTTTTCACATTTTTTTGACTCATCAGAGCTCCGGCGAGCCAAATCTGTACTTCAGCCTTTAGAATTCGTTGAAAAGCTCCAGAATGATTCAAATCTAATCAATGATTAATTTGAGGATATTTGTTTGAAGATTTAATGTCTGGAGCTGAAGATTGAAGTTCATCTTCTCCAACTCTGGCGGAGTTGGAGAAGTCTATTAGTTAGGTTTAAGTTGAGTTTAAGGAACCCAGAAGCTTCAGTGTGATGCACTGAAGCTGTGCATGACCTCATTCCACTGTAACAACCTATGATTTTATCTGATGAACACACACCTTTTCAAACTCAGGCGGCAAGCCTCAAACCCTAGAAATCTTGGTTAGAGCACCTATTTGAAGATCTGAATAAGTTTCTGAGGTTGAGAAGATCCTATTCGAGGCTTTGATTTCCTGTGAAGAAGCTTTTAACAGAAAGTCAAACTTTTGTGCCTTCACAGTCAAACTAAGTCTGATTATGGAGTTCTGAGCTCGAATTGAGGTATTGAGGAGTTTAAATTGATTCTGAGATCTTGTTGAATGATCTGAGAGAGAATAAAGTGAGCTCAGGTGAGTAATTATGTGAAAATTTGAATTCTATCAATTTGGGTTATTTTTGAACCCAAACAAACAGAAGTGCCATTTTATTGAAACCCTGAACTAGTTTAAATCAATTAGAAACATTCTTAAGTGTCTGTTGTACATATCAAAGTCTGAAAATTTGAACTCTGAATCTTTCAGAGAAGCTTCAACCTTCTGTACACTGTCTGAAGGTCTTGAGAGCTTAAATCTTACTCTAACAGTTGCGGAATCATTTGTATTAACTGTACAGACCTTTAAATAAAAGAGGAAAGTCCATCTGAGGACTCTGTGAAGTTAAAAATCACTTCCAGGCAATAAATAAACCATAGGAACCCCTTATTTCACTCTTCAAATTGAAAAGGAGAACATCCTCTAAACCTTACATTGACCCTGCAATTGTGTAGATCTAACTTAGAGCTTTCCAGCAAACTTTAAATCACTTGAAACGGAGCTCTGAGATGGGAGATATGATCATTTGAAGTTGGTTCGGAAAGGGGGAACATAGTCCCACATCGTCTGTTTCTGAGCGCGCGCATGGGGATAAAATGATTTTGTTGTATGGGCTCTTCAGTCATCAGTGTTCGGCTCACCGGTTACCGATCTGAATGTATCTGAGCATGTGCATGTGTGTGTGCGGGCTTGTGTGCCTGCGGGTGTGCGCCTGAGTGGGCGTGAGCGAGTGTGCCCTAGGAGGGCGAGGCCTGGGAGGCTGGTTGAGCCGGATTGGCTCGAGAGTATGAACCGAAATGAAATAAACTGAAATCGAACCTAATTGAGATTAGGCGAGGATCGAGTAGAGTCTGGTCCCACCCTGATCTCAAGGTGCTGTATATCCTCTAAAGGACCTCGCCGCAAATAAAATAATTTTTGGTTGAAAAGTAAAAAAAACCTAGTTCAACTTATGGTTCAAAAGAAAGCTTAAGGAAAGAGGAGCCACTGAAGGTTAAAGTTAAGCTAAGTGGTAAAGGTTAAGCTGAAGGAAGAAGTTGATGGCTAAGGGGAACAGGCACTACTAAGGAACAAAAGAAGACTAAGGGAAGAAAAGGAGAAGGTAGGAATAGAACAGAAGAAGAGAGGTAAGAAAGAGAGTTCGAGATAGAGAATAAAAGAAAAAGAAGAGAAAGGAAGAGAGAGGCTGAAGAAATGAAGTTTTAATTTCTTTTTGAATTTGTTTTAATTGTAAAAAGGTATGTTTTAATAGAATAACTTTTATTGCCTTAATTTCTTTTGAAATAAAATTGGAAAACTAACATGTTTACTTGTTAATAAAGTACATCATTTAAGTAAATATGTTTTCCATATGGAATTTTGTATATTCTTTATAGTTTAAATATTTTGGCAAAATTCATGTTTTAAAATCAACTTAGTTATACCTCCTAAACTTATAAAGAAATAAAAGATAATTGGTGAATTTAGAAAAAAAATTATACCTCCCAGTGAAAGACCTGGACTCAACTAGTAAAAATTTCTAAAATGTTAGGTTAATTAGACCTTATGCTACACAACTGACACAACTTCGAATTAACCTAAGTGACTTTTTCTAC
Organism: Thalassia testudinum; assembly: GCA_037157565.1. Taxonomy (NCBI): domain Eukaryota; kingdom Viridiplantae; phylum Streptophyta; class Magnoliopsida; order Alismatales; family Hydrocharitaceae; genus Thalassia; species Thalassia testudinum. Next base: position 88,566,695 of record JAZHRO010000055.1, on the reverse strand, counting down.
TCTTAATTAAGTGAAATTAACTTAATTACTAAGTTAAGTAAGTTGCACGATCATTTTAATGGTGCCGTTGCTGGGGAGGTAATCCCTTAATTCACTAGAATTTAAATGGCTTAATTGTCTAATTAGGAGGTATTTTGTAAATATATTTTTGTTTTTTATGTTTTTGTTCTAATTAGTGTGTTTTGTTTCATTTTTGTTTTTGTTTTGTTTTTATTTCTGTCTTCTTTTCAAGTTTACCTCTGCAGGTAATCTCAGGAGAAGGTGGGATTTTGTTACTGTTTTTGTGAGTATTTCTTAGTCTTTTGTTTTGTTGCATTTAAAAAAGTAAAAAAAATACAAAAATACATCTTTTTCTAACTAGCAGCAGCATATATATAGGCATACACTCTTAGGAGTGCATTATCCTGCTAGTATTAATACGATCTGACTCAGTAATTTTTAAACTATTTTTCTCGCATCAGCGGGAAAATATGAGAAAATCCGCGTAGATCCCTATCCTCTGAGGAATTAAAAAGACCACATATTTTTGTTTAAAAAGATATAAAAAGCAGCCATTGTGGTTTAATTGATATATTTTTGTAAAAGATTAACTAAAAGGAGGAAGTAAAATTTGTGACTTAAATCTATTTGCAGAATGCATGCGGCTTTTTTAATCGCTATCGTCTATTGCATGCTATCGCGCACACAGCGTGATCACTAGAGTACACGAGTCTATTTTTCTATCTCTCCTCATTGCACCTCTTAGGGCTTTAGCCGAAGATCAACAAACCTGTCTCACTACGAGAGACCCGTGGAGCCAGTAGTGAGCGATCTCGATCCTAGACCTTAGACCTTTAAGCTTTAAGGTATGCACCAGCGTAGTCACGAAGTAGGATGCATATTTTGATACTGTTACTCTATTTGTTTGCGTGAAATTATTTTGCGTACCTTAGGAATTTCTTCTTTCCTTTGAAAGAAGAGTAAAACCCGTGTCTTTTGCACTATTTTGTGGGTTTTTGTGTCGCTGTTTTACTGGTGGTGTGCGTGTGCATTTGCACATTATTTTCCATTTATAGATGTGAGGCGATCCTTGCATCCACCTCTTGCACCACCGTTGACAGGTGATCCTAGGCCGGTTGCAGATAAGCAACCAATGGTTTTCTCGTCTGATCCATCTACTTCCATGGATCAAATGCAGAATCTTAATCTCGAGATCCCTTCTTCTTCTGGTCAGGGGGAGATGCCGCCTTTTGATGTTCATGAGGTGCTCCTGAACCAGAATCTTACGATGCTAGAGCAAACAAGACAAATCAATCTATTAACAGCAGCCTTAAGTAATTTACAAACTCTTCAAACCCATCCTTCACCTTGACCTGAGGTGGGTTTTGAAAACCCTGATTTACCAATCCATCATCCAAGGCCTCTACTTAGAGATTATTATAACCCATCTAATGCACAAGTAGAGCCTAATGTTAGGATTCCTATTGGGGAAAATGATCCAGAATTAAAGCCAAATATTATAGGTTTAATCCTCCACTTTCATGGATTTGCATCCGAGGATCCATTTCAACATATTGATGATCTTAAAAATTTATCTCAAACTCTTGGTCCTCGAAATCAAAATAGGGAAATCCTACTAATGAAGATGTTCTCTTTTAGCCTTAAAGATAAAGCAGCATATTGGTATAGAACTATAGTAAGACCAATCTCAACTTGGGCAGAACTTGAATCCGCATTTTTGAAGAAATTTTTTCCTATTGGTTGAACCAATGCTTTAAGGCGAGCTATTACTACTTTCAATCAAAACCAAGGAGAACCAATTCATGAAGCGTGGGAACGTTTTCATGAATTGCAAAGGAAATGCCCACATCATGACATCCCTCGTTGGCAACTCATGCATATCTTTTATTATGGTTTACAAGAGGGCATTCACAATCTAGTTGATGCCTCTTGTGGAGGGAATTTTCTAAATCGCGACGCAGATCCACTTCAGAATTATTTGAAGGGATGGTGGAAAACTCGATCAATAATGCATCAATGTCGCAATTTACGCAGGGCATGAATACGAATCATCAAAATCCGCATAAGGGCATTCACGAGATCGGTAATCCATCCAGTTCAAAGGATTTAGAGATAATTGTAGAAAATGGACAAAGTCGATATCGTAGCAAAGCATCTCGATGAGGTTAGAAATACAATGAAGACTCTTACGCCTCTACTTGCTATGAATCCCACGTATTCACGTGTTTCGCAAATTCCCACGGGAGGGAATTTGTGAATAATCTGGATTCTAGAGATCCATCTTCCTTGGGTTTTCTATCTACTCCACTAACCCAAGGAGGGACCTTTGTCCCACAATCTTACCCACCCTTTTCCCCACCCTTTCCTGTTGCAGAAAACATGCCTTATCCTCTTGACTTGAACTCCATTTAGGGATACACACCAAGATAAAACCCATAGTCAAATTACTATAATCCAGGATGGCGTAATCACCCTAATTTTTCTTGGTCTGACCAAACACAAAGACCATCATATCCGACTCAAACCAGACAAAACCCGCCTACATTGTCGTTTCAGCAACACAATGTGAGGCCATTTTACGCGGGTTCGCAAAACCCCGTAGGGCCAACTAGAGATTCACAGCTAGACCAAATTTTGAGAGCTGTGACTGAGAGCCAGCGACAAAATGCTAAACCTCTTACTGAAGTCCAATGACAATGCTCGACAGAATTGGCTGATGTTAGGGGTCAAATCATGAAATTAGCTAAATCTTGTTAGCTAGGGACCCTTCCATCCCAGCCAATTCCGAATCCTAGGAATCTGCCAAATCCTAGGCAAAATCAAGGCCAAGTCCATTTTCTTAATCAGGCCTTTGATTCTAATCATAACCCGTCCTCCATACTACCTGAAAATAACCCACCACACCCACATCAGCAACCTATTTTGTGTCAAAATGATCCAAACTAATTTTGATGATCTTCTAAACTTGGTGGAATCATCTTTTGAATTGCCTTAATCTTTAACATTATGAATCTCAACCTAAATTAGATCTAATCTTCACAAGATTCACTCTAATCTTTCTGAGATTTTCACGAGAATCTGATTTTTGGGTTCTACGAGATCTATTCTAGCAATTTCAGGACGAGTTTTGATTTGGTGGTTTAATCTGTTTTCTAATTTTTTGATCTAATTCTTTCATAACTCCTCTGTTTTTACCATATACTTATTCTTTTTAGGAGTTCTTTACTAGAGTTTACGCTTAGCTGAAGGCGTAAAACTTAGCACTTATACATAGTTGTTTATTATTTTTACCCTTTTTGATTTTCTTATACACTTATTTTAAAATTTCACTTCATATCATATTGATTACCTTCATTTAATCTGACTGACCACTCTGACCTTTGGTCAGAATTAAAATCGTCTATACAGAGATTTTTAATCTCCTCTATTCAACTCCTTCTATCACCCTATACAAAATGAAGTGTAATATCTTTTCACCCTTCTTATAATGAGGACATTGTAAAATTTTGGCTTGGAGGGGTGTTGAAGTGAAATTTTCACTTTAAGTGTGGGTTAAAAAATAAAAACACATAAAAATTAAATATCCATGAAATTTAAAAAAGTTAAAACTTAAAAAATGATAAAAATTTTAAAAAATAAAAAATTTCATAAAAATTTAATAAAAATTTTGAAAAAATCATAAAAATTGAAAAATATTATATACATAATAATATATATATAAATAAAAAAATTAAAAAAAATTCATAAAAATAAGAAGTGGGGAATATTCATTTTAATTAAGAATAAAAGAAGAAGAATATATATATTATAATTAAGAGATTAATTTTCTTTTAGGTCAGAAGTTTAAAATATATATAGAATATATATAGAGTATTTAATAGCATTCAATTCCTAATTAGATTTTTACTTAAACATTTTGTAAAAGCACACTTTTGTGTTTAAAATTTCTTAACAAGATTTTATTTGAATTAGGAATCTCTTAAATCTTTTAAAGATTTATTTTTCTATTCTTACTTGAATTAAGAAACTAAGTGTGTTAAGATTTAAAATTAAGTTTTGGAATTAAATTATAACTTTCTAATCAATTAGATTAAGTAATCCTTTTGCTTTTTGAAAATTTGATTTTATCATAAAGTTAAGTACAAGGCCACATATTCAGAGTTAATTAAATAGAGAGTTAGTAGAATTTTAATTTACAAAACTTGCATGCTAGAGATAAATTACTAGACATGGTAAATTTTGTCTTGATGGATCCTATAGGAGGAAACTAAGAATTTGAAGAACCTGAGAGTAAAGGGCTTTGTTGTCTAAGCTCTGGTTTGAGTTCTAAGTAACCTAAACATCTAAATTCACACACATAGAATTGTCTTGTTGGCATCTGAGACCGCAAAAATACAAAGGTTAAGAGATCAGTTTCGAATCCTCTTTAGTCCAAGGATTTCCACGGGGTGGTTCTTGAAAGGGTGAAGGATGTGCCACTCACCTAGAAAAAGGATTTGGAGAATAAAGTTAGTAAGAAAAATGAGAAGGGGGGAAAAGAAAAAGAGAAAAAATAAATAAATAAAAAACCCTGCAGTTATGTGCCTTGTTAAAAATGGGTGCTTATGTAGTTTTTCCATAAATAAATAAAAGCATCTCGTTACAAATGGATGCTACCCTTCCTTCCATCAAATAAAAAGAACACCTCCCTACAAATGGGTGTTCTAACCTATAGAAAAAGTGATAAGAAAATATGGAGAAAAACAAAATAGGAATAAGAGATCTAGTGGTCCACCGGGGAGATATACACAAAAATTGTTAACCTCGAAATAGAAAAATGATGAGGAGAAAGCAACCAAACGTGAGTAAGGCCAAGCCAAAGGCTTGAATTGGAATAATTGGGATTGGAAAATGATGTCTTAAGAACTGGATTTTTGCAACTTTGAATGTCTTTAGGACAGTTCTCTTCACTAAGCACAGATGTTTTAAAATCATAGCTACTGAACCTTGGTATTGGGCAATGAAGCCTAAGAGATTGGGTTTTGAAGATTTTAAGTTGAGACCTAAAGGAGAAGAATTGATAGAATCCTAGGTCTAGAAGTTATTCTTTAGTGTTGTAGGTTAATGAATTAGAGTTTTACTACTCTAAGTTTGATTAATAATGAGTATCTGGTTAATTTGCTTAAACTTATATTGATAAAAATCAAATACCATAAACAAAGGATTGACTTAAATCTATTGAGTTTTGAATTAAAATTTAATTCTCAATTCTTAAGTTTTGTTTTTCTTAAAACACTTTGTATTCTAATTTGAGTTAAGAATAGTTACAAAGATTAAGAGATTTTTGAAAATTTCTAATTTTGAATAAAATTCTTGTTTACAAATTGTTTAAGTGTGCTTTGAAAATGTTTTAAGTATAAGTCTAAATAAGAAAATTTTCACATAAGCTATATACATTAATCATTTATATTAACTTAAAAATTTCTGACCTAAGCTTTCCTCTACATAGTTACTATTTATGATAATTTAAACTCAAGTGCTTTAAATCATCATAGTCTTAGTTAATTTTGCTAGGGACTAGCAAAACTTTGGCTTAGGGATATGATGAGACACTCATCATGATGTCTAATTACCCCTAATTAACTAGTCTTCCAGGTTAATTAGCTAAGGTTATGAACATATAAGGGTTAATTATAGAATAAGGGATATTTATTAAAGGACTTTAAAATAAGTAAAAAATGGAATTTTATCATTCAATTAACATTATTAATAATTTATTTAATAATTCGACTCATAATTCTATTAATCATTCCCTTAATTAATAAGTTAAGTAACTTAAACTTAATGAAAACCTAAGTAATTTTACTTAATCTAATAAATTAATCTAAAAATTTCAAAAATGTAAATTCAAGGTGAAAACATAATATTTACCTTATTTACTAACATATATAAAAAGTTGAAAAAGATCTAAATTAAAATAAACCTTCAAAACCTGAGTTTACATTTTGGTCCTTAGAACTTATTACAATCGGGTCCTTATTTCTCACATGGGTCCTTAAGTTTTATTTTATTTAAGTCCCTTTCCCTCTTCTTCTTCTTCTTCTTCAGCCGAATGAACGGCTGGCGGCAAAGAGTCACGCCACCGTGCGATCATCGCCCTACCGCACATCATCCTTCTTTGTCCAAGCCCTTGCAGCTTGCGCTCACCACCTCCACTTCATCCACCGGTCTGGATTAACCGAAAATCCTAATTTCCAGTGGGAGATAACCTCACCGTTGTCAGAGACAATGTCGGAGGTTAAGCTCCTCAAGCTCCTTCTTCGGCCAGACCCCGCCATTCTCTTCGCCGCTAACTACTATAAATACCCCCTCACCCCTTGGATTTTACTCAAGTTGTCTCCCTTCCCTCTTCTAACACTGCAGCCGACTTCGATAGGCTATTCGTCCAAAACTCCAGTGACTTTCCATTTCATTTCTTGACTTCCTCCATTCATTCTGATCAGCCGAGGAGATCCGCCGTGGTCAACCGCGTCTCTGACACAGGCGTCGACCTAAGGAATCCTCCACTTCACCTCAAATTCGCCCACCGGAGATCTTTCTTCCACCCTCTGATTTCGTCGTTTGCTATGAACCTTCGACGGAACCCTATTGATCCCTTCATCCAGGTAACAGTAGATTAGGAGGAGTAGGAGTAGGAGTAGGTTAGCTTAGTTAGTTAGATAGTTAGATAGATTAGAGTTAATGTCATATTTTAGTTTCATCTTCTCCGACTCTGGCAAGCTCCTTAAGCTCGCCAGAGCTTTAATCTTGTCTTTTTAATTCACTATCCACCTTCCTTTAACCGTCACAATCACTTCTAGCACATTTAATAGTTTAATTGATCATCTAATCGCCTAATTCACATTTCAGCTCCACCGACTTCTATCACTGTCCATGGTGAGAGTAGTGGACTTAATTTCACCTCCACTGGGTTCTTCATCATCTATTCACCACTTTAGAACCCTAATTGACACTATAATACCTATAAATATCACATATAAATTAAACGCCCAAATATAATTTAGCTCCTGAGCTTGCTGTCAATGGCGGCTCAAGAGCAGTTCAAACTATTAATTAACTATATAATTATATTGTTTGAGAAATTTCAAAACTCAAAACACAATCATATATTTGCACACCTGAGACACTGTGCACCTCACACATAAGATCACTAGATAAATTTCTACCTCTCTTTTACACCGCAAGGGAAGTTAGTCGGACATAAGCAAGCCTATCCACCAAGTTACTTCGGTTCCTCGTGTGTGGGCTCAATTCGAGACTTCCATCCCTTGCGAGAAGGTTATAGGCACCAGCGAAGGTTGGCCTAGGAAGCATAATTATTGCAAAACTTGTTTGGCCACCAACTAAACATTTAATTCTAAGACCTACAATCTACTAAAAACGAATCCCATTGGATTTGCGTTTGCTTTGATAGCATTAGAACTCTCTAGGAAGTTTCTGCTCGTGTTATGAATTCTTCTAAATCCTAAGAGAGTTAAAATTGTTTTGCTTAAAGAAATGAATCACCCTTACTCCTATCACTTAGATTATCAGAGTCAATACTTCCCATCTTTTAACTAGGATCCCATGCCCCGAGCGTATCCATCCTTTGATGGGTACATTGACAATTCATGGGATCATTCATATTCCTATCTTGGGAGTACTGGCTTGATAACTCCCACTTTTGAGCAGAGCCTAGGAGCGGGATTTTCCAACCTTGAAATCCCTACTTCCATGCAAACACCCAACCCTCCCACCCTTCATGATTTTTCGTATTGAGGTTGGACTGATACCCCTAGGCAACCAGGGCCTGAAATTGACTATCCTCCCCAACTTGATAATAGTAGCATCTCCTCTTTTATGATAGAAATACAAAAACAGCAAAAGGAATTGATGGAATCCATGGGAGAGATGTTGAGGAATAGTCAACAGTTAAATGAAGTAAGATAGCTTAGCTACATTCTTCCCAATAATTCTAATCCCTACTCATACGACCATGATCATGGAAATAATTTTGAAGAAACCATTGATAATAGGGATCCAGTTTTATGTAGCTATCACTTAGACTCTCCCAATGAGACATGGCCATTAGAGGAGAACAATCATAGTGATTATTCCACCTGAGCTATATTGGAGTCAAAAGCAAGGGAAGATGGTACCTCTTGAGGACCTTGACCCCAATGATAGTATTCTCCTTACCCCTACCAACCCGGGTCAAGGTTGTATTGTTCCTATCACTTCCCCTATTGATTATTTTGTGGAATCCCATTCTACCCTTAGTGAGCCTACTCCTGACCCTCCTTTTATGGAATCAACACCAACCATTCATCATCCTGAGGAGTTAAATGCACCCAATGAAGGTGACCCTAAGGGAATGGAGGATGAATTAGATCAATTTTGATCTCAGGGATATGAAGAGTCTATTTTAGAGGATGAGGATGCCCCAATAGAGGAACCTGGACTGAAAATCTGGAGTGAATCACAGGGGAATTATTTATCATTTGAGGATTTACCTCCAAAGGATATAAACAATATGGTCAAATCCAGATTCCTCCCTTCTTTTGAGAATCATCCTCCATCAAAATAGGAGTTGATATTAGAGGAGGACAAACAAAATAGTGAGAAGCCTATGGGAGACCCTTAGGGGCAAAACACGTTAATTGAGGATTTATATCCCGAGAAAAATAACGAATTCAATGATACAGGTTTGCTCCAAAATATTAAGATTGATCCTCCTTTAGGAATAATTAAGGATACTGATCCAACTCCTATCTTCACTAATGAGTCACATATACACCCTAACAAAAATTTGAGTGAACCAAACGAATCCAGGGATGAACTTAATGATAATGATTCTGATATTTTGACCCTGCCATCAAAGAGTTGTAATTTGGAGTCTACCCTTGATTCAAATATGACTTCGATCATTAATGCTAGGTAGGGTAATGTGAAGCTGTCTACAACTGTTAGGGAGTATACACAATCTGAATCATTGTTGGAATTGGACCTGACACCGACTAAGCCCTCATTGGACTTAACAATTACCTTCCAACACTACAAACAACCCTTATACTCCCTAACCGATCCTTGGCTCAGATCTCTACTCAAGTGCATTCTTTCTGGAAAACGTATCAGGCCAGTACATCCTCAGGTAGAATGGCGAGTGTGGATTGATGCTTGTACTTTTAGTCTTGCCATTCAAGGGTTTCAAATATTAATGTTTATATCTTTCAAAACCCGTCCTGCATTGGAGGATCCTTGTTATCCTCCACTTATTCCGTTTCAGGAGGTCCCTTTTCATATTCCTTTTGTTATTCCTAGACCTCCCAAGATAGCCAACGAGGTTCTCCATTTTCATATCTTCTGCCGAGCATTTGGGATTACGTTGCATCATCAGCTCGCCAACATCCGTGGCTACCTGTTTTCTAGGCCTGCATTGTTACGCATATTTTTAGGGCCAAACCTTTTTTGTCTGGAACCAGACTTACAGGTTCCTCCTAAGTCTGGCTGCTGACAGAAAATGCAGTGTTTGTTGGGAGGCAACACAGCGTTCTAAATAATGTCGTTGTCAGGTGATTTCTTTCCTTTCTCCCCCAATTTTAATTTACAACAGGGACATTGTAGGATTTAGACATGGGGGGGTGCATTTTGCATTTTAGGAAGTATTCATGCATTTAGGTTAGCATATAAAAAAAAAATTCTCTTTTCTTGAGCTGAATGGGTTAGTCCTTAGCAAAATATCATTGTCATTGGAGGTTTTTCTTCTTGAATTATTTTTTAAGTTCAGAATCTAGTACATTTATTTCATGTGCACGTAGAATTGATAATGGATCCTTGAGAAAAACCAATAAGCATTTGTAGTCTACTGAACCCTTGGATAGTTAATAGGGAGTTAGGCATACTATCTTCTAGTAGATCCACCTCATATTTGTGAGAAGAAAGTAGAGAGATTACTGGTGTGCTAAGTCTAGTGCAAGGACTCTTAAGTTTTGGACAATTAGTTGATGATACTTCAGAGTTAGGCGTAGTTTTTGCTCTCTGTTTCTGTGTGCATACTTTGTGTGAATTCCTGAGAGTCACCAAATAAGGAAGATAGACAGAGATGGAGTTTTAATAAAGCTATGACTATGGTGGATGGTTACGACCGTCCTTCATAGAGTCCTCGGCTGAAGGAGGGCAATAGTGTCAAAGGTCAGAAATATGTCTGTCCTATCCATTCATTCCCGGTGCCGAGAATAGGCACTTCCACCAAATAAGCCACACAATACCCTCTTGACCATCATCATCACTAATAATGCCTCATAAATAAAAGTCCGTATCGTGTTGTGTTGATTAACAAAGAAAGAAAAAGAAGAAATGAAAAGAAAAAAAAAGTAAAAAAAAAAAGAAGAAAAGAGAGAGAGAAAAGAAAAGAAAAGAGTCCAGGGTTATCGTTGTAACATTGTTTATGAGGCAACAAAACACTTATCGCGTTCTACCAAATATGACTCTTACTACCTTCTAGTATTTCTGATCGCCCGAATACTAGTTGAGGACTCTTAGTTGTAGAGTTATTGGGACTTTAATTGAAGTGTGGATGCCATGTGAGGCCACCAAACAGTGAGTACAATTACTAAATCTGGCAGGATTTGTGATCTCAGAAAGAAAAGAAAGAAAAGAGTGAGTGCCAAGGAACATCAGGAGAGCACAGTTGTTTAGCCTCTCTCCGAGTTGACTTATCTAATAGTCTAGAGATCTAGAGTCTGTAGTACTAGACTACATGTAGCACCAGATGAGTGTGCGCCACCAAATACAAATCCATTCAACTTGATATCTCCTACCTAAACCAAAAGCCAGGGTCAAATTATAGATTATCTTCTGCTTTATCCCCGAGGGAAGTAGTTGCCTATCCCGACAGAAATATTTACCAAGGGTGAGGTATGAACTCCCAATGCGAATTCGCTTTTTCACTTGGATCTGTTACCTAGGCTATTATCACTTCACATTTGTATGGATCTCTAAAGTTTTGAAATAAGAAAAGAAGAAATCTTCTGATTACTTCTATTGTTTTTCATTTTTACTCGGGACTAGCAAAACTTAGTCATGGGGCATTTGATAAGTCCACTTTTGTGGACTATTACTTAGCTTAAGTACTATTTAATTATTTGTTCTTAGTTGTTAATTAATTAGGAGTTATATGGCAATTCACCTTGGCTTGCATTTAATTTTATGCTTCAATTTTACATTTAATAGCATATGTTATGGTAATATAATTTATTTGATGAATGCAGGCTAGGTACAAGAATCAAGCACTCATTTTTACTTATATAAGACGTCTAGGACTTGGATTAGATGTCTGGAATTGCTGTCACAAATTCACGACATTACATTTTTTTAAGACGTCTAATCCTCTAGTTAGACATCTAAAGAAGAAATCGCCATGCTTATCTATCATTCCAACCACTCGCGATCGTCGCGAGTAGTTGGAGATACTTACGGCCGAAGGAGGAGAGTTTTATTCAAAAAGAAGCAGCATCCACCGAGGAGAGGGCCTGATCTTCCTCCGCTGGCAGGGATCTTCTCCCTCTCCACCACCATGGAACAAGCGCACCCTGTGTTTCAAGCTTGCACCATGGACCGAAGCTGCCCTCGACCTCTGCTCGTCTCAACGAGGTGGTGCTCAGTGACAGAGAGCACCACCACCATCAGCCGCTCCCTCCACTGTTACCACCTTCATCTTCTCCACTTTCTTCTTCAACCTCCTGCTACCGCTCCTCCTGTCGAATCCATCAACACCACCACTCCTCATGCCATGATCACCGCACACACACAGCCACCCCCTTGCGCAACGTCCACTAGGCAGCAGCATCAGCTTCATCCTCCCACGCCAGCCTGTCCACCGCGCGCGCACGCCCTTGCAACCTCACCAGCACCTGCAGGTGCCCCACCCATCAGCCACGCACTGCCACAGCACAAGCACCGCGCCCTTGCAGCCACGCGCAGTGCGCAACCTCGCAGCGTGCACAGCTACCCCGCGCAGCGTGCCTCACACCCTTTCCCGACAACGCACTATTCATCTTCTTCCCCAAAGAAACCCATCACCGGCCATCCACCTCCACACGCCACGAAGCTTTGCTCCAACAATGCCATAGACTTCTCCTTGCCCTCACAAGGTTGCCTACGCCTGCGGCAGACTTTCCCGCCGTCCATGCAAGCGCGCACGCAAGCTGCCGCAGATAGCATCCAAAGCTCCAACCGGCCACCGCCGACCACCTCCATCAATGCCACGACCACCAACGCGAAGCCTACATCCCAGCCGATCTACTCCGAGCACCACACCTTCAGCCGTGCCTTCTCCTTCGCGTGTGCACAAGGGGAACAAAATCCCCTGTTTTGCTACAGTAACACTTCAATTAGTATATACGTTAAATGCCATTGCAGATGTTGCTATTCATTTATTTAAGGCATTAGATTATTGAGGTGAATTTGCATAGCCCTCCTTCTACTTCATCAAAATTATTTGCATATGCATATCTCACATGAATGATTTAATGCATGTCATAGATATTATGGTAAACAAGTTATATTCTAGAAATTTGAATTTACAGTGTTTACCAGTATCAAGATCATTATTTTACATGATATTATATAATGGTGATTTTGCATGTGCACCCTCAGATTCTTGGTTAATTATCTAAATTGAGAATTTATGCTAGAAATGAGAATACTAATTAGCATGCACATCCGTTGAAATTCCCAATTACTTGATATATCATTACTCATGTTTGATAGGTTAATTCCTCCTTGTGGAGACGACCTAGCTATTCATGGTTAGATTCTGAAAATTAAAATGTTTTGAAAAGCGATTTTCGACCACACGATTAAATACAACGACACATCATTTTATGTTAAAATTTTCAACGAAAACGAAGGTCACTCTTTCAGTAAACTTGGATTCTTTTCTTTTTCTTTTCTTTCTCTCTTTTCTCTTTTTCTTCTTTTTTTATTTTGTTTTTTATTTTTTTTAAATATAATTGTTTCTCTTTTTTTTTTCTTTTCTTTCCTTATAAATCAACATAACATGATGCAGGCTTTCATTTATGAGGAATTATTAGGGATGATGATGGTCAAGAGGGTATTGTGTGGCTTATTTGGTGGAAGTGTCTACTCTCGGCTTTGGGAAGGAATGGATAGGATAAGCATATTTCTGACCTTTGACACTATTATCCTCCTTCAGCTGAGGATTCTACGAAGGACGGTCGTAACCATCCACCACAGTCAGAGCTTTATTAAGACTCAATTTCTGTGTATCTGCCTTATTTGGTTACTCTCAGGAACTCACACAATGTATGCACATAGGAACAGAGAGCGAAAACTATGCCTAACTATGAAGTATCATCATCTAATTGTCCAAAACTTAAGAGTCCTTGCAGTAGACCTAAGCAGCAGTAATCTTTCTACTTTCTTCTCACAAATATGAGGTGGATCTATTAGAAGATAGTATGCCTGACTCCCTATTAACTGTCCAAGGGTTTAGTAGACTAAAAATGCTTATTGGTTCTCTTCAAAAATCCATTACCCAGTCTACGTGCAAGTGAAGAAAATGTACTGGATTCTAAACTTAAGAAATAATTCAAGAAGAAAAATCTTCAATGACACCTCTATGACAAAGATGTTTTGCTAGGGACTAACCAATTCAGCTCAAGAAAATAAGATTTTTTTATATATATATATGTCCAAAATGTATGCAAATATTTATAAATGCGATAAAAATTCTCAGGTTATACCCCAATGTCCTCATTGGAAAAATGCAGACATAGAAGAATATCACCTGAAGAGGAGAGTGGGAGGAGCTAAGGCTCCTCAAGCTGAAGTGTGTCCAAAATCTGGCCATTTGAATCCAGAAGTAGGGTTTTGAATTTCTACAGCTTCATGAGAGAAAGTATTGATAACAACGTATGGCCCATCCCAGCAGGACTTAAGCTTTCCTGGAAATGATTTAAGTCTGGAATAGAAAAGCCAGACCCACTGGTTGGGCTCAAAAGTCTTTTTAATGATGTGCTTATCACGGAAGACCTTTGTATGCTGCTTGTAAGCTTGAGAAGCTTCATAGGATTCATTACGAAGCTCCTCAAGCTCACGTTAACATATGTGCCTTTCCTGCCTTATCCAGATTCAAGTTAACATTTTTAATAGCCCAATAGGCTTTTTGTTGGATTTCAACGGGAAGATGGCACACCATTCTGTAGACAAGATGGAAAGGAGACATGCCCAAGGGAGTCTCATACGCAGTTCTGTAGGGCCAAAGAGAATCATTTAGTTTTTAGACCAATCCTTACAATCGGGCCTGATAGTTTTTTCTAAAATTCGCTTAATCTCCCTATTAGACACTTCAACTTGTCCACTCATTTGGGGATGGTAAGGTGTGGCTATCATGTGGTTGACTCCCAAATTTTGGAGTAGTCTTGTGAAGTGTATGTTCTTGAAGTGAGGTCCTCCATCACTTATGATCGTTCTTGGGCACCTGTACCAAGAAATGATATTAGCCTTAACAAAGGCCAAGACCATGGAATGGTCATTGGTTCGCATGGGTATGGCTTCTATCCATTTCGATACATAGTCCACAGCCACAAGGATGTACTCATATCTGAAGGACACAGGAAAGGGACCCATTAATTCGATGCCCTAAATATCAAAGATCTCAACAGGGAGGATCAGTTGCTGGGGCATCTCATCCCATTTTCCAATGGTTCCCATCTGCTGGCAATGTAGACATGCACCCACATATATATGTGCATCTCGGGATAATGTGGGCCACCAAAAGCCAGACTGAAGAACTTTATGGGTAGTCTTTTTCCCACTAAAATGTCCCCTACAATGGAGGTCATGGCAGAAACTCAGAACACTTCTTTGTTCTTCATCAGGGACGCAACGACAAAAAAGCTAGTTAGGGCCTACTCTAAAAAGCTCGCATTACTCCCAGTGATAATATTTAGCATTAGCAAGAAACCTGTCTCGCTTCTACTTGTCCTAAGTACTGTGGGTAATGCTCCTGACCAGATAGTTCACTATGTCAGCGAACAAAGGAGTTTTAGCCTCCATGGCCATCAGAGACTCATCAGGGAAAGTCTCTTGAATACCGCCAGCAGGGTTTGATGCCTCAATAGGGATCCTAGACAGATGATCTGCTACCACATTCTCAACTCCTTTCTTATCTTTAATTTCTAGGTCAAACTCCTGGAGTAGCAGAATCCAACGAATTAGGCTAGGTTTGGTGTCCTCTTTAGTAAGAAGATGCTTTAAGGCAGAATGATCAATGAACACCACAACCTTGGATCCCAAAAGATAAGACCAAAACTTTTCCAAAGCAAATACTATAGCAAGAAGTTCCTTTTCAGTGGCTGTGTAGTTTTGATGAGGATCCATAAGGGTCTTGCTGGCATAATGCAGCACATGAGGTTTTCCATCAACCCTTTGACCTAAGACAGCTCTCACTACAAAATCAGAAGCATTGCACATTAGCTCAAATGGGAGGGTCCAATCTGTTGCTTGGAGAATCGATGTTGTAATAAGGGCTTTCTTTAAGGCTTGGAAAGCCTCGCCACATCTATCATCAAAATCGAAGGAGACATCCTTTGCTAATAGGTTGCAGAGTGGCTCAGAGATTTTACTGAAATCTCTAATGAAGTGCCTATAAAATCCAGCATGGCCATGGAAAGATCTAACTTGACGAACATTGGCAGGATATGGAAGCTTAGAGATGGAATCAATTTTTGCGGTGTCCACCTTTAATCCTCTCTCGGAAACTATATGCCCTAACACAATGCCCTGCTGGACCATAAAGTGGCTTTTCTCCCAGCTAAGCACCAGCTTTGCTTCTTCACAACGGGTTAAGAGTTTATCAAGGTGAAAAAGGCATAGGTCAAATGATGAGCCATAAATGGAGAAGTCATCCATGAAAACTTCAACGAACTCATCGATCATATCAGAAAAGATAGCCATCATACAACATTGGAAAGTGGCTAGAGAATTACATAACCTGAATGGCATTCGGCGGAACGCAAATGTGCCATATGAACTCGTGAAGGTGGTACGCTCCTGATTATCAGGAAAAATGGCTATCTGATTATACCCAGAGTACCCATCAAGAAAATAAAAGTACTTGTTCCCCACCAATCGTTCCAAAATTTGATCGATAAACGGTAAGGGGAAATGGTCTTTCTGGGTAGCCGTGTTCAAATGACGATAATCAATGTAGACCCTCCAACTAGTTGAGGGTCTAGTGGTCACCAGCTCTCCTTGATCATTCTCTTCCATAGTGATTCCTGCCTTTTTGGGTACTACATGAATAGGACTAACCCATTTACTATCTGAAATGGGATAGATAATCCCTACATCCAACCATTTCAGAAACTCCTTTTTAACAACCTCCCACATATTTGGGTTAAGCCTTCTTTGCATGTCTCGAAATGGTTTCACGGACTCATTCGTGTATATATGATGTATGCAAAGGGAGGGATCAACACCCTTAATATCAATAATTGACCAGGCAATTGCTTTCTTGTGCCTTTGTAAACACTCAAGTAGAGCTCCCTCCTACGATTCAGATAATGTAGACGAGATAATAATGGGGAGCGTGTCATTAGGGCCAAGGAAAGCATATTTCAATGTGCTCAGGAGGTGATGAGAGCCTCATCATGAGCCATAACTAGCTCATTTTGACCCAATAAAGAAGATAAAAGCTAGTACATAACCTGGAAGAAGGCCTAACTGAAGGAACAAGTGCCTTGAGAAGAAAACATGAAATAAAGGTTAAAACTGCAATTTTACCATTGCAGTACATAAATGGGATTTCTCAGAGGCAAAACATAGGTCAAATGGTATAAATGAGATAAAAAGAGGGTTGAGTCAATCAGAAATGGGTTTATGTGCAATCTAAGAACTAAATGACACTTGGTAACCCTAAAACAGACCCGCTTAAATTAACAAGGTTCTGGTCAGAATAAAAATCAAGTAAACCCTCTAAAAATCATAGAAAAACATCCTCTAGGGTTTAGAACACTTAATTTGGCCTTTGGAACCTAGTCTGACCTAGATCAAGGTCCTAGCTCCTCAATTAACCTAATTTGGGTTTTTACACAAAATGTCAGTCAAACGAGGTCAAACCTAAAATCCAACTTCACCATTGGATTCCTTAGGTCCAAATTAGGTTTGTACCAAAATTTAGACCTAAGGAGAGGTCATCTTGACCTACTTTGCAATTTAGTACACCCAAATCATAAATTGGTCCCTATCTTTTGAATGCTTTGCAGAGAGCCCCCTAGGTTCTTCGCCCCCTTTGCAAACAGGTCCTTCCGCCATTACTAGGGCAGAACCGAGCTCCGGCAAGGTTCAGAGAGGGATTGCTCTCTAATCCCTCAGAGATTCCCTCCCAGAAATGGAAGGAGGATTCTCTGAGGAATTCCCTTCCTTAAAAAGTCAATTACAATCGCTGGTGTGAACCCAATCTCTCGTGCGAACGCATGAGAGATTTGGGTATCCACCTTCCTTCCAACTCCAGCAAGCCGGCAGACCTAATTGCACGCTCTCCACGCGCTGATAGGAGCTGCCAGCACCTATAAAACACCCCCCAGACCGTGCCGCAGGACCCGAGCTTGATTTGGCCGAGTGTCCACCCCCAATTCGTCTCCTCCTGCTCGACCAAAAGTCCCAGCAAGCTCCGACGAGCCCCCCTCCCTTCCCTCTTCGCTCTGCCACAAAACCAGTGGCAGAGTTAGCTTCCTGACTTCCCTCTGCGTCGTGCAGTACCCGCGCACGCCGCCTCAGCCCCGTCGTCGCCGCCGTTCTCCCCCACTGGGCATCATCTTCTCCGGCGACAGCAGGTACTGCTGTCCGCCTTCCGTCCCCTTTCGTCCTTACAATTAGGTTAGAACTCCTCTCCATCATCTCCTCTCTCTTTTCCCCCTGTTATCTCATCTGATTACCCCTCGACCGACGCTGACCACCCTCATCTTCCACATCACCGACCGACCTCCGACGAGCCGCTTCCACCATTCCAGCCCCCCACACGGCTCGCCAACCACCTCGAGAGCTCCGCCTCACCACCAGGAACTCGCTCCACCCCACAACTGCCACTCCAGACCTCCATAATCACCCCCCGAACAACCCACCATCTCTGGCCACAGGTTGACCTAGGCACGCACGCCTAGGCCGACCTGCGGCCTGCAGCATCGTCCACCGCCTTCGCCGTGCCACGACGAAGGTCTCTAGCTGATCTGATTGGGCCGAGAGGCTTGTTTTGTGCATGACAGTTTTTGAGCTCCTGCCGCCATGGACGACCTCTGATGAAGCTCCAACGAAGCTCCAGGCATCAGGCTTCCCAGGCTGCAGATGCAGGAGACTCACGCGAGTGTCGCGAGGTGAGTGAGCCCAGCACGGAGCTCTAGCAGAGCCATCCGCTTGGGCAATTGCATACGAGAGTCTGCGGGCGCGCGTGAAATCAGGGTGGAACCTTTAGTCCCACATCGTGGGATTGCAACACTCAGGTACGCTATAAATTGTATTTGTGCATTAAGTTGGTTGCCTCCGTAAGCACAGGGGTGAGGTCCCTCACTGACCCCACACCCGCCTCGTCCGCGGCTTGACCACGCGGATCTGGCGGATCCGACCCGACCTAAAGTAGCGCACTCCTCGTGCATCACACCACCTGCGGGTGCGCCTGGTCCCGGGTACGATCCGACCCGATTATGGCTGTGGCTCTGGGAGAGCGTCCATGAGTGAACTGCTTAAGAGAGAGACGTGCGGGTAGAGGGAGAAGGGTTAGGTTTTGCTCCTGTGCAGGTAGGCTGAATGCAGGAGAAGAAGGACTTGGCCGCTACAGAAGAAGAAGAAGGAAAGGCAAGCCAAAGAAGAAAAGAAAGGAGCAAGACAGAGAAGAAGAAGAAAGAAAGAAGCCTTCGCAGGAGAAGAAGGAAAGTAAAAGAAGAAGAAGAAGAAGGCTTCGCAAGACAAGAAAGAAAGCAGAGAAAGAATCAAACGAAGAAGAAAATGAGAGACTGCAGAAGAAGAAGAAAAGGAGAAATACTTTTAAGACGTCTGATCTTGTGATCAGACGTCCAATTTCATATTTTTGTCCTAATTACTTTTAGTTGCATACATTCACATTTGAATTGATATTCTGAGTAAATTAGAGTGTTCAATTACATTTTGACTAGTAGTAAATTCCATTTGCTCCCTGTGATCGACCTCAGATACTCCGGTCTTCGAGTAATAAAATTCTTTATATTTGTTTAGACGTTTTGTCGGTTATACTACAACGTGACATCCTTTAAACCCGCACAAAACGTCGACAACATTTTGGCGCTGTTGCCGGGGAGCAATGCGCAATTTACCACTAGTCTCTACATTCTTTTTATCATATTGAACACTAACTTGCCCTACTTTGCTTTGATGTGATCTTGCAGGTACTTCATGAGAAAATCTCTCCCGCAAGTCAACCACTCCAGGGCAGGTAATTTCTTTTCTTCCTTAATCATCCCCTAATCTTTGAAAGACAAAAGGAAGAAAATCAATTTAGGAATCAATTGCCTTCTTTATATAGTAATCACCATCTCTAAGGCAAAACATTTCCTGATTTTGCGAAAATTTCTGCAAATATTCTTGAAGTTGGAGTGATTTCTTTTCCCATCCCACAAATTCTTGTGCCTAATTGAAATAACGCTTAACCTCGGCGGACCACACACTTCTTGTTTATAAGTCCAAAGAGAACTTTTGAAAAAGAAAAAGAGGATTGGAAATAGAACCAAATTAGGGTTTCCACATTAGGGTCTTGAAGCGCTACTCATACATGCCTGTGTAAAAGGAAATAAACCCTCCTGCATCAGTGTGCTACCCAAGCCCTTGATTGAAGAAGGCTAAATAAGACAAACCCTAAAATTGAGCTCTAAAATCACTTGAATCTTAAAATTTTCTTTTGACCTAATAACCTGGGAGTCAAATCAGGGTGATCTCTAGGCTCCGAGCTTAGAATCATTCTGCCATCTATAGGACAGGTCAGGTGATGTTGACCGCTTGGGTCAACCAACCTCTAAATTAGGTCACAATACCAAAAACATCTAAAGTTCAAGTGAGAACCCTAAAAGCACCTTTGAAATAAAAAGTGATAGACTTAAGAGGTCAAGGTCCCCATTCTGGTTTACCTGGAATTTCAGTGACAAGAGAGGTCGGGTGGGGGAAACCCTGTAACCCGTAGGGACGCTCTACCGTGTAGGGGTCTTTGCAGGACTCTCCCTCTCTGGCTGCCCAGGTAATTCTCAGGTGGACGATCTTCGGATCCAGGGGTCCATCTGCCCCGAACCTCCATAGTCATCCAAACATCTTTTGGGTGTCTTGATTGGGTCAAGAACATCTCCAGTCCTGCATCTTTTCTCTTTAGAGCACACACACTCATTTTCAGTGGGACTCGTTTTCAGATCTGATCGCTTCATAACACATCTTGAGTCAAACTCTGATCTTGATTCCACCACCTGATCCAAATATGCAGCCGAACCACCTAGGACTACCATTCAAGAAACTTGAATACCAGAGATCCATTAGAGATAAAATGATTAAGGATGCCATGAGATTTTATGAAAATGAAGAAACCTCAACAACAGTAGGAAACATTCAGGTTGATGTCCCAACAACCACAACCTTTGTCATAACTTGTGCCCAAGTATTATTAGCAGAAGCCAACAAAGGATCAACCCGTGACTTGCTCATTACTGCATACATTGAGATAGAAAAATTGCACAATAGTGAATACCTTCAATGTATGACAAATCCTCGACTTTGGAAGCAACACCAAGATAGTCTTGAAAAACGGGAAGAGATAATGAGATTAATAAAACAAGTGATTAATTAGAAATACCCGTACATACCACCAACAGAGGATGAGCTATCTTGGAACAACATCGAGGATAAATTTGACCTCAGGTTTGAGGCACAAAATGGTTGTGGATTCCCAACCCAGATGGAGTATAATGCACCTGATATTGAAGAAGGTTGGGAAGCTCCAAATGCAGGAAAAAACCATGATGAGCCCATTTTAGAATCCCAAGACTCCTGCAAGTATGAGAGTAGAATTGAACCTCTTGAGGGTGTAAATTCCGTCCCTTATTCTGATAAGGTGGCCCTCGAAGGTTATTCAGACCTAAACTCTAGTAATTCCACCCACATCCTAAGCCTAGAACCTAGATCTGAAACATATTTTGAAGATTTCAAGGCCCCAGATGAAGAAAATCAATCTCTTAATGAAGAATATGATTTTGGGCCTCGATTTGATGAATATCCCTCGTCAACTTCCTCAGAGGAACGAATCGATTTTGCGGAAGTCATGCCAATCTACGACACAGAAACCGAGGAGTTGGACGAGCAGGGTTTCAATTGGGTCTGCCCTACTAGCTTAGAATCTGAGCCTCTACCAGATAAGGATACCCTTTTAAGCTCAGATTAACATTTAGGCTAGATCCCAATCAGGCTGCTGAATATACAACATATGATTTATTCTATGGTGGAACTCATGATCTAGAATCTCATTCAAACTTTGATTTTTGCAAACTCTCCGACGATCTCGAATCTGACCATAACATCGGAGAAAATCTGCCTCCTGATTATAACATGTTAATCTTCTTTGAAGCCACCTGCTCCACATATACAGAACCAATCAAAACCCGTTCCCCACCCCGACCCGTAACCGGACTCAATTTCTATTCCGATTCACCTCTCACTGAGCCGTTTGCAGATGATTCAACTCCATATCTAGACCAGGTATCGGGTACTGATCACACCACAAATCAGGAGCCTCCATCCTTTGATCACCTCTGTAGGGATTCCACACCTTACATGGATAATTTTTCGGAACCCTACTTTGACCAGGCTGATTCGACTCAGCCTGAACCCGAGTTTTCACTTCCATATCCATCAGAACGTCATTGCATATGGTGGGTTCCACATCTGCTGATCTACATCTATCAACCCACCAGACTTATTGGGTTCGGGCTGCATCATCAGCCCACTGATCGCAACAAGCACCTGGTTGGACCAACCAGGCTCTTAATCAAGGTGTTTGTTTTCCAAAACTCCATTGATTTGACCACTCCCTCTCCACCCCATTTTCTGCTCGGCTAAAGGCATTAAATTTAGCGCTTAACGGGAGGCAACCCGTCATCCCAAACACAGAGACTCGTTTGATTATCCATCTGGACTCCACGTCTATTGCACCTTGAGACCAGCCTTAGACATATGATCCCACCTCTGGTACACGTATCAAAGCTTGAAATCATCCGCATCAGTCATTTACGACCCATTCACCCACCCGATGTATCCTATTCTAAGCCCTTGACCTCAACACTAATTCCCACCCTCTGTTTGCAATGAGGACATTGCAAAACTTAGGCATGGGGGGGTGATAAAGTGCATACATACAGAACCAAGAAAAAAATCAGGAGTCTCACACACAAAAAAAATTTGCATATGTCAAAAACGCAAAAAAAAAAAAAAAAAAAAAGAAAAAAATTAAGAAAAAGAACAAAAAAATGGGGGGAGGGAGGAAATTTTGTGAGCCACTTAAGCATAAGGAGGAGAAAAAGAAGAAAAATGACAAAAAGGAGCACAAAATGAAAATGAAAAGAAAAGTCATTAGTAAAAGATTAAGGGGTTAACTGAAGTTCTAAACCGAATCAAGAAAAAGAAAAGAAAAGTACTACGAAGATATAACAAGAGATTAGCGGGAACGCTGGTCTTAGGCCTTTTGGGCTAGTACCTTTAGCATAAAAATTCACGTATCCGTTAAAATCTGGATAATCCTCAAGAGGTTGAGGAAAATGCGAAGCTTGAGTATTAGGTCTAAGGCTTAGGAAGTATTCGGCCTCGTTAACTGACCTCCGGTTTGCGGGATTCGGTAACCTAAGCACCCAAATTCACACACAGTCTGGTTTAGTGCGCATAAACATCCAAATCACGCGAAAAGCGTTTAATGTTCTGAAAAAGTCACCTAGATTAGGAGCGGTCAATCAACACAAATTGATTTGGACGAGTTCCCAGCGCGGAGAGGTGGGAAATTCCCCTCGAAAATGCGTAACAATATATCGTCTCCTCGGTGCTTGTCGCTTAGGATATTTAAATATCATACTGGGGGCATGTAAGCACTCTGCTGGTTTAGATACCATGGGCGGCATTATCACGAAATGTCGATCGCGAAGGTCTGGATTCGGCCACGGAACGCCATGGGCGGGATTATCTCGAAATCTTGAAAGCCAGGGTTCCGAGGGTTGCCATGGGCGGGATTATCTCGAAATCTCGAAAGCCAGGGACCCTTGAGGATTGATGATGGGGACGAGGAATCCGATACAGACCGTGTTGAGAAACTAATCCGAAGCTAGAAATAAATAGAAAAGAGAGAGAAAAGCTCTCCAAACAAATAAATCTTCTATCTCTCTCTTACAAAAAATGCACTGCAAACAGAACTTAGGCTAAAAATGTCTCAAGCATGGGTGCTTTAACCGTGGAGTCCAACAAACCCTAGGTTAGTTTCTGTGGGCCATAGAAACCTTTGCGGAGGACTGAGGCCAAAGCGGAACAGGTCTGGATTTTGGTTGGTACTTGAGTACCTCTAGGCCTATTATCAGCATTCCTACCTAAATCACAAAATAAAAAGAGAAGCACTTTTCAGAGTTGTTGGCAGACACTCAGGGTCTAGAATGGAAGTTAAAACTTTGAAATTTTGCTAAGGGACTAGCAAAAGCTAGGCATGGGGGTATGATGAGAGCCTCATCATGAGCCATAACTAGCTCATTTTGACCCAATAAAGAAGATAAAAGCTAGTACATAACCTGGAAGAAGGCCTAACTGAAGGAACAAGTGCCTTGAGAAGAAAACATGAAATAAAGGTTAAAACTGCAATTTTACCATTGCAGTACATAAACGGGATTTCTCAGAGGCAAAACATAGGTCAAATGGTATAAATGAGATAAAAAGAGGGTTGAGTCAATCAGAAATGGGTTTATGTGCAATCTAAGAACTAAATGACACTTGGTAACCCTAAAACAGACCCGCTTAAATTAACAAGGTTTCGGTCAGAATAAAAATCAAGTAAACCCTCTAAAAATCATAGAAAAACATCCTCTAGGGTTTAGAACACTTAATTTGGCCTTTGGAACCTAGTCTGACCTAGATCAGGGTCCTAGCTCCTCAATTAACCTAATTTGGGTTTTTACACAAAATATCCAGTCAAACGAGGTCAAACCTAAAATCCAACTTCACCATTGGATTCCTTAGGTCCAAATTAGGTTTGTACCAAAATTTGGACCTAAGGAGAGGTCATCTTGACCTACTTTGCAATTTAGTACACCCAAATCACAAATTGGTCCCTATCTTTTGAATACCTTTGCAAAGAGCCCCCTAGGTTCTTCGCCTCCTTTGCAAACCGGTCCTGCCGCCATTGCTAGGGCAGAACCGAGCTCCGACGAGGTTCGGAGATGGATTGCTCTCTAATCCCTCAGAGATTCCCTCCCAGAAATGGAAGGAGGATTCTCTGAGGAATTCCCTTCCTTATAAAGTCAATTACAATCGCTGGTGTGAACCCAATCTCTCGTGCGAACGCATGAGAGATTTGGGTATCCACCTTCCTTCCAACTCCGGCAAGCCGGCAGACCTAATTGCACGCTCTCCACGCGCTGATAGGAGCTGCCAGCACCTATAAAACACCCCCCAGACCCTGCCGCAGGACCCGAGCTTGATTTGGCTGAGTGTCCACCCCCAATTCGTCTCCTCCTGCTCGGCCAAAAGTCCCAGCAAGCTCTGGCGAGCCCCCCTCCCTTCCCTCTTCGCTCTGCCACAAAACCAGTGGCAGAGTTAGCTTCCTGACTTCCCTCCGCGTCGTGCAGTACCCGCGCATGCCGCCTCAGCCCCGTCGTCGCCGCCGTTCTCCCCCACTGGACATCATCTTCTCCGGCGACAGCAGGTACTGCTGTCCGCCTTCCGTCCCCTTTCGTCCTTACAATTAGGTTAGAACTCCTCTCCATCCTCTCCTCTCTCTTTTCCCCCTGTTATCTCATCTGATTACCCCTCGACCGACGCTGACCACCCTCATCTTCCACATCACCGACCGACCTCCGACGAGCTGCTTCCACCATTCCAGCCCCCCACACGGCTCGCCAACCACCTCGAGAGCTCCGCCTCACCACCAGGAACTCGCTCCACCCCACAACTTCCACTCCAGACCTCCATAATCACCCCCCGAACAACCCACCATCTCCGGCCACAAGTTGACCTAGGCACGCACACCTAGGCTGACCTGCGGCCTGTAGCATCGTCCACCGCCTTCGCCGTACCACGGCGAAGGTCTCTAGCTGATCTGATTGGGCCGAGAGGCTTGTTTTGTGCATGACAGTTTTTGAGCTCCTGCCGCCTTGGAAGACCTCTGATGAAGCTCCAACGAAGCTCCAGGCATCAGGGTTCCCAAGCTGCAGATGCAGGAGACTCACGCGAGTGTCGCGTGGTGAGTGAGCCCAGCACTTGAGCGCCAGCAGAGCCATCCGCTTGGGCAATTGCATACGAGAGTCTGCGGGCGCGCGTGAAATCAGGGTGGAACCTTTAGTCCCACATCGTGGGAATGCAACACTCAGGTACGCTATAAATTGTATTTGTGCATTATGTTGGTTGCCTCCATAAGCACAGGGGTGAGGTCCCTCATTGACCCCACACCCGCCTCGTCCGCGGCTTGACCACGCAGATCTGGCAGATCCGACCCGACCTAAACTAACGTACTCCTCGCGCATCACACCACCTGCGGGTGCGCCTGGTCCCGGGTACGATCTGACCCGATTATGGATGTGGCTCTGGGAAAGCGTCCATGAGTGAACTGCTTAAGAGAGAGATGCGCAGGTAGAGGGAGAAGGGTTAGGTTTTGCTCCTGTACAGGCAGGCTAAACGCAGGAGAAGAAGGACTTGGCCGCTACAGAAGAAGAAGAAGGAAAGGCAAGCCAAAGAAGAAAAGAACGAAGGAGCAAGACAGAGAAGAAGAAGAAAGAAAGAAGCCTTCGCAGGAGAAGAAGGAAAGCAGAAGAAGAAGAAGAAGAAGAAGGCTTCGCAAGACAAGAAAGAAAGCAGAGAAAGAAGCAAACGAAGAAGAAAATGAGAGACTGCAGAAGAAGAAGAAAAGGTGAAATACTTTTAAGACGTCTGATCTTGTGATCAGACGTCCAATTTCATATTTTTGTCCTAATTAATTTTAATTGCATACATTCACATTTGAATTGATATTCTGAGTAAATTAGAGTGTTCAATTACATTTTGACAAGTAGTAAATTCCATTTGCTCCCTGTGATCGACCTCGGATACTCCGATCTTCGAGTAATAAAATTCTTTATATTTGTTTAGACGTTTTGTCGGTTATACTACAACGTGACATCCTTTAAACCCGCACAAAACGTCGACAGCAGGAGGGGTTTCAACTCCAACTCAGGAGCCTTTTGGATTGAGGGTTTAAGTTGAGATGCCCCCACCTCAGGTAGCAGATCTACCTTCACAGTTTAGGGTGGGGATAGAGACTCTATGTGTATCCCCAGCAACTCTTCTAATTCAGGCATTTCCCTTTCAATTTCTTTAATAATCGGAGGATGGTCCTTAGATATGACCTTTTGAAGGGGATTTCTACATAGGAGTGCTGGAGTAGTCTCTTCAATTATTTCATCAACGACCTCAATCTGAGAACAATCTTCAAATCTGGATTGCTTGTAAGTATCAAAAACATTCAACCAGATCTTCTTGTTCCCAAAGCCCATTTTAGGTGCCCCTAATCTACAGTTGATAGAGGCATTGGCTGTGGCCAAGAAGGGGTGTCCCAGAATAATAGACAGCTTTATGGGCTTATTAGATGGGTCAGTATCTAGCACTAGAAAGTCAACAGGGAAGAAGTCCTCCACTCTCATAAGGACATCTTCCAGCAATCCCTGTGGTGTCTTGAGTGATCTATCTGTGACCTGGAGGATGACTGGACTAGGCTTTAACTTGCCTCCTCCCAAAAGGTTATAGACAGAGCTTGGTAAAATGTTCACCCCCGCACCCAAATCGAGCAGAGCCTCGTCAATGTGTTGGTTACCTATAACCACTGAAATATATGGGGCCCCTGGGTCTTTCATTTTCGGGGGTGTTCCATGTTGGAGAACTGAGCTAACATGGTCAGGCAAGATAACCTTGGTTTAGACCTGTTTCCTAGATCAATGCTTTTGGGTGCATAGGTCCTTCAAAAACTTGGCATAGGATAGGATCTATTTGGTAGCTTCCAACAGAGGCAAGTTGATCTGGACTTGCTTAAAAGTGTCCATAATCTCCTTCGTCCTATCCTTGGCTCCAGGTGAGCCAACAGAAGATTCCCCAAGAGTAGATAGGTGCTCTAGATAGGGCACCCTTGGCTTCTGCATAGAGGGGTTGTCATGGAGGGAGAGGGGTGGTGGAAGGACAACATCCTCATTGTAGGTGATTTCAAGTGAGGGAGAGCAATGTGGCTCTTCCTTGGTGGAGATGGAAGTCGGGTCGGGTGTAGAAGGGGAATTATGAGACGTAACCGTAGGAGTGTTATGAGGCTTGTCAATCTTATTTCCACACCTCAGCATGGTCACAGCTTGGGCGTGCTCCCTAAATACGACCCCCTTGCCCTTAGGGTTCTCCACAGAAGAGCTAGGCAGCTTCCCCAGATCATGTTGCCTAACTGCCTCAGTAAGATGACCAATTTGGGATTGCATATCAGTAATCATCTTATTCTGAGATTGGATGACCATATTCTGATGCTCTTGCATCGCTTTCATCAGGGCTTTAAGTTCATCCATCTCAAAGGACTTATTCTGAGGAGGGTTTTGATAAGATGGCTGGTATATGGGTTGGGAAGGTAAGGGTCTTGTATTCCCTGAGTTAGAAGCATCACCTTGCTTCCAAGAGAAGTTTGGATGGTTCTGCCACCCCGAATTATAGGTATTGGAATAAGGGTTATTGCGAGGAGGTGGGCAGAAACCTTGGGCCACATTCAAGTTGGCCTGAATCAACTCAGGGAATTGATTTTCCTGGTGGCACTTCGCAGTGGCATGCACTGTGCTTTGGCAAACAGAGCATTCTCTTGAAGCCTAAAAGATAGAGGCTACTTGCAGGTTCATGCTGGGGTTTGTTAAAAGCCTATCAAAGTTTTCAATTCAATAATTGAATCAGATAAGCCAAATCCTGAGAAGCCCCAGCTTCATGGGCCTCTATCTTCCTCTGCAAGATTGATGGTTTTCTTTCTTGATAGGTAGAGGACAAATGTATGGAGTTGTCGCTTAATGTTTCAAATAATGCCCAGGCTTCACCCTCAGTTCTGGTCATGAAGGTTCCTACACAGGCTGCATCAATGGTTTGCTTATGCCTTTCAGATAATCCGTTATAGAACCTTTCGACCAATTGCCATCTTGGCACTTGATGGTGGGGGCATAACCTAAGAAGGTCATTAAAGCACTCCCAAGTCTCATGAAATTTCTCCCCTTCCTATTGAGTAAAACCCATAATCTCTCTTCTGTAATGATTGGTCTTACTCATAGGAAAATACTTTTTTAAAAATTCTCCCTTAAGGGTGGCCCAATCATTTACCCTTGCATCGAGGGTATGATACCAGTGCTTGGCCTTATCCTTCAGGGAGAATGGAAATAGAGTCCTTATCCGGGCTTCATCAGTAAGGCCCTGGAGCTTCACCGTGGAACATACCTCGATGAATTCCTCCAAATGCCAGTAGGGGTCCTCCCTAGTAGTACCATAAAAGGAGGGAAACAAAGATATGGTACTGCTCTTGATCTCATATGGATTATCCCCTACCAGTTGTCTCAATGCTTGTGCGGGTTGGTTGGTTGGAATAAAATAGTCCCTCAGGGTTCGTTGTTGATTTGCTCCTTGATCATCCATGCCTTCTCTTTTCTCTCTTAGGTGAGCTCTCCTAAGAATTCTCTCGGGCTCAGGATCAAACACTAGACTGCCCTCAAGAGAGCATCTACCAAGCATACAATATCAATCACAATTCAAGTTCTTATTGATTAAGTGAAACCTCCACTCCAAAGATAGGTCAAAAGGTCAAGGCTTATCCCTCCGTTCCCACGTAAGTGGTATAATAGTGGTGATGACTTGAAATCTTAACCTTCTTTGTTGCGGAGATAGAATTGGTTGATATAGATGGCCAAACAAGTTATTCACTGCAATTACGCAACCTAGTTCAACCTTCGAGTGCCCTAGGACCTATACTTTGCTTAGATGATACTCCCAGGTGATCAAGTGAGAAGTTACTCCAAGAATGAAGAAAGGGATGCAAGTAGGGTGAACCCTTCTTTTGTGGCGATGCATATGCGGTGCCTCTTAACTACCCTTTTGTTCCTTTAAGGGGTGTCCCCCTCCGTGAAGTATCAAAACACTTGGTCAAAAGATAGTACCACCACCACAAAGCACGATAGGAGGGTCTACACCGATAAAGAGATCGGTGCCTATAGCCTTAAGGGATCGAGCCTTAGTAAGGTGCCTAATGTGTGTGCTCAGTATCAGAAGTGTGCATCCCATTGCAAATCTTTTTTTATTTTTTTGAAAATGTAGACACGTCCCTTTGAATCAGATCAAATGTGAATTGATTTTAAGGTCGAATCTGATTATCAGTCCCACTTTTAGTTAACCGACCACTTAATTAGTAAATTCAATCAACTTGGTGGTCTTGAATTTTAATTTGAATGTAAATGCGTGAACAAGAGTTGGATGCAAAAGTAAGAAAGGTGTACCTGTCTCCAATAATCTTCATGCCAATATGCTTGCAATGCAACAATGAGATCTAATGTGCTGCTCAATCACCCCTAAATGCACGCACCTAAGGGCATGCAACTCCTAAACAGGCAGCTCGACATTTTCTTTTGTTTGTTTTAAAGGCAAGCAAGTACAAAATGGAATCACACATGTAGAAAAATGTAAACCCTAGTAGCTAAAGAATGTGGGGACAGACCCCCAAAAATTCAACCCCGATTACTACAAGGGCGAGAAGGCAGAAATAAAATTTGTGACGAAGGAGAATCCCCTGTGAAAGCAGGAACCAAGTCTCCTGTGTCTTCTCGTGTAGGCTTAGCTCAAGGTTGATGTCGCTGCTCTGTTGCGCCTATCGCCCCGTCAGATTCCTTGCACAAAAAGATAAAGAATGATCAGATAATTATGCAACTCAGAATATTCAGAAATAATAAAGTGAATCTATTATGTCTATTGCCTCCCCGGCAATGGTGCCATTTGATAGAGAGATCTTCGTTTTCATTGAAAACTTTGACATAAAATGACGTGTCATTGTATTTACTTGCGTGGTAGAAAATCGCTTTTCAAAACATTTTAATTCTCAGAATCTTACCACAAAAATAGTTTGGACATCTCCATAAGGAGGAATTAGCCTATTTAAACTAGTGCGTTGTGCTTTGTTTACTCGGGAATCTCAGTGGGTATGCATACTAGTTATTGCACTTCATTTTCAACATAAGTTTAGCATTTATCTAATTACTTAAAAATATAGGGAGGTTTTATGTAAAATCACCACTATGGCATACGTGCATCGTAATCGTAGTACTGACAAATATTATCAATATAAATCAAAACCGAACCCATTCCCCAAATCAATATCCCATACTTGATTAGTTAAGAGATAAATGCACTATTCATCATTCAATTGAACTTGAGGGACATTCATGCAATTCTGTCTTATTATAATAAGGAGTTAAATAAATGAATAGTATTCTCTACAAGAACTTGCTGCTACATTGTCCGGCGAAGTTTGAATTCTCCTTTTGGCGGGAAACTCCGGCGAGGATGGCTGGCTGCCTGAGGGGGCCCGATGTCCGTGCCGACGGCTCTGATGGATGGGTGGTATGGCACTTGCGATCTTGGCGAAGAAATGAGCATGGCACCTAGGTGTCTAGTGGAGCCAGGACTCTGGACAGGAGGGGCTCTCATGGTTGCTGGTGTCGAAGCCGTAGGGAAGTGATTTGTTTCATATGTCAGCTTCGTAGGCACCTGGTGGCGATGTGCCATCGGTCGTTGCTCTGTCTTGCTTGTGGAGGCTTTGGTCACAAGAGGGACTCCTACCTGACATCTCGTGGTGGTACTGGAGGTAGGTTGCACACTGCACCTTCGTTTCCTAAGGGTGAGGCACAGCTACCTCTTCCACCCCCCATCAACTCTTGGGGGGCACACTATGGATGTGGAGATTCCCCTCACTGAGGATGTGATGAGAACCTCATCATGAGCCCTAAACTAGCACCATTTAACCCTGATTTGCAGGAAAAAGCTCCTACATAACTGTAGAAAGGCTTGGCTCAGAGAGATTCTGAGTTTGCAAAGAAACTGAGGGGTAAAAATGTATTTTCACCAATCCAATCTGAAAACAGGGTAACTCAGGGTCCAAACATAGGTCAAAATAACCTAATAAGAAGGAAAGTGGGATGATCTGATCCAATAAGGGCTACAGCAATTCCAAGGAACTAAATGATAATCTGTAACCCTAAAACAAACCCACTTCAATTCATGAGGTTCGAGGAAAAGTAAAAATAGAATAAACCCTCTAAAATTCATAGAAAAATAATCTCTAGGGTTTAGAACCTTCAATCTGGCCTTAGGAACCCATTTTGACCTACATTGAGAACCATGCCCAATTAACAACTTAATTTGGGTTTTTGGATGAATTGACCAGTCAAACAAGGTTTAATCTAGAAATAAAATTCACCATCAGATTCCTTAGGTCCTAATTCGTCATGTATAAAAACTTGAGCCTAAGAAGAAACCTTCTTGACCAACTTTACACTTTGGTCCTCATATATTTACGTTTTGGCCCTCAACTCTTGAACCCTCACATTTTGGCCCCTAACTCTCCTTCGTTCTTTTCGTTCAGATCCCTCCTGCAAAACCTGAGCAACACCATGCTCCGGCGACCTTGCGCGGAGCATGGCGCCGCGCAGGGTAAGGGAGGGAGCTTGCCAAGTCAAATGGGGGTGCCCTACGTCGTCAGCCACCGCAGGAGCACCCCCCTGAGTGCTGCGACCACCCATAGCGCCCGTGCGAACGCACGGACGGTATGGGTCTCCTTCCTCCGGCATCCTCCGACGAGGGAGACACGTCGTCTCCCTCCGCCCTCCTCTCTGATTTTGCCCCTATAAATACCCCCGTCGCTCCGCCGTTCTCCCCAACTCGGTTCTGACGGAGAAAACCCCCACAACTTTCCTCTCTTCCCACTCCGGCAGACGCCCACCAGCTCCGGCGGTTCCTCCTCCTCCTCCTCTTCGCTCTACCGCAATACCAGTAGCAAAGACTTCTTCCTGATTCTCCTCCGCGTCGCGCAATACCGGCGTGCGCTGCTTCAGCCCCGTCGTCGCCGCCGTCCTCCCCCACTGAGCATTTCTTCTCCAGCTCCGGTAGGTACGAGCCGGCAGTCTCTTCGTCCCCTTCGTCACTTTAGCTAGGTTAGAATTAGTCTTCTCTATCCCCTCTTTCTTTTCCTCCCTATTTTACAGTCAATTACACCCACGACCGACCTAATCACCCTCACCTTCTCCGCCTCCAGCCATCCTCCGGCAACTCGCTCCCGTCATTCCACCACCCCACACGACTCGCCGACCCTCACAGAACCTCCGCCTCCTCACCCTGATCCTCTTCCGCCCCTCCATTTTCCGCCACTCGCCACCTGTAGACCCCCCGAACAAACCCATTCCCCCAGCCACAGTCCGACCTAGGGCAGCCCTTGCACGTCGCCCCACGCCTCGCCACCACCCGCACGAGCTTCGCCGCACTCTGGCGAAGCTCCCGGCACCTTCTGATTAGGCCGAAAGGCCTTTTTGCTGTGAACAGGTCACCCGTCCTCCACCGCCATTGCTGTGCAGAAGGAGCTGCTTCCGCCTGCAGCTGCAGCCTCGCTTCGCCCAGGTCAGACTCCCCAGGACACAAGGCAGCCCTCGCGCACCTGCCCAGGCTCGCAGCTGGGGAGAAAGCTCCGCAAAAGCCGCAACTGCCTGCAGCTTTCTCAGCTGCTGGCACCAAATTGGGGTGGGACATTTAGTCCCACCTCGGAAAGCTCTGAAGCGGCGCGCCGATATAAATTGAAAAAGTGTTGTAGGCTTATCGCCTCAGCACACGGGGTGAGGTCCCTCTCACCGCTTCACCCAGCTCGTCCGCGAGCTCATCACGCGGATCCGGCCAACCCAACCTGACTTGACTGGCACTCCTCGCCCACCACCGCACGCTGGTGGGCCTGGACCCAGGCGCGACCCGCGTACCCGATTACCCGGTTACTCTGGGAGAGCCTTCCGAAGAGTGAATACTGAGAGAGAGAGATGCGGGGGGGGAGGGTAGAGTAGGTTTTGCCCTCTGACGTGTAAACCGTGAAGTGTGAAGGCATAGGTGAAGAAGAAGGACTGCGGAAGAAAAAGAAGAAGAAGAAGAGAACACAAAGCAGAAGAAGAAGGAAGCTGAGGAAGACACTGTAACAACAGCGGTTTAAGTCGTCTGATTGCAAATTCAGACGACGTCTGAAAGGCAAGGAAGAAGAAGAAAAGAAGAAGCAGGACCGCGGCCAATCAGACGACGTCTGAAAGGCAAGGAAGAAGAAGAAAAGAAGAAGCAGGACCGCGGCAAAGAAGAGGAAAGACAAGAAAGAAGAAAAAAGAAGAAGAAGAAGATCTGAAGAAAAAGAAAGAAAGAAAACAAGGAAGAACAGAAGAAGAAGAAGAGCACGTGAGGAAGAGAAGAGAAGACAGAAGAAGAAAGAAGACAAAAAGGAGAAGCCAAATTTTCATCTCTCTCTCTCTCTTTATTTTTGTAATAAGAATTTGTACTTCTAGAATACGACTTGCTCCCTGAGTTCGACCTCGGGAACTCTTTTATTTTTCGAGTAAAAAAAATTATATGTAATGATGGCAATAACTAGCTGTACTACAACGCAATTTCTATAACAAAAGCTAGTCATCAAGGCCGTCATCAGGATGTTAAGGTGGTGGAGCTGGTCTTGCGTGGAGCCTTGATTGGGGAAGTGATGATAGGTACTCTTTCCCTAGAGAGTGTTCGGAACCTGGTAAGCTCTCTTTCCTTATCAACTGATGCTTGGAAAATTACGGTTATCTCTCCTTCGCAGTTTGTGCTTTTTGATGTGGGTGTGGCAGATGTCGAAAAGTATTATCTTTAGACCAGCAATTTGGGTGGATTGTCAGTGATCTGGCGATTAGTATCCCCCTTTAATGGTTCTTTGCCTGAGTGTCCCCCTCAAAGAGCTGCTCCCAGGTCTGGTTCTCTTGAGATCAGAGGCCTACCTCTGCATCTGAGGTCTAGGATGGTGGTGGAAAATATGGTCGCTGGGTTTGCATCTGTGGCTGAGGATACTGATGTTGGTCTGACTGAAGGAGATGCCAGTGTTCTGAAAGTGAGGATGAATGTCTTCAGGGCTGGATCTATTCTTGATAAACTGATTCTCAAGTATGGGGGCAACTCTTGGATGATCCTATTGAAATTTCATGTGGCAAACATGGATGTGGAGGCGAGTCATCACCCCCCCTCTTATGCTGAGGTGCTGCGAACTAGAGCTCCTTCCTTACAACTAAATTGTGCTAGTCAAGAGTTGGTGGCAGAACACACTAAAAGTTTGAATTTGGTAGATGGGGAGGGGAGCTTGAGGGCTGAGGAGATGAGGACTGAAACTCTGGAGGATGGGGGTGGAATACCTCTGATCCAGGATGAATCTGCAGTGGTGGTTAAAGAAGGGGAGGAGGTTAATGTGATTAATGAAGCTGTGGCTGAGGACCTGAAAGCTCCTGCTAGTGATCCTGTTGACTCTGATTTGGTAGATCCCTCTGTGAACTCCTTTGACTTGCAGTACTGCTCTCCTATGGCTGATGATTTGCACTTGAAGTCTAAGACTCCTTCAACCTCTAGGATTGGGAAACCTCCTTACAAGCTGCGGCTAAGAAGACACACACCTACATAAAAAGTTGATGAGTCTGTCATTGCAGCTGTGATGAAGGTTGGCAAAGCATCTGCTGCTAAGAAGGGGACAGATCTGACATCCAAATGAGGATTCTTACTTGGAATGTGCATGGGCTACGTGATAGAAGTAGGAGGGGGTCCTTGCTTAGATATCTACGAGAATGGGAGATTGATTGTTCCATCCTCCAAGAGACGCATATTGATAGTGAATCTGACAGGGCATGGGTGGAGATGAGAGCTGGTCTTCCAAATGACCTTGTGGTGATCAATTCCAATGGCAGATCTGGGGGAATTGCCATCTGGAGGAAGAAGCATGTGCTGCATTTGGAGGAGGTCTCTTTGGCTAGGCACCTTTTGACTTGCAGGTTCAAAAGAGGCCAGGGGGACAGTGATCTCTTTGTGACAGGTGTGTATGGTCCTAGTGACCCTAGCAGGAGGTAGGAGCTGTGGGAGGATTGGAACTTGGCTGCAGATTTTGTGAATGGGGTGGTTTGGCTTGTTGGAGGGGACTTCAATTGTGTTTTGGTGGGGAGTGACAGACCCAATGGGGTGGTGGATAGCTCTGCCAAAGGCTTCCAATTGATGGTCCAGGCTTTGGACTTGTGTGAATTTCCCTCCTCGGGCTCTGAATTCACTTAAAGCAATGGTAATGGGCTCAAGTCCAAGATTGATAGGTTTTTTGGCAATGCTGGGCTGATGGATCTCTTCCAATTGTCTTTTGCTTGTGGTCTTGAGCATCCCTTCTCTGACCATACACCTTTGGTCTGAGACAATGGTGAATAGGTGTTGGCTGGATCCTATTTCAAGTTTAGGAAGTCATGGATGAGGGAGCTAGGGTTTAGAGATATGTTTGCTGGTTGGTGGAGGGCCCAGCAGGTTGAAGGCACAGCTACCTTCAGGTTGGCTTACAAGATTTTGGCTTTGAAAAGAATGTTAAAGGAGTATGGTGATATTATCTCTGTCCTCAGGCATCAGAAACGTCGAGAGGCCTTGATGAAGATTCAAGAACTGGATGCCAAGGAAGCTATGGCTCAGCTGTCTGAGCTGGACTTTGCTGACAGAAAGAAGTGGCAGGGGATGGTGGCTGAAGAAGACCTGAAACTGGAGATGGATTGGAGGGAACGATCAAGGTAGTTGTGGCTAAGTGAGGGGGATGCAAACACTAAATTCTTCCACTTGGCTGCTAGTTCTAGGAGAAGAGTTAATCCAATCTCTTCAATTGTTAAAGAGGCGAAGGGAGTTACCTCCATCTTTGATATCAGAGCTGAGGCTATCAGGTACTTCAAGGAGTCTTCAAGAGCTACAGGTAGGGGCTATTAGAGGATGGCAGCTAGTGATCTCCCCAAAATTACAGAGGCTTAGGGGTCCAGCCTGACTGAATCTGTGTCTAAAGCTGAAGTCTTGAAGGCCATCAAGGATCTCAATTGTGAAGGATCACCTGGTCCTGATGGGATCCAAGTTTTCTTCTACAAAGAATTATGGGACATTGTGGGCACTGAGGTTATGGAAGTGATCAGAGAGTTTGAGAATGGTAATTTTGGCTTTGAAAGAATAAATAGGTCCTATCTCTTTCTTTTGCCAAAGACTCCAGGTGCTGAATCTTTTCAGGAGTTTAGACCTATTGTGCTCTCTAACTCTTTGTACTTGGTGATTGGCAAGGTCCTGGCCAATAGATTGAGGCCTATTTTGCAAGAATTGATCCATCCTTCTCAATCAACCTTCCTTCCTGGTAGATCTCTACAAGAATCCTTTATCATGGCCTAAGAGATGATTTATGGATGGCATAAGAGAAAATGCAAGGCTTTTCTTTGGAAGGTTGACTTCCATAAAGCTTATGATTCCATCAGTTGGCCTTATCTTTGGGATGTGCTTAAAAGAAGAGGCTTTCCTTCTACTTGGATACGTTGGGTGAAAAGATGTATCACCACTGCCTCTTTCACCCCCTGATAAATGGGAAGCCCTGTGGGTCTTGGATTCAACCCTAATGTGGTATTAGGCAAGGATGTCCCCTGCCTCCCCTGATTTTCAACCTAGCAGTTGACAACTTGGTTTGGTATGCTTGTAAGCTTGTTGAAGTAGGTCTTATTAGAGGGTACTCCTTATCTTGCAGGAGTAATTTGGCTCCCATTCTTCAGTATGCAGATGATACGATTTTCTTTGTAGAGGGGTCTATGGATGAAGCAATGGCTTTGCATCATATGATTAATATCTTTGGTGAGCTCTCTAGCTTGAGGTTGAATAGAAATAAATCTAGTTTGGTCTGCTTTCGCTTACCTGAGGAGGAGCAAGGAGCTTTAGCTGCTGTTTTGAGGACCCCCTGCATCAGTCTTCCTATTAGATATTTGGGACTGCCTTTGAGTGCTCTAGAATGTAGAAGAGAGATTGGAGCTGCCTCTTTGACAAGATTTCAGTGAAATTGGATGGCTGGCATAGCAGTTTCCTCTCCAATGGTGGAAGACTTATCTTGCTCAACTCTGTGATCACCTCCATCCCTATTTTCTACTTTTCCATATTTAAAGCACCTAACTCCATTAGGAAAAGGTTGGATGTGTTAAGAAAAAGGTTCTTTTGGAAGGGAGCTAAACATGAGGGCAGATTCTTGTAGCCACTCAAATTGGAGCAAATTTGCCTTCCAAAAGATAGGGGTGGACTTGGGATTAAGTCTCTGAAACACTTCAATGATGCTTTGCTACTTAAGTGGGCTGTTAAATTCTTGCAAGGAGACCTGAAGCCATGGATTTTCCGGATCAGAGATAGCTATGGTGTTTCCAACAGTGTGCTGTCCAGACTTCAGCCTAGCAGTCCTTCTCCTTTCTAGAAATCAGTGATAAGAGCTTTAGCTGATCACTTCCACCTGCTGCAGCCAGCTCTTGGGGATGGCAGGACCTTCAACTTATGGAAGGAGGGGTGGTCAGGATTAGGTGTCTTGGAGGAGCTCTATCCAAGGGCATTTGCTGCAGCATCTGACAAGGAGGCTACTATCAGCAGGGTCTGGTCTTGCAACAGCAGCAGCTGAAATCTGATTGAGGAGGATTCCAACAGGAGGGGTATTCGACTGCGGGAAAAAAGGAGGAAGCTAATTTCAAACCTTGAGAGCTTTAGGCCTAGGCCTAGAGTGGAGGACAAGTACCTTTGGTAGGGGATTTATAATGTGCATACTGGCTATAACAGAATTTTGAACCATGAAAGTGGGTGGAGCTGCAACTTCATTGACAAGAAGATCTAGCTTCTAAAAATTCCTCTTAAGTTACAGATATTTCTCTGGCTATGTAGGAGAGATGGATTGATCACAAGTGATCTGTGACATAGAAAGTTGGGAAATGATCACCATGTTTGTTTTTTGTGTGAGATGAATATTGATAATGTAAATCATCTCTTTTCTTCTTGCCTTGTCACAGATGCCATTTGGAGGACATGTCAGGAGTCGCTACTAGATTGGGATTCTATCTGGCATGGGTTTGGTATGAGAGGGAAGCCACATGTACGCATGGCTGTCACTCTATGGTGTGTGTGGAAGGCAAGAAATGTGAGACTTTTTCAGGAAAGGCCAGTGTGCTGTGAAATAATTGTAAGAGAGTGCTGGTCCCTCATACATTTTTGGGGATCTCTTTTGTAATTTCTCTTACTTGT
The DNA here is from genome assembly GCA_037157565.1 of Thalassia testudinum. Lineage (NCBI taxonomy): Eukaryota > Viridiplantae > Streptophyta > Magnoliopsida > Alismatales > Hydrocharitaceae > Thalassia > Thalassia testudinum. The sequence continues at coordinate 88,528,037 of JAZHRO010000055.1, read as the reverse complement.
TTATATAGTATACCACTCCGGATTGCTATCGTAAGGCGATAGCTTTCCTTTCTATTTTAAAAAAAAATAGTATTCCCTACAATGTCATTATTCATAAATAATAATAGGGGCTTTACTATAGAGAAACAGGGAAATACTTCCCCTCGTGCTTGCGCGAAGAGGAGGAGTTGGTGGACTATGTGGTCGCTTGTGGTGGGTCTCTGAGGTGTGGCCTTTGCGATGGTGGTGCCGCGACGGCCGAAGGTGGTCGGCGGCAGCCGGACGGAGGAGGAAATCACTGGTGACAATGTAGCCTATGCGAGCTGCTGTGGTTGCAGGCATGAGCCGCGCATGGCTGCGTGTGGCTTTGGTGCTTGGCGGTGCTCGGTGACGAGCTTTGGCGGTTGGCGGAGGCTCGACGGTGGTGGCTGCGTGGAGAGGGGCACGGCAGCTTTGGGTTCTTTCAAGAGGTTGTAGGCGTGGTGGAAAGAAGAATGCATGCGGCTGGAGTGCGGCTTCTTTGGTGTGTGTGGAGCTATGCAGCGCATGCGATCTGCAGGTGCGTGAGGGTGTAGTGCACGCTGCTGGCTGCGTGGTGTGGCTGCGCGGTGAGGGGGCACGCGCGTGCGTGGCTGTGGCAGGATGGTACGGTGAAGGCAGCAGCGAGTGGCTGTCACCACGCTCGCTACCACCTAGGAGAATGAAGTGGTGGCCGCAATGTTGAAGCTCTCTTTTGATGGCCACAATGCGTGCATGTTGCACGGTGCACTCTTTTGTCACGGTGGTGGAGATGGAGAGATAGTCCCCGCAAAGGGGAAGGCGGATGATGAGCACGGTGCATGCTATGCTCCACAGGGTAAGCTTTCCGTTTACGATGGGAAGGTAAGAGATCGGGGGGGGGGGGGAGAGAACGTCTATGCCACAGTGTACGCCCTTGGTGCACGGTGGAGAAGATTGGAGAGCCTAGCCCCGCCAGGGGGATGAGATAATGATCATCTATCTAGCCTTCATTTTAAACATCCCTGGTTTGTTTTGCCTTGGCCGTTGAATTCTCCAACCACTCAGCGAAGATCATGAGTGGTTGGGGTGGTTGAAGAGATGAGGCACGGTTGGTAGAGGAAAGGCGGCTGCAGGTTGAACATCCTTAGACGTCCAATCTCAATTTAGGATGTCTTATGGAAGCAACAATGGATGTTTGACTCTCATACCTAGCCTATGTTCATCAAATAGATCATATCATATGTTATTAAATGTCAAATTAGCGCATAAATTTAAATATAGGCCAAGGTGAATTGTCATATAACTACTAAGTAATTAACAACTAAGAACAAATAATTAAATAGAACTTAGGTTAAATAATTGTCCACAAAAGTGGACTTATCACTCCCCCTTCACTCGGACTCGTCCGCGACATTACCTCCGCAGACCTGGCTGATGGGAACACCATCATGAGCCCTAAGTAGCTCATTTTGACCCAAAGAAGAGAACAAAAGCTCCTACATAACCAACTGGAGGTCCTAATTCAATGAACAACCATTCTAAGAGAAAAGCAAGAAATAAGGGGTAAAACTGCAATTTTACCATTACAGTACAACAATAGGTTTTCTCATGAGCTAAACACTAGTCAAATGGTCTTAACAAGGTAAAAAGTGGGTTGGTTCAAATAAAAAAGGGTTCATGTGAATTTTGGGAATTAAATTACTTCTTGTAATCCTAAAATCGACCTGCTTGATTTAACAAGGTTCTGGCCAAGATAAAATTCACATAAACCCTCTAAAAATCATATAAAAGTATTATCTAGGACTTAGAACCTTCAATTTGGCCACTGAAACCTATTTTGACCTAAATGGGGGTCTCAGACAAATATTTGCCCTAAATTAGGTTTTTACGTAAATTGCCTAGTCAAACGTGGTCAAACCTATAATTCAACTTCACCAGTGGATTCTGTAACGACCCGGTTCCCGAGTCCCTACGAGACACGAGAACCGGACCGACTCGACTAATCCCAAGACCTAGTCGTCCAACGAGAAAGTAACCAAAAGAGCAGTAAAATAAACCACATTCAGCATGAATATAACTAACAGTAAGGAAGTACAGCAGTAAGGAAAGAAACTACTACAGTAGATACCACCACAACAGTAGAACAACATTTATCATATAACAAGAACTGCAGGTAAAGAGAGTACAGCGGAAACAAGAACTACTCAATATAACAGAAACAAAAGAGGTACAAAAGACTGTGGTAAACTCTACTGGACCCTACTCGGCCCATCATCCTCTGCAGCCGCTGACCCTGGCTACTCAACACCTGGTCCTGAAAAAGTAACGAGTGTAACATGTCAGCAAAACGCTGAGTAGAGTGGCAAACTAACTAAAGACAACAGTAGAGTGTATAGTAGCTGTTATGTTCTGTTACTTCCTTTATTCACATCTTTCAATTTTCTCACTACTTCATTTATTTTTCATATCCTTTACTTGATCTCGAATGTCCTCGTGGGAACGATCTTGATTGCAGTCTTTTCCAAAAGTAGAAGTAGCACGTGGTGCTCTCCTGGCCGAGAGAGTCCCCCGTGGTGATCCTACCCTCAGTCAACCACCCAAAGGTCACTGACAAACGTAACGGTGACTACGGCACACGCGATAAACGCACAGGTAGCTAGCCCGCACTGGCACGCGGTCAGTCGTTTCCGTTAATGGGTGCGCCCAAAGCACAGCACGGAACTAAGGCAGAGCCCCCTCAGTAACAGGGGTCCAACCCCTCCACAGTAACCAAACCAGGGCCTTGCCCCTCCACAGTCTGCGCACCCTCTCCTGACTACCCTGGTTTGCCCTAGTGGGCCTAACAAGTCGGTGAAGGAGGCTAGCAGAACCCCGGGGCCCGTGGGGTTGCTAGTACTCTCCTAACACTACTAGCTCTCCTCGGTACTACGTACACAAGGGCCAACAAGTCGGTACAGAGCGGCCAATCCTAACCCTGGGTCCCTGGGGTGGCTGGCCCCACTCTGCACTAAACAGGTACAGGTACTTCCCTTGGTACTGCGTACCAAAGAGACAGTACAAACTACATCTCAGTTCCATTCCTTTTCCTTTCCAGGAGTTCCACTCCTAATTCCCCATAGGGTTCCAGCTCTTTATCTCAGAACATCATATGTTTCACTTTCCAGTTTCACGTTCTCACAATCCATGATCTCAATCATGTTTCTTTATTCATAACAGGTAGCTGTTAATTCAATTTACAGGCAGCTTTATATTCCTTTCCATTTTTTCCAAGACTGCAGTATTATACATTCCACTAGTTTTTCCATCCTAGGATTCATGCCACATCCTAGGATCTAGCATACAACTAGTTTTCCAGCCCTAGGATTCATGCATCACCTAGGAGCTATCATTTCATACATTTCTCATTCCTAGGATTCATGCAATGTCCTAGATTCTAGTTATGGTTCCATACTTTAACAGATTTTAATAATAAACTTAAGCCACTCTACCAGGTACAACGGGAGTAATGGGGGCGTAATCGAGAATCCCGCGTGCCTCCGTGACTCCCAAGACTACAACTGAACGAGGTCCTATCACAAGGATCAAACACAAGGAGTGTCTCAAAACAGTGTATAGCTACTGTAGACGGGTAGAGGAATTAATTCTGAAAAGAACGCAACTCGAATCGCGGAAAACGGAGCCCGAACGGGCCCTAAACGGGTCGAAAAAGATGATACTGTGCAAAATCAGACATCTGAAACTTCTTCCAGACATCTTAAAAAGTGGATCAGAGAATTACCTGTTCAGCGTGGTTTCCCAGACGTCCAGAAGTCTGCGGGGATGTCTCTCCTATCTCCCAGACGTCCGATAGTCACACCGGACGTCTGGAGGTCACTCCCGCCGTCTGGTACAACTTCCAGACGTCTGATTCGCAAAGGATGGCGAATCAGCGAGCCTGCGCACAGCCAACTCCCTCCCTTAGTATGGTCAGTCGACAGGAAGGAAGAAGAAAGCGGAATACTCACCTTTCAGACGTCTGTAGGAGCTACCAGACGTCTTCTTAGCCGTCTGCCTATCAACCCAGACGTCCGATTCTGGAAATTTTTCCAGAACAGGGCGCCACCCGGCTTCCGCTCGCGACGCCGCCCGCGTCGCACCTCGCGTGCCTGCTGCTCAGACTGCAGCAGGTCCCTCTCCGCATCGTTCCGCGCCCCCTGCGCCCTCCGCCGGTCGGCCAAGCCGCTCTGGCGAGCTCGCCCTCACGGTAGAGCTCCGCCCTTGCACGCCGCACCTCCTCCGCGCTCACTGCGGCCGCCGCTGCCGCCCTCGCGCTCGCTCGCTCTTGCGCACAGGAAGGAGAAGAGGAAGGGGACGGTGGAGACGGAGTGAGGGGAGGCGTGCCCTTTTAAGGCCGCGGGAGGAGGAGGGAGAAAGAAGGATTCGCGGCAGGGGAATCTGCAGCCGCGGAGGGAGGAAAGGCGAATATGCGGTCTTCGCGCTCAGGCGCGTAGACGACTCGCGTGTGTCGAAAATAACGGATTTCCAGACGTCTGTAAACTATCCCAGACGTCTGGTCAGACGTCTGTATGTGATACCAGACGTCTTGTCCGACGTCTGGGACACACGTTCGTAACAATATAACAAACTCAAAGGAAGTTTCATCCCCGAAACTTGCGCCAACTAGGGTGCGGGGAAAAGACGTCCAAATAACCATAACAAACTCAAAGAGGACCGAAGCCGGTCCGAAAAGACGTACCCGCGAAAAGCTCCGGGTACCGCTGGCTCCTCCACAAAACCTTTACCAGGGGTACTTGCTTTCGTCTCAAGCTGCGGACGGCTCGGTCTAGGATCTGCACTGGCCGCTCAGGGTAGGTCAGGTCGTCGCTCACCTCGACGCTCTCGTGACTCAGTACGTGACTTGAATCGGCTACGTACTTCCTGAGGTTGGACACGTGGAACACGTCGTGCACACCAGAAAGCTGCGGGGAAGGGCAAGTCTGTAAGCAACGGGTCCAACCCGCTCCAGGACCTCAAAGGGCCCTACGAACCTCGGCGTGAGCTTCCCTCTCACCCGAAACCACTGTAGGCCCTTCATGGGTGAAACACGAAGGAAGACGTGGTCCCTAACCTCAAACTGCACCTCTCTGCGTCTCCGATCCGCGTAGCTCTTCTGTCTGCTCCTGACAGTGCGGAGTCGTCTGTGGATCTGCTCAACTACCTCCTGACTCTGCCGGATCAACCTGGGGCCAACCTCCCACTTGGTCCCCACCTCAACCCAACTCAAGGGTGCCATACGCTTCCGTTCGTACAGAGCCTCGTAGGGAGCCATGCCGATGCTCGAGTGATAATTGTTGTTGTATGCAAACTCCGCCAGGGGCAGGTGCTCCTCCCAAGAGCCCCTCCAGTCCAGTACACAGGCACGCAAAAGGTCCTCAAGTGTCTGTATCGTGCGCTCAGACTGTCCGTCCGTCTGGGGGTGGTAAGCCGTGCTAAACCTCAACCTCGTCCCCAAAGCCTGCTGAAACTCAGCCCAAAACTGGGACGTAAGGCGGGTATCCCGGTCGGATACGATCTCCCACGGAACTCCGTGTAGTCGTACCACATCACGGATATACCTCTCTGCCAACTGTGCTGGTCCCAAAGTGACTCGGATCGGCAAGAAATGCGCCGTCTTCGTCAGTCTATCCACTATTACCCAGACTGCGTCGTGTCCCCGCTGGGTAACAGGTAAGCCCACCACCAAGTCGATGGTGATGCTCTCCCACTTCCACTCTGGCACTGGAAGTGGCTGAAGGGCCCTGCAGGCCTCTGATGTTCGACTTTCACCTGCTGGCACACTAAACACTGCTGCACGAACTCACCCACATCCCGCTTCATCCCTCTCCACCAAAACTCGCGTCTCAAGTCGTGGTACATTTTCGTGTTCCCGGGATGTATGGTGAATTTGGAACCGTGTGCCTCAGTCAGGAGCTCTCTCAACAGCTCCTCGTCTCTGGGAACGCATAACCGTCCCCTCAAGCGTAGCACCTGGTCTGTGAAAGAGAAGTCCCCTAGGTCTCCTGATAGTACTCTGTCGCGCAAAGACTGCAAGTACGGATCGGCCATCTGTCCAGTGATGATACTGTCTATCAGCTCTGGCCTGGTCTGCCGTGTCACCCACAGTACCCTCGTAACTCTAGAGGTCGCCAACTGCCCACCTCCTCCAAAAGGCTCCAACTCTGTAACTGTAGGCTGGCCAAGCGTGCGGGCGCCTTACGGCTCAAGGCGTCAGCCACCACATTGGCCTTTCCCGGGTGGTAGGAGATGCTGCAGTCGTAGTCCTTCAGGAGCTCCAACCAACGTCTCTGTCTCATGTTGAGCTCCTTCTGATCAAAAAGGTATCTGAGGCTCTTGTGATCTGTAAAAATCTCGAAGGTCTCACCGTACAAGTAGTGCCTCTAGGTCTTCAGCGCGAAGACAACAGCTGCCAACTCTAGGTTGTGGGTAGGGTAGGTATGCTCATGGGCTTCAGTTGCCGCGAAGCGTAAGCGACAACATGACCCCTCTGCGTGAGCACACCTCCTAACCCCTGCAAGGAAGCGTCCATGTACACAACGAACCCGCCACTACTGTCAGGGATGGTGAGCACGGGAGCCGAGGTCAACCTCTCCTTCAGCTCCAGAAAACACGCCTCACAGGCGTCTGTCCAAGCGAAAGGCACGTCCTTCCAGGTCAACTGTGTCATAGGACGTGCAATCTGTGAAAATCCTCTGATGAACCGTCTGTAGTAACCTGCCAGTCCCAGGAAACTGCGAATCTCAGTGACTGAACGCGGTCTCTCCCACCTGAGCACTGCCTCGACCTTGGCAGGGTCCACCGCCAGGCCGTCTCCAGAGATCACATGACCCAAGAAGGTCACCTCCCTCAACCAGAACTCGCACTTGCTGTATTTGGCGTATAGCCTGCGTCGCTTCAGAGTGTCCAAAACCATTCGCAAGTGCTGTCCGTGCTGCGTCCGATCTCTAGAATAGATGAGCACATCATCTATGAAAACCACCACGAACTGATCCAAGTACGGTCTAAACACCCGGTTCATCAAGTCCATGAAAGTAGCGGGGGCATTGGTCAGCCCAAACGGCATGACCAAAAACTCGTAGTGTCCGTACTGGAAAGCTGTCTTGGAGACGTCGGTCTCCCTGATCCTCGACTGGTGGTATCCAGACCTCAAGTCTATCTTGGAAAACACCGTGGCACCCCGCAATTGGTCAAGCAAATCGTCGATCCTCGGCAGCGGATATCTGTTCTTGATGGTGACCCTATTCAGCTGTCGGTAGTCCACACAAAGGCGTAGGGTCCCATCCTTCTTCTTCACAAACAGTACCGGGGCTCCCCAAGGAGACGCACTGGGCCTCACGAAACCTTTCTCCAAAAGGTCCTACAACTGGGACTTGAGCTCTCGCAGCTCAAGCGGTGCCATCCTGTATGGCACGGTGAAGATGGGGCTGGTCCCTGGTACTAGTGATATCTCAAACTCGATTTCACGCTCGGGCGGTAGTCCTGGTAACTCGTCTGGAAACACGTCGGGGTACTCTCTGACCACTGGGATGCTCTGGAAGTCTGGCACAGGGATGGGCTCTGCCACCACACAGGCTAGGAAGCGCTCACACCCCTGGCTCAAAAGTCTCGCCGCCCGAAGTGCCGAAATGCACCTGAAACCTCCATCCACTGGCTGTCCGTGAAACTCGAAAGAAGGCAACTCCGGAATGGAGAAGACAATCTTCCTCTCAAAACAATCTACCAAGGCGTGATAAGCGGACAGCCAATCCATCCCCAGAATCACACCAAAGTCTTCCATCTGGATCATAATCAGGTCAGCTGGCAGGCTATGTCCTCCAACGCTGACCTCGCAATCCGTGTACACCTCCTCAGCTACAAATAGCTGACCACCCGGACCTCTGATTACGAACGGATTTTCTAACAGTGTATAATCCTGGTCCAAACTAACTGTGAAACTGGCTGCGACAAACGAGTGCGTAGCGCTGGAATCGAAAAGCGTGTAAATGAGTCTGCCAGAAACTGCAACCATACCTGCTACCACGGATCTCGAAGCTCCGGCGTCCCTGTGTGTTAGGGCGTTGATACGCCCCTCAGCTCTAGGTGCGAACGAAGCAGCCACACTCTGCGTCGGACGGGTAGGTGCTGGCCGGTACCCTCCACGCGACTGCTGTCCTCCTCCTCGTGCCTGGGAACCGCGGCCTCCTGTGCACCCTCCAGTGCTCTGCACGGGAAGTATCTGCTGACCTCCTACCCTAGATGGGCAGTCCCTCCTGACGTGGCCCGGCTGGCCACACTGGTAGCAGAGGGGAACCCGACTCCCGCCCTCAGTGAGTCCCTGCTGTCGACTAGGCGGGGGTCCGGTGCTGGCGACTGGCCCCTGTCGAGGGCCCCCAAAGGCCACTGATGGCCCTGCAAAACGTGACGGTTCTCCTGCGGACGCCACGTGTCTCCTTTGAGTTCTCCTAACACGCCTAGTGTGCTGGCGGAAATCTCGTTCCACCACTAACTCCCCTGTCGTACGCTCGGAAGGGGAAGGAGGGGGTGGCGACGTGGGTGGAAGCTGAAATTCTTCTCGAACCACCTCTCGAATCAGTTGGACGAGGTCCGGAGACGGTATGCTCAGGAGAAGAGGAGGGGTAGCATGTATTCCAAGCCCGACACATCCGTCCCTCGAGCCCCGACCTCGGCCGTGCCCGCGGCCCACCCTCCTAGCTCAACGATGAGGCATCTCCTACAATGGAGACGCGAAACAAAACGAAAACGTCAAAACCGATGGTACCTAACAAAACTTGTAAGAGCTCATGTCAAGAGATATGTTGTGGTGGTTACTCTAGCTATAAACATGTGAATTGGTTATTTTCCAGTCAGTTGATTCACTTCTCAGGACGACCTTGCTCTGATACCATCTTGTAACGATCCGGTTCCCGAGTCCCTACGAGACACGAGAATCGGACCGACTCGACTAATCCCAAGACCTAGTCGTCCAACGAGAAAGTAACCAAAAGAGCAGTAAAATAAACCACATTCAGCATGAATATAACTAACAGTAAGGAAGTACAGCAGTAAGGAAAGAAACTACTACAGTAGATACCACCACAACAGTAGAACAACATTTATCATATAACAAGAACTGCAGGTAAAGAGAGTACAGCGGAAACAAGAACTACTCACTATAACAGAAACAAAAGAGGTACAAAAGACTGTGGTAAACTCTACTGGACCCTACTCGGCCCATCGTCCTCTGCAGCCGCTGACCCTGGCTACTCAACACCTGGTCCTGAAAAAGTAACGAGTGTAACATGTCAGCAAAACGCTGAGTAGAGTGGCAAACTAACTAAAGACAACAGTAGAGTGTATAGTAGCTGTTATGTTCTGTTACTTCCTTTATTCACATCTTTCAATTTTCTCACTACTTCATTTATTTTTCATATCCTTTACTTGATCTCGAATGTCCTCGTGGGAACGATCTTGATTGCAGTCTTTTCCAAAAGTAGAAGTAGCACGTGGTGCTCTCCTGGCCGGGAGAGTCCCCCGTGGTGATCCTACCCTCAGTCAACCACCCAAAGGTCACTGACAAACGTAACGGTGACTACGGCACACACGATAAACGCACAGGTAGCTAGCCCGCACTGGCACGCGGTCAGTCGTTTCCGTTAATGGGTGCGCCCAAAGCACAGCACGGAACTAAGGCAGAGCCCCCTCAGTAACAGGGGTCCAACCCCTCCACAGTAACCAAACCAGGGCCTTGCCCCTCCACAGTCTGCGCACCCTCTCCTGACTACCCTGGTTTGCCCTAGTGGGCCTAACAAGTCGGTGAAGGAGGCTAGCAGAACCCCGGGGCCCGTGGGGTTGCTAGTACTCTCCTAACACTACTAGCTCTCCTCGGTACTACGTACACGAGGGCCAACAAGTCGGTACAGAGCGGCCAATCCTAACCTCGGGTCCCTGGGGTGGCTGGCCCCACTCTGCACTAAACAGGTACAGGTACTTCCCTTGGTACTGCGTACCCAAGAGACAGTACAAACTACATCTCAGTTCCATTCCTTTTCCTTTCCAGGAGTTCCACTCCTAATTCCCCATAGGGTTCCAGCTCTTTATCTCAGAACATCATATGTTTCACTTTCCAGTTTCACGTTCTCACAATCCATGATCTCAATCATGTTTCTTTATTCATAACAGGTAGCTGTTAATTCAATTTACAGGCAGCTTTATATTCCTTTCCATTTTTTCCAAGACTGCAGTATTATACATTCCACTAGTTTTTCCATCCTAGGATTCATGCCACATCCTAGGATCTAGCATACAACTAGTTTTCCAGCCCTAGGATTCATGCATCACCTAGGAGCTATCATTTCATACATTTCTCATTCCTAGGATTCATGCAATGTCCTAGATTCTAGTTATGGTTCCATACTTTAACAGATTTTAATAATAAACTTAAGCCACTCTACCAGGTACAACGGGAGTAATGGGGGCGTAATCGGGAATCCCGCGTGCCTCCTCGACTACCAAGACTGCAACTGAACGAGGTCCTATCACAAGGATCAAACACAAGGAGTGTCTCAAAACAGTGTATAGCTAGTGTAGACGGGTAGGAGAATTAATTCTGAAAAGAACGCAACTCGAATCGTGGAAAACAGACCCCGAACAGGCCCTAAACGGGTCGAAAAAGACGATACTGTGCAAAATCAGACGTCTTAAAAAGTGGATCAGAGAATTACCTGTTCAGCGTGGTTTCCCAAATGTCCAGAAGTCTGCGGGGACATCTCTCCTATCTCCCAGACGTCCAATAGTCACACCGGACGTCTGGAGGTCACTCCCGCCGTCTGGTACAACTTCCAGACGTCTGATTCGTAAAGGATGGCGAATCAGCGACCCTGCGCACAGCCAACTCCCTCCCTTAGTACGGCCAGTCGACAGGAAGGAAGAAGAAAGCGGAATACTCACCTTTCAGACGTCTGTAGGAGCTACCAGACGTCTTCCTAGCCGTCTGCCTATCAACCCAGACGTCCGATTCTGGAAATTTTTCCAGAACAGGGCGCCACCCGGCTTCCGCTCGCGACGTCGCCCGCGTCACACCTCGCGCGCCTGCTGCTCAGACTGCAGCAGGTCCCTCTCCACGTCGTTCCGCACCCCCTACGCCCTCCGCTGGCCGGCCAAGCCGCTCTGGCGAGCTCGCCCTCACGGCAGAGCTCCGCTCTCGCACGCCGCACCTCCTCCGTGCTCACTGCGACCGCCGCTGCCGCCCTCGCGCTCGCTCGCTCTCGCGCACAGGAAGGAGAAGAGGAAGGGGACGGTGGAGTCGGAGTGAGGGGAGGCGTGCCCTTTTAAGGCCGCGCGAGGAGGAGGGAGAAAGAAGGATTCGCGGCAGGGGAACCTGCAGCCGCGGAGGGAGGAAAGGCGAATATGCAGTCTGCGCGCTCAGGCGCGCAGACGACTCGCGTGTGTCGAAAATAATGGATTTCCAGACGTCTGTAAACTATCCCAGACGTCTGGTCAGACGTCTGTGTGTGATACCAGACATCTTGTCCGACGTCTGGGACACACGTTCGTAATAGATTCCTTAGATCCAAATTAGGTTTTTACCAAAATTTGGACCTAGGAGGAATTCATCTTGATCCACTTTGCAAATAGGTCCAGCCTAATTACATTTCTACCCCTATCTTTTGAAAACCTTTGCAGAAACCCTGCTAGCTTCTTCTTCGTTATTTGCAATTAGGTCCCTCCACCATTATAGCGGAGGGAATCCTTCTCCGATGAGATTGCAAGGGCAAGTTCTCCCTAATCTCTTAGAGAATCCCCTTCAAAATTGAAAGGGAGATCCCCTGAGAAATCTCCTCCAATGTGAACCTAATTTGAGGCCCTGTTTGGTACCGAATCTCTCTTGCGAACGCATGAGAGATTCGGGTCTCTTTCGAGTTGCCATCTCCAGCGAACCTCCCTTGCTTGGAAGCTTGGCTTCCAAGCACAAATCCATCCTCAAAGGCCTATTTAAGCAAACCCAAATCACCTCGCATCTGCTAAGCTTGAAATTGACCAGGAAAACCACTCAAATTCATCTCTCCCCCTCCGGCCAGTTCACTCATCAAGCTCTGGCGACTTCCCCCACTCCCCCTCGTTGCCTAGCCACAATACCGGTGGTAGGTTCCTCTTCCTCCCACTCGTCCGCGTTGCGTCGCACCCGCTGACACCTCTACATCCCCTTCGTCCTTGCCGACCTCCCTCACTGAGTGCCTTCGTCTTCGGTGTCGACGATATGCACAAACGCCATCCCTATTGCCCTCTTCATCTCTTTATGCCCAGATAAGTTCCCTCTCCCTTCTACTCCTTTTTCCTTTCTTTATCTCTTAAAAACACCCCTCGACGCACTCCACCACCATCATCCCCTTCACCTCCAGCCACCACTCCGGCGAGTTCGCTCCACCTCCATAGACTATCTCCCTCCTCACCGACCGATCCATAAGCTCCACCTCAACTCACTAAATGTAATCCCTCACTCCATACACTCTGCCACTCACCCACAAGCACCCCCGAACACACCCACACACACAGCCACAGGGTGCCCTAGGCACGCGCACTCAGGCAGTCCCACGCCATGCCGACCACCACAACACACTCGCCGTGCCTCGGCGAAGCCTCCTGAACATTCTGTCGTGGCTGCAAGGTCGTTTGCATGATTGCAAGTGCAAGGGGTTGTCTCCATTAACGAATAACAAGGAGCTTGCTTGCAAGCTTCTTCAGATCCGCCCACTCCAGGCTTGTGTCCCAGGCTGTGCGGGGCACTTTCGCGAACACTTCCAGGCATCTAATTGAAGCCAAGTGTGATCACTGTAGCTGCAATCAAACGAAGTTCCCTGATGTAGACGTACACGAGGAGAGTGGATAGATAGTCCCACCTCGGAACTGGACGAAGCACCGTGCCTGCATAAATTATTTTTCTACATTAGTCTCTTTGCCTCCTACTTATGGGGTGAGGTCCCCTCTCATCCGACCCAACACCTCGTCTGCAACCACCCCCTGTGGACCTGGTGATCTGACTTGACCCAGCACACCTCGCCCACCACCGCATGCCGGTGGGCTTAGTCTTAGGCGCGTATCCGACCCGATTACCCAAGAAGGTGGCTCTAGGAGAGCAAACCTAAGAGAGAAAGAGGAGAAGAGAGCATGTGTGGGTAGGGGTAGGTTTTGCTCTGTAGGGAAAGGAGAAGAAGAGGAAGCTAAGGGATGAAGCCAAGGAAGAAGAAGGAGGAAGTCGAAGTCAGAGGCTGAGCTGAAGAGCTGAAGTAGAGAGAGGAAGGGAAAGGCTGAAGATAGAAGAAGGAACTAAAGAGAAGAAAGAGAAAGAAAGAGAAGGAAGGAACTAAAGGAAGAAGAAGCTGAAGGTAGCTGAGACAGAGAAAAAAAAAAGGAGAGGAAAAGAATGGCTAAGGCACAAAATTAGAAGAAGAGAAAGAAAGAAGGAGAAGAAGAAAGGAAGCAGCTGCCAGAGACAGAGACAGAGAAGAGAAGAGAAGAGAAGAGAAGGAGAAGAAAGAAGATCAAGCACTGTAGCATCCACATATTTAAGGCATCTGATTCACAAATCAGACGTCCAATTTTGTGCTTATTCACAAACATTAATTTGTTTAATTTTCTATGCATACATTTAATTGTTTGTACTATAACTTTGATTTTTACTGCATATTATATTCAAATTCTCAAGTTGTGATCTTGATTTCTAAATCCTAATTTGCTCCCTGTGTTTGACCTCAGACTTAAACTTCGAGAGATAAATTGTATTTGTTTCGAATGCTTTTTCGACTGTATTACAATGCGACTTTTCTAAACTCGATCAAGCGCTCCCAACACTGGCCGACCCGACAACTCGCTTGACCTACACTCCTCGCTCATCACCACACGCTGGTGAGCCTTGACCCGGGTATGCGTCAGGTTCGATTACCCGACCGACTGTCGCTCTAGGAGAGTGAGACTGAAATAGAAAGAGAGAAGAGAGTTGTGCGGGGTAAGAGGGGTTTTTGCCCTGGGAAGATTAGCTCCGACACTTAGTCGGATTCAGAAGGCAGAAGGGTCAGAAGAGAAGAAAGCCTATGGAAGAAGAAGAAGAAGAAGAAGTAAGGTCATAGGTAGAAAGGTCAGAGAAGAAAAAAGCCTAAGGAAGAAAAAGAGGAAGAACAGGAGGAGGATTGCAGGGCTGAAGGCAGAAGAAGAAGAGAATGGAAGAATAAGAGAAATCAGAGAAAGAGAAAGAGAAGAAAAAAAGAAGAGGGGTACTATAGCAAACATCATTTAAGACATCAGATTGCAAAATCAAACATCTGAATTCATATTCCCTTCTTTAGTAGATTCAAGTAATTATTCTATGTATTAGACTTATAATTGATGATTCAAATCACCATTATTTTGTCTAAAGTTCTTTTTACTCTTCATATACTCTACATTCCTAATTAGTTTTTGAGTAATAAATTGTGTTCAATTTGCATTAATTGTTCAGATTAGTGTGTGAATTCCATTTGCTCCCTGTGTTCGACCTCGGAACTTTTTTGAGTAATAAAAATTGTATTTGTTTTCAAAGCGATTTCGACTATATTGCAACGCGACACTTTTAAACATCAATCCCGCCTCGACAAACATTTTGGCGCCATTGTCGGGGAGCAACATGCAATTCGCCACTATTCTCTGCATGATTTGATTATATTTGAGCACTAACTTGCCCTATTTGATTTATAGCGATTTTGCGAGGCACTTCACGAGGAGATCTTCCGCACAAATCAACCACTCCAGGGTAGGTAACTTCTCTATTCTTCCCTAATCAACCACCTAATCTTGGGAAGACAAAAAGGAAATAATAAATTAGGAATCATCTACCTTATTTTCCATAGTAATTATCATTTAAAAGGCAAGTTTCTTTATTTGCGAAAATTTTTTTAAAAAAAATTTCATTGAAGTTGAAGCGATTCTGTTTAGAGATCCTACCCCAAATTTCCTATGCCTATTAGGGATTACGCTTAATTTATAATTTTCTTGGACTACACACTTCTTGTTTAAAGTCCAAGAAGAACATTTTTAAAGATCAAATTGGACTTGAAAATAAA
This sequence comes from Thalassia testudinum, assembly GCA_037157565.1. Taxonomy (NCBI): domain Eukaryota; kingdom Viridiplantae; phylum Streptophyta; class Magnoliopsida; order Alismatales; family Hydrocharitaceae; genus Thalassia; species Thalassia testudinum. The sequence continues at coordinate 88,512,951 of JAZHRO010000055.1, read as the reverse complement.
GCCAATTAGGGTTTCTACATTATGGTTTTGGAGTGCTAGTTCACACTTGCCTGCATAAGTGGAAACAAACCCACCAGCATGTGTGCAATACCCAAGCTCTCGATTGAAAAGAGGTAGTCAAGAAAAACCTTAAAATCAGGCTCTAAACTCACTTGAACCCTAAAATCTCTAGACCTAATAACTTGGGAGTCAACTTAGGGTGATTTCTAGGTCTTGACCTAGAGTCATTTTGCCATCTTTAGGGCAGGTCAGGTAAAGTTGGTCTATATTGTAGACCAACCAACCTCCAAATTAGGTCACAAGTAAAATCAACTCTGCTAATTCAATTGATAACAAAGGCACAAATTAGGACATAAAACTGGTAGACTTAAGAGGTCAAGTCATCCATTCTGTTCTACCTGGACCCTCAGTGACAAGGAAGGTCGGTAGGGGGAAACCCTGTAACCCGTGGGGGCACTCTACCGTGTAGGTGTCTTTGCAGGACTCTCCCTTTGCCTAGGTAATTCTCAGGTGGATGATTTTCTGATCTAGGGGTATCATCTGCCCCGAACCTCTATAGTCATCCAAAACTCTTTGGGTGCCTTGATTGGGACAATATCACAACCAGTCCCTCATCCCTTCTATTTAGAGCACACACATATTTTCTTGGGAATCTCTTTCAATCTAATCAATTTTGATCTAAACTTGAATTTTGATTCTACATCTTGATTCCACCATCTGATTCAAACATGCAGCCTGGCTACTTAGGAAAACCATTTAAGAAACCTGAATCACAAAGATCCATGAAAGATAGAATAGTTGAGGATGCCCTTAGATTTTATGAGATTGATTACAAAACCTCAAAACCAATTGAAGACATTCAGGTTAATGCATCAAAAACAACAACCTTCATCATAAACTATGCCCAATTATTATTAACAGAAGCAGCAAATGGATCAACCCGGGATATTCTCATAACAGGATACATTGAGATAGAAAAATTGCATAACTTTGAATATCTCCAATGCATAAAAAATTCTGTACTTTGGGAAAAACACCAAGATGATCTTGAAAAACGGAAAGAAATGATGAAATTGTTGAAACAAGTTATCGATCAAAAATACCCGTACATGTCCTAAACAGTTAATGAAACATCTTGGAATAATATTAAGGATCAGCATGATTTCCCAAATCTCGGGTTTGAGACACAAGGTTGTTGTGGATTCCCAACCTAGATGGAATATGATATGCCTGATCTTGAAATAGGTTGGGAGGTCCAAATTGCAGGAGAACACGATTTTGAGCCTTACTCTAATAAGGTGATCCCCGAAGGCAATTCTGACCTAGATTCTAGTAATTCAACCTACATCCTTAGCCTAGAATCTGGATCTGAATCTTTTTAGGATAATTACAAGGCCCCATATGACAAAAATCAAAGTTTAAATTTGGATGATGATTCTGGGCCTTTATTTGATGATTGTACCTCTCCAACATCCTCAGAAATACAAATTGATTTTTTGGAAGTCACATTGATCTATGATACAGAAACCGAGGAGTTCGAAGAGTGGGGTTTTGATTGGGTCTTTCCTACAAGCCTAGACCTAATAAGGACATCTTTCTGAGCTTGGAATCTGAGAATAGGCTAGGCCCAAGTAAGGTTGCTAAGTCTACATCTTTTGATTTATTCTGTGGTGGAACCTCTGATCTCGAATCAAATTCAGAACTTGATTCTCAAAATTTCTCTGATGATTTTGAATCTTGCTATGATTTTGGAGAACCATTATTTCTTGATGACTACGAGCCAATCTACGACCTCAGCACACATGATCCATTCTTTGACTCTGACTCTGAGGTCCCTAATCCCGAGATCAGTGATTCAAAATTAGGTTCCATTGAGATAGAATCATTTCTTTTCGATCCTTAGGAATCAGAAACAAAAAGTTTCGAGAGTGACTACAACCCAGAATTCGAATCTTTTCTTGACTCAGATTTTTTGCATCCTATAAACAATCTTCAGGCATTTACCTTTGAGTTTGATGGCTACTATAAGAACTCTAAATGAACCCACCTTTGAACCCTTACTAGAAGAGCCCTCATACACAATTCTTATTGATCCACCACCTCTACATATACAGAACCTATTCAAACTCGTTTTCAACCCTGACCCACAACCGGACTCAATTTCTACTTTGATTCTCCAATCGATCAGGTTATAGATGATTCTCCTCTACATTTTTATCGGGTTTCGGACATCGATTAGACTACAAATCATGCCCTATCCATCTCTGATCACTCTTGTAGGGTTCCTACATCCTCCACTGATTCTTTTTCATGTAAGGACCCCTACTTTGATTAGGTTGATTCGACTCAGCAAAACCCTGGATTCACACTTCCGCATCATTCCGAGCTCCACAGTATATGGTGGATTCCACATCTCTTGATCTATCTTTATCAACCCACCAGATTGATTGAGTTTGGGCTGCATCATCAGCTTGTTTATCTAAACAAGCACCTGGTCGGACCAACCAGGCTTTTGATCAAGGTGCTTGTTCTGCAAAACTCATTTGATTTGATCGCTTCTTCTCCATACCATTTCTCGCTCGACTAAAGGCGTTCAATTTAGTGCTTAACAGGAGGCAACCCGTCATTCTAAAAATTGAGATCCTTCTTATTATCCTTCTGTACTTCACATCTATTGCACCCTGAGTTCTATTTTAGAACAGTCAATCCCACCTCTGGTATACATTCCAGAGCTTGAAATCATCCGCAATAGTCATCCCAACCCTTTCGCCCACCTGGTAATCCTGTTCTAATTCCTGAACCCAAAATTGTTTCACACCCTCCGTTGACAATGCAGACATTACAAAGCTTAGGCATGGGGGGGTGGTAAAGTGCAAGCATACAAAAATCAAAGTTCGAAGGGTTCTCACAAAAAAATCACATAGTCCAAAAATACCAAAAAAAATATAAAAAATCTTGAAAAAGAACAAAAAAAATGAGAGGAGAGGAAATTTTGATGGCATATCAAATTTTGAGGAGAAAAAGGGGAGGTAATAAAAATGTCAAAAAAAGGAGCACAAGTTGAAAAGAAGAGAAAAAGAAGTAGTCATTAGTAAAGGATTAAGGAATTAACTTAGTTCTAGACCAAGTCAAAAGAAAGAAAATGAAAGGCAAACAGTGCTAATAAAACAAAGAAGAGATTAGTAGGAACGTTGCTTTAGGCCTTTTGGGCTATAATCCTAGGCTTAAAAATTCAAGTATCCGGTAAGATCTAGATAGTCCTCAAGAGGTTGGGGAAAATGCGAAGCTTAAGTATTAGGTCTAAGGCTTAGGGATTATTCAGCCTCATTAACTGACCTCTAGTTTGCAGGACTCGGTAACCTAAGCACCCCAATCCACACACAGTCTAGTTCAATGCGCCTAAGTATCAAAATCACATAAATGCATTTAAATTGTTCTGAAAAAGTAACCTAGATTAGTGGTCGGGCGTGTTTCGTGTGTTATAAATCGTGGTTACAAGTAACCCATTGTCATAGTTGCAAAACACGTCAATCAGATAAAATTTATATCGAAACTCCAAGGGAGTCCTCGGTAGAACACAGGGAGGCGACGTTTACTTTATTGAAAACCACGCTTCAATTTATTTCTTTTTGGTATTTTGGGGTTATGTTATTTTTTTGTATTTTTGAAATAAAAGAAAAAAATCAAACGTATCATAAGATAGAGATGTGGAACAAATCTGATATATATTACTTTTAATGTCAATTACAATAAACTATGAAAGCATAAAAAGAGAGGGAGGTGAGAGGAAATCTCCCGAATCGGTTGTTCAGCAAGACGACGGCACCTGCCGGAAGCTCGGACGAAGGAGGTGAGGAGTGGAACGATGGAGGTGAGATGTAGGAGGATGTCGTGTTGAGGAAAGCTTCGACGTGGCTCCAGAATGGAGGTGAAAAGACGAAGATGATCTGTTACCAGAATGGAGGTGGGAGGATGGCTCCAAGGTGACCTATGAAGGGGGATGGGAAGTTGGATGAATATTTGGTGGGGCAGAGGTTCGCTATACTAATTGGAGCCTTGGGAGCTTAAGAACAAGCTCTAATGGAGTGTTGGCAGGCTTGCTAGAGCTTGGGAGTAGGTGGGAGTAGAGTAGGTAGAGATGGCTTGGAAGGGAGGGGGTGTAGGTCCTTTTATAGTGGAGGAGAAGAGGCTAAAAATGGATTAAAGGACCTTTAGCAACCTCCAGACCGTCGCTGGAAACGTTGCTGTAGATAGGTCACCTACGCTCACACCCTTAGCTGGCTCTACTGGCTTGCAATGGAATAGTGACGACTATAAGCGTCGCTGTAGGTCAGCCCAGCTGTCGCTGAAAGCTGCCACCAACCGCACTTGTGCTCGTGCTGCACTGCCCCACCTTTCACGTGCGCAGATTGCGTGCGCCCTACTGTGTGCGCGCTTGCTATGGCGTATGCGCACTGCCATGCGCTGGTGCTACCGCTTCCATGCGCTCGCCCACGCGAATTGGAGGGGCTGCAGGGATTCGAACCCGCGCCCCCCCTTTGCAAATCGGTGCTCTAACCGTTGCACCAAACCTTCCCTTGTGTTGTGAGGAGCAGCTTGGTGCATCCGCTTCCCAACCATTAGATCATGATCCAACGGCTACAATTGAAGGGTGATGAGAGCCACATCATGAGCCCTAACTAGTTCATTTTGACCCAAAAAAGAGAATAAAAGCTCCTACATAACCTAGAGAAGGGCTTAATTGAAGGAATAAGTGTTCTGAGAAGAAAACATGAAATAAAGGTTAAAACTGTAATTTTACCATTGCAGTACATAAACGGGATTTCCTAGAGGCAAAACATAGGTCAAATTGTCTGAATAAGATAAAAAGTGGGTTGGTTCAATCATAAATGGGTTTATGTGCAAACCAGGAATTAAATGACATCTTATAACCCTAAAATAGATCCGCTTAATTTAACAATGTTCTGGTCAGGATAAAAATCAAGTAAACCCTTTAAAATTTATGGAAAAATATCCCCTAGGCTTTAGAACATTCAATTTGGCCTTTGGAACCTAGTTTGACCTAGATTGGGGTCCTAGCTCATTAATTGACCTAATTTGGGTTTTTAAGCAAAATGTCCAGTCAAACGTGGTCAAACCTAAAATCCAACTTCACAATTGGATTCCTTAGGTCCAAATTAGGTTTATACCAGAATTTGGACCTAAGGGGAGGTCATCTCGACCTACTTTGCAAATTAGTACACCAAATTACATTTTGGCCCCTATCTTTTGAAAATCATTACACAAAATCCCCTAGCTTCCTCGCCACTCTTACAAACAGGTCCCTCTTCCATTAATGGGGAGGAATCCTTCTCCGGCAAGGAAGGGAGGGGGAATACTCCCTGATCCCTCAGATATCTCCTCCGAGATTTGGAAGGAAGATTCTCTGAGGAATCCCCTTCCATCTGAGCCCAATCACAATCTTTGATTTCCATCCAATCTCTCGTGCGAACGCACGAGAGATTTGGAACCCCAACTACCTTCCTTCTCCGGTGAGAAGACGGTGGCAGAAGGCTTGCCCTCCACACACCAGAAGCTCGGCCAGCACTTATAAAAGGACCCCCGGTTCTCTGCAAATCTCTCAGACTTATTTTGGGCCCAGAATCCCATAGATTTCATCTCCCCTCTCCGGCCAAGTAGCCCGAAGCTCCGGCGATTCTTCCTCTTCTCTCTCATCGCTCTGCTGCCGTACCAGCAGCAGGGTTCAATCCGCCTCATCCTCCCCCATCGCGCCGCACCAGCGCACGCCTTCCTATCCTCCTCATCGTTGTTATCTCCCTCAAGGCCGTCTTCTCCGACGACGGCACAAACGAGCCGTCCGTCTCCGCTGCGCCCCCTTCACTCTGAATAATCCAGATAAGCTCCCCGTCTTCCACTCTTTCATTTTCCTCATTCTATTTCACACAACACCCCTTAACCGCCACTGTCCGCCCGCATCTTCGCCATCTCCAGCCACCCCCAGCGAGACACCTTCGTCACTCCGCAACTTCGCACGTCTCGCCACCCACTGCACAACCTTCACCACACTCCACTGAACATCCTCCACTCATCCACAGATCACCTACACCACCACAACCGACCCCCAACCTAACCCATAACTACAGTCACAGAGTGACCTAGGCACACACGCCTAGGCCGCCCCGTCGCCTGCCACCTACCGCCTTACCTTCGCCGTGACACGGCGAAGGTCCTCCTGTGGTATGATAGAGCTGCAAGCTTCTTCTTGTGTTGTTCAAGGTCTAAGCTCCAGCCTCCATTAGCGATGGCTCGAGGAGGTTGAAAGCTCGCTCTAGGCTGAAATGCTTCAGGGTTCCAGGTCCAGCAGGTTCGAGGAGGTCATGCGCAGTCAGCTGTTCCAGCAATTGGTGCTGCGAAGCCTGCAGCTGCTACAATTGGAAGAGAGATCTCCTGCGGGAGCGTGAGCGAAAGCGGTGGAACATTAGTCCCACCTCGGTAAGTAGTGACCTCTTTGAGTTCTTTAAATTGATTTTGTGATATCTTCAGGTTGCCTCCAATTCACTAGGGTGAGGTCCCTCCTCACCTATGCATGCCTCATCTGTGAACTAGCCCGCAGACCTAGTAACCTGACCTGATTATCCTCCTGTGCACTCCTCGCACACCACACCCACGCCGGTGTGCCTGGACATGGGTGCACGACCCGACCCGATAACCCGGCTCTGGGAGAGCATACCGAAGAGAGATCCAGAGAGAGAGAGACACGCGGGGAGGGTAGGGGAATAGGTTTTGTTGCGTGGTGTGCTTGTGCAGGAAGAGGACGCTAAGGAGGAAGCAACAAGAGAAGGAATTAGGGACTTAGCCGCTGCAAGTGAAGAAGGACACCTTGTAGCAGAGGTACGGCAGACCAAGAGAAAGAAGAGAGAGATCAAGGGGTAGACAAAGAGGAGAAGCAAGAAAGCAAAGGAAGAAGAGGAAGAAAAAGAAGAAGCAACCTAAGAAGAGGCAAAGCTAAGACTTAGCCACAAGAAGATAATCAAGAATAGAAGGAAAAAGAAGAAGAGTAGAAGTGGCTAAGGAAAAAAAAGAAAAGGAGCAACCATAGCTGCAGCAGAGCAAATCACCAATAGAAGAAAAGAATCTGAGAGATAACTTTAAGGCGTCTGATGTTAGACGCCCAATTCTTTTTGAGCAATTTATTATCCTGTCACTTCTATTGAACTAGTCATTTCTTTTTATTGAAAAGTTGTGTTCTCAAGTTTTGGAATACTCAGATTGCTCCCTGTGTTCGACCTCGGATACTTTGATTTTTGAGTTATAAATTTTTATTTGTTTTCACGGAAAGTTCATCTATATTACAATGAGATATCTGTTCAAACACGATCTAGCCGCATGAACATTTTGGCACCGTTGTCGGGGAGCAACGGGCACTTCTGAAGCTTTTGATCACAACTCTTGATCCAATACTGACTTAATTCCTCTCCTTTGTTGTGCTTGTCTCAGGGAAAGTAGAGAAAAGAAGAGAAGCTGCACAACAGCCACACCAAGGAACAAGTAACTTTCATTAGCCCTCTCTTTTAACCCCCTCAAAGTCCGAAAAGGAACAAAGAAGAATCAACCTAGGGCTACCTATTTCATACTTAGTAATTCATCAAAGTTGCCTGATTTTCATTTCAACACATCTTGAACTGCACATCCAACTAAGGTAACTAGGGCTAAAACTTTCTTGATTGAGCCCTAGATACCAATTTTTGAGGCAACTAAATTGAACCAACTAGAGCCAACCTAAGGATTGCAAAGCTAGGGTTTTTAGAGACACATCTTCTCTTAAACAAAGAAAAAAGTTTTTCCAAAAAGAGGTGTGCCTAAACCTTGTTTGAAAAAGATCTATACAAGAGAAACCCTAAGCAAATCAGGCTTTTAAATCCATTTGAACCCTAAAACAAAGGACCCAAAAGCTCTCAAAGGAACAAGAGGTGAAGTTGATCCTTTGGGTCAACCAACCTTAAAATTAGGTCACTTTTTCACTCAAAAGACCTAAAAGTTCAAGTGGAACCCTAAGCACCTTGATCTTAAAGTAAAAAGGGTAGACTTAAGAGGTTAAGGTCCCCATTCTGGTCTACCTGGAATCTCAGTGACAAGAGAGGTCGGGTGGGGGAAACCCTGTAACTCGTGGGGATGCTCTACCATGTAGGGGTCTTTGCGGGACTCTCCCTCTCTGGCTGCCTAGGTACTTCTCAAGTGGATAACCTTTCTGACTAAGGGGTATCATTCGCCCCGAACCTCTATAGTCACCCAACAATTTTTGGGTGTCTCGATTGGGTCCAGCACCTTCTAATCTCATCACATCCTTCGGTGCATGTTCGGTAGGAGGTCCTTAAGACCTCCTTTAGAAATTCAGTCTCGTTGAGGCCAAGCCTCGACACCCTTGCTTGTGTAGCAACCTCACCACATAAATCTTTCATCCGATTCAGAACCAAGTTCTCTTTCTTCCATCATGGCACAACCCATTGAAGAAGAGAACAACCTTAAGCACCAGCTTCAACGCCTGAATGATCTCTTCCAAAACTTTGTAAACCCACCGTAGCGACCAATGATGCGAGATCACTATAATCCCGTTGCGGTGGCGATCGAGCCTCGAGTCCGAATCCCGATTGGAGGTCCTAATTCTGAACTTAAGCCCAATATGATTCATGCCATACCAAAGTTTCATAGACTTAACTCCGAGGATCCATTCCAGCACATTAAACAACTCAGGCATCTGGCCCAGACCTTTAGGTCAGATCTACAAAATCGGGATATCCTACTAATGAAAATGTTCTCTTTCTCCCTCCTAGACAAGGCTACCCATTGGTATCAAACTCAAACCCATCCGATCAACACATGGGAGGAACTTCAGTCTGAATTTTTGAAAAAGTTCTTCCCCGTTGGCCGGACGAATGCCATGCACCACCAGATCACCCATTTCACTCAACAAACGGCAGAACCTCTTCACGAAGCATGGGACCGATTCTTAGATCTCATGCGAAAGTGCCCCCATCACGGAGTTCCTAAATGGGAACAAGTCCAGTCTTTTTACCAGGGACTCCGTGAAGACATTCGATTATTCGTCAGTGCAACGAGGGGAGGAAACATCATGGGTCAACATGAGGATACGATGTGGGAGATTCTCGAAATCATGTGTGAGAACTTCATTAATAATGACTCCATGGGCTTATTCGACAGGACGAATGCCTGCGCATCGACGAATCTGAGAGGGGCACATGAGACATAGGACCTATCCACATCCGTCGACTTGGAATTGATGGCCAGTCGGTTGGACAAGGTTTCTATCATAGAGAGGAAGGTGGACGAGCTAACTCAGCATTTGCAGCGAGCCACCTCTGCGCAGAACTCTTTTGCACGGCCACCTCTGGTGAAGGAAACTGTGCAAAACATCTACCACCAATCTTCTCAAGGGATGGACCCGTATCCGTCCCCGTCTGACTCTCAGATCGGAGTGACCTCCGATCCATTCTACTCAAGTTGGGGGAACTCTGAACCCTCGTATTTTGACTTTCCTGAGGCTCTTCAGACTTGCGAGGACCTCAACGCCATCTAGAATGACCCATTCTCCAATACCTACCACCTTGGATGGAAAAATCATCCCAACTTTCAGTGGACGGGAAATTCTCAGACTCAAAGACCACCGTATCAGCCCCATCCACAAGCCCCTCATCCATATCAACCGCCTCAGCCTTGGCCTAATCCCACCTACCAATCCGGGCCAAACCAGGATCAAATGACTCTTATCCTTCAAGCACTGGCTGACATTCAAAAGATGAATGCGGCAATGCAAAAACAGCACAAGGACAAGATCACAGAGGTTCGCAACCAACTGGCCTAGATGGAAAATTCCCGCCAACCTAGCACCCTTCCTTTGCAACCTCTGCCAAACCCAAATAACATGCCGACTCAGAGGCTCGTTATGAACCCAAATTCAGGCCACGCACATTTGATTTATCAAGCCCTTGCTGCTCCATCACCAGACGAGATGGAAGCTTCAACATCTTATGCGGGATTTCAACAGCAGCCACCCCTCTTACCAAACCCAAACCAAAACCAAGCCGGATTAAACTCTATAACGACACGTAGCAGTAAAACAACCCAAGACCCACAGTATCTGAACCACTCCAAGCCTGGTAGTAGCCAAAACCCTAGGATAGTTATCCAGGATACCCCTGTCCCAGATCAAGAACCTGGACCTATTTTAGAGGAACCAACTAGGATTCCATTTCCTGAGGCCTTGACCAAAGGAAAAAGAATAACCAAACCCATGGCTCCCGAGGAGGATCTGGTCAAGCTCTTTGAATAGGTCCAGATAAACATCCCCTTGATGGTTGCAATTCGCCACATACCGGCTTACGCAAGATTCCTGAAAGACATATGTACCCCTAAACGTAAGCCGCGAACCAAGGGTGGGAATCTCATCGTACTGTCAGAGCAAGCTAGCTCTGTCATCTTGAGTAAACTCCCACCTAAGGCTAAAGACCCAATAACTCCCCTGATTTCTTGTAAAATTGGTGAAACCCAATTTGACAGAGCCTTACTAGATCTAGGTGCCTCCATAAATCTAATACCTACATCCCTCCTTGACCACCTTGAAGAGTCCAAACTTAAACCAACTGAGGTGACATTGCAGTTAGCCGATCGATCCATCAAGTCACCTAAAGGAATACTCGAGGATGTCATTGTTAGGGTACTGGATTTCTACTTCCCGGTGGACTTCATAGTTCTGGACATGGACGCACCTGCGAACCCAAGGGACAAACTAATCATATTAGGGAGACCTTTTTAGGTCACCGCTAGGGCCAACATAAACTGCGAAGAGGGCCAAATAGAATTAAAATTTGGGAATCAAACTTTGAAGATTGACATCTTTAAGGCCCAACAAGGGATTAATTGTGGGGTTATAGAGCAAATATGTGATATCAGAGTTGTGGTTGATGAATCGCATACAGAGGACAACCTGATTATCCCTGATCAACCACTAGAAGATCAAAACCCGCAAACAGAGGAGTGTGAACACACCCATGACTTCGACCCTTGCTCCTGATACAAACCCCGAACCACCACTGCTGCTGACAATCCTGTCATGGAACTCAAGCCCCTTCTCGAGCATCTGAAGTACGTCTTTTTGGGTTCCAATCAGACGTTTCTTGTGATTATCAACTCCCGACTAACACCTGATCAGGAATATCGTCTGATTACTGTTCTCCAGCAACATCGTAGAGCCATTGGATGGACTCTCGATGACTTGACTGGCATAAGCCCTTCGTACTGCACACATAGAATCTACACAAAAGAGCGCACACAACCTTCAAGAGAAATGTAGAGATGTTTAAACCCTAACCTGCAAGAGGTCATGAAAAAGAGAACATCAAGTGGTTAGATGCAGGAATCATCTACCCGATCTCCGACAGTCATTGGGTGAGTCCAATACAGGTGGTGCCTAAAAGGGTCGGACTCACCATCATCACGACTCAAATCGGAGAGGTCATTCCTACCCAAATAGCCAACTCATGGAGAGTCTGCATTGATTACAGAAGACTCAATTCCTCCATGAAAAAGGACCATTTCCCACTACTGTTTATTGATCAGATCCTTGAGAAACTAGCGGGAAATAGGTTCTTTTGCTTTCTTGACTGGTACTCCAGTTACAACCAGGTGGCAATCCATCCAGAAGACCAAGGAAAGATCACGTTCACCTACCCCTTCGGGATGTACGCGTTTCGAAGGATGCCTTTTGATCTCTGCAATGCACCTACAACCTTTCAGCGGTGCCTTCTTGCCATATTCTCAGATATGGTAGGTGATTATCTGGAAGTCTTCATGGATGACTTTTCAGTTTTTGGAGCATCATTTGACGATTGCCTCCAACACTTGGTCCAAATACTCAGGCAATGCATTGATGTGAATTTGGTTCTTTCCTGGGAAAAGAGCCATTTCATGATGCCTGAGGGAATTGTCCTGGGACATCTAATCTCAGAGAAAGGCATCCAAGTCGATCGAGCTAAGGTTAACCTGATTTCTAAGCTCCCTATGCCTAGCTTGATTATGGACATCCGATCTTCTTTAGGGCACGTCGATTTTTACCATCGATTTATCACTGATTTTTCAAAAATCGCGCACCCCCTGACTACTCTTCTCTCCAAGGATGTGCCTTTCAAAATTTCCAAGGAATGCACCTAAGCATTTGAGATCCTTCGTGATTGAGTCACCCAAGCCTCGATCCTATAGTCCCCTGATTGGTCTCAACCCTTTGAGATCATGTGCGATGCATCTGATTTCGCTGTAGGAGCAGTTTTGGGGTGGAAAATTGATAGGAAACCTGTGGTCATTTACTACGCTAGCAAAACACTCGACAAGGCTCAGCGTAACCATACGGTTACTGAGAAAGAGCTGCTAGCTGTAGTATTTACCCTAGAAAAATTTATATCATACCTTCTGGGTTCCCATGTTATCATATACTCGGATCACACAGCTGTGAGGCATCTCCTTGCAAAGAAGGACGCGAAACCTCGATTAATCCGATGGATCTTGTTGTTGCAAGAATTTGACATCTAGATTTGTGACAAAGTGGGAAAGCAAAATGTGGTAGCTGATCACCTGTCCTGCCTTCCTTCTGAAATAATTGACCCTTCCAGACCCATCACAGAACACTTTCCTAATGAGCACCTCCTGACTATCAATACAGGCCTTCCATGGTTCGCAGATATAGTGAATTACCTGGCATCACATCAGATCCCGTCCGATTGGCCGAATGCCAAAAAGGACAAATTGCATTCCAATGCCAAGTATTACCTGTGGGAAGACCCGTATCTATTCTGCATTGGTGCTGATCAGATAATTCGATGGTGTGTCGCGGAAGTAGAAATCAAAGACATACTCTCCTTTTGCCATGACCAGGCATGCGGTGGACATTTCTCAGGACACAAAACTGCATCAAAAGTCCTCCAGTGTGGCATTTACTGGCCCACAATTTTCAAGGATGCATACGATCACCGTAAGGCATGTACCCATTGCCAGACCTTGGGCAACATAAGTCATCGAGACATGATGCCCCTACAGCCGATCCTTGTATGCGAAATTTTTGACATTTGGGGGATCGATTTCATGGGACCCTTCCCTATCTCAGATGGCTTCGAATACATCTTACTCACCATCGACTACGTGTCCAAGTGGATAGAAGCCATTCCGACTCGAACCAATAATCATAAGGTTGTTATCAAATTCATTCATCAAAATATCTTCTCAAGGTTCGGGATTCCACTAGCAATAATTTCCGACGGAGGGATCCATTTTACAAATGCTCAGTTCAGGTCACTGATGACCAAATACGGGGTGTCACATCAAATCTCTACTCCCTACCACCCTCAAACTATTGGTCTAGCTGAGCTATCAAACCGAGAGATCAAGAAAATCCTTCAGGTTACTGTTTGACCTGATAGAAAAGATTGGTCTTCTCGGCTTCCGGAAGCATTGTGGGCCTATAGGACCGCCCACAAGACCTAATTAGGTATGTCTCCCTTCAGACTGGTGCACGGGAAGGCATGTCACCACCCCGTCGAATTGGAGCATAAAACCTATTGGGCAGTACGGAATTGCAATTTAGATCTTTCTAAGGCTGGAACCCACAGAAAGCTTTAAATAAGTGAGATCGATGAATTACGCCACGACGCATATGAGAATTCGCAAATTTACAAAGAACGGGTTAAGCTTTTCATGACAAACACATTTCTAGAAAGATCTTTCATCCTGGTCAAAAGGTTTTACTCTTTGATGCCTTACTCAAATTATTGTCAGGAAAGCTACGATCTAAGTGGGTCGGACCCTACCTAGTCCGACAAATCTTTGGAAATGGGGCCATTGAAATCAGCCCACTCAGCCATGATTCCGAACCCTTTGTTGTGAACGGTCAGAGACTCAAACCGTTCATTCACATGACCGACACAAATTTGGCTGAGTCATTCTTTACCCTCCATTCTCCTTGAGCTCATTGTGCCCAGTCGATGGCGTAAAACTCAGCACTTAAAGGGAGGCAACCCATCATTCTTTGAAAAACCCAAAACCTTTTCTGACATTTCTATGAGGAATTCATATTGCACTTTAAGGTTCATCCATTAGAACAACCGACTTCACCTCAGGTACCCCTACCCAAGATTAGAAATCATTCGCAACAGTCACTTCGACTCGTTCGCCCGCCCAACACCTGTCCTAATGCATGAACTAAGCTGAAATCGAACCCACCTAATTTACAATGGGGACATTGCAAATCTTAGGCATGGGGGGGTATGAAAGTGCAAAATGTCAGGAAAACTCATATCAAGAAAAGGTTTCAATTGAAAAAAAAAAATCTTGGAAAAGAAAAAAAGAAATAAGGAGGGGGGAGAAACAATTTATGCCATACAAAATGAGAGGAGGAAAAGAGCAAAATGCTAAGAAAAAAAAAGGGAGCGCAAAATGAAAAAGAAAAAGAGATAGTCACTAGTAAAAGATTAAGGGATTAACTGAAGTTCTAGACCAGAGTAAGAAAAGAGAAAAATAAAAGAAAAAGTGCTAAGTAGACATAAAAAGAGATTAGCAGGAATGCTAGTCTTAGGCCTCTTGGGCTAGATTCTTAAGCTTAAAAATTCAAGTATCCGCTAAGATTTGGATAATCCTCAAGAGGTTGGGGAAAATGCGAAGCTTACGTATTAGGTCTAAGGCTTAGGAAGTATTCGACCATGTTAACTGACTTTCGGTTTGTGGGATTCGATAACCTAAGCACCCCAATTCACACATAGTCTGGTTCAGTGCACATAAATATCAAAATCACGCAAAAAGTGTTTCAATGTTCTGAAAAGGTCACCTAGATTAGGAGCGGCTGATCAACACAAGTTGATTTGGACGAGTTCCCAGCGCAGAGAGGTAGGAAATTCCCCTCGAAGATGTGTAACAACATATCATCTCCTCGGTACTTGTCTCTTAGGATATTTAAATATCCTACTGGGGGCATGTAAGCACTCTATTGGTTCAAACATCATGGGTGACATTATCACGAAATTTCGATCTCCAGGGTCTGAATTTGGCCACAGAACGCCATGGGCGGGATTATCTAGAAATCTCGAAAGCCAGGGTTCTGGGGGTCGCCATGGGCGGTGCTATCTTGAAGCATCGATAGCCAGGGACTGATTGCACCACAAAAATACGCCTGCAATTGTGCCATCTTGTGTTATTTCCTAGCATTACTAATGCATGTTAGGTCTCCATAGTTGCATTGTAAAAATACACACATGCATGCATTTAATTAAGAGGAGAGGAGAGTGAAATAAAATGGCCTCGCGATTGCATTTTTTCTTAAGTGCATCTTTGCCAAATCAACCATCTATTTATTTTTTCCACTTGATTTTGAAATGCTTCTTGCGGCTGCATGGAGCAACTTCTTCTCCTCGTGCCATTCCTTGCTCTCCATCCCTCTCCCTGCCAGCCGCAGCATGCCTCTCCCTGCCAAGGCCATGCATGAGCCATGTGCAGCCAAGGCATGGCCGTGCATGGCTTTCATCCTCTATATAAAGTGGGCGGCTTCTTCTTCATGGATAGCCTGGTCCTTCCACGAAAAAAGACCCAACACAGCAGCTCTCCAGGCCACCATCCTCTCCTCCCTCTCCCTCCATACGCCGGCCCTTGTCCTCCGAAGAGGCACCCGGCGGGCAGGAGCTCTCACTGTGGTGCACACCACCACAGTGAGACCACCACCACCCAGCTCAACATAGAGCTGGTGGGCGTGGCGGCTCTTCCCTAATTTCTTCATTTCCAGCTCAAAGCTTCGCACGCCCTGCAGCAGTGGCAAGAAGGCAGCAGCAGCACGCAGCAGCCACCCCACTCCTTTCCGCGCAATCCTGCAGGCCACCTTCGCCTTTCCTCACGCGCCTGCAGGCGCCTCCGCCTTCACTTCTTCGCTCTGTCCCACTCTCTCTTCCGCCTGGAGCCAGCCATCGCACGTCACTACAGCGGCTGGCCAAGCACCCTAGTAGCACCCACGTTGCCCTCGCCCTCCCCCGCACAAGCCAACTCCCTCTACGCATGCTCTGTCGCGAGCTTCTCCATACCCGCAACTGGCTGGTGCAGACCCTCTTCCTCACGTGCCAGCCGCGAGCAGGTCACACTCACAACACTTGCAGCTCCCGGTTGCGCAGCGCGGCCGACCACTGTAGCCACTGTTCACGTGAGTCTGCGCGACACTGTGGCTACAGTGGGGTGACCGGTGAGCTTCTCACTTAACCGATCACCCGACGCATAGCTACCGCCGTTCGCTCGTGCACGCGCCCACCTGCGCGTCTCCGCCCGCATCGCCTGCACCAGCCCGCATGTTTGCTTTGCCCGTGCCTGTGAGCGCCCGTTCCCACCACTCCGCGCAGTGCTGGGCACTGTGGTCCACTCCACACCAACTCTCCTGGGTGTGTGCTCCCCTCTGCGCGAACATGCGCCTGCGTGCACGTGCGTGGAAGCCTCCAGACGATGCCCACTGGTCACGGACGACTTAACCGCCAGCAGGAACCGAGTGCTCTCCCGCTCTCTCTCTCTCTCTCTCACTCTCTCTCACAACACTCTCTCACTCTCTCTTTACACCGACGCTCACACACACTTACACTCACACTTTCTTACACACACACACCTATACACTATTATATACCTATATATATATACGTATACCTATATATATATTGATATATATACATATATTTCCATATATATTAGTATTTATATAACTAAGTATTAGTATACATATATATATATATACATATATACTTATATATATATACATATATATATTTATATACATATAAATATGTATTAGTCTATATACACACACACACACACATATATATATATACATCTATACGCTTATATATATATACATATATATATACATATACTTATACATACATATATATATATATATATATATATATATATATATATATATATATATATATATACATACACATATACATATATATACATATCTAGCTACATATACCTATATATATATACATATATATATATATATATATGCATCTATATAGCATTATATACATACATACATATATATATATATACATCTATACATATATCTATCTATACATATAGCTACATACATATATATATATACTTATATATACACATATATACATATATATATACACATATATAACTCCATATATATACCTATATATTTATAACCATATATATATATAGATATATTTATATACATATATATATTTTTTCACATTATTTACCATACACTGTATTGCGGGAATATCTGCACCAGTTGCTGATATTCCCCGATACACGCGTACAAAAAGCATGTTTGCATTCATCTTCCACCATCCATCCTACACACTCCACGCAGCACCTAGTCCTGTTGGTTGCATCTCTCTAAATGACGACCGACTCGACACCGTGCTACACTCCATCTCCGCCACCACCCCCACCCCTTTATATACATAATATATACCTATATATATATATTTACTTTATTTCTGTTTCACTTTCTTGATAGTAAAAAGACAAAAAAAAATTATATAAAAGAGAAAAGATAATCTTTGACTTGCAGGTACTCCGTCTTGCAAATAGCAAGACCCATTTTTGAACCTTGTTTTGGCTCAAAGCCAAGAATCCAATTTTGAGGGTGTGCCTCAAGGACAAAGATTACCAGAAAAAAATCTAAATAGAAAAAACACCAAAAACACAATAAATGAGTGGAAGCGACTCGTTGTAGGAAAGGCGTAGAAACTTGACTTGTACCCCACTTCCCTGAGTTCGACCCTGGGCCTAAAAGTGACCAAGATAAAATCAAATAGGCCTGGTAAAAAAAAAAAAATTTGTAAAGAGATGGTTAGGTCCGATTTAGGTTAACCACTATACACATTTCAACGATAAAATCACCATATTAACAACCTATTCGGGTCCGACACCACACCTTTTCTAGCACCGTTGCTGGGGAAGTGCTCCTTCAAGTAAGTTTTTACTCCATTCCTGTAATCTTTTTTCTCTCTCTTCTTTCTTCACGGGTATCTCTGTTTTTGGTGTGCAGGTGAACCTAGTGCAAGGAGAAGGCAGGCAGACGAAGTCAAAGACGTGAGCAGATCCAAGGCGGGAACGAGAGCGTGAGGATGCCGACACCGCATTGGAGCTTCGCACACTTGCCGAACAAGTAGGTCTTCTTTTCTTAGCAACTAGGGTTAACTTGTCACCTTAATAAAAAAAAAAACTAAAAACTAAAAAACTAGAAAAACTTCTTGGGATCTCTTGGGGCAAGTGGATTAAAATTCACTTGTTTGATTGATTTTCGTTACTCCCACCGCCCCTGGATTTCCCGCCCTACTTCGCATAGCGAAAATCCAAGAATCTTGATTCTTGAATTTTTCGTGGTGTGAAGTATTCTTTGAGGCAAATAAAAAGATTGATTGCCACACCTCTTTGCCTCATTAATCTACAATTCGGGATCACCTTTTTGGTGGGGAGACTTGGAATTGAGTTAATTCCAACCCCACCACGACTTTTCGACTTGCCTAAGATTCGATCCCGAATATTTCAACCCCAACAAATTGATTTTCTTTATCTTTTGGTTGAAGCCTTGTGTGTGGACATCATTCTAGTGATTGGGAGCACTTGAATTGAAGTGTTTTGGCTCCCTTTCACACTAGTATAAAACTGATTCGTGCATCCACACATAGAAATCTCCAGTTAGGGTAGCCCATTACATTGTAGCATGCATTAACCAACTGACATTAAAGAAGGGTTTGTTGGGCTTAGCAGAAAACTTGTATTCTTTCAAAAACCTGGAGATTGGTTGAATTGGTATTTCAGCAAAATCCTAAAATCCATACTACTTAAGGCTGAATTCTAAAATCCATTCACCAATTAAAAACTTCAATTTGGAGAGATTTCCCTGTTGCATGCTTGTTTTACACACTGTGATAATCAATCACTTGGGCATTACCCGTAAACAATGCCCTTCACATTCCAAAAGCACTTAACCCTAAGCCTTTAACTAAAATTGGTAGTAACTTGACCCTTACTAAGGATTGGAGGTCTAACTACCTGCGTGTAGCACCTACGTGCTGGTGAGGGTTTCCACGTGCTATCGGGTGTCTAAGACTGGGGCAAACGGCCTTTCAATCTGGCCCGGTGGTTCCGCAGTGCTCGCATTCAGTTCAGTAGTCTGTGATAACAGGTAACTTAGATCTTTAAGTCTAAGGGCACACTGTAGAGGTTAGGAATTTGATTGTATTGATTGGTCATCGAGTGTACCTTTGCGGCGTCGTTTCTCTCATCTCTTTTCCCTTCTCATCTCACCAACTCTTCCTGTAGTAGTGCATGTTTTGGAGGAGTTCACAAAACCCCGAATTGTTTGAATTGCCTGATAAATTTAGAAAAGGAGCCGAATCGTCCTCTTCCTCCACAAACATGGCAAACACCCCCACCTTACCACTTCGTCACAATTCCAATTCTTCCAACACCAGGCTTATCCCGAGAAACCGTGTAGGACCTTCCTTACCGAGTGTCGCGTCAAGCGACTCGGTAAGTCATGTGCATCTAGGTTCTGTAAGCCAGTATTTAGACACGGAGGACCAAACCTCCGTGTGCTCGAACGCATATTTACATGCGGACACATCTTCTGGCATAGAAGACACTTGCGCCCTGGGGAACAACCCGTTCTCTACCACGTATAATCCAGGGTGAAGAAATCATCCAAATTTCGCTTGGTCCAACAACCCACAGCGCCAAAACCCTACGAGTGGACCAATGCGATCGTCCGCACCTGTCATCCCAAGGGCCCAGTCTAATCCTATGGCGAATCTACCATCAAGCCCTTGCGTACCGCAAACAAAACACGCATCAAGTCCTCTTGATAAAATGATGCGAATGATGACGGAAATGTCAAAGCGCCATGAAGAGAACATGTCCTCTCTTTAGCACCAATTGGCATAGCAGAATGCTGAGATCAGTCAACTACGCATGGCGACTCAATCTCAGGGCACTCTTCCCGCCCAACCTGTTCCAAACCCACGAAACTTCGTACCCCGTGGTCCTCAACCACAGGTACGACCTTCTCAGGGGCAGGTTAATCAAATTCTGCAAGCTCCGAGCATTCCACCAGGATTTTAGGCTAATCCCGCTGCAGCACCGCACTCTTATGTCCCTATTGCAAACCCTCCTCCACCGTATGATCCCACTGGACCCGCATCGTCCAATGCTATCACTACGAGGAGTGGTAAGCAGACTGTCGATCTGCCTCGACCTGATCTTGGCCCATCTACTTCATCGCCCTCTCATTTAGGATGCGCACCGCATTCGCAAGAGGACAATACACCCAAATTGTTGCCAGAATCAGTCCCATTCCTTGAGGCTCTACTGAGGGAGCCAAAAGGCAAAAAGAAAGATACGCAAGCCTTTGATAACCTGCGTAATTTGTTCAGGGATGTAGAAATCAAGGTACCCCTGCTCGAGGCTATCAACCACATACCTACTGTCGCCCGATTTTTCAAAGACTACACAACACCCAGGCAACAGTCAAAGAAAATCAAGAATCCGGTGGTTCTCTCGCCTCATGCAAGTTGTGCTATACTGTCAAATCTACCACGGAAGTAGAAAGATCCAGGCACATTGCGTATTTTCTGTAGCATCCAAGGTTGCATGTTTAACTGCGTCCTACTTGATCTAGGATCTTCCATCAATCTCATTGCAACCATCATGCTCGAAAAATTTTCCTTGGGAAATCTGAAACCCACCCCTGTCACGTTACAGTTAGTAGATCGTTCTGTCAAAATCCCAAAGTGTGTGGCGGAAGACGTGGTGGTTAGGGTCAATAGTCTCTATTTTCCTGTTGACTTTCTTGTTTTAGATATGGAAGTTCCTAGCTCACTTTCTGATTGTCCGATCATCCTTGGTCGTCCTTTCTTGGCTACATCCCGCGCCCTTATCGACTGCGAGTCAGGCTGTATTGAGATTACCGTTGGATCTGAAAAGCTCAAGCTTAACATCTTCAAGGAAGCCAAGAACTTTGATTGCAATTGCATCGAGGATGACACGTCTGACGAGGAGATGGCCTTCAGCACGTGTATCGAATCAATTGGGACCTATTCTGACCGCTGCGAATTGCCTATAAACACTGTCGACTGCCTGACCAACACATATTATGGCGTTCCTCCATCCCTCCCTAGTCCCGTACCTTCTCCTGGCCAGACTTCTGATGAGGTTTTCTCCGTCTCCCATAGCTCGTGGTCTGAGTCATATTCGGGTTGCTCACCACCGGACCACACTCTTGAAGATCGGATTGCCCTTTCTTTCCCGCCAAATCAGGCGGATTTACAACTCCACACTGGGACCTTGAGCCCACATCTTACTCACTGGGGCTATTCCCTTTTCGATCTATCTATCCAAGAAGCCCCTCTTCTTGGCCAATCTGAGGGCCAACTGCTACCTCCTGACTTGTTTTCTGTTATGCCTGGGACACTCTCGTCCCAGAAAATGCCTGATCTTTCACCACCCACCCTACCACCCTTCTGTATACCCTACACCTCAGCTCTCGTTACCCAATCTTTCATCCTTTCTCTACCTTTCCCTGCATGAATATGAGGACATAGCATTGTTTGGCATGGGGGGATGGATAGGCATCCATAGGATCTGGGTATTTTATGGTAGCATACAGTTCCCACCTATTTATAAATATGCAAGAAAAAGGAAAAGAAAAGAAAATACATATATATAAAATATATAATAATAATAAATGGTGTTTAGTAATGATCTGAAAGCTGAAACAAAAATACAATAAGTGTTTACGGATATTCAACCTCTGTTTTGAAGACTTTCCAGGCCACAGAAGTTGGATTCGCTCAGGCTCGGCTTAATTCAATTGAGCATTGACAAGATAGATTTGAATCTCTCCTAACTAAGGATGTATTCTTGTACTTGAGACACCAGTACATGATTCATTGGTTTGCTTATACTTAAGAGCTTAAGTAAACTTGGTTCACACTACACATATCAGAAAAGACCAGGTGAACATAAGATCCAACCCTAGTGTTCATTAGGGAAGGTGGAGTCCTTACCTGTGCGTGTAGGTAGACTTTTTATCCTAGGTTTTAGTCTTATGTTTAGGAGAAACTCTTTCTTCCAAAAAGAAACTCTCCCACCAAAAAGAAAAGTGTGCTCCTCCAAATAAAGTTGTAAGAGATATACTGACACGTGTTCCAAAAAAGCAAAAGATGCAAATAAGTCAGTATATCTCACAAATGTCTGTAAAATCTTCCTACAAAAAAGTTCTATTTTCCTTGAGCCACAAATGCCAGAAAATGGGAGTTGAGTTTTCCGTCATCTTTTTAAAGGGTCAATCCGAAGACACGAGTTGAAACTAGAACCAACCTTTACTTAAAAATTCGTGAAACCCTGGGCTTGAGTCTTAATGTTCATCTGGTTAGTCTTGATCCTTCACTATGCACAAGCCATAATCTCTTGAGCTCTTGAGTACGGCAAAAACCTCCTGGATCCTGGAAATTGTACTTAAGGTTTAAATATCAAGTGTCCTGGTTAGTCGAGAGATGATCTATGTCATGTGAGACTTAAAGTACTAGTAGTCTTCTCAACAATTGGTTCTCACAATATCCAAAAAATGCACTTATATCACTCAGAAGAAAATCTTCAGCTTAAGATCATTTCTAAATACTACAAAAAAATGTTTTGCTAGGGACTAGCAAAAGATAGGCATGGGGGTATGATTGCACCGCAAAAATACGCCTGCAATTGTGCCATCTTGTGCTATTTCCTAGCATTACCAATGCATATTAGGTCTCCATAGTTGCATTGTAAAAATACACGCATGCATGCATTTAATTAAGAGGAGAGGAGAGTGAAAGAAAAAGGCCTCGCGATTACATTTTCCTTCAAGTGCATCTTTGCAAAATCCACCATATATTTATTTTCTTCCACTTGATTTTGAAATGCTTCCCACGGCTACATGGAGCAACTTCTCCTTGCGCCATTCCCTGCTCTCCATCCCTCTCCCTGCCAGTCGCAGCATGCCTCTCCCTGCCAAGGCCATGCATGAGCCATGTACAGCCAGGGCATGGTCGTGCATGGCTTTCATCTTCTATGTAAAGTGGGCGGCTTCTTCATGGACAGCCTCATCCTTCCACGAAAAAAGACCCAACACAGTAGCTCTCCAGGCCACCATCCTCTCCTCCCTCTCCCTCCATACGCCGACCCTCCTCCTCCAAAGAGACACCCGGTGGGCAGGAGCTCTCACTATGGTGCATACCACCACAGTGAGACCACCACCTCCCAGCTCAACATAGAGCCGGCAGGCGTGGTGGCTCTTCCCTGATTTCTTCGTTTCCATCCATTCCAGCCATTAGAGCGGCAGCTTCAAGCTTGAAGCTCAAAGCTTCGCACTCCCTGCAGTAGCGGCAGGAAGGCAGCAGCAGCAAGCTGCAGCCGCCCCACTCCTTTCTGTGCAAGCCTGCAGGCCGCCTTCGCCTTTCCTCGCACACCTGTAGGCGCCTCCGCCTTCGCTTCTTCGCTCTGTCATGCTCTCTCTTCCGCCCGCAGCCAGCCACCGCGCGTCACTGTAGCAGCCGGCCAAGCACCCTAGCGCACCCCAGCTGCACCCTCATCGCCCTTGCCCTCCCCTGCGCACGCCAACTCCCCCTCCGCGCGCTCTATCGCGAGCTTCTCCGCGCCCGCAACCGGCCAGCACAGACCCTCTTCCTCGCGCGCCAGTCTCACAACACCTGCAGCTCCCGGTTGCGCGGCGCGGCCGACCACTGTAGCCACTGTTCACGCAAGTCTACACGACACTGTGGCTACAGTGGGGTGACCGGTGAGCTTCTCACTTAACCGGTCACCCGACGTGCCACTACCGTCGTTCGCCCTTGCACGCGCCCACCTGCGAGTCACCGCCCACGTCGCCCGCACCAGCCCGGGCGTCTGCTTCGCCCACGCCTGCATAGCGTTGGGCGCTGCAGTCCTCTTCGTACCAACTCTCCTGTGTGCGCACTCCCCTCTACGCGAACAAGCCCCTGCACGTACGCGTATGGAAGCCTCCAGATGACGCCCGCTGGTCACGAACGACTTGACCTCCAGCAGGAACTGAGCACTCTCCCGCTCTCTCTCTCTCTCACTCTCTCTCACAACACTCTCTCACTCTCTCTTTACACCGATGCTCACACACACCTACACTCACACTTTCTTGCACACACACACACCTATACACTATTATATACCTATATATATATACGTATACCTATATCTATATTGATATATATACATATATTTATATATATATATCTACTTATATCCATATATATTAGTATTTATATAACTAAGTATTAGTATACATATATATATATATACATATATCTATATATATACATATATCTATACATATATTAGTACTTATATAAATATGTATTAGTCTATATACATACACACACACACACACACACACACACACATATAAATATACATGTATAAGTATATGTATATATATGTATGTATAAGTATATATATATATATATACATACATACATATATACATATATATCTATATAACTATATATGCATATATACATATATATACATATCTAGCTACATATACCTGTATATATACATATATATATATATATACATATATATATATATGTATATATATATATATATGTATATGCATCTATATAGTATTATATACATACATACATACATATATATATATATATACATATATCTATCTATAGATATAGCTACATACATATATACATATGCTTATTTATACACATATATACATATATATATACACATACATAACTCCATATATATACCTATATATTTATAACCATATATATATATATTTATATACATATATATTTTCAAATTATTTACCATACGCTGTATCGTGGGAATATCTACACTATTTGCTGATATTCCCTGATACACACGTACAAAAAGCACGTTCGCATTCATCTTCCACCATCCATCCTACACACTCGACGTGGCACCTAGTCCTGTTGGTTGCTTCTCTCTAGACGACGACCGACTCAACACCGTGCTACACTCCATCTTCGCCACCACCCCCACCCCTTTATATACATAATATATACCTATATATATATTTACTTTATTTCAGTTTCGCTTTCTTATAGTAAAAAGACAAAAAAAATTTATATAAAAGAGAAAAGATAATCTTTGACTTGCAGGTACTCCGTCTTGCGAATAGCAAGACTCGTTCTAGAACCTTGTTTTGGCTCAAAGCCAAAAATCCAATTTTGGGGGTTTGCCTCAAGGACCAAGATTACCAGAAAAAAATCTAAATAGAAAAAACACCAAAAACACAATAAATGAGCAGAAGAGACTCGTTGTAGGAAAGTCGTAGAAACTTGACTTGTACCCCATTTCCCTGAGTTCAACCCTAGGCCTAAAAGTGACCAAGATAAAATCAAATAGGCCAGGTAAAAAAAAAAAATTTGTAATGAGATGGTTAGGTCCGATTTAGGTTAACCACTTTACACATTTCAACGATAAAATCACCATATTAACAACCTATTTGGGTCCGACACCACACCTTTTCTTGGCGGATAGGCATCCATAGGATTTGGGAATTTTATGGTATCATACAGTTCCCACCTATTTATAAATATTCAAGAAAAAGAAAAAGAAAAAAAATACATTTATATATATATATAATATAATAATCATAATAAATGGTGTTTAGTAATGATCTGAAAGCTGAAACAAAAATACAATAAGTGTTTATGGATACTCAACCTCTGTTTTGAAGACTTTCCAAGCCACAGAAGTTGGATTCGCTCAGGCTCGGCTTAATTCACTTGAGATTGACAAGATAGATCGGAATCTCTCCTAACTAAGGACGTATTCTTGTACCCGAGACACCAATACAAGATTCGTTGGTTTGCTTCTATGTAAGAGCTTAAGTAAACTTGGTTCACACTACACATATCAGGAAGGACCAGGTGAACATAAGATCCAACCCTAATGTTCATTAGGGAAGGTGGAGTCCTTACCTGTGCGTGTAGGTAGACTTTTTATCCCAGGTTCTAGTCATGTGTTTAGGAGAAACTCTTTCTACCAAAAAGAAACTCTCCCACCAAAAGGAAAAGTGTGCTCCTCCAAATAAAGTTGTAAGAGATATACTGACACGTGTTTCAAAATAAAAAAATGCAAATAAGTTAGTATATCTCACAAATGTTTGTATAATCTTCCTACGAAAGAGTTATGTTTTCCTTGTGCCACAAATGTCAGAAAATGGGAGTTGAGTTTTCCGTCATCTTTCTAAAGGGCCAATCCGAAGACATGAGCTGAAACTAAGGCCAACCTTTACCTAAAAATTCGTGAAACAATAGGCTTGAGTCTTAATGTTCATCTGGTCTGTCTTGATCCTTCACTATGCACAAGCCATAATTTCTTGAGCTCTTGAGTACGGCAAAAACCTCCTGGATCCTAGAAATCGTACTTAAGGTTTAAATATCAAGAGTCATGGGTAGTCGAGAGATGATCTATGTCATGTGGGACTTAAAGTACCGGTAGTCTTCTCTACAATTGGTTCTCACAATATCCAAAAGACACACCTATATCACCTCAGAAGAAAATCTTCAGCTTAAGATCATTTCTAAATACTACATGTAACGACCTGATTCCCGAGTCCCTACAAGACATGAGAATCGGACCGACTCGACTAATCCCAAGACCTAGTCGTCCAACGAGGAAGTAACCAAAAGAGCAGTAAAATAAACAACATTCGGCACGAATATAACTAGCAGTAACAAAATATAGCAGTAAGAAAAGGAACTACTACAGTATACACCACCACAACAGTAGAACAACGAATATGTACATAACATAAAGCTAACAATAAAGAAGTACATGGAGTAACAAGGAAACTACTCACTAAAGTGGAAGAAAAGTACAAAAAGAACTGCGGCAACTCTACTGGACCCTACTAGGCCCAGCATCCTCTGCAGCCGCTGACCCTAGCTACTCAACACCTGCTCCTGAAAAGTAACGAGTGTAACACGTCAGCGAAATGCTGAGTAGAGTGGCAGCTAAAAGCTAAAGAAATAGTAGAGTGTACAATAGCGATTATATTTTTACTTTCTTTAATTACGTCTTTCTATTATTTCATGATTTATTTATTCCTCAGATCCTTCACTTGATCTCGAATGTTTCTCTGGGAACGATCTTGATTTCAATCTTTTCCGAAAAGTAGAAGTAACACGTGGTGCTCCCCTGGCCGGCCGAGTCCCCCGTGGTGGTCCTACCCCCAGTCAACCACCCCAAGGTCGCTAACAGATGTAACGGTGACTACGGCACACACGATAAGCGCACGGGTAGCTACCCCGCACTGGCACGCGGTCAGTCATTTCCGTTAACGGGTGTGCTCAAAACATAGCAGGGAACCAGTATAGGGCAGAGCCCTCTCAGTAACAAGGGTCCAACCCCTCCACAATCCGCGTACCCTCGCCTAACTACCCTGGTTTGCCTAGTGGGCCTAACAAGTCGGTGCAGGAGGCTAGCAGAACCCCGAGGCCCGTGGGTAGCTAGTGCTCGCCCTACACTAGTAGCTCTCCTCGGTACTGCATACGCGAGGGCCAGCAAGTCGGTGTACAGTGGCCAAACCCACCCCGGTCTCAACCTGAGGGTGGCAAGCTCCCCTCTACACTAAGAGGTAATGTGTGCTCTCTTTGGTACCACGTACCCAAGAGACAACACACTTCCACGTTTCACTTTCTCAGTTCCATTTTATTCTCTTTCCAGGAGTTCTACTCCTAATTCCCCATAGGGTTCGTACTCTTTTTGTTTGGCCATTGTAGGTTTCACTATTCCAGTCTTACTCTCATACAACCCATATTCTTAATCATATTGATTCATTCATAACAGGCAGCTATTATTTCCTTTCTACTTTTCCAAGACTGCAATATATATATTCCACTAGTTTTCCAGTCCTGGGATTCATGCCGTACCCTAGGATCTATCATTCAATCTAGTTTTCCAGTCCTAGGATTGAAGCAATACCCTAGGATCTATCATTCAATCTAGTTTCTCAGTCCTAGGGTTCATGCAATACCATAGAGTATTAATTGTTCTACAATTGTAACAAATTATGCTAATTAAATTAAAAGCCACTCTACCAGCTACAACGGGAGTACTGGGGCAGTGGTCGGCAATCCCGCGTGCCTCCACAACCCCCAAGACTGCAATGGTATGGGGTCCTAACACAAGGATCAAACACAAGGAGTTTCTCATAATGGTATACAATTACTGTAAATGGGTAGAGGATTTTATTTTGGAAAGAACGCAACTCGAAATGTGGAAAACGGACTCCGAATGGGCCCTAAACGGGTCGAAAATGACGAAACTATCCAAAATCAGACATCTGGAACCTCTTCCAGACATCTTAAAGGTGGGTCAGATTGTACCTTCGCTCTGTGTAGTCCTTCAGACATCCAGAAGCCTACTGGAACGTCTGACCCCAGTTCCCAGACGTCCGATGGTCACCCCGGACGTCTGGAAGTCCTCTCCGTCGTCTGGCACTGCGGCCAGACATCCGATTCACGTGGGATGACGAGTCCTCGTGCCCTCCCGAGCAGAACCTGCATGCACCCACACCTGCTCTCAGCACGACGGATCACAGACGAAGGCACGGCGGAGGGCTGCATGGCCGTACACGCGAAAAAGGAAGAAGATAGAAATATCTTACCTGCCAGACGTCTGGACAGTCCTCTAGACATCTTCACCGTCATCTGGTCGTAATCCCAGACGTCTAATTTTGGAAAATTTTCCAGAATCAGAGCCCGACTCGCTCTCCGCCCGCGACGCACGGCCGCGCTGCATCTCATCCACCCCACGCCCGCGACGCATGCCTGAGCTGCAGCAGCCCCTCCGCGACACCCCACGCCCGCCGCTCCCCCACTCGCTCGCGCTCTCGCACTGGCAGGGAGAAGGAGAAGAGAAGGGCGGAGGAGATGAGGGTGAGGGATAGGGCGAGAGCTTATATAGGCAGTGAGGGGAGAGAGAACAGAGGGAGATGGCGTGTTTATAGGAGGAGAGAGAGAAAAAGAGGGGCGAGAGCGGTGGGTGTAGTCTGCGCATGCAGGCGCGCAGACGCAACCCTGTACGCTGCAAAAATTGATTACCAGACGTCTGGAAAGGGTTCCAGACGTCTGGCCATACGTCTGGAAAGGGTTCCAGACGTCTGGCCATACGTCTGGGACACTTCCCAGACGTCTTAAAAGCCCGTCAGATGCCTCATTCCTAACAATATAACAAACTCAAAGGAAGTTTCGTCCCCGAAACTTGCGCTAACTATGGTGCGGGAAAGAACAACATATATAAACATAACAAACTCAAAGAGGACCGAAGCCGGTCCGAAAAGACGTACCCACGAAGAGCTCCGGGTACCGCTCCCGCATTGTCGCCTTAGGCTCCCAGGTAGCCTCCTCGTACCGTTGGCTCCTCCACAAAACCTTCACCAGGGGTACTTGCTTTCGTCTAAAGCTGTGGACAGCTCGGTCGAGAATCTGTACTAGTCGCTTGGGGTAGGTCAGGTCATCGCCCACCTCGACGCTCTCGTGACTCAGTACATGACTGGGATCGACAACGTACTTCCTGAGGTTGGACACGTGGAACATGTCGTGCACACCAGAAAGCTGGGGGGGGAGGGCAAGTCTGTAAGCAACGGGTCCAACCCGCTCCAGGACCTCAAAGGGCCCCACGAACCTCGATGCCTGCCCCTGACAGTGTGGAGTCACCTGTGGATCTGCTCGAATACCTCCTGACTCTGCAGGATTAACCTGGGGCCAACCTCTCACTTGGTCCCCACCTCAACTCAACTCAAGGGTGCCATACACCTCCGTCTGTACAGAGCCTCTTTGGGGGCCATGCCGATGCTCGAGTGATAGCTATTGTTGTATGCAAACTCTGCCAGGGGCAAGTTCTCCTCCCAAGAGCCCCTCCAGTCCAGTACACAAGCATGCAAAAGGTCCTCAAATGTCTGTATCGTGTGCTCAGACTGTCCGTCCGTCTGGGGGTGGTAAGCTGTACTGAATCTCAACTGCGTCCCCAAAGCTTGCTGAAGCTCAGCCCAAAACTGGGATGTAAAGCGGGTATCCCGGTCGGATACGATCTCTCGCGGAACTCCGTGTAGTCGCACCACGTCGCGGATATACCTCTTTGCCAATTGTGCTGGTCCCAAAGTAACTCGGATCGGCAAGAATCGTGTTGTTTTCGTCAGTCTATCCACAATTACCCAGACTGCGTCGTGTCCTCGCTGGGTAACAGGTAAACCCACCACCAAGTCCATGGAGATGCTCTCCTACTTCCACTCTGGCACTGAAAGCAGCTGTAGCGGCCCTGCAGGCCTCTGATGCTCGGCTTTCACCTGCTGGCACGCTAAGCACTGCTGCACGAATTCACCCACATCCCGCTTCATCCCCTCCCACCAAAACTCGCGTCTCAAGTTGTGGTATATCTTTGCGTTTCTGGGATGTATGGTGAATCTGGAACCGTGTGCCTCAGTCATGAGCTCTCTCAACAGCTCCTCGTCTCTGGGAACGCACAACCGTCCCCTCAGGCACAGCACCTGGTCTGTGAAAGAGAAGTCCCCAGGGTCTCCTGACAGTACTCTGTCATGCAAGGACTGCAAGTACGGATCGGCCATTTATCCTGTGATGATGCAGTCTATCAGCTCTGGCCTAGTCTGTCGTGTCACAGTCACTGCCCTACAGTGCCCCCATAACTCTAGGGGTCGCCAACTGCCCACCTCCTCCAAAAGGCTCCAACTCTGTAACTGTAACTGGCTAAGTGTGCAGGCGCCTTCCAGCTCAAGGCGTCAGCCACCACGTTGGCCTTTCCCGGGTGGTAGGAAATGCTGCAGTCATAGTCCTTTAGGAGGTCCAACTAACGTCTCTTTCTCATGTTGAGCTCCTTCTGATCAAAAAGGTATCTGAGGCTCTTGTGATCTGTGAAAATCTCAAAGGTCTCACCGTACAAGTAGTGCCTCCAGGTCTTCAGCGCGAAGACGACGGCTGCCTGCTCCAAGTCATGGGTAGGGTAGGCATGCTCATGGGGCTTCAGTTGCCACGACGCGTAAGCAACAACGTGACCCCTCTGCATGAGTACACCCCCTAACCCTTGCAAGGAGGCGTCCGTGTACACAACAAACCCACCACTACTGTCAGGGATGGTGAGCACAGGAGCCGAAGTCAACCTCTCCTTCAGTTCCTGAAAACATGCCTCACAGGTGTCTGTCCAAGTGAAGGGCACGTCCTTCCGGGTCAACTGTGTCATAGGGTGCGCAATCTATGAAAAACCCCTGATGAACCATCTGTAGTAGCCTGCTAGTCCCAGGAAATTGCGAATCTCAGTGACTGAACGCGGTCTCTCCCACCTGAGCACTACCTCGACCTTGGCTGGGTCCACCACCAAGCCGTCCCCAGAGATCACATGGCCTAATAAGGTCACCTCCCCCAACCAGAACTCACACTTGTTGTATTTGGCGTATAGCCTACGTCGTTTCAGTGTGTCCAGAACCATCCGCAAGTGCTGTCCGTGCAGCGTCTGATCTCAAGAATAGATGAGTACATCATCAATGAATACCACCATGAACTGGTCCAAGTACGGCCTAAACACTCGGTTCATCAGGTCCATGAAAGCAGCGGGGGCATTGGTCAGCCCAAACGGCATGACCAAAAACTCGTAGTGTCCGTACCGGGTGTGGAAAGCTGTCTTGGAGACGTCTGCCTTCGTTCACTGGCTGTCCGTGAAACTCGAAAGAAGGCAACTCCGATTTGGAGAAGACGATCTTCCTCTCAAAACAGTCCACCAAGGCGTGGTAAGCGGACAACCAGTCCATCCCCAGAATTACGCCAAAGTCCTCCATCTGTATCATAATCAGGTCAGCTGGCAGACTATGTCCCCCGACACTGACCTCGCAACCCGTGTACACCTCCTCAGCCACAAACAGCTGACCACTCGGACCTCAGATTACGAATGGAATCTCTAACAGCGAATAGTCCTAGCCCAAACTAACTGCGAAACTGGCTGTGACAAACGAGTGCGTAGCGCCGGAATCGAAAAGTGTGTAAACGAGTCTGCCAGAAACTGAAACCATACCTGCCACCACCGATCCTGAAGCTCTGGCATCCCTGTGTGTCAGGGCGTTGATACGCCCCTCAGCTCTAGGTGCGGACGAAGCAGCCACACTCTGCGTCGGACGGGTAGGTGCTGGCCGGTACCCTCCTCGTGACTGCTGTCCTCCTCCTCGCATCTGGGAACCACGTCCTCCTGCGCGCCCTCTAGTGCTCGACGCGGGAAGTACCTGCTGACCTCCTACCCTAGACGGGCAGTCCCTCCTGATGTGGCTAGGCTGGCCACACTGGTAGCAGAGGGGAACCCGACTCCCGCCCTTAGTGGGTCCCTGCTGTCGGCTGGGCGGGGGTCCGGTGCTAGCGATTGGCCCCTGTCGAGGGCCCCCAAAAGCCACTGATGGCCCTGCAAAACGTGGCGGCTCTCCTACGGATGCCACGTGTCTCCTCTCTCGCCGGCCCTGTGAAAAGTCTGGTTGGAAGGGCCTCTTCCGCCCGCCATCAGTGTCTCGCATGGACGGGTTGGTCCCTCGTAGGTCATAGCTACCTCCACCACCCTCGAAAACGTAGGCAGCTTCAGGGGTTTGACATACCCCCGAATCGTAGGCCGGAGCCCCTCGGTGAACCTCCAAAGGTGCTCCTCCTCGATGGCTACCGCTGTCGCTGCAAAGCGGGATAGCTCTAGAAAACGCGTGCGGTACGCGCTCACGATCATCGTCCCGTGGCGGAGAGTGTGGAACTCCCACCTCCTCTAGTACTTCCACGTCTGGGGAAAGTACTGCTCGCAGAAGAGGGTGACGAACCGATCCCAAGTCGGCTCGTCCCTCTCCTGTCCCCTGACCGCCCTCCACCACCTGTGTGCCACACTCTCCAGCTGGTACGTGGCAAAGGCCACGTGGCACTCCACTGGGGGGCGAAGGGTGTCGAAAATCTTCTCAAGCTGCTTGAGCCAGTCCTCTACCTCGGTCGGGTCCTCATCCCCCTTGAAGGAGGGGGGCTTCAGCTTCTGGAACTGCCCGAAGAGCTAGAAGTGGCGCTGCAGTGGAGATGCTGGTGTACCTCCAGGCAAAGGTGCCTCGTGTACAGAAGTGTCCGAGGAAGGTGGGGGCGGCGGCGGCCCATCCCCTCCCCCGTGTCCAATGCCACGTCCATCGTGTGGTCCCACAGAGGACTCCCTCTCCGCAACCCCAGGGAGAGGCGCTCGGGGCGGTGGGTGGAGCTCCTCTCGCACAATATCCTGTATCAGCTGGGCGAGGTCCTGGGCCTGAATGCCCGGGAGCAGTGGCTGGTCCACCAAGGCATCGACAGCAGCACGCCCACCTCGCCGACCTCGTCCTCGGCCACGCCCGCGGCCCGCCTCGCTAGTCCCGCGACGAGGCATCTCCTGTAAGGAGACGCGAAACAAAATGGAAACACATCAATATGGAACGATATCTAATGAAAACGTCTAAGAGCTCATGTCAAAAGATATGTTGTGGTGGCTACTCAAGTTACAGACATGTGAATTGGTTATTTTTCCAGTCAGTTGATTCACTTCTCGGGATGACCTTTCTCTGATACCATCTTGTAATGACTCGATTCCCGAGTCCCTACGAGACACGAGAATCGGACCGACTCGACTAATCCCAAGACCTAGTCGTCCAACGAGGAAGT
This sequence comes from Thalassia testudinum, assembly GCA_037157565.1. Lineage (NCBI taxonomy): Eukaryota > Viridiplantae > Streptophyta > Magnoliopsida > Alismatales > Hydrocharitaceae > Thalassia > Thalassia testudinum. Next base: position 88,479,124 of record JAZHRO010000055.1, on the reverse strand, counting down.
AACCAAAAGAGCAGTAAAATAAACCACATTCAGCATGAATATAACTAGCAGTAATAAAATACAGCAGTAAGAAAAGGAACTACAACAGTATACACCACCACAACAGTAGAACAACGAATATGTACATAACATAAAGATTACAATAAAGAAGTACAAGGAGTAACAAGGAAACTACTCACTACAGTGGAAGAAAAGTACAAAAAGAACTGCGGCAACTCTACTGGACCGTACTAGGCCCAGCGTCCTCTACAGCCGCTGACCCTGGCTGCACAACACCTGATCCTGAAAAGCAACTAGTGTAACACGTTAGCGAAACGCTGAGTAGAGTGGCAGCTAAAAGCTAAAGAAACAGCAGAGTGTACAGTAGCGATTATATTTTTACTTTTTTTAAATACGTCTTTCTATTATTTCATGATTTATTTATTCCTCAGATCCTTCAATTGATTTCGAATGTTCCTCGTGGGAACGATCTTGATTCCAGTCTTTTCCGAAAAGTAGAAGTAACACGTGGTGCTCCCCTGGCCGGGAGAGTCCCCCGTGGTGGCCCTACCCTCAGTCAACCACCCCAAGGTCGTTGACAGATGTAACGGTGACTACGGTACGCGCGATAAGCGCACGGGTAGCTACCCCGCACTGGCATGCGGTCAGTCGTTTCCGTTAACGGGTGCGCTCAAAACACAGCACGGAACCATTATAGGGCAGAGGCCTCTCAGTAACAGGGGTCCAACCCCTCCACAGTCCGCGCACCCTCGCCTGACTACCCTGGTTTGCCCAGTGGGCCTAACAAGTCTGTGTAGGAGGCAAGCAGAACCCTGGGGCCCGTGGGGTAGCTAGTGCTCTCCCTACACTAGTAGCTCTCCTCGGTACTGCGTACGTGAGGGCCAGTAAGTCGGTGTACAGTGGCCATACCCACCCCGGTCTCAACCTGAGGGCGGCAAGCTCCCCTCTACACTAAGAGGTAATGTGTGCCCTCTTTGGTACCACGTACTGAAGAGACAACACACTTCCACGTTTCACTTTCTCAGTTCCATTCTATTCTCTTTCCAAGAGTTCGACTCCTAATTCCCCGTAGGGTTCGTACTCTTTTTGTTTGGCCATTGTAGGTTTCACTGTTCCAGTCTTACGCTCATACAACCCATATTCTTAATCATATTTATTCATTCATAACAGGCAGCTATTATTTCCTTTCCACTTTTCCAAGACTGCAATATATATATTCCACTAGTTTTCCAGTCCTAGGATTCATGCCGTACCATAGGATCTATCATTCAATCTAGTTTTCCAGTCCTAGGATTGATGCAATACCCTAGGATCTATCATTCAATCTAGTTTCTCAGTCCTAGGGTTCATGCAATACCCTAGACTCTATTAATTATTCTACAATTGTAACAAATTATGCTAATTAAATTAAAAGCCACTCTACCAGCTACAACGGGAGTACTGGGGGCGTGGTCGGCAACCCCGTACGCCTCCGCAACCCCCAAGACTGCAATGGTACGGGGTCCTAGCACAAGGATCAAACACAAGGAGTTTCTTAGAATGGTATACAATTGCTGTAAACGGGTAGAGGATTTTATTCTGAAAAAAATGCAACTCGAAATGCGGAAAACGGACTCCGAACGGACCCTAAACGGGTCTAAAACGACGAAACTGTCTAAAATCAGACGTCTGGAACCTCTTCCAGATGTCCTAAAAGGTGGGTCAGATTGTACCTTCGCTCTATGTAGTCCTTCAGATGTCCAGAAGCCTGCTGGAACGTCTGACCCCAGTTCCCAAACGTCCGATGGTCACCTCGAACGTCTGGAAGTCCTCTCCGTCGTTTGGCACTGCGGCCAGACGTCCGATTCACGTGGGATGACGAGTCCTCGTGCCCTCCCGAGCAGAACCTGCACGCACCCACACCTGCTCTTAGCACGACGGATCGTAGATGAAGGCGCGACGGACGGCTGCCTGGCCGTACACGCGAAAAAGGAAGAAGATAGAAATATCTTACCTGCCAGACGTCTGGACAGTCCTCCAGACGTCTTCACCGTCGTCTGGTTGTAATCCCCGACGTCTGATTCTGGAAAATTTTCTAGAATCAGAGACCGACTTGCTCTCTGCCCGCGACGCACAGCCGCGCTGCGTCCCGTCCGCCTGCTGCCCGAGCTGCAACAGCACCTCCGCGACTCCCCCCGCCCGCCGCTCCCCCACTCGCTCGCACTCTCGCACTGGTAGGGAGAAGGAGAAGAGAAGGGCGGAGGAGATGAGGGTGAGGGAGAGGGTGAGAGCTTATATAGGCAGCGAGGGGAGAGAGAAAAGAGGGAGATGGCGTGTCTGCAGGAGGAGAGAGAGAAAAAGAGGGGCGAGAGCGGCGGGTGCAGTCTGCGCTCGCAGGCGCGCAGATGCAACCCCGTACGCCGTAGAAATTGATTACCAGACGTTTGGAAAGGCTTCCAGACGTCTGGCCAGACATCTGGGACACTTCCCAGACGTCTTAAAAGCCCATCTGATGCCTCGTTCTTAGCACTACAAAAAAATGTTTTGCTAGGGACTAGCAAAAGATAGGCATGGGGGTATGATTGCACCGCAAAAATACGCCTGCAATTGTACCATCTTGTGCTATTTCCTAGCATTACCAATGCATATTAGGTCTCCATAGTTGCATTGTAAAAATACGCGCATGCATGCATTTAATTAAGAGGAGAGGAAAGTGAAATAAAATGGCCTCGCGATTACATTTTTCCTCAAGTGCATCTTTGCAAAATCCACCATCTATTTATTTTTTTCCACTTGATTTTGAAATGCTTCCCGTGGCTGCATGGAGCAACTTCTCCTCGCGCCATTCCCTGCACTCCATCCCACTCCCTGCCAGCCGTAGCATGCCTCTCCCTGCCAAGGCCATGCATGAGCCATGCACAACCAGGGCATGGCCGTGCATGGCTTTCATCTTCTATATAAAGTGGGCAACTTCTTCTTCATGGACAGCCTGGTCCTCCCACGAAGAAAGACCCAACACAGCAGCTCTCCAGGCCACCATCCTCTCCTCCCTCTCCCTCCATACACCGACCCTCCTCCGAAGAGACACCCGGTGGGCAGGAGCTCTCACTGTGGTGCACACCACCACAGCGAAACCACCACTGCCCAGCTCAACAAAGTGCTGGTGGGCATGGTGGCTCTTCCCTGATTTCTTCGTTTCCAGCCATTCCAGCCATTGGAGCGGCAGCTTCAAGCTTGAAGCTCAAAGCTTCGCATGCCCTGCAGCAGCGGCAAGAAGGCAGCAGCAGCACGCAGCAACCGCCCCACTCCTTTCCGCGCAAGCCTGCAGGTTGCCTTCGCCTTTCCTCGCGTGCCTGCAGGCACCTCCGCCTTCGCTTCTTTGCTCTGTAGTGCTCTCTCTTCCGCCCGTAGCCAGCCACCGCGTCACTGCAGTGGCCGGCCAGCATCCCAGAGCACCCTAGCAGTGCCCGCGTCGCCCTCGCCTTCCCCCGCGCACGCCAACTCCCTCTCCGCGTGCTCTGTCGTGAGCTTCTCCGCACCCGCAACCGGCTGGCACAGACCCTCTTCCTTGTGCGCCAGCCCGCTTGTGCCAGCCGTGAACCGGCCACACTCACAACACCTGCATCTCCCGGTTGCGCGGATCGGCCGACACTGTAGCCACTGTTCACATGAGTCTGCGCGACACTGTCGCTACAGTGGGGTGACCGGTGAGCTTCTCACTTAACCGGTCACCTTGCGCACCGCAACCGCCTTTCGCCCATGCACGTGCCCGCATGCGCGTCTCCGCCTGCGTCACCCGCACCAACCCGCGCATCTGCTTCACCCGTGCCTGCGAGCGCCCGTTCCAGCCACTTTGCGCAGCGCTGGGCGCTGCGGTCCTCTCCGCACCAACTCTCCTACATGCACGCTCCCCTTTGCGCGAACACGCGCATGAGCGCGCGTGCGTGGAAGCCTCCATATGACGCCCGCTGGTCATGGACGACTTAACCTCCAGTAGGAACCGAGCGCTCTCCCGCACTCTCTCTCTCTCTCTCTCACTCTCTCACAACACTCTCTCACTCTCTCTTTACACCGACGCTCACACACACCTACACTTACACTTTCTTACACACACACACCTATACACAATTATATACCTATATATATATATACGTATACCTATATATATATTGATGTATATACATATACATATATATATATCTACTGATATCCATATATATTAGTATTTATATAACTAAGTATTAGTATACATATATATATATATATACATATATACTTATATACATATACATATATATATTTATATACATATATCTATGCATATATATATTTATATACATATATCTATACATATATTAGTACTTATATAAATATGTATCAGTCTATATACATACACACACACACAGATATATATATATATATATACATCTATATACTTATATATATATATACATATATATATAGATATACTTATACATATATATATATATACACATACATATATACATATATATACATATCTTGCTACATATACCTATATATATGCATATATTATTATATATATACATATATATATACATCTATATAGTATTATATACATACATACATATATATATATATATACACATATATCTATCTATACATATAGCTACATACATATATACATATATATATACACATATATAACTCCATATATATACCTATACATTTATAACCATATATATATATAGATATATTTATATACATATATATATTTTTTCACATTACTTACCATACGCTATATCGCGGGAATATCTGCACCAGTTGCTGATATTCCCCGATACACGCATACAAAAAGCGTGTTCGCATTCATCTTCCACTATCCATCCTACACACTCCATGCGGCACCTAGTCCTGTTAGTTGTGTCTCTCTAGATGACGACCGACTCGACACTATGCTACACTCCATCTCCGCCACCACCCCCACCCCTTTATATACATAATATATACCTATATATATATATTTACTTTATTTCTATTTCGCTTTCTTGATAGTAAAATGACAAAAAAATATTATACATAAGAGAAAAGATAATCTTTGACTTGCAGGTACTCCATCTTGTGAATAGCAAGACCTGTTTTGGAACCTTGTTTTGGCTCAAAGCCAAGAATCCAATTTTGAGGGTGTGCCTCAAGGACAAAGATTACCAGGAAAAAAATCTAAATAGAAAAAACACCAAAAATACAATAAACGAGCGGAAGAGACTCGTTGTAGGAAAGGCGTAGAAACTTGACTTCTACCCCACTTCCCTGAGTTCGACTCTGGGCCTAAAAGTGACCAAGATAAAATCAAATAGGCCAGGTAAAAAAAAAAATTGTAAAGAGATGGTTAGGTCCGATTTAGGTTAACCACTATACACATTTCAACGATAAAATCACCATATTAACAACCTATTTTGGTCCGACACCACACCCTTTCTAGCGCCGTTGTCGGGGACCCGAATACGTGTGGTGTCAGACCTGAATAGGTTGTTAATATGGTGATTTTATTATTGAAATATGCATAGTGGTTAACCTAAATCGGACCTAACCATCTCTTTACAAAATTTTTTATTTTACCTGGCCTATTTGATTTTATCTTGGTCACTTTTAGGCTTAGGGTTGAACTCAGGGAAGTGGGGTATAAGTCAAGTTTCTATGCCTTTCATACAACGAGTCTCTTTCGCTCGTTTATTGTGTTTTTGGTGTTTTTCTATTTAGATTTTTTTCTGGTAATCTTTGTCCTTGAGGCACACCCTCAAAATTGGATTCTTGGCTTTGAGCCAAAACAAGGTTTTAAAAAGGGTCTTGCTATTTGCAAGACGGAGTACCTGCAAGTCAAAGATTATCTTTTCTCTTTTATATAATTTTTTTTTATCTTTTTACTATCAGGAAAGCAAAATAGAAATAAAGTAAATATATATATTGGTATATATTATGTATATAAAGGGGTGGGGGTGGTGGCGGAGATGGAGTGTAGCACGGTGTCGAGTCGGTCGTCATCTAGAGAGACGCAACCAACAGGACTAGGTGTTGCGTGGAGTGTAGGATGGATGGGGGAAGATGAATGCGAACATGTTTTTGTACGCGTGTATCGGGGAATATCAGCAGCTGGTGCTGATATTCCCGTGAAACAGCATATGGTAAATAATGTGAAAATATATATATATGTATATACATATATCTATATATATATATGGTTATGAATATATAGGTATATATATGGAGTTATATATGTGTATATATATATGTATATATGTGTATATATAAGTATAAGTATATATGTATGTAGCTATATGTATAGATAGGTATATGCATAGATGTATATATATATATATATATATATGTATGTATGTATATAATACTATATGGATGTATATATATATATATGTAAATATATAATAATATATGTATATATATAGGTATATGTAGCTAGATATGTATATATATGTACGTATGTATATATAGTTAGATAGATATATATGTACATATGTATGTATGTATATATATATATATATATATATATATATATGTGTGTGTGTGTGTGTGTGTAAGTGTATGTATATATATGTATGTATTAAGTATATGTATATATATATGTATATATATATAAGTATATAGATGTGTATATATATATATGTGTGTGTGTGTATGTATATAGACTAATACATATTTATATAAGTACTAATATATGTATAGATATATGTATATAAATATATATATGTATATTTATATAAGTATATATGTATATATATAGATATATGTATATATATATACGTATACTAATACTTAGTTATATAAATATTAATATATATGGATATAAGTACATATATATATAAATATATGTATATCTATCAATATATATAGGTATACGTATATATATATAGGTATATAATAGTGTATAGGTGTGTGTGTGTAAGAAAGTGTGAGTGTAGGTGTGTGTGAGCGTCAGTGTTAAGAGAGAGTGAGAGAGTGTTGTGAGAGAGAGAGAGAGAGAGAGAGAGCGGGAGAGCGCTCGGTTCCTGCTGGAGGTTAAGTCATCTGCGACCAGCGGGCGTCGTCTGGAGGCTTCCATGCGCGTGCACGTAGGTGTGTGTTCGCGTAGAGGGGAGCACACACGCAGGAGAGTTGGCGTGGAGAGGACTGTAGCACCCAGCGTTGCGCGTAGTGGCGAGAACGGGCGCTCGCTGGCGCGGGCGAAGCAGACGTGCGGGCTGGTGCGGGCGACGTCGGCGAAGACTTGCAGGCTGGTGCGTGCACGGGCGAACGGCGGTAGCGACGTGCCGAGTGATCGGTTAAGTGAGAAGCTCACTGGTCACCCCACTGTAGCCACAGTGTCGCACAGACTCACGTGAACAGTGGCTACAGTGGTTGGCCGCGCCACGCAACTGGGAGTTGCAAGTGGTGTGAGTGTTGCCGGCTCGCGACTGGCATGCCGGGCTGGCACGCGAGGAAGACGGTCTATGCCGGCTGGTTGCAGGCACGGAGAAGCTCGTGACAGAGTGCGTGGAGAGGGAGTTGGCATGTGCGGGGGAAGGCGAGGGCGACGCAGGCGCTGCTGGGGTGCTCTGGGATGCTTGGCCGGCCGCTGCGGTGATACGCAGTGGCTGGCTGCGGGCAGAAGAGAGAGCGCGCCAGAGCGAAGAAGCGAAGGTAGAGGCGCCTACAGGTGCACGAGGAAAGGCGAAGGCGGCCTGCAGGCTTGCGCGGAAAGGAGTGGGGCGGCTGCTGTGTGCTGCTACTGCCTTCTTGCCACTGCTGCAGGGCGTGCGAAGCTTTGAGCTTCAAGCTTGAAGCTGCATCTCCAATGGCTGGAATGGCTGGAAATGAAGAAATCAGGGAAGAGCCACCACGCCCACCGGCTCTATGTTGAGTTGGGCGGTGGTGGTCTCACTGTGGTGGTGTGCACCATAGTGAGAGCTCCTGCCCACTGGGTGTCTCTTCGGAGGAGGAGGGCCGACATATGGAGGGAGAGGGAGGAGAGGACGGTGGCCTGGAGAGCTGCTGTGTTGGGTCTTTTTTCGTGGAAGGACCAGGCTGTCCATGAAGAAGAAGCCGCCCACTTTATATAGAAGATGAAAGCCATGCACAACCATGCCCTGGCTATGCATGGCTCATGCATGGCCTTGGCAGGGAGAGGCATGCTACGGCTGGCAGGGAGAGGGATGGAGAGTAGGGAATGGTGCGAGGAGAAGAAGTTGCTCCATGCAGCCGCGGGAAGCATTTCAAAATCAAGTGGAAAAAAATAAATAGATGGTTGATTTTGCAAAGATGCACTAGAGGAAAAATGTAATCGCGAGGCCATTTTATTTCACTCTCCTCTCCTCTTTATTAAATGCATGCATGCGTGTATTTTTACAATGCAACTATGGAGACCTAATATGCATTGGTAATGCTAGGAAATAGCACAAGATGGCACATCTGCAGGAGTATTTTTGCGATGCAATCAGGGACCCTTGAGGATTGATGATGGGGATGAGGAATCCGATACAAACCATGTTGAGAAGCCAATCCAAAGCTAGAAATAAAAAGAAAAGAGAGAGAAAACTCTCCAAACAAATAAACCTTCTGTCTCTCTCTTACAAAAACGCACTGCAAACTGAACCTAGGCTAAAAATGTTTCAAGCACGGGTGGCTTTAACCGCAAAATCCACCAAACCCTAGGATAGTTTCTACGGGCCTTAAAAACCTTTGTGGAAGACTGAGGCTAAAGCGGGTCAGGTCTGGATTTTGGTTGGTACTTGAGTACCTCTAGGCCTATTGTTGGCATTCTAACCTAATCACAAAAGAAAAGCACTTATCATAACTAGTGACAGACATTCAAGGTCTAGAACAGAAGTTAAAACCTTGAAATTTTGCTAAGGGACTAGCAAAAGCTAGGCATGGGGATATGATGAGAGCCTCATCATGAGCCCTAGCTAGCCCATTTTGACCCAAGAAAGAGAATAAAAGCTCGTACATAACCTAGAGAAGGGCTTAATTGAAGGAATAAGTGTTTTGAGAAGAAAACATGAAATAAAGGTTAAAACTACAATTTTACCATTGCAGTACATAAACGGGATTTCTCAGAGGCAAAACATAGGTCAAATGGTCTGAATAAGATAAAAAGTGGGTTGGTTCAATCAGAAATAGGTTTATATGCAAACCAGGAATTAAATGACATCTTGTAACCCTAAAACAGATCCGCTTAATTCAACAAGGTTCTAGTTAGGATAAAAATCAAGTAAACCATCTAAAATTCATGGAAAAATATCCCCTAGGGTTTATAACATTCAATTTGGCCTTTGGAACCTAGTTTGACCTAGATTGGGGTCCTAGCTCATCAATTGACCTAATTTGGGCTTTCATGCAAAATATCCAATCAAACGTGGTCAAAACTAAAATACAACTACACCATTGGATTTCTTAGGTCCAAGTTAGGTTTATACCAGAATTTGGACCTAAGGGGAGGTCATCTCGACCTACTTTCCAATTAGTACACCCAATTACATTTTGGCCCTTATCTTTCGAAAACCATTACACAAACCCCCCTAGCTTCCTCGCCACTCTTACAAACAGGTCCCTCCGCCATTAATGGGGAGGAATCCTTCTCCGGCGAGGAAGGGAGGGGGAATACTCCCTGATCCCTCAGAGATCTCCTCCTAGATTTGGAAGGAAGATTCTCTGAGGAATCCCCTTCCATCTGAGCCCAATCATAATCTTTGATTTCCATCCAATCTCTAATGCAAACGCACAAGAGATTTGGAACCCCAACTACCTTCCTTCTCCGGCGAGAAGACGGTGGCAGATGGCTTGCCCTCCATGCACCAGAAGCTCGACTAGCACTTATAAAAGGACCCCTGGTCCTCTGTAAATCTCTCAGACTTGTTTTGGCCGTAGAATCCCCTAGATTTCATCTCCCCTCTCTCCGGCCAAGTAGCCCGCAAGCTCCGGGGATTCTTCCTCCTCTCTTTCATCCTTCTGCTACCATACCAGTAGCAGGGTTCAATCCGCCTCGTCCTCCGGTGTCCCGTCGCACCAGCGCATGCCTTCCTTCCTCCTCCTCGTCGCCGTTATCTCCCTCAGGGTCGTCTTCTCCGACGACGGCACAAACGAGCCATCCATCTCTGCTGCCCCCCCTTCGCTCCCAATAATCCAGATAAGCTCCTCATCTTCCACTCTTTCATTTTCCTCATTCTATTTCACACAACACCCCTCGACCACCACTGTCCACCTGCATCTTCCCCATCTCCAGCCACCCTCCGGTGAGACGCCTCCATCACTCCACAACCCCACATGTCTCGCCACCCACCGCACGACCTCCGCCACACTCCACTGAACATCCTCCACTCATCCACAGACCACCTACACCACCACAACCGCCCCCTGACCTAATCCATAACTCCGGCCATAGAGCAACCTAGGCACGCACGCCTAGGCCACCCCGCAGCCTACCACCTACTGCCTCACCTTCACCGTGACATGGCGAAGGTCCTCCTGTGGTCTGATAGAACTGCAAGCTTCTTCTTGTGCCGTGTAGGGTCTGAGCTCTAGCCGCCATTAGTGACGGCTCGAGGAGGTTGAAAGCTCACTCCAGGCTGAACTGCTTCAGGGTTCTAGGTCTACCAGGTTCGATGAGGTCTTGCGCAGTCAGCTATTCCAGCAATTGGCGTTGTGAAGCCTGCAGCTACTGCAATTGGAAGAGAGATCTCCTGCAAGCACGCGAGCAAAAGCGGTGGAACATTAGTCCCACCTCAGTAAACAGTGACCTCTTTGAGTTCTTTAAATTGATTTTGTGATATCGTCAGGTTGCCTCCAATTCACTAGGGTGAGGTCCCTCCTCACCTATGCATGCCTCGTCTGTGAACTACCCCACGGACCTGGTAACCCGACCCGATTATCCTCCTGTGCTCTCCGTGCGCACCACACCCACGCCGGTGCGCCTGGACCCGAGCGTGCGACCTGACCCGATAACCTGGTTCTGGGAGAGCGTACCGAAGAGAGATCCAGAGAGAGAGATGCGTGGGGAGGGTAGGGGAATAGGTTTTGTTGCGTGGTGTGCTTGTGCAGGAAGAGGACGCTTAGGAGGAAGCAGCAAGAGAAGGAAGTAGGGACTTAGACGCTGCAAGCGAAGAAGGACACCCTATAGTAGAGGTGCGGCAGTCCAAGAGAAAGAAGAAGTGACGGATAAAGGGGCAGATAAAGAGGAGAAGCAAGAAAGCAAAGGAAGAAGAGGAAGAAAAAGAAGAAGGCAAGCTAAGAAGAGGCAAAGCTAGGACTTAGCTGCAAGAAGAGAATCAAGAAGAGAAGGAAAAAGAAGAGCAGAAGCGGCTAAGGAAGAAAAAGAAAAGGAGCAACTATAGCTATAGCAGAGCAAATCACCAGCAGAAGAAAAGAATCTGAGAGATAACTTTGAGACGTCTAATGCAATATCAGATGCCCAATTCTTTTTGAGCAATTTATTATCCTATCACTTCTATTGAACTAGTCATTTCTTTTTATTGAAAAGTTGTGTTCTCAAGTTTTGGAATACTTAGATTGCTCCCTATGTTCGACTTCGGATACTTTGATTTTCGAGTTATAAATTTTTATTTATTTTCGTAGAAAGTTCAACTATATTACAACAAGATATCTGTTAAAACACGATCTAGCCGCGTGAACAAAGGGTGAGGATGAAGAAGGAATTGGACGATGCTACTGGCCGGTGTTGGGCAGCCTGGATGGCGCCACATGGCGCCATCTGGGTCGTCCATCTTCTTCTTGTAGAGGGTGCCATAATGCTCAGATCAAGATGATTCCCACGATGCTGAACTGCGATCGTCGCTCTGGATCCATCCATATGGTCGGATTTTCCATTCGAAACCCGTATAGATGTTGCATTGCCCCTTGGCCATATAAAATGAAGGAATTAATATACAAAACATACAACTATCCTAAATGCCATGCAATGGATGTTATGCAATATTTATAACATGATATGCAATGCTAAGCCTAGGAACTATCATAAATAAGCAATTTATCATGAATTTATGTGTGTTCATCAATTAGGAATGGTTGATCAACATAAGTTGATTTAGACAACTTCCCGACGCGGAGAGGCTGGAAATTCCCCTCTAAGATGTGCAATAACATGTCGTCTCCTTGGTGCTTGTCTCCTAGGATATCTACATATCCTACCAGGGGCATGTAAGAACCCTATGCTGGTTCAAATGCCATGGGTGGCATTATCCCAAAATGTCGATTGCCAGGGTCTGGATTTAGCTACAGAACACCATGGGCAGGATTATCTCGAAATCTCGAAAGCCAGCGTTCTGGGGGTTGCCATGTGTAGTGCTATCTTGAAGCATCGATTTCCTAGGACCTTGCAAGGATTGATGATGGGGACTAGGAATCTGATACAGACCATGTTGTAAAGCCAATCTAATGCTAGAAATAAAAAGAAAAGGGAGAGAAAACTCTCCAAAAACTAGAAAAATTCCTCTGTCTCTCTTTGACAAAAATGCACTGTAAACTGAATCGAGGCTAAAACATGTTATAAGCACGGGTGCTTTAACCGTAGAGTTTAATGAACCTTAGGATAGTTCCTGTGGGCCTTAGAAATCTTTGTGGTAGACTGAGGCTAAAGCTGGTTGGTACTTGAGTACCTCTAGGTCTACTATCGGCATTCCAACCTAATCTACAAAAGGAAGCATGCATCAAAGTTTTGAGTATCAAAAGATTTTATGGTCTAGAATCAAAGTTAATACCTTGAAATTTTGCTAAGGGACTAGAAAAGCTAAGCATGGGGGTATGATGGGAATGCCATCATGAGCCATAACTAGCTCATTTTGACCCAATGAAGTCAATAAATGCTCCTACATAACCAACTAAAGGTCATAATTCATTGCATAACCATTCTGAGAGAAAAATAAGAAACTAGGGTTAAAACTGCAACTTTACCATCCAGTACAACTATGGGTTTTCTCAAGGGTTGAATAAAGGTCAAATGGTCTTAACAAGATAACAAGTGGGTTGGATTAGACAGAAAAGGGTTTGTGTGTGTTCTAAAAATTAAATGACTTTTGAAACCTTAAAAATAGACCCACTTAATTAACCAAGGTTCTAGTCAGGATAAAATTCACTTAAACCCTCCAAAAATCATAGAAAAATATTCTCTAGGGTTTAGTATCTTCAATTTGACCATCAGAACCCATCTTCACCTAAAATGGAGTCTCAGATAGATATTTGCCCTATCTTGAGTTTTTGCATAAATTATCCAGTCAAACATGGTCAAAACCAAAATCCAACCTCACCATTGAATTCCTTATGTCCAAATTAAGTTTGTACCAAAATTTGGACCCAAGATGAGTTTGCCTTGACCTAGTTTGCAAAAGGTCCTGTCTGATTATATTTCTACCCCTAACTTTAAAAAATCCTTGCATTTAGCCCCTTAACTTCTTCGTCGTCTTCTCAAGTAGGTCCCTCCGCCATTATCACGGAAGAATCCTACTCCAGCAACCTTTGAAAGGAGCTTTCTCCTTAATTGCTTGGAGAATCCCTTCCAAATTTGGAAGGGAGATCCTTTGAGAAATTCTCTCCCGTCTGAACCCATTGTTGAGCTTTGATTCCTTCCCAATCTCTCATGCGAACGCATGAGAGATTTGCGTATCTTGAAGCTCCCAAATCTGGCGAGCCCACAAAACCCTCTCTGAAGACCTATTTAAGAAGCCCCAGATCCAACCGTTCTCCGCAGCTTGAATTTGGGTCGGAATCCCCTCTATTCCTCTCTCCCCTACGGCCACAAATCTCGGCAAGCTACGGTGGTCTATCTCCGACTCCTCTAATCGCCCAACCATAATACCAGTGGCGAGCTTATCTCCCTCACCGTCCTGCATGTCGTGCAATACCAGTCGTCGTCGTTCCTACCCAGTCTTCACTGCCACCTATCCTACGGAGGTTCGTCTTCCCTACATCCGGCAACCACACTGGCATGGGATCTCTGTCCCTTTCGTCCCTTAGAAGTAGGTTCTTAGATTCCCTCTATCTCATACTTTCTTCCCCTCTCTTTATTTCCCAAAACCAACCACCGACGCTACTGAACACCATCTTCCCCTCCACCTCCGGCGACTACTCTGGCGAGGTACTCCCACCGCTACGCACCTCCATCCACCTCGCCGACCACCCTACAACCTCCTCCACACCTCACTGATCACTTCCCCTTACCTTATTCACCTCGCCACTCACCCAAATCAGCCCCCAAACATACCCACTCACACATACACAGTCTGCCCTAGGCACGCACTCACAGATGCCCACACGCCATGCCACCACCCCCAGTACATTCGCCATGCTCCGGCGAACCTCCCTGAATGCTTTGACGTGGTCGCGAGGTCGCTCTACTGATTTTAGGTTACAGGCCTCATCCGCCATTGGCGAACAAGCTTGAAGCTTGCTTAAGGCTGCCCCAGGTATTACTGTCCCAAGCTGTGCGGAAGTGACTTGCGCACGCACCCAGGACCTCAAGTGAAGTCAAGAGCCTCAGCAGTTGAAGCAATTGTGAAGGACGCACCTTGCTGCGCTGCGTGGAAGGAAGGTGGGACATTTAGTCCCACCTTGGATTTGGAGAAGCACCTGCAGCCGCATAAAGTGAAAAGGTGAGTGGGGCTATTTGCCTCCAAGCACTGAGGGTGAGGTCCTCCTCCCCCTTCACTCAGACTCATCTGCGACATTGCCCCTACGGACCTGGCCGACCCGATTACCTGCCTGACCTACACTCCTCATTTATCACCGTATGCCGGTGAGCCTGGATCTGGCTATGCGTTAGGTTTGATTACTTAACCAGCTGTGGCTCTGAGCGAGCGAGACTGAAATAGAAAGAGGAGAGTTGTGCTAGGTAAGGGGGTTTTTGCCCTGGGAAGATTAGCTCCGACACTTAGTCGGATTCAGAAGATAGAAGGGTCAGAATAGAAGAAATCCTATGGAAGAAGAAGAAGAAGTAAGGTCATAGGAAGAAAGGTCAGAGAAGAAGAAAGCCTAAGGAAGAAAAAGAAGAAGAAGAAGAGGAGGAGGATTGCAGGGCTGAAGGCAGAAGAAGAAGAGAATGGAAGAATAAGAGAAATCAGAAAAAGAGAAATAGAAGAAAAAAAGAGGGGTACTATAGCAAACGTCATTTAAGACGTCTGATTGCAAAATCAAACATTTGAATTCATATTCCCTTCTTTAGTAGATTCAAGTAATTATTCTATGTATTAGACTTATAATTGATGATTCAAATCACCATTATTTTGTCTAAGGTTCTTTTTACTCTTCATATACTCTACATTCCTAATTAGTTTTTGAGTAATATTTTGTGTTCAATTTGCATTAATTGTTCAGATTAGTGTGTAAATTCCATTTGCTCCCTGTGTTCGACCTCGGAATTTTTTCGAGTAATAAAAATTGTATTTGTTTTCAAAGAGATTTCGACTATACTACAACGTGACACTTTTAAACATCGATCTTGCCTCGACAAACAATAATCAACAAAGCATTAGAGTCTGATTCGGGAGTTTGTTGTTGTATGGGCAAATAGAAAACGTCGGAGGAGAAATTAGAGGAAAGGATGTCCTTACTTCTGGATTTCAAATTGACAATCATTTTACTCCACGCAACTATTTGATCAATAGCCGCCTATGCCAAAGATTTACTAAATTCATATGAAGAGAAGCGTAGAGTGGAATCTGAAAACACTAGGAGAGTAGTCTTGTTTGACAACACAAGCAGACTAATCTTAGACAAGCTACCCCATAATAAGCAAGACCTGGGAGCCCCGCTGATTTCCTACATTATAGGAAACATTACTTTTGACTGGGCCCTCCTCAAGTTGGGTGCTTCCATTAATGTGATCCCTACTTCACTACAAAGGAAACTAGGTCTAGGCCACCTGAAACACACTGACATAACCCTGCAATTGGCCGATAGATCTATTACAAAACTAAGGGGTCTCGTGGAGGATGTTATAGTCAAGGTTAATGATTTGCATTACCTCGTTGCTTTCATGGTCCTTGCCATGGAAGCACCAAAACAGGTCAACCATACCCTAATTATTGGGAAGACCTTTCTTGGCCACCGCCAAGGCAAGGATTGATTATGAATTGGGAGATATAGAAATCACCTCAGGGAATAAATCAAATCAATTTAATATTTTCAAGGTCTCAAAAAAGGATAAAATTAAATGTGGTTTGATGAAGGAGCTTGGCAGAATAGAGGAAGCAATGGCCATACACACATTACACAACCCCTTAATGGCTAACCCAACCCAAACTCAGGAAGAAAATCATAAGGTTGCAGGAATAACTGAGGACAATGAAGACATGCAATCAACTATGGCAAACCGGGATGAGGAAAATATTCATGAAGTTGGGAATATGTTGGAAGATTCACATGATCAAGCTAACACCCACAAACGTCCTCATCCTGAATTTTTAGAGTTTGAGGTTCAAATAATGGGTGGAAATCACGATGATCAGAATGGTTGGATCAAGCACCCGAATTTTGAGGATGTAATTGAACTTTGGGGAGAAACTCTTGAAAAGCTTAGTATTCTAGAGTAGACACACACATTACAAACCCCCAACACATCACAAAACCCTCATTGTCCTTTTTCACCCAACCATTGCACAAATCCTCCACCCACCTAAACCTCCTCTGTATGGAATCAACAAAACTCCTATTGGAGACCATTTGGGCTCTCCCTGCATCACCAGCTTGCCACTTTCATTGATCATCTCTTTGGCAAGCCCACTTTCACTCTTGGGGCCTAGAAACTTTGTTCTTGTAGCCTCAATGTTTATAATTTTTGTTTGAGGACTGTGCCTAGCTGAAAGCACTAAACTCAGCACGTGTATAGACTAATTTGGAGCTGACAGAAGTTTCACGGAATACAGGTGATATTGTTCCTATTCTACCCTTCTTTATATCTTTAATTTTATAATGAGAACATTGCATTATTTAGGCATGAGGAGGTGGATACTTAATTCTATAATTATTTCGTTTGCTCCATGGAATTTCATTTATTTTCTCTAAAAAAAAATCAAATTCAAAAAGACAAAAAAAATGATTAGAATTAGGAGAAGAGAACTTAGGCATTACGAGTTGTTAACTTTAGGAGATGATACTTAAGGACTTGAACACTTAGACTCTTCAGGTCTTCGGGCTTAATCAGCCCGGGTATCTACTAAAATGTGGGCTTGGTCTCGAGTCATTGCCAAGGTAATTTTATTTTAATTTGGTGATGGAAACACCATCATGAACCTTAACTAGCTCAATTTGGACTGACTGGATTGATAAAAGCTCCTGCATGTCCTTCATAAGGTGTTAAGGGCACATGGTGTGGTTTTGAGAAGAAAAGATGAAATCAGGGTTATTTCTTCAAAATTAATAGCATTCCACAAATACAAAATAACCATGGGGTATTTTAGGGGTTTATTAAATGTTATATGGTCATTAGTATCTAATAAGTGGGCTCATCCAGAATGAAATAGGTTTTCACGCATTTCAATAATTAATGAACATCTAAAACCTTAAAAAAAGGCCTACTTAATTAATGAGGTTTTGGTCAGGGTAAAATTCAAAAAAACCTTCTAAAATTCATGGGAAAATATTCTATAAGGTTTGACCTAAAATAGAGTCTCAAACGAACCTTTGCCCTAATTTGTGTTTCTACGCAAGTTGCACACTCAAACATGGTCAAAACCAAAATTCGACTCCACCATTAAGATTTCATGGGTCCAAATTAGGTTTGTACCAAAATTTGGGCCCAATCTGAGATCATTTTGACCTAGTTTGCATTTTAATACTGATCTGACTCTTTTCTTACAAAACACCCCTCAACTTTTGAATTTATTGCAAAGACCCCCCTAACTTCTTCATCTTCTTCGTGAAAAGGTCCCTGCCGCCATTGGAGCCTTCCTTCCATACATGGAAGGTTTCAATCAAGCTTTTCTCCCTGAACTGCGGTGGATCTCTCCCAAAAATGGAAGGAGGGCTCCTAATGAGATCCTCTACCATCTGAGCTTGTTCACGACCTTCCAAACCCATCCAAAAGCTTGTGCGAACCCTTGAAAAATCCTAAACCTAACCCGAAGATTTCAAGCTCTTCAAGCTTGTTTCCAAGCTTGAAGGCTAGCCTAATGGCCTATAAAAGACTCCCATGGCATACCTTTCATCGTTTGCAAGAATTTGATCCAAATTAGACCCTTCTTCCTCTCCTCTCTGGCTCACTCCACCTCGCTCTGGAGACCCCCTCCTCTAGCTTCTTCACCAGCCTCCACGCACAATAGGCAACTAGATCTTCTTCCCCATTCGCTTTTGCACCTCGCAATATCGACGAGGTACCCTCTACCCCTCCGTCGTTGCCATTATCCTTCACCAGAGTTCTCTTCATCTTAGGAGACATCCATACCACAACCGGCGCCTCCTCCATCCCCCTTCGTCCACTACTCAGTCCATTCGATACCTTAGCTCCTATACATCAACATTGTGCCTCTGCCGCTTCATTTCGATCACTGATTCACCCTCCACGCCTCTGTCTTCTACCTTGCTGGCGAACCTTCGGTGAGGCATTCCAGCTGCTATAGGCCATCTCTCCACCCGCCACCAAGTCAGTGAGCATCGCTTCGCCCCACTGATCAAAAGCCTCAAAGAAATTTAGGGCTTTGATCTCCCATTCGCCTCCCTGAACACCTCCACCTTTACAGCTCCGCCTTGACCTCACCCTACGTACATACACCTCCCCACATCATAAAACCACCACCACCATGTTTTCCATGCTCCGCCGAGCTGGTTTGACAAGGTCAAAAGACCATATTTTTATTTTCAGGGAAACAGGTCCACACGCCATTGCTGCAACTGCTTCGAGCAAGCTCGAGGCATGTTCTTCAGATGTTCGCTCCAAGATTACGACTCGGGAGACACGGACTCGGCCCAGGAAGCTTCCTAGGCAGTCAATTGGGGGCATTGACCACTTCCCCCACACCAATTTGATGAAGGAGGCAGCAATAATTTCATGCGAAGGAAGGTGGGATTAGTCCCACATCAAAGAGTGACGTGCCTTCAACAGCACATAAATTGAATTTGTGCCAAGGCTTTATCGCCTCGACACACGAGGGGTGAGGCCCCGCTCACGATCCCTTTCACTGCTCGCCTGCGATCACGCCCGCAGGCCTGCACCTGGATTTGGTTACTATTCCAACACGATTACCTGGTTAACCCTGGGACTTTGAGAGAAAGAAGAGAAGGAAAGAAAGGGAAAAGAGAGAGGGGGGTTTTGCCTCTCTCTCAATTCTCTAACACTTAGAATATTTTAGAGAGGCCTTTGCCTCTGTTGTGGGTAGCTGTTGTGCCTCTCTTTGAGGTCTGAAGAGAGGGAAAGTGGTCTTTGCCTTTGCGTGACTTAAGAAAGAGCAAAGCAGAGAAGAAAAGAATAGTATGAAAGCACTGTAGCAGGGGGTTGTTTAAGCCATCTGATCTGAGTATCCGACATCTGATTTCATCAATTTGTGCTTCTAAGGCTATACTACTTACTTACTTGCGTGGCTTTACTTTTTGTTTATACTGTTGGATTATTGCTATTATTGTACTTAGGGTAAATTGGTGATTCAACTCACCATTTTACCAAAATCTTTTTGCATCATTGACATTTGCTCCTATATATACATCATTAGTGCTTGGATTTCTCATCATATATTGCTTATCTCTATGGCTAAATTGTGATTTTGAGATTGATTGCTATACTTGCTCTCTGCGTTCGACCTCAGACTTCCATTCGAGTTATAAATCTTATCCATTTTCGTGCGATTTCAATCTATACTGCAATGAAGTATTTTAAAACACCGATTTCGCATGTTACCATTTGGTAAATAAATTGGGGTGATATGTATACAACTTATCAACCCACCGTCTGATTTGAGGGAATTTAAGTCTAAGCATCTGCACACTATTTGCACTGACTCACATTTCGACGGCTTTTACAGAAATTAGATAGCTAATGAACTTTCTATGATAGTATGGCTGGCAAGTTGTCGTGGGTAACTGCCCATTGGCTGATTGTCTAGAGCACAGCTACATGACTATACTCATTCTACTGCTTTTAGGTAAATCTTAGATCAGGGAAGCCACCTACTTATAAAAAGAAAAAAATGATACTCAAAAATAAAAAGAAAAAATAGAAAAAGGAGAAAAAATAAAAATAGAAAAATAAACCACACTTCACCACTTGAGTATGGCTGACAAGTTGCCATGGGTAACAACCCATTGGCCGGTAGTCCAGAGCCCAGCTTACAAAAATGCACAAATAATTCCCAAAATAGTTAGGGAAGAAGTGGGGAAGTAGAATAAACTGGGGAGATATACACTGTGTTCCTCCTTGTGTTGACCCAATAAAAAATGAGGTAGCGAGAAAGCTATCAATCATAGGGATATACCTTTAGCTAGAAACTCTTAAGGTCACCTAGGGTCATAGAAACCTAAAGTCCATTTTAATGGCTGCTTAGTGAGTCTATCACCCTTTCACATGATGTTTAGTACTTAGAGTCCTTTTCGAGTCTTGGGGGGGTTAGGTAGTCGTAAAAAGTTATCCTGAAACTCTCAAACTCCAAAAGTCCAAAAAAATTAGAAAAGAAGAAAAAGCAAAAAAAAAATGTATCTTCCCTTTTCAAATAAGGTAAGGATTTGGGTGGTTTGCATGTTAGCAAGCACCCAGGCACTATTGAATCTTCGTAGTTTAGGCCCTTAGTTCAACTTTTTTATTGTTAATAAGCAACTAATGCCTTTAGCGATCGAGCCCTAATTCTATTTTTATAAATAGCATATAGTTTAATTTTGCTAGGGACCAGCAAAAGATAGGTATAGGGGTATGAAGTAGACACATCCATTTAGGTTAAAATTCCTATTTATGTATGTTCCTAGGCTTAGATATGCATTCCATGTTATAAATATTGCATAGCTTACATCATTCACCATTTAGAGTAGTTGTGTATGTGTTAGGTTAATTGCATCCATTTATGGTTAGGAGAGAAGAAGATTTAATTCAGGGCCTTAGATTGATGATCTAATCATACGGATCTGATCAGGACGACGATCGGAGGTCAACACCTCCAAAATCTTTTAGATCGAAATCCCGTAGCACCATATATAGCCCGAGGAAGATCAACAGCGAAGGAACTAGGTGATGTAATTCAGAGATTCAAACAACAAATCTGACTGCACGAATGGATCTGGATCGACGATCGCAGCCCAACAGCGTGAAAATCAACCCAATCCGACATTTGTGGTGCCACCTACATGCACGTAAAGATGGACGGTCCAGATGGTGCCACGTGGTGCCATCCAGACCATCCAAGCCAGCCAACAACAGCCACTACTCCTCGAAGGCATCTCCCCTCACGAGATCTGGGCCATTAGATGCTCATCCAATGACTCATGTGTAGCCATGTCGCCTCTCCACATTTGGTGTTCAAGTGCTCACCACCATTAGATCCTCATCCAACGGCTATGAGCAATCGTGCGATGGATGGTCTTCATGGCGATCTGCAAGGGTGTCGTGGTGGTCTTGAAGCACATTCCTAAAGGAGGGCACGGGTTCGCATCCCGCAACCCCCCCAAAATCCTTAATTGGAGGATGCACCAAGGCACAAATAGCGTACGCACCAATGCATGCAACATGACTCACGGGGCACGGGTACGAGATGCGCACATCCGCAAGAACGAGTGCGAGTTGGCACGAATATTCAGGGACAGATGGGCGTATCTTTAGCAATGTTTACGAACATCACTAATTACCCATGTGAGACCAAGGCCTTCATCCTCCACTATAAAAGGACCCATACCCCTCCATCCACCACTATCTCTTCCTTTCTCTCCCTCACCATCTCTAAGGCTTTAGAGAGAGCTTGTCGCAAGCTTGAGATGCTCCTCTAGAGTAGAAAACCAAATATTTTTCCCACCTCTCATCCCCATTCGTGGAGCATCCCGTGGCCATCCTCTCATCACTTTGGGAAGTAGATCCTCACCGTGACACCATCCCATCTTGCCCTCCATCCTTTGATGCCATTCTCTTTCATCCCGCTCCTCACAACCTTTGTCCAGGTGCTGTCAAAGCGAGCCGTCCTCCAAGCGACCATTGAGGGGGATTCTTCTCACCACTCTCTATCTTTTTGCTTTCTAGTATAGTTTTCTACTTTTCAATTTGTAGCAAACTCGTTAGATATATATAGTGATTGTTTCTCTCTCTCTCTCTCTCCCTCTTATTTTGCAAGTAGATTAGTTAGATAAAGTTTTGTCGATCTAATCTCTTGCATTATAAAAATATCAAAAAAGTCATAAAAGATAAAAATAACAAAAACAAATAAAATCAAAGTGTGGATTTCTCAAAACCAAACGTTTGCCTCCCAGTGTTCAACTCGGGACTTACCTTGAGTTTCGGTTATAAATTTTATCTGGTTAGAGGATTTCTATGCACTGCCACGACAAGTTTCCAACTCAAATCTTTTTGCATACGAAATCACACTAATCACTTTGGCGTCATTGCTGGGGGAATCATTTCATGGGGCCTATGAACAATTTTAGGATATGTTGTAGAAGTGTCCACACAATGAGGTGCCTAAATGGCAAGTTGTGCAGATTTTCTACCACGAGTTGAATTATCAACTTCGTCGTCATGTGGATGCTTCTTATAGAGAATTTCCTCAATGAAGCCGCAGATAGCGTGTATGATTTGTTCAAGGAAATGAGCGAAAACTCTATAAACCATGCCTCCATGGAAACCTTCAACCGATCCCAACAAACTAGATCAAATGCCATTGAGGTCCAGGATTCTTATACATTTGTTATGGAATTGATCTGCAATAAATTAGATAAGGTGGATCAGGTTGCTAAACGAATGGAAGTGTGGATGTCCAGAAACTCTAATACTTCTAGATCCACTCAATCCCAGAGCTCAGGTTTTCCTTCTTCACAAGCTCCTATGGGACGGGAGTTTGTGAACCAACTTGAGTTGGCTTGACCTTCGAGTTAGCACTTCTCAGAACCTTATGGGTTCCAAACTGGGGCCTTTGATCCCAGTTTTTCTAATCCTTCTTACCATTCATCCTCATCTTATGAGGATGTTTATGATGTACAAGAGAATGCTAGGTCTAACCCTTACTCAAACTCTTATAATTCTAGTTGGAAAAATCACCCTAACTTCTCTTGGAAAGATCAAGGGCAGTCGACCCAATATTGACCCAACAACTATGTACTGCAAAAATCAATGGGTTAGGGTCATGTATATACTCAGCTGCCCCCGAATTAGGTTAATCAGCCCATGTGGAATGCTCAACAACTCGCCGGGTAGGATAATTTAAACCTAAAGATGGTAGAAATGCAAGGGTCAATGCTCCAGCTCATGCAACAAATGAAAAACTTCACTGGACACCTTGCAATCAAGGCATAGTGCAAACAACTGACAACCCAGATCTCTACCATCATAGCCTGTACCAGACCCAAGCAATGCGTAGAACCAAGGCGCTGGGCCTCATGGGTTTGGTAATAATGGGGAGCCACATGCGCAAGTTCATGCTATCTATCAGGCTACCCCAACCCCTCCCAAAGCTAACCAAGTTCCTACCATAATCAATTAGGAGTCTCCTATTTTGCCAAACCCACCCCAAGGCATGCACTAACCAACAACACTTTGCCACTACAAATACCATCACCTTGAGGAGTGGTAGTAGATACAAGGGTCCCACACAACCCCACGTCAATACCATTAAGACCAGTAACAAGATTTCTAGACTCCCAACTAAGAATGTAATCAACAAAACATCAGAGTCTGATTCAGGAGTATGTTGTTGCTGTCCAGGCAAATAGAAAAAGCTGGAGGAGAAATTGGAGGAAAGGATGCCCTTACTTCAGGCTTTCAAATTGACAATCATTTTACTCTTCGAGGCTATTGGATCAATCCCAGCCTACTCCAAAGCTTTACTGAATTCATATAAAGAGAAGCGTACAGCGAAATTTGAAAACACTAGGAGAGTAGTCTTATCTGAAAACACAAGCAAACTAATCTTAAACAAGCTACCCCCCAAGAAGCAAGACCTAGGAGCCCCGCTGATTTTTTGCACAATAGGAAACATTACTTCTTACCGAGCCCTCCTCGACTTGGGAGCTTCCATTAATCTGACCCCTTCTTCACTACATAGGAAACTGAGTCTTGGCCACCTGAAACACACTGACATAACCCAGCAGTTGGTCGATAGATCTATTACAAAACCAAGGGGCCTCTTGGAAGATGTTTTAGTCAAGGTGATTGATTTCCATTACCTTGTTGATTTCATGGTCCTTGACATGGAAGCACCAAAACAGGTCAACCATACCTTGATTATTTTGGGAAGACCTTTCTTGGCCACCGCCAAGGCAAGGATTGATTGTGAATCAGGAGATATAGAAATTACCTTAGGGAATAAAACAAATCGATTTAATATTTTTGAGGTCTCAAAGAAGGATAAAATTAAGTGTGGTTTGATGGAGGAGCTTGGCAAAATAGAGGAGGTAATGGCCATACACACATTAGACAACCCCTTAATGGCTAACCCAACCCAAACTCAGGAAGAAAATCATAAGGTTGCAGGAATAATTGAGGACAATGAAGACAAGCAACCAACTATGGCAAATCGGGTGGTAACGTCGGGTTTCCTGTTATATCGTTGTAGTAAAGCCGGTTGTTACCAACGTTTCATATAAAATTTTTTACTCGGAAAAATAAAAGAGTTCCCGAGGTCGAACTCAGGGAGCAAGTTGTATTCTAGAGATATACAAGTTCTATTACAAAAATAAAGAGAGAGAGAGAGAGAGATGAAAATTTGGCTTCTTCTTCTTTTCTTCTTTCTTCCTCTTTGTCTTTGGTTCTTCCTGTTCTTCTTCTTCTTCTTCTTCTTCTTCTTCTGCTTTCTTCAGATCTTCCCCTCGTGCTCTTCTTCTTCTGTTCTTCCTTGTTTCCTTTCTTTCTTTTTCGTCAGATCGTCTTCTTCTTTTCTTGCTTCTTGCTTCTCTTCATTCCTTCTTCTTCTTTGTCTTCACCTGCCTTGACCTCTCTTTTTCTTCTTTCGCGATGGCCGTTGCTCTTCCTTCTTCTTCAGCCTGTCTTCTTTCCTGCTCTGGCTGCTGACCTTCCGTCGTCTGCCCCGGTGCTGAGACGACTTAACGATTCCTTCGCTACAGTGCAGCAGCTCCTTCTTCTTCAGCGGGTCTGCTTCTTCTTCTTTGGCCTGCACACTTCAGAGTTTTTTTTCGTCAAGAGGCAAAAACCTACTCTACCCCCCTCCCCCGCGTATCTCTCTCTCTGAAATCACTCTTCGGAAGCTCTCCCAGAGCGCTATCGGGTAATCGGGTTCGGGTCAGGCCCGGGTCCAGGCCCACCGGCGTGCGTGGTGGGCGAGGAGTGCAGGTCAGTCTAATCGGGTCGGGCCAGGTCCGCGGAGCGTGGTCACGGACGAGGCCGAGTCGGGTCGGGTCGGGTGAGAGGGACCTCACCCCGTGGTAACTGAGGCAAACAGATGGTGGCACTTTTGCAATTTATGTGGGTGTGTGGCTTCAGAAATTCCCGAGGTGGGACTATCCGCGCACCCCTTTTCTCTCACGCCTGCAGCAGGGATGGTGCTTCCAATTGCATCAGCTGTTGAGGCGCGCAACTCCAATTGAGGGCCAGGGTGTGTGTGCAAGACTCTTTCGCGCTGGCCGTGGCTCTTCAACCTGGGATATCTAGGCTTGGAGCAACCTCAAGCAAGCTTCGAGCTTCCTCGCCAATGGCGGTCAAGGCCTGGAACCTGCAATCAATAGAACGGCCTCTCGGCCAAATCAGACAGGCGGGGGACCTTCGCCGTGGCACGGCGAAGGTGGTCAGGGGGTCTGCAGGGGGCGAGATGGAGCTAACAGGTCGTCCTAGGTCAAACTGTGAGCGAGGGAGTGGGTGTGTTCGGTGGATCTGCAGAGGGTGTTTGGTGGGAAGTGGAGGGGCGGAAGAGGATCAGGGTGAGGAGGCGGAGGTTCTGCGGTGGTCGGCGAGCCGTGTGGGTCGCTGAGGTGATGGGAGCGGCTCGCCGGAGGGTGGTCGGAGGCGGAGAGGGTGAGGGTGAACAGGGTCGGTAGAGGGCTTAATTGACTAAATCGAAAGCGGGGAAAGAAAGAGGAGGAGAAGGGGAGTAGGTCTAACTTAACTGCAGGGACGAAGGGGGAGGAACAGGGCGACAGTCGTATCGACTGTCGCCGGAGAAGATGATGCTCAGAGAGAGGGGCGGCGGCGAGCAGAGGGCTGGAGAGGCGCCAGCTGGGTGCGGCGTGGCGCGGGAAGAGCAGGGGAGGAAGTCTCTGCTGCTGGTAGTGCGGCAGAGCGAAGAGGTGGAGGGGGAGGAAGTCGCCGGAGCTGGTGAGCGTCTGCCGGAGAAAGAAGAGAAGAAAGCTGGGGGTTTTCTCCGTCAGATCCAGGCTGCTTTGGTCGGTGGAGCGGCGGGGGGTATTTATAGGGTTGAAGCAGGGAGGAAGGCGGAGGGAGACGACGTGTCTCCCTCGCCGGAGAATGGTCGGAATACGAACCCATACTGTCCGTGCGTTCGCACGGCCGGTATGGGGGGCTACAATGACCATGGGGGTGCTCCTGCGACGGCTGACGACGCAGGGCACCCCCGGTACACTTGCCAGGTCCTCCACCTCACCCTGCGCGGCGCCATGCTCCGCGCAAGGTCGACGGAGCATGGTGCTGGCAGGGTTTTGCAGGAGGGACCTGTTTGCAAAGAACGAAGGAGAGTTAGGGGCCTAAATGCGAGGGTTCAAAAGTTGAGGGCCAAAGAGTAAATATATGAGGACCAAAGTGTGAAGTCGGTCAAGGAGGTTTCTTCTTAGGCTCAAGTTTTTATACATGACTAATTAGGACCTAAGGAATCTGATGGTGAATTTTATTTTCATATTAAACCTTGTTTGACCGGTCAATTTGCGCAAAAACCCAAATTAAGTTATTAATTGGGCATGGTTCTCAATGTAGGTCAAAATGGGTTCTAAAGGCCAAATTGAAGGTTCTAAACCCTAGAGATTATTTTTCTATGAATTTTAGAGGGTTTATTCTATTTTTACTTTGCCTCGAACCTTGTGAATTGAAGTGGGTTGTTTTAGGGTTACAGATTATCATTTGGTTCCTTGGAAGTGCTGTAGCCCTTGCTAGATCATCTCATCCCACTTTTATTCTTATTAAGCTGTTTTGACCTATGTTTGGGCCCTGAATTACCCTGTATGCAGATTATACTGGTAAAATTGCACTTTTACCCCTTATGACTTATTTTCTTCTCACACTCAGAATTCTCTGAGTTAAGCTTTTCCTTGAGATATGTAGGAGCTTTTATCCTTTGTATTGGGTCAAAATGAGCTAGTTATGGCTCATGATGAGGTTCTCATCATACCCCCATGCCTAGCTTTTGCTAGTCCCTTAGCAAAAAAACTTAAGGTTTCAACCCTTGTTCTAGACCATGAAGTTTTCAATGGTTTTAGATAAGTGCCTTTTTATTTGAGCATAGATTAGGTTAGAATGCTGACCATAGGCCTAAAAAATACTCTAGTACCAATCAAGATCCAAATCTGTCTAGCCTTAGCCTCAGTCTTTTAGCAAAGGTTTTTAAGGCCCGCAAGAACTAACCTAAGGTTTATTGGACTTCGTGGTTAAAGCACCCGTGCTTGAAATGATTTTAGCCCTGGCCCAGTTCGCAGTGCGTTTTGTAAGAGAGAGATAGAAAGTTTTTTCTGTTTGGAGAGTTTTCTCTCTCTTTTTCTTTTTAGTTCTAGCCTAGGATTAGCTTTTCAACACGGTCTGTATCAGATTCCTTGCTCCCATCATCAATCCTCAAGGGTTCCTGGCGATCGATGCTTCGAGATAGCACCGCCCATGGCAACCCCCGGAACCCTGGCTATTGAGATTTCGAGATAATCCCATCCATGGTATTCCGTGGCCGAATCCAGACCCTGGCAATTGACACTTCGAGATAATGCCATCCATGGAATCTGAACCAGCAGAGTGCTTACATGCCCCCCGTAGGATATGTAAATATCCTAAGAGACAAGCACCGAGGAGATGATATTTTGTTACGCATCTTCGAGGGGATTTCCCGCCTCTCCGCGCTGGGAACTCGTCCAAATCAACTTGTGTTGATCGGCCATTCCTATTCTAGGTGTTCTTTTCAGATTTTTGCGACGCTTCTGCGTGATTCTGATTTTTACGCTTACTGAACCAGGCTGTGTGTGAGATTAGGGTGCTTAGGTTACTGAGTCCCGTAAACCAAAAATTAGTTAACAAGGCCGAATACTCCCTAAGCCTTAGACCTAATACTTCAGCTTTTCATTTTCCTCAACCTCTTGAGGAGTGTCCAGATCTTAATGGGTACTAAGAGTCTATTCAAGAATGCCTAAGGTTTGCATTCTTACTAATCTCATTGTGCACTTTTCAGTTATTTTCTTGAATGAGGTCTAGAACTTAGGTTAATTCCTTAGTTCCTTACTAATGACTATCACTTTTTCTCTTAATTTTGTGCTCCTTTTTCATTTTGTTTGTTCTCTCCTTCACAAAATTTTCCTTCTCCTCTTTTCCTCTTATTCTTTTTCGAAAAATTTTTTTAATTTTTATGGTATTTTTGGCATATGTGAATTTTTTGTTTGAAACCTTTTCTTACAAGTTTTTGCACTTTCCTACCCCCCCATGCCTAAGATTTGCAATGTCCTCATTGTAACCTAGGGGGTCTTAGTTCATTCCTTAAGACAGAAATTTGGGTGAGTGGATGGGTCGGGTTGAATTTTTGCGGACGATTTCAAATTTCAGATGCGAACATCTGAGTTGGGGTCGGCTGCCTATAAGGGTGAACTTCGAGTGCTGAAAGGTGTCAGAACAAGTTTCAGGTTTTCAAAGAGAATGAAGGGCTGCCTCCCGTTAAGCGCTGAGTTTTACGCCATCGGCTGGGCGCAATAAGCTCAAGGGGAACGGAGGATATAAGATGCCTCAGCCAAATTAGTAGAAGTTACATCAATGAACGGCTTGAGTCTTTGACCATTCACGATGAAAGGTTCAGAATCGTGGCTGAGTGGACTGATTTCGATTGCTCCATTTCCAAAAACCTGTCGGACCAAATATGGTCCGACCCACTTAGATCTCAGTTTTCCTGGGAAGAGTTTGAGTCGGGCATCAAAGAGTAGGACCTTTTGACCAGGATGAAAGATCTTTCTCGAGATGTGTTTGTCGTGGAAGGCTTTAACCCGCTCCTTGTAGATTTGCGAGTTCTCGTACGCGTCTGTGCGTAATTCATCGATCTCGCTGATTTGGAGTTTTCTGTGGGTCCCAGCCTTGGAAAGATCTAGATTACAGTTCCGTACTGCCCAATAGGCTTTATGCTCCAGTTCGACGGGAAGGTGGCATGCCTTTCCGTACACCAATCTAAAGGGAGACATGCCCAATTGGGTCTTGTGGGCGGTCCTATAGGCCCACAATGCTTCCGGAAGTCGGGACGACCAGTCCTTCCTGTCAGGTCGAACAGTGACCTGCAGGATTTTCTTGATCTCCCGATTCGACAGCTCAGCTAGACCATTAGTTTGGGGGTGGTAAGGAGTAGAGATTCGGTGAGACACCCCGTATTTGGTCATCAGTGACCTAAACTGAGCATTTGTGAAATGGGTCCCCCCATCAGAGATTATTGCACGAGGAATCCCGAACCTTGAGAAAATGTGTTGATGAATGAATTTGAGAACGATTTTGTGATCACAGGTTCGGGTCGGTATGGCTTCGATCCATTTGGACACGTAGTCCACAGCCAACAGAATGTATTCGAAACCATCCGAAATAGGAAAGGGGCCCATAAAATCAATCCCCCAAACATCAAAGATTTCGCATACTAGAATCGGTTGCATAGGCATCATGTCGCGATGGCTCATGTTGCCCAAAGTCTGGCAACGACTGCATGCCTTGCAATGACTGTATGCGTCTTTGAACAGTGTGGGCCAGTAAAAGCCGCACTGGAGGACTTTTGATGCGGTTTTATGCCCGGCAAAATGGCCACCGCATGCCTGGTCATGGCAGAAAGAGAGGATATTGTTGACTTCCCCTTCCGGGACACATCTCCGGATGATCTGATCGGCACCTATGCGGAAGAGGTACGGGTCTTCCCAAATGTAATACTTGGCATCGGAGCGTAATTTGTCTTTCTTGGCCTTCGGCCAATCGGACGGGGTCTGATGAGATGCCAAGTAATTTACAATATTAGCAAACCATGGAAGGCTAGTACCAATAGTCAGCAGGTGCTCATCGGGAAAATGCTCAGTGATGGGTCCGGAAGGGTCTATCATTTCAGAAGGAAGACGGGACAAGTGATCAGCTACCACGTTTTGTTTTCCCGCTTTATCGCGAATCTCGAGGTCAAATTCTTGCAACAGCAAGATCCATCGGATCAATCGAGGTTTCGCGTCCTTCTTTGCAAGGAGATGCCTCACAGCCGTGTGATCCGAGTATATGATGACATGGGAACCCAGAAGGTATGATCTGAACTTCTCAAGGGCAAATACTACAGCTAGCAGCTCTTTCTCAGTAACTGTATAGTTACGCTGAGCCTCATCGAGTGTTTTGCTGGCGTAGTAAATGACCACAGGTTTCTTGTCATTTTTCTGCCCTAAAACCGCTCCCACAGCGAAGTCGGATGCATCACACATGATCTCAAAGGGTTGAGACCAATCAGGGGATTGTAGGATCGGGGCTTGGGTGACTCGGTCACGCAGGATTTCAAATGCTTGAGTGCATTCCTTGGAGATTTCGAAGGGAACATCCTTGGAGAGAAGAGTGGTCAGGGGGCGTGCGATTTTTGAAAAATCAGGGATAAATCGTCGATAAAAACCGACATGCCCTAAAAAGGATCGGATGTCCCTGATCGAGCTAGGCATAGGAAGGTGAGAAATCAGATTAACCTTAGCTCGATCCACTTGGATACCTTTCTCCGAAATTGAGTGTCCCAGGACAATTCCCTCAGGCACCATGAAATGGCTCTTTTCCCAGGAAAGAACCAAATTCACGTCGATGCACCGCCTGAGTATCTGGACCAAGTGTTGGAGGCAATCGTCGAATGATGCTCCGAAAACTGAAAAGTCATCCATGAAGACTTCCAGATAATCACCTACCATATCTGAGAATATGGCAAGCATGCATCGCTGAAAAGTAGCGGGTGCATTGCAAAGACCGAAAGGCATCCTTCGGAAAGCGTACGTTCCGAAGGGGCAGGTGAACGTGGTCTTTTCTTGGTCCTCAGGATGGATTGCCACCTGGTTATAACCGGAGTACCCGTCAAGGAAGCAGAAGAACCTATTTCCCGCTAATTTTTCGAGAATTTGATCAATGAAGGGTAGTGGGAAATGATCCTTCTTCGTGGAGGAATTGAGTCGACGGTAATCTATACAGACTCTCCACGAGTTGGCTAATCGGGTAGGAATGATTTCTCCGGTCTCAGTCGTTATAGTGGTGAGTCCTGCCTTCTTAGGCACAACCTGAATTGGGCTCACCCAACGACTATCGGAGATCGGGTAGATGATCCCGGCATCTAACCACTTGATGATCTCCTTTTTCACGACCTCCTGCAGATTGGGGTTTAAGCGTCTCTGCATTTCACGAGAAGGTCGTGTGCCCTCTTCTGAATAGATATGATGAGTACAATAAGAGGGACTTATTCCAGTCAAATCATCGAGGGTCCATCCGATGGCTCTGCGATGTTGCTGGAGGACAACAATCAGACGGGATTCCTGTTCAGGACTAAGGTTGGAATTGATGATCACAGGAAGGGTCTGATTAGAACCCAAAAAGATGTATTTCAAATGAGCAGGAAGGGGTTTCAGTTCGAGGATGGGGTTTTCAGCAGCAGCGGGTGGTTCAGTATAGATGTGAGGTTCAAGGGTGGGAGTTATTGGGTTGTTCACATCTGGATTTGACTCCTCTATTTGCGGGTCAAGATCCTTCTGTGGTTGATGAGGAATACTCAAGTCATTCTGGAGGTGTGATTCATCAACCAAAGTCTTGATGTCACAAATTTGCTCGATGACGCCGCAATTAATTCCTTGTTGGGCCTTAAATATATCAATTTTCAGTGTTTGATCTCCAAACTTAAGCTCTATTTGGCCCTCCTCACAGCTGATGTTGGCTCTAGCAGTAGCCAAGAAAGGTCTCCCTAGAATGATTGGTGTATCCCTAGGGTTCTCAGGTGCATCCATGTCTAAGACTATAAAGTCCACTGGAAAATAGAAATCCCTCACTCTTACGATAACATCCTCGAGAATCCCTTTTGGTGACTTTATAGATCGATCTGCTAATTGTAATGTCACCTCAGTTGGTTTCAGCTCAGATTCTTCCAGATGGTCAAGTAAGGATGTGGGTATCAGATTTATAGATGCACCTAAGTCTAACAATGCTCTGTCAAATTGGGTACCACCTATCTTACAGGAGATCAGGGGAGTTCCAGGATCTTTTGCCTTGGGTGGGAGTCTACTAAGGATTACAGAGCTGGCTTGCTCTGACAGAACAATTGGGCTCCCTCCCTTAGTTCGCGGCTTACGCTGGGGTGTACATATATTCTTTAGAAATCGTGCGTAAGCTGGTACGTGGCGGATTGCATCCATCAAGGGGATGTTTATGTGGACCTGCTCAAAGAGCTTGACCAGGTCCTCCTCAGGGGCCACGGGTTTGGTGGTCTTCTTTCCCTTGGTCAGGGCTTCGGGAAACGGGATCTTGGTTGGTTCCTCTAGGATAGGTCCAGGTTGTGGGTCTGGAACAGCGGTACCTTGGATAACTATCCTAGGGTCATGATTATCAGGCTGGGAGTGGTTTGGATAACGCGGGTCCTGAGTTGTCTTACCACTACGTGTTGTTACAGAATTTAATCCGGCCTGATTTTGGTTTGGATTTGGTAGGAGGGGTGGCTGCTGCTGAAATCCCGTACGAGAAGTAGAGGCTTCCATCTCGTCTGGAGATGGAGCAGTGGGGGCCTGATAAATCCATTGAGCGTGGCCTAAATTTGGATTCATAACGCGCTTCTGGGTTGGCACGTTATTTGGGTTAGGAAGGGGTTGGGAAGGGAGTGTGCCTGGCTGGCGAGAATTTGCCAACTGGGCCAGCTGAGTTTTAACTTCAGTAAGCTCGTCCTTGTGCTGTTTTTGAATGGCCGCATTCGATTTTTGAATGTCATCCAGAGTCTGAAGGATTAAGGACATTTGATCTTGATTTGGCCCTGATGGATAAGTAGGGTTGGGCCGAGGCTGAGGCGGCTGGTAGTGATGAGAGGGCTGTGGGCGGGACTGAAAAGGTGGTCTTTGGGTTTGGGAATTTCCCGCCCACTGAAAATTGGGATGGTTTCGCCATCCAGGGTTGTAAGTGTTGGAGAATGGGTCGTTCTGGATGGTGTTGAGGTCCTCGCAGGTCTGAGGAACCTCCTGAGAATCAGGGAAAGGAGGAATGGAGTTCCCCCGGCTGGTGAAGAAAGGATCGGATGATCTTCCAGTCCAAGAATCAGATGGGGATGGATATGGATCCATCCCAGGGGAGGATCGGTGTAGGATGTTTTGCACAGTCTCCTGTGTGGAAGGAGGTTGTGCAAAGGAGTTACGCGCAGAGGTGGCTCGCTGCAAGTGCTGAGTCAGCTCATCCACCTTCTTTTCAATAATTGAGACCTTGTCCAATCGACTGGCCATTAATTCCAGGTCGACTGATGCGGACAGGCCCTGCGTCTCATGTGCTCCCTTAAGATTCGTCGCTGCGCGGGTATTCGTCCTGTCGAATAATCCCATGGAGTCATTGTTGATGGAGTTCTCGCACATGTTTTCGAGAATCTCCCATACGGTGTCTTCATGTTGACCCATGATGTTTCCTCCGCAGGTTGCATTGACGAAAAGGCGGATGTCCTCACGGAGTCCCTGGTAAAAAGATTGGACTTGTTCCCATTTAGGAACTCCGTGATGGGGGCACTTCCTCATGAGATCCTGAAAACGATCCCATGCCTCATGGAGAGGTTCTCCTGATTGTTGAGTGAAGTGTGTAATCTGATGGCGCAAGGCGTTGGTCCGACCAACGGGAAAGAACTTTTTCAAAAACTCGGATTGAAGTTCTTCCCAAGTGTTGATCAGCCGGGTCTGAGTTTGATACCAATGGGCGGCCTTGTCCATAAGAGAAAAGGAGAACATCTTCATGAGAAGAATATCCCGATTTTGCGCATCTGATCCAAAAGTGTGGGCCAGATGCTTAAGCTGTTTGATGTGCTGGAAGGGATCTTCAGAATTAAGCCCATGGAATTTAGGTATAGCATGAATCATGTTGGGCTTTAGTTCGGAATCAGGTCCTCCAATCGGGATTCTAACTCGAGGCTCAATGGCTACCGCAGCAGGATTGTAGTGGTCCCGCATCATAGGACGCTGTGGTGGGTGCACGAAGTTTTGGAAGAGGTCATTGAGTCGCTGGAGCTGGTGTTCCAGATTATTTTCTTCCTCAACTGGCTGAGCCATGATGGGGGAAGAAGAAGAACTTGGTTCTGAATCAGAAGAGAGAATAATGTGAGGGTGTTGCTGCACAAACACGGGCGTCGAGGCTTGGCCTTGAAGAGAGTGAATTTCTAAAGGAGGTCTTAAGGGTGGTCTTAGAGACCTCCTTCCGTACATGCACAGTTGGGAGAGGTAAGTTTAGAAGGTGCTGGACCCAATCAAGACACCCAAAAATGTGTTGGGTGACTATAGAGGTGCGGGGCAGATGGACCCCTTGATCAGAAAGATCGTCCACCTGAGAATTACCTGGGCAGCCAGAGAGGGAGAGTCCCGCGAAGACCCCTACACGGTAGAGCGTCCCCACGGGTTACAGGGTTTCCCCCACCCGACCTCTCTTGTCACTGCGGTTCCAGGTAGACCAGAATGGGGATCTTGACCTCTTAAGTCTACCAATTTTAAGATCAGGGTGCTTAAGGTTTCACTTGAACTTTAGTCTTTTTACGTGCAAAGAGTGACCTAATTTAAGGTTGGTTAACCCAAGGGGTCAACTTTACCTATTGTTTTCTTTAAGAGCTTTTTAGGTCCTGTCTTTTAGGGTTCAAGTGTTTAGAGAGAGCCAATTGTTTAGGATTTTTCTTGTTAATTATTTTCAATCAATGGCTTGGGCACACCTCTTTAGGATTTCCTCAATTCTTGATTAAGGGGTGTGTCTCTACTGAAATCCTAATGTTTGACCTTATGTTGGCTCTACTTGGTCCATTTAACTCTTTGTTGGGCAATTAGGGCTCAAGCAAGAATGTGTTAGCCCTTAAATACCCTTAATAGTGTGCAGGAGTGATGAGTTGAAAACATGCAACTTTTTATGGTTACTAAGTATGGAAGACAGGTTAGCCCTATATTGCTTTGTTCTTTTCTTTTCTTTTTCTTTAGAGTGTAGGGGTTAATAGTGAGAGAAAAGATTTACCTGTCTTCGGAGTGGTTGTCGTGTGGTTGCTTGTCTTCTTGAGTTCCTGTAGCTGCACAAAAGAGAGGAGATTATCAGAAATTAAAAGATACAGGAATGTTTACCTCTAGAATAGCCGTTGCTCCCCGGCAACGGCGCCAAAATGGTAACGTCGGGTTTCCTGTTATATCGTTGTAGTAAAGCCGGTTGTTACCAACGTTTCATATAAAATTTTTTACTCGGAAAAATAAAAGAGTTCCCGAGGTCGAACTCAGGGAGCAAGTTGTATTCTAGAGATATACAAGTTCTATTACAAAAATAAAGAGAGAGAGAGAGAGAGATGAAAATTTGGCTTCTTCTTCTTTTCTTCTTTCTTCCTCTTTGTCTTTGGTTCTTCCTGTTCTTCTTCTTCTTCTTCTTCTTCTTCTTCTGCTTTCTTCAGATCTTCCCCTCGTGCTCTTCTTCTTCTGTTCTTCCTTGTTTCCTTTCTTTCTTTTTCGTCAGATCGTCTTCTTCTTTTCTTGCTTCTTGCTTCTCTTCATTCCTTCTTCTTCTTTGTCTTCACCTGCCTTGACCTCTCTTTTTCTTCTTTCGCGATGGCCGTTGCTCTTCCTTCTTCTTCAGCCTGTCTTCTTTCCTGCTCTGGCTGCTGACCTTCCGTCGTCTGCCCCGGTGCTGAGACGACTTAACGATGCCTTCGCTACAGTGCAGCAGCTCCTTCTTCTTCAGCGGGTCTGCTTCTTCTTCTTTGGCCTGCACACTTCAGAGTTTTTTTTCGTCAAGAGGCAAAAACCTACTCTACCCCCCTCCCCCGCGTATCTCTCTCTCTGAAATCACTCTTCGGAAGCTCTCCCAGAGCGCTATCTGGTAATCGGGTTCGGGTCAGGCCCGGGTCCAGGCCCACCGGCGTGCGTGGTGGGCGAGGAGTGCAGGTCAGTCTAATCGGGTCGGGCCAGGTCCGCGGAGCGTGGTCACGGACGAGGCCGAGTCGGGTCGGGTCGGGTGAGAGGGACCTCACCCCGTGGTAACTGAGGCAAACAGATGGTGGCACTTTTGCAATTTATGTGGGTGTGTGGCTTCAGAAATTCCCGAGGTGGGACTATCCGCGCACCCCTTTTCTCTCACGCCTGCAGCAGGGATGGTGCTTCCAATTGCATCAGCTGTTGAGGCGCGCAACTCCAATTGAGGGCCAGGGTGTGTGCGCAAGACTCTTTCGCGCTGGCCGTGGCTCTTCAACCTGGGATATCTAGGCTTGGAGCAACCTCAAGCAAGCTTCGAGCTTCCTCGCCAATGGCGGTCAAGGCCTGGAACCTGCAATCAATAGAACGGCCTCTCGGCCAAATCAGACAGGCGGGGGACCTTCGCCGTGGCACGGCGAAGGTGGTCAGGGGGTCTGCAGGGGGCGAGATGGAGCTAACAGGTCGTCCTAGGTCAAACTGTGAGCGAGGGAGTGGGTGTGTTCGGTGGATCTGCAGAGGGTGTTTGGTGGGAAGTGGAGGGGCGGAAGAGGATCAGGGTGAGGAGGCGGAGGTTCTGCGGTGGTCGGCGAGCCGTGTGGGTCGCTGAGGTGATGGGAGCGGCTCGCCGGAGGGTGGTCGGAGGCGGAGAGGGTGAGGGTGAACAGGGTCGGTAGAGGGCTTAATTGACTAAATCGAAAGCGGGGAAAGAAAGAGGAGGAGAAGGGGAGTAGGTCTAACTTAACTGCAGGGACGAAGGGGGAGGAACAGGGCGACAGTCGTATCGACTGTCGCCGGAGAAGATGATGCTCAGAGAGAGGGGCGGCGGCGAGCAGAGGGCTGGAGAGGCGCCAGCTGGGTGCGGCGTGGCGCGGGAAGAGCAGGGGAGGAAGTCTCTGCTGCTGGTAGTGCGGCAGAGCGAAGAGGTGGAGGGGGAGGAAGTCGCCGGAGCTGGTGAGCGTCTGCCGGAGAAAGAAGAGAAGAAAGCTGGGGGTTTTCTCCGTCAGATCCAGGCTGCTTTGGTCGGTGGAGCGGCGGGGGGTATTTATAGGGTTGAAGCAGGGAGGAAGGCGGAGGGAGACGACGTGTCTCCCTCGCCGGAGAATGGTCGGAATACGAACCCATACTGTCCGTGCGTTCGCACGGCCGGTATGGGGGGCTACAATGACCATGGGGGTGCTCCTGCGACGGCTGACGACGCAGGGCACCCCCGGTACACTTGCCAGGTCCTCCACCTCACCCTGCGCGGCGCCATGCTCCGCGCAAGGTCGCCGGAGCATGGTGCTGGCAGGGTTTTGCAGGAGGGACCTGTTTGCAAAGAACGAAGGAGAGTTAGGGGCCTAAATGCGAGGGTTCAAAAGTTGAGGGCCAAAGAGTAAATATATGAGGACCAAAGTGTGAAGTCGGTCAAGGAGGTTTCTTCTTAGGCTCAAGTTTTTATACATGACTAATTAGGACCTAAGGAATCTGATGGTGAATTTTATTTTCATATTAAACCTTGTTTGACCGGTCAATTTGCGCAAAAACCCAAATTAAGTTATTAATTGGGCATGGTTCTCAATGTAGGTCAAAATGGGTTCTAAAGGCCAAATTGAAGGTTCTAAACCCTAGAGATTATTTTTCTATGAATTTTAGAGGGTTTATTCTATTTTTACTTTGCCTCGAACCTTGTGAATTGAAGTGGGTTGTTTTAGGGTTACAGATTATCATTTGGTTCCTTGGAAGTGCTGTAGCCCTTGCTAGATCATCTCATCCCACTTTTATTCTTATTAAGCTGTTTTGACCTATGTTTGGGCCCTGAATTACCCTGTATGCAGATTATACTGGTAAAATTGCACTTTTACCCCTTATGACTTATTTTCTTCTCACACTCAGAATTCTCTGAGTTAAGCTTTTCCTTGAGATATGTAGGAGCTTTTATCCTTTGTATTGGGTCAAAATGAGCTAGTTATGGCTCATGATGAGGTTCTCATCATCGGGGTAAGGAAAATATTTGTGAAATTAGGAATCTATTGGGAGATTCACATGATAAAGCTAAAACCCACCAATGTCCTCATCCTGAATTTTTGGAGTTTGAGGTTCAAATAATAGGTGGAAATCACGAAGATTGGAATGGTTGGATCAAGCACCAGGATTTTGAGGATGTAATTGAACTTTGGGGAGAAACTCTTGAAAAACATAATATTCTAAAGTAAACACACACATTACAAACCCCCAACACATCACAAAACCCTCATTGTCCTTTTTCACCCAACCATTGCACAAATCCTCCACCCACCCAAACCTCCTCTGTATGGAATCAACAAAACTCCTATTAGAGACCATTTGGGCTCTCCCTGCATCACCAGCGCCACTTTCATTGATCATCTCTTTGGCAAGCCCACTTTCACTCTCCAGGACCCATATCTTGGGTCCTAGAAACTTTGTTCTTGTAGCCTCAATGTTTATAATTTTTGTTTTGAGGGCTGTGCCTAGTTGAAAGAACTAAACTTAGCACGTGTATAGACTATTTTGGAGCTGATCGAAGTTTCACGGAATACAGGTGATATTGTTCCTATTCTTCCCTCCATTATGTCTTTATCTTTACATTGAGGACATTGCATTATTTAGGCATGGGGTAGATACTTAATTCTAAAATTATTTTGTTAGCTTTAAGGAATTTCTTTTATTTTCTTTAAAAAAAATCAAATTCAAAAAGTAAAAAAAAAAAGAATTAGGAGAAGAGAACTTAGGCATCAGGAGTTGTTAACTTTAGGAGATGATACTTAAGGACTTGAATACTTAGACTCTTCAGGTCTATGGGCTTAATCAGCCCAGGTATCCACTAAAATGTGGACTTGGTCTCGAGTCCTCACCAAGTTAAATTTATTTTAATTTGGTAAATAAATTTGGGTGACATGTACATAACTTATCAACCCACCCTATGATTTGAGGGGACTTTAACTCTTAGCATCTACACACTATTTGCACTGACTCACTTTTCAGTGGTTTTTACAGAAATTAGGTATGTAATGAACTTTCTAGGGTAATATGACTGGCAAGTTGTCGTGGGTAATAGCCCATTGGCTGGCTATCCAGAGCATAGCTACATGACCATACTTATTCTACTACTTTTAGGTAAATCTTAGATCAGGTAAGCCACTTACTTAGAAAAAGAAATAAATGATACTCAAAAATAAAAAAATAGAAAAATAGAAAAAGGAGAAAAGAAATAAAAATAGAAAAATAAGCCACACTTCATTGCACAAGTACGGTTGGCAAGTTTTCGTAGGTAACAACCCATTGGCTGGTTGTCTAGAGCCCATCTCTCAAAAAGGCACAAATAATTCCCAAAGCACTTAGGAAAGAAGCAGGGAAGTAGAATAAATCGGGGAGATATACACTGGGTTCGCCCTTGCATTGACCCTAGAAAAAAAGAGGTAGGGAGAAAGCTACCAATCAGAAAGATATACCTTTAGATAGAAACTCTTGAGGTCACCTAGAGTCGTAGAAACCTGAAGTCCATTTTAATGACTGCTTAGCGAGTCTATCACCCTTTCACAAGATGCATAGTACTTAGAGTCCTTTTCAAGTCATGGCTGGGTCGAGTAGCCATAAAAAGTTATCTCAAAACTCTCAAACTCCAAAATTCCAAAAAAATTAGAAAAGAAGAAAAAGCAAAAAAAAAGTATCTTCCCTTTTCAAATAAGGCGAGGATTTGGGCGATCTGCATGTTAGCAGGCACCCAGCACTGTCGAGTCTTCTTAGTTTAGGCCTTTAGTTGAAATTTCCTTTTGTTAATAAACAACTAATGGCTTAAGAGATCGAGCCCAAATTCTATTTTTATACATAGCATATAGTTTAATTTTGCTAGGGTCTAGCAAAAGATAGGCATGGGGATATGATGTAAACATATCCATTTAGGTTAAAATTCCTATTTATGTATGTTCTTAGGCTTAGATATGCATTCCATGTTATAAATATTGCATAGCATGCATCATTCTGCATTTAGAGTAGTTTGTGTGTATGTTAAGTTAATTGCATCCTTTTATGGCTAGGAGAGGAGATTTAATTCAGGTCCTCGAATTGACGATCTGATCGTACGGACTTGACTAGAACAATGATCGGAGTTCAACGCCTCCGAAATCGTCTAAATCGGAATCCCATAGAACCTAATGTAGTTCGAGGAAGATCAACGGCCAAGGAACAAGGTGATGCAATTTAGAGCTTTAAACAACAAATCCGACCACATGGATGGATCCAAATTGATGATCGTAGCCCAACAATGGAAAAATCGACCCAATCTAACATCCGTGGTTCCACCTACAAGCACCTAAGATGGACAGTCCAGATGGCGCCATGTGGCACCATCCAAGTTGGCTAGTAGCAGCTGCTC
Organism: Thalassia testudinum; assembly: GCA_037157565.1. NCBI lineage: Eukaryota > Viridiplantae > Streptophyta > Magnoliopsida > Alismatales > Hydrocharitaceae > Thalassia > Thalassia testudinum. The sequence goes on along the minus strand of JAZHRO010000055.1, from coordinate 88,438,353 downwards.
ATCCTCAAAGGTGTCTCCTCTCGCAAGATCTAGGTCGTTGGATGCTCATCCAATGGCTTTTATGTATCCACGTCGCATCTCCACATCTGGTCTTCAAGTGCTCATGGTCGTTGGATCCTCATCCAATGGCTGCGAGCAATTATGCGCTGGATGGTCTTCATGGAATCTACAAGGGTGGCGTGGTGGTCTTGAAGCACATTCCCAAAGGAGGGGTGCCGGTTCAAATCTCGCAACCCCCCCAAATCCTCAATTGGAGGCACACACCAGCACACACACAATGAGCGCACCAATAGCACATGCCAGCACACGTGCACGTGACACGACACGCTGGGCATGGACACGAGATGTGTGCAATGGCATGAGCAAGTGTGAGTTGACACGGATCATCAGCGATAGATGGGCGGCTCTTTAGCGACATTTACCGATGTCACTAGTTACCCATGTACAACCATGCCCTTCATCGTCCACTATAAAGGGACCCATACTCCTCCATCCACCATCATCTCTTCCTTTCTCTCCCTCACCACCTCCAAGGCTCTAGGGAGAGCTTGTCCCAAGCCCAGGATTCTTCCCTAAAGTAGAAAACCAAATATTTTTCTCACCTCTCATCCCCATTCATGGAGCATCCTGTGGTTGTCCTCTCATCACTTCAGGAAGTAGATCCTCGCTATGACACCGTCCCGTCCTTCATCCTCTGACATCGTTATCCTTCATCCCACTCCTCACCACCTTTGTCTGGGCACCGTCAAAGCAGGCCATCCTCCAAGCAACCGTTGAGGGGGATTCTTCTCACCACTCCCTATCTTTTTGCTTTCTAGTGTGGTTTTCCACTTTTCAATTTCTAGAAAACTCTTTAGATATATATATATTGATTGTTTCTCTCTCTCTGTCCCTCTTATTTTGCAAGTAGATTAGTTAGATAAAGTTTTGTCGATCTGATCACTTGCATTATAAAAATATCGAAAAAGTCGTAAAAGATAAAAACAACAAAAATAAATAAAATCAAAGTAAGGATTTCTCAAAACCAAACGTTGCCTCCCCGTGTTCGACCTGAAACTCACCTCAAGTTTCAGTTACAAATTTTATCTGGTTTGCGGATTTCTACACACTACGACGATGAGTTTCCAACGCAAATCTTTTCGCGTACAAAATCACGCTAATCACGTACATTGAAGTATTGGAGCCTCCAATTCAAATTATTAACGATTTTAACAAGTATTTCTTGGATTGACTCCAAGATGTTGAGGATAAGGACCCGGTGAGTTTTTACTTAAGAAATTGTCAAGATTAAGGGTGAGATTTGTGGTTGCACTAGTCCAATCTTGGGATGATTCTTAGCATGAACCCCCTTAGGAGAGCCAATGTCAGAACCTGCTCAGGCACCTGTAGTGGGGACATATTTTATGAGACTTGGGATGACCAGATTGGTCTGGGGAAATCTATTGAGGATGAAATGATTTCTTCACCCAAGATCCCCTAACTAGGGTACGAGGAAAAATGTCTCTGTGGACCAAGGAATAACATACGATCTTGAGACATATTAATGCAGATCCTAAATTCTTTTATTCTGAGAGTGAAGAATCTCTATGTGAAGTCTCACTTGTGCTGAAGGGGAATGATTTTAGTAAGATGAATGGGCCTAAGGAAATTGATGAACTATTTGAGGGCCCTTTAGTTAAGAAATTTGATCTAGTTGGGGCTAGCTTGGAGGATCCAAATTTTGATGTACTGGATGATTCAATCAATAGCCCCATTCCTCAACCACACCCCATTGAATATAAAGATAATTTTATTTTGGAAATCACTAAACCCAAGTCAATTCTAATGCAGCCAAAAATTTTAGACATGAATGTTTAATATAGGGTTGATGACACTTTCAAGGTCTCAAAAACATTGATCCTGGAGGATGGAAATCTGTAAATGAAAATCTGGGAGGCTAATTCCGAGGGAAATAGAATTTTGGATCTAAGGGTTCTTATTGACCTAAAAGCAACAACCTTTTACTAGGACCGTTATAATATTTCTGATTTTGAGAATATGCAACCCCAGTATAGAATAATAGATTATCTTTTCAAGCCAAATGTTAAATGGACAACATCATCTATTGGTCAGACCCTACCTATTGTCTAGCACTTTAGACTTGGGTTGCATGGGCATTAACCACAGGCTTGACTCCACAAGCACAATGATATCTGGTTTTGGGTAATTTTCATCTAGAGCCATAAAACTGCTCGACCCTGGGGCATGGGCCTACATCACAATCTCGTTCATATTTGTGGACATCTTCTCCTTACGAGTCCTAGAATCGATCTTTTTATCTTGATCTTGACCTGCATTTGTGAATTCTTAATTTCTTCTTTGTTTGTATAGTGTGCCTAGTTGAAGGCACTAAACTCGGCACTTATACAGTTTGTTTTCATCTCAGAGTTAGACTGGTTAATCACGAAATTCAAGTGCTTTCTTTTCTACTTCACACTATTTAATGTCTTTTTAATATAATGAGGACATTGCATTAGATAGGGATAGAGGGGTAGAAATACTCACTTTTGAATTATTTTTTCAGCTTCGCAGATTCTTTTTATTTATTTTCTCTTTATATATATTAAAAAAATTAAGAATTAGTAAAGGAAAACTTAGGTGTTAGAAGTTTTTCAACTTTAGGGAATGATACGATAAGACAAAAACATTTTCACCCTTCAGGTCTTTAAACTTAATCAGTCTGGGTGTCTACTAAAATGTGGACTTGTTTCTCGAGTCCTCGCCACATTAGTATCATTTTAATTTGGCTAATAAATTGGGGTGATAAGTATGCAACTTATCAACCTGCCATCTGATTTGAGGGGACTTATAGTCTATGCATCTTCATACTATTTGTATTGACTCATTCCTCGATAGTTTTAACAGAAATTAGGTACCTAATGAACCTTGTAAGGTGGTATGGCTGGTAAGTTGTTGTGGATAACAGCCTATTGACCTGTTGTCTAGAGCCTAGCTACATGACCATTCTCTTTCTATTGCATTTAGGTAACTTAGATCAAGGAAGCCACCTACTCAGAAAAAAAAATAATACTCAAAAAGAAAAGGAAAAGAGAAAGAAAAAAAAAACCACACTTCATCACATGAGTATGGCTGGCAAGTTGTCATAGATTTGATACCCTATTGGCAAATTGTCCAGGACCCAACTCATAAACTACCTGTTTACTTCCAATCACTTAGGAAGAAGAGGGAAGTAGAATAAACCAGGGAGATATAAATTGGCTTCGCCTTTGTATTGACCCCATAAAAATTAAAGTAGGGAGAAAGCTACTAGTCGAATAAATACACCTTTAGGCATAATTTCTTTTTAAGGTCACTTACGGGCGTAGAAACCTAAAGTTCATTCTGATTGTCGATTAGTGAGTCTATCACAGCTTCAAAAAAAGATGCTTAGCACTTAGAGTTCTTTTTGAGTTTTGGGTGGGTTGGGTAGCTGTAGAAAGCTGCCCCAAAACTCTAAACTCAAAAAAATTCAAAAGAAAAAGATAAGAAGAAAAAGAGAAAATATATTTGCTTTTGAATGAGGTGAGGGCTTGGGGTGGTTTGCATTTTGGCAGACACCCAGGTGCTGTTGAGTCCCTGTAGTTTAGGTAGTAAATATTTATTAGTGTTGAGAAATAACTATTGTCTAAGTAATTTGATCCTAATTCTTTTATAAATAGCATTTTGTTTTGCTAGGGACTAGCAAAAGATTGGCATGGGGGTGTGATGTGTACATATCTAATTGGCCTAAAATGTCTATTTATGCATGTTCCTAGGGTCATAGAAGCATGATGCATTATAAATATTACATAACATGCATCATCAAGCAATTAGATTAATTTTTACAAGTTGTATATTAATTCTCCTCTTATTTTGGTCAGGGGTTAGGGTGACAACATTTCTGGGCCTTAGATTGAAGATCCAACTGTACAGATCTGATCAAGATGATGATCGGAGCTGAATGCCTCCGAGTTCACCCCGATCAGACCTTCGTAGCATCAAATGCAGTCCGAGGAAGATCAGAGGTCAAGGGGCAAGGTGATGAAAATCTAAACCTCAGATGAAGAATCTGACCACGCAAATGGGTATGGATCGACGTTCGTAGCCCAACGGTGTGAGAATCGGTCCAATTCGACATCCATTGCATGACTTACAAGAATTTGAAGATGGATGGCTAGGATGGTGCCACGTGGTGCCATCCCAACTGCCCAAGTCACCCCAACAACACCTATAGCTCCTCTTCTTCCTTCGATCAAGCAATCTCAATCATTGGATCATCCATCCAACAATTGAGGCAACTCCTCGCTAATGCTTCACATCTTTGAAGAAATGACCAACACAATCTCACCCGTTGGATTTTCATCCAAAGGCGAGAGTGCATGGGCCGCGAATTAAAAAAACAGACACAGATTGGGCCTTAGCTTAGCAATCAAGTGACGTATGCGGAGAGCGAGGGTGTACGTTCGACTCTCTGTGAGCCTTAAATTTGCAGCGCGGGTGCTCACGAGTAAATTGGACATTTGATCAAGGTCGGACGGTGGAGCAGTGACTGTGTGTCCGCATGGATGATTGACATTGTGCACGCGTGAGATGATGTGCCATCAAATGAACCATCATACATTAGTGCAACTCTGAGTGCGCGATCAGCATGCAATCACACCTGTAATGACCCGATTCTCGAATCCCTACGAGACACGAGAATCAGACCAGCTCGACTGATCCCAAGACCCAGTCGTCCAACGAGAAAGTAACCAAAAGAACAGTAAAAGAAACCACATTCACCATGTATATAACTAGTAGTAACAAAATACAACAATAAAGAAAGGAAATGCTACAGTATACACCACCACAACAGAAGGGAAATAAACATGTACATAACATGAAGCTTACAATAAAGAGAGTACAGGGAGTAACAGGAAACTACTCACTACAGCGGAAAGAAAAGTACGGAAGGTACTACAGGTAACACTACTGGGCTCTACTAGGCCTAGCGTCCTCTACAGCCGCTGACTTTGGCTACTCAACAGCTGGTCCTGAAAAAGTAACGAGGGTGACACGTCAACGAAACGCCGAGTAGAGTGGCAACTAAAAGCTAAAGAAGTAGTAGAGTGTATAGTAGCTGTTATATTTTTACTTTCTTTATTTATGTCTTTCTATTTATTCACTATTGATTTATTTCTCAGATCCTTCTCTTGATCTTGAATGTTCCTTGTGGGAACGATCTTGATTGCAGTCTTTTCCGAAAAGTAGAAGTAAGACATGGTGCTTTCCTGGCTGGGAGAGTCCCCCGTGGTGGACCTACCCTCAGTCAACCACCCCAAGGTCGCTGACAGACGTAACGGTGACTATGGCATGCACGATAAGCGCACGGGTAGCTACCCTGCACTGGCACGTGGTTAGTCATTTCCGTTAACGGGTGCGCCCAAAGCATAGCACGGAACCAGTATAAGGCAGAGCCCTCTCAGTAACAGGGGTCCAACCCCTCCATAGTCAGTGCACCCTCGCCTGACTACCCTGGTTTGCCCAGTGGACCTAACAAGTCGGTGTAGGAGAGCTAGCAGAACCCCGGGGCCCGTGGGGTAGCTAGTGCTCTCCCTACACTAGTAGCTCTCCTCGGTACTACGTATGCAAGGGCCAGAAAGTCAGTGCAAAGTGGCCAAACCCACCCCAGTCTCAACCTGAGGGCGGCAAGCTCCCCTCTACACTAAGAGGTAATATGTTCTTTCTTTGGTACCACGTACCCAAGAGACAACACACTTCCACGTTTTACTTTCTCAGTTCCATTCCATTCTCTTTCCAAGAGTTCTACTCCTAATTCCCCGTAGGGTTCATGTTCTTTTAGTTCAGCCAATTTGGGCTTCACCGTTCCAGCTTCATATTTATATGACCCATGTTCTCAATCGTATTTATTCATTCGTAACAGGCAGCTGTTAACCAATTTACAGGCAGTTATCATTTCCTTTCTACTTTTCCAAGACTGCAATGTTTATATATTCAACTAGTTCTCCAGTCCTAGGATTCATGCTGTACCCTAGGATCTATCATTCAATCTAGTTTTTCAATCCTAGGATTCGTGCAATACCCTAGGATCTATTATTCAATCTAATTTCTCAGTCCTACGGTTCATGCAATGCCCTAGACTCTATTAATTATTTCATAATTGTACAAATTTTGTTAAATAAATTAAAAAGCCACTCTACCAGCGAAACCAGGAGTACTGGGGGCGTGGTCGGTAATCCCGCCACCTCCGCAACCCCCAAAACCTCAATGGAATGGGATCCTAACACAAGGATCAATCACAAGGAGTTTCTCAGAATAGTATACAATTACTGTAAACAGGTAGAGGAAATAAATCTGGGAAGAACGAAACTTGAAACGTGAAAAACGAACTCCGAACGGACCCTAAATGGGTCAAAAATGACGGGTCTGTCCAAAATCAGATGTCTGGAACTTCTTCCAGACATCTTAAAAGGTCGCTCAGGTCGTACCTTGGGTTTGTGCAGTCCTTCAGACGTCTAGAAGCCTGCTGGATCGTCTGGTCTTGGTTCCCAGACGTCCGAGTGTCACCCCGGACGTCTGGAGGTCCTCTCCGTCGTCTGGTATTGTGGCCAGATGTCTGATTCATGTGGGATGATGAGCCCTCGCACCCTCCCGAAGAGAACCTGTGCACACACACACCCGCTCTCTTCACGAAGAGGCACAGAGAATACGGCGGACGGCTGCATGGCCGTACACGCGTAAAAAGAAGGAAGTGGGAAAATATTGTACTTGTTAGACGTCTGGACCTTCCTCCAGACGTCTTCGACGTCATCTGGACGTGAGTCCAGACGTCTGATTCTGGGAGATTTTCCCATAATCAGAACCCTTTCCGCTCTCCGGCCGCGACGCACGGTCGCGTCGCGTCCGCCTGCTGGCCGAGCTGCAGCAGCTCTTCCGCGACGCCCCGCGCTCGCTGCTCTCCCGCCGGCCGGCTCTAGCTACCCCAGCAAGCTCGCACCTTCGCGGTCGAGTTTCCTTCTTCCTCTCGCAACCCTCCTCCTTCACGCATGCCTGTTGCAGCCGCTGCTACCGCACTCGCTTGCCCACTCGCTCGCTCGTAGGGAGAAGGAGAAGATGAAGGCGGTGGAGTGAGGGAGAGGGAGGGGAAGGTGCTATTTGAAGGATGCGCGGGGAGAGAGAGAAAGGAGGGACGACTGCAGGGAGGGAGAGAAAAAAGCAGAACGAAGGCGACGGGTTCAGTCTGTGCGCGCATGCGCGCAGATGCGAACCCGTACGCTGAAAAAATTTATTACCAGACATCTGGGAAGGGTTCTAGACGTCTTGGCCACTTCCCAGATGTCTTAAAATCCATTTGATGCCCACGTTCGTAACAATGTGACAAACTCAAAGGAAGTTTCGTCCCCAAAACTTGCGCTAACTAGGGTGCGGGAAAGAATAATATATATACATAACAAGCTCAAAGAGGACCGAAGCCAGTCTGAAAAGACGTACCCGCGAAAAGCTCTGGGTACCGCTCCCGCATTGCCACCTCAGGCTCCCAAGTTGTCTCCTCGTACCGCTGGCTCCTTCACAAAACCTTCACTAGGGGTACTTGCTTTCGTCTCAGACTGCAGACAGCTCTGTCAAGAATCTGCACTGGCTGCTCGGGGTAGGTAAGGTCATCGCTCACCTCGATGCTCTCGTGGCTCAAGATGTGACTGGGATCGGTGATGTACTTCCTGAGGTTGGACACGTGGAACACGTCGTGCACACCAGAAAGCTGAGGAGGGAGGGCAAGTCTGTAAGCAACGGGTCCAACCTGCTCCAGGACCTCAAATGGCCCCATGAATCTCGGCATGAGCTTCCCTTTCACTCCAAACCACTGCAGGCCCTTCATGGGTGAAACACGAAGGAAGACGTGGTCCCCAACCTCAAACTGCACCTCTCTGCGTCTCCAATCCACGTAGCTCTTCTGCCTGCTCCTGACAGTGCGTAGTCACCTGTGAATCTGCTCGACTACCTCCTGACTCTACCGGATCAGCCTGGGGCCAACCTCCCACTTGGTCCCAACCTCAACCCAACTCAAGGGTGCTGTACATCTCCGTCCGTACAAAGCCTCGTAGGGAGCCATGCCGATGCTCGAGTGATAACTGTTGTTGTATGCAAACTCTGCCAGGGGCAAGTCTCCTCCCAAGAGCCCCTCCAGTCTAGTACACAGGCACACAAAAGTTCCTCAAGTGTCTGTATCTACGCTCAGACTATCAGTCCGTCTGGGGGTGGTAAGCTGTACTCAATCTCAACCGCGTCCCCAGGGCCTACTGAAACTCAGCCCAAAACTGGGACGTAAAGCGGGTATCCCGGTCGGATACGATCTCATGCGAAACTCCGTGTAGATGTACCACGTTGCGGATATACCTCTCTGCCAACTGTGCTAGTCCCAAAGTAACTCGGATTGGCAAGAATCGCGCCGTCTTTGTCAATCTGCCAACGATTACCCAAACTGCATCGTGTCCTCGCTGGGTAACAGGTAAAACCACCACCAAGTCCATGGTGATGCTCTCCCACTTCCACTCTGGCACTGGAAGTGGCTGTAGCGGCCCTGCAGGCCTATGATGCTCGGCCTTCACCTGCTGGCACACTAAACATTGCTGCATGAATTCACCCACATCCAGCTTCATCCCCCTCCACCAAAACTCGCGTCTCAAGTCATGGTACATCTTCGTGTTTCCAGGATGTATGGTGAATCTGGAACTGTGTGCCTCAGTTAGGAGCTCTCTCAACAGCTCCTCATCTCTGGGAACGGCAAACGTCCCCTCAGGCATAGCACCTGGTCTGTGAAAGAGAAGTCCCCCGGGTCTCCTGACAGTACTCTGTCGCGCAAGGACTGCAAGTACGGGTCTGCCATCTGTCCTGTGATGATGCGATCTATCAGCTCTGGCCTCGTTTGTCATGTCATAGTCACTGCCCCACAGTGCCCCCGTAACTCTACGGGTCTCCAACTGCCTATCTCCTCCAAAGGCTCCAACTCTGTACCTGTAAACTGGCCAAGTGAGCGGGCGCCTTCCAGCTCAAGGCGTCAGCCACCACGTTGGCCTTTCCCGGGTGGTAGGAAATGCTGCAGTCATAGTCCTTCAGGAACTCCAACCAACGTCTCTGTCTCATGTTGAGCTCCTTCTGATCAAATAGGTATCTGAGGCTCTTGTGATCTATAAAAATCTCGAAGGTCTCACCGTACAAGTAGTGCCTCCAGGTCTTCAGCGCGAAGACAACAGCTGCCAGCTCCAGGTCGTGGGTAGGGTAGCTATGCTCATGAGGCTTCAGCTGCCGCGAAGCGTAAGCAACAACGTGACCCCTCTGCATGAGCACACCCCCTAACCCCTGCAAGGAGGCATCCGTGTACACAACGAACCTGCCACTACTGTCAGGGATGGTAAGCACGGGAGCCGAAGTCAGCCTCTCCTTCAGCTCCTGAAAACACGCCTCACAGGCGTCTGTCCAAGTGAAGGGCACGTCCTTCCGGGTCAACTGTGTCATAGGATGCGCAATCTGTGAAAAACCCCTGATGAACCGTCAGTAGTAGCCTACCAGTCCCAGGAAACTGCGAATCTCAGTAACCGTACACGGTCTCTCCCACCTGAGCACTGCCTCGACCTTGGCTGGGTCCACCACCAAGCCGTCTCCAGAGATCACATGACCTAAGAAGGTCACCTCCCTCAACCAGAACTCGCACTTGCTGTATTTGGCGTATAGTATATGTCGTCTCAGTGTGTCCAGAACCATCCGCAAGTGCTGTCCGTGCTACGTCTGATCTCGAGAATAGATGAGTACATCATCAATGAATACCACCACGAACTGGTCCAAGTACGGTCTAAACACCCGGTTTATCAAGTCCATGATAGCAGCGGGGGCATTGGTCAGCCCAAAGGGCATGACCAAAAACTCGTAGTGTCCGTACCGGGTGCGGAAAGCTGTCTTGGAGACGTCTGCCTCCTTGATCTCAACTGGTGGTATCCAGACCTCAAGTCGATCTTGGAGAATATCGTGGCACCTTGCAGCTGGTCATACAAGCCGTCGATGCTCGGCAGTGGATATCTGTTCTTGATGGTGACCCTATTCGGCTGTCGATAGTCCACACAAAGGCGTACGGTACCATCCTTCTTTACAAACAGTACCGGGGCTCCCCAGGGAGACGCACTGGGCCTCACAAAGCCCTTCTCCAAAAGATCCTGCAACTGAGACTTGAGCTCTCGCTGCTCAAGTGGTGCCATCCTGTATGGTGCGGTGGAGATGGGGCTGGTCCCTGGTACTAGTACGATCTCAAACTCGATCTCACGCTCGGGCAGTAGTCCTGGCAACTCGTTTGGGAACACATCGGGGTACTCTCTGACCACCGGGATGCTCTGGAAGTCTGCCACAGGGCTGGGCTCTACCACCACACAAGCTAGGAAGCCCTTACACCCCTGGCTCAAAAGTCTCACCACCCGAAGTGCCAAAATGCACCTAAAGCCTCCGTCCACTGGCTGACCGTGGAACTCGAAAGAAGGCAACTCTGGTATGGAGAAGACGATCTTCCTCTCAAAATAGTCCACCAAAGCGTGGTAAGCGGATAGCCAGTCCATCCCCAGAATTACTCCAAGGTCCTCCATCTGTATCATAATCAGGTCAACAAGAAGACTATGTCCCCCAATACTGACCTCGCAACCCGTGTACACCTCCTCAGCTACAAACAGCTGACCACTCGGACCTCTGATCATGAACGGATCCTCTAACAGCATATAATCCTGGCCCAAACTAACTGTGAAACTAGCTGCGACAAACGAGTGCGTAGCACCAGAATCGAAAAGTGTGTAAATGAGTCTGCCAGAAACTGAAACCATAACTGCCACCACCGATCCCGAAGCTCTGGCATCCCTGTGTGTCAGGGCGTTGATACGCCCCTCAGCCCTAGGTGCGGACGAGGCAGCCACACTCTGCATTAGATGGGTAGCTGCTGGCCGGTACCCTACTCGTGACTACTGTCCTCTTCCTCGCACCTAGAAACCGCGGCCTCTTGCTCGCCTTCCAGTGCTCGGCACGGGAAGTATCTGCTGACCTCCTGCCTTAGACGGGCAGTCCCTCCTGATGTGGCCCGGCTGGCCACACTGGTAGCAGAGGGAAACCTGACTCCCGCCCTCAGTGGGTCCCTGCTGTCGGCTGGGCGGGGGTCCGGTGTTGGCAACTGTCCCCTGTTGAGGGCCCCCAAAGGCCACTGATGGCCTTGCAAAATGTGATGGCTCTCGTGCGGATGCCACGTGTCTCCTCTCTCGCCGGCCTTGTGAAAAGTTTGGCTGGTAGGGTCTCTTCCGCCCGCTGTCAGTATCTCGCACGGACGGGTTGGTCTCCTCGTAGGTCATAGCTGCCTCCACCACCCTTGAGAACGCAGGCAGCTTCAGGGGTTTGACATACCACCAAATCGCAGGCCGGAGCCCCTCGGTGAACCTCCAAAGGCGCTCCTCCTCAGTGGCTACTGCCGTCGCTGCGAAGCGGGACAGCTCCAGAAAATGCCTGCGCTAGGCACTCACGGTCATCGTCCCCTGGTGGAGAGTGTGGAACTCCTGCCTCCTCTAGTCCTGCCACGTCTGAGGAAAGTACTGCTCGCAGAAGAGGGTGACGAACTGGTCCCAGGTCGGCTCGTCCCTCTCCTGTCCCCTGACTGCCCTCCACCACCTATGTGCCACACTCTCCAACTGGTACGTGGCAAAGGGCATGCGGCACTCCACCGGGGGGCAAAGGGTGTCGAAAACCTTCTCGAGCTGCTCGATCCAGTCCTCCACCTCGGTCGGGTCCTCATCCCCCTTGAAGGAGGGGGGCTTCAACTTCCGGAACTGCCCGGAAAACTCGAAGTGCGCTGTAGTGGAGATGCTGGTGCACCTCCAGGTACAGGAGCCTCGTGCACAGAAGTGTCGGAGGAAGGTGGGGGTGGTGGCGGCCCATCCCCTCCCCTGCGTCCAGCACCGCGTCCGTCGCGTGGTCCCACAGAGGACTCCCCCTCCGCAGCCCCAGGGAGAGGTGCTCAAGGTGGTGGGTGGAGCTCCTCTCGCACTATATCCCGTATCAGCTGGGTGAGGTCTTGGGCCTGAATGCCCGGGAGTAGTGGCTGGTCCACTTAGACGTCGATACGCCCACCTCACCGACCTCGTCCTCGGCCGCACCCGCAGCCCGCCTCGCTAGTCCCTCGTCGAGGCAACTCCTATAAGGAGACGCGAAACAGAACGGAAACACGTCAATATGGGATGATATCTAACGAAGAAGTCTAAGAGCTAATGTCAAAAGAAACGTTGTGGTGGCTACCCTAGTTACAGACACATGAATTGGTTATTTTCCAGTCAGTTGATTCACTTCTCGGGACGACCTTGCTCTGATACCATCTTGTAACGACCCGATTCCCGAATCCCTACGAGACACGAGAATTGGACCGGCTCGACTAATCCCAAGACCCAGTCGTCCAATGAGAAAGTAACTAAAAGAACAGTAAAATAAACCACATTCACCATGTATATAACTAGCAGTAACAAAATACAACAGTAAAAAAAGGAAATACTATAGTATACACCACCACAACAGAAGGGAAATAAACATGTACATAACATGAAGCTTACAATAAAGAGAGTACAGGGAGTAACAGGAAACTACTCACTACAGCGGAAAGAAAAGTACAGAAGGTACTACAGGTAACACTACTGGGCTCTACTAGGCCCAACATCCTCTGTAGCCGCTGACTCTAGCAGCTCAACACCTGGTCCTAAAAAAGTAATGAGGGTGACGCGACAGCGAAACGCTGAGTAGAGTGGCAACTTAAAGCTAAAGAAGTAATAGAGTGTACAGCAGCTGTTATATTTTTACTTTCTTTATTTATGTCTTTCTATTTATTCACTATTGATTTATTTCTCAGATCCTTCTCTTGATCTTGAATGTTCCTCGTGGGAACGATCTTGATTGCAGTCTTTTCCGAAAAGTAGAAGTAACACATGGTGCTCTCCTGGCTGGGAGAGTCTCCCGTGGTGGTCCAACCCTCAATCAACCACCCCAAGGTCGCTGATAAACATAACGGTGACTACGGCATGTGCGATAAGCACACGGGTAGCTACCTCGCACTAGCACGCAGTCAGTCATTTCCGTTAACGGGTGCGTCCAAAGCATAACACAGAACCAGTATAGGGCAGAGCCCTCTCAGTAACAGGGGTCCAACCCCTCCACAGTCCACGCACCCCCGCCTGACTACCCTGGTTTGCCTAGTGGACCTAACAAGTCAGTGTAGGAGAGCTAGCAGAACCCCGGGGCCCGTGGGGTAGCTAGTGCTCTCCCTACACTAGTAGCTCTCCTATGTACTACGTACGCGAGGGCCAGAAAGTCGGTGCAAAGTGGCCAAACCCACCCCGGTCTCAACCAGAGGGTGGCAAGCTCCCCTCTACACTAAGAGGTAATATGTGCTCTCTTTGGTACCACGTACCCAAGAGACAACACACTTCCACGTTTTATTTTCTCAGTTCCATTCCATTCTCTTTCCAGGAGTTCTACTCCTAATTTCCCGTAGGGTTCATGTTCTTTTAGTTCAGCCAATTTGGGTTTCACCGTTCCAGCTTCATATTTATATGACCCATGTTCTTAATCGTATTTATTCATTCATAACAAGTAGCTGTTAACCAATTTACAGGCAATTATCATTCCTTTCTACTTTTCCAAGACTACAATGTTTATATATTCAACTAGTTCTCCAGTCCTAGGATTCATGTTGTACCCTAGGATCTATCATTCAATCTAGTTTTCCAATCCTAGGATTCATGCAATACCCTAGGATCTATCATTCAATCTAATTTCTCAGTCCTAGGGTTCATGCAATGCCCTAGACTCTATTAATTATTTCATAATTGTACAAATTTTGTTAAATAAATTAAAAAGCCACTCTACCAGCGAAACTGGGAGTACTCGGGGTGTGGTCAGCAATACTGCGTGCCTCCGCAACCCCCAAAACCGCAATGGAACGAGGTCCAAACACAAGGATCAATCACAAGGAGTTTCTCAGAACAGTATACAATTATTGTAAACAAGTAGAGGAAATAAATCTGGGAAGAACTAAACTTGAAATGCGAAAAACGGACTCCGAACGGACCCTAAACGGGTCAAAAACGACGGGTTTGTCCAAAATCAGACGTCTGGAACTTCTTCCAGATGTCTTAAAAGGTCGCTCAGGTCGTACCTTGGGTCTGTGCAGTCCTTCAGACGTCCAAAAGCCTGCTGGATCATCTAGTCTTGGTTCCCAGACGTTCAAGTGTCACCCCGGATGTCTGGAGGTCCTCTCCGTCATCTGGTACTATGGCCAGATGTCTGATTCGTGTGGGATGGCAAGCCCTCGCACCCTCCCGAACAGAACCTGCGCACACACACACCCACTCTCATCACGAAGAGGTGCAGAGAATACAGCGGATGGCTGCATGGCCGTATACGCGTAAAAAGAAGGAAATGGGAAAATATTGTACCTGTCAGGCATTTGGACCTTCCTCCAAACGTCTTCGGCGTCGTCTGGACGTGAGACCAGACGTCTGATTCTGGGAAATTTTCCCAGAATCAGAACCCTTTCTGCTCTCCGCCCACGACGCACGGCTACACCGTGCCGCGTCTTCCTGCTGCCCAAGCTACAGCAGCTCTTCCGTGACGCCCCACGCTCGCTGCATTCCCGCCGGCTGGCTCTAGCTGCCCCAGCAAGCTCACACCTTCGCAGTCGAGCTTCCTTCTTCCTCTCGCAACCCTGCTCCTTCACGCACGCCCGCTGCAGCCGCTGCTGCCGCACTCGCTCGCAGAGAGAAGGAGAAGATGAAGGTGGTGGAGTGAGGGAGAGGGAGGGGAAGGCACTATTTGAAGGATGCGTGAGGAGAGAGAGAAAGGAGCAGCGTCTGCAGGGAGGGAGAGAAAAAAGCAGAACGAAGGCGACGGGTTCAGTCTACGTGCGCATGCGCGTAGACACGAACCCGTACGCCAAAAAAATTTATTACCAGACGTCTGGGAAGGGTTCCAGACGTCTGGCCAGACATCTGGGCCACTTCCCAGACGTCTTAAAATCCGTCTAATGCCCACGTTCGGAACAACACCCATCCATTTTCGATTTGATGGCTAAGGCAGCTTTGACCCTCGTGATTCATCACCTCATCAATGGAATTGCATAAAAGGCCAGCATGATCCTATGCCATTGGATCATGATCAAATGGCCCATGTTTTACGCGTGCTTTAGCGACATGGGGGCTTCAGCAACAGTTGCAAGTGTTACTAAAGACCCTGATATTAATTTCTAACCCTTAAAAAAACCCTTTTGCCCCCATGACTACACCTATAAATAGCCTACTCGTCCTACACATTTCTTCATCCCATTCCTTTCTTCTCTCACACTCTCCAAAGCTCTAAAAGATGGTCTCATACTCAGGATGCTTCACTAGACCTAGAGTAAAATAAGGTTTCCATCTTCTCACCCCCATTCATGGGCACTTGTGGTTATCTCCTCACCCCATTCAGGAATCGGATTTCATGTTGG
This sequence comes from Thalassia testudinum, assembly GCA_037157565.1. Taxonomy (NCBI): domain Eukaryota; kingdom Viridiplantae; phylum Streptophyta; class Magnoliopsida; order Alismatales; family Hydrocharitaceae; genus Thalassia; species Thalassia testudinum. The sequence goes on along the minus strand of JAZHRO010000055.1, from coordinate 88,422,794 downwards.
CAACGTCCTGCATCTCAACCTCATCTTCCAACTCTGTCCACCTTCTTTCAGCATCCCATCTCCGTCTTTCAGGTGCCAACCGCACAGCTCATCCTCCAAGCGGCTGTCGAGGAGGATTTTTCTCATCCCTATCTTTTTATTGCTTTCTAGTATAGTTTTAATTTTGCAAGTAGATGTAATAAACATGGTTCGATGGTTATGAAATATTTGTTCATTCTCTCTCTATTTTTCTCTTTCTTTGTATTATTATATCTCTCTCTTCTATTACTTATTCTTTAAGTAGAATAGCTAGCATAGATTAATTTCAACCAGCTACTCTACTTTATAAATATAAATGCATATTTTAAATCAAACGTTGCCTACCCGTATTCTACCCGAGACTCACCAAAGTTTCGGTTAAATTTATTTAACAGCGTATTTTTACGCACTATAATGACCGGTTTCTAACTCAAATCTTCTCGTGTGTAAATCTAGCTGATTAGGTTTCTTTTGCACATGTCTGTCCTCCAACGCCAACTTCAGCCTTTGATTCCCATCATCTCATAGCTTCAATCTTCATGTAACTCTCCAGATTTAAAGATATATGATAGATCTATTAGTTGAACTCATGTATTTGATCAAAGGATCACAATTAAATCTCTGAATCACGCTCTAAAATAGGTATGAAGTCATGGTCTTCTAACAATAATAACAAACTTGCAAAACCTAAATTAATTTTGGATTTCTCCCTCTTATTCGTGCCTAAAGCATCACTCATGTGCGTAAAATGATTCTACATACTTAGAGCTTAAAGTATGGCTTCATCACCTTCAAGATCTTAGAGAAGCTTCAATGGCTTCCTTAGGACATTAGAGCAGTTCAAATGAAGCTCCAAGTGGTTCATTCCAAAGGTTAAAACTTCTAAATGAGTTCTAAATAGCCTCAGGCAATTGAAACATATTAATTTCAGCTAGAATTAACTTGAAATCTTGCCTGGAGCTCCATGAAGCTCACTTAGAATCGTACTGGACCCAAAGTGTCAAAATTTGATTTCAGCCATATTTAACCATAACACTTCCTCAAATCACTTCTAACAGATTCATATACTTAGGAAACATACAACAATCTAAAGAATAGGTGTAGGAGTTTTAGAGATCCAATGGCGTCTCAAGGTTGGCCAAGCAAGCCTAAAAGTTGACTTTTAACTCAAAGTTAATTTCAAACAATCTAACAACCCAAATCGTCCCTAATCAACCTTAGGAATTCATTGGAGCTAAAAATGAAGTAATTTGATCCCTTCATAAAGTTCCTTAGGTCCATCGCTTGAGATTTAATTATGCATTGGTCATCAAATCAAACTAGACTCGTATCAATCTAAACAATGATTTCTCTAGACTCAGAATGCTCTACTAATGCTTTTGGATCTATTCCAAAACTTGAAGAATATCTGGAACATGCAACATAGTCTACCAGACTTAGAGAAGAAGTCAATTAGTGTGAATCAATTATTGTAACTTAGATCAGATGTGTGGAAAATGATCAGGGAAGACTAATTAATTTATTTTGAGCTTTGTACAAAGTTTCAAGCACTGTAGTTTAAGGTTGAGACCGTCAGAGCTCACTAGAGCTCTAGTGATTGCTGGAAATGGTCACCAAAGATTGAACCTCCATGAAATGGCTCAAGAAATGGCTTAAAAGATTCCTGAGACCATCAAGAGTCTCAAGAACTAATCAATTTAATCATTGGATAATCAGATCAATAGAACGAACTCAAATCAATTAGGATTCAATCCAGAATAATAGAATAGAACTCTCAATCAATTGATCGAGGAATTTTGTTCCTGGAGGTATTGCTAAAGTGTGGATGTAGTTTAATTAGACAGAGAAACTCCTTCTACCTCCACCATAGACAGTGGAGATCTGAGGTTGAGTAAGATTAGGCGTATTGTGTATATGTGATAATAGATCAAACTAGAAAGTAGAATGGGGCCCTATTAGTGTGGGAATGTGATGAAGGGCCCCAATTGAATGTGACATTGGATCTAGAGCTCGCCATGGACAGCGAAGGCTCATAGGAGAAGGTGGAGATGATTAGGTCATTAGGTGAGTAATGGAGGGATTGAAGAAGCGGATTGTGTTTACTGAAGGGAGAGAATGATGAACTGAGGGTGGAAAGTGTGAATGGAGATCCAGCGAGCTGGAATTGGCTCAACAAAGTTGACGAAGGAGGTGAAAAGAGGGAATTAATCTGAACTACTCCTAGCTATCTACTTACACTAATCTACTCTAAACTAAGACCAAAGGCTAATCTATGTTTTACTTGGACAAATGGGATAGAAGGCATCGACTTTGGCATGCTAGATTGGAAGAAATCAGAGTTGGTGAAGAAGAAGCCATGGCATAGAAGAATGTGGAGAAGGAAGATCTGAGGTGTAGCTCTACTGTGGAGATAGAGTAGAGGACGAGGAAGATGGAGGAGAGACTTTCTCTACTGGAGAAGCTTGATGGAAGTGGGAAGAAGTTGTCGGAGGAGTGAATAGCCTATTGACAGCCATAGGTTGGGGAAGAGGGATAGGAGGTTGTCCCCTTGGAATCAAAGGATTGGAGACCTATTTATAGGCTTCGGTGAAGCTTTAGGGTAATAAATGTTGTCCAGGGGTTGTCTAGGTTCAAGTTAACCGTCGTTGTTGTCGTTGACGATGGTGAGGTTATTCACCTAGGGAAAATAGAACCAAAGGTCCATTTGGATCATTGGATTTGAAGAGGAAGGTGTGAAGTTTGGTCCATAATGGCGGTGGTGGTGTGACATTGGTAAGGTGGTGATCTAAGGGTCTGGTTATCGGTGAATGGTGATCGTCAATGGAGAAGAAGAGAGGAGGAAGAAAGGTGCAGGAGGGACCTAAGTGCAAATAGAAAAGGACCTACGTGTGGTAAAAGGACACAATTGAAATAGAAGTTATGGGTTGAAATGCAAACCATGAGTTTTGAGGCTTAATTTAAATTATTTAATTTTCAACATTTTTATATAATTATAAATACTGTAATTAATATATTTATGACATGAGATTGCATTTTCACCCTTTTAGCTATATTTATCTAAGTACTTAACATTATTAGGTTAATTAACAGCTTAGCTATTATAAATAATATAAGTTAAATAAAATACTTACATATAGCTAAATGCTTGGATTTGAGTCCCATTTATTAATTATTTATCAATTAAAAATAAATAAATGTTTATTAACCCTTAAATTTGGTATTTAGCATATAAATAAGGTCCTTACTATTATTACTTTAATTATATAATTAACCCTAATATAATATTATTCACTAGTAATTTAGCTAGGAAAACTAGCTAATATTGATGAATTAGGAGCCATAATGAGTGCCTCATCATGCTTCCATGGCAAAGCTTTGCTAGCCCAAGCAAAATAACTAGAGAATATGATGAATTAAATAATAGGGTTTAGTGAAATGAATTCTTAAGTAGAAGAATAACTAGGTCAGAAGAATTTTGAAGTTTTTCTCTTTTTATGTTTTTATACTTTTATAAATAAGTACCATAATTAAAATAAAGCATTTGACGGGAATCCTATTTCAAAGGACTCTAAACCTAAGATATCTTTTCAAAACAAATACTTTTGAAAAAATAGACTCTTAACGGGAATTCTAATTTAATTTAGAACATCTGACACTCGTTTTGTTATTTGTATACCACTCTAAACCCTAAAAATAAAAGAGATCAAGATGGATAATGTAACAAGACTCAGATTTGAAATCAAATTCTAACTCAAGAGTTCAATAGACACAAGTCAATCCTTAAACTTATGAATTCTGATTTTTATCGACTTAAGCTTTTGTAAATCAAATAAACACCTTTTATTAAAAAAATTTAGAAAGTGAGTTGGACCCTTAAAACAACCAGCCCACAGCATCAAGGACAGACTTTTAGACCTAGGGCTTTGTCAATCTTTCACGTTTAAGCATCAACCACTAGCCTCCAAAACCCAATTTCTTAGGCTTCATTGCCCACTCAAGGTTTTGTAGCTATGAGGTTAAAATGACTGTGCAGGTGAAGTAGATTCGTGCTATAGGCATCCAAAGTTGGAAAAATCTAGACCTCAAGACATCAAGATCCCAATCCAGATCATCCCAATTGAAGCCTTTGGCTTGGCCTTACTCAAACTTGGTTGCTTTCTCCTCACCATTTTTTATCCTGAGGTCAACATTTAAGCCATATATTTCCTCTCCTCCCATGCATAAACAAAAAGAATGTGTAAAGGCACACTCACGCCATTGCGAGAAGAATAGCGGCAAGCAAAACCCGTAATGATGCGAAAGATAGCAGGTTTTCTTTTCTAGAGAAAAGAAGACCTAGAATATGCATAAAAATATAATGATGCAAACAAATATAGTATTAGTAAAAACATGCGTCCTATGTGTCTATGTGGTGCATATCCTTAAAAGCTTGAAGGTCTAAGATCGAGACCGCTCACTACTGGCTCCCCAGGGCGAAGATTTGTTGATCTTTGACCAAAGCCCTAAGAGGTGAAATAGGAGAGATAGAAAGATAGACTCGTGTAACTCTAGTGATTGCATTGTGTGCACAATATAATGCAATAGAATATGATAAAAACTACACACAAGTTCGCAAAATAGCTATGTCACGAGTTTTAATGAATTCCACTTTTTGTCAAATGTCTTCTAAATGAAAAGAAGAAATCAAAATGTATTTCGATTTTTTCTATTTTCAATTAAAATGTGGTCTTGCTTAGGTAGAAGACAAGGATCTACATAATAAAATCAACTTTATCTCCAAAAGAGATATCCTGAATCAGAAATCTAGCAGAAATAATGCACTCCTAGGAGTGTATGCCTAATAAATAAAGCTGTTAGTTAGAAAGAGATGTCGTTTTGGTATTTTTATATATTTCTAACTAAATGCAACAAAGCAACCTAGCTAATGACTACCGAAAGAAAGTATCTCACAAAATATATACAAGAGAAAAGCGAGAAATGCATAAAGAAAAACCCATCTTCTTCCTACTAGGTACCTATCAGACAGATACCTAAAAGAAGACAAGGTAAACAAAATAAGTTAGAAATGAGTAATACAAAAGTGACAATAAATTAAATGATAATGTTGAATATAATTTATGCAAGTTGCCTCCCCAACAACGGCTCCAAAAAATGATATTCACACTATTTTACAAGAAAGAACAGTATATACAAAAAAATCATAAAAGAATATATACAAAAGGATCATAATTACAAAATAAGAAATAATCAAGGGAATATTTTGGTGAATGAAATAAAACAAATATTTCCTCCCCGGTAACGGCACCATTAAATGATACACATATTCTCAACACTACTAATTAAGGTTATTAACTTAATCAATGGCACCAAAAATGATGTTTAAGCTACCTTGCTTAGTTTATTTATCATTGTTAATTATAGTATAGGGAGCAAGATAACCTAACATTTAGAAAATATTTTTCCTGGTTGAGTCTATGTCCTTCACTAGGAGGCTAAGTTAAGCATAACATTTACCAATTATTATTAATTTAATTCTTATTCTTAATTTTTTTTAAAAGAATTCTTATTCTTAATTATAACAATTAACTAATTAATTTAAACTTAACTTGCATAGATAATAGTTATATAAATTAATTACTATTATAAATATACTTACTATTTATGACTTACTCATAATTTACTATATACCTAATTTACTTAAATAAGTTAACTAATACTTAGTCACTATAAATGCTAAGCTAGAACTTAATTACTTAAGTTATACTTAGTTTACTAACTATAACTTATTAATATAACTACTATTACTTAAGTTATATTCACTTAATTATTATCTACTTACTTAACTAGTTCATAATTTATATATATACTTAGATTATACAATTACTAATTACTTAATTAGCTATAATATGTTAACCACATGAATAATTGCATAAAAATGAACGATAATAGCCTGGCAATCATTCCATAAGAGCAAAAGATTCGCAACGAATAAGCAAAAATGATAAAATTTTGTTTTATAACAACACATAAATCGTCAATTCATTTATCTAATCAGAAACTTAGGTAAGAACTTAACCTTTATATTATACACAACACAATCACTAGCACAGAATTCTCCAATTTTTAGCTAAGTGTTGCGAGCAGCCTGTTAATGGGCTCAACCTTAAAAGGTTGTTGGGCATTTTTACATAATCTCAATGGGATAACCAAAGTAGCCGCTACTAAATCCCAAAATAGAGGACACGCGTCACATACACACACACCCACATATTCATTCTTGGATGCATACGCATGTCCCGTAGCCACGTGCAACATGCAAGTATTTAGATATCACGCAAGAGACCTAGAGGGCCCGTGTCATAGTCGCTCGAGATGGTCATGGGTGATGTTCAATTAATACTTCTAAAAACGGTCATAAATAGACGATGTGGGACTAACTATGTCTACTTTCTTGTACACATGTTTGTCCTCCAACGCCAACTTCAGCCTTTGATTCCCATCAGTTCATAACTTCAATCTTCATGTAACTCTCTAGATCTAAAGATATATGATAGATCTATTAATCGAACTCATCTATTTAATTAAAGGATCACAATTTAATCTCTCAATCACACTCTAAAATAGGTCTGAAGTCATGGTCTTCCAACAACAACAGTAGACCTATAGAACCTAGATTAATTTTGGATTTCTCTCTCTTACTTGCACCTAGAGCATGACTCATGTGCCTAAAATGATTCCACATCACTTAGAGCTTAAAGGAAAGCTTCATCACCTTCATGATCTCAGAGAAGCTTTATTGGCTTCCACAGGACATCAGAGTAGTTCAAATGAAGTTCTAAATGGCTCATTCCAAAGGTTAAAACCTCTAGATGAGTTCTAAATAGCCTCATGCAATTGAAACAGATTAGTCTGAGCTACGATTAACTTGAATCTTGCTTGGAGTTTCATGAAGCTCACTTAGAACCATTCAAAGTGTTAGAAATTGATTTCAGCCAGATTTAACCATAACACTTCCTCAAATCACTTCTAACAAATTTGTATCAACCTAGGAAACATACAGTAATCTAAAGAATAAGCTTAGGAGTTTTAGAGCTCCAATGGCATCTAAGGGTTGACCAAACAAGCCTAAAAGTTGACTTTTAACCCAAAGTTAATTTCAAATAATCTAACAACCCACATCATCTCTAATCAACCTTAGGAATTCATTGAAGCTAAAAATGAGGTAATTTGATCCCTTGAACAAGTTCCTCAAGTGCATCACCTGAGATGTAAATGTGCATTGGTCGTCAGATCAAACTAGACTCTTATCAACCTAAATGATGATTTCTCTAAACTCAGAATACTCTACTAATACTTTGGGATCTATTCTTGAACTTGGAAAATATCAAGAACACTCAACACAGTACTATCAGAGTTAGAGAAGAAGCTGATTAGAGTGAATTAATCATTGCAACTTAGATCAGATGTGTGGAAAATGATCAGGATAGTCTAATTAAGTGATCTAGAATTTTGTACAAAGTTTCAAGCACTGTAGTTTAAGGTTTAGATCATCGGAGCTCGTTAGAGCTCTTATGATTACTGGAAATGGCCACCAAAGGTCAAACCTCCATGGAATGGCCCATGGAATGGCTTAAAAGATTCCTAAGACCATCAATAGTCTCAAGAACTAATCAATTTAATCATTGGATAATCAGATTAGTAGAACAAACTCAAATCAATCAACATTCAATCCTAAGTTCAACAAAATAATAGAATAGAACTTTGATCAATTGGTCAAGGCATTTTGTTCCTAGAGGTATTGCGAAGGTGTGGATGTAGTTTAATTAGATGCAGAAACTCCTTTGACATTTTCCATCGATAGCGGAGATCTGAGGTGGAGTGAGATTGGGCGTGTTGTCTATATGTGATAATAGATCAAAATGGGAAGTAGAATGGGGCACTGTTAGTGAGAAGGTGATGAAGGGCCCCAATTGCATGTGACATTGGCTCTGGAGCTTGTTATGGATAGAGAAGGCTTACAAGTGATGGTGGAGATGATTTAGGTGATTAGGTGAGTAATCAAGTGATTTAAGAAGCGAATTGTGTTTATTGAAGGGAGAGAAATACAAACTGAGGGTGGAAAGTGTGAATGGAGGTTCATTGAGACGGGTGATGTAAACACATTACACTACTTAAGATGTCTATTTATGCATGTTCTTAAGCATAGGATTGCATTGCAAGCTATAAATAGTGCATAACATGCATCATCTTGCATTTAGAGTAGTTTGAATAAAATGGAGATTAATTGTCTCCTTTTATGTGCTTGGACAGGGTAAACATTTTATCAAGGCCTCGGATCGAGGATCCAACCATACAGATGTAATCAAGGCGACGATTGGAGTTCAACGAATCCAAGATCGCCTTAATCAGGCATCTGTAGCATCTGATAGTGATCGGGGAACCCTAGAAGATCAAGGGCAAAGATGGGGTAAATTCGCACTTCAAATGACAAATCCGACCGCACGGATGGATTCGGATCGACGATCGTAGCCTAGCGAAGCAAAAGTCGAGTCAATCCGACACCCGTTGCACCATCTACAACATCCAGAAGATGGATGGCCAAGATGGTGCCACGTGGTGCCATCTCAGCCGTCCAACCGACCCCCAGCACCGCCGCACCTTCTCTTCATCAATTAGAGTGCCGCTTCTCTGACGTTGGATCAAGATCCAACAGTTGTGGATGCGGCGCCCTGAATTCATCCACGCGACCATTTGGCTGAGGCAGCACAGTGGTCTAGCGCCTTAACGCGAGGCACGGATGCAAGTTCGAGTCACGACGAGTGGGATTTGGAGCGGGAGTGCACCTTCAATCGACCGTCAGATCGCAATCCAACGGCCGCCCGCACTCAATAGCATCGACGAGCTATCGTACGCTCGTGCCACACGCGGCATCGCACGCTGGTGGGCATGCGTTGAGCGGGGGAGGCACATCTTAAGCTGTCCGATCCCGCGATCGGACGGCTGAGATTCAGCGAACGAGTGGCATGCGTTGAGCGCGCGTGGAAGCCAGCAACCGCGCGTTCAACGCCCACTACGCCCATGATGGGGCTTTAGTGATGGTTTTATCCGTCACTAAAGACCCCTTATTTAATTTTTTAAAGATGTAATGTCCAATTTACCCCGACTCCTTGCAACTATAAAAGGAGACCCCCTCCACACGAAATTCTCATCCCTTCCTTCTCTTCTCTACCTCTCCAAAGCTCAAGAGAAGCTTGTCCCACACTCGGGATGCTTCTCGCGAGATAACGTCCAATTTTCGTACCCCTTCGGAAGTGGATCCCACGACGACGACAACGTACTGCTCCGTTCCCGTTCTTCTGCTTTGTCCTCCTTCGTCCTGCTTCGTCCTCCTTTGTCTAGGCGTCGTCCCGTCCGGCTCATCTTCCAAGCGACCGTCGAGGAGGATATCTCTCTCCCCATTCTTTTTACTGCTTTCTAGAATAGATTTACTGCTTTCTAGAGTAGTTCAGCTCGTCCTCCAAGCGACTGTCAAGGAGGATATTTCTCTCTCCATTCTTTTACTGCTTTCTAGAGTAGATTTACCACTTTCTAGTGTAATCATTTTCCCGCTTTCTAGTGTAATGAACAACCGTTCTAATGATGAAATTCTATGTTTATTCTACATCTCATTTTGATTTCTGTTTGTAATATTCTCTCTCTCTCTTTCTCTCTCTCTCTTCTATTTATTGTAAATGGTTAGATAGTTTTAATCAATTGAATTAATTCATGACAAATAAAATCAAATGCGTAGATTTTAAATCAAATGTCTGCCTCCCTGTGTTCGACCTGGAATTTTCATTTCGGTATAAATTTTATTTGTTGAACATGAGTTCTTCACTTTCAAGCTATAACGACAAGGTTTTAAAAACCAAACACGTTAGCGTAGCAACCCGTACGTTCAACATTTTGGTGCCATTGCCGGGGAGGCGACGCTATTTGATTTTTTTTCTTCACATTTTTTACAACTTACGAATCATTTACCTCACTTCTCACCTTTCTTATTGTGATTGCAGGTACTCTTTTGAGATGAGAAAAAGCGGTAGATTGGAGTAAAGTGATGTGGAAGGTTTTGTAAGTTATCCCCCATTCTTCCCCCTCCATAAATTTCATTCGCCACATTAAATCCAAATTCCAATTAACCTAGGTGTTTGCATAAATCCTAGGAATAGTTTGGTTGTTTGGATTCTCACTCACTTTCATTCCAGCTTCATTTATATAAAAAAAAATAAAAAGATAATCTTGTGGGGCAATTTTCAACAAACACACAATGTACACCCACATTCAAAGGCACTTAACCAAATTGATTTGTTTCTACTCAACCGGGTTCTGATCTGTGGAACCAGTACACATAAAGCAACACATAAAAGAGTAGAAATCATTCTAGGATAACCATCTTTGTGTGCCTAACTTAGTGGTGCATTTGTGGCCAATTGTTTGAGTTAATTGGGCTGCACCACTTCAATTAAAATCAACTCATTAAGTAGCTGCTACTTAGGTTCAACTATTAGGGATTTACCAGGCACTCCACATTCTTTTTGAGCTTTAAAGGAAAATATCTTCACCTGTGCTTTCAAAACCTAGTATGCCAACAGAACTTGTTTGAAAACACCTAAAGTTGAATCCTAAAAGCTACTAAGCAAGATTTGAACTCTAAAATTCACCGCATCAAAAAAAATAATCTTGCTTGAAAACCACTGGTTGTTCATGCACACACAAATCAATCAATCATTAAGGGCACAACCCATTTAAGGGCCCATCACATTCCAAAGCACATTCAAACCTAGCCCTAAATAAAATAGAGTAGACGTTAGCCTTAAGGATTCGACTCGCTCTTTAGAGCCCAGAACGAGATTATTTTCGATTAGTCTATTTCTACTATTCAATCTGATGTCTAGCTAGGGGAGTAGAATCAAACGATCGCGGCTGGGGGGTACACTAGCAATTGGAGGCGTAAGCCGAAGGAAGAACCTTCTCCCCAGTCCCTCCTTCTAACTGGTTGGATTGAATAGACAGAAGTAGATCAAATTGTTCTTTTATCTCAAGATGGGTTTTGGGAGTCTGTAGGTCAGTAGGCTAACCCACTTAAGGATAGGTTTGATTGTTTGTATTGCAGGGTGCCTTTCTTCCTCCCATTTCTCATGAATCCTTCCACATATTACACGCATTCCCGCTCTTTCCGTCTTGTTTTGAATTATCCTCAACATGACGATTATTCCGACTCGTACTGTAATCAACCATCAGTTAGTTGGGATAACTCAGATTGGGGATACAGTTCCGGACCTCCGTGTTTAGGGTCTAACCCTGAACACTTTGATTGTGATTTCTATCCTTCTCAGAGCAACATCGATTATAGATCATCATCCTTTCATGAACGACCTAATACCATCTACAATCAAGAAGGATACACTAATCCTTACCCATCCTCTGATTATACTACCATTAGGTCATCACCTCCTTTCGAACAATCTGAAAGGACCTATTATCAGGCAGGGTATAACGAATCTCAATTCATTAATTCCCCTGTTTTGACCTCAAACCCACCCAACCCTGGACTAACTCATTTGGTTCAGGGTAACCAAGTTCATGATAAGGTTTTGGCTAACTTGAGGAATATCATTCAATCTTTAGAAGTTCAGCCAATACCTTGCATTGAGAGATTGGAGCCCCTGATTGAAATGATTGATGATTTGAACAAGTTGTTGTTGGATTGGCTCCACGATGTTAAGGATAAGAACCCGGGTGAGTTTCTACTTAGGAAATTAGCAAAGTTGAGGATGAGATTCATGGTCGCTTTGATTCAATCTTGGGATGATTCCCAGGATGAACTCCCTTCAGGAAAGCCAATGGCAGAACCCGCTCAGGTACCTGTTGGGGGGGACACATGTTACGAGGCTGACTAGATTGAATTAGAGCAATCAATTAAGGAAGATCTGATTTCTTCACCTGAGATCCCTGAGCTGGGGTACGAAGAAACGTATGTCTCCTTGGAACAGAAAGTGACAGATGATTTGAGACATACATTAATACTGATCTTGATTTCTTCGATTTTGATGGTGTGGATTCAAGTTGCGAAGTCTCACACGAGTTTTCTGAACACGATTTCTGTGTGACCATTGGGCCTGAGGAATCTGATATGTCATTTAATAGCCCAATAACTGAGGAAACTAATCTTATTAGGGCTCACATTACGGATCCAGAATCGCATTTTCTGGATGATTCAATCAAATGCCCTGATCATCAGTTACACCCCATTGAGCTTATCGATGATTCTATTTCTGAGATAATTAGACCCAAGTCAATTTTGATTCAGCCACACCATTTAGACTTGGAGATTTCATATGGGGTGATTAATGTGCAAGAGGTCCCGGAAATTGACATACTGAATAAGGAGGATAGGAGTTGAGAAGTTCTGATTTGAGAAGTTAGTTTTGGAGGAAGTACAAGACTGAGTCGAAGGGTGCCTATTAAGCTGAAATCATCAAACCAGGACCCTTACGACATCTGTTCTGAGGATGTCCAACCCAAGCACACATTCAACGATTATCCTTTTGAGCTTGAATTCTCTGTAACCTGACTTTTCGGTGTTGGGTAGCATCCTCATAAATCGTAGGCCTGACCCTGCTTGCATAATGATTTTAGGTTTTGGGTAATTTTTATCCAGAACCTAAGATATTCTCGATTATGGGGTATGGGTCTGCACCACAATCTAATCCACATCTGTGGACCTCTGCTGACAGGTCGGAGGTTTCTTCTGTTTATTCTGATTCTGACCTGCACCTGTGAATTCTTCATTTCTCTTCTTTGTATAGTGTGCCTAGCTGAAGGCACTAAATTCAGCACTTATACAGTTCTTTTAGTTTTCATCTCGGAGCAGACCTAACATTCACGCAATTCAGGTGCTTTCTATGCTATTCCACTCGATTTTATATCTTTTTAATACAATGAGGACATTGCATTAGATAGGCATGGGGGGGTGGATATTTATCTCTGAATTTTTTCGTTAGCTACGTAGATTTGTTTTATTTTCTTTTATTAAAAAAAAATTTGAATTAGGAAAGAGAACTTGGGTTTAAGAAAATTTTCAATCTTAGGAAATACTACATTATGATTTGAACACAAAGACCCTTCAGGTCTTTGGACTTAATCAGCCCGTGTATCCACTAAAATGTGGATTTGTTTTTCAAGTCCTCGCCAACCTAAATTCTGCTTTAATTGGAGTAAATAAGTTTGGGTGATAAGTATATGACTTATCAACTCGCCTTTTGATTTGAGGGAATTTTGAGTCTTAAGCATCTACACACTATCTTGTCACTGACTCATTGTTCGGCGATTTTAACGGAAATTGGGTAGCTAATGAACCTTCTAGGATGATATGGCTAGCAAGTTATGGTGGATAACAACCCATAGGTAGGTTGTCCAGAGCCCAGTCACTAGACCTTTCTCTTTTTGCTACCTTTAGGTAAATCTTAGACCAGGGAAGCCACCTACTTAAAAAAAAAAAATCAAAAAGAAAAGGAGAAAAGAAAACAAATAAAAAAAAACCACAATTTGTCGCATGAGTATGGCAGGCAAGTTGTCAGTGGTAACAGCTCATCGACCAATTGTCCAGAACCCAGCTTAATAAATGCATTGAAAATTCCCAAGACACTTAAGAAGAAGCGAAGAAGTAGAATAAATCGGGGAGATATACACTGGATTCACCCTTGTGTTGACCCCGTAAAAAAAATAAAAGTAGGGAGAAAGCTACCGGTTGTAAGGATACACCTTTAGGCAAAATTCTTTTTGAGGTCACCTAGAGGCGTAGAAACCTGAAGTCTGTTTTAACTACCGGTCAACGAGTCTATCACATTCACAATAAGATGCTTCAAACTTAGGGTTCTCATCAAATTTTGGGTGAGTTGAATGGTCGTAGAAAGCCACTCTTAAACCCTAAAACTTGAAAATCCAAAAAAATTAGAAAAGAGGAAAAAGAGAAAAAGAAAAGTTTCTTTGAATAAGGTGAGGGCTTGAGGTGGTCTGCATTTTGGCAGATACTCGGGCACTGTTGTGTCTTTGAAAGTTCAGATCCTAAGTAGACAGTTTCTTAATGATTGAAAATAACTCATGCCCAAATAATCCAACCTAATTCTTTTATAAATAGCATATAGTTTTTGCTAGGGACTAGCAAAAGATAGGCATGGGGGTATGATGTAAACACATTTACACTACTTAAGATGTCTATTTATGCATGTTCTTAAGCATAGGATTGCATTGCATGCTATAAATAGTGCATAACATGCATCATCTTGCATTTAGAGTAGTTTGAATAAAATGGAGGTTAATTGTCTCCTTTCATGTGCTGGGACAAGGCAAACTTTTTATTAGGGACTCAAATCGAAGATATAACCATACAGATGTAATCAGGGCAACGATTGGAGTTCAACGACTCCAAGATCGCCCTAATCAGGCATCTGTAGCATCAGATAGTGATCGAGGAACCCTAAAAGATCAAGGGCCAAGATGGAGTAAATCTACAATTCAAACGATAAATCCAACTGCACGGATGGATTCAGATCAACGATCGCAGCCTAACGACACAAAAATCTAGTCAATCCGACACCCGTGGCACCATCTACAACATCTAGAATATGGACAGACAAGATGGCAACACGTGGCGCCATCTCAGCTGTCCAACCGGCCCCCAACACCACCGCACCTTCTCTTCTTCAATCCGAGCATGCTTCTTCACTGTTGGATCAAGATCCAACAGCTGTGGATGCGGTGCCCTGAATTCGTCTGCGCGACCATTTGGCTGAGGTAGCACAATGGTCTAATGCCTTAACGCGAGGTGCGGACGTGAGTTCGAGTCGCGGCAAGCGGGATTTGGAGCAGGAGCGCACCTTCAATCGACCGTCAGATCACGATCCAACAACTGTTCGCACTCAATAGCGTCGATGCGCTATCGCACGCCCGCTCCTCATGCAGCATCGCATGCGGGCGAGTGTGCGTTGAGGAGCGGGGGAGGCGCATCTTAAGCCGTCCAATCTCGCGATCGGACAGCTGAGATTCAGCGAACATGCGGCATGCGTTGAGTGCATGTGGAAGCCAGCAGCCGCACGTTCAATGCCCACTACACCCACGATGGGGCTTTAGTGACGGTTTTATCCGTCACTAAAGACCCCTTATTTAATGTTTTAAAGATGTAATGTCCAATTTTCCCCCACTCCTTGCAACTATAAAAGGAGACCCCCTCTACACGAAATTCTCATCCCTTCCTTCTCTTCTCTACCTCTCCAAAGCTCAAGAGAAGCTTGTCTCACACCCAAGATGCTTCTCGGGAGATAAAGTCCAATTTTCGTCCCGCTTCGGAAGTGGATCCCGCGATGACGACGATGTGCTACCCGTTCCCATTCTTCTGCTTCGTCCTCCTTCGTCCTGCTTCATCCTCCTTCGTCCTACTTCATCCTCCATCATCCAGGCGTTGTCCTATCTGGCTCGTCCTCCAAGCGATCGTCGAGGAGGATATCTCTCTCCCCATTCTTTTTACTGCTTTCTAGAATAGATTTACTGCTTTCTTGAGTAGTTCAGCTCATCCTCCAAGAGACCGTCGAGGAGGATATTTCTCTCTCCATTCTTTTACTGCTTTCTATAGTAGATTTACCGGTTCTAGTGTAATCATTTTCCCGCTTTCTAGTGTAATAAACAATTGTTCTAATGATGAAATTCTATGTTTGTTCTACATCTTATTTTGATTTCTGTTTGTAATATTCTCTCTCTTACTCTCTCTCTCTTATATTTATTGTAAATAGTTAGATAGTTTTAATCAATTGAATTAATTCGTGACAAATAAAATCAAACGCGTAGTTTTCAAATCAAACATTTGCCTCCCTATGTTCGACCCAGAATTTTCATTTCAGTATAAATTTTATTTGTAGAACACGAGTTCTTCACTTTCAAGCTACAACGACAAGGTTTTAAGAACCAAACACGTTAGCATAGCAACCCGTACGTTCAACAACGGGATTGGCTCGTTGGAGTCGAAGAAGGTGAGAAGAGGGAGTTAATCTAAACTACTAACTATCTACCTACTTTACTCTAAACTAAGAGCTAAGGCTGATCTATGTTTTACCTAGACGAATGGGGATAGAAAGCTTCAACTTTGGCATGTTGGATTGGAAGAAATCATAGTTGGTGAAGAAGAAACTCCAGCGTAGAAGATTGTGGTGAAGAAGGAAGATCTGAGACAGCACCATCGTGGAGACAAAGCAGAGGATGAGGAAGACAAAGGAGAGACTTTCTTCGCTGGAGAAACTTGAAGGAAGAGGGAAGAAGTTGCCAGAGGAGTGAATAGCTTATTGAAAACTACGGGTTGGGGAAGAGGGATAGGGGGCAGTCCCCTTGGAATCAAAGGATTGGAGACATATTTATAGGCTCCAACGAAGCTTTAAAGGAATGAATCTAGTCCAGGGGTTGTCAAGGTTCAAGTTAACCACTGTTGTCATCTTCAACGATGGTGAGGTTATTCACTTAGGGAAAATAGGATTAGGTCCATCTGGAACATTGGATTTGAAGAGGAAGGTGAGAAGAATTCGAGGCAGCAATGGCAGTGGTGGTGTGACTTCGGTAAGGCATTGGTCTAAGGGTATGGTTACCAGTGAATGGTGACCGTCAATGGAGAAGAAGAAGAAGAGAGGGGAAGAAAGGTGCAGGAGGGACCTAAGTCCAAATAGAAAAGGACCTTGGTGTGATAAAAGGACTCAATTGAAGTAGAAGTTAAGGGTCGAAATGCAAACCATGAGTTTTGAGGCTTAATTTAAATTATTTTTTTTCAAATTCTTATAAATAATTATAAATACTGTAATTAATATATTGATGACATGAGATTGCATTTTACCCTTTTTAGATATAGTTATTTTCGTACTTAACATTATTAAGATAATTAACAACTTAGTTATTATAAATAATATAAGTTAAATCTAATACTTATATATAGGTAAATGCTTGGATGTGAGTCCCATTTATTAATTAAACATAAATAAATGTTTATTGACCCTTAAATTAGGTATTTTAACATATAAATAAAGTCCTTAATATTAGTACTTTTTTTATATAATTAACCCTAATATAATGTTATTCACTAATAATTAACTAGGAAAACTAACTAATATTGATGAATTAGGAGCCATTATAAGTTCCTCATCATAAGACACCTTGTATGTCCACTCCCTCCTCTTATGCATATAAAAATACCACTCACCTCTACTTGTTGGATACAACTCTCCTTGCTTCTTCTTCCTCCTTAGATCTTCTTCTACCTTCTTGGCCTCTTCCCCCTCCATAGCTTCTTACCTCCAGCTCCTTCTTCTTCTTCCTAGGTCCTATACCTTCCTTCACCTTCTTCCACCTTACAACAACCTCCTTGGGTCCCTTAGATTCTCAGGCAATCCCTTAGCTACTTAGGTTTCCCTAGTCTTTTCCTTCCACCTCAAGTTCTTCTTCTTCAGGATCTTCTTCGACTTCTTCCTCAACTTCTACTCTGGATTTGTTGTAAGGCTTTCCTCTTCTTTTGGGGACTTGATGCGGTGCTCTTATTCAATTGACTTAGGATTCTTCATCCTTGATTTCATTCTAGCTACTTATTATTCTCTACTTTCCCTCTCATTCTTCTTTTTCTACTTGTTCTTCTTCATTCTTCTTCATTATAGTTGTAGACATTATTTTCATTAGCAGTAAATTCTGATTTTATTCTTGCATCTCTCTTGCCTATATTTGCTTCTTAGTTAGTCTATTTATCTACTTTATTATTTCAAAAATTGTAAAAATATCAAAAACCTAAAAATAGTGTGTGTATGTGTGTTGTGTTTTCCACAATTTGCATCTCTTATATTTTCACGTAGATTCACAAGTTCAATTTTCGAAATTCCTTCCAACTATTTCATGATTCCAAAAATCACCCAATTTTATTAGTATCTTAGGATACTAGTAACCAGTATTTCTAGAAAATTTTAACCCTAAAATCATTCTCAATTATTTTATAAAACTAGTGGATCAATAAGAGTCAAAGCCAAAATAGAATTTGATTTCTCGACATTGTCCAAATTTTAGGAATTTTTATACACCAATGATTGATGCAAAATAAATTTTTGTTGCTTCCCTGTCTACTAAAAAATCTTATGAAAAATCATTAGAAATTTAAGACATCATTTCATCTAGTGTAGGCACGTATTTTGTTCCAGATGTCAAATCAGCCAAATTGCCCTAATCTTAAAGAAAAAATATGAAAATATCTCTAAAAATTATAAAAAAACTTTTGAATACTTAGCAGTGGTTAGGAAGTAATCTAACCAAAAACCTCTCTGAGATACGACCTAGATTCCTGTTTATTATGATTTTATTCCATTACAAGTTCGAAAACATGATTTTAAGCAACCATGTATTCTTGCGCTACAACAACCGATTTAACCTATTGGAGGTTTCATGTATCACTTTTTGGCACCATTGCTGGAAATGCGACACATTAGGTTTCTTTCTATTACTTGCATTTGCATTTTCTGGCATTATAGCTTGCATTTTTAATTACTAATTCTTGTGTCACAACTTAGTTTATGCATTTTGTAGGAAGATTTGAACCCTGGGCAAAGTCAGATTGGCCCAGTCAGGTATGTGTCTCTCCACTTAGATTAGGACTTGCATTGGTTAGGTTTGTATTGAAAAAAAAGCAAAAAAAAATCTAATTCACGCCCTAAAATTTGCACGTGAATATAAGATATCTTTCTAGGGCATTCATTCTTAGGTTGAAGCTACCTTTAGTGGACTCATACATGTGAGTAACTTTCACAAAACTATAATGCATCTTTGCATTGGACATAATTGTTAAAGGAAGTTGCATCACCCACAATAACTTTGTTTAAGAAACCCTAAAATAGGTAAGCGAAATCGTAAAATGCATAACAACAAGGCAAAACCCTAAAACACGTATATTTGAAACAAAGGCCTTATTTCTTTGTTTTCCATTATACTACACACTCTGAATTAGTCGTTATGTGCAAATACCCCCTAACGCCCATCACATTTCTAGGCACAATTATCCTACCCCTAATTAAAGCAAAGTAGTCATGTCATAGGCAAGAATTATTATCTTGGTGTAATAAGATAGGGCTACTTTGAATCTAGGCCTTGTTTATTGGGACAAACTACCTAGATGGAATGATGTGGCAATCGCGCTAACCTCTAGTGGTGGTCCATCGTGTAGGGTGTCCTAGGGGGTTGCTTCCACTTGCCAGCCAAGAAATTTAAGGGTCGAGGAGATTTAGTCAGACCTCAATTATACTTGGATTAGGTAGCATAGGGTTATACATTAAGGCTTGATATTGTCTACTTTATTTGTTTAGTTTGGGGCATATATTCTCTCATTTGTTCCCTCCACATCCCACTTTTCTTCCATGGTGCTTGAATGGTAGTTATTCACTGCACCAACCTTTGCAAGAGCCGTTGGTGTGGGAACCAAGAAAGAAATTTGAACCAAGAGATATAAACCTATTAGAATAATCTTAAGGGAATTAGAACCCCCTGCTTCTAAACCTGCCTCAGAACTTACTTAACCAAGGCAAACTGATTCAACTGCTATGTCAACATCTTGATGATTGGTTTGCAAACCTCTAACAGAAAGCAGACTAACCTAAGACCTTGCAAGATTTCTATGATCCTGCTACCTACAATGCAACACCTTTTGTCTAGGTTCCTAGTGACTATTCTAAGCTAAAATCATAGTGGATCAGTCATATTCAAAATTATTTCCATGGACTTAGCATTGAAGACCCATTCCAACACATTGAGGATCTTACCACTCTTTGTCAAGCTATAAAACCTAGAAGCATGAATCTTGATGTTTTGATGATGAACTGATTCCCATTCTCCTTAAGAGACAAAGCTACACACTGGTACAGAATAATGGGGGGACCGATTAACTCATGGGAAGAGTTTAAAAGCACTTTCCTTAGAAAATTCCTCTATTTTGGAAAACTAATGCCTTTAGGAGAGCTATCACTATCTTCACCCAACAATTTAGTGAATAATTTCATGAAGCTTAAGAGAGATTAATGATCTAACTAGAAAATGCCCACATTACGGAGTTTCGAAGTGGCACCTAGTGTAAATTTTTTACCATGGGCTAAATGAATAGATAAAAAATTAAGTGGACATAGTTTGTGGAGGTAACTTTTTGAATAAAGATGAGGATAGTGCTTATGAACTTATTAAGAATATGAGTGAAAATTCCCTCAACCATGCATCCATGAACACATTTGGAAGAAGTGGTCAACTAAGGGGAATGTATGAGATTCAAAATAATAATAAGGTTGACCTTGAGACTTTTGTGAAAAGTTGGGATCTATGGTCACAAAGAAATTTCATGAATTCCTCAACATAATCAAGACCACTTAAGCTATACTGAATCAGGGAACACGCAAGTTCCTACCCTACTCTGCATAGACTCCAGCAAGGGAGTATCTTTATAATCTGAATCTGCCTCACTTTGCAAGCCAGAGTTATCATGACCCTTCTTATGGGTTCTACTTAGGAACCTTTGTTCCTAGTTATGTTGATTCTTCCTATCCTTTAGACCTGTCCTCAAAGTACGAGGAAGCCCAAGCTATTTAGGGATTTCCCAGGAATAGTCCCTTTTCCAATACTTATAGCCCTAGATAACGTAATCACCCAAATTTTTCCTAGCTAACCAAAGGACTGGACAAATGACTCAATTGACCCAAACCCAGATGAGACAACCTTACTCTAATTCTTTCAAGAAGTTCAAACATCCAGGCAAGCATACAATCAAAATCCTCATTCCAACCCCCCCGCACCCACTCAACCGAACTAGTTGAAAACCTTTATTACAATGATGGGTGAAATGTTGAAAACACAGCAAGAACAAATCAAATAGCTAGTGCAAATTTTTTACCATAGGCTAAATGAATAGATGAAAAATTACATGGATGTAGCTTCTGGGGGTAACTTTTTTAGTAAGGATGAGGATAGTGCTTATGAACATTTTAAGAATATGAGTGAAAACTCCTTCAACCATGCATCCATGAAGACATTTGGAAGAAGTGGTCAACCAAGGGGAATGTATGAGATTCAAAATAATAATAAGGTTGACCTTATTAAGACTGTTTGTGCAATGTTATATGGTCACGAAGGAATTTGACAAATTCCTTAACACAATCAAGACCACTTAACGTATACTGAATTAGGGAACATGCGGGTTCCTGCCATGCTCTGCACAGACTCCCTCAAAGGAGTATCTTTATAATCTGAATATGCTTCACTCTATGAGCCTAACTTACCAGGACCCTTCTTATGGGTTCTACCTAGGAACCTTTGTTCCTACTTATGCTGATTCTTCTTATCCTTCAGACCTATCCTCAGAGTACAAGGAAGGCTAAGCTATTTAGGGATTTCCCAAGAATGATCCCTTTTCAAATACTTACAACCCTAAATGGTGTAATCACCTAAATTTCTCCTAGCTAAGCAAAGAACTAAACAAATGACTCAATTGACCTAAACCCAGATGTGACAACCATACTCTAGTTCTTTCAACCAGGGTCAAACATCTAGGCAGGCATGTGGTCCCTGTAGATCTAAGCACTATCTAGAGGAGAGGGGTGAATAGTATCGCCTGATAATTTTAAAAAATTAGCTATGAGATAAATAATTTCAAGTCACAGAAAAATCATACACAATGACACCAGAATTTATAGTGGAAACCCTCTCGGGTAAAAATCACTACCTAAGCCTCCCAGCTTAGGATTTTCCCGACTAGGTAACACTAGTCAATCACTAACGTACCACTTGAAACGAGGGTGGCACAGCATCTTACAAGATCCCTTCTCTTATAAACCTAAAGGGAAGCACAACACCAATGGGTCTTCTCAACAACTTAGTCCCCAAATCAAAGTAGTAGATAAAGGTGAATATAGTAAAATCCTATGGAATCTCAAAGGAAATCAAACTGATATTTTCATAGAGGCCTTCTAATTGGAGTGCTTTTTGAAAGACTAGAATCAGAAGTGCAAAATCACTAGAGTTGAAAGCACAAGAGCTCTTTTTCTAAAGTATTTTCTTTCTTGATTGTGTATGGAAAAAGGGCTACCAAGGTCTTCTATTTATACTAGAAAATCGACATCAATAAGAAGTTCTTTTAATCCAATTGGTCGATCAATTAAGGTAGTTTGGTCGATCAAAGTAGTTATTTGATCGATCACCTATTGGTCATCAATTAAGCTAATTGGTCAATTAAAGGTACCTTAATCAACTTCCTAATTTGAATAGATTTGATCGATTAACTAAGGATTTGCTCAATCAATTAAATTATTTGGTCAATCAATTACCCTAAAAACTTGATTTTAGAAATTTACGTTTAGCGCGAAAATCATTTAAGGTTCCTCACAAAATAATCTAGACTCAAAGAAATGTAAAAGACTCAATGGAAGACTGCGGTGAGCTTTTTGCTTCTTTCCATGAGTCAACGAGAGAGCCATGAAAGATTAGTCTAGATAGATAACATAATTTTGGTGCATCAAAATAGAGGTGGTTACATTCTCCCCCTTTTTGATGACAACAAAATATAATTATATACAGAGAGAGCTAAAAATTTAAGAGATTAAGCCATCCCTAATATCTCCCCCATTTTGTTTCAGCAAAAAGTAAGTAAAGCAGATAATGCCAATTTTTATCTTCTTCCCCTTAAACAAGTAGTTGAAGTAGGAAATCTAAATAACATGCTGCTCAACTATAGAAATATCTCAAATATAAGCATGCATCTAAACTATAGAAATATCAAATACAAGCATGCATCTGGAGAAAGGCATTACAAAAAAATCAAGTCCATATAAGATGAATTCTAAAGACCCCAAAATACTATAAAGTACTAGCTAGATAATAATCCACAGTAATATATGAAAACTAATCTAGAGATGCAAAGAAGGCCATAGTGCTCTAGAGATTTGTATCGAGCTCAAGATCCATCGAGTCTGAGAGACCTAAGGATGATAGATGACCAAGACAGAAATGTCTCTGAGCAAACAAGGATGGTGTCGACTGTCGAGCTATCTGGTGAGGAGGAGTGATTTGCTGATCTGTCGTTGCTGAAGGAGGAGGTGCTACAGAGGAAGGAACTGTAGTAGAGTGGTGTGGACGTGGAGGCCTATGGGACTACTACTGCAGGCTATGAATAGACTCTTTAAGTCTATCCAAGAATTGTCCTTAAGCATTCAGGTCGCAAGATACCTGATGCTCGTGTCTCATCATCACCAAGT
This sequence comes from Thalassia testudinum, assembly GCA_037157565.1. Lineage (NCBI taxonomy): Eukaryota > Viridiplantae > Streptophyta > Magnoliopsida > Alismatales > Hydrocharitaceae > Thalassia > Thalassia testudinum. Next base: position 88,399,443 of record JAZHRO010000055.1, on the reverse strand, counting down.
CTATCTCCTGCTACCTATGCATCATTAATGATATCCCATCAGTAATGTCCTAAATACTGACGTAGTCCCTGCTTGAGAGTAGCCTATCTGGAAGACCCCACTCCTGATCAGAGAAGGAACAAGTAGGTTGAACTGGAGGAGGACAGGTGTTGATAGGTTTTCTAGGAGTTTAAATTATATTTCATCATTATGGAAAAATCTCCTAAATAGCTCTCAACAAATATAATTTATAACTTGACTATCTAGAAATGAACTCCAAGGTTGAACATAGGGAGCAAGTGTTGCATTCACGTGCTAATCTCAATCAAAATATAAATGAGCACAACAAATTATGCACAAAAGAGATATTCAATGAATAACAACCCATCACATTAAATATTCAATGAAGTTCAATGTATTGAAAGAATGTGAGGACAAAAAGATAAAAAGATCAAAAATAATGGTGATTTGAATCACCACTTATATCCCCCTTAAGTTAAGCATGCATCCAACTATCAATAATATCAAATAAACCAACAATAGCTTGAATGCTACAATGATCAGACGTCTTTCTGGCAAATCAGACGACTTAAATGTCACCTGCTACAGTACTCCATAGAGAGCCTTTCTCTTCTTCCTTTCTGCTCTTCAACCCTTTTCTTCTCTTCAAGTATTCTCCTTTTCTCACAAGCTTCTTCAGCCTTTCCTCTTCACAAGAACACCCTCTCTTCTTCTCAGCGACTAAGTGTCGCACAGCGTCTACAAGAGCACAACCCACCCCTCCCCCACTCTTTCTCTTTCCTACCTCTTCTCTCTTAGATATCCGGGCTACCAATCGGGTATTCGGATCATGTAGTATCCATTCCAGGCTCACCGGCAGTGGGTGATGAGCGAGGAGTGAATAGCTTAGGCTGGTCGGGTGTACGAGTGAAGGGGACCCCACCCCTGTGGTCTCGAGGCGATAAGGCAAGAGTGGAAAACTAAATTAATGCACTACAATTAGTCTGCAATCCCACGATGTGGGACTAATGAGTCCCCCTTCCTTTGCATGTGTGCAGCTGAGGTGAGGCTTCGTTGATTAGAGCAGCAGCTACAGTCCTCTCGCAAAATTGAAGACCTAGACATGTACTTAGGATGTTTCCGCAGTGCCAGAGGCAGAACCTAGGGCTATTGTGGTTAGAACACCACGGACGAAGCTAGAGAAGACAACACGGTGGTGGAGCTTTGACATGGTACCTGAAAGAAATAATACGGCCTCACGACCACATTAAAAGAGTCCACAAGCATAGCCGGAGGGAGTGGACTGTGATGGAGGTGGTTGCGTGGTGTATGAAGGTGCGTGGTGGCTGAATGGAGGCCGGAAAGGTTGTGTGAAGGTGGGTTGTTCGACAGGGAGTTTGGGTGGACGAAAGGGCAAAATAGGAGAGGGGTTTGGTTTGGGTGGATGAGGCAGAGGTGTAGGAAGTGTTGGCAAGGTGTGCGGTGCAGTGGAGTGATGGGAAGACCTCATCGAAGGTGCGGCCATAGTGGAGGAAGATGGAGGTGAATGGCAGCGTCGAGGGTTTGCTTTTGGGTTTTAAATAGAGGTAATTAACCTAAGGATCTAAGGGAACCTAACTAACCCTAAACTTATAGTTGAAAGGGAAGTATTCCTACACCAGTGGTATGCCGGACATGTAGAAGATGAAAACTCCAGTGGTAGAAGCAACGATGACGAGAGGGTGTAGGCAACGGCCGCTGGTATTGCAACACGCGGAAGAAGGTGAGGAAGAAGAATCTACCTGTATAGTCTATGAGGGTGGACGAGGAAGGTGGTCATAGAAGGTCGCCGAAGTTGGTGGAGAAGGAGGTCGGGGAGAAGGGATGAGGGGTATCCGTCCTCCAAACCAAGCTAAGGTGATTGGTCATGCAATGGGCATGCTTTTATAGGTGCTTGGGTGAACTTTCAAGCTTGGAAACAAGCTTGAGAGCTTCACAAATTAGAGAATAGGTTTAGGATTTCGAATAGCTTGCATGAACTATTGGATGAATTAGGAAGGCCATTAAAGAGCTCAGATGGAAGGGGATCTCCTGAGGAGTCTCCCTTCAAATTTTGGAATGGTTTCTCCGTGAAATCAGGGAGAAAACCCTGATTGAAACTCAGATCTCAATGGGTTCACATGGCCATGGTGGTAGAGACCTGTGTGCAAAGAAGACAACAAAGTTAGGGGAGTCCTTGCAAGGATTTAAAAAGTTAGGGGCACATGTGTGAGAGAAATGAGTCAGACTAGACTAAAATGTAAACTAGTTTAAGGTAACCTTTGATTGGGCCCAAATTTTGGTACAAACCTAATTTGGACCTAAGGAATCTGATGGTGAAGTTGGATTTTGGTTTTGACCAAGTTTAACTGGGTAATTTATGCAAAAAACCTAAATTAGGGCAATTGTCTATTTAAGACTCTATTTTAGGTCAAATTGGGTTAAGATGGTTAAATCAAGGATACCAGACCTTAGAGAATATTTTTCTATGATTTTTAGAAGTTTGAGGTGAATTTTATCCTAATCGGATCCTCAGTTAATTAAGTGATTGCACAACAATCATGCAACCTAAAACACCTGAATTAAGTTAGATTCTAGCATAACTTAGGCACAATACATGCATAAACATCATAATTTGCATAATGGTTAGTTTGATTAGCTTCATAGATAATGTTGTCATTTTATGTACTAATGAGAGATGATTTTAATTGCATATGATTCAAAGCCGCAGATGACAAATCAGACCTTACAGATCTGATCAGAACGGCGATGGGAGTCCAACCTTCCGAAATCGTCTCGATTAGACAACCAGAGCATCATGTGCAGTCCATAGAAGAACGAAGATCATGGAGTCAAAGGACAAAGATCTGAGCCTCAGATGAAAGATGCAACCACACAGATGGATCCAGATCAATGATCGCAGTCCAACAATGCAAAAATTAACTCAATCGGAGGTCTACATCACTAGTTACAAAGAAGAGAAGATGGATGGCCACGATGGTGCCAAGTGACGCCATCGCAGCCGCCCCTCGCTGTGCCCCCAACTCTTGAAGGCACCTTCCCTATGCAGTGTGGGCCATTGGATCTTCATCCAACGGCCACAATATGGCCATGTCGACCGCCTTCACCGTGCCTCATTGGTGGAGAACCATCTTGAGCTGTTGGATCTTCATCCAACAGCTGAGAGTAGCCATGCGAAGATTGAAAACTCAACTCAAGTGTGGCCTTAGCACAATGGTATGCACCTTCACCTTTAAGCAAAGGCCACACATTTGAGTGGCACAACACGAGAAATCAGGACAAGCATAACGAGTAGGCGCCATTGGCCATCAAATGGTGATCAGAGGATGCAGACATGACCACATGGTGCACCGAGAGCACTCTGCGGCCGAACGTACTATTAGATGCACATTTAGCACATGATTGCATGCAACAGAAGAGGCGAGGCATGTGCATTACGATTGGACGGTTGACGTTAAGGTGCGATTTATGCTTGAGCGGCTAAGGAAAAAAATGCAACGGGCGTGCAAGGCGAGATCATAGCTGCCCGATGGCCATTAGACGATGCACAGTGTGCCACCTATCAGCATGAGGATAAATCCACGCATAGAGAAGGAATTTAAAGGAGTTTTGAGGCCTAATTAGAGTCATTGATCTTCCAATCGACGGATCTGATTGGCCTAAGGTTGATGCACGAGATAGAGGGCCAAAACCCTCTTTGCCCTCCATCAAAACTATAAAAGAAGGCCCAGGGCCCCCTAGTTGAAAGGCATCTCTTCCATCAACTCCAGACATCTCTTCCACCTTCTTCTCTACGATTCTCTGTCCCTTTACAAGTCTGTTCCAACCTTCATCCTGACGCTGTGGACCTGAGGTGCTACTGCATCTTGCACAAGTATTCTACAAGCGACGTCATCTCTCTGCCTTCTTCTTCTTTCTCTCTCTCTCTCTCTCTCCCCTACTCTCTTTCTATATATCAACTATCTATCTATCTCTATTAGCATATTATATTGCGAAAAACTCTATCTAATTGCAATAAAATTCTGATTCTCTGGATATCTGCTCTATGCATATATACATAAATACATATATCTAGTTAGAATTAGTTTTATTGGAAAGCTTCTGTTAAAATCAAGATTGCCTCCCTGCAAATGACCCAGTACTCACCAAATTCTATAAATTTATTTGTCGGTGTGTTTTTGCACTATACTACAACTAAATAATCTTTTAAAATGCGATTTACGCACTGAATATTAAGTGGGTCTGAAATTAGGGTTTCAGATGTCCATTAATTCTTAAAATGTGTGAAAACCTATTTCTTTCTACATGAACCCACTTATTAGACATTAATGACCATTTGACCTTTAATAAACCACTAGGAAACCCCATGATTGTTCTGTATTTAGAATATTATGTTAAAATTACAATTTTAACCTTGATTTAATACATTTCTCTTAGAATGAATATGTAGTGAGTTATGGCTCTTTGGCGGTTATGTAGGAGCATTTGTCAGTTGATTATGACTAATTAAAGCTAGTTATGGCAGATGATGACATTATCATCATACCCCCATGCCTAACTTTTACTAGTCCCTTAGCAAAATCTTATGAAATGAACTAGAGTTCTAGACCATGCCTTTATGTTCAGAGTCTTGATTTATTCTTATTTTTAGAAATTAGGTTAGAATGCCAATAATAGGCCTAGAGGTATTCAAGTACCAACCAAGATCTAGACCTGACCAGCTTTAGCCTCAATCTGTCGTGAAGGCTCCTAAGGCCCATAGAAACTATCCTAAGGTTTGTTGAACCCAATAGTTAAAGCACCTGTGCTTGTAACATGGTTAGTCCAAGTTTAGTTTGCAGTGCATTTTTGTAACAGAGAGGGATAGAAGAATTTTGGGAGAGCTTTCTCTCTATCTTTTTTCTTTATTTCTAGCTTCGGATTGGCTTTAAAACATGTTTTGCATTGGATTCGTAGTTCTTACCATCAATCCTTGTAGGGTCCCTGCAATAATGCTTCGAGATAGTACCACCCATGGCAACCTCCAAAACCCTAGCTTTCGACACTTCGAGATAGTGCCGCCCATGGCATTCTGTAGCTAAATTCAGGCCCTGGCAATCGACTTTTCGGGATAATCCTGCCCATGGCTCTTAAATTAGTATAAAGTGCTTCTATACCCCTAGAAGGATATTTAGATATCCTAGGAGACAAGCACCAAGGAGATGATATGTTATTTGCTCATCTTCGAGGGGAATTTCCTACCTCTTCGTGTTGGAAACTCATTCAAATCAACTTGTGTTTCGAAGCCGCTCCTAATCTTGGTAGCCTTTTCTAAAATAGAATAAACACTTTTGTGTGATTTTGATTGATTAAGAGCACTGAACTAGACTTGTGTGCAAATTAGGGTGCTTAAGTTACCAAGTCCTGCAAACTAGAGGTCAGTTAACGAGGTTGAATAATCCTTAAGCCTTAGACCTAATACATAAGCTTCGCATTTTCCTTAACCTCTTGAGGACTATCTAGATCTTAACAGATACATGAATTTTTAAGCCTAACAACAAGCCCAAGAGTCCAAAGATCAACACTCATACTAATCTCTTTGTCTCTCTGCCATCTCAGGATATAATTTTTTTTCTTTTGATTAGGTCTAGAACTTAAAGTAAATTCCATAATCATTTACTATAACTATCATTTTTGTTTCAAATTGTTGCTCCTTTTTGACATTTAGAATCTCCTCCTTTCCTCAAAATGATATTCAATTAAGTTCACAAAATTTTCCTCCCATTTCCATTCTTTTTGTTCTTTTTCAATTTTTTTTTTGTTTTTTTTACTATGTATAATTTTTTGTGAGAGCCCCTCAGAAACTTGATTTTTTATGAGTTTGCACTTTAACACCCCCCCATGCCTAAGTTTTGTAATGTCCCTATTGTAAACTAGAGGGTATGAGGTCAGCTTGGTTCACGGATTAGAACAAGGTTAACGGGTGAGTGAAAAGGGTCGGGTTGACTGTTGCGGATGATTTCAAACTTTGATATGAATACCAAAGGTGGAGTCAGCTATTCTAACTCTGAACTTTAAGTGCAGTAGACATGAAGCTCAAAAGGATAATTAGAAGGGTCTCGAGTTTTTGGAATGATGGGTTGCCTACCGTTAAGTGTTAAATTCAATACCTTCAACCTAGCAGAAGGTGGTTAAGGAAAAGGGGTTGTCAAATCAAAAATTTTGTATAACAAGCACCTTGATCAATAGCCTAGCTGGTCCAACCAGGTGCTTGTTGAAATCAACAGGCTAATGATGCATCCCAAACCCAAATAATCTAGTGGGTTGATAGATGTGGATCAATAGATGTGGTGCCCACCAGATATTCTGTGCCTCTGAAGGATGTGGCAGTGTGAATCATGGGTTTGGCTAAATCGGATTAACCTAGTCAGAGTAGGAATCCTCAAATGGAAAAGAGTCTGTGGAGGATGTGAGATCCCTATGGGAGTGATCAGAGAAGGGTAGGATGTGATTTGCATTCTGATCGATGTTCAAATCTTGATCAAAAGATGGAGGAGAATCATATGCAACCGGATCGGAGAGAGGTGAATTAGAGTAGAAGTTGATTCTGGTAGCAGGTTGGGGTTGGAATTAGATTCAAGAAGGTTCTGTATGTGCTATAGAAGAGGTGGCATCATGGAGAATCAAATCATTGACCTCAGCGTCAGAATCAAAGGGTAGGTTGTTGTTGCTGAGGTCATAAACTGGTTTGGAGTCATTAGGAAACAATAGTTCTCCAAAATCAGAGTAAGATTTGAAATCATCGGAGAATTTTTGAAGATCGTGTTCTGAGCTCGATTCCAGATTAGGGGTTCCACCATAGAAAGAATCAAGATGTATAGAATCAGCAACCTAACTTGAATCTAACCTAATTTTAGATTCTGAGCTTAAAAAATTGTCCTTATTAGGCACAGGCTCGGGTTCTTGGCTCCTAGGGTAGACCCAATCGAGTCCTAGCTCTTCCAACCCCTCTTTTTCTGTATCATAGATCAGCATGACTTTCGAAAAATCAATTACTGTCTCTAAGGGGTTGGAGAGGTGTATTCATCAAATATAGGCCCAAAATCATAGTCTAGTTTTAAAATTTGATTCTCATCACATTGGGTCTCATGATTATCCCAAATAGGCTTGAATCTAGATCTAGGTTAAGGGTAAGGATTGGATCACTAGAATCTAGGTTGGCCTCTATTGGGATGTTAGAACCATTCTCGGGAGTTACCTTAACAAGATAAGGCCCAGGATTTATACTCCCAAGAGATTCTATTTTAAGCTCATCATTACAGTTGTCTAGGAAATCTAAGCTCGATGGTCCTGCTTCAAGATTTTCTAAGGTTGGTTTAGAGTCGAGAACACCTGCAATTGGATCCTCCCAACCCTCATTAAGATTAGGAATGTCAATTGTCATGAAATTTGAATCTGATTCCATTTGAGTTGAGGGTCCATAACAACCTTGATCATCAAACCTGGGATTTGGGAAATTACGTAGATCACTAGAATTACTCCAAGATGTCTTTATTAACTTCTAACGGGTATTTTTGATCAATGGTTCTATATAACTTATTCAGTGATTCTCCCCATTTTTCCAAAAAATTCTGGAGTTCTTCTGGAAATAAAGGATTTGACCAATATTGCAGACAGTCGTTGTTGTGTAATTTCACCAATTCAATGTGTTCTGCTAAGAGATCATCCCGGGTTGAACCATAGTTTATTCGTGTCCATATTATCTCTATACGGTTCATAATGTGATTCATTGTTTTCTTGAATTTATCCTGAATGTCCCAATTAAAATATTCCTCGTGGTATTTATAAGCATCCTCAATGATTTTGTCTTTAATGGTCATTTGGGACATAGGTTACCTAATCACTTTCCTAACATGTTAGGTTGCATTTTTGAATCAAGTGGTGGAATCAAGATTTAGAATCACACTCAAGATCAGATTGAAACTGATTAAATCTGAAAGAAATTCTCAAAAAGATTTAATGAGGCCCCTTAGGTTAAAAACCTAAGGACCTTCTTGGGTGTGTGCTCTAGAGGAAAGATGAGGGACTGGATATGAATTGAACCCAATCAAGGCACCCAAAGATTTTTTGATGACTAAGGCTGTCAGAAATTCTCACGCTCAAGAATTAGTTTGGCAGCCAGGAAGGAGGAGCCCCGCAAAGATCCCTACATGATAGAGTGTCCCCACTAGTTACAAGGTTTCCCCCACCCAACTTTCCTTGTCACTGTGGTTCCAAGTAGACCAGAATGTAAGAACTTAAGACCTTAAGTCTACCAATTTTAGCTTAATTTGTGCCTTGGATTTCACTTGATTTAGAAGTTGATTTGACTTGTGATCTAATTTGGAGGTTGATTGGCCCACAATGTAGGTCAACCTTACTTGACCTGCCCTAAAAGATGGAGGATGAAATCTGGATCAAGATCCAGAAGTCACCTTTATTTGACTCTCAAGTTATTAGGTCCAAGATTTTTAAGGTTCAAGTGAATCTAAGAGCTTGATTTTAGGGTTTTTCTTGCATAGATCTTTTCAAACAAGGGTATAGGTAGCACATAAATGTGGGAGGTTTAATTTTCCTTTAATTCAAGCAAATGTGAACTAGCACTTCAAACTCTAATGTTGAAAACTCTAATTGGCTCTATTCCAAGTCCAATTTGATCTTAAAATGTTCACCTTGGGCTTCAAGCAAGAAATGTGTTAGCCCAAAGTGATTTAGAAATTAAGCGTAGTTCCTAATAGGTATAGGAAATCAAGGTAGGGATTTCTAAATAGAATTGCCTCAAGCTTCAATGAGATATGAAAATTTCTCGCAAATCAAGAAACTTGCCTCCTTAATGATAATTACTAGAAAGTAAGGCAGGTGATTCCTAATTAGTTTTGTTTCCTTTTCTCTCTTCCAAGGATTAGGAGATTAGGGAAGAAGAGAGATTACCTGTCTTAGGAGTATCTATTTTGCATGGAAGATCGCCTCGTGATGTACCTTGCAAAAATCACAAGAAAATAGTAGGACAAGTTAGTGCTCAAATATAATCAAATAAAACAAAGAATAGTCGTGAGTTGCTAGTTCTTCCCCGGCAACGATGCCAAAATGTTGATAGGGCATTTTAGGAGTTTAAATTATGTCTCATCATCGTAGAAAAATCTCCTAAATAGCTCTCAACAAATATAATTTATAACTCGAATATCTAGAAATGAAGTTCAAGGTCGAACACAGGGAGCAAGTGTTGCATTTATGCACTTATCTCAATCAAAATATAAATGAGCACAAGAAATTACACACAAAAGAGATATTTAATGAATAATAGCCTGTCACATTAAATATTCAATGAAGTTCAATTTCTCACAAGAATGTGAGGACAAAAAGATAAGAGGATTAAAAAAAATGGTGATTTGAACCACCATATATATCCCCCTTAAGTTAAGCATGAATTCAACTATCAATAATATCAAATAAACCAACAATAGCTTGAATGCTACAATGATCAAACATCTCCCTGGCAAATTAGATGACTTAAATGTCGCCTGCTATAGTGCTCCTTAGAGAGCCTTTTCCTTCTTCCTTTTAGCTCCTCAGTCCTTTTCTTTCTTCTTTTTCTTCTCTTCAAGTCTTCTCCTTCTCCTCTCACAAGCCTCTTCAGCCTTTCCTCTTCACAAGCACGACCTCTCTTCTTCTCAGCAACTAAGTGTCGCATGGTGTCTGCAAGAGCAAAGCCCACCCCTCCCCTGCTCTCTCTCACTTTCTTGCCTCTTCTTTCTCAGATATTTGAGCTACCAATCAGGTATTCGGATCATGTGGTATTAGGTCCAAGCTTACTAGCAGTGGGTGATGAGCAAGGAGTGAATAGCTTAGGCGGGTCGAGTTTGCGGGTGAAGGGTACCTCACCCCCGTGGTCTCAAGGCGATAAGGCAAGAGTAGAAAGACAATTTATGCACTGCAATCCCACGATGTGGGACTAATGAGTTCCCCTTCTTTCGCGTATGTGCAGCTGAGGTGAGGCTTCATTGATTGGAGCAGCAGCTGCAGTCCTCTCGCCAAATTGAAGACCTGGATGTGCACTTAGGATGTTTCCACAGCACTTGGAGGTAAAACCTGGGGCTACCATGGTTAGAACACACGAACGCAATCGGAGAAGACAATGCGGCTGCAGAGCTCCAACGTGGTACCTGAAACAAACTGTACGGCCTCACAGCCACATTAAAAGAGTCCATGAGCATTGCTGGAGGGAGTGGAGTGTGATGGCGGTGGTTGCGTGGTGTATGAAGGTGCATGGTGGCCGGACGGAGGTGGGAAAGGTTGTGTGATGGTGGGTTGTTCGACGAGGAGTTTGGGTGGACGAAAGGGAAAAATAGGAGAGGGGTTTGGTTCGGACGGATGAGCTGGAGGTGTAGGAAGTGTTGGCGAGGCGTGCGGTGGGGTGGAGTGATGGGAAGACCACGTCGGAGGAGCGGTTGGAGTAGAGGAAGATGGGGGTGAACGGCAGCATCGGGGGTTTGTTTTTGGGTTTTGAATAGAGGGAATTAGCCTAAGGATCTAAGGGAACCTTAATAACCCTAAACTAATGGTTGAAAGGGAAGGATTCCCACATCGGTGGTATGCTGGACGTGGGGAAGATGAAAACTCCGATGGTAGAAGCGGCGATGATGAGAGGGTGTAGGTAGCAGCCGCTGGTATTGCGATGCACAGAAGAAGGTGAGGAAGAAGAATCCACCCGCTATGGTCTGTGAGGGTGGATGAGGAAGGTGGTCAGAGAAGGTCGCCAGAGTTGGTGGAGAAGGAGGTCGGGGAGAAGGTAAGAGGGGGTATCCAGCCTCCAAACCAAGCTACGAAGATCGGCCATGCAATGGGCGTGCTTTTATAGGTGCTTGGGCGAACTTTCATGCTTCGAAACAAGCTTGAGAGCTTCATAAATTAGTGAATAGGTTTATGATTTCCAAGAGTTCGCATGAACTCTTGGACGAATTAGGAAGGCCATGAAAGAGCTCAGATGGAAGGGGATTTCCTCACAAGTCTCCCTTCTAATTTTGGAAGGGTTTCTCCATAAAATCAAAGAGAAAACCCTGATTGAAACTCAGCTCTTGATGGGTTCACATGGCCATTACGGTAGGGACCTGCTTGCAAAGAATACAACAAAGTTAGGGGGTTCTTGCAGGATTTCAAAAGTTAGGGGCATATGTGTGAGAGAAAAGAGTTAGACTGGACTGAAATGTAAACTAGGTCAAGGTGATCTTTGATTGGGCCCAAATTTTGGTATAAACCTAATTTGGGCCCAAGGAATCTGATGGTGAAGTTAGATTTTTGTTTTGACTAAGTTTAACTGGGTAATTTATGCAAAAGCCAAAATTAGGGTAATTATCTGTCTAAGATTATTTTAGGTCAAATTGGGTTCAGATGGTCAAATCAATGATACCAAACCTTAAAGCATATTTTTCTATGATTTTAAGAAGGTTTAGGTGAATTTTATCCTGACCGAAACCTCAGTTAATTAAGCAGGTCTGAAATTAGGGTTTCGAATGTCCATTAATTCTTGAAATACGTGAAAACCTATTTCTTCTGCATAAACCCACTTATTTGACATTAATGACCATTTGACCTTTAATAAACCCCTAGGAAACCCCGTGATTGTTCTGCATTTAGGATACTCTATTAAAATTGCAATTTTAACCTTAATTTAATGCATTTCTCTCAAAAAGAATATGTAGTGAGTTATGGCACTTTGGCGGTTATGTAGGAGCATTTGTTTGTTGATTATGAGTAATTGAAGGTAGTTATGGTAGATGATGACGTTATCATCAACAGGTGGTGGTGAAATGCTCGTAAGGCGGAAAGGCTAGAGGTACAGCAAAAGGTACTCCCTGAGTAGAAGGGCGGTCAAGCTCTTGAGGCTACTGCTACTAGGGATTTGTATCGTCACTACGGGCCCCCTAAGCTTGCTCCATTTTAGTATATGTGAGCTTATAAAATATGGAGGTTCTTATGATAAATTGTTTGTGATTTATATCCATTGGGACATTAAAATGTAGGAAAATGTGATATAGGAGTGTCCCAAACTGAAAGGAGCTAGTAGGTTTCTTATCCATCAAGTAAAGAATCAAGTGATTCTAGTTGAATCGCTTGTTCTTTAGGAAAGCATAGAGAGTGATAAGCATGATCTCAGGGCAGTTCTCAAAGGAGGTGGATTTTGACAAGAAATTCCACAAAAAGACACGATTTAGAAAATGAGGGAGGCAACGAAAATATGGGGATTTGGCTGGATGACCTAAATCATAATGTGTGGGAGTAAGCAGAGTCTCCCTAATAATGTCACTCTTGGTCTGCTGGTGGAGCTCAAGAAAAGTAGGACCAACATTGGGACAACCTAGAATCCTTGTAAGAACATCAGCATTGACTAATACCTTTATCCCATAAACATTAGAGGTAAGCTCAATGTTCAACCCCTCACCTATATTTTTTAAATTCGCATAAAATAGGTGACATGACATGGGGTCAACACCAGGGTTATGGCTATTTTTAGAATTTAGTGATATGTAAACTTATCACGAAGATCGAGAAAGATTGTCTCAAAATATGGAAAATCAACAGATTTCCTAATGTATGGAGAGAGTGTAGCTAATATGGAAAAATGCTCACGAGCGACCTCGGTAATGAAATAACGATCAAAGGTGTCATTACGTGAGGCAGAGGAGGAAGGGTGTGTGTGTTTCAGGGCCATAATACCAATAAAAAGTCATGTTGGTCAATCAAATAAGACGATTTGGCCGATCAAAAAGAGAATGGAAAGAGTTCTAAAAAATCAATTTTGGTCGATCAATCGACAAAATTGATTGATCAAAACGCTAATGGAGTGAAAAATCAGTGGTCTCCATGGATGATATGTGCTCACATAGTCACATACACCAAAATAAAGTCAAGCAATCACATAATATCTACACAACAGAGTAAACCACCATCTAAGCACAAGACAAAATCCAAAACAAGGGATTTTGAAAGGGCATAGGCGGTTACCGTGATTGAATAAGTAGATTGATAAACAATGGGAATCGGAGGAGAGACTGAAGAGGATAGCAGTTTCAAAGAGGATGGTAAGGTCGAGGGTGGCGCAGAGATGCTGCTTGCGAGGAGCGGTTGATTGCGTAGCAATCATAGGACTTAATTGACCTAAATTGAGTTAGATCATAGCTTAACTTAGGAATAATACATACATCAATTGCATATTTTGCATTATAATTGCTCTGCTTAGCTATTCAAGAAATAATGCTATATTTCCATACTAATTAGTGAATAATGGGGTATGCAGGTAATAAGAAGCTCAGGAGATGACCTGAAGCTGAACAGAAGTTGAATAAAAGCTGGATAGAGGTTGGAGCTGCAGTAGAGCTGGAGCGGAAGCCTAGAATAAAGCTAGGAATAAAGAAGAGTTGAAGACAGAAGGTAAGAAAGAGGTACACTAGGCTACTTGTAGGAATAAATGTAAAAATTAAAGTAAAGAACTTAGGGTAACCCTACCCATATCCCTAGTCATTAGGATAACCTTATCCAACTTTCTATCCCTAAGCCATCCTCCTATCAGTTTAGTTTAGCCTAGGAAACCCTAAATGCACTTTCCAGCACACCTCTGGACGTCTAGACAGTGTCTGGATGTCTAATTCCAGTAGAAACCATGACCAAAACCCTAACACCAATATTCTTCCATCATTGGACGTCTAACCTAATCCTTGGATATCCAAATTTCAAGTTTAAGTCATCTGACCAAGCTTCTGGACGTTTGGAGGTCCTCTTTGGTTCTTGTTTTGGAATCAGAAACCATATTTAGCTTCCTATGGCCTAGGAATCATATCATGCACCTTATGAAACCTATCTAGAGACCTCCTAAGACAAGAACACCACCACTAACCCTACCTAAGAACCTAATTAGGTTCATACTAAACCCAATTGACTTAGTATTAGTCTATTAGGCTTTTGTTGTTTAATTGGATTCATGGAACCTAATTGGACCATTTCAACCCATGCAAGTCCAATTGGACTCAGTCATAGTCCAATTAACACACCTACAAACTAATTGGGAACTCCTTATCTTAATTTCACACACAATGACTCAATTAAACTTGTAATAAGTTTAATTAAATTTATTACATTAGTAATAGGTTAAGGTAACCTATTTTAGGAGTCGAACCTAGACCTATTGCCTAAACCTATTAAACCCAACCTAGGACCTGATTGCATGTGTTTCGCGTGTTTGAAATCAGGGTTACGTGTAACCCGTCGTCGTAGTTGCAAAACGCGTGGTCAAATAAAATATATACTGAAACTCGAAAAGTAAGTCCCAGGTCGAACAGGGGGAGGCGAACGTTAGGTTTTATAAAAATCCACGTTTCTCTTTTTATTTGTTTATTTTGTTTTTGTCTTTTCTAATTTTTTTTACTATTTTTAACAAGAAAGAGATTAGGTTGATGAAAACTTTATCTAATTGCAAAAATGTAAGAGAGAGGGAAAGAGAGAGAGAGAAAGAAACAATCATCTATTCATGAACAACTGTTTGTTATAACTATGATGGTAGAAAAACTACACTACGAAAGTGTAAAAAGATAGAAAGAAGTGAGAGAAATCCCCCTCGACGGTTGCTTGGAGGATGACTCGCTCGGACATCGCCTGGAGGAAGGTGGTGAGGAGGAAGACGAAGGAGGACGGAGCCAGAGGATGAAGGATGGGGCAGGACGACATTGCGGCGAGGATCTTCTTCCCAATGGGGATAAGGGGAGGGAAAACTATTTGGTTTTCTACTCTAGAGGAGCATCTCGGGCTTAGGACAAGCTCTCTCTCGAGCCTTGGAGGTGGTGAGAGAAGAAAGGAAGAGATGGTTTGGAATGGTGGTGGGTAGGTCCTTTTATAGTGGAGGAGGAAGAACAAATTCGCATCTCGGTCATTACTGACGTCCATAACGTTGCTACAGCTGTCACTGAAGATCCACCCTTCAAATCCTCTTGCTGGCATGTACAGACCATTAATGACAGTTGCAAGCGTCACTAAAGGCACGTGTCGCTGAAGAACCGCTCTGCTGGCTCACGCATCGCGCGCCCATGCTCCCTGAGCTGTGCGCATGCGCGTGCTGGCATGCACTATGCTACTGCTGCACTCGGTTGTGGCTGTGTGCTTACGCTACTACTGGCCGACATTGGGCGACCTAGATGGCACCACATGGCACCATCTAGGCCATCCATTCTTTTTTCTTTTGTAGAGGGTGCCACGGCACTCAAATCGGGATGATTCCTACATTGCTGGACTACGATCGTCACTCCGAATCCATCTGCATAATCGGATTTTCCAATCCGAAACCCATATGGATGTCGCATTGCCCCCTGGCCATTGATCTTCCTCAAACTTCATATGATGCTACGATTCTCTGATCTAGACGATTTCAGAGGCATTAGACTCCGGTCATCGTCTTAATCAGATCCATACAATCCAATCATCCATCTGAAGCCCTAAAATAAGTCTTCTTCTCTCCTGACCATAAAAAGGACCTAATTAACCTAAAATATATACAACTTCTCCAAATGCAAAATGATATATGTTATGCAATATTTATATCATGAAATGCAAATCTAAGCCTAGGTACATGCATGAATAGGCATTTTAACTTAAATAGATGTGTCTATATCATTACCCCATGCCTATCTTTTGCTAGTCCCTAGCAAAATTAAACTACATGCTATGTATAAAATCAAAATTAGGACTAAATCACCTAGGCCTAAGTCGTTTACTAACAATAGAAAATTTCAACTAAGGTCCTAAACAATGAAAACTCAACAATACCTGGGTGCCTGCCAGAATGCAGACCGCCCAAGTCCTTGCCTTATTTGAAAAGGGAACATACATTTTTTTTTCTTCCTTTCTAATTTTTTTTGTGCTTTTGGAGTTTGAGAGTTTTAGGATAACTTTTTACAGCTACCCGACCCGCCCAAAACTCGAAAAGGACTCTAAGTGCTAAGCATCTTGTATATCTCCCCAGCTTATTCTACTTCCCCGCTTCTTCCCTAAGTGTTTTGGGAATTATTGTGCATTTTTTTTGTGAGCTAGGTTCTAGACAACCAGCCAATGGGCTAATACCCATGGTAACTTGCCAACCATACTCGTGTAGTGAAGTGTGGTTTCATTTATTTATTTTTTTTTCTCCTTTTTCTATTTCTTTTTCTTTTCCTTTTTGTTTGTTTTTTTTTCTTTAAGTAGGTGGCTTCCCTAATCTAAGATTTACCTAAAGGGAGTACAATGAAAATGGTTGTGACTGGGCTCTGGACAACCAGCCGATGAGCTGTTACCGTCGACAACTTGTCAGCCATACCACCCTAGATAGTTCATTAGCTACCCAATTTCCGAAGAAACTACCGAAAAGTGAGTCAGTGCAAAAAATGTGTGTAGATGCTTAGGCTTAAAGTCCCCCCAAATTAGAGGGTGGGTTGATAAGTTTCATACTTATCATCCCAATTTATTAGCCAAATTAAAAATGAATTTGAATTGGTGAGGACTCGAGACTAAGTCCACATTCGAGTGGACACTTGGGCTAATTAAGCTTGAAGACCTAAATAGTCTAAGTGTTTAGGTCCTCTCATATCATTTCCTAAAGTTAATAACTTCCAAATGCCTAAGTTCTCTGTTCCTAATTTCTTTCTTTTTATATCATTTTCAATTTTTCAATTTTTTTTTTTAATTTTATAACTAAAAGAAATTCTACGAAGTTAACATAATGATTTCAAGAATTGATTATCCACCCCCCCATGCCCTAGGGTCGAGTGGTTCTCAGGTTCTAGATGAAAATCACCCAGAATCGAAGGTTGTGTTTGCGGGGCTAGGCCTGCAGTTTAGTGGTGTGCAACCCAAGACCAAAGTGTCGAACAATGGGTAAAGATGATTCAATAGGTGCTGTTGTCCACTTAACATCTAGCTCAGAAAAATAATCAGTTATTTCGAGCTTGGGTTGCACGTAAAGGATCTCATAAGGGTCCTGGAAGAAAGTAGGTGGTTTCAAGTCAATAGGTACCCTTAGAACCAAAATCAAAGTTCCCTCAGAATTAGCCTCCCAAATTTTTATTTCAATAATTCTATCTTCCAACCTTAAGGGCTTAGGCTCCGGGACCTCTAGCATATCATTCACCCCATATGATTCTCCCAAGTCCAGAAATCGTGGCTAAATCAAGATTGACTTGGGCACAATGATCTCAGAAGTCATCTCTTTGGGGTGCAGATGAGGAATGGGGTCACTGATTGAATCATCAAGTAAATGAGGATTTGAATCCTCCATGTTAGCCCCAATCAAATCAAAATCTTCAATGACTGGGCTATCAAATGGTTTGTCATGCTCCTCAAGCCCACTTGTCTCACTAAAATCATCTTCCTTAAGCTCAAGTAAGACTTCACTAAGAGATTCATCACCCTCAGAATCAAAGAATCCATGATCCTCATTTATATATGTCTCATAATCATATGTCAATTCATGGTCCATGGAGACATATTTTTCATCATTCCCTGGCTCTAGGATCTCAGGTGAGAAACTCGATTCATCCTCAAAGGGTTGCTCTAGCCCAACCTGGTCATCTCCAATCTCAGAATATGTATCCCCCCCGACAGGCACCTGAGCGGGTTCAGACATTGGCTCTCATGAAGGGGGTTCATCTTGAGAATCATCCCAAGATTTGACTAAGGTAACCACAAATTTCATCCTCAACCTTAACAATTTCCCAAGAAGAAACTCACCCAGGTCCCTATCCCTAACACTTTGGAGAAATCTGACTCGTCGATCTTTCGCTTTAAAGTCGTTTGCAGTTTAATGTGTGGAAAAAGCGACTATCAATATTTAAGAAAAAAAACCACTCGCAGAGGAGCGGGTCGAATCCACAGGGAGGCAATGACGTATTAAAATTCGCACCAGTTAAAAATGTTTGTTCGTAGTTAGTTTGGACAAGAATCAAGCCAAAATTACCTTCAGATTAAGGTTTAAGCAAGAAACAATGCTGAAATAGAAATTCTGAGAAACTAGAGCATATTTTCCGCAATGCAGAATCAATAAAATATGATTAAAAAGTGACAATGGCAGAAAATGTAATTTCTAATTGACGGTTTACTGTAGCAAAACAGGGGAATTTTTCCCCTTTGTCTTGCGCGACGAGGAGCGGATGGCCGGGCGCGGGAAGCTCGGAGGAGGTCCCTTGGACCAAGGGCTTCGAATCGATGGTGGCGGCGAGTCTCGCGGCGGCCGGAGGTGGCCGGACAAGCTCCGGCGGAGGTGCTGCAGTCAGTGAGTGTGCGCAGCCTGTTGGCGTGAGAACTGCCGCGTGCTGCTACTGCGGGGGTGGCTGCTACTGCTGGCGGGCGCGGGCTGATGCACGTGGAGAGCAGGTCTGCAGGTGCGGGGGTGGCTGCTGCTGGTGGCGGGTGCATGGGCGAAGGGCTCTACAGGCGCGGGTGAATGGCGCTTGTCTGCAGGCGCGGGGAAGGAGGTTTGCGTTTGTCTGCAGGCACGGGAGGATGGCGTGGGCTGTTGGAGGTGAGCGGGTGGCTCTGTAGGCGTGGGAAGAGGGCACTGCGTGGAAAGCAGTTGCGGGTGGACTTCAGATGGGTACGCAGGCCAGTGGGTGGAGATGAGCGGGTAGCTTCAGACGTCCGAGAAATTTCCCGGACGTCTTAAGTTACTAAAGGGTGGTTGAATCAGTAGCTACGGTGGTGGTGGTTGGCGACGACGGTGAGGGAGATGCACGCTAAGGTGCTCACGGTGATGCGGACGAGCTCCGGATGGCGGTGTGGCCTGTCACACCACACGCCCACGGTGGTGGAGACTCGCCACCATAGTAGAGGCCAGCAGTATGGAGTGGAACAGAGAAGGTCTCTCTGCACAGTGGTGGGTCGGTGGTGGAGGCCTCCCGAGCTCGACTGCCTCCCTCCTCCTTTTGTAGTGGCCTACACACATTTGAAATCATCCGCTCGACCAGATCCACCACATCCGCTCTCCCTTGAATGGGTTCTTCACTGCGGCCGTTCGGCGTTGGAGCGGCAGCCATCCATTCCTGCAAGAAGAAGAATAAAGAAAATAATGTTAAAATATTAGGGCCATTTATATACAGACCCTCAACTTTTATGTTAATAAAAATAATGTACCTAATTGGTTATCTAATTAGATAAATGTCATTCTAAGCTAATTCTAAATGCACTTAGAATATGAATGCAATGCATGGATTATGTAATTAAATTAAAACTATGAATTAATCTATTTACATCCTAATTTATACTAAATAATTGTTAGAATTAACCTAATGTGTAGGCAGTTAAATACTTAAATAGCCCACAACTATGGGCTAATCAAATACCCCCATGCCTAGTTTTTGCTAGTCCCTAGCAAAATTAAGCAAAACCTAGCACTCCAAGTAGACTAGTCAACTCACTTAGTCTTCCTTCAGAAGCATATTAAGTTCAGGCTCTAGACCCAAGGTTCCTAAGTAGTTGCTAAGTTACAGACTAGGTCGGCTAAAGACGAGTTGCAGGCACAAGTTTCCCTGATTTCTGACTCTACCCTAAAGTTTATTGATCCCTGAGATTAAAGCATCTGTGCCTGTGCATTGGTCTGAGTTATTTGAGTTAAAGGATTTTTTTTTTATATATATATACTTTTTTTTTTTTATTCTTCTAAGTCTAACCTCAGATCAGCTATCAACACGGTCTGTGTCGGATTCATTGTCCCCATTACCATACCTCGAAGGGTGCCTGACTTTCGATGCTTCGAGATAGCACCGCCCATAATGACCCCAAGAACTCCTAGCAATCGACACTTCGAGATAGTATCGCCCATGGATTTCTTAAGCGAATTCAGGCCTATGGCAATCGGCACTTCGAGATAAGGCCGCCCATGGTACCTGAACCGTGCAATGCGCTTACATGCCCCCAGTAGGATGGATATCCTAAGAGACAAGTGCCGAGGAGGTAATATGTTATCATCGCATCCTCAAGGTGAGTATATACTCCACCTCTCCTACGGCGGGAACTCTTCCAATCAAAATGTTTTTTCAAGCCTCTCTTAAGTCAAAACTGAGAGAACCAAATCTCTTTTTAGAAAGACAGAAATTAAGTTGATTACCAGACCAAGTGTGTGAAATTTGGATGCTTGGGTTACAAGGACACGTAAACCAAAAGGTAGAATAAGACTCCAGGTACTACCCCACCTTCTAACTCAAACCCTAGCTTCCCTTCCTCAACCTCTTAAGGAATGGTCTGCAACTTAACTCCTACTTAAGTTTTTAAGTCCACAATGGACCCTAAAAGTCTAACGCTAGCAGCTCATTTAGCTTCTAAAGTTTGACCCTAGAATTAATTAAGTCTACCCTAGAGTTCTGATTTGCTTAAGAATGCAGGACTTAGCTAGTTAAGCTCAAAACTTTTTATTTATTTTTTTTTTTTTTCTCTTTTTTTTTTTATGCATGCTATAAACAAAATGCCTCAGGTCCTCTCCCCCATGCCTGGTCCAAACAATGTCCTCATTGAAAACAAAAATAGCTAAAGGAAGATATTACCTAAGGCAGAGAATGGTAGGAGATAAGGCTCCTCAAGAGTGACTTCGTCAACCAGATGGCCGTCTAAAGTTATGTACGGTTTTAACCGTTGACCGTTGACGATAAAGGGAGTTGCTGAAGAGGAAGGATTTTTGATCTCCACAGCTCCATGCGGAAATACTTTGGTGATTATGTAAGGCCCATCCCAACGAGATTTTAACTTCCCAGGAAAAAGCTTAAGTCTGGAATTGAAAAGCCAGACTTGTTGGTTGGGCTCAAAGGTCTTTCGAAGAATAAACTTATCATGCAAGACCTTAGTTATTTCTTTATAAGCTTGAGAGGTGTCATAAGCATCGTTCCGCAGCTCCTCAAGCTCACTTAATTCTAGAAATCGTGCCTTACCTGCCTTCTCTAAATCCATGTTAACACTTCGAATAGCCCAAAGTGCTTTATGTTCCAACTCAACAGTTAAATGGCATGCTTTTCCATACACAATCCGAAAGGGAGAAGTACCCAAAGGGGTCTTATAGGCCGTTAGATAAGCCCACAAAGCATCATCGAGCTTTTGGGACCAATCTTTCCTATCAGGTCTAACGGTCTTTTCCAAAATATTTTTTATCTCCCTATTTGATACTTCAACCTGGCCACTTGTCTGAGGGTGGTAAGGGGTAGCAACCTTGTGAGTCACTCCCAAACTCTTAATTAACCGATTGAAGTGGTGGTTTCGGAAATGAGGTCCCCCATCACTTATAATAGTCTTGGGGCAGCCGAAACAGGATATGATATTGGCCTTCACAAATTTCAAAACCACAGAGTGGTCATTTGTGCGCGTAGGAATGGCCTCTATCCATTTAGAGACATAATCAACTGCCACCAAGATATATTCGAAACTATGGGACGACGGGAAGGGGCCCATAAAGTCAATTCCCCATACGTCAAAAATTTCAACAGGTTGAATAGGATGTTGAGGCATTTCATTCTTCTTCCCAATCGTTCCAGTCCGTTGACATCTAATATAGGCCTTAACAAAATTATGAGAATCCTTAAATAAGGAAGGCCACCAAAAATCGGACTGGAGAACCTTAAAACCAATTTTCTTAGCACCAAAGTGTCCTCCACAATGAAGTTCATGGCAAAATGTCCGCACACTTTGTTGTTCCTCTTCAGGCACAACGTCTCAATACTTGGTCTTGTCCAATTCTAAATAATTCTGGCTCTTCCCAATGAAAATATCTTGCTTGAGAAATGAATCTCTTTCTTTTCTACTCATCCCAAGAGCCAGGAGTTTGTCCAGTGACCAAGTAATTTACATTGTCTGCATACCAAGGTAAAGTTGGTGTTACCGCCATCAGAGTTTCATCGGGAAATGTCTCACGAATGTCTTCAGAAAGAGAGTCATTAAGAGGAAGGCGAGACAGGTGGTCAGCCACAACATTTTCTACTCCTTTCTTTTCACGTATTTCCAAGTCAAATTCTTGAAGGAGTAAGATCCACCTAATCAGACGTGGCTTAGAATCTTTCTTAGCAATGAGATGTTTCACTGCTGCATGATCAGTAAAGCTAACCACCTTAGACCCAAGTAAATAAGACCTAAACTTCTCCAGAGCAAAAACTACAGCAAGTAATTCTTTTTCAGTGACGGTGTAGTTTTGCTGAGGTTCAGTTAAAGTCTTGCTTGCATAATGCAGCACATGAGGTCTTCCCTCAACCCTTTGTCCAAGGACTGCTCCCACTGCATAATCCGAAGCATCACACATAAGCTCAAATGGGAGTGTCCAATCAGGAGCTTGGAGAATAGCCGTAGAGATCAAGGCCTCCTTTAGAGTTTGAAAGGCCTCGGCACACTTTGAATCAAAACTGAAGGAAGATTCCTTCGCCAACAAGTCACAAAGTGGCCTAGAAATCTTACTAAAATTTTTAATAAAGCGCCTGTAAAAACCAGCATGGCCCAGAAAGGATCTAATCTGTTTGACATTCGTAGGCAATGGAAGTTTGGAAATAGAATCAATCTTGGCTTTATCTACTTCCAAGCCTTGCTCGGATACAACATGCCCAAGTACAATTCCTTTCTGTACCATGAAGTGACTTTTCTCCCAGCTGAGGACTAAACCAGTCTCCTTACATCATTTCAACACATTCTCCAGGTGCAGGAGACACTGGTCGAAAGACGAGCCATAAATGGAGAAGTCATCCATAAATACTTCGACACACTCGTCAATCATGTCCGAAAAGATAGACATCATACACCGCTGGAAAGTTGCAGGGGCATTACATAATCCAAACAGCATACACCTGAATGCAAAAGTATCGTAAGGACTCGTGAATGTCGTCTTTTCCTGGTCAACAGGAAAGACTGCCACCTGATTGTACCCAGAATATCCATCGAGAAAGCAATAATACTTATTCCCTGCCAATTTTTTGAGAATTTGATCAATAAAAGGCAAAGGAAAGTGATCCTTCTGGGTAGCGGTGTTCAGGTTGCGGTAATCAATACAGACCCTCCATCCAGTTGAGGGTCTAGTGACAACTTGTTCACCCTGGTCGTTGAGTTCCACAGTAAAGCCTGCCTTCTTTGGCACCACATGAATGGGACTGAACCATTTACTATCAGCAATGGGATATATGATCCTAGCGTCCAACCACTTCAAGATTTCCTTTTTTACAACCTCCCTCATATTAGGGTTCAGACGTCTCTGCATGTCCCTAAAAGGCTTGATGGAATCAACAGTATAAATGTGGTGCATGCAGAGTGTAGAGTCTATACCCTTAATGTCAGCAATGCTCCAAGCAATAGCTTCCTTGTGCCTAGACAGGCATTCAATCAAGGCTCCCTCCTGTGCCTCAGACAGCACAACCGAAATGATAACGGGGAGCGTATCATTGGCACCAAGGAAAGCATATTTGAGAGTGTCAGGGAGGGGTTTCAACTCAAGGTTGGGGGCTTGTATGGTTGAGGGTTTTATAATAGATGTCCCCATCTCAGGTAGCAAATCTACCTTCGGCGGAAATGATGGGGGAAGAGACTCAGCAGAAACTCCTAGCAATTTCTCTAGTTCTAGTATATCCCCTTCACATTCCTCCAAGAGATGGGAATGCTCATTTAGCATGACATGCTGAAGGGGGTCATCACATAACATTGCAGGAGTTTCCACTTCAATCAGGTCATCTATCACCTCAACTTGAGAACAATCCTCAAGTTCGGCTTGTTTGTAAGCATCAAACACATTAAGCCGGATTTTCCTGTTCCCAAAGCCCATTTTCAATGCCCCAATATTGCAATTAATTGAAGTATGGGAAGTTGCAAGGAAGGGGTAGCCCAAAATGATGGAGGGTTTGGTTGGCTTGTTAGTAGGGTATGTGTCCAAAACTAAGAAGTCAACGGGAAAGAAGAAATCCTCCACTCTTACAAGGACATCTTCCAAAATTCCCTGTGGTGTCTTAAGTGATCGATCAGCAACTTGAAGGATTACAGGGCTAGGCTTCAGATTGCCTCCCCCAAGTTGTTCATACACGTAGCTCGGAAGGATGTTCACCCCCGCACCTAGATCAAGTAGAGCCTCATCAATTTGTAAGTCACCAATAACTACCGAGATGTGTGGGGCTCCTGGGTCCTTAAGTTTCGGGGGTGTGCCATGTTGAACAATTGAGCTAACAGAATCAGGCAGGACAACTTTTGATTGGACCTGTTTTCTAGATTGCCACTTTTTTGTGCAAAGGTCCTTTAAGAAGCAGGCATAAGATGGAATCTGCCTGATAGCTTCAAGTAAAGGCAGGTTAATTTGCACTTGCTTGAAAGTTTCCATAATCTCATCTGTCTTATCTTTGGCTCCAGATGAGCCAGCAGAAGTCTGCCCAGAGGTGGATAAGCGCTCTGGAAAAGGCACTCTCGATCTCTAGGTGGAAGGGTTGTCATGTCGAGTAAGGGGTGGAACGGGGGCAACTTCTTCCGGTGAGGTGATTTCAAGTGGAGAAGATTTGGGCAAATCTTCTCTGGTGGGGGTGAAAGTCGGGGTGGATGGTTTTTAGGGGGTGAGACTATAGGAGCATCGGGTTTGGAAATTTCTTTCCCACTCCTCAGAATAGTCACCGCCTGAGCATGCTCCCTAAAGGCAATCCCTTTTCCTTTGGGATTTTCCTCAGCAGCACTGGGAAACTTCCCAGTCTCCCTCTGTCTAAAGGCCTCAATAAGGTGTCCAATTTGTGATTTCATCTCATGTATAGCCTTGTCATGAGATTGGATGATGGCACTTTGACTTTCTTGCATAGTTTTCAACATCGCCTTCAATTCATCCATCTCAGAGGTTTTAGGTTGGGCAAAGGTCTGAGGTTGGTTCATTTGATGGTTTTGAAAGGATTGTGGTTTGTAATTCCCTGAATTTGAGACATTTCCTTGTCTCCATGAAAAGTTTGGGTGGTTCCTCCATCCCTCATTATAAGTGTTGGAGAAAGGATCATTACGAGGTCTTGGACGGAACCCTTGAGCGACATTCAAATCCGCTTGTACAAGCTCAGGGAATTGGGAGGCCAAGTGGCAATCCACAGTGGCGTGTGCATTGCCTTGACAAATTACGTATTCGGAAGCTTGGGATGTGGAGGTGTTAGGTACGAATGAACTCGGGTTCGACATAAGCCTTTCCATGTTTTGATTTAATAATTGAATTTGATAGGCTAAATTCTGGGTGTCCCTTGCTTCATTCGCCTCCAACTTTCTTTGCATGAGAGTGGGCTTTATATCCATGTAGGCAGAATTCAAATGAATAGAATTCTCACTCAAAGTATCAAATAAGTTCCAAGCTTCATCCTCAGTCTTAGATAGAAAGGTTCCTGCATAGGCACCATCCACAGTTTGCCTATGCGAATCATTAAGTCCAGTGTAGAACCTTTCAACCAGTTGCCATTTAGGCACCTGGTGATGTGGGCAAAGTCTCAGCAAATCGTTAAAGTGCTCCCACACATCATGGAATGCTTCCCCATCCTTTTGAGCAAAACTCATAATTTCCCTCCTAAAGTGATTTGTTTTGCTCATGGGGAAGTACTTCTTCAAAAACTCCTTCTTCAGGGCATCCCAAGTATTTATATTATCAAGGGTGTGATACCAATACTTGGCTTTGTCCTTTAGGGAGAAGGGAAAGAGGGTCCGCATTTGAGCGTCATCAGTAACGCCCTGCAGCTTCACCGTGGAACAGACCTCGGTGAATTCCTCAATATGCCTGTAAGGGTCTTCCCTAGTAGTACCATAAAAGGAGGGTAGCAAGGATATGGTACTACTTTTGATCTCATATGGATTGTCCCCTCCAGGTCTACGTAGTGCTGGGCCAGCTTGATTGGTTAGGATGAAATATTCCTTAAGGCTCCTTTGACCGACCATTTCTACCCTTGGAAGGTCTTTTCTTAGGATTCTTTCAGGTTCAGGATCAAATACAAGTTGTCTCCTAAGAGAACGCCTACCAAGCATGCACTACAAACACAATTCAAACGGACTTGTTTGGTCTTTACAGATTTAGGCTTTTGATTCGAGTTCAAATTGTAGGTGACAAAATAAGTTGCCAAATCAATTACGCACCTATTGTCAACCTACGGCTCGCCTAAGAAGACCTAGTTGGAACTTAGGTATTCTTCCCTAAATCTCAAATGGTCAAGTAAATCCAAAGACGGAAGATCGAGGGATGCAAGTAGGCCTAAGCCTTCCTTTGAAGCTATGCTTTCGCGGTGCTTCTCGACTACCCCCAAAAATCCGTGACAGGGTATCCCCCTCTTTGGACTTGCAAAACCTTTGATCTCAAGTTCCGAACACTTCAGAATCCAACGAAAGGAGGGCTCTTGTCCTAGTATTTCCAAACCTAAGGAGTGTCTAGAAGCGTGATGTGGTGCAAGTGAAATAAGTGTGCATACTCCGTAAAAGATTTTGAACTTTGAATCGCATGCCAAGTTTGAAAATCAAATCCTTGGTTTTTAAAATGTCGTTCCGTTAATTAGTCCTTTTTCTAAAAAAAAATGTGACCACTTGTTAGATTTATTCAGTACAGATTAGGTGGTCTTCGCATTAAATCCCAAATGCAATGCGTGATCAAAAATAGGATGCAAAGTAAGAGAATGCGTACCTTGCCTCCAGCGATCTACGATGCAAGAATGCACGCAATGCAGAGAAGTAAATCTAGAGGTTACTCATACAGACCTAAATGGTTCATCCTAGGGTAGGCAGCTTCTAGCAGGCAGCTCATTTTTTTTATTTTTATTTTAGAACTACTTATGCTCAAGCAAATAAAAGTAATAAAAAAAACCTAAATCTAAAGAAAAGGGAACAGACTCCCAAAAATTACCCAACACGGGCCCAAAACAAAATCGAGGAACAGACCCCTCAAAATAGCCCCAGAACAAGGGTTTCCAACTATCTGCAATGAAAAATTAAGTCTACAGTCTTAATTCTAGTCTAATTAAACTAGCGACTAAATACAATAGTGTCCGTCGCGTCCTCGTCCTTCTCCTCCTTTCAAAATTGCTCGTCCAATTCTCCTCTGGCGACGTCCAGGGTTGCCTCTCACAGTGGCTGATTCTTGCACAAATTTTCTCGCACAGAAAAGAAAATAATAAATGGTCAAATCATTGTGAAATTGACAAATAATCAAAATAAAATCAAGCGAAATTATTGCGTCTATTGCCTCCCCGGCAACGGTGCCATTTGATTCGTCGATCTTTCGCTTTAAAGTCGTTTGCAGTTTAATGTGGTGGAAAAATCGACTAATCAATATTTAAGAAAAAATAACCACTCGCAGAGGAGCGAGTCGAATCCACAAGGAGGCAATGACGTATTAAAATTCGCACCAGTTAAAATGTTTGTTGGTAGTTAGTTTGGATAAGAATCAAGCCAAAATTACCTTCAGATTAAGGTTTAAGCAAGAAACAATGCTGAAATAGCAATTCTAAGAAGCTAGAGGATATTTTCCGCAATGCAGAATCAATAAAATATGATTAAAAAGTGACAATGGTAGAAAATGTAATTTCTAATTGACGGTTTACTGTAGCAAAACAGGGGAATTTTTCCCCTTTGTCTTGCCCGACGAGGAGCGGATGGCCGGGCGCGGGAAGCTCGGAGGAGGTCCCTTGGACCAAGGGCTTTGAATCGGTGGTGGCGGCGAGTCACACGGCGGCCGGAGGTGGCTGGACGAGCTCTGCCAGAGGTGTTGCAGCCGGTGAGCGTGCGCGGCCTGTTAGCGTGAGAACTGTCGTGCGCTGCTGCTGCGGGGGTGGCTGCTGCTGCTGGCGGGAGCAGGCTGATGCGCGTGGAGAGCAGGTCTGCAGGTGTGGGGGTGGCTGCTGCTGGTGGCGGGCGCGCGGGCGAAGGGCTCTGCAGGCGTGTGTGAATGGCGCTTGTCTGCAGGCGCAGGGAAGGAGGTTTGCGCTGGTCTGTAGGCGCGGGGAAGGGCGATTGGAGTTCTGCAGCTGTGCGCGGGTGGCTGCTGCTGGTGGCGGGCGCGCGAGCGAAGGTGTGCGCTGGTCTACAGGCGCGGGAGGATGGCGTGGGCTGCAGGCGCATGGAGAGCGGGTGCGGTTGGAGAGTGCTGCAGGCTGAGGAGGGCATGGGCTGTTGGAGGTGAGCAGGTGGCTCTGTAGGCGCGGGAAGAGAGCGCTGTGTGGAGAGCGGTTGCGGGTGGACTTCAGATGGGTACGCAGGCGAGTGGGTGGAGATGAGCGGGTAGCTTCAGATGTCCGGGAAATTTCCCGGACGTCTTATGTTACTAAAGGGTGGTTGAATTAGTAGCTGCAGTGGTGGTGCTTGGCGACGACGGCGAGGGAGATGCACGCTAAGGTGCTCACGGTGATGCGGACAAGCTTCGGATGGCAGTGTGGCCTGTCACACCACATGCCCACGGTGGTGGAGACTCGCCGCCACAGTAGAGGCCCGCAGTATGGAGTGGAAGAGAGAAGATCTCTCTGCACAGTGGTGGGTCGGTGGTGGAGGCCTCCCGAGCTCGGCTGCCTCCCTCCTCCTTTTGTAGTGGCCTGCACACATTTGAAATCATCCGCCCGACCAGATCCACCACATCCACTCTCCCTTGAATGGGTTCTTTGCTGCGGTCGTTCGACGTTGGAGTGGCAGCCATCCGTTCTTGCAAGAAGAAGAATATAGAAAATAATGTTAAAATATTAGGGCCATTTATATACAGACCCTCAACTTTTATGTTAATAAAAATAATGTACCTAATTGGTTATCTAATTAGATAAATGTCATTCTAAGCTAATTCTAAATGCACTTAAAATATGAATGCAATGCATGGATTATGTAATTAAATTAAAACTATGAATTAATCTATTTACATCCTAATTTATACTAAACAAATGTTAGAATTAACCTAATGTGTAGGCACTTAAATACTTAAATAGCCCACAACTATGGGCTAATCAAAATCCAATAAAGAACTATTAAGTTCATCAATCAATTTGATCATAGGCTCTAGTGCTTCAGTGCATGGTGTTGGCTGAGCTTCTAAAGATTGTATAGTGTTCCTCAAATTAGCCAACACTCTATCTTAGATCTGGTTCACCTGAATCGACTAGTTCGATTCAGGTTTGGGTGGGTTTGGGTTAAATCTAGGGGAGTCAAGATGTCGAGGTTCTCGTGTCCCTCCCTGAAAGTAGGTCGTTCTAGGTTGTTCAAAGGATGGTGGCAACTTATATTCGAAAACTGGGGAGGGTAGGTGTTATAATCATTATATCCATCTTGATTGTAGATCGGGTTGGTTTGGTCATCAAAGGATCGAGATCCATAATCATTGTAAGTTTGGGAAGGATAGAAACCATAATCTTGTTGTCTAGGGTTAGGCCTTGGACATTGAGGTCCGTATTCATATCCCCAATCAAAGTCATCCCAGCTAGTGGATGGGTAATTACAAGTCAAGTCAGAATAGTAATCATCTTGGGGATAAGTAGTGGTAGGAGGATAGGATGGGAAATGCGTGTAAGAAGTGGAAGGGTGAAGTAAGGAGGGAAATCATAATAGAGAAAGGTTTCCTACAGTACAATCAACCAAACCATCCTTATGTGGGTAGCCTAAATACCTATAGACTCCCAGGACCCATCTTGAGATTATAAATGATTTAGTCTACTTTTATCCAGTCAATCCAACCAGTTAGAAGGAGGGGCTGGGGAGAAGGTTCTTCCTTTGGCTTGCGCCTCTGATTCCTAGTGTACCCCTTAGCCATGGTTGTTTGACGCTACTCCCCTAGCTAGATATCAGATGAACTAGCAGAAGCAGATTAATCGAAAAAAAAATCTTAGTCTGAGCCCTGAAGAGCAAATCAATCATTAAGGCCAACGTCTACTCAGTTTTAGTTAGGCTTGGGATGATCGTGCTCATGGAATGTCATGGGCCCTTTAGATGGGTTGTGCCCTTAATGATCAATTAAAATGTGTGTGCATGCACAACCAGGGTTTTCAAACAAGGTTATTTGATGATGTGTCTTTTAGGATTTAACCTTGTTTAGTAGCTTTCAGGGTTTAATTCTTAGGTTGGTTCAATCAAGATTTAGTAGAACACTCCAAGTTTTTAAAGCACCGGTGATGATATGTTCCTTAAAAAATAAAAAATAATGTGGAGTGCCTAGTTCAGCCCTAAGAGTCAACCCTAAATGGCAAGCTACTTGATGGATTAGTTTTAGATTGAGTGGTGCGGCCCAAACAGTTCAATCAATTGGCCTGTTGCACCACTTGGTTAAGGCACAAAAGAATGTTTAACCTATTCAGATTTCTACTCACTTATGTGTATTGAGTTGAAGTGTACCGGTCCACAAGTCAGATCCCGGTTAAGTGGTAAAATCAAAGTGATTGTGCACCTTATG
The DNA here is from genome assembly GCA_037157565.1 of Thalassia testudinum. Lineage (NCBI taxonomy): Eukaryota > Viridiplantae > Streptophyta > Magnoliopsida > Alismatales > Hydrocharitaceae > Thalassia > Thalassia testudinum. Next base: position 88,369,043 of record JAZHRO010000055.1, on the reverse strand, counting down.
ATAAGAAGTTGTGGGTGTTAAGTGTATAGCTTTCAGTTAAATCCCATAAGAGAAGAATTTTTTTTATTTTTTTTATATATATATAGGTTTGTGAGGTGAGTGGAGTGACAGTCAAACAACAAAAATCTACCCTAGGGTTTATGCAAAGCACCTAAGTTGATTTGGGTTTGCATTATTAGGTTATGGAATGAAAACTAAGGTGGGGGTGGTGTGGGGGACACTTACAAAACACTCTACCCGCACTTTACTCCGATCTACCACACTTGGATCTCCATGCTAAGGTACCTGCAAGGCAATAGATTAGAGATAAGCAGGGTTAGTGTTATGTAAATGCAAAGAAGCACAGAAAATAATAAAGTAAATTCTGATGCCGCCCTGACAATGGATCCAAAATGATCTCACGTGTTTCGCATGTTTAAAATCAGGGTTACGAGTAACCCGTCGTCGTAGTTGCAAAAAGCATGGTCAAATAAAATTTATACTGAAACTCAAAAAGTGAGTCCTAGGTCGAACACGGGGAGGAGAACATTTGGTTTTATAAAAATCTGTGTTTCTCTTTTTATTTGTTTATTTCATTTTTGCCTTTTCTAATTTTTTTGGTATTTTTAACAAGCAAGAGATTAGGTCGATGAAAACTTTTTCTACTTGCAAAAATGTAAGAGGGAGAGGGAAAGAGAGAGAGAGAAATAATCGTCTATTCATGAACAACTATTTGTTACAACTATGAAAGCAGGAAAACTACACTACGAAAGCGTAAAAAGATAGAAAGAGGTGAGAGAAATCCCTCTTGACGGTTGCTCGGAGGATGACTCGCTCTAACGTTGCCTGGAGGAAGGTGGTGAGGAGTAGGATGAAGGAGGATGGAGCCGGAGGACGGAGGATTGGGCAGGACAGCGTCACAGCGAGGATCTTCTTCCCGATGGATGATGAGAGGACGACCACGGGATACTCCATGAATTGGGATGAGGGGAGGGAAAACTATTTAGTTTTCTACTCTAGAGGAGCATCCCAGGCTTGGGACATGCCCTCTCTAGAGCCTTGGAGGTGGTGAGAGGAAGAAAGAAAGAGATGGTTTGGAATGGTGTTGGGTAGGTCCTTTTGTAGTGGAGGAAGAACAAATTTGTATCTAGGTCATTACTGACGTCCATAAATGTCGTTGCAGCTGTCGCTGAAGATCCGCCCTTCCAATCCTCTTGCTAGCATGCGCAGACCATTAGTGATAGTTGCAAGTGTCACTAAAGGCATGTGTCAGTGAAGATCCGCTCTGCTGGTGCACGCATCAGGTGCCCATGCTCCCCGCGCCATGCGCACACGCACTGCCATGTGCTACACTGCTGCTGCATGCAATTGCACTATGTGCGATGCACTGTGCGTGGCTGCGGCTGTCTGCATGCGCTGTGGCTATGCTCCATGCACTGCCTGCGGGTGTGGTTGTGCACGTGCGCTACGAGCGGCTGTGGCTGTGCGTGTGCACTGCTGCTGGCCAAAGTTGGGCAGCCTAGATGGTGCCATGTGGCACCATCTAGGCCATCCATTCTTCTTTCTTTTATAGAGGGTGCCACGGTGCTCAAATCGAGATGATTCTCACGTTGCTGGACTGCGATAGTCGTTCCAGATCCATTAGTACGGTTGCATTTTCCATTCGCAACCCATATGGATGTCGCATTGCCCCCTGGCCGTTGATCTTCCTCGAACTTCGAATGATGCTACGGTTCTCCAATCTTGACGATGTCAGAGGCGTTAGACACTGATCGTCATCTTAATTAGATCCGTATAGTTCGATCATCCATCTGAGGCCCTAAAATAAGTCTTCTTCTATCCAGACCATAAAAAGGACCTAATTAACCTAAAATATATACAACTTCTATAAATGCAAAATGATGCATGTTATGCAATATTTATAACATTAAATGCAATTCTAAACCTAGGAACATGCATGAATAGGCATTTTAACCTAAATAGAAGTCTCTATATCAGGACCTATCTAGCCATCAACTCTAGAAGACTCTAGAGTGGTCTTCCCCAACCCAATCAAGTCCACGCCCAGCACCTCAAAAAGTGGCGACAACATAACCACTTTGTGAGGCGCCAACACAAGCCCTAAGCAACCTCTACCTATGTCCACAGACACCCAACTCCTTCCCACAAAAAGTGGATCTAGAATACCACTTCTTCCCTTAAAGCCTCTCCTCTATAGTCATCCCAATGCCACCTCAAAGGCCCCCCATCTTCTATATAAACCCTCCACCTTTGGTCTCCCAAGGATCATCTTCTTCCTCCCATCTACTCCACCTCACGGCCACCATTCTCCTCCACTCAAGCTCTACCACCTTCACCTCCAATAGGTCGACCACGACCACTTGTGGCCACCCACCTTTCTCTCCCTCCACCTCAAGCCACACGACCACCAAGCACACCCTTGGTGCCCCACATTTTGTTAGCTATAGTGTTCATCAATTCTTTAATTCTCCTGCATTTATTTACTACTTAGTAGTTCTAGTAATTTCTCTTTTTGGTTGCACGCCTAAGCTCTCTCTGGGCTACACGTGTGTAGCTCTCTGAGTGGTGTAGATAGGCCATCATACCCTTGGTCTCACCACCCTCATCCTCCAATGCTGATGGCTCCTAGGGCATTCCCGGTGGGATGAGCTTCTATTAGATGTAGTAGTTTCCATTCTCCATGTACAAGCTTTCCTCCAACATTATTTGTAAACAAATAATGATGATTCAATGAAATAAAATTTGCTATCATTTGTGGACCATCTCTTCTTTTAGCAAAATAAATCATGTTAGTACCAGAGAACATAAACGATTTCTATTAGATAGGAATTCGGTCGATAGGTTGCGAATAGTTGAAGTAGTGCAAATGAAAACCCACACAATAACATTTGTTATCTTTCCGACTTACACGCATGTTCTTCGTATTAATAATGCGATCAACGAATACTATCTACACACTTTAGAAATCGAACTACGTTTCAAAGCAAGTAGGAATTAGAATCAGTTTGTCAATCACACCTCCCTGAGTTCGATTGGGAGTCACCAAAGTTGGGTTATAAAATTGTTGTTTAGGTTGATTTCACGACTATACTACAACTAAAACTTAACTACTCTCGTGATTTATGACTTAACAGTGGCAAAAGGCATCGCTCGAGGAGATAAAGTAGCGAGCAGTGTCTAGGTTAGAGGGGGGCTTTGTGCAAGTGAGAATGGAGAGGACACCAGAGGGAGGGAGATCTCGCTCAGGGAGGACCACGACGTTTGTTGGTGGTGACCATTTTTGGTATGTGGTGCTAGTCGTGGAGGTGGAGATGGTTGTGTGGTTTGGTCGTTGGGGTTTCTTGTGGGTTAGGGGTGATTTTTGGTGGGGTAGGGTTGAGTAAAAAGAGGAAAAGTGGTAAAACAGTGGGTATTTTATATATATTTGAAGAGTTATGTAAGGTAAAAACACTTAGGGTAGGTAATCGATCACATTAGGCATGGATTAGGTGGAAAGAACCAAGATTAGATGCAATTAGGATCGCAATTGCGAAATTGGATTCCATCCTGATTTGGTCAATCAAAGTAGGTTTTGGTCGATAAAAACTGAAATTGATCGATTAGTTAAGGTTCTTGGCCGATCAAGGTTCAAAGTTTTGGAGGCAAAATTCCCGCCCAAACAGAATGGTCGATCAAACAATATTTTTGGTCGACCAAACTTCAAATTTTTGGAGGGAAAATTCTCGCCAAAGAATTAGTCGATCAATCTGAGATGTTTGATCAATCAAATAGTTTGGTTGATCAAAAAAAATTTTGATCGATCAAAGGTGCAAAACATATAAATCAATATTTTTCAATTTGTTGTTTTAACCTTGGTAATCTTAGGGCATGACATATAAGGTTAAATCTATCCTTTGGTAAGGGTTTGGTGAAGATATCAGCTAACTTATTTTCAGTTTGAACAAACTCTAAGTTTATCTTACCTTTCAGTACATAATCCCTTAGAAAGTGATGCCCTAACATCATTGTGTTTCTCTCTAGAATGTTGTACAGGGTTTCTAGATAGGTTGATGGCACTACTACTGTCACATAGTATTTTGTTGTTTTTATAAGATAGGCCAAAATCTTCTAGGGTTTATTTCAACTACAATAGTTGTGAACAAGATAAAGATTCAGCTATATACTCGGCTTCTGTTGTGGTCAAGGAAATAGTATGTTGTTTTCTAGAGAACCAAGAGACTAGTGAACTTTTAAAAAATTGACACGCTCCACTAATACTGTTTCGGTCTATGAAACTACTTGCATAATCAGCATCACAAAAGGAATAAAGATCCAATGTGGCTGACTTGGAATAGAATAGTCCTAGGTCTGATGTATGGTTCAAGTACTTAAGCATTCTTTTTACGGCATTTAGGTGAATTTCTTTAGAGTCAACTTGTAAACTAGCATGCAAACAAGTACTAAACAGAATGTCGGGTCTATTGGCCGTTAAATAAAGTAGAGATCATATCATTCTTCTATATACCTTCTAATCTATAGACATACCTATTTCATCACTTTTGAGTTGAGTTGAGGCTGTCATAGGCATTTCTTTTCCTTTCACCTTATCCATGGAGAATTTCTTCAAAATCTCCATGGTGTACTTTGTTTAGGATATGAATATCCCAGAGGATAGTTGGCCTATTTGAAGACCAAGAAAGAATCGAAGTTCTCCCATCATACTCATCTCAAACTAATCCTGTATAACCTTGGCGAACACTACAAGAAAAATGGGCTTCGGCGACGCTTATTTATAGACTATTTTAATTAAAATCATCATCTATAGCAGAATATATACACGACAGTTATAAAACCTTCTTATTGATAATATACACAATGGTTCTAATTCAAACATCATGCATATTAACCCTCCATTCCCCCTCTTGTGTGTGGTGGTCCCTGCATCGGCGTAGATGACGATTTTGTTAATGACGGTGTTGAAATAGAACCGTCGTCTATAGCAACATCTGTAGACAATAGTTCTAACACCATCTTATTTGTGACCGTATTAACATATATGACAATTTTCTATGAAAACCATCGTGTATGTCATCAACAAAAATTTCCCTTGGGCATGAAAAATTCGTGCACTACCCCGACTTGAGATGATGGTTTTGGAGAGAATCGTCATCTAAGGTCCAATATTAGCTCGACTTCGCAAACTCCCCTAGAACCCTACCCCCTTTCAATCGTTCCCTTCCCCGACCCCGACGATGACCTCCGACCGCATATTCACCTCATCCTCAGTGTTTACGCAGCTAGATCGTGTTTTAACAGATATCTCGTTGTAATATAGATGAACTCTCCGCGAAAACAAATAAAAAATTATAACTCGAAAATCAAAGTATCCGAGGTCAAACACAGGGAGCAATCTGAGTATTCCAAAACTTGAGAACACAACTTTTGATAAAAAGCAATGACTAGTTCAATAAAAATGACAGGAAGATGTTATCGAGGAAATGCTCAAAAAGAATTGGACGTCTGATATTGCATCAGACGTCTTAAAATTGGCCTTCAGAATCTTCTCCTATCTTTGTTTTGGCTCTACTGTAGCTTATGGTTTCTTGTCTCTTTTTCTTTTTCTTCCTTAGCTGCTCCTGCTCCTCTTCTTTTTCCTTCTCTTCTTGATTCTCTTCCTGCGGCTAAGTCCTGGCTTTGCCTTTTCTTAAGTTGCCTTCGTCTTTTTCTTCTCTCTTCTTCCTTTGCTTTCTTGCTTCTCCTCTTTGTCTGCCACTTTATCTCTCTCTTCTTCTTTCTCTTGGTCTGTCGCACCTCTGCTACAAAGTGTCTTTCTTGTTCTTCTGCTTGTCTTCCCTTTCCTTCTGCGGGTCTTCTTCTTCTTCTTTAGCTTTGCTTCCCTCAGCTTCTTCAGCTTTTCTTCTTCTTCTCCTTCGCTTGTAGTAGCTAAGTCCTACTGCTTGTTGTGCTTCTTCCTTAGCATCCTCTTCTTGCACAAGCACAACGCAACAAAACCTATTCCCCTACCCTCCCCACGCATCTCTCTCTCTGAATCTCTCTTCGGTACGCTCTCCCAAAGCCGGGTTATCGGGTCAGTCATGCTCCCGGGTCTAGGCACACCGGCGTGGGTGTGGTGCACGAGGAGTGCATGGTAGGATAGTTGGGTCGGGTTGCCAGGTCCGTGGGCTAATTCACGGACGAGGCATGTATAGGTGAGGAGGGACCTCACCCCAGTGATTTGGAGGTGACTAGACAATAGCACAAAATCAACTTAAACTACTCAAACACCTCATGACTTACCGAGGTGGGACTAAAAGTCCCACCCGCTGCTGCTAGCAACTGCAGCAGAACAACTTCACGATTTGGCGCAGCTACAGGTCCCACAGCACCCTCTATCAGGCTGGGCTTGCGCACACTCGCAACTCGCACAGTTTGGAAGCCTAGAAGCGAACGATTGTGGCCTGGAGCGGGAGAACAGTCGAGCTTGAGTCATCGGTAATGGCGGCTGGGAGCTTGACCCTGCTCGACACGAAAAGAACCTTGCAGTTCTATTAGACCACAGGAGCACCTTCGCCGTGTCATGGCAAAGGTGAGGGGATCGGTGGTAGGTCATTGGGTGGCCTAGGCATGCTTGCCTAGGTTGCTCTGTGGCCAAATTTATGGGTTAGGTCGGGGGAAGAGTGGAGTGCGTGTGGCATCCTGTGGATGGGTGGAAGGTGTTCAGTGGAGTGTGGCGGAGGTTGTCAGGTGGGTGGCGAGATGTGTGGGGGTGTGGAATGACGGATGCGTCTCGCTGGAGGGTGGTCGGAGATGGGTAAGATGAAGGCGGAAGTGGCGATCGAGGGGTGTTGTGTGAAATAGAATGAGGGAAATGAAAGAGTGGAAGACGAGTAGCTTATTTAGATTACTTGGAGTGAAGGGGGGGCAAAGGAGACGGATGACGCATTGGTGCCGTCGTCGGAGAAGACGGCCCTGAGGGAGATAACAGCGATGAGGAGGACAAGAAGGCGTGCGCTGGTGCGACACGATGCGGGAGGACGAGGCAGAGTGAACCCTGCTGCTGGTATGGCAGTAGAGCGATGAGAGGGAGGAGGAAGAATCACCGGAGCTTGCGGGCTATTTGGCCGAAGGGAGGGGAGATGAAATCTGGGGGATTCTGTGGCCAAAAACAAGCTTGAGAGATTCGTAGAGGACCGGGGTTCCTTTTATAGCTGTTGGCCAAACTTCTGGTGCGTGGAGGGCAAGCCTTCTGCCACTGACATCTCGCCAGAGAAGGAAGGTAGTTGGAGCTCCAAATCTCTCGTGCATTCACACGAGGGATTGGATGGAAATCAAATATTGTGATTGAGCTTAGATGGAAGGGGATTCCTCAGAGAATCTCCCTTCTAAATCTAGGAGGAGATCTCTGAGCGATTAGGGAGTATTCCCCCTCCATTCCCCGCCGAAGAAGGATTCCTCCCCATTAATGCTGGAGGGACCTATTTGTACGAGTGGCGAGGAAGTTAGGGGGTTTGTGTAATAGTTTTCAAAAGATAGGGGCCAAAATGTAATTGGGTGTACTAATTTGCAAAATAGGTCAAGATGACCTCCCCTTAGGTCCAAACTTTGGTACAGAACTAATTTTGTCCTAAGGAATCCAATGGTGAAGTTGGATTTTAGGTTTGACCATGTTTGACTGGACTTTTTGCATAAAAACCCAAATTAGGTCAATTAATGAGCTAGGACCATAATCTAGGTCAAAATAGGTTCCAAAGGTCAAATTAAAGGTTCTAAACCATAGGGGGTATTTTTCCATGAATTTTAGAGGGTTTATTTGATTTTTATCCTGACCAGAACCCTGTTGAATTAAGCAGGTCTATTTTAGGGTTACTAGATGTCATTTAATTCCTGGATTGCACATGAACCCATTTCTTATTGAACCAACCCACTTTTTATCTTATTCAGACCATTTAACCTATGTTTTGCCTCTAAGAAAGCCCATTTATGTACTGCAATGGTAAAATTGTAGTTTTACCCTTTATTTCATGTTTTCTGCTCAGAACACTTATTCCTTCAATTAAGTCCTCCTCTAAGTTATGTAGGAGCTTTTATTCTCTATCTTGGGTCAAAATGAGCTAGTTAAGGCTCATGATGAGGCTCTCATCACTCAGTAAACATGACTCTCCTCCTCTAATGGCTGTCGAAATCATCCTCCTCCAACCTCCTCCAACCCCCTTGTTTATAGCTATCTAGAGTGGATTAAGATTAAGTTATCATCATTGTTATGTAAAATCTTGAATCGATCTCTCAAAAAAATACAATTTATAACTCAAATACCTAAATGAAGTCCGAGGTTGAACACAGGGAACGAATATGGAATTCATGTGCTAATCTTTAGTTAAAATATAAATGAGCACAAGTAATATCCCAAGAATGATATTCAATGAATAATCTCTACTCAAAACTTATAATCAATAACATGAGTATATTAAGAGTTAATTATGACAAAAAGAATCCTAGAAACAAATAATGGTGATTTAGATCACCAATTATTAGGCTAAGCACATGTATATCAATGATTTAGTAATGAATCAAATAAGTGAATAGTGATCAAACGTCTGATTTGGTAATCAGACGAATTAAACGTCGCTTGCTACAATACTCTTCAAAGTTTTTCTTCTCTTCTCTTACGAACCTCTTCTATTCCTATCTTAGCTTCTTCTCCTTTTGCCTTTCTTCTTTTAGCTTCTTCTCAGGGTCTTCAAAAGCACAACCCTTTTCTTCTTCATCCCTTCTCCTCTTCTCCTTTCAATCTCTCATGGCTAAGTGTTGACATGGTTAAGCATTAGAGAGAAAAACCCACCCCTCCCCCACTCTCTCTCTCTCTTTCCTTTCCTTCACTCTTTTCCTCTTCTCTCAAACCCAGGCTTAATCAAGTATTCGGGTCGAACAGTAATCTGGTCCAGGGTTGCGTACATGGGGTCGCAACTGAGGAGTGAGGCATAAGTGGGTTGGGTTAATTGTGGGTGAGCTAGGACCTCAACCCATTGTGTCTTGAGGTAGTAAGCCACAAGCACAAATTCAATTTATTACACTGTAGCAACTTCTGTGTTTCCGAGGTGGGACAATCCCACCTCCTCTCTTCCTGTGTGCGTCGGCTTTGAAGATGCGTCTAATTGGTGTTGAAGTCGTAAGCGAGGCCTCTAATTGAGGACCTAGGAGAGTTCCTGGAGCTGGGCCATGTTGATCTAGAGCTGCAGCTGGGTGCTTCAGGGCTTGGAGATGAGGAACACACCGGAGATAATGGTGGTGGTCTACAGAGGTTCGACATGCTCCTAAATACCAAAGTATGGTCATAAAACTTTGTTAAAATAGTTCAAAAGGTATGCTGGAGCACTGCAAACATAGTGGAGGTGGTTTCATGGTGGATGGCGACGTGTGGCGAACAGACAAAGTCAAAGTAGGTCGCGTGAAGGTGGGTTGTTTGGTGGGCGATTTGGGTGCGTGGAGTGGTGAATAGGCAGAGGGGTTTTGATGGCCGTGACTTAGCGGAAGTTGTTGAGGTGTTGGAGAGGCTTACGATGTGGTGGAGTGATAGGAGATCCCCGCCGAAGATGTGGCTAGAGGTGGAGAAGAAGACGGTGATTGGCGACGTTGGGGGTTTGTTTTTGGTTTTGGATAGAGGGAATTAATCTAATAACCTAAGGTGACCTAAATACCTACTTTAAGGGACAAAAGGGATAGGAAGGATGCCAGGTATGGTGTGGCTTGCGCCATGGAAGGAAGGGCCTCCGATGAGGGAGAATGGCTAGGAAGAGGGGGTCTGAGGGGCTCTCGCAGGTATTGCGAGATGCGAATGAGTGAGACGAAGATAAATTCGCCAGCTATTGTCCATGACGGCAGACGAGGAAGGTGGATGGACAGGCTCGACGGAGCTCATGGAGCTTTCTGCCAGGGAGAAGGGAAGATGGTGGAGAATCGGCCAAAAACTAGCTCAAGAGTTCGGTCGTGCATCAGGGGTTCATTTATAGGCCTTAGAGGGTTGTTCCAAGCTTGAAAACCAAGCTTGGAAGCACGTGGTGATTCATGCAGAGAGAAACCCATTCCTTCAAATGATTCGCATTATGTTTTGAGTAGGAATTAGAACCCACGATGTGGCTCAGATTGTAGGGAAATCTCTTAGGAGTCTCCCTTCCAATTTTGGAAGAGATTGGGTGAGAAATCAGGGAGAACTCCTTGATTGAAGGTTGCTGGTGATGAGTTTAGGAGTTCTGCTTTAGGTTTAGGGAGAAAGGACTGATTGGATAAGAAGATGATGAAGTTAGGGTGGTAATCGCAAGAATTTCAAAAAGCTAGGGGCATGGTTTTAAGAGAAAGAGTAGACTGGGTCAAAATGAAAATTAGGTCTAGATGATGTCTGATTGGGCCCAAATTTTGGTACAAACCTAATTTGGACCCAAGGAATCTGATGGTGATGTTGGATTTTGGTTTTGACCAAGTTTAACTAGGTAATTTGCTCAGAAACTCAAATTAGGGCAAATATCTATCTATGACTCTATTTTAGGTTAAAATGGGTTCTGATGGTCAAATCAACGGTACCAAACCATATAGAATCTTTTTCTATGATTTTTAGAAGGTTTAGGTGAATTTTATCCTAATCGGAACACCAGTTAATTAAGTGAGTTTGTTTTTAGCATTTTAGATGTCCATTAATTCTCATAATGCGTGAAAACCCATTCTATCTGCATGAACCCACTTATTAGACTTTTATGACCATTTGACCTTTATTTGACCCATGAGAAATCCCATGATTGTTCTACATTTAGAATATTATATTAAAACTGTAGTTTTAACCCTATTTTAATGTTTATCTCTCAAAAAGGATATGAAGTGAGTAATGGTTTTTTGGGGGTTATGTAAGAGCTTTTATCCATTGATTGTGACTAAATAAAGTTAGATATGGCTGATGATGACGTTATCATCATACCCCCATGCCTAACTTTTGCTAGTCCCTTAGCAAAATCTTATGGAATTAACTTGAATGCTAGACCAGGCCTTTGATGCTCAAATCTCTGATGTGTGCTTTTTTTATAAATTAGGTCAGAATACCAATAATACGCCTAGAGGTACTCAAGTACCAACCAAGATCTAGACCTAACCAACTTTAGCCTTAGTCTACCGCAAAGGTTTCTAAGGCCCAAAGAAACTATCCTAAGGTTCGTTGAACTTCGCAGTTAAAGCACCCATGCTTATAACATGGTTAGTCCAGGTTCAGTTTGTAGTGCATTTTGTAAAAGAGAGAGATAGAAGAATTTTTTTGTATTTTTGGAAAGTTTTCTCTCTCTTTTTCTTTTCTTTATTTCTAGCTTTAGATTGGCTTTAAAACACGATCTATATCAGATTCCTTATCCCCACCATCAATCGTCGTAGTGTCCATGGCAAATGATGCTTCAAGATAGCACCGCCCATGGCAACCCCCAAAACCCTGTCTTTCAACACTTCGAGATAGTGCCACCCATGGTGTTCTGTAGCTAAATCCAGGCCCTGGTAATTGACATTTTGAGATAATCTCGCCTATGGCACCTAAACCAGAACAAGGTGCTTACGTGCCCTCGGTAAGATATTTAGATATCTTAGGAGACAAGATCCGAGGAGACGATATGTTATTATGCATCTTCGAGATGAATTTCATGCCTCTTCACGTCAGGAACTCATCCAAATCAACTTATGTTTATAAGCCGCTCCTAATCTAGGCAGCTTTTTTAGAATGGGATAAATGCTTTTGCGTGATTTTGATATTTAAGCTTACTGAACCAGACTGTGTGTGGATTAGGGTGCTTAGGTTGTCGAGTCCCGCAAACCAGAGGTCAATTAATGAGGTCGAATAACCCCTAAGCCTTTGACCTAATACTTAAGCTTCTCATTTTCCTCAACCTCTTGAGGACTATCCAGATCTTAATGGATACGTGAATTTTTTTATCCTAAAAACATGCCCAGGAGGCTTAAGATTAGCACTCATACAAATCTCCGTGTCTCTTTAGCACTTTTGACTTTTTTTTCTCTTTCTTTTGATTTGGTCTAGAACTTTAAGTAGACTCCATAATCATTTACTAAGACTAACACTTTTTGTTTCAAATTGTGCTCCTTTCTGACATTTAAATTACCTCCTCTTTTCCTCCTCAAAGATGATATGCAATTAATCTCTCAAAATTTCCTCATCTTTCTCTATTTTTTTCCTTTTTCAATTTTTGCATTTTTTTGGTTTTTTTGGAATATGTGTTTTTCTGTGAGAACCCTTTATAAACTTGAATTTTTGTGTGTTTGCACTTTAACACCCCCCCATGCTTAAGTTTTGCAATGTCATTGTAAATCGGAGGGTATGAAATCAGCTGGGTTCAAGGGTTAAAACAAGGTAAATGGGTGGGTGAACGGGTTGGGATAACTGTTGCAGACGATTTCAAGCTTTGGTACTGTACCAAAGGTGGAGCCGGCTATTCTAAAACTGAACTCAAAGTGCAGTAGACGTGCAGTTCAAAAGAATAATCGAAAGGATCTCAGGTTTTTGGAATGATAGGTTGCCTCCCGTTAAGCGCTAAATTCAATGCCTTCAGCCGAGCAAAAAGTGGCCATGGAGAAGGAGTGGTCAAATCAGCAAAGTTTTGTAGAACAAGCACCTTGATCAATAGCCTAGTTGTTCAAACCAGATGCTTGTTCAGATCAACAGGCTGATGATGTAGCCCAAACCCAATCAATCTATTGGGTTGATAGATATGGATCAGTAGATGTGGTGCCCATCAGATATTCTGTGACTCAGAAGGATGTGGTACTGTAAAACTATGGTTTGGTTGAGTCCAATCAGCCTGGTCAGAGTAGGGATCCTCAAAAGAAAATGGATCTGTGGAGAATGTGAGGTCCCTACAAGAGTGGTCAGAGAAGGATGGGGTGTGATTTGTAGTCTGATTGATATCCGAAGCCCGATCAAAATGCGGAGAAGAATCATGTGCAACTAGATCATCGAGAGGAGAATTAGAGTAAAAATTGATTCTGGTGGCGGGTCAGGGTTGGAATCAGATTTGAGAAGGTTCTGTATGTGTTGCAAAAGAGGTGGCTTTAACGAGAATTGTGTATGAGGGCTCCACTAGAAAGGATTCAAAGGTAGGTTCATCTAGAGAGTCCTCATAATGCCCATCAAAATCAAATGTAAATGCCTGGAGAGTGCTTATAGGATCAACAAAATATGAGTAAAGAAGAGATTCAAACTCTAGATTGTAGATACTCTCCCACTTACTATTTCTAATTCCTACAGATCAACAAGGAATGATTCCATCTCAATGGAACCAGATTTTGAATCAATGATCTCAGGATCAGGGACCATAGAGTCAAAGTCAAAGTACGAATCATGGCCGTTGAGGTTGTAAATTGGCTTATAGTGATTGGGAAACAAAAGTTTGCCAAAATCAGAGTAAGATTCAAAATCGTCGGAGAACTTGCAAAGATCATGTGCTGAACCTGATTCCAGATCAGAAGTTCCACCAAAGAAAGGATTAGGATGTGTAGATTTAGCAACCTGACTTGGATCTCACCTAATTTTAGGTTTCGAGCTCAAAAAGATGTCCCTATTAGGCATAGGCTCAGATTCTTGGCTCGTAGGGTAGACCCAATTGATTCCCAACTCTTCTAGCTCCTCGGTTTCTATATCGTAAATTGGCATGACTTCCGAAAAATTGATTCGTATCTCTGAGGAGCATGAAGAGGTACACTCATCAAATACAGGCCCAGAATCGTATTCCAAATTCGAAATCTGTGTCTCATCATATGGGGCCTCATGATTATCCCAAATAGGCTCGCATCCAGATTCTAGGTCAAATGTAGGCATTGGGTTACTAGAATCTAAGCTGGGCTCTACAGGGATGTCAGAATTGTTCTCAAGAATCACCTTATCAGAATAAGGGGCAGAATTTACATCCTTGAGAGGTTCTGACTCAATATCATTATCACAACTGTCTAGAAATTTAGGGTTTAGTGAGCTAGGTTCATGAGTTCCTCGGTTTGGCTCATAATCGTGATCACCTACAATTGGATCCTCCCAACCAATCTCAAGATCAGGCATATCAACCTGTATGTACTTTGAATCAAATTCCATTTGGGTTGGTGATCCATAACAACCCTGATTCTCTAACCTGGGCTTTGGGAAATCGTATTAATCCTCAGTGTTGTTCCAAGGTGTCTTACCATCTTCTGAAGGGATGTATGGGTATCTTTGAAGAATTGCTTTTGTAGTATATTTAGCATGTCCCTACATTTCTCGATGAGGCCTTGGTATATTCCTCAGATTTGTGGATTCAGATAACATTGTAGACATTCAGTACTATGCAATCTCCATAATTCACTGAATTCTGATAAGAGATCCTTCCAGGTTAAACCATGTATGACCTGTGTATAAAGTATTTCAACATGGTTCACAGTGTTAGCTGTTATTTTTGTAAAATTACCTTCAATGTCTTTATCTAAGGCTCTATAATATTCTTCATGGTGTCCATAAGCAGCCACAATCATTTTATCTTTGATGGTCATTTGGGACACAAGTTTCTTAATCACTTTTCCTAAAATGTCAGGTTACATCTTCGAATCAGGTGGAGGAAAATAAGATGTAGAATCAACTCAGGTTTAGATTGAAGTTGATTAGATCTGAAAGATATTCCCAAGAGGATCTAATGAGGCCCCTTAGATTAAAAACCAAAGGACCTTCCTGTGTGTGTGATCTAGAGAAAAGATGAGGGACTAGATATTAATTGACCCAATCAAGGCACCCAAAGATTTTTGGATGACTAAGGTAGTTTCGAGGTGGTTGATACCTTTGAATCAGAAAATTGCACACTCAAGAATTTCCTGGGCAGCCAAGAAGGGAGAGCCCTGCAAAGATCCCTACACAGTAGAGCATCCCCACAGGTTACAGGGTTTCCCCCACCAGTCCTTCCTTGTCACTGTGGTTCCAAGTAGACCGGAATGTACGAACTTAACACCTTAAGTCTACCAATTTTAGCCTAATTAGTACCTTGAATTTAACTTAATTAGATGTTGATTTGACTTGTGACCTAATTTGGATGTTGGTTGGCCCACAAAGTAGACCAACTTTACCTGACTTGCTCTAAAAGATGGAGAATGAAATCTTGGTCATGACCCAGAAATCACCCTAATTTGACTCTCAAATTATTAGTACAAGCACCTCTGTTTTGATGCACCAAAATTGTGTTTATTGCTAGGACTGACATTTTAGGACTATCTAGGATTAAAGCCTCTGTTCAAAACACAAGTTCAAAGAGTTGCTGATGAGCATCTTTTTCATTTATTTGAGTCTAGGACATTATTGTAAGGAACCTCAAATAAAACTGAAAAATGATATTTTCGCGTATCTTTTCAAAACCAAATTTTAGGGTTATTGATCAACCAAACATATTAATTGATTGACCAAATAACTTTGATCGACCAAACTATTTATTTGACTAATCAAATCAGCACATTTTAGGAAGTTGAGAAAAATCCTCTTGATCGACCAACCAAGCTAATTAATCGACTAACAAGTGATCGACCAACAT
Organism: Thalassia testudinum; assembly: GCA_037157565.1. Classification (NCBI taxonomy): domain Eukaryota; kingdom Viridiplantae; phylum Streptophyta; class Magnoliopsida; order Alismatales; family Hydrocharitaceae; genus Thalassia; species Thalassia testudinum. Next base: position 88,353,492 of record JAZHRO010000055.1, on the reverse strand, counting down.
TCTTAATTGATCGACCAATTTCATTTCTTAATCAAGCAAAACTTTTTGTATAAATAGAGGACGTACTCAACCCTTTCAACAACAACTTTCAAGAGAAAAACACCTCAAATAGTTAAAGCTTCTCGTGCTTATTTCCAAAGGTCTTTGCGCCCCATTCTTCACATTCTTCAAAAAGCACGATGCCTTGAACCTCTACGAAAAATCAGTTTGATTATTTATTGAGGTTCCATAGAAGTTATTCTTATTTTATTATATTGTTGTCTTGATTTACGAATCCCAAGCCTGTTTGGAAGATCCGTGGTTGTTGTTTTTGCTTCTCCTCAGGATAAAAAGAGAAGTGGTTTGTAAGAGGTTGTACCACCCTCATTCAAGTGGTGAGGATAGTGGATTGACTAGCATGTACTAGACAGAAAAATCCTAAGCTGGGAAGCTTAGGTAGTGATTTTTACCTAGATTGGGTTTCCACTATAAATCTGGTGTATTCTGTGCATGAATCTCTGTTGTTTTATTTTATTTTAATCTGATTTATATTTTCAAAGCAATACTATTCACCCCTCTCCTCTAGTATTTAGTTGTGATCCACAGGATATTCTCCAACCCTTACTTGGAATCTGAGACTAGTTGTCCAACATATGTCAAAATCGTCTGTCAACACATACACTGAGGGGAAATCTGTTGTTTGTCCTCCTCTCTTTGATGGGATGAACTACAAATATTGGAAGACAAGGATGCAAATCTTCTTGGAGTCCATGGATTTCAAGGTATGGGACGTCATCGCCTCCAAGTATACTTGTCCTGAGATCAAGGAGTAGCTGTGACACCGGATCAAAAGAAGATGGCAACCCATAATGCAAAAGCCATGAATGCAATCTTCTGCAGGCTTTCAAGAGTAGAATTCAACCATGTTTCTACTTGGAAGACAGCCTACGAGATCTGGAACATCCTCGAAGTGACCGACGAAGGCACGACGAAAGTAAAGGAAACTAGAGTGAATTTACTAGCTCAAAATTACGAGCTTTTTAGGATGAATAAAGGTGAGTCAATCAAGGAAATGTTCATGAGGTTTATGGACATCATAATCTCTCTAGGGAAGCTAGATCAAGAGATAAAAAATGAAGCACTAGTAAGAAAGATACTCCGATCACTCAGCAATGATTGGGAAACCAAGACCACAACCATATAGGAGTCAAGAGATCTGTCTACCCTCAAATTAGATAATCTTAACAGAAGCTTGATGGCCTATGAAGTTCAACTTCAACATATGAAGGAGCATGTAGGTGAAGGAGTAAAGAAGAAATCCATAGCCCTTGAAGCTACTCAAGAATCTGAAGAAACTTCAAGTGGAGAAGAAGAGGAAGGCATAGCACTTCTATCTATAAAGTTCAGAAAGTTCCTTAAAGATAAGAAGTACTGGAGGAAGAAGAAAGAAGGAAGAAACAGTGATGCAGTCATCTATTACAACTGCAAGAGAAAGGGACACATTAAGAAGGATTGTCCACTTCTCATAAAGGAATCTAAAAAGAAGAAGAAGCACTTCAGAAAAGATGAAATGAAGAAAGCCATTACTGCAACCTGGGATGAGTCAGACTCAAGTTCAAAAGAAGAAGAAACATCAGGAAAAGAAGCTCTTCTATGTCATATGGCACTAGAAGATGAGGTAACCTCCTTTACTCAAGATGAACTGTTAGAAGCATTCTTTGAATTGCATGATATAGCTGCATCATTAAAGTTAGAAAACAAAAACCTAGTAAAGATACTAGATAAAGAGAAAGCACAAAAAGAAGCACTTGACAATCAAAACAAAGAGCTATCTGTTGAAATTACAACACTAAAATCTCAAATAAACCACTTAAAAGTAGACAGATAAATTGAAATAAAACTCTGTTGTTCTGCTAAATGACCTGACTAAATTCACAAACAGAAGTAGAAATCTGCACAAATTGGTAGGAACAAAAATCCAAAGCACCACAAAGTTTGGGTTTGGCTATACACCAAAGAATAGCCATGAAGCATCTAGTTCCAACCAAAACAAAGAGAAAGGTAGCTTGTCAATAGAGGCAAAGCAAACTAACCACCATGGACCCAAGCAAAAATGGGTACCAAAAAGCATTTTGCAATCTTGTTTTGTAGGCTCAATAGATTATAAGAAGTGGACTTTCCAACAAATCAATGGAACATTGAAGCCACTATACCAAATGAAGCTTCACAATCGCAAATCAATGATAGGAAAGAGAAGAAAGAAGATGGATTATGGACAACAGCTGTTCGAAGCACATGACCAGTGAAGAAGACCTATTTCTACAACTCAACCTTCAGGAAGGTGGTACGGCCACGTTTGGGAACAACCAGAAGGACCGTATTATTGGTACTGGCCAAATTGGTAATTCTTCTACCTCTATTAAAAATGTGCACTTAGTTAAAGGTTTAAAACACAATCTATTAAGTGTAAGCGAAATATGTGATATGGGAAACAGAATTACTTTTACTTCAAAAGGTTTTAAAATTTGTGATGAGGAAACAATCAAGTTATTCTTAAAGGAAATAGACACAAAGATATTTACACCATAAACTTCAACAAATATGACAGTCTTAAATGTTAGTCGTATCTGATGAAGAAGCAACTCTTTGGCATAAATGACTAGGTCACGTTCACATGGGAAACATTAGTAAACTTGTGAAACATGAACTTGTCAAAGGCCTGCCAAGGATCGACTTCAAGAAAAGCAAAGTCTACGATTCTTGTCAAGTCGTCAAACAAACCAAAACCCTTTTAAACCAAAAAGGATGGTTAGACTTCTCAACCCCTGGAACTACTTCACTTAGACTTGTTTGGACCAACAAAATCTGAAATCCTAAGCGAGTGCAGATATTGTTCAGTCATAATTGACAACTCTATATTTACTTGGGTATCCTTCTTAAAGAGTAAGGACTTAACCATAGATGCCTTTAGAAAACTAGTTAGTAGATTACAGAATGAAAAAGAATTTGAACTTATTAGAATCAAAAGTGATCATGGTGGAGAATTTGAAAATGAATCTTTCTCGAATTTTTGTGATCAATATGGAATTAAACATGAGTTTGCCTTCCCTAGAGTCGCACCTTAGAATGGTGTAGTTGAGGGGAAAAATAGGACCTTACAAGAGTGTGCATGCACAATGCTGTACAAGTCAAGCTGCCACGATATTTTTGGGCTGAGGCTGTAAACACTACTTCTTATATCCAAAATAGAACCTTGATCAAACCAATTCTAAAGAAGACACCCTTTGAACTCTATCATGGAAGAACACCTAGAATTTCCTACTTCAAGATTTTTGAATGTCTATGTTTTATACTTAACACTAAAGATAATCTTGATAAGTTTGAAGCAAAAAGCTCAGAAAGGATTTTCCTAGTGATTAGACACTCATCATGATCTCTAATTACCCCTAATTAACTAGTCTACCTAGTTAATTAGCTAAGGTTATGAACATTGATGTAAGCATGTTTACACTACTTAAGATGTCTATTTATGCATGTTGTTAAGCATAGGATTGCATTGCATACTATAAATATTGCATAACATGCATCATCTTGCAATTAGAGTAGTTTGAATAAAATGGAGGTTAATTGTCTCCTTTTATGTTCATGGACAGGGCAAACTTCTTATCAGGACCTTGGATCAAAGATCCAACCAGACAGATGTGATCAGGGTGACGATTGGAGTTCAATGACTTCAAGATCACCCTAATCAGACACCTGTAGCATCAGATAGTGACCACGGAACCCTAGAAGATTAAGGGCCAAGATGGTGTGAATCCACACTTTAAACAACAAATCCGACTACACGGATGGATTCGAATCGACGATCGCAGCCTAACGGCATGAAAATTGACTCAATCTGACACCCGTGGCACCATCTACATCATCTAGAAGATGGATGGGCAAGATGGTGCCACATGGCGCCATCTCAATCATCCAACCGGCCCTCAAGACCATCACTGCCTATCCAAAGGAAATCTAACACGCAATCTGCGCCGTTGGATCTTGATCCAACGGCTGTGGATGTGCAAGCCTGATTTCATCCGCGCGACACATTCCATTGCGCAACATAGCGATCACGAGTCGTTGCACGATCACAGGATGCGAGTTTGACTCACGATCTACGACGCATGCGCAATTAAAGGCGATCGCTTAATCGGCTGTGGACGGCCCAAATCGTTCGATAGCGACCACGCACTATTGCACGCCGTGCCTCACGCAGAATCACACGTAGGCGGGCGCGCAAAGGAGGCGGGCGGTAGCGCGATCTAAGCCGTTCGATCTCGCGATCGAACGGATGAGTTTGGCTGGACGTGCGTGTGCATTGAGCGCGTGACAGGCAAAGAGGTGCACGCACGTCGCCCACTACACCCATGTTCGGACCTTTAGCGATGGTTTTATTCATCACTAAAGGTCCTAAATTAATGTTTTTAGAGTTGTAATGACCAAATTGCCCCCACTCCTTGCAACTATAAAATGAGACTCCTTCCATATGAAATTCTCATCCATTCCTTCTCTTCTCTCCCTCTCCAAAGCTTAAGAGAAGCTTGTCCCACACCCGAGATGCTTCTCGCGAGATAAAGTCAATTTTTCGTTCCCCTTTCGGAAGAAGATCCCACGATGATGATGATGTGCTACCCCATTCCCATTCTTCCCGCTTTGTTCTCCTTCGTCCTACTTCGTCCTTCTTCGTCCAGGAATCATCCCATCCGGCTCATCCTCCAAGTGACCATCGAGGAGGATATCTCTCTCCCCATTCTTTTTATTGCTTTCTAGAATAGATTTACTGCTTTCTAGTATATAATTTTCCTGCTTCCTAGTGTAGCTAATTTCTTACTTTCTAGTGTAATTCTTCTTTGGTTTTATTGTATAAACATTTTGAATTATTGAATGCATGTTCTCTCTCTCTCTCTCTCTAGTTTAGTCTGATTATTATTATGGCTTCATTGTAATTACATCGCCTCACTTTTAAAAAAAAAATTCTAAAAATATATAATTGCGAATATAGATCAACATAGCCTCCTTGAGTTCGACATGGGATTTTCATTTCGATATAAATTTTATTTGTTGAACATGAGTTCTTCGCTTTCATACTATGACGACAGGTTTTTTTCAAAACCAAACACGTTTGCGTAGCAACCCATGCGTTCAACATTTTGACGCAGTTGCCGGGGATACAACATTTTGGCACCGTTGCCGGGGAGGCGATGATCTTTGATTTTTCTTCACGTTTTTTTTACTAACTTACAAATCATTTACCTCACTTCTCTCCTTTCTTATTGTTATTGCAGGTACTCTTTTGAGACAAGCAAAAGTGGTAGATTAGAGTAAAGTGCTGTGGAAGGTTTTGTAAGTTACCCCCACCTCCCACCCATTAGATTTCATTTCACCACATAACAACACAAACACCAATCAACCTAGGTGTTCCTATAAACTCTAAGGTTAGATTGTTTTTTGTTTGATACCCATACTCGGCCCAACCTCCACATTTAAAGAAAGAAAATAAAAAAAAATCTCACAGAGGTACACAACCTCATTTGATTTTCAAACTCAACTAGTAAACCGATCTTTGGAGCCGGTACACACATCGAAACACATAATTGAGTAGAAATCAGATTAGGTAATCACTTGTGTGCCTAATTAAGTGGTGCAACAGGCCAATTGTTTAAGTTGATTAGGCCCCATGACTTCAATTAAAATCAATTCATCAAGTAGCTGTCACATAGGTTCAACTCTTAGGGATTTACCAGGCACTCCACATTCTTTTAAGTTTTAAAGGAAAACATCTCCACCTATGCTTTCAAAACCTGGTATGCCAACAAAACTTGTTTGAAAACACCTAAAGTTGAATCCTAAAAGCTACTAAGCAAGATTTGAACTCTAAAATTCACTACATCAAAAATAATCTTGCTTGAAAACCACTGGTTGTGCAAGCACACACAAATTAATCAATCATTAAGGGCACAACCTAGATAAAGGGCCCATCACATTCCAAAGCACATTCAAACCTAGCCCTAAATAAAACAGAGTAGGCGTTGGCCTTAAGGATTCAACTCGCTCTTCAGAGCCCAGAACGAGATTATTTTTGATTAGTCTGCTTCTACTGTTCAATCTAATGTCTAGCTAGGGGAGTAGAATCAAATGATCGTGGCTGGGGGGTACACTTGGAACCAGAGGCGTAAGCCGAAGGAAGAACCTTCTCCCCAGTCCCTCCTAACTGGTTGGATTGAATAGACAGAAGTAGATCAAATCGTTTCTCTATCTCAAGATGGGTTTTGGGAGTCTGTAGGTCTTTAGGCTAGCCCACTTAAGGATAGGTTTGATTGTTTGTATTGCAGGGCACCTTTCTTCCTCCCATCTCTCATGAATTCTTCCACATATTACACGCATTTCCACTCTTTCCCTCATGTTTTGAATTATCGTCAACATGACGATTATTCCAACTCGTACTGTAATTAGCCATCAATTAGTTGGGATAACTCGGATTGGGATACAGTTCTGGATCTCCATGTTTAGGGTCTAACCCTGAATACTTTGATTGTGATTTCTATCCTTCTCAGAGCCACATCGATTATAGATCGTCAACCTTTCATGAACAACTTAATACGATCTACAATCAAGAAGGATACACCGATCCTTACCCATCCTTTGATTACACTATCTTTAGGTCATTACCACCTTTTGAACAATCTGAAATGACCTATTATCAGGAAGGGTATAACGAATCTCAATTCGTTAATTCCCCTGCTTTGACCCCAAACCCGCCCAACCCTGAACCAACTCATTTGATTTAGGGTAACCAGGTTCAAGATAAGGTTCTGGCTAACTTGAGGAATATCGTACAATCTTTAGAAGTTCAGCCAATACCTTGCATTGAGAGATTGGAGCCCCTGATTGAAATGATTGATGATTTGGACAAGTCTTTGTTGGATTGGCTCTAGGATGTTAAGGATAAGAACCCGGGTGGGTTTCTACTTGGGAAGTTAGCGAAATTGAGGATGAGATTTGTGGTTGCTTTAGTTCAATCGTGGGATGATTCCCAGGATGAACTCCCTTCAAGAAAGCCAATGACAAAATCCGCTCAGGCACCTGTTGGGGGGGACACATGTTATGAGGTTGACTAGATTGAATTAGAGCAACAAATTAAGGATGATTTGATCTCTTCACCTGAGATTCCTGAGCCAAGGTACGAGGAAACGTATGTCTCCTTGGAAAAGAAAGTGACAGATGATTTTGGGACATACATTAATACGGATCTTGATTTCTTTGATTCTGATGGTGAAGATTCAAGTTGCGAAGTCTCACAGGAGTTTACAGAATATGATTTTTGTGAGACGATTGGGCTTGAGGAATCTGAAAGATCATTTGATAGCCCAATAACTGAGGAAACTAATTTTATTAGGGCTCACATTATGGATCCAGAATTGCATTTTCTAGGGGATTTAATCAAATGCCCTGATTGTCAGTTACACCCCATTGAGCTTATCGATGATTCTGAGATAATTAGACCCAAGTCATTTCTAATTCAACCACATCATTTAGACTTGGAGATTTCAGATGGGGTGATTAATATGCAAGAGGTCCTGGAATTTGACATGCTGAATGAGGAGAATAGGAGCCGGGAAATTTTGATTTGGGAAGCAAGTTCTGGAGGAAGTAGAAGACTGAGTCGAAGGGTTCCTATTAAACTGAAACCATCAAACCAGGACCCTTACGACATCTGTTCTGAGGATGTCCAGCCTAAGCATACATTCAATGATTATCCTTTTGAGCTTGAATTCTCTGTAACATGACTTTTTGGTCTTGGGTTGCATCCTCATAAATTGCGGGCCCGACCCTGCTTGCATACTGATTTTAGGTTTTGGGTAATTTTTATCCAGAACCTGAGATATTCTCGATTATGGGGCAAGGGTCTGAACCACAATTTGGTCCACATCTGTGGACCTCTACTGACAGGTCAGAGGTTTCTTCTGTTTATTCTAATTCTGACCTGCACTTGTGAATTCTTTATTTCTCTTCTTTATATAGTGTGCCTAGCTGAAGGCACGAAATTCAGCACGTATACAGTTCTTTTTAGTTTTCATCTCAGAGCGGACCTGACATTCACACAATTTAGGTGCTTTCTACGCTATTCCACTCTGTTATATGTCTTTTTAATACAATGAGGACATTGCATTGGATAGGCATGGGGGGGTGGATATTCATCTTTGAATTTATTCGTCAGCTCCGTAGATTTGTTTTATTTTCTTTTATTAAAAAAAAATGGAATTAGGAAAGAGAACTTGGGTTTAAGAAAATTTTCAATCTTAGGAAATACTGCATTATGATTTGAACACAAAGACCCTTCAGGTCTTCAGACTTAATCAGCCCGTGTATCCATTAAAATGTGGATTTATTTTTCAAGTCCTCGCCAACCTGAATTCTATTTTAATTGGAGTAAATAAGTTTGGGTGATAAGTACACGACTTATCAACCCACCCTCTGATTTGAGGGAACTTTGAGTTTTTAGCATCTACACACTTTCTTTGCACTGACTCATTGTTTGGCGATTTTAACGGAAATTGGGTAGCTAATGAACCTTCTAGGGTGATATGGCTGGCAAGTTATCGTGGGTAACAGCCCATAGGTAGATTGTCAGTGCCCAGTCACTGGATCTTTCTCTTTTTGCTGCCTTTAGGTAAATCTTAGACCAGGGAAGCCACCTACTTAAAAAAAAATCAAAAAGAAAAGGAGAAAAGGAAAAAAGAAATAAACCACACTTCGTCACACGAGTATGGCTGGCAAGTTGTCGATGGTAACAGCTCATCGACTGGTTGTCCAGAACCCAACTCAATAAATGCACTGAAAATTCCCAAAACACTTAGGAAGAAGCAGAGAAGTAGAATAAATCGGGGAGATATACAGTGGATTCACCCTTGTGTTGACCCCGTAAAAAATTTAAAAGTAGGGAGAAAGCTATCGGTTGTAAAGATACACCTTTAGGTAGAATTCTTTTTTAGGTCACCTAGAGGTGAAGAAATCCAAAGTCCGTTTTAATTGTCGGTCAACGAGTCTATCACATTCACAATAAGATGCTTAGAACTTAGGGTTCTCATCAAATCTTGGGTGAGTTAAATGGCCATAGAAAGCCACTCTTAAACCCTTAAACTTGAAAATCCAAAAAAATTAGAAAAGAGGAAAGAGAGAAAAAGAAAATTTTCTTTGAATAAGGTGAGGGCTTAAGGCGGTCTGCATTTTGGCAGATACTCGGGCACTGTTGTGTCTTTGAAAGTTCAGATCCTAAGTAAACATTTTCTTAATGACTGAAAATAACTCAAGCCCAAATAATCAAACCTGATTCTTTTATAAATAGCATATAGTTTTTGCTAGGGACTAGCAAAAGATAAGCATGGGGGTATGATGTAAACATGTTTACACTACTTAAGATGTCTATTTATGCATGTTCTTAATCATAGGATTGCATTACATACTATAAATATTGCATAACATGCATCATCTTGCATTTAGAGTAGTTTGAATAAAATGGAGGTTAATTGTCTCCTTTTATGTTCATAGACAGGGCAAACTATTTATTGGGACCTCGGATCGAAGATCCAACCATACAGATGTGATCAAGGTGACGATTGGAGTTCAATGACTTCAAGATTGCCCTAATCAGACATCAGTAGCATCAGATAGTGGCTGGGGAACCCTAGAATATCAAGGGCCAAGATGGTGTGAATCCACACTTCAAACGACAAATTCGACTACACGAATGGATTCAGATCGACGATAGCAGCCTAACGATGAGAAAATAGATTCAATCCGACACTCGTCGCACCATCTACATCATCCAGAAGTTGGACGGCCAAGATGGCACCACGTGGCACCATCTTAGCCATCCAACTGGCCCTCAAGACCGTCGCTGCCTCTCCAAAGGAAATCCAACTCGCGATCTGGGCCATTGGATCTTGATCCAACAGCTGTGGATGCGCATGCCTGATTTCATCTGCGCGACACATTCCACCACGCAGCACAGCGATCGCGAGTCGTTGCACTATCACAGGATGCGAGTTCGACTCGTGATCTGCGACGCACGCATGATTAAAGGCGATCGCTTGATCGGCTGTGGATGACCCAGATCACTCGATAGCACCCACGTGCTATTGCACGTCACACCTCACACAGAATTACACGTGGGCGAGCGTGCAAAGGAGGCGGGCGGTAGCGCGACGTGAGATCGGACGGCTAGGATCGACTGGACGTGCACGTGCATTGAGCATGTGACAGGCGAAGAGGCACGTGCGTGTCACCCACTACGCCCACGTTCGGACCTTTAGCAATGATTTTATCCGTCACTAAAGGTCCTGAATTAATATTTTTATAGTTGTAATGACCAAATTGTCCTCACTCCTTGCAACTATAAAAGGAGACCCCCTCCATTACGAAATTCTCATCCCTTCTCTTCTCTCCCTCTCCAAAGCTCAAGAGAAGCTTGTCCCGCACCCAGGATGCTTCTCGCGAGATAAAGTCAATTTTTCATTCCCCTTTTGGAAGCGGATCCCACGACGACGATGACATGTTGCCCCATTCCCGTTCTTCCCACTTCGTTCTCCTTCGTCCTGCTTCGTCCTTCTTCGTCCAGGCGTCATCCCGTCCGGCTCGTCCTCTAAGCGACCGTCGAGGAGGATATCTCTCTCCCCATTCTTTTTATTACTTTCTAGAATAGATTTACTGCTTTCTAGTATAGAATTTTCCTGCTTCCTAGTGTAGCTGATTTCTCACTTTCTAATGTAATTCTTCTTTGGTTTTATTGTATAAACATTTTGAATTATTGAATGCATGTTCTCTCTCTCTCTCTCTCTAGTTTAGTCTGATTATTATTATGGCTTCATTGTAATTACATCGCCTCACTTTTAAAAAAAAAATTCTAAAAATATATAATTGCGAATATAGATCAACGTAGCCACCCTGAGTTCGACTCAGGATTTTCATTCCGGTATAAATTTTATTTGTTGAACATGAGTTCTTCGCTTTCATACTACGACGATAGGTTTTTTTCGAAACCAAACATGTTAGTGTAGCAACCCGTGCATTCAACAAACATATAAGGGTTAATCATAGAATATGGGATATTTAGTAAAGGACCTTAAAATAAGTTTAAAATGACATTTTATCATTCAATTAACATTATCAACAATTTAATTAATAATTGGACTCAAAATTCTATTAATCATTTCCTTAATTAATAAGTTAAGTAACTTAAACTTAATAAAATCCTAAGTATATAATAACTTAAGTAATTTTACTTAAACTAATAAATTAGTCTAAAAAGGTTAAAAACATAAATTCAAGGTGAAAACATAATATATACCTTGTTTACTAACATATATAAAAAGTTGAAAAAGATCTAAGTTAAAATAAACCTTCAAAACCTGAGTTTATATTTTGATCCTTAAAATTCATTACAATCAGGTCCTTATTTCTCACATAGGTCCGTAAGATTCATTACATTTAAGTCCCTTTTCCTTCTTCTTCTTCTTCAGCAGAATGAGCAGCTAGCGGCAGAGAGTCACGCCACCGCGCGATCACTGCCTTGCCTACATCACTCTTCTTTGTCCAAGCTCTTACAGCTTGCGCTCACCACCTCCTCTTCATCCACCGGTCTGGATTAACCGGAAATCCTATTTTTCGGTGGGAGATAACCTCACCGTCGTCAGAGATGACGCCGGAGGTTAAGCTCCTCGAGCTCCTTCTTCGGCCAGACCCCGCCATTCTCTTCGCCACCAACTACTATAAATACCCCCTCACCCCTCAGATTTTACTCAAGTTGGCTCCCTTCCCTCTTCTAACACTGCACCCGACCCAATAGGATATTCGTCCAAAACTCTGGCAACTTTCCATTTCACTTTCCGACTTCCTCCATCCATTCTGATCAGCCGAGGAGATCCGCCATGGTCTGCCACGTCTCTAACATAGGTGCCAACCCAAGGAATCCTCTGCTTCACCTCAAATCCGCCGACCAGAGATCTTTCTTCCACCCTTTGATTTCATCGTCCGCTATGAACCTTCGGTGAACCCTATTGACCCCTTCGTCCAGGTAACAGTAGATTAGGAGTAGGAGTAGGAGTAGGTTAGCTTAGTTAGTTAGGTAGGTAGTTTAGGTAGGTAGATTAGATGTAATTTTAGAATTTCAGTGTTCATCTTCTCTGACTCCGGCGAGCTCCTTGAGCTCGCCAGAGCCTTAATCTTGTCTTTTTAACTCACTATCCACCTTCCTTTATCTCCCACGACCATTTCTATCACACTTAAACACTTAATTGATCACCTAATCGCCTAATTCACATTCCACCTCCACCGACTACTGTCACTGTCCATGGTGACAGTAGTCGAGCTAATTCCACCTTCATAGGGTCTTCCATCATCTATCCATCACTTATGGACCCTAATCGACACTATAATACATATTATTATCACATATAAATTAAACGCCCAATCTTAATTAAGCTCCTGAGCTCGCTGTCAATGGCAGCTCAGGAGCAGTTCAAACTATTAATTAACTATATAATTATGACTGCTATTATCTGTTGACTTGTTTTAACCACTTAATTGAGTGGTAAAATAAGTTGTGAGCTTAATTCAAATCAGATTTTTAAAGAAATTAATTCACTGTCAAATCTTACAAATAAAGAGACAAATGAAGAATTAAATGTGATTCTGAGGTTCCTTGCAACCTTAGGATCCTTTTTAGATTAAAAATGGCAAGTTTAAACAATCTGTGCATAATTTTTACATATTTTCTGGACCCAATGGAGCTCCAGCGAGCTCCGACGAGCCAAAAATGTGCTTCAGCCTACAAAATTTGTTGAGAAGCTCCAGAATGATGTAACATGGATCGCTGATTAATTTGAAGTCATTTAATTGAGGACTTAGCCACTGGAGTTGTAGATAGGTCATCATCTTATCCAACTTCAGCGGAGTTAGAGAAGTCTGATAAAGAGATCTAAGATGAATTTAAGGAACTCAAAAGCTTCAGCGCAATGCACTGAAGCTGTTTAAACTCTTAGAATACTGTAACAACTTCTGAATGGCTCTGACGAACAAAGTCATTTTGAACCTCAGGCGGCGAGCCTGAAACCCTAGAAATCTTGGTCAGAGCACCTATCTGAAGATTTGAATAAGTTCCTGGTGTTGAGGAGACTCTATTCGAGGCCTTAATTTCTTTGGTCAAGGCACTAAATAGAAAGTCAAACTAAGTCTAATTATGGAGTTCTGAGCTCAATCTGAGAAATGGATGAGTTTAAGTTGTTTCTGAGAATTTGTTGGATGGTTTTAGAGTGATTAAAGTAAGCTCAGGTGAATAATTGTGAGAGAATTCGAACCCTACTAATTTGGGTTATTTTCGAACCCAAACTAACAACAGTGCCATTTTGTTGAAATATGAACTTGAATCCTACCCAGATAAGTTAATTACAACCTTTAAAACTAGTTTAAATCGATCAGTAATGTTCTTTTGTGTCTGTTCATCCATTTCAGTCTTAAAATTTTGAACTCTGAAGCTTTCAGAGAAGTGTAGAGCTTTCATGCTGTTCCTGAAGGTCTTGTAAGCTTAGAGACTACTCTAGCAAATGTGGAATCATTTGTATTACCTGTACAAACCTTTAAATAAGAGAGAAAGTCCATCTGAGGACTTTGAGAAATTAATTTCTATTTCCAGGCAATAAATAACCTACAGGAACCCCTTATTTTACCTTTCAAATTGAAGAGGAAAACATCCTCTAAACCTTAAATTGACCCTGCAATTGTGTAGATCTATCTTAGAGCTTTCCAACAAACTTTAAATCATTTGATTTGGAGCTCTGAGCTGGGAGATATGATTGATTGAAGTTGGGTCTGGAAGGGGTTAAGATAGTCCCACATCGTCAGTTTTTGAGCGCGTGCATGGGGATAAAAGCAATTTGTAATATGGGCTTCCTAGTCGTTAGCGCTCAGCGCACTGAATACCGATCTGAGCATTTTGAACCTATCTGAGCATGTGTATGTGTGTGTGCGGGCATGTGTGCTTGCGGGTGTGCGCCAGTGTGGGCGTAAGCGAGTGTGCCCTAGGAGGGTGAGGCTTGGGAGGATGGTTGAGCCGGATTGGCTCGAGACTATGAATCAAAATGAAATAAACTGAAATCGAACCTAATTGAGATTTGGTGAGGACCGAGTAGGGTCTAATCCCACCCTGGTCTCAGGGTGCTGTGTATCCTCGAAAGGACCTCACTGCAAATAAAATAATTTTTGGTTAAAAAGAAAAAAACCCAGTTCAACTGATGGATTAAAGGAAAAGAAAAGAGAACCAGAGAAGCTGATGGCTGAGTACTAAAAGCTAAAGTTAAGTGTTAGAAGGCAGCAGCTAAACAAAGGAGCACAGGCACTACTAAGGCACTAAGGAAGGAGAAGACTAAGGGGAGAGAAGAAGAGGCAGGAATAGAACAAGAGAAGGAAAAGGAAAGAGTTCGAGAGAGTAAATGATAAAGGGTAAATAAATAGAATAGAAAGGAAGAGGAAGAGAGAGGCTGAAGAAATGAAGTTTTAATTTCTTTTTGAATTTGTTTTAATTGTAAAAAGGCATGTTTTAATAGAACAACTTCTATTGCCTTAATTTCTTTTGAAATAAAATTGGAAAACTAACATGTTTACTTGTTAATAAAGTAGATCATTTTAAGTAAATATGTTTTTCATATGGAATCTTGTATATTCTTTATAGTTTAAATATTTTGGAAAAATTCATGTTTTAAAATCAACTTAGTTATACCTCCTAAACTTGAAAGGAAAATAAAAGAAAATTGGTGAATTTAGAAAAAATTATACCTCCCAGTGAACGACCTGGACTCAACCAATAAAAATTTCTAAAATGTTAGGTTAATTCGACCCTATACTACATAACCGACACAACTTCAAGTTAACCTAAGTGAACTTTTCTACTCTTAATTAAGTGAAATTAACTTAATTACTAAGTTGAGTAAGCCGCACGATCACCTAGGTTATTCAACCAAAAGTAAAGCCTATAGGGTCTTTAATAAGAAGAATTCTATTATTGAAGAAACCATGCATGTATCATTTGATGAAGCATTAGTTCAACCTAAATCTTCCCCAATTGATGATGATGATACAATAGATGATTCTTCAAACATTCCTGAGTATATTATTTCTAATGAACTACCCAAAGATTTCTCTTTTGTAAAAGATCATCCTAAAGAGCTAGTAAAAAAGAATTATCAAAAGGAGTTCAAACTAGATCTTCCCTTAACACATTAGCATTGATAGATTTTGTATCTCAATTAGAACCTAAAAACATTAAGGAGGCCTTCTTGGATAATTATTGGATTATTGCTATGGAAGAAGAGCTAAACCAATTCAGAAAAAATCAAATATGGGAACTTGTTCCAAAACCTAAGCAACAAACTATTATTGGAACCAAGTGGATTTTTAGGAACAAACTTGATGAATCAGGAAATGTAGTTAGAAATAAAGTTAGACTTGTGGCTCAAAGATATAATCAAGAAGAAGGAATAGATTTTGATGAGACATATGCACCTGTTGCCCGACTTGAATCTATTAGAATGTTGCTAGCTTTTGCAGCCCATATGGAATTCAAGCTTGTCCAAATGGATGTTGAGTGCATTTTTAAATGGATTCATTAAGGAGGAAGTCTTTATTAAACAACCTCGAGGATTTGAAGATCTAAATCATCTAGAACACATATACAAATTAAACAAAGAATTATATGGACTAAAACAAACTCCACGTGTCTGGTATGAAAGATTAAAAACTGATGTAAACACATTTACACTACTTAAGATGTCTATTTATGCATGTTCTTAAGCATAGGATTGCATTGCATGCTATAAATATTGCATAACATGCATCATCTTGCATTTAGAGTAGTTTGAATAAAATGGAGGTTAATTGTCTCCTTTTATGTGCTTGGACAGGGGAAACTTTTTATCGAGGCCTCGGATTGAAATCCAACCATACAGATGTGATTAGGGCGACAATTGGGGTTCAACGACTCCAAGATTGCCCTAATTAGGCATCTGCAGCATCAGATAGTGACCGGAGAACCCTAGAAGATCAAGGGCCAGGATGGTATAAATCCGCACTTCAAATGACAAATTTGACTGCATGGATGGATTCGGATTGATGATCGCAGCCTAACGACGCAAAAATCGAGTCAATCCGACACCCGTGGCACCATCTACATCATCCAGAAGATGGACAACCAAGATGGCACCACGTGGCGCCATCTTGGATGTCCATGGTGCCATCTCGGCTGCCCAAACACCTGCACGCACCCACTGAAGCTCCTACATTCGCTCTTCTCTGCCATTGGATCAAGATCCAACGGCTGTAGATGTGACGCGTTGAAATCATCCACGCGACCATCTGCACTCCGCAGCGCAGTGGGTGAGGGAGTTATCGCGAGCAGCGGACGCGGGTTCGAGCCGCAGCGAGGAGGCGAAGGGCACGGGCGAGCGGGCGCGGGCATGGGTCAAATCTTGATCGGGCGGCCGTCCATGCTCAATAGCATTGACACGCTATCGCACCCCCGCGCCTCACGCGGCATCGCACGCGTTGGGGCGGGCACACAGTGAGGCAGGCGAAGGCGCTATCTGGGCCGTCCGATTGCGTGGACGGCTGAACGTGCGGCATGCGTTGAGCGCGAGTAGACGAGAGGGCGTGCGCGGGCAGCGGCCACTACACCCACGTTGGGGCTTTAGCAACGATTTTATCCGTCATTAAAGACCCCTTATTTAATGTTTTAAAGATGTAATGACCAATTTTCCCCCACTCCTTGCAACTATAAAAGGAGACCCCCTCCACATGAAATTGGCATCCCTTCCTTCTCTTCTCTACCTCTCCAAAGCTCAAGAGAAGCTTGTCCCACAGTCGGGATGCTCCTCACGAGATAAAGTCGAAATTTTCATCCCCGTTCGGAAGTGGATCCCACTATGATGATGACGTGCTGCTCCGTTCCCGTTCTTCTGCTTCGTCCTCCTTCGTCCTGCTCCATCCTCCTTCGTCCAGGCGTCATCCCATCCGGCTCATCCTCCAAGCGATCATCAAGGAGGATAACTTCTCTCTCCCATTCTTCTTTACAGCTTTCTAGTGTAGAATTTTCCTGCTTTCTAGTGTAGCTGATTTCCCGCTTTCTAGTGTAATTCTTATTGGTTTGATTGTATAAATATTTTGAAATATTGAATGTATGTTCTCTCTCTCTCTCTCTCTTTCTCTCTTTCTATCTCTCTTCCCTTTAGTCTGATAGCTTCATTGTAATTACATCGCCTCGCTTTTCAAAAATTCTAGAAAAAATATAATTACGAATATAGATCGACGTAGCCTCCCTATGTTCGACCCGGAATTTAAATTTCAGTATAAATTTTATTTGTTGAACACGAATTCTTCACTTTCAAGCTACAACGACAAGGTTTTAAAACCAAACACATTAGCGTAGCAACTCATGCGTTCAACATTTTGGCACCGTTGCCGGGGAGGCAACGATTTCCAATCTTCTTTTCGCATTTCTTGCACTTTATTGTTTTGTAACTTGCTTTTTCTTGTGTCTATTGTTTTGCAAAGACCTCCATCAGGGAATCAACAAGCGGTAGAGTGGAGTAAAGTGCAGTTGAAGACAACTGTAAGTGCTCCCCATTCTTCCCCCCTCCATTGATTTCATTCGCCACATTAAATCCAAATTCCAATTAACCTAGGTGTTTGCTTAAATCCTAGGAATAGTTTGGTTGTTTGGATTCTCACTCACATTCATTCCACCCTCATTTATAAAAAAAAAAAAAAAAAATCTTGTGGGGTAATTTTCAACAAACACACAGCATACACCCACATTCAAGGCACTTAATCAAATTGATTTGTTTCTCCTCAACCGGGTTCTGATCTGTAGAACCGACACAAATAAAGCAACACATAAAAGAGTAGAAATCATTCTAGGTTAACCATCTTTGAGTGACTAACTTAGTGGTGCATTTGTGGCCAATTGTTTGAGTTGTTTGGGCCGCACCACTCTATTTAAAACCAACTCATCAAGTAGCTCCTCCTTTGGGTTTTCAATCTAGGTTTATTCCAGGCACTCCACTTTCTTTCTGGTTTTAAAGGAAAACAATCTTCACCCATGTTTTACAACTTGGTTTTCCTAGAAACTTGATTGCAATCCACCTAATTTGAAACCCTAAAAGCTACTTAAGCAAGATTTGAACATTAAAATTCCCACATCACAAATAATCTTGCTTGAAAACCCTGGTTGTGCACACACTTACACAAATCTCAATCAATCATTAAGGGCACTACCCATTTTAAGGGCCCATCACATTCCATAAGCACCACAATCCCAGGCCTTAATAAAATTGAGTAGACATTGGCCTTAAGGTCTGATTCACTCTTCAAGGCCTAGTCTGAGATTGTTTTTGATTAACCTACTTGTACTGATTAATCTGATGTCTAGCTAGGGGAGTAGTGTCAAACGACCATGGCTGGGGGGTACACTAGGAACCGGAGGTGAAAGCCGAAGGAAGAACCTTCTCCCCAGTCCCTCCTTCTAACTGGTTGGATTAAACAGACGCAAGTAGAGTAAATCATTTGTAGTCTTAAGGCGGGTTTTGGGAGTCAGTAGATCCTTAGGCTACCCCACTTAAGGACAGCGTCGTTTTGTTGTGCTGCAGGGTCCCTATCCCCAGTCCTTCCGACCTTCTCCTAGTTTATGCTGGGTAGATGGTTATTGAATCCCCGATTGGAAGGACCATTAGAACATTCTAGGAGGCGCAAGTTAGATTTTGGTCAATTTGATCCCATGGCCGAACAACAACCTCCTCTACTTGGAAATCCACAAGAAGAATTTCGAAGGCAACTGGAATAAATGCAGAGAATGCAGGAATGGTTCTAGAGAATGCAGCGTGCTTAGCCCTTGAAGGATTTTTATGATCCTTCAAATTATGAGGAATGTCCCGGTGTCCAGATTCCAGCCGGTGACATAGAAATCAAGCCCCAGGTGTTAAGCCTGATTAAACATTATCATGGCCTTGGCTTCGAAGATCCGTTTCAGCACTTGGAGGACTTGATCACTTTGGTCCAGACCACCAAGGCTCGAAACGTAAACGAGGAGCAAATGATCATGAGGCTCTTCGCCCACTATCTTAGGGATAAGGCCTCGCATTGGTATAGGACAATAGGAAGACCAATTACAACTTGGAATGAGTTGAAATCGGCCTTTCTGAAGAAATTCTTCCCAGTCGGACGTACCAATGCTTTGAGACGGGCAATCACTACCTTTACCCAGCGGCCGGGGGAGCAGTTTCATGTGGCCTGGGAGCGATTCCAGGACTTATTGCGGAGGTGTCCACA
The DNA here is from genome assembly GCA_037157565.1 of Thalassia testudinum. Taxonomy (NCBI): domain Eukaryota; kingdom Viridiplantae; phylum Streptophyta; class Magnoliopsida; order Alismatales; family Hydrocharitaceae; genus Thalassia; species Thalassia testudinum. Next base: position 88,334,097 of record JAZHRO010000055.1, on the reverse strand, counting down.
CCACGAGGTGTCAAAATGGCAACTCGTGCAGATCTTCTATCATGGGTTGACTAAGCAACTCAGAAATCATGTGGATGCTTCTTGCGGAGGCAATTTCCTCAATAAAGATGCAGATAGTGCACATGATTTATTTGAGGAAATGAGTGAGAATTCAATTAATCATGCCTCCATGGATACTTTTAACTAGTCCTAGCAGCCCAGATCAAATGTCAATGAAGTCCATGACTCTCATTCATTTGATATGGAATTGATTTGTAACAAACTTGATAAGGTGGACTTGGTTGCTAAAAGAATGGAAGAGTGGATGGCTGGCAATTCTATGAACAACTCTCGATCCACTCAATCCCAAAATTCGGGATTCCATTCCTCATGAGCTCCTTCTGGATGGGAGTTCGTGAATTAACTCGATGCGGCTCAACCTGTGAGTCAGCATTTTTCGGAAAACCACGGGTTCCAAACTGGGGCCTTTGATCCCAGTTTTTCTGATCCTTCCCTTTCTTTCTCTCCATCCTCACCCTATGAGGATGTCTATGTTGTACAAGAGAATGTTAGATCCAACCCCTACTCGAATGCCCATAATCCAGGTTGGAGAAACCACCCTAACTTCTCTTGGAAAACTCTGGGGCAACAGACCCAATTCCAACCTGGCAACTATGCTTTGCAACAACCAATGGGTCAGGGTCAAGTATATACTCAGTTGTCTTCTAATTAGTTCAATCAGCTAGCTTGGAATGCTCGTCAACCCGCAGGGCAGGCTAATTTGAACCGTCAAATGGTAGAGATGCAAGGATCCATGCTCCAGCTCATGCAGCAAATGAAAACTTCACTGGACAACTTGCAGTCCAGGCTCATTGCTAACTCTCATCAACCCAGATCTCTGCCATCCCAACCTCTACCCAACCCGTGAAATATTATGAATTCGGGCAATCAAGCCCATGGGTACGAAAATCAGAGGGACCCACACGCACAAGCTTAGGTGGTTGAGCAGGGTTCCTCGTCTTCTTCTTCTTCTGCAAATCAACAATTCATGGTTAATCAAGCCCCTCCAATCTTTCCTAACCCTCCCCAAGACCCAAATTCTTATGCTTCTGCAAATTCTGTAACTTTGAGGAGTGGTAAGAAGACTCAGGATCCACAACCACACTATTCTGATCTTCTGAATCCTGAAGAACTTGAGGAGAGAGAGGAGAATCCTGAAGGAGAAATCAAGGCTTAGGAACTTGATTCTAAATATCTAACTCATGTTCCTTTTCCTGAAGCCTTAACCAAACCAAAGAAGAAGTCTGTTGATAGTAATGAGGAGCTTCTGAATCTATTTAAGAATGTTGAGATCAATATCCTGCTCCTTGATGCTATCAAGCACATACCGGCTTACGCAAGATTTTTAAAGGAATTATGTACACAAAAGTGTAAGTCGAGAGAATCCATTCCGAGGAAGGTGGTACTCTCTGAGCAGGCTAGTTCTGTTATCCGGCACTACCTCCCTCAGAAAAAGAGAGATCCTGGTGCTCCATTAATTTCTTGAGTTATCGGAGATTACACATTTGATAGAGCACTTTTGGATCTGGGTGCATCCATCAACCTAATTCCGACTTCTCTTTATGAGAAGTTTGGATTAGGTGAACTTCAGCCAACTTCAGTAACGCTACAGTTAGCGGACCACTCGATCACAAACCCGCGAGGCGTTATTGAAGATGTTATAGTTAAGGTTAAGGATTTCTATTTTCCTGTAGATTTCCTTGTCCTTAACATGGATGTACTTGATAATCTAAGGAACACGCCCATCATTCTGGGGCGTTCGTTCCTGGCTACCGCTAAGGCCAATATTAATTGTGAAAGCGGTAGCATGGAAATCACCTTTGGGGACCAACGAATGAAATTGGATATTTTTAAGGCGATCAACAAATTTGAGGATTGTGGATTTATTGAGGAACTTGATGAGGATAATGATAATATTGAAACTTGTTTGACAGTTTCTTCAATCGAAAGTACCTCTTTGGATGATGAATTTGACCCGCAACCCTCCATGGCTGACCTTACATCTTCGGAAGAGGTTATTGATTTTGTTCACTCACAACCTCTTCCTCTTGTTGAATCTTCAACATCTACCCTACCATCAATCATCAACCCACCCCATCTTGAATTGAAACCATTGCTCGAGAATTTGAAATATCAAATTTTAGGACCTCAGAATACGCTCCGTGTGATTATCAATGCTAAATTGACAAAGGAGCAAGAGATTAAATTGATCAAGGTCCTAAAGGAACATAAGGAGGCAATTGGTTGGACCATTCATGACCTCAGGGGGATCGAGCCATCTTACTGTAATCATAGAATATTCTTGGAAGATGGATCCCACCCGTCTCACCAGATGCAGAGGAGACTAAATCCAAATATGCGAGAAGTGGTCAAAAAGAAAATCATCAAGTAGCTCGATGCAGGAATTATTTATCCAATCTCTGATAGTCCCTGGGTAAGTCCCGTTCAGATTGTTTCGAAGAAAGCTGGGATTACTGTTGTGACTAACGAGAGAGGAGAATCTGTCACAACTCATTCAGCTTCCTCTTGGAGAGTTTGTATTGATTATAGGAAGCTGAATACAACCACTAAAAAGGATCATTTTCCCCTGGCCTTCATTGATCAAATCTTGAAAAAATTAGCTAGGCAAAAGTACTTCTATTTTATTGATGGCTACTCGGGATACAACCAAGTTCCTATCCATTCCGAGGATCAGGAAAAATCTACTTTCACTTGTCCCTACGGAACCTTTGCTTTTCGTAGGATGCCTTTCGGGTTATGCAATGCACCTACGACTTTTCAAAGGTGTATGCTAGCCATATTTTCTGACATGGTGGGAGAGTTTATGGAAGTCTTCATAGATGATTTCTCTATTTTTGGAGAATCATTTGACTCTTGTTTGGCTAATTTGGAAATGATTCTTAAGCGATGTATCAAAACACGATTGGTCCTTAGCTGGGAAAAGAGTCATTTCATGACCCAAGAGGGCATCGTTTTGGGTCATGTAATCTCTAAATGGGGAATTGAAGTGGATAAAGCTAAGGTTGATGCTATCGCTAAACTTCCTCCTCCCACATCTGTTAAACAAATCCACCCATTTCTTGGCCATGTGCGATTTTATCGAAGATTCATCAAGGATTTCTCGAAGGTTGCTCGTCCTTTGAGCAATCTTTTTGCCAAAGAAACACCGTTTGTTTTTGACGAATCTTGCTGAATGGCATTTGATTTCCTGAAAATGGCAGTCACCTGTGCTCCAGTTTTGCAACCACCAATTTGGACAACCCCTTTTGAGATCATGACCTACGCTTCTGATTATGCGGTCAGGGCTATCCTAGGTCAGAAAATTGATCGAAAGCCTCTGTCATCTACTACGCTAGTAAAACTCTGGATGAAGCCCAGAGGAATTACACTGTTACTGAAAAGGAATTACTAGCTGTAGTGTTTGCTTTGGAAAAATTCAGGGCTTATCTCTTAGGGTCTCATGTTATCATCTATACCGACCACTCGACCTTGAGACATCTCTTGGCCAAAAAGGATGCTAAACCCCAGCTTATTCATTGGATTCTTCTTCTTTAAGAATTTGATCTTGAAATCAAGGATAAAACTGGGGTACAAACTGTGGTAGTGGATCATTTGTCGAGACTCCTAGGTGATTCTTCTTGTTCGAATATTCTGATTGTTGACACTTTCCTAGACGAAACTATTCTTACAGTTTTAGGTGTCCACACCCCATAGTTTGCTGACATTGTTAACTATTTGGCCGTTTGTCAAATCCCCTAGGATTGGACCAAGCAACAATGAGATAGACTCAAATCTGAGGCCAAATACTACTTTTGGGAGGACCCTGAACTGCATCTCATCGGCTCTGATCAGATTATTCGCCGATGTATACTAGAGAATGAATTCAACAGTATACTCGAGTTCTGCTATGCATCTGGGTGTGGTGGACATTTCTCCGGGAAAAAGACGGCTACAAAAATCTCACAATCTGGCTTCTATTGGCCATCTTTATTCAAGGATGCCTAGGATTTCTCAAGGTCATGTTCTCGATGTCAGGCACTTGGGAGCATAAATAAGAGAGACATAATGCCCCTAAACCCTATTCTTTTTGTCGAAATTTTTGATGTTTAGGGCATCGATTTCATGGGACCCTTTATCCCTTCATTTGGACATCAGTACATTCTTGTTGCTGTTAATTATGTGTCCAAATGGATTGAGGCGATTCCCACCGGAACCAATGACCACAAGGTGGTCATTAATTTTGTCAAGAAAAATATCTTCAGTAGGTTTGGGATTCCGAGGGCTATCATCAGTGATTGTGGAACTCATTTTACTAATGCCCAATTTCAGAATTTATTGGCCAAATATGGAATTAATCACTGAATTTCCACACCTTACCATCCCCAGACGAATGGACAAGCCGAGAAGTCCAATCAAGAGATCAAGAACATTCTGCAGAAAATGGTTAGGCCTGATCGCAAGGATTGGACTCAAAAGCTTGAGGACGCTCTTTGGGCCTACCGTACGGCGTATAAAGCACCCATCGGCATGTCTCCATTCCGTTTGGTGTATGGAAAGGCATGCCATCTACCCGTAGAGATTGAACATAGGCCATTCTGGGCAATCAAACAATGCAATTTAGATCTGAATCTAGCTGGGAAGACCAGGAAACTCTAACTATCTAAGTTAGAGGAGCTTAGAAATGATGCTTATGAGAATGCCAAGATCTACAAGGCTCGAACCAAAGCTCTACATGATCAACTGATTTCCTGCAAGAGCTTTGAGCCAAACCAGAAGGTCTGGTTATTCGATTCTAAACTTAAGCTCTTTCCTAGCAAACTTAGATCTAAATGGAATGGCCCATTCATAATTGACCAGATTTTTCCAAATGGTGCCGTTCAGATTTCTGACCCAAAGACAGGTAACACATTTAAAGTCAATGGTCAACGTCTGAAGCCTGTTGTTGACCGTATTCTTCTAGAACCTGTCTTAGACTCAGTTGCTCTAGCCATTCTGTGACTTCTTTGGCTGGACTTCGCCTAGCTGACGGCATTAAATTTAGCTGTTGTACATATGACAAAAGGCTGATACAATCTTCATATTCAGGTGACATCTTTCATATTCTACCCTTTCTTTCATGTCTCCTTTTCAATGAGGACATTGCATCAGCTAGGCATGGGGGGGGGGGTGGATTCATTTTTGAATCATTTGGTCAGCTTTGTGAAATTCATGTAAATTGTTTTTCTCTTCTTATTTATATATAAAAAAAAATCAAAATTAGGAAGGATTAGTTGGAGAATAGGACTTTTCAATCCTAAGAAATTTTACATAGGATCTGAACACAAAGACCCTTCAGGTCTTTGGACTTAATTAGCCCATGTATCCACTAAAATGTGGATTTGTCTTTCAAGTCCTTGTCATCTTAATTCTATCATAATTGGAATAAATAAGTTTGGGTGATAAGTACACGACTTATCAACCCACCCTCCGATTTAAGGGAATTTCTGAGTTTTAAGCATCTACACACCTTCTTTGCACTGACTCATTGTTCAACGATTCTAACGAAAATTGGGTAGCTAATGAACCTTCTAGGGTGATATGGCTGGCAAGGTATCGTGGGTAACAACCCATAGGTAGGTTGTCCTGAGCCCAGTCACTGGACCTTTCTCTTTTTGCTACCTTTAGGTAAATCTCAGACCAGGGAAGCCACCTACTTAAAAAAAAAAAGAAAAAAAAAACAAAAAGAAAAGGAGAAAAGAAAAAAAAGAAATAAGCACACTTTGTCACATGAGTACGGCTGGCAAGTTGTCGGTGGTAACAGCTCATCGACCGATTGTCCAGAACCCAGCTCAGTAAATGCACTAAAAAAATTCCCAAAACACTTAGGAAGAAGCGGAGAAGTAGAATAAACCAGTGAGATATACACTTGATTCACCCTTGTGTTGACCCCGTAAAAAATAAAAGTGGGGAGAAAGCTACCGGTTGTAAAGATACACCTTTAGGCAGAATTCTTTTTAGGTCACCTAGAGGCGTAGAAATCCGAAGTTCGTTTTAATTGCTGGTCAATGAGTCTGTCACATTCACAATAAGATGCTTAAAACTTAGGGTTCTCATCAAATCTTGGGTGAGTTGAATGGCCATAGAAAGCCACTCTTAAACCCTAAAATTTGAAAATCCAAAAAAATTAGAAAAGAGGAAAAAGAGAAAAATAAATTTTTCTTTGAATAAGGCGAGGGCTTGAGGCGGTCTGCATTTTGGCAGATACTCAGGGACTGTTGTATCTTTGAAAGTTCAGACCCTAAGTAGACAATTTCTTAATGATTGAAAATAACTCATGCCCAAATAATTAAACCTAGTTCTTTTATAAATAGGATATAGTTTTTGCTAGGGACAAGCAAAAGATAGGCATGGGGGTATGATGCAAACACATTTACATTACTTAAGATGTCTATTTATGCATGTTCTTAAGCATAGGACTGCATTGCATGCTATAAATATTGCATAACATGCATTATCTTGCATTTAGAGTAGTTTGAATAAATTGGAGGTTAATTATCTCCTTTTATGTTCTTGGACAGGGTAAACTTTTTATCGGGGCCTTGGATCGAAGATCCAACCGTACAGATGTAATCAGGGGAACGATTGGAGTTCAACGACTCCAATATTGCCCTAATTAGGCATCTGTAGCATCAGATAGTGATCGGGGAACCCTAGAAGATCAAGGGCCAAGATGGTGTAAATCTGCACTTCAAATGACAAATCCGACTACACGAATGGATTCGGATTGACGATCGCAGCCTAACGATGCAAAAATCAAGTCAATCTGACACCCGTGGCACCATCTACATCATCCAGAAGATGGACATCCAAGATGGCACCACGTGGTGCCATCTCGGCCGCCCAAATGCCCGCACACACCCTCTGAAGCTCCTACATCCACTCTTCTCCGCCGTTGGATCAAGATCCAACGGCTGTGGATGCAGTGCGTTGAAATCATCCGCGTGACCATCTGCACTCCGCAGCGCAGTGGGCGAGGGAGTTATCCCGAGCAACGGACGCGGGTTCGAGCTGCAGCGAGCAGGCGAAGGGCGCGGGCGAGCGGGCGCGGGCATGCATCAGATCTTGATCAGGTGGCCATCCGCACTCAATAGCGTTGACGCGCTATCGCACGCCCACGCCTCACGCAGCATCACATGCATTGGGGCGGGCACGCAGCAAGGCAGGCGAAGGCGCGATCTGGGCCGTCCGATCTCGCGATCGGACGGCTGTGGACGGCTGAACGTGCGGCATGCGTTGAGCGCGAGCAGACGAGCAAGCGTGCATAGGCAGTGGCCACTACGCCCACATTAGGGCTTTAGCGACGGTTTTATCCGTCACTAAAGAGCCCTTATTTAATGTTTTAAAGATGTAATGACCAATTTGGCCCCACTCCTTGCAACTATAAAAGGAGACCCCCTCCACACAAAATTCCCATCCCTTCTCTTCTCTACCTCTCCAAAGCTCAAGAGAAGCTTGTCCCACACCCGGGATGCTCCTCACGAGATAAAGTCCAAATTTTCGTCCCCGTTCGGAAGTGGATCCCACGACAAAGATGACGTGCTGCTCCATTCCTGTTCTTCTGCTTTGTCCTCCTTCATCCTGCTCCGTCGTCCTTCATCCAGGCATCATCGTGTCCGGCTCATCCTCCAAGCGATCGTCGAGGAGGATAACTTCTCTCTCCTATTCTTCTTTACAGCTTTCTAGTGTAGAATTTTCCTACTTTCTAGTGTAGCTGATTTCCCACTTTCTAGTGTAATTCTTATTTGTTTTGATTGTATAAACATTTTGAAATATTGAATGTATGTTCTCTCTCTCTCTCTCTCTTTCTATCTCTCCTCCCTTTAGTCTGATAGCTTCAATGTAATTACATCGCCTTGCTTTTCAAAAATTCTAAAAAAAATATAATTGTGAATATAGATCGACGTAGCCTCCCTGTGTTCGACCCGGAATTTAAATTTCGGTATAAATTTTATTTGTTGAACATGAATTCTTTTCTTCCAAGCTACAATGATAAGGTTTTAAAACCAAACACGTTAGCGTAGCAACTCGTGCATTCAATAAAAACATACTTAATTGACAATGAGTTTAAAATTGGTCCAATAGATCCAACCTTATTTACAAAAAGAAAGCAAAATGACCTTCTAATAATTCAAATCTATGTAGATGATATTATTTTCGGTGCTACTAATGATCTACTTTGCCAAGACTTTGCAAAGGTTATGTAGGATCAATTTGAGATGAGTATGATGGGAGAACTTAAGTTCTTCTTAGGTCTTCAAATTGATAAACTATCCTTCCAGAATCTTCATATCTCAAACAAAATACACAGTAGAGATACTGAAGAAATTCTCAATGGACAAAGTCAAAGGTAAGGAAACACCAATGGCAGCATCTACCCAATTAAAAACTGATGACACAGGTAAGTCAGTAGATCAAAATCTTTATAGAAGCATGATAGGATCTCTATCATACTTAACTACAAGTAGACCTGACATTGTATTTTGCACTTGTTTATGTGATCGTTTTCAAGTAAACCCTAAGGAATCACATCTAAATGCTATTAAAGGAATCCTTAGATATCTAAACAACACATAAGACTTAGGAATTTTCTATCCGAAGTCAAACACATTGGAATTATATTCCTTTTGTGATGCTGACTATGCAGGTAGCTTCATAGATTGAAAGAGTACTAGTATAACCTGTCAATTTCTCGAAAATTCCCTAGTCTCTTGGTTCTCTAGAAAATAAAACACTGTATCCCTATCCACAACTGAAGCAGAATATGTAGCAGCATCTTTAGCATGTTCACAACTATTGTGGATGAAATAGACTCTAAAAGACTTTTGATTAACTTTTAATAATAACAAAATCTTGTGTGACAACACTAGTGCAATCAACTTATCCAAGAATCCACTACAATATTCGAGGACTAAACATATAGATATTAGACATCACTTTCTTAAAGATTATGTCTTAAAAGGGGATATCAACTTAGAATTTATTAACATAGAAAAACAACTAGCTGATATATTCACAAAACCTTTATTGAAAGATAGGTTAATCAAATTTGTCATTCACTAAGCTTATCAAGATTAATAGAGCTTAATTAAGTGACCAAAGAAAAGACTTGTTTTTCTTGTTTTGATAGAGCAATTTTCAAAAATTGATCGACCAACCCTTGATCGATTAAAATCATTGTTTGATCGACCAAAACTTGAATTTGCCTGGCGGGAATTTTCCCTCCACTACTTTCTCTTTTTGATTGGTCAATGAAACATTTTGATTGACCAATCTATTTGGGCAAGAATTTTCCTGCCAAACTTTCAAACTCTGATCGACCAAATATAATTTTGATCGACCAAAACTGGGTGGATTCACCTTTGTGATTGCGATCTCATTTCCTTGTTTTCCGTTCCAATCTTAGTTTACTATTTCTAACCTATGTGATTAGTTGCCTTAATTGCATTTACCTATTTTGCTAATCACATTTTCTTTAAAAACTCCTCATTTTTACCCCTAAACCTATTTTTTAACCATCATAAATGGTCCCCACTTCATTCAAACAAGACCCCACAACTTATATTCTCATTTGATCGACCAACGCCACCGACTCCGACCTCCTCGCACACGGCCTCCTCCGTGCATGGATCCCTCGTGCATCGAACCTTGCAAGTGTGTGCACGATCATCGCCTCCTTGCACCTCTGTGCTCACGCGACTTTGACCTCCTCAAACGCCCTCCATCTGGCCTCCGTTTTGATCGACCAACTTTGGATTGATCTCGGTACATTCTAAACCTTGAATACATACATTCCTTTGGATTTTTCTTGTGTTTAAACTATGCTTTGACTTACTCTCACTTGTTTGATCTTATTTTCATATTTTTCTTGCAAAATCATGTAGCATACATGAGTTTATCAACTGGTCAAACTCCTTTTTTTTTCCGATCAGACATCTTTTGGTCGACCAAACCCTTTGGTTGATCGACCAATCATCTAGTTCTTTTTTGGTAGACCAATCAACATTTTTGATCGACCAACCAAGATTTTTCTAGCACCTCATGAAGGCACCAAAGCATGCTCAAGGCTCTTCTAGTCACCGTGATGATACTTTTGATTGATTTTTTATTACCGAGGCTGCTCGTGATCGATTTTCTTTGTTTGCTAAATTCTCTCCGCACATCAAAGGGCCTATTGACTTCACCAATTTCGAGTCTATTTTCCCTGGAATCTGTGAAAAATTTGCATGTCATCATATTTTGCATTTATTTGAGTGGAACTTTTATGCGGGTTCCAAGCATAGCCGCATTCCCAGTGTTGATCCCATGGCCTGTCACCTATTTTATGCCAATCTCAAGGATACAGGTGAAGGCTCCAACATCAAGATGACCTCGAACATCTACGGGATAAAGGTTCTAGTCAAAGCAGATGTTTTGATGGAGATTCTTGGCTGTCCTGTTGGACCTACTTTTCTTGAGTTGCATCAGCAGACTCAGTTCGATACTGTCAGGGGGACCCTGCTCACTCCCTCTCATTTTGACTTGGGCCGTCCTACCAAGTCACCCTTTTTAAAATGTTTGCCTCGCTTTCTGAATCATGTTTTCTTGTGGAACTTTATGTCCAAGTCCACATCTTTTGAAAACTGCCCTGGTACAATGCTGATCACCCTCTATGCCTTTATGAAGAACAATCGGTTCAGTTGGAACCATTTGGTTCTTTATCTTATGAGTAAACCACCTAGCAGCTCCTTCCAATTTAGGACACTTTTATCCCATATTTTTCTTCATTTTAGTGTACCCATGGACATCAATCATAAACAATTTATCACTCATGTCTCCATTTTTGATAAACTCACTTAGGCGAAGATGGAGCAAGCACAGGGAGCTCGTGATGAGGGTGCACCACAGGAGCATCAGTAGCAGCATACCATAGTACCTCCTCCATTCTCGCCTTATGAGCACTTCACTACGACATGTCCACCTCTAGTGAGACCATTACCATCTTTCTACGATCAGGATTGGAGCCTCTTGGATAGACAGATTTCAAGTAGGGACTTTGTCACTATTCAGGATGTGACAAATGGTATTTCCTTGATGATGCATAGGCAGAGAGAGACAGACATGGTTATGATGAGGCATGGGCATCGGGTATCAGATTACCTGAATGCTCAGAGTCAATTTTTAGATAGACTTGAGGAGTCTATTCATAGCATTCAGCAGCAGCTTCACCGACCTCCTCGACCTCATCATTCAACTACCATGCCTTCTGTAGCACCTCCTCCTCCTCCTACAGCATCATCTTCACTAGCAGCACCATTAGCACCAGTAGGACAAGCTGACCAGTAGATTACTCCTCCTTGCTGGACATCCAGGTATTCGACACCACGTTCGTTAGCTTAGCGATGCCTTTGCCTTGGTCAGCCAGCATCTTCTGAGAGATCAGACTCACTGGATCTCAAGCTAGATACAGATCTTTAGAGCACCATGGATGCCTTTATGGCAACTTTAGATGATTAGTTGTTATATTTGCTTTCATTATTTTATGGCATGTATCAGTTTATTTTAGACTTTGTTCTATGTTATCTTTTCTAGTCATTTTATTATGATATTGCATGAATATTATCTCCTTCAGCTTTATATTACTAGCTCTCTCAATGTGTGATTATATATTGATGCTTATATTACTTGTTTAAGGGGGAGTTAATTGTGAAATAACCAACAGCACATTTACTTTTTTTGCTAAAACAAAAAGGAGATATTATGCAAAGTTTTCAAATTCATAATTATAATTTTGTTGTCATCAAAAAGGGGGATAATGTAAGCACCTCTGTTTTGATGCACCAAAATTGTGTTTATTGCTAAGACTAACATTTCAGGACTATCTTGGATTGAAGCCTCAAGACACAAGTTCAGATAGCTGCTGATGAGCATCTTTTTCATTTATTTTAGTCTAGGACATTATTGTAAGGAATCTCAAATAAAACTCAAAAATGATATTTTCACGTATCTTTTCAAAACCAAAATTTAGGGTTATTGATCGACCAAACATATTAATTGATCGACCAAATAACTTTGAGCCACCAAACTACTTATTTGATCGATCAAATCAGTACATTTTAGGAAGTTGAGAAAAATCCTCTTGATCAACCAACAAAGGTAATTGATCAACCAACAAGTGATCGACCAACATTCTTAATTGATCGACCAAAATACTTTTTGATTGACCAATTAACCTTAATTGATCAACCAATTTCATTTCCTAATCAAGCAAAACTTTTTGCATAAATAGAGGACGTACTCAACCCTTTCAACAACTTTCAAGAGAAAAACACCTCACATAGTTAAAGCCTCTCGTGCTTATTTCCAAAGGTCAGTGCACCCTATTCTTCACATTCTTCAAAAAGCATGATGCCTCAAACCTCTATGAAAAATCAGTTTGATTATTTATTGAGGTTCCATAGAAGTTATTCTTATTTTATTATATTATTGTCTTGATTTACGGATCCCAAGCCTATTTGGAAGATCTGTGGTTGTTGTCTTTGCTTCTCCTCAGGATAAAAAGAGAAGTGGTTTGTAAGAGGTTGTGCCACCCTCATTCAAGTGGTGTGGATAGGGGATTGACTAGCTTGTACTAGTCAGAAAAGTCATAGGCTAGGAGGCTTAGGTAATGGTTTTTACCCGGATTGGGTTTCCAATATAAATCAGGTGTACTCTGTGCATGAATCTCTGTTGTTTTATTTTTCTTAATTCAATTTATATTTTCAAAGAAATAGTATTCACCCCTCCCCTCTAGTATTTAGTTGCGATCCACAGGATATTCTCCAACCCTCAATTAGGTTCAAGATTTCAAGGTTCAAGTGAAATTAGAGCTTAATTTTAAGGTTCTTCTTGATTAGATCTTTTCAAATAGGGAGTTGGGTCTCACACAAATGCAGGAGGGTTTGTTTCCTTTTTTGCAAGCAAATATGTATGAACACTTCAAAACCCTATTGTTGAAACCCTAATTTGCTCTATTCCAAGTCCAATTAAATCTCAACTTGTTCTTCTTAGACTTCAAACAAGAAGTGAGTAGTCTAAGAAGTTTAGAAATTAAGCATAATCCTTAGTAGGCATAGGAAATCAGGATGGGGAATATCTAATCAAAATCATCTTAGGCTTTAATCAGATATTGATTTTTTCGTAAATAAAAAAACTTGCCTTTAAATGAAAATTACTATGAAAATAAGGTAGGTGATTCCTAATTGATTGTTTCTTTTTTTTTCTTCCTAAGATTAAGAGATTGAATAGGGAATAAAAAGAGATTACTGTTGAACGTATTATGAATCGTTACACTAACGTGTTCGATTTTGGAAAACCTGTTGTTGTAGTTCGAAAGCGAAGAATTCGTGTTCAACAAATAAAATTTATACCGAAATGAATTCCGGGTCGAACACAGGGAGGCTACGTTGATCTATATTCGCAATTATATTTTTTTAGGATTTTTGATAAGCAAGGCGATATAATTACAATAGAGCTATCAGATTAAAAGAAAGAGAGAGAGAGATAGAAAGAGAACATGCATTCAATATTTCAACTGTTTATATAATCAAACTAAATAAAAGTTACACTAGAAAGTGGAAAATCAATTACACTATAAAGCAAGAAAATTCTACACTAGAAAAGCTGTAAATAAGAATGGGAGAGAGAAGTTATCCTCCTCGACGATTGCTTGGAGGACGAGCCGGACGGGATGACGTCTGGATGAAGGAGAATGAAGCAGGACGAAGGAGGACGAAGCAGAAGAACGGGAACGAAGCAGCACGCCGTCATCATCGTGGGATCCACTTCCGAAGAGAACGAAAATTTAGACTTTATCTCGCGAAAAGCATCCCTGGTGTGGGACAAGCTTCTCTTGAGCTTTGGAGGGGTAGAGAGGAGAAGGAAGGGATGAGAATTTCATATGGAGGGGGTCTCCTTTTATAGTTGCAAGGAGTGGGGGCAAAATGGACATTACAACTTCAAAATAATAATTAAGGGGTCTTTAGTGACGGATAAAACTGTCGCTAAAGCCCCCAACGTGGGCGTAGCTTCCGTGCCCACGCACGCCCGCTTAGCTGCCCGCGCGCTCAACGCTTGCGCATGATCGCTGGCTCTTAGCCGTCCGATCCCGAGATCGGACGGCTTAGATCGCACTTCACCCGTTGCAACCCGCCCACCTGGCGTGTCCGATTGCGCTTCCGCGCCGCGCATTCAATCGCGCATCGGCGCTATCGGGTGCGCGCGGCTATCCGATCTCCATCTGACGCTCCACGCGCCCGATAGCTTGTGCCCAATTTAAGGCTCGTGGGACTCGATCCCGCGACCACCGCTTCACCCGCGGCTGCGTCACCGCTGCGCTACGTCTTCGAAATGGTCGCACGGATGAATTAGCCAGCTACATCCACAGCCGTTGGATCTTGATCCAACGGTGGAGAATCGACGCGCTGATTGAAGAAGAAGAGGTGTGGCGGTGCTTGAGGCCGTTTGGGCGGTTGAGATGGCGCCACGTGGTGCCATCTTAGCCGTCCATCTTCTGGAAGTTGTGGATGGTGCCACGGATGTCGGATTGACTCGATTTTTGTGTCATTGAGCTGTGATCGTCGATCCGAATTCATCCATGCGGTCGGATTTGTCATCTGAAGTGCGGATTTTCACCATCCTGGTCCTTGATCTTCGAGGGTTCCCCGATCACTATCTGATGCTACGGATGCCTGATTAGGACGATCTTGGAGTCATTGAATTCCAATCATCACCCTGATCACATCCATACGGTTGGGTCTTTGATCCGAGGCCCCGATAAAATGTTTGCCCTGTCCAAGCACATAAAAGGAGATAATTAACCTCCATTTTATTCAAACTACTCTAAATGCAAGATGATGCATGTTATGCAATATTTATATCATGAAATGCAATCCTATGCTTAAGAACATGCATAAATAGACATTTTAAGTAGTGTAAATGTGTTTACATCAATTACCTAGCTTGGTTGTGATTGTTTTGCACGAAAGATCACCTCGTGATGTACCTCGCAAAATCATAAGAAACAAATAGAGCAAGTTAGTGCTCAAATATAATCAAATAAAATAAAAAGAGCGGTGAATGGAGCATTGCTCCCTGGCAACAGTGCCAAAATGTTTATAGCGATATAGAGAGGATTAAGATTAAGTTATCATCGTTGTAGTGTAAAATACTCAATCGATCTCCAAGCAAATACAATTTATAACTCAAATATCTAAATGAAGTTCAAGGTCGAACACAGGGAGAAAATATGGAATTCACACGCTAATCTTCAGTTAACATATAAATGAGCACAAGTAAAAAGCCAAGAATGGACTTCAATGAATAATCATTACTCAAAACTGATAATCAATAAGAGCATGAGTATATCAAGAGTTAATTATGACAAAAAGAAACCTAGAACAAAATAATGGTGATTTAGATCACTAATTATTAGTCTAAGAACATGTATATCAATAATTCAGCAATGAATTAAATAAGTGAACAGTAATCAGATGTCTGATTTGGTGATCAAACTTCTGATTTGGTGATCAAACGTCTGATTTGGTGATCAGACGACTTAAATGTCACTTGCTACAGCACTCCTCAGAGCTTTTTCTTCTCTTCTCTTAAGAGCCTCTTTTCTTCGTTTCTTAGCTTCTTCTCCTTTCATTCTTCTTCTTTTAGCTTCTTCTCAGGGTCTTGAAAAGCACAACCCTTTTCTCCCTCTTCAGGCCTTCTCCCCTTCTTTTAATCTCTCACGACTAAGTGTTGGACATGGTTAAGCTTTAGAGAGAAAAACCCATCCCTCCCCCTCTCTCTCTCTTTCCTTTCCTTCATTCCTTTCCCCTTCTCTCTGACCTAGGCTTAATCAGGTATTCGGGTTGAATAGTAACAGGGTTCAGGGCTGTGTACTAGGGTAGCAGCTGAGGAGTGAGGCATAGGCGGGTCGAGTTAAGTGTGGGTGAGCTGGGACCTCACCCCCATGTGTCTTGAGGTAGTAAGCGACAAGAACAAATTCAATTTATTACACTACAGCAACTTCTGTGTTTTCGAGGTCGGACAATCCCACCTCCTCTCATCCCGCATGCGTCTGCTATGAAGATGCACTTAATTGGCATTGAAGTAGCAAGTGAGGCCTCTAATTGAGGACCTGGGAGAGTTCCTGGAGCTGGACCGTGTTGATCTAGAGCTACAGCTGGGTGCTTTGAGGCTTGGAGACAAGGAACACACCGGAGATAATGGTGGTTGTCGGTGAAGGTCCGACGTGCTCCTAAATACCAAAGTACGATCTTACGACCTCATTAAAACAACTTAAAAGGTCCTCTAGAGCATGGCGATCGTAGTGGAGGTGGTTTTGTGGAGGATGGTGACGTGTGGTGATCGAACGGAGTCAGAGTAGGTCGCGTGAAGGTGGGTTGTTTGGTGGGCGATTTGGGAGCATGGAGTGGTAAAAAGGTAGAGGGGTTTTGATGGGCGTGAGTTGGCGGAAGTTGTGGAGGTGTTGGCGAGGCTTATGGTGTAGTGGAGTGATGAGAGATCCTCGCTAGAGATGCGGCTAGAGGTGGAGAATATGATGGTGATTGGCGGAGTTGGGGGTTTATTTTTGGTTTTGGATAGAGGGAGTTAATCTAATAACCAAAGGAGACCTAACTACATCTTTAAGTGGAGAAAAGGATAGGAAGGACACCAGGTATGGTGTGGCTGGTGCCATGGAAGGAAGGGCCTCCGATGATGGAGAACGGTGAGGAAGAGGGGGTCTGAGGGGCGCTCGTCGATATTGCAAGACGTGGATGAGTGAGACCAAGATAAATCCGTCGGCTATTGTCTATGATGGTGGATGAGGAAGGTGGATGGAGAGGCTCACTGGAGCTTGCAAAACATTCGGCTAGGGAGAAGGGAAGATGGTGGAGAACCGGACAAAAATGAGCTCAAGAGTTTGGTCGTGCATCAGGGGTTCATTTATAGGCATTAGAGGGTTGTTGCAAGCTTGGAAGCATGTGGTGCTTCATGCAAAAGGAAGCCCATTCCTTCAAATGATTCGCATTAGTTTTGAGTACAAATTAGAACCCAAGATGCAACTCAGATTGTAGGGAAATCTCTCAGGAGTCTCCCTTCCAATTTTGGAAGAGATTTGGCGAGAAATCAGGGAGAACTGCTTGATTGAAGGTCATCGGTGATGGGTTTAGGAGTTCTGCTTCAAGTTTGGGTGGCAAGGACTGATTGGTGAAGATGATGAAGTTACGGGGGTAATCGCAAGAATTTCAAAAAGCTAGGGGCATGGTTGTAAGAGAAAGAGTCAAACTAGATCAAAATGCAAACTAGGTTGAGATGATGTCTGATTGGGACCAAATTTAGGTACAAACCTAATTTGGACCCAAGGAATCTGATGATGAAGTTGGAATTTGGTTTTGACCAAGTTTGACTGGGTAATTTGTGTAGAAATCCAAATTAGGGTAACTATCAATCTAAGACTCTCTTTTAGGTAAAAATGGGTTCTGATGGTCAAATTAAAGGTACCAAACCCTATAAAATATTTTTCTATGATTTTTAGAAGGTTTAGGTGAATTTTATCTTGATCTAAACCTCATTTAATTAAGCAAGTCTATTTTTAGAAGGTTTAGGTAGGGTCCGACCCACTTAGATCGTAGTTTTCCTGGGAATAATTTGAGTCGAGCATCAAAGAGTAAAACCTTTTGACTAGGATGAAAGATCTTTCTAGAAATGTGTTTGTCATGAAAAGCTTTAGCCCATTCACTGTAAATTTGTGAGTTCTCATATGCGTCATGGCGTAATTCATCGATCTCGCTTATTTGAAGCTTTCTGTGGGTTCCAGTCTTAGAAAGATCTAAATTGCAATTCCATACTGCCCAATAGGCTTTATGCTCCAATTCGACGAGGAGGTGACATGGCTTCCCGTACACCAGTCTGAAGGGAGACATACCTAATTGGGTCATGTGGGCGGTCCTATAGGCCCACAATGCTTCCGGAAGTCGAGAAGACCAATCCTTCCTGTCAAGTCAAACAGTAACCTGAAGGATTTTCTTGATCTCTCGGTTTGATAGCTCAGCTAGACCATTAGTTTAGGGGTGGTAGGGAGTTGAGATTCGATGCGACACCCCGTATTTGGTCATCAGTGACCTGAACTGAGCGTTTGTAAAATGGGTCCCTCCATCGGAAATTATTGCTTGTGGAATCCCGAACCTTGAAAAGATGTTTTGATGAATGAATCTGATAACAACCTTATGATTATTGGTTTGGGTCAGAATGGCTTCTATCCACTTGGACACGTAGTCAACGGCGAGAAAGATGTATTCGAAGCCATCTGAGATAGGGAAGGGTCCCATAAAATCGATCCCCCAAATGTCAAAAATTTCACATACAAGGATCGGCTGTAGAGGCATCATGTCTCGATGGCTCATGTTGCCCAAGGTCTGGCAACGAGTACATGCCTTACAGTGATCGTATGCATCCTTGAAAATTGTGGGCCAGTAACAGCCACACTGGAGGACTTTTGATTCAGTTTTGTGTCCTGAGAAATGTCCACCGCATGCCTGGTAATGGCAAAAGGAGAGTATGTCTTTGATTTCTACTTCCGCGACACACCGACAAATTATTTGATCAACACCAATGCGGAATAGATACGGGTCTTCCCACAAGTAATACTTGGCATTGGAACACAATTTGTCCTTCTTGGCCTTCGGCCAATCGGACGGGATCTGATGTGATGCCAGGTAATTCACTATATCTGCGAACCATGGAAGGCCTGTATTGATAGTCAGGAGGTGCTCATTAGGAAAGTGTTCTGTGATGGGTATGGAAAGGTCAATTATTTCAGAAGGAAGGCGGGACAAGTGATCAACTACCACATTTTGCTTTCCCTCTTTGTCATGAATCTCGAGGTTAAATTCTTGCAACAGCAAGATCCATCAGATTAATCGAGGTTTCGCAGCCTTCTTTACAAGGAGATGCCTCACAGCTATGTGATCCGAGTATATGATAACACGAGAACCCAGAAGGTATGATCTGAATTTTTCTAGGGCAAATACTACAGCTAGCAGCTCTTTCTCAGTAACAGTGTAGCTACGCTGAGCCTCATCCAGTGCTTTGCTAGTGTAGTAAATGACCATGGGTTTCCCATCAATTTTCTGCCCCAAAATCGCACCTACAGCGAAGTCAGATGCATCGCACATGATCTCAAAGGGTTGAGACCAATCAGGGGACTGTAGGATCGGGGCTTGGGTGACTTGGTCACGAAGGATCTCAAATGCTTGAGTGCATTCCTTGGAAATTTTGAAAGGCACATACTTGGAGAGAAGAGTGGTCAGGGGGCGCGTAATTTTTGAAAAATCGAGGATAAATCGATGGTAAAAATCGACGTGCCCCAAAAAAGATTGGATGTCCTTAATTGAGCTAGGCATAGGGAGCTTAGAAATCAGGTTAACCTTAGCTCGATCGACTTGGATGCCTTTCTCTAAGATTAGGTGTCCCAGGACAATTCCCTCAGGCACCATGAAATGGCTCTTTTCCCAGGAAAGAACCAAATTCACATCGATGCATCGCCTGAGTATTTGGATCAAGTGCTGGAGGCAATCGTCAAATGATGCGCCAAAAACTGAAAAGTCATCCATGAAGACTTCCAGATAATCACCTACCATATCTGAGAATATGGCAAGCATGCACTGCTGAAAGGTTGCGGGTACATTGCAGAGACCGAAAGGCATCCTTCGAAACGCATACGTCCCAAAGGGGCAGGTGAACGTGGTCTTTTCTTGGTCTTCTAGATGGATTGTCACCTGGTTGTAACCGGAGTACCCGTCAAAAAAGTAGAAGAACCTATTTCCCACTAGTTTCTCGAGGATCTGATCAATAAACGGTAGTGGGAAATGGTCCTTCTTCGTGGTGGAATTGAGTCTTCTGTAATCAATGCAGACTCTCCACGAGTTAGCTATTCGGGTAGGAAAGACCTCTTCGGTTTCAGTCGTGATGATGGTGAGTCCGACCTTCTTAGGTACAACCTGTATTGGACTCACCCAACAACTGTCGGAGATCGGGTAGATGATCCCTGCATCTAACCACTTGATGATCTCCTTTTTCACGACCTCCTGTAGGTTAGGGTTTAAACGTCTCTGCATCTCTCGTGAAGGGCGTGCGCCCTCTTCTGTGTAGATTCGATGTGTACAGTACGAGGGGCTTATGCTAGTCAAGTCATCAAGAGTCCATCCAATGGCTCTACGATGTTGCTGGAGAACAGTAATCAGATAGGATTCCTGGTCAGGTGTGAGTCGGGAGTTGATAACCACAGGAAACGTCTGATTGGAACCCAAAAAGACGTACTTCAGATGCTCGGGAAGGGGCTTGAGTTCCATGATAGGATTATCAGCAGCAGCGGGTGGTTTAGGGTTTGTATCAGGAACAAGGGTCAGAGTCATGGGTGTGTCTAGATCATGTTCGCACTCCTCTGTTTGTGGGTTTTGATCTTCTAGTGGTTGATCAGAGATAATCAGGTTGTCCTCTGTATGGGATTCATCAACCACAGTTCTGATATCACATATTTGCTCTATAACACCGCAATTAATCCCTTGTTCGGCCTTAAAGATGTCAATCTTCAGACATTGATTCCCAAATTTTAATTCTATTTGGCCCTCTTCACAGTTTATGTTGGCCCTAGCAGTGGCCAAGAAAGGTCTCCCTAATATGATTAGTGTGTCCCGTGGGTTTTCAGGTGCGTCCATATCGAGAACTATGAAATCCACCAGGAAGTAAAAATCCCATACCCTAACGATGACATCCTCGAGTATTCCTTTTGGTGACTTGATGGATCGATTAGCTAACTGCAACATCACCTCATTCGGTTTAAGTTCGGATTCTTCAAGGTGGCCAAGGAGGGATGTACGTATTAGATTTATGGAGGCACCTAGATCTAGCAAGGCTCTATCAAATTAGGTTTCACCAATTTGACAAGAAATCAGGGAAGTTCCTGGGTCTTTAGCCTTCGGTGGGAGTTTACTCAAGATGACAGAGCCGCCATGCTCTGACAGTACGATCGGATTCCCACCCTTTGTTCGTGGCTTACGTTTAAGGGTACATACGTCTTTCAGGAATCTTGCGTAAGCTGATACGTGGCAAATTGCATCCATCAAGGGGATGTTTATTTGGACCTGTTCAAAGAGCTTAACCAGATCCTCCTTGGGATCCACGTATTTGGTTATCCTTTTTCCTTTGGTCAAAGCCTCAGGAAATGGAATCCTAGTTGGTTCCTCTAGAATAGGTCCAGGTTCTTGTTCTGGGACAGGGGTATCTTGGATAATTATCCTAGGGTTTTGGCTACCACCAGGCTTGGAGTGGTTTGGATAATATGGGTCTTGGGTTGCTTTACCACTACGTATTGTTACAAAGTTTAATCCGGCCAAGTTTTGGTTTGGGTTTGGTAAGAGGGGTGGCTGCTGCTGAAATCCTGCATAAGACGTCAAAGCTTCCATCCTGTCTGGTGATAGAGCAGCAGGGGCCTGATAAATCAAATGTGCGTGGCCTGAATTTGGATTCATAACGTGCCTCTGGGTCGGCACGTTATTTGGGTTTGGCAGAGGTTGTGAAGGAAGGGTGCTAGGTTGGCGGGAATTTGCCATTTGGGATAGTTGATTGCGAACCTCTATGATCTCGTCCTTGTGCTATTTTTGCATTGCCACATTCGTCTTTTGAATGTCAACCAGTGCTTGAAGGATAAGAGTCATTTGGTCCTAGTTTAACCTGGATTGATAGGTGGGATTGGGCCGAGGCTGAGGCAGTTGATATGGATGAGGGGCTTGTGGAAGGGGTTGATACGGTGGTTTTTGAGTCTGAGAATTTCCCGTCCACTGAAAGTTGGGATGATTTCACCATCTAGGGTTGTATGTATTTGAGAATGGGTCATTCTGGATGGCATTGAGGTCCTCGCAAGTCTAAGGAACCTCAGGAAAGTCAGAGTATGAGGGTTCAGAGTTCCCCCAACTCGAATAGAATGGATTGGAGGTCACTCTGGTTCGAGAGTCAGATGGGGGTGGATATGGGTCCATCCCCTGAGAAGATTGGTGATAGATGTTTTGCACCATTTCCCTCACCAGAGGTGGCCGTGCAAAAGAGTTCTGCGTAGAGGTGGCTCGCTACAGATGCCGAGTTAGCTTGTCCACCTTCTTCTCTATGATAGAAAACTTGTCCAACCGACTGGCCATTAGTTCCAAGTCGACGAATGTGGACAGGTCCTGCGTCTCATGTGTCCCTCTCAGATTTGTCGATGCACGGGC
The DNA here is from genome assembly GCA_037157565.1 of Thalassia testudinum. Lineage (NCBI taxonomy): Eukaryota > Viridiplantae > Streptophyta > Magnoliopsida > Alismatales > Hydrocharitaceae > Thalassia > Thalassia testudinum. The sequence continues at coordinate 88,311,745 of JAZHRO010000055.1, read as the reverse complement.
ATTCGTCCTGTCGAATAAGCCCATGGAGTCATTATTGATGGAGTTCTCGCACATGTTTTCAAGAATCTCCCACACCGTGTCCTCATGTTGACCCATGATGTTTCCTCCGCACGTTGCATTGACGAATAATCGAATGTCTTCATGGAGTCCTTGGTAAAAAGACTAGACTTGTTCCCATTTAGGAACTCTGTGATGGGGGCACTTTTGCATGAGATCTAAGAATTGGTCCCATGCTTCATGAAGCGGTTCTCCCGTCTGTTGAGTGAAATGGGTGATCTGGTGGTGCAAGGCATTCGTCCGGCCAACGGGAAAGAACTTTTTCAAAAATTTTGACTGAAGTTCATCCCATGTGTTGATTGGCTGAGTTTGAGTTTGGTATCAATGGGCAACCTTGTCCAGGATGGAGAAAGAAAACATTTTCATGAGCAAAATATCCTGATTTTGTAGATCTGACCTGAAGGTCTGGGCCAGATGCTTGAGTTGTTTAATGTGTTGGAATGGATCCTCGGAGTTAAGCCCATGAATCTTTGGTATGGCATGAATCATATTGGGCTTGAGTTCAGAATCAGGACCTCCAACCGGGATTCGGACTCGAGGCTCGATGGCCACCGTAGCGGGATTATAGTGATCTCGCATCATTGGTCACTACGGTGGGTTTACAAAGTTTTGGAAGAGATCAGTCAGGCGTTGAAGCTGGCGCTCAAGATTGTTTTCTTCTTCAATGGGTTGTGCCATGATGGAAGAAGAAGGAGAACTTCGTTCTGAATCAGATGAAAGGTTTTTGTGGTGAGGTTGCTGCACAAACAAGGGCGTCGAGGCTTGGCCTCAGTGAGAGTGAATTTCTAAAGGAGGTCTTAAAGATCTCCTACCGAACATGCATCGAAGGATGTGATGAGATTAGAAGGTGCTGGACCCAATCGAGACACCCAAAAATTGTTGGGTGACTATAGAGGTTCAGGGCGGATGATACCCCTTAGTCAGAAAGGTCATCCACTTGAGAAGTACCTGGGCAGCCAGAGAGGGAGAGTCCTGCAAAGACCCCTACATGGTAGTGCATCCCCACGAGTTACAGGGTTTCCCTTACCCGACCTCTCTTGTCACTAAGATTCCAGGTAGACCAGAATGGGGACCTTGACCTGTTAAGTCTACCTTTTTCACTTTAAGATCAAGGTGCTTAGGGTTCCACTTGAACTTTTAGGTCTTTTGAGTGAAAAAGTGACCTAATTTTAAGGTTGGTTGACCTAAAGGATCAACTTCACCTTCTGTTCTTTTGAGAGCTTTTAGGTCCTTTCTTTTAGGGTTTAAATGGATTAAGAGCCTGATTTGCTTAGGGTTTCTCTTGTATAGATCTTTTCAAACAAGTTTAGGCACACCTCTTTTTGGAAATTTTTTTTTCTTATTTAAGAGAAGATGTGTCTCTAAAAACCTTAGCTTTGCAATCCTTAGGTTGGCTCTAGTTGGTCTAATTTAGTTGCCTCAAAAATTGTTATCTAGAGCTCAATCAAGAAAGTTTTAGCCCTAGTTACCTTAGTTGGATGAGCAGTTCAAGATGTGTTGAAATGAAAATCAGGCAACTTCGATGAATTACTAAGTATGAAACAGGTAGCCCTAGGTTGATTTTTCTTTGTTCCTTTTCAGACTTTGACGAGGTTAAGAGAGAGGGCTAATGAAAGTTACCTATTCCTTGGTGTGGCTATTGTGCAGCTGCTCTTCTTTTCTCTGCTTTCCCTAAGACAAGCACAACAAAGGAGAGGAATTAAGTTAGTATTGGATCAGAAGTTGTGATCAAAAGCTTCAGAAGTGCCGTTGCTCCCCAGCAACAGCACCAAAATGTTTACACGGCTAGATCATGTTTTAACAGATATCTTGTTGTAATATAGATGAACTCTCCATGAAAATAAATAAAAATTTATAACTCGAAAATCAATGTATCCGAGGTCGAACACAGGAAGCAATCTGAGTATTCCAAAACTTGAGAACACAACTTTTGATAAAAAGCAATGACTAGTTCAATAAAATGACAGGAAGATGTTATAGAGGAAATGCTCAAAAAGAATTGGATGTTTGATATTGCATCAGACGTCTTAAAATTGGCCTTCAGAATCTTCTCCTGTCTTTGCTTTGGCTCTACTGAAGCTTATGGTTTCCTATTTCTCTTTTTCTTTTTCTTCCTTAGCCGCTCCCGCTCCTCTTCTTTTTCCTTCTCTTTTTGATTCTCTTCCTGCGGCTAAGTCTTGGCTTTGCCTCTTCTTAAGTTGCCTTCTTTTTCTTCCCTCTTCTTCCTTTGCTTTCTTGCTTCTCCTCTTTGTCTGCCCCTTGATCTCTCTCTTCTTCTTTCTCTTAGTCTGCCGCACCTCTGCTACAGAGTGTCTTTCTTCTTCTTCTTGCCTTTCCCTTTCCTTCTGTGGGTCTTCTTCTTCTTCTTTAGCTTTGCTTCCCTTGGCTTCTTCAACTTTTCTTCTTCTCCTCCTTTGCTTGCAGTGGCTAAGTCCTGCTTCTTGCTACGCTTCTTCCTTAGTGTCCTCTTCCTGCACAAGCACCACGCAACAAAACCTATTCCCCTACCCTCCCCACGCATCTCCCTCTCTCTGAATCTCTCTTCGGTATGCTCTCCCATAGCCAGGTTATCGGGTCGTTCGTGCGCCCGGGTCCAAGCGCACCGGCATGGGTGTGGTGCGCGAGGAGTGCACGGTAGCATAGTCGGGTCGGGTTGCCAGGTCTGCGAGCTAATTCACGGACGAGGCGTGTATAGGTGAGGAGGGACCTCACCCTAGTGATTTGGAGGCGACCAGACAATAGCACAAAATCAACTTAAACTACTCAAACACCTCATGACTTACCGAGGTGGGACTAAAAGTCCCACCCGCTACTGCTAGCAACTGCAAAAGAACAACTTCACGATTGGCGCAGCTGCAGGTCTCACAGCACCCTCTATCAGGCTGGGCTTGTGTACACTCGCAACTCGCACAGTCTAGAAGCCTAGGAGCAAACGATTGTGGCCTTGAGCGAGAGAACAATCGAGCTTGAGTTGTCGTTAATGGCGACTGGGAGCTTAACCCTGCTTGACACAAAAGAACCTTGCAGCTCTATCAGACCACAGGAGGACCTTCGCCGTGTCATGGCAAAGGTGAGGCGATCGGTGGCAGGCCACGGGGTGACCTAGGTGTGCGTGCCTAGGTCGCTCTGTGGTTGGATTTATGGGTTAGGTCGGGGGAAGCGTGGAGTGTGTATGGCATCCTGTGGACGGGTGGAAGGTGTTCAGTGGAGTGTGGCGGAGGTTGTAAGGTGGGTGACGAGACGTGTGGGGGTGCAGAGTGATGGATGCGTCTCGCCAGAGGGTGGCCGGAGGTGGGGAAGATGCGGGCGGACAGTGGCGGTCGAGGGGTGTTGTGTGAAATAGAATGAGGGAAATGAAAGAGTGGAAGATGAGGAGCTTATCTGGATTACTTGGAGTGAAGGGGGGGCAGAGGAGACGGATTGCGCATTGGTGCCGTCGTCGGAGAAGACGGCCCTGAGGGAGATAACGACGATGAGGAGGAGGACAAGAAGGCATGTGCTGGTGCGGCGCGACACGAGAGGATGAGGCAGAGTGAACCCTACTGCTGGTATGGCAGCAGAGCGACGAGAGGGAGGAGAAAGAATCGCCGGAGCTTGCGGGCTATTTGGCCAGAGAGAGGGAAGTTGAAATCTGGGGGATTCTGCGGCCAAAAACAAGCTTGAGAGATTCACAGAGGACCGGGGGTCCTTTTATAGCTGCTGGCCGAACTTCTGGTGTGTGGAGGGCAAGCCTTTTGCCACCAACTTCTCGCCAGAGAAGGAAGGTAGTTGGAGCTCCAAATATCTCGTGCATTCACATGAGACATTGGATGGAAATCAAATATTGTGATTGAGCTCAGATGGAAGGGGATTCCTCAAAGAATCTCCCTTCTAAATCTGGGAGGAGATTTCTGAGGGATCAGGGAGTATTCCCCCTCCATTCCTTGTCGGAGAAGGATTCCTCCCCATTAATGGTGGATGGACCTATTTGTAAGAGTGGCGAGGAAGTTAGGGGGGTTTGTGTAATGGTTTTCAAACGATAGGGGCCAAAATGTAATTGGGTGTACTAATTTGCAAAGTAGGTCAAGATGACCTCCCCTTAGGTCCAAATTTTGGTAAAAACCTAATTTAGACATAAGAAATCCAATGGTTAAGTTGTATTTTAGGTTTGACCACGTTTTATTGGACTTTTTGCACAAAAACCCAAATTATGCCAATTAATGAGCTAGGACCCTAATCTAGGTCAAAATAGGTTCCAAAGGTCAAATTGATGGTTCCAAACCCTAGGGGATAGTTTTCCATGAATTTTAGAGGGTTTAGTTGATTTTTTTCCTGACCAGAACCCTGTTGAATTAAGCGAGTCTATTTTAGGGTTACCAGATGTCATTTAATTCCTGGATTGCACATGAACCCATTTCTGATTGAACCAACCCACTTTTTATCTTATTCAGATCATTTGACCTATGTTTTGCCTCTAAGAAATCCCGTTTATGTACTACAATGGTAAAATTACAGTTTTACCCTTTATTTAGTGTTTTCTTCTCAAAACACTTATTCCTTCAATTAAGTCCTCCTCTAAGTTATGTAGGAGCTTTTATTCTCTTTCTTGAGTCAAAATGAGCTAGTTAGGGCTCATGATGAGGCTCTCAACACTCAGTAAGCATGACTCTCCTTCTCTTATGGCTGTCAAAATCGTCTTCCTCCGACCTCCTCCAGCCCCCTTGTTTATAGCTATCTAGTGTGGATTAAGATTAAGCTATCATCATTGTAGTGTAAAATCCTGAATCGATCTCTCAAAAAAATACAATTTATAACTCAAATATCTAAATGAAGTCAAAGTTCGAACACAGGGAACGAATATGGAATTCATGTGCTAATCTTTAGTTAAAATATAAATGAGCACAAGTAATATGCCAAGAATGATATTTAATGAATAATCACTACTCAAAACTGATAATCAATAAGAACATGAGTATATTAAGAGTTAATTATGACAAAAAGAATCCTAGAACAAAATAATGGTGATTTAGATCACCAATTATTAGCCTAAGCACATGTATATCAATGATTTAGTAATGAATCAAATAAGTGAACAGTGATCTGACGTCTGATTTGGTAATCAGACGAATTAAACGTCTCTTGCTACAATACTCTTCAAAGTTTTTCTTCTCTTCTCTTATCAACCTCTTCTATTCCTTTTTTAGTTCCATCTCCTTTTGTCTTTCTTCTTTTAGCTTCTTCTCAAGGTCTTCAAAAGCATAGCCCTTCTCTTCTTCATCCCTTCTCCTCTTCTCCTTTCAATCTCTCATGGCTAAGTATTGGGCATGGTTAAGCATTAGAGAGAAAAACCCACCCCTTCCCCACTCTCTCTCTCTTTCCTTTCCTTCATAGCTTTCCTCTTCTCTCAAACCCAGGCTTAATCAAGTATTCGGGTCGAACAGTAACCGGGTCCAGGGGTTGCGTACGTGGGGTCACAGCTGAGGAGTGAGGCATAAGTGGGTTGGGTTAATTGTGGGTGAGCTAGGACCTCAACCCCTTGTGTCTTAAGGTAGTAAGCCACAAGCACAAATTCAATTTATTACACTGCAGCAATTTCTGTGTTTTCGAGGTGGGATAATCCCACCTCCTCTCTTCCAGTGTGCGTCGGTTGTGAAGATGCGTCTAATTGGCATTGAAGTCGTACGCGAGGCCTCTAATTGAGGACCTAAGAGAGTTCCTGGAGCTGGGCCATGTTGATCTAGAGATGCAGATGGGTGCTTCAAGGCTTGGAGATGAGGAACACATCGGAGATAATGGTGGTGGTCTATAGAGGTCCGACGTGCTCCTAAATACCAAAGTACGATCTTAAAACTTTGTTAAAATAGTTCAAAAGGTTCGCTGGAGCACTGCGAACATAGTGGAGGTGGTTTCATGGTGGATGGCGACGTGTGGCGATCAGACAAAGTTGAAATAGGTCGCGTGAAGGTGGGTTGTTCGGTGGGCAATTTGGGTGCGTGGAGTGGCGAATAGGCAGAGGGGTTTTGATAAGCTCAAGAGTTTGGTCGTGCATCTGGGGTTCATTTATAAGCCTTAGAGGGTCGTTACAAGCTTAAAAACCAAGCTTGGAAGCACGTGGTACTTCATGCAGAGAGAAACCCATTCCTTCAAATGATTTGCATTATGTTTTGAGTAGAAATTAGAACCCAAGATGTGGCTCAGATTGTAGGGAAATCTCTTAGGAGTCTCCCTTCCAATTTTGGAAGAAATTGAGTGAGATATCAGGGAGAACTCGATTGAAGGTCGCCGGTGATGGGTTTAGGAGTTCTGCTTTAGGTTTAGGGAGCAAGGACTGATTGGATAAGAAGATGATGAAGTTAGGGTGGCAATCGCAAGAATTTCAAAAAGCCAGGGGCATGGTTGTAAGAGAAAGAGTCAGACTGGATCAAACTGAAAATTAGGTCTAGGTGATGTCTGATTGGGCCCAAATTTTGGTACAAACCTAATTTGGACCCAAGGAATCTGATGGTGATGTTGGATTTTGGTTTTGACCAAGTTTAGCTGGGTAATTTGCTCAGAAACTCAAATTAGGGCAACTATCCGTCTATGACTCTATTTGAGGTCAAAATGGGTTCTGATGGTCAAATCAACGGTACCAAATCCTATAGAATTTTTTTCTATGATTTTTAGAATTTTTAGGTGAATTTTATCCTGATCGAAACCCCAGTTAATTAAGTGGGTTTGTTTTTAGGGTTTTAGATGTCCATTAATTCTCATAATGCGTGAAAACTCGTTTCTATCTGCATGAACCCACTTATTAGACTTTTATGACCATTTGACCTTTATTTGACCCATGAGAAATCCCATGATTGTTCTGCATTTAGAATATTATATTAAAACTATAGTTTTACCCTTATTTTAATGTTTATCTCTCAAAAACGATACACAGTGAGTTATGGTTTTTTGGGGGTTATGTAAGAGCTTTTATCCATTGATTGTGACTAAATAAAGCTAGATATAGATGATGATGACGTTATCATCATACCCCCATGCATAACTTTTGCCAGTCCCTTAGCAAAATCTTATGGAATTAACTTGAATTCTAGACCATGCCTTTGATGCTCAGATCTCTGATGTGTGCTTTTTTTATAAATTAGGTCAAAATGCCAATAATAGGCCTAGAGGAACTCAAGTACCAACCAAGATCCAGACCTAACCAGCTTTAGCCTCAGTCTGCCGTGAAGGTTTCTAAGGCCCAAAGAAACTATCCTAAGGTTCGTTGAACTCCGCAGTTAAAGCACCCATGCTTATAACATGGTTAGTCTAGGTTTAGTTTGCAGTGCATTTTTGGAAAAGAGAGAGACTTCTCTCTCTTTTTCTTTTCTTTATTTGTAGTTTCAGATTGGCTTTAAAACATGGTCTATATCAGATTCCTTGTCCCCACCATCAATCGTTGTAGGGTCCATGGTAATCGATGCTTTAAGATAGCACCGCCCATGGCAACCCCTAAAACCCTATCTTTCAACACTTCGAGAAAGTGCCACCCATGGTGTTCTGTAGCTAAATCCAGGCCCTGGCAATCAACATTTTGAGATAATCTTGCCTATGGCACCTAAACCAGCACAAGCTGCTTACGTGCCCTTAGTAGGATATTTAGATATCCTAGGAGACAAGATCCGAGATGATATGTTATTATTCATCTTCGAGGAGAATTTCATGCCTCTCTGCATCAAGAACTCATCCAAATCAACTTGTGTTTATAAGCCACTCCTAATCTAGGCAGCTTTTTCATAATAGGATAAATGCTTTTGCGTGATTTTGATAATTAAGCTCACTGAACCAGACTATGTGTGGATTAGGGTGCTTAGGTTATCGAGTCCTGCAAACCAGAGGTCAATTAACGAGGTTGAATAACCTCTGAGCCTTTGACCTAATACTTAAGCTTCTCATTTTCCTCAACCTCTTGAGGACTATCCAGATCTTAATGGATACGTGAATTTTTTTAGCCTAAAAACAATCCTAGGAGGCTTAAGATTAGCACTCATACAAATCTCCGTGTCTCTTTAGCACTTTTGACTTTTTTTTTCTTTCTTTTGATTTGGTCTAGAACTTTAAGTAGATTCCATAATCATTTACTAAGACTAACACTTTTTATTTAAATTTGTGCTCCTTTTTGACATTTAAATTACCTCCTCTTTTCCCCCTCAAAGATGATATGCAATTAATCTCTCAAATTTCCTTATCTTTCTCTATTTTTTTCTTTTTTCAATTTTTGTAGTTTTTTGGTTTTTTGGAATATGTGTTTTTCCGTGAGAACCCTTTAGAAACTTGAATTTTTGTGTCTGCACTTTAACACCCCCCCATGCTTAAGTTTTGCAATGTCATTGTAAATTGTAGGGTACGAAATCAGCTGGGTTCAAGGGTTAAAACAAGGTAAATGGGTGAGTGAACGGGTTGGGATGACTGTTGCGGATGATTTCAAGCTCTGGTACGTGTACCAAAGGTGGAGTCGGCTGTTCTAAAACTGAACTCAAAGTGCAGTAGACATGTAGTTCAAAAGGATAATAGGAAGGATCTCAGGTTTTTGGAATGATAGGTTGCCTCCCATTAAGTGCTAAATTCAATGCCTTCAGCCGAGCAGAAAGTGGCCATGGAGGAGTGGTCAAATAAGCAAAGTTTTGTAGAACAAGCACTTGATCAATAGCCTAGTTGTTCCAACCAGGTGCTTGTTTAGATCAATAGGCTGATGATGTAGCCCAAACCCAATCAATCTGGTGGGTTGATAGATATGGATTAGTAGATGTGGTGCCCACCAGATATTCTATGACTCAGAAGGATGTGGTACTGTAAAACTATGGTTTGGCTGAGTCCAATCAGCCTGGTCAGAGTAGGGATCCTCAAAAGAGAATGGATCTATGGAGAATGTGAGGTCCCTACAAGAGTGGTCAGAGAAGGATGGGGTGTGATTTGTAGTCTGATTGATATCTGAAGCCCGATCAAAATGCAGAGAAGAATCATGTGCAACTAGATCATCGAGAGGAGAATCAGAGTAAAAATTGATTCTGGTGGCAGGTCAGGGTTGGAATCGGATTTGAGAAGGTTCTGTATGTGTTGCAAAAGAGGTGGCTTTAACGAGAACTATGTGTGAGGGCTCCTCTAGAAAGGATTCAAAGGTAGGTTCATCTAGAGAGTCCTCATAATGGCCATCAAAATCAAATGTAAATGCCTGGAGAGTGCTTATAGGATCATAAAAATATGAGTAAAGAAAAGATTCAAACTCTGGATTGCAGATACTCTCCCACTTACTATTTCTAATTCCTGCAGATCAACAAGGAATGATTCCATCTCAATGGAACCAGATTTTGAATCAATGATCTCAGGATCACGGACCATAGAGTCAAAGTCGAAGTACAAATCATGGGCATTGAGGTTGTAAATTGGCTTATAGTGATCGGGAAACAAAAGTTTGCCGAAATCAGATTAAGATTCAAAATCGTCGGAGAACTTGCAAAGATCATGTGCTGAACCTAATTCCAGATCAGAAGTTCCACCAAAGAAAGGATTAGGATGTGTAGAATCAGCAACCTGCCTTGAATCTCACCTAATTATAGGTTCCGAGCTCAAAAAGATGTCCCTCTTAGGCATAGGCTCAGGTTCTTGGCTCGTAGGGTAGACCCAATTGATTCCCAACTCTTCCAGCTCCTCGGTTTCTGTATCGCAAATTGGCATGACTTCTGAAAAATTGATTCGTATCTCTGAGGAGCATGAAGAGGTACACTCATCAAATACAGGCCTAGAATCGTATTCCAGATTCGAAATCTGTGTCTCATCATATGGGGCCTCATGATTATCCCAAATAGGCTCGCATCCAGATTCTAGGTCAAATGTAGGCATTGGGTTACTAGAATCTAAGCTGGGCTCTACAGGGATGTCAGAATTGTTCTCGAGAATCATCTTATCAGAATAAGGGGTGGAATTTACATCCTCAAGAGGTTCTGACTCAATATCATTATCACAGGTCTCTGGAAATTTAGGGTTTAGTGAGCCAGGTTCATGAGTTCCTCGATTTGGCTCATAATCATGATCACCTACAATTGGATCCTCCCAACCCATCTCAAGATCAGGCATATCAACCTGTATGTACTTTGAATCAAATTCCATTTGGGTTGGTGATCCATAACAACCCTGATTCTCTAACCTGGGCTTTGGGAAATCGTATTGATCCTCAATGTTGTTCCAAGGTGTCTTACCATCTTTTGAATGGATGTATGGGTATCTTTGAAGAATTGTTTTTGTAGTATATTTAACATGTCCCTACATTTCTCGATGAGGCCTTGGTATATTCCTCAGATTTGTGGATTCAGATAACATTGTAGACATTCAGTACTGTGCAATCTCCATAATCCTCTGAATTCTGATAAGAGATCCTCCTGGGTTAAACCATGTATGACCTGTGTATAATGTATTTCAACACTATTCACAATGTCAGCTGTTATTTTTGTAAAATTACCTTCAATGTCTTTATTTAAGGCTCTATAATATTCTTCATGGTGTCCATAAGCAGCCACAATCATTTTATCTTTGATGGTCATTTGGGACACAAGTTTCTTAATCACTTTTCCTACAATGTCAGGTTGCATCTTCGAATCAAGTGAAGGAAAATAAGATGTAGAATCAAACTTAGGTTTAGATTGAAGTTGATTAGATCTGAAAGATATTCCCAAGAAGATCTAATGAGGACCCTTAGATTAAAAACCAAAGGACCTTCCAGTGTGTGTGATCTAGATAAAAGATGAGGGACTGGATATTAATTGACCCAATCAAGGCACCCAAATATTTTTGGATGACTAAGACAGTTTCGAGGTGGTTGATACCTCTGAATTAGAAATTCGCACACCCGAGAATTTCCTGGGTAGCCAGGAAGGAAGAGCCCCACAAAGATCCCTACACGGTAGAGCATCCCCACGGGTTACAGGGTTTCCCCCACCCATCCTTCCTTGTCACTGCGGTTCCAAGTAGACTGGAATGTACGAACTTAACACCTTATGTCTACCAATTTTAGCCTAATTAGTACCTTGAATTTAACTTAATTAGATGTTGATTTGACTTGTTACCTAATTTGGAGGTTGGTTGGCCACAAAGTAGACCAACTTTACCTGACCTGCCCTAAAAGATGGAGAATGAAAGCTAGGTCATGACCCAGAAATCACCCTGATTTGACTCTCAAATTAGTAGTACAAGCACCTCTATTTTGATGCACCAAAACTGTGCTTATTACTAGGACTGACATTTCAGGACTATCTAGGATTGAATCCTCTATTCAAAACACAAGTTCAAATAGTTGCTGATGAGCATCTTTTTCATTTACTTGAGTCTAGGACATTATTGTAAGGAACCTCAAATAAAACTCAAAAATGATATTTCGCATATCTTTTCAAAACCAAATTTTAGGGTTATTGATCGACCAAACTTATTAATTGATCGACCAAACTATTTATTTGACCGATCAAATCAACACATTTTAGGAAGTTGAGAAAAATCCTCTTGATCGACCAACCAAGCTAATTGATCGACTAACAAGTGATCGACCAACATTCTTAATTGATTGACCAAAATACTTTTTGATCAACCAATTAACCTTAAGTGATCGACCAATTTCATTTCCTAATCAAGCAAAACTTTTTGTATAAATAGAGGACGTACTCAACCCTTTCAACAACAACTTTCAAGTGAAAACCACCTCAAATAGTTAAAGCTTCTCGTGCTTATTTCCAATGGTCTTTGTGCCCCATTCTTCACGTTCTTCAAAAAGCACGATGCCTTGAACCTCTATGAAAAATCAGTTTGATTATTTATTGAGGTTCCACGGAAGTTATTCTTGTTTTATTATATTATTGTCTTGATTTACGAATCCCAAGCCTGTTTGGAAGATTCGTGGTTGTTGTTTTTGCTTCTCCTCAGGATAAAAAGAGAAGTGGTTTGTAAGAGGTTGTGCCACCCTCATTCAAGTGGTGAGGATAGTGGATTGACTAGCTTGTACTAGTCAGAAAAATCCTAAGCTGGGAAGCTTAGGTAGTGGTTTTTACCTGGATTGGGTTTCCACTATAAATCTAGTGTACTCTGTGCGTGAATCTCTGTTGTTTTATTTTATTTTAATCTGATTTATATTTTCAAAGCAATACTATTCACCCCTCCCCTCTAGTATTTAGTTGTGATCCACAGGATATTCTCCAACCCTTACTTGGTATTAGAGACTAGTTATCCAACATATGTCAAAATCATTTGTCGGCACATACACCGAGGGGAAATCTATTGTTTGTCCTCCTCTCTTTGATGGGATGAACAACAAATATTTGAAGACAAGGATGCAAATCTTCCTAGAGTTGATGGATTTCGAGGTATGGGACGTCATCGCCTCCAAGTATACTCGTCCTGAGATCAAGGAAGGAGTAGCTGTGACACCAGATCAAAAGAAGATGGAAACACATAATGCAAAAGCCATGAATGTAATCTTCTGCAGGCTTTCAAGACTAGAATTCAACCACATTTCTGCTTGGAAGACAGCCTACGAGATCTGGAACATCCTCGAAGTGACCCACGAAGGCACGACGAAAGTAAAGGAAACTAGAGTGAATTTACTAACTCAAAATTACGAGCTTTTTAGGATGAATAAAGGCAAGTCAATTAAGGAAATGTTCATGAGGTTTATGGACATCATAAACTCTCTTAGGAACCTAGATCAAGAGATCAAAAATGAAGCACTAGTAAGAAAGATACTCCAATCACTCACCAACGATTGGGAAACCAAGACCACAACCATACAAGATTCGAAAGATCTGTCTACCCTCAAATTAGATGATCTTAACAGAAGCTTGATGGCCTATGAAGTTCAACTTCAACATATGAAGGAGCATGTAGGCGAAGGAGTAAAGAAGAAATCCATAGCCCTTGAAGCTACTCAAGAATCTGAAGAAACTTCAAGTGGAGAAGAAGAGGAAGACATAGCACTTCTATCGATAAAGTTTAGAAAGTTCCTTAAAGATAGGAAGAACTGAAGGAAGAAGAAAGAAGGAAAAAACAATGACGCAGTCATCTGTTACAACTACAAAAGAAAGGGACACATCAAGAAGGATTGCCCACTTCTCAGAAAGGAATCTAAAAAGAAGAAGAAGCACTTCAGAAAAGATGAAATGAAGAAAGCCTTTACTACAACCTGGGATGAGTCAGACTCAAGTTCAAAAGAAGAAGAAACATTAGGAGAAGAAGCTCTTCTAGGTCATATGGTACTAGAAGATGAGGTAACCTCCTTTACTCAAGATGAACTTGTTAGAAGCATTCTTTGAATTGCATGATATAGCTGCATCATTAAAGTTAGAAAACAAAAACCTAGTAAAGATACTAGATAAAGAGAAAGCACAAAAAGAACTTGACAATCAAAACAAAGAGCTATCTGTTGAAATTACAACACTAAAATCTCAAATAAACCACTTAAAAATAGACATAGAAAAATTGAAATAAAACTCTGTTGTTCTGCTAAATGACCTGACTAAATTCACAAACGGAAGTAGAAATCTGCATAAATTGTTAGGAACAAAAATCCAAAGCACCACAAAGTTTGGGTTAGGCTATATACCAAAGAATAGCCATGAAGCATCTAGTTCCAGCCAAAACAAAGAGAAAGGTAGCTTGCCAATATAGGCAATGCAAATTAACCACCATGGACCCAAGCAAAAATGGGTACCAAAAAGCATTTTGCAATCTTGTTTTGTAGGCTCAGTAGATTATAAGAAGTGGAGTTTCCAACAAATCAATGGAACATTGAAGCCACTGTACCAAATGAAGCTTCACAATCGCAAATAAATGATAGGAAAGAGAAGAAAGAAGATGGATTATGGACAGCGGCTGTTCCAAGCACATGACTGGTGAAGAAGACCTATTTCTACAACTCAACCTTCAAGAAGGTGGTACGATCACATTTGGAAACAACCACAAGGGCCGTATTATTGGTACTGGCTAAATTGGTAATTCTTCTACCTCTATTAAAAATGTGCACTTAGTTAAAGGTTTAAAACACAATCTATTAAGTGTAAGCCAAATATGTGATAAGGGAAACAGAATTACTTTTACATGAAAAGGTTTTAAAATTTGTGATGAGGAAACAATCAAGTTATTCTTAAAGGAAATAGACACAAAGATATTTACACCATAAACTTCAACATATGACAGTCTTAAATGTCTAGTCATATCTGACGAAGAAGCAACTCTTTGGCATAAATGACTAGGTCATGTTCACATGGGAAACATTAGTAAACTTGTGAAACATGAACTTGTCAAACGTCTGCCAAGGATAGACTTCAAGAAAAGCAAAGTCTACGATTCTTGTCAAGTCGGCAAACAAACCAAAACCCTTTTAAACCAGAAAGGATGGTTAGCACTTCTCAACCCCTGGAACTACTTCACTTAGACTTGTTTGGACTAACAAAATCTGAAAGCCTAAGCAGGTGCAGATATTGTTTAGTCATAATTGACAACTTCTCTATATTTACTTGGGTATCCTTCTTAAAGAGTAAGGACTTAACCATAGATCCCTTTAGCAAACTAGTTAGTAGATTACAGAATGAAAAAGAATTTGAAGTTATTAGAATCAGAAGTGATCATGGTGGAGAATTTGAAAATGAATCTTTCTCGAATTTTTTTGATCAATATGGAATTAAACATGAGTTTTCCTTCCCTAGAGTTGCACCTCAGAATGGTGTAGTTGAGAGGAAAAATAGGACCTTACAAGAGTGTGCCTGCACAATGCTATACAAATCAAAGCTACCTCGATATTTTTGGGCTGAGGCTGTAAACACTGCTTGTTATATCCAAAATAGAACCTTGCTCAGACCAATTCTAGAGAAGACACCCTTTGAACTCTATCATGGAAGAACACCTAGAATTTCCTACTTCAAGATTTTCAAATGTCGATGTTTTACACTTAACACTAAAGATAATCTTGATAAGTTTGAAGCAAAAAGCTCAGAAGGGATTATCCTAGTGATTAGACACTCATCATGATCTCTAATTACCCCTAATTAACTAGTCTTCCTAGTTAATTAACTAAGGTTATGAACATATAAGGGTTAATTATAGAATATGGGATATTTTGTAAAGGACCTTAAAATAAGTTAAAAATGACATTTTATCATTAAATTAACATTATTAACAATTTAATTAATAATTGGACTCGAAATTCTATTAATCATTTCCTTAATTAATAAGTTAAGTAACTTAAACTTAATGAAAACCTAAGTATATAATAACTTAGGTAATTTTACTTAATCTAATAAATTAGTCTAAAAAGGTTAAAAATGTAAATTCAAGGTGAAAACATAATATTTACCTGGTTTACTAACATATATAAAAAGTTGAAAAGGATCTAAATTAAAGTAAACCTTCAAAACCTGAGTTTACATTTTGGTCTTTAAAATTCATTACAATCGGGTCCTTATTTCTCACATAGGTCCTTAAGATTCATTACATTTAAGTGCCTTTTCCTTGTTCTTCTTCTTCAGCCGAATGAACGACTAGCGGCAGAGAGTCACGCCACCGCGCGATCACCACCCTGCCGACATCACTCTTCTTTGTCCAAGCTCTTGCAGCTTGTGCTCACCACCTCTTCTTCATCCACCGGTCTGGATTAACCGAAAATCCTATTTTTCAATGGGAGATAACTTCATTGTCGTTGGAGACGACGATGGAGGTTAAGCTCCTCAAGCTCCTTCGGCTAGACCCTGCCATTCTCTTCGCCGCCAACTACTTTAAATACCCCCTCACCCCTCAGATTTTACTCAAGTTGGCTCCCTTCTCTCTTCTAACACTGTAGCCGACCCAATAGGCTATTCATCCAAAACTCCAGCGACTTTCCATTTCAGTTTCCGTCTTCATCCATTCTGATCAGCCAAGGAGATCTTCCATGGTCTGTCGCGTCTCTGACACAGGCGCCGACCCAAGGAATCCTCTACTTCACCTTAAATCTGCCCACCAAATACCTTTCTTCCACCCTCTAATTTCGTCGTCCGCTATGAACCTTCGGCGGAACCCTATTGACCCGTTTGTCCAGGTAACAGTAGAATAGGAGTAGGAGTAGGTTAGCTTAGTTAGGTAGGTAGTTTAGGTAGGTAGATTAGATGTAATTTTAGAATTTCAGTGTTCATCTTCTCCGACTCCGACGAGCTCCTTGAGCTGGCCAGAGCCTTAATCTTGCCTTTTTAACTCACTGTCCACCTTCTTTTATCTCCCACAACCATTTCTATCGCACTTAAACACTTAATTGATCACCTAATCGCCTAATTCACATTCCACCTCCACCGACTACTGTCACTGTCCATGGCGACAGTAGTCGAGCTAATTCCACCTTCATAGGGTCTTCCATCATCTATCCATCATTTATGGATCCTAATCAACACTATAATACATATTATTATCACATATAAATTAAATGCCCAATCTTAATTAAGCTCCAGAGCTCGCTGTCAATGGTGGCTCAGGAGCAATTCAAACTATTAATTAACTATATAATTATGACCGCTATTATCTACTGACTTGTTTTAACCGCTTATTTGAGTGGTAAAACAAGTCCTGAGCTTAATTCAAATCAGATTTTTAAAGAAATGAATTCACTGTCAAATCTTACAAATAAAGAGACAAATGAAGAATTAAATGTGACTCTGAGGTTCCTTGCAACCTCAAGATCCATTCTAGATTAAAAATGGCAAGTTTAAACAATCTGTGCAAAACTTTTACATATTTTCTGTACTCACCGGAGCTCTAGCAAGCTCTAACGAGCCAAAATTGTGCTTCAGCCTACAGAATTTGTTGAGAAGCTCTAGAATGATGTAACATGGATCACTGATTAATTTGAAGTCATTTAATTAAGGATTTAGCCACTGGAGCTATAGATAGGTGTTAAGACCCGAGGCATCAAAACACTTTAAGACGTCTGGGAGTTGGTCCAGACATCTGGTCAGACGTCTAGACGCCTTCCCAGATGTCTGGAAATAAATTTTTGCTTGTGTACGATCGCGAGTCTACGCGCGTGTCGCGCGCAGACTGAAAACCCGCTGACCTAAAGCACCTTTTTCTCCCCCCATGACTACTTATATCCTCCTCTCCCCTCTGCCTCGTTCACCACATCCACCCGTCTCCTCCTTCCTCCAGTGCGAGTGCGAGCGCGAGAGCGAGAGTGCGAGCAAGCTACCGCTACTGCCGGGTGCAGTGGCAGAGAGGAGAGGTGCTGTGAGAAGGAAGAGGAGAGAGCACGCATGCTGTGAGGGAGAGAGCTCGCCGAAGAAGCTCGAGGCCGGCCGGTGGGCACACAGAGGAGCATTGTGCTGGGGAGGTTCCCCCGGTGCTGCTGCAGCTAAGGTTGCGGGCAGACGAGTGCAGCGTGGCCGCGCGCATTGGGAAGAAGATGAAGGAGGTTCTGATTCTAGGAATTTTTTGCAAAATCAGACATCTGGACCTACATCCAGATGAAGTAGGCGACGTCTGGAGGAAGCTCCAGACGATTGAGAGGTACGTATTTCCTCCTATACCTCCTTTTGCAGATATGGCCATGCAAGGCGTTCCGTCGAGGTTCTGAGACGTGTCGTGTTGAGGAAGTTTTCGTCGCATGTGCAAGATTCATTTCAGGAAGGCACAGGGACATGCCCTCCCACAAAGTTCAGACGTCTAGGCAAGGCACCAGACGGCGGAGAGCGTCTCCAGACGTCCGGAGAGTTGGTCGGACATCTAGAACTGGGTCCAGATGGTTCAGCAGGATCCCTGGACGTCTGAGGTGCAGCGTAGAGTAAGGTATGACCTGGACCACTTTTTAAGACGTTTGGAAGGTGTTCCAGACATCTGATTTGAGTCAGAGTTGTCATTTTTGACCCGTTTAGGATCCGTTCGAGGTCCAATTTCAACGTTTAGAATTCCATTTTTCTCATAATTAGTTCCTCTACTTGTTTGAAATACTTTTATCCTATTCTGAGTGGTTCCTTGTGATTGATCCTTGTGTTAGGACCTTGTTCTGTTGCAGCTTTGGGGGTTGCGGAGGCACGTGGGCTTGCTGATCACGCCCCCATTACTATTGATTTTGCGGGTAGAGTGGTTCCCCTTAGTTAATTACAAACATTAATGCATCTCTGAAATAAATGATAGATCCCAGGGTATGGCATGAATCCTAGGACCTAAAAACTAGATTGAATGATAGATCCTAGGGTATGGCATGAATCCTAGGACCTGAAAACTAGATTGAATGATAGATCCTAGGGTATGGCATGAATCCTAGGACCTGAAAACTAGATTGAATGATAGATCCTAGGGTGTGGCATGAATCCTAGGAACAGAAACACTAAAACAGATGTCTTGAATACCTTAATTGCAGTCTTGGATAAGTAGATAGAATAATGATAATTGCCTGTAATTGGATAACAGCTACCAATAAAATGTAGAGTACTGTTGCTAGTAACTGCTACAAGTAATTCCTGTTGTTTGGAAACTAAATTCGAGCTGGTTGTATGTAAATTGGAAAAAAAAAGAAAAAGATTAAATGTTGGAAACACGTGCTATATGTGAATAAAACTGAAATGGTGAAACCTAGTATGGCTTGGCCTGAGAAATATGAGCATGAACCCTACGGGGAATTAGGAGTAGAGCACCTGGAAAATAAATGGAATGGAACTGGGAAAGTGGATGGGGAAGTGAGCTGCCCTTGAGTACGGAGTACCAAGGAGAGCGATTGTCCCCCTGTTTAGTGCAGAGCAGAGTTAGCCACCCCAGGGACCCGGGGTTTGGTCTAGCCACTTTGTACTGACTTTTGGCCCTCGCGCACACCGCACCGAGGAGAGCTACTAGTGTAGGGAGGGAGCTAGCCACCCCATGGGGCCCAGGGTTCAGCTAGCCGTCCTACACCGACTTGTTAGGCCCACTAGGCAAACTAGGGTAGTTGGCGAGGATGCGCGGATTGTGGAGGGGCAAGACCCCTGTTTGGTTACTGTGGAGGGGCTAGACCCCTGTTACTGAGAGGGCTCTACCCTATACTGGTTCCGTGCTGTGCTTTGGGCGCACCCATTAACGGAAACGACCGATCGCATGCCAATACGGGGTGGCTACCCATGCGTTTATCGTGCGTGCCGTAGTAACCGTTACGTCTGTCAACGACCTTGGGGTGGTTGACTGAGGGTAGGACCACCATCGGGGACTCTCCCAGCCAGGAGAGCACCACGTGCTACTTCTACTTTTCGGAAAAGACTACAATCAAGATTGTTCCCATGAGGAACATTCAAGATTAAGAGAAAGACCTGATAAATAAATGAAGAAAGGGTAAAATAAAGAAAGAAAATTAAAACAACTGCTACTTGTTTATCTTTACTATTTTCTTAGCTAGCTGGTTGCCACTCTACTCAACATTTCACTGATGTGTCATACTTGTCACCTTTTTCAGGATCAGGTGTTGTGCAGCCACAGCCTACGGCTGCGGAGGGTGCTGGACCTAGTAGAGCCCAATAGTTGTACTTTTGTTGTACCCATTTTTCTGTAGTAGTGACTATTTTGTTACACCTTTGTACTCTTTTATTGTAAACTTCATAATTCTGTATCTGTTTTTAATTCTCTACTGTTGTGGTGGTGTGTACTGTAGTAGTTCTTTTCTTTACTGCTGTACTTTTGTTACTGCAAGTTACTTGCATGGTGATTGTGGTTTATTTTACTGCTTTTTGGTTACTTTCTAGTTGGACGACTGGGTCTTGGGATCAGTCGAGTCGGTCCAATTCTCGTGTCCTATAGGGATTCGAGAATCGGGTCGTAACAAGATGGTATCAGAGCAAGGTCGTCCTGAGAAGTGAACCAACTGGCTGGAAAATAACTAATTCACGTGCTTGTAACTAGAGTAGCCACCACAACATACCTTTTGACATCTATTTTAAGGTTCCTTCATTGAATATCAATTAGTATTGACGTCCTTTCTATTCCGTGTTCGCGTCTCCTTGCAGGAGATGCCTCGACGAGGAGGTAGCAAGGCAGGCCGCGGACGTGGCCAAGGACAAGGTCGGAGGGGCAAGTGCGTTGAGCCCGACACCTCAGTGGACCAGCCACTGCTTCCAGGTATTCAAGCCCAGGACCTCGCCTAGCTGATACGGGACATCATGCAAGAGGAGCTTCACCTACCACCACGAGCGCCTCTCCTTGGGGCTGCGGAGGGGGAATCCTCTGTGGGACCACAAGATGGACACGGTGATAGACGCGGGGGAGAGGGTAGGCCTCCACCACCCCCACCTTACTCTGGCACTTCCGAGCATGAGGCTTCTTTACCTGGAGACGTACCAGCTTTTCCATTTCAGCGCCACTCTGAGCTTTTTGGGCAGTTTCGAAAGCTGAATCCCCCCTCTTTCAAGGGGGATGAGGACCCGACCGAGGTGGAGGACTCGCTCGAGCAGATCGAGAAGGTATTTGACACCCTTCGCCCCCCTGTGGAGTGCCGCGTGGTCTTTGCCACGTTCCAGCTGGAGAGCGCGGCACACAGGTGGTGGAGGGCGGTCAGGGTCAGGAGAGGGACAAGCCGACTTGGGACCAGTTCTTCACCCTCTTTTGCGAGCAGTACTTCCCCCAGACGTGGCAGGACCAGAGGTGGCGGGAGTTCCACACTCTCCGCCAGGGGACGATGATCGTGAGCTCGTACTGCACGCGTTTCCTAGAGCTATCTCGTTTCACAGCGATAGCCATGGCTACTGAGGAGGAGCACCTTTGGAGGTTCACCGAGGGGCTCTAGCCTGCTATTCGGGGGTATGTCGAACCCCTGAAGCTACCTACATTCTCGAGGGTGGTGGAGGCAGCTACGACATATGAAGAGACCAACCCGTCCACACGCGACACTGACAACGGGTGGAAGAAGCCCTACCAGCTAGACTTCTCACAGGGCCGACGAGAGAGGTGGCACGTGGCACTCGCGGGAGAGCCGCCATGCTTTGCTGGGCCATCAGTGGCCTTTAGGGGCCCCCGACAGGGGCCAGCTGCCAGATCAGACCCCCGCCCAGCCGTCAACAGGGACCCACTGAGGGTGGCAGTCGAGTCCCCCTTTGCTACTAGTGTGGCCAGCCGGGCCATATCAGGAGGGACTGCCCGTTTAAGGCTGGAGGTCAGCAGATTCTTCCCGTGTCAAGCACTGGAGGGCGAGCAGGAGGCCGCGATTTCCGAGCACAAGGAGGAGGACAGTAGTCGCAGGGAGGGTACCGGCCAGCGGCTACCCTTTCAACGTAGAGTATGGCTGTTTTATCCGCACCTAGGGCTGAGGGGCATATCAACGCCCTGACACAGGGATGCCAGAGCTTCAGGATCAGTGGTGGCAGGGATGGTTTCAATTTCTGGCAGACTTGATTGCACACTTTTCGATTCTGGCGCTACATACTCATTTGTCGCTACCAGTTTTGCTGTTAGCTTGGGGCAGGACTGTATGTTGTTAGAGGATCCATTCATGATTAGAGGTCCGGGTGGTCAGCTATTTGTGGCTGAGGAGGTGTACACAGGTTGTAAGGTCAGTGTTGGGGGACACAGCCTTCCCGCTGACCTGATTATGATACAGATGGAGGACTTTGGCATAATTCTAAGGATGGACTGGCTGTCTGGTTACCACGCCTTGGTGGACTGCTTTGAGAGGAAGATCGTCTTCTCCATACCGGAGTTGTCTTCTTTCGAGTTCCACGGGAAGCCAGTGGATTGAGGGTTCAGGTGCATTTCTGCACTTCGGGCGGCGGGACTTTTGGGCCAGGGGTGTGAGGGCTTCGTAGCTTGTGTGGTGGCGGAGCCCAACCCTGTGGCAGACTTCCAGAGTATCCCGATGCTCAGAGAGTACCCCGACGTGTTCCCAGATGAGTTGCCAGGACTACCACCCGAGCGTGAGATCAAGTTTGAGATCTCACTGGTACCGAGGACCAGCCCCATTTCTACAACACCATACAGGTGGCACCACTTGAGCTGCGAGAGCTCAAGTCTCAGTTGCAAGATCTTCTAGAGAAGGGCTTTGTGAGGCCTAGTGCGTCTCCATGGGGAGCCCCGGTACTGTTCGTAAAGAAGAAGGATGGTACCCTACACCTTTATGTGGACTACAGACAGGTGAATAGGGTTACCATCAAGAACAGGTATCCGCTGCCAAGGATTGATGACTTGTTTGACCAGTTATGAGGTGCCACGATATTCTCCAAGATAGACTTGAGGTCTGGATACCACCAGTTGAGGATCAAGGAGGCAGACGTCTCCAAGACAGCTTTCCGGACCCGGTACAGACACTATGAGTTTTTGGTCATGCCATTTGGGCTGACCAATGCCCCCACTGCCTTCATGGACTTGATGAACTGGGTGTTCAGACCGTACTTTGACTAGTTCGTGGTGGTATTCATTGATGATGTGCTCTTCTATTCTCGAGATTAGGCGCAGCATGGACAGCACTTGCATATGGTTTTGGACACACTGAGATGACGTAGGTTGTACACCAAATACAGCAAGTGCGAGTTCTGGTTGAGGGAGGTGACCATCTTGGGTCATGTGATCTCTGGGGATGGCTTGGCTGTGGACCCAGCCAAGGTTGAGGCAGTGCTCAGGTGGGAGAGACCGTGTACAGTTACTGAGATCCACAGCTTCTTGGGACTGGCAGGCTACTACAGGCGATTTATCAGGGGCTTCTCGCAGATTGGACATCCTATGACACAGCTAACTCGGAAGGACGTACCCTTTACTTGGATAGATGCTTGTGAGGCGTGTTTTCAGGAGCTGAAGGAGAGGCTGACTTTGGCTCCCATGCTCACCATCCCAGATAGTAGTGGCAGGTTCGTTGTGTACACGGATGCCTCTTTGCAGGGATTAGGGGGCATGCTCATGCAGAGGGGTTACGTTGTCACTTACGCTTCACGGCAACTAAAGCCCCATGAGCATAGCTACCCTACCCACGACCTGGAGCTGGTAGTTGTCGTCTTTGCGCTGAAGACTTGGAGGCACTACTTGTATGGTGAGACCTTTGAGATTTTCACAGATCATAAGAACCTCAAATACTTATTCGATCAAAAGGAGCTCAACATGAGATAGAGACGTTGGTTGGAGCTCCTGAAGGACTATGATTGCAGCATTTCCTACCACCCGAGAAAGGCCAACGTGGTGGCTGACGCCTTAAGCCGGAAGGCACCCACCCACTTGGCCAGTTTACAGGCACGGAGTTGGAGCCTCATGGAAGAGATGGGCAGCTGGTGGCCCTAGAGTTACTGGGGTACTGTGGGGTAGTGACTGTGACATGACAGACAAGGCCAGAGCTGATAGACTACATCATCACTGGATAGATGGCTGACCCATACTTGCAGTCGTTGTGTGACAGAGTACTGTCAGGAGACCCTGGGGACTTCTTTACAAATGAGGTGCTACGCATGAGGGGACGGTTGTGCGTTCCCAGAGATGATGAGCTGTTAAGAGAGCTCCTGACTGAGGCACACGATTCTAGGTTCACCATACATCTCAGAAACACAAAGATATACCATGATTTGAGACGTGACTTTTGGTGGAGGGGAATGAAGCGGGATGTAGGTGAATTCGTACAGCAGTGTTTAGTATGCCAGCAGGTGAAGGCCGAGCATCAGAGGCCAGCACGGCCATTGCAGCCACTTCCAGTGCCAGAGTGGAAGTGGGAGAGCATCACCATGGACTTGGTGGTGGGCTTGCCCGTTACCCAGCGAGGACACGACGTAGTCTGGGTGACCGTTGACAGATTGACGAAGACGACACGTTTCTTGCCGATCCGAGTCACCTTGGGACCAGCACAATTGGCAGAGAGGTATATCCGCGACATGGTACGTCTACACGGAGTTCCATGGGAGATCGTATCTGATCGGGATGCCTGTTTTATATCCCAGTTTTGGGCTGAGTTTCAGCAGGCCCTGGGGACGCGGTTGAGGTTCAGTACAACATACCACCCCATACGAACGAACAGTCTAAGTGCACGATATAGACACTTGAGGACCTTTTGCGTGCTTGTGTACTGTACTTGAGGGGCTCTTGGGAGGAGCACTTGCCCCTGGCGGAGTTTGCATATAATAATAGTTATCACTCGAGCATCGGCATGTCACCCTACAAGGCTCTGTACGGACGGAGGTGTACGGCACCCTTGAGTTGGGTTGAGGTGGGGACCAAGTGGGAGGTTGGCCCCAGGCTGATCCGGTAGAGTCAGTAGGTGATTGAGTAGATTCACAGGCGACTTCGCACTGTCAGGAGCAGACAGAAGAGCTATGCAGATCGGAAATGCAGACAGGTGCAGTTTGAGGTTGAGGACCACATCTTCCTTCACGTTTCGCCCATGGGCCTGCAGCGGTTTGGGGTGAGAGGGAAGCTCATGTCGAGGTTCGTGGGACCCTTTGAGGTCCTGGAGTGGGTTGGACCCATTGCTTACAGGCTTGCCCTTCCTCCCCAACTTTCTGGTGTGCACGACGTGTTCCACGTGTCCAACCTCAGGAGGTACGTCGCTGAACCCAGTCATGTCCTGAGCCACGAGAGCGTCGAGGTGGGTGACGAACTAACCTACCCCGAGCAGCCAGTGTAGATTCTCGATAGAGCCATTCGGAGTCTGAGATGGAAGCAAGTACCCCTGGTGAAGGTCTTGTGGAGAAACCAGTGGTACAAGGAGGCTACCTGGGAGCCTGAGGCAGCGATGCGGGAGCGGTACCCAGAGCTCTTTGAGGGTATGTCTTTTCGGACTAGCTTCGATCCTCCTTGAGTTTGTTATGCGTATATTATTATTTTCCCATACCCTAGTTAGCGCAAGTTTCGGGGATGAAACTTCCATTGAGTTTGATATGTTGTTAAGACCCAAGGAATCAAAACACTTTAAGATGTCTGGGAGTTGGTCCAGACGTCTGGACACCTTCCCAGACGTCTAGAAATAAATTTTTGCGTGCGTACGATCGTGAGTTTACGCGCTTGCCATACGCAGACTAAAAACCTGCCAACCTGCAGCACCTTCCCCCCCCTGTGCCAACTCATATCCTCCTCTCCCCTCTCCCTCGTTCACCACATCCACTCGTCTCCTCCTTCCTCCAATGCGAGCGTGAGAGCGAGAGTGGGAGCGAGCTGCCACTTCTGCCGGGTGTAGTGGCGGAGAGGAGAGGTGCTGCGAGAAGGAAGAGGAGAGTGAATGCATGCTGTGAGGGAGAGAGCTCACCGGAGCAGCTCGAGGCCTGTCGGCAGGCACGCGGAGGAGCATTGTGCTGGGGAGGTTCCCCTGGTGCTGCTGCAGCTTAGGCAGCAGGCAGACGAGCGCGGCGCGGCCGCGCACAGCGGGAAGAAGACGAAGGAGGTTCTGATTCTAGGAATTTTTCCCAGAATCAGACGTCTGGACCTACATCCAGGCGATGTAAGCAACGTCTGGTGCAAGCTCCAGATGACTGAGAGGTACGTATTTCCTCCTATACCTCCTTTTGCGGATACGGCCATGCAGGTCATTCCACCGAGGTTCTGAGACGTGTCGTGTTGAGGAAGTTTTCATCGTGTGTGTAGGATTCATTTCGGGAAGGCACAGGGACATGCCCTCCCACGCAGTTCAGACATTTGGGCAAGGCACCAGACGGCGGAGAGTGTCTCCACATGTCCGGAGAGGTGGTCGAACGTCTGGAACTAGGTCCAGACGGTTCAACAGATTCCTTGGACGTCTGAGGAGCAGCATAGAGTGAGGTATGGCCTGGACCACTTTTTAAGATGTCTGGAAGGTGTTCCAGACATCTGATTTGAGTCAGAGTTATCATTTTTGACCCTTTTAGGGTCCGTTCGAGGTCCGATTTCCGAGTTTAAGATTCCATTCTTCTTAGAATTAGTTCCTCTACTTGTTTGAAATACTTTTATCCTATTCTGAGTGGTTCCTTGTCATTGACCCTTGTGTTAGGACCTCGTTCTATTGCAACTTTGGGGGTTGCGAAGGCACGTGTACCTATCGATCACGCCAGCATTACTCCCGATTTTGTGGGTAGAGTGGTTCCCCTTAGTTAATTACAAACATTAATGCATCTTTGAAATAAATGAAAGATCCTAGGGTATGGCATGAATCCTAGGACCTGAAAACTAGATTGAATGATAAATCCTAGGGTATGGCATGAATCCTAGGGCCTGAAAACTAGATTGAATGATAGATCCTAGGGTGTGGCATGAATCCTAGGAACAGAAACACTGAAATGGATGTCTTGAATACCTGAATTGTAGTCTTGGATAAGTAGATAGAATAATGATAATTGCCTGTAATTGGATAACAGCTACCTGTGAAATGTAGAGTACTGTTGCTAGTAACTGCTACATGTAATTCCTGTTGTTTGGAAACTAAATTCGAGCTGCTTGTATATAAATTGGAAAAAAAAAAGAAAAATATTAAATGTTGGAAACACGTGCTATATGCGAATAAAACTGAAATGGTTAAACCTAGTATGGCTTGGCCTGAGAAATATAAGCATGAACCCTACGGGGAATTAGGAGTGGAGCTCCTGGAAAATAAATAGAATGGAACTGGGAAAGTGGATCGGGAAGTGAGCTGGCCCTTGAGTACGAAGTACCAAGGAGAGCAACTGTCCCCCTGTTTAGTGCAGAGCGGAGCTAGCCACCCCAGGGACCCAGGTTTGGTCTGGCCACTTTATACCGACTTTTGGCCCTCACGTACACCGTATCGAGGAGAGCTACTAGTATAGGGAGGGAGCTAGCCACCCCATGGGGCCCAGGGTTCAGCTAGCCGTCCTACACCGACTTGTTAGGCCCACTGAGCAAACCAGGGTAGTTAGGCGAGGGTCCGCAGACTGTGGACGGGCAAGACCCCTGTCTGGTTACTGTGGAGGGGCTAGACCCTTGTTACTGAGAGGGCTCTGCCCTATATTGGTTCCGTGCTGTGCTTTGGGCGCACCCATTAATGGAAATGACCGACCGCGTGCTAATGCGGGGTGGCTACCCGAGCATTTATCGCATGTGTCGTAGTCACCGTTACGTCTGTCAGCGACCTTGGGGTGGTTGACTGAGGGTAGGTCCACCACGGGGGACTCTCCCAACCAAGAGAGCACCACGTGCTACTTCTACTTTTTGGAAAAGACTACAATCAAGATTGTTCCCATGAGGAACATTCGAGATCAAGAGAAAGACTTGAGAAATAAACGTAGAAAGGGTAAACTAAAGAAAGAAAATTAAAACAACTGCTACTTGTTTATCTTTACTATTTTCTTAGCTAGCTGGTTGCCACTCTACTCAATGTTTCACTAATGTGTCATACTTGTCACCTTTTTCAGGACCAGATGTTGAGCAGCTAGAGCCTACGGTTGCGGAGGGTGTTGGGCCTAATAGAGCCCAATAGTTGTACTTTTGTTGTACCCGTTTTTTCTGTAGTAGTGACTATTTTGTTACACCTTTGTACTCTTTTATTGTAAACTTCATAATTCTGTACCTGTTTTTAATTCTCTACAGTTGTGGTGGTGTGTACTGTAGTAGTTCTTTTCTTTACTGCTGTACTAGTGTTACTGTTAGTTACTTGCATGGTGAATGTGATTTATTTTACTGCTTTTTGGTTACTTTCTCGTTGAACGACTAGGTCTTGGGATCAGTCGAGTCGGTCCGATTCTCGTGTCCTGTAGGGATTCGGGAACCGGGTCGTAACAACAGGTCTTCATCTTCTCCAACTCCGGTGGAGTTAGAGAAGTCTGATAAAGAGATCTAAGAAGAATTTAATGAACTCAGAAGCTTCAGCGCAATGCATTGAAGCTTTTTAAACTCTTAGAATACTGTAACAACCTCTGAATGCTCTGACGAAAAAGTCATTTTGAACCTCAGGCGACGAGCCTGAAACCCTAGAAATCTTGGCCAGAGCACCTATCTGAAGATCTGAATAAGTTCCTGGTGTTGGGGAGACTCTATTCGAGGCCTTAATTTCTTTAGTCAAGGCACTAAACAGAAAGTCAAACTTTTGTGCCTTCACAGTCAAACTAAGTCTAATTATGGAGTTCTGAGCTCAATCTGATAAATGGATGAGTTTAAGTTGTTTCTGAGAATTTGTTGGATGGTTTTAGAGCGATTAAAGTGAGCTTAGGTGAATAATTGTGTGAGAATTCAAACCCTGTTAATTTGGATTATTTTCGAACCCAAACTAACAGCAGTGCCATTTTGTTGAAATATGAACTTGAATCCTACCCAGATAAGTCAATTACACCCTTTAGAACTAGTTTAAATCGATCAGTAATGTTCTTTTGTGTCTATTCATCCATTTCAATCTGAAAATTTTGAATTCTGAAGCTTTCAGAGAAGTGTAGAGCTTCCATGCTGTTCCTAAAGGTCTTGTGAGCTTAGAGACTACTCTAGCAGATGTGGAATCATTTGTATTACCTGTACAGACCTTTAAATGAGAGAGAAAGTCCATCTGAGGACTCCATTCCAGGCAATAAATAACCAGTAGGAACCCCTTATTTTACCTTTCAAATTGAAGAGGAAAACATCCTATAAACCTTAAATTGACCCTGCAATTGTGTAGATCTATCTTAGAGCTTTCCAACAAACTTTAAATCATTTGATTTGGAGCTCTAAGCTGGGAGATATGATTGATTGAAGTTGGGTCTGGAAGGGGTTAAGATAGTCCCACATCGTCAAATTCTAAGCGTGCGCATGGGGATAAAAGCAATTTGTTATATGGGCTTCCCAGTCATCAGCGCACGGCACACCAATTACTGATCTGAGCATGTGTATGTTTATTTGCGAGCATGTGTGCCTATGGGTGTGCACCCGAGTGGGCGTGAACAAGTGTGCCCTGGGAGGGAGAGGCCTGGGAGGTTGGTTAAGCTGGATTGGCTCGAGACTATGAACCGAAATGAAATAAATCGAAATCGAACCTAATTGAGATTAGGTGAGGACCGAGTAGGGTCTGATCCCACCTTGGTCTCAAGGTGCTGTGTATCCTTGAAAGGACCTCACTGCAAATAAAATAATTTTTGGTTAAAAAGAAAAAAACCCAGTTCAACTGATGGATTAAAGGAAAAGAAAAGAGAAGCAGAGAAGCTGATGGCTAAGTACTGAAAGCTAAAGTTAAGTGTTGAGAAGGCAGCAGCTAAACAAAGGAGCATAGGCACTACTAAGGCACTAAGGAAGGAGAAGACTAAGGGGAGAGAAGAAGAGGCAGGAATAGAATAGGAGAAGAAAAAGAAAAGAGTTCGAGAGAGTAAATGATAAAGGGTAAATAAATAGAATAGAAAGGAAGAGGAAGAGAGAGGTTGAAGAAATGAAGTTTTAATTTCTTTTTGAATTTATTTTAATTGTAAAAAGGCATGTTTTAATAGAACAACTTTTATTGCGTTAATTTCTTTTGAAATAAAATTGGAAAACTAACATGTTTACTTATTAATAAAGTAGATCATTTTGAGTAAATATGTTTTTCATATGAAATTTTGTATATTCTTTATAGTTTAAATATTTTGGCAAAATTCATGTTTTAAAATCAATTTAGTTATACCTCCTAAACTTGAAAGGAAAATAAAAGAAAATTGGTGAATTTAGAAAAAATTATACCTCCCAGTGAACGACCAGGCTCAACCAGTAAAAATTTCTAAAATGTTAGGTTAATTCGACCCTATACTACATAGCCGACACAACTTCGAGTTAACCTAAGTGACTTTTTCTACTCTTAATTAAGTGAAATCAACTTAATTACTGAGTTGAGTAAGCCGCACGATCACCTAAGTTATTCAACCAAAAGTAAAGCCTATAGGGTCTTTAATAAGAAGAATTCTGTTGTTGAAGAAACCATGCATGTATCATTTGATGAAGCATTAGTTCAACCTAAATCTTCACCAATTGATGATGATGATACAATAGATGATTCTTCAAACATTCCTGAGTATATTATTTCTAATGAACTACCCAAAGATTTCACTTTTGTAAAAGATCATCCTAAAGAGCTAGTAATAGAAGAATTATCAAAAGGAGTTCAAACTAGATCTTCCCTTAACAAATTAGCATTTACAGCTTTTGTATCTCAATTAGAACCTAAAAACATTAAGGAAGCCTTCTTGGATAATTATTGGATTATTCTATGGAAGAAGAGCTAAACCAATTCAGGAAAAATTAAGTATGGGAACTTGTTCCAAAACCTGAGCAACAAACTATTATTGGAACCAAGTGGATTTTTAGGAACAAACTTGATGAATCAGGAAATGTAGTTAAAAATAAAGTTATACTTGTGGCTCAAAGATATAATCAAGAAGAAGGAATAGATTTTGATGAAACATATGCACCTGTTGCCCGACTTCAATTTATTAGAATGTTGCTAGCTTTTGCAGCCCATATGGAATTCAAGCTTGTACAAATGGATGTGGAGTGCATTTTTAAATGGATTCATTAAGGAGGAAGTCTTTATTAAACAACCTCTAGGATTTGAAGATCCAAATCATCCAGAACACGTATACAAATTAAACAAAGCATTATATGGACTAAAACAAACTCCACGTGTCTAGTATGAAAGATTAAAAACGTACTTAATTGACAATGAGTTTAAAATTGGTCCAATAGATCCAACCTTATTTACAAAAAGAAAGCAAAATGACCTTCTAATAATTCAAATCTATGTAGATGATATTATTTTCGGTGCTACTAATGATCTACTTTGCCAAGACTTTGCAAAGGTTATGTAGGATCAATTTAAGATGAGTATGATGGGAGAACTTAAGTTCTTCTTAGGTCTTCAAATTGATAAACTATCCTTCCAGAATCTTCATATCTCAAACAAAATACACAGCAGAGATACTAAAGAAGTTCTCAATGGAGAAAGTCAAAGGTAAGGAAACACCAATGGCAGCATCTACCCAATTAAAAACTTATGACACAGGTAAGTCAGTAGATCAAAATCTTTATAGAAGCATGATAGGATCTCTATCATACTTAACTGCAAGTAGACCTGACATTGTATTTTGCACTTGTTTATGTGATCGTTTTCAAGTAAACCCTAAGGAATCACATCTAAATGCTATTAAATGAATCCTTAGATATCTAAACAACACACAAGACTTAGGACTTTTCTATCCGAAGTCGGACACATTGGAATTATATTCCTTTTGTGATGCTGACTATGCAGGTAGCTTCATAGACCGAAAGAGTACTAGTAGAACCTGTCAATTTCTCGAAAATTCCCTAGTCTCTTGGTTCTCTAGAAAATAAAACATTGTATCCCTATCCACGACTGACCAGAATATGTAGCAGCATCTTTAGCATGTTCACAACTATTGTGGATGAAATAGACTCTAAAAGACTTTGGATTAACTTTTAATAATAACAAAATCTTGTGTGACAACACTAGTGCAATCAACTTATCCAAGAATCCACTACAATACTCTAGGACTAAACATATAGATATTAGACATCACATTCTTAGAGATTATGTCTTAAAAGGGGATATCAACTTAGAATTTATTAACATAGAAAAACAACTAGCTGATATATTCACAAAACCTTTACCAAAAGATAGGTTAATCAAATTTGTCATTCACTAAGCCTATCTAGATTAATAGAGCTTAATTAAGTGACCAAAGAAAAGACTTGTTTTCCTTGTTTTGATCGAGCAATTTTCAAAAATTGATCGACCAACCCTTGATTGATCAAAATCATTGTTTGATCGACCAAAACTTGAATTTGCCTGGCGGGAATTTTCCCTCCACTACTTTCTCTTTTTGATTGATCAATGAAACTTTTTGATTGAACAATCTATTTGGGCGAGAATTTTCCTGCCAAACTTTCAAACTCTGATCGGCCAAATACTTATTGTGATTGATCATTTCTTGTTTTGATTGACCAAAATATAATTTTGATCGACCAAAACTGGGTGGATTCACCTTTGTGATTGCGATCTCATTTCCTTGTTTTCTGTTCCAATCTTAGTTTACTATTTCTAACCTATGTGATTAGTTGCCTTAATTGCATTTACCTATTTTGCTAGTCACATTTTCTTTAAAAACTCCTCATTTTTACCCCTAAACCTATTTTTTAACCATCATAAATGGTCCCCACTTCTTTCAAACAAGACCCCACAACTTCTATTCTCATCTGATTGACCAACGCCACCGGCTCCGTCCTCCTCGCACACGGCCTCCTCCGTGCATGGATCCCTCGTGCATCGAACCTTGCAAGTGTGTGCACGATCATCGCCTCCTTGCACCTCTGTGCTTGCGCGACTTTGACCTCCTCAAACGCCCTCCATCTGGCCTCCATTTTGATCGACCAACTTTGGATCGATATCAGTACATTCTAAACCTTGATTACATCCATTCCTTTGGATTTTTCTTGTGTTTAAAATGTGCTTCGACTTACTCTCACTTGTTTGATCTTATTTTCGTATTTTTCTTGCAAAATCATGTAGCATACATGAGTTTATCAACCGGTCAAGCACCTTTTTTTTTCCGGTCAGATGTCTTTTGGTTGACCAAACCCTTTGGTTGATTGACCAATCGTCTAGTTCTTTTTTGGTAGACCAATCAACATTTTTGATCGACCAACCAAGTTTTTTCTAGCACCTCATGAAGGCACCAAAGCATGCTCGAGGCTCTTCTAGTCACCGTGATGATACTTTTGATCGATTGTTTATTACCGAGGCTGCTCGTGATCGATTTTCTTTATTTTCTAAATTCTCTCCGCACATCAAAGGACCTATCGACTTCACCAATTTCAAGTCTATTTTCCCCGGATTCCATGAAAAATTTGCATGTCATCATATTTTGAATTTATTTGAGCGGAACTTTTATGCGGGTTCCAAGCATAGTCGCATTCCCAGTGTTGATCCCATGGCCTGTCACCTATTTTATGCCAATCTCAAAGATACAGGTGAAGGCTCCAACATCGAGATGACCTCGAACATCTACGGGATAAAGGTTCTGGTCAATGTAGATGTTTTTATGGAGATTCTTGGCTGTCCTGTTGGACCTACTTTTCTTGAGTTGCATCAGCAGACTCAGTTCGATACTGTCAACAGGACCCTGCTCACTCCCTCTCAGTTTGACTTGGGCCGTCCTACCAAGTCACCCTTTTTCAGACATTTGCCTCGCTTTCTGAATCATGTTTTCTTGTGGAACTTTATGTCCAGGTCCACATATTTTGAAACCTGGCCTAGTACAATGCTGATCACCCTTTATGCCTTTATGAAGAACAACCGGTTCAATTGGAACCATTTGATTCTTTATCTTATGAGTAAACCACCCAGCAGCTCCTTCTAGTTTGGGACACTTTTATCCCATATTTTTCTTCATTTTAGTGTACCCATGGACATCAATCATAAATAGCTTATCACTCGTGTCTCCATTTTTAATAAACTCACTTATGCAAAGATGGAGCAAGCACAGGGAGCTCGTGATGAGGGTGCCCACAGGAGCATCAGCAGTAGCATACCATAGTACCTCCTCCATTGCTGCCTTATGAGCACTTCACTGCGACATGTCCACCTCCAGTGAGACCATCACCATCTTTCTACCATTAGGACTGAGCCTCTTGGATAGACAGATTTCAAGTAGGGACTTTGTCACTATTCAGGATGTGACAAATGGTGTTTCTTTGATGATGCATAGGCAGAGAGAGACAGACATGGTTATGATGAGGCATGGGCATCAGGTATCAGATTACCTGAATGCTCAGAGTCAGTTTTTAGACAGACTTGAGGAGTCTATTCACAGCATTCAACAGCAGCTTCACTGACCTCGTCGACCTCCTCATTCAACTACCATGCCTTCTACAGCACCTCCTCCTCCTACAGCATCAGCTTCACCAGCAGCACCATCAGCACTAGTAGGACCAGCTGACCGGTAGATTACTCCTCCTCGCAGGACATCTAGGCATTCGACACCACATTCGTCAGCTTAGTGATGCCTTTGCCTTGGTCAGCCAACATCTTCTAAGAGATCAGACTCACTGGATCTCAAGCTAGATACTGATCTTTAGAGCACCATGGATGCCTTTATGGCAACTTTAGATGATTAGTTGTTATATTTGCTTTCATTATTTTATGGCATGTATCAGTTTATTCTAGACTTTGTTCTATGTTATCTTTTCTAGTTATTTTATTATGATATTGCATAAATATTATCTCCTTCAGTTTTATATTACTAGCTCTCTCAATGCGTGATTATATATTGATGCTTATATTACTTGTTTAAGGGGGAGTTAATTGTGAAATAACCAACAGCACATTTACTTTTTTTGCTAAAACAAAAAGGAGATATTATGCAAAGTTTTCAAATTAATAATTATAATTTTTTTGTCATCAAAAAGGGGGAGAATGTAAGCACCTCTGTTTTGATGCACCAAAATTGTGTTTATTGCTAAGACTAACATTTCAGGACTATCTTGGATTGAAGCCTCAAGACACAAGTTCAGATAGTTGCTAATGAGCATCTTTTTCATTTATTTGAGTCTAGGACATTATTGTAAGGAATCTCAAATAAAACTCAAAAATGATATTTTCATGTATCTTTTCAAAACTAAATTTTAAGGTTATTGATCGACCAAACATATTAATTTATCGACCAAACTACTTATTTGATTGATCAAATCAGTACATTTTAGGAAGTTGAGAAAAATCCTCTTGATCGACCAACCAAGCTAATTGATCGACCAACAAGTGATCGACCAACATTCTTAATTGATCGACCAAAATACTTTTTGATTGACCAATTAACCTTAATTGATCAACCAATTTCATTTCCCAATCAGGCAAAACTTTTTGTATAAATAGAGGACGTACTCAACCCTTTCAACAACTTTCAAGAGAAAAACACTTCACATAGTTAAAGCCTCTCGTGCTTATTTCCAAAGGTCTTTGCACCCCATTCTTCACATTCTTCAAAAAGCATGACACCTCAAACCTCTACGAAAAATCAGTTTGATTATTTATTGAGGTTCCATAGAAGTTATTGTTGTTTTACTATATTATTGTCTTGATTTACGAATCCCAAGCCTATTTGGAAGATCCGTGGTTGTTTTTGCTTCTCCTCAGGATAAAAAGAGAAGTGGTTTGTAAAAGGTTGTGCCACCCTCATTCAAGTGGTGCGGATAGGGGATTGACTAGCTTGTACTAGTCGTAAAAGTCATAGGCTGGGAGGCTTAGGTAATGGTTTTTACACGGATTGGGTTTCCAATATAAATCAGGTGTACTCTATGCATGAATCTCTGTTGTTTTATTTTTTTTAATCTGATTTATATTTTCAAAGCAATACTATTCACCCCTCCCCTCTAGTATTTAGTTGCGATCCACAGGATATTCTCCAACACTCAATTAGGTCCAAGATTTCAAGGTTCAAGTGAAATTATAGCTTAATTTTAGGGTTCTTGATTAGATCTTTTCAAATAGGGGCTTGGGTCTCACACAAATGCGGGAGGGTTTGTTTCCTTTTTTGCAAGCAAATATGTACGAACACTTGAAAACCCTATTGTTGAAACCCTAATTTTCTGTATTCCATGTCCAATTAAATCTCAAGATGTTCTTCTTAGAGTTCAAACAAGAAGTGCGTAGTCCAAGAAGTTTAGAAATTAAGCGTAATCCCTAGTACGCACAGGAAATCAGGATGGGGAATATTTAATCAAAATCATCTTAGGCTTTAATCAGATATTGATTTTTTCATAAATAAAAAAACTTGCCTTTAAATGAAAATTACTATGAAAATAAGGTAGGTGATTCCAAATTGATTATTTCTTTTTTTGTCTTCCCAAGAATAAGAGATTGATTAGGGAATAAAAAGAGATTACCTGGCTTGGTTGTGATTGTTTTGCGTGAAAGATCACCTCATGATGTATCTCGCAAAATCATAAGAAACAAATAGAGTAAGTTAGTGCTCAAATATAATCAAATAAAACAAGAAGAGCGGTGAATGGAGTGTTGCCCCCTGGCAACAGTGCAAAAATGTTTATAGTGATATAAAGAGGATTAAGATTAAGTTATCATCGTTGTAGTGTAAAATCCTCAATTGATCTCCAAGCAAATACAATTTATAACTCAAATATCTAAATGAAGTTTGAGGTCGAACATAGGAAAAAATATGGAATTCACATGCTAATATTCAGTTAACATATAAATGAGCACAAGTAAAAAGCCAAGAATGGTCTTCAACGAATAATCATTACTCAAAACTGATAATCAATAAGAGCATGAGTATATCAAGAGTTAATTATGACAAAAAGAAACCTAGAACAAAATAATGGTGATTTAGATCACCAATTATTAGTCTAAGAACATGTATATCAATAATTCAGTAATGAATCAAATAAGTGAACAGTAATTAGACATCTGATTTGGTGATCGGACTTCTGATTTGGTGATCAAACATCTAATTTGGTGATCAGATGACTTAAATGTCGCTTGCTACAGTACTCTTCAGAGCTTTTTCTTCTCTTCTCTTAAGAGCCACTTTTCTTCATTTCTTAGCTTCTCCTTCTTTCATTCTTCTTCTTTTAGCTTCTTCTCAGGGTCTTGAAAAGCACAACCCTTCTCTCGCTCTTCGGCCCTTCTCCCCTTCTTTTAATCTCTCCTGACTAAGTGTTGGACATGGTTAAGCTTTAGAGAGAAAAACCCATCCCTGCCCCACTCTCTCTCTCTCTTTCCTTTCCTTCATTCCTTTCCTTTTCTCTCAGACCTAGGCTTAATCAGGTATTCAGGTCGAATAGTAACAGGGTCTAGGGCTGTGTACTAGGGTAGCAGCTGAGGAGTGAGGCATAGGCGAGTCAAGTTAAGTGTGGGTGAGCTGGGACCTCACCCCCATGTGTCTTGAGGTAGTAAGCCACAAGAACAAATTCAATTTATTACACTGCAGTAACTTCTGTGTTTCTGAGGTGTGACAATCCCACCTCCTCTCTTCCCGCATGCATTTTCTATGAAGATGCGTTTAATTGGCATTGAAGTAGCAGGCGAGGCCTCTAATTGAGGACCTGGGAGAGTTCCTGGAGCTGGGTCGTGTTGATCTAGAGCGGCAGCTGGGTGCTTCGAGGCTTGGAGACGACGAACACACCGGAGACAATGGTGGTGGTCAGCGAAGGTCCGATGTGCTCCTAAATACCAAAGTACGGTCTTACAACCTCGTTAAAACAACACAAAAGGTCTGCCGGAGCACGGCGATCGAAGTGTAGGTGGTTTTGTGGAGGATGGCGACGTGTGGCAATCGGATGGAGTCGGAGTAGGTCGCGTGAATGTGGGTTGTTCGGTGGGTGATTTGGGAGCATGGAGTGGCAAAAAGGTAGAGGGGTTTTGATGGGCGTGAGTTGGTGGAAGTTGTGGAGGTTTTGGCGAGGCTTACGGTGTAGTGGAGTGATGGGAGATCCTCGCTTGAGATGCGGCTAGAGGTGGAGAATATGATGGTGATTGGCAGAGTTTGGGGTTTGTTTTTGGTTTTGGATAGATGGAGTTAATCTAATAACTTAAGGAGACCTTAACATACTTTAAGTGGAGAAAGGGATAGGAAGGACTCCAGGTATGGTGTGGCTAGCACCATGGAAGGAAGGGCCTCCGATGAGGGAGAACGACGAGGAAGAGGAGGTTTGAGGGGCGCTCGTCGGTATTGCGAGACGTGGATGAGTGAGACCAAGATAAATCTATCAGCTATTGTCTATGACGGTGGATGAGGAAGGTGGATGGAGAGGCTCACTGGAGCTTGCAAAGCTTTCAGCCAGGGAGAAGGGAAGATGGTGGAGAACCGGCCAAAAATGAGCTCAAGAGTTTGGTCGTGCATCATGGGTTCATTTATAGGCATTAGAGGATCGTTGCAAGCTTGGAAGCACGTGGTGCTTCATGCACAAGGAAACACATTCCTTCAAATGATTCGCATTAGGTTTTGAGTACAAATTAGAACCCAAGATGCAGCTCAGATTGTTCGGAAATCTCTCAGGAGTCTCCCTTCCAATTTTGGATGAGATTTGGGGAGAAATCAGGGAGAACTCCTTATTTGAAGGTCATTGATGATGGGTTTAGTAGTTATGCTTCAAGTTTAGGTGGAAGGGACTGATTGGTGAAGAAGATGATGAAGTTACGGGGGTAATCGCAAGAATTTCAAAAAGCTAAGGGCATGGTTGTAAGAGAAAGAGTCAGACTGGATCAAAATGCAAACTAGGTTGAGATGATGTTTAATTGGGACCAAATTTAGGTACAAACCTAATTTGGACCCGAGGAATCTGATGATGAAGTTGGAATTTGGTTTTGACCAATTTTGACTGGGTAATTTTTGTAGAAACCCAAATTAGGGTAACTATCTGTCTAAGACTCTCTTTTAGGTAAAAATAGGTTCTGATGGTTAAATTAAAGGTACCAAACCTTATAGAATATTTTTCTATAATTTTTAGAAGGTTTAGGTGAATTTTATCCTAATTGAAACCTCAGTTAATTAAGCAAGTCTATTTTTAGGATTTAAGATGTCCATTAATTCTCGTAACGCGTAAAATCCCATTTTTGTTTGCATGAACCCACTTATTAGACTTTTTTGACATTTGAATTTTATTTAACCCCTAGGAAACCCCATGATTGTTCTATATTCAAGATATTATGTTAAAATAAGGGCAAACTACAGTTTTACCCTTGTTTTAACGTTTATCTCTCAAAAAGGATATGCAGTGAGTTATGGTCTTCCGGCGATTTTGTAGGAGCATTTATCCATTGATTGTGACTAAATAAAGCTAGATATGGCTGATGATGGCATTATCATCACCCCTCCCCTCGTTGACCTCATCCTCCACAAGGCCCTCCCACCTCCACCGCCATACGACTTGCAACCTCCGCCACCGAGCGACTTGTACCCCTCCACCAAGCCGAGCGAGTGGTATTCCCACCTCCGTTGCACATCCACCTATCCATCTTCCTCCTCCCAGCCGCAACCGACCCCTCCCACATCCTCCTCCTCCTCCCAGCAAGTCGACCCCCACTAGCCCTCCTCCTCCAAGTGGGCCAGCACCTGTCCCCCTGCCACCTCCACCCCCTCCTCCGCTCAGTTGCTGTTAGACCTGGTTCCTAAATCCTTACAGGACCCAAGACCGGCTCGACTCGACTAATCCCAAGA
Organism: Thalassia testudinum; assembly: GCA_037157565.1. Classification (NCBI taxonomy): domain Eukaryota; kingdom Viridiplantae; phylum Streptophyta; class Magnoliopsida; order Alismatales; family Hydrocharitaceae; genus Thalassia; species Thalassia testudinum. Next base: position 88,272,668 of record JAZHRO010000055.1, on the reverse strand, counting down.
CCCAGTCGTCCAACAAGAAATAATCGAAAAATAGGAAAATAAACCGCATTCACTATGCAATGTAACTAACAGTAAAAGCATATAAGCAGTAGAAGAAGTAACATCTGCCAGTCAGTACATACCACCACAACAACACGAATGTAGAACAAAAGTAGAGTAACAGGAATAGTAAACAAAGCATGAAACTCACTAGTAGAAAAAGAGTACAACAACAGTAAGAAAACTGCTACTAGGCTCGACTAGGCCCAGCACCCTCCGCAGCCGGTAACTTGGGCTGCTTAACTCCTGGACCTGTAAAGGGTTATGAGAAAACAGAGTTAATGAATGTTGAGTAGAGTGGTAACCAGACTATCTAAAGCAGTAAAAGCTAGCAAGTAAATTTATCTTTTCCAATTATTTTATTTTATGAGTAATTCCTTTCCACCCATTAGTTTACTTTCAGATTTCTTTCTTGATCTCGCATGTTCCTCGTGGGAACGATCTTGATTGCAGTCTTTTCCGAAGAGTAGAAGGCACACGTGGTGCTCTCCTAGCCGGGAGAGTCCCCCGTGGGAATCCTACACCCAGTCAACCACCTTGAGGTCACAAACAGACATAGCGGTGACTATGTTACGTGCGATAAGCGTATGGGTAGCTACCCCGCACTAGCACATGGTCAATCGTTTCCGCTAGTGGGTACGTGCAAAGCACAGCACGGAATAGTATAGGGCCTAGCCCTCTCAGAAACAGGGGTCTCGCCCCTCCACTGTTCGTGCACCCTCGTCTGACTACCCTGGTTTGCCCTGTGGGCCTAACAAGTCGGTGTAGGGTGGCTAGCTGAACCCCAGGCTCCGTGGGGTGGCTAGCTCCCTCCCTACACTAGTACCTCTCTCCAGTACTGTGTATGCGAGGCCCAACAGAAGTCAGTGTAGAGTAGCCAATCCTAACCCTGGGTCCCAACCCAAGGGCAGCTAGCTCCGCTCTACACTAAAAAGGGGACAATCACTCTCCTTGGTACCACGTACTCAAGGGCTAGCACACCTCCCATGCACATTTCTAGGTCTTTCCATTCATCCACAGGAGGCCTACTCCTAACTCCCTGTAGGGTTCATGCTCATATTCACCATATTATTCCATACCAGGTTTTAGCATTCACAATTCCATTCGTATTATACATATGCAGCTCGTATTTCCAGAATTTAACACATGCACAAGCAATATCACAGGTATCTGTATAGTTATCTCAGGCATTCCATATTCTAACAGGCAGCTCGTATTTATTAACAGGCAGTTGCTAACAATTCGGTCATTCATTTATACATTCACTTTCAAGAAAGTAAGTGGTTCAACCATTTCTCGTCCTAGGGTTCATGCAACATCATAGGTTTCTAGTTATCTAATTTTCATAGATGCATTCATAATTTATAAGTAAAATAGGAGGAAACCACTCTACCAGACAATCCGGGAGTACTGAGGGCTCGAACGACAGACCCACGTGCCTCTGCGAGCCCCAGACACGCAATAGGTTAAAGTCCTATACCAAGGAACATATCACAATGAAACGTTCAAAGTAGTATATAAAGGTTTCTAACATGTGGAGGAACTCACAAGGAAACCACAGATATTTCATTTGCGTAAAATAGATCCCGATCAGACCCTAAATGGGCCAAAAATAAGTTTGCAGACCCAAATCAGACGTCTGGGATAATGTGCAAATGTCTTAAATGTCAACAGAGTGTCACCTCAGGTTCCTGTGATGAACTAAGACATCCAGGACTCCTCTACGACCGTCTAGACCCAGTTCCAAACGTTCGACTAGTCCTCCGGTCGTCTTGAAATGCCTCAAGTCTTCTGGTAAGTTGTCCAAACGTCAGAAAAGCATGGGAGGGCGTGCTGCGCGCCTTCCCAAAGCTTCTCCTACATAGCACAACCCTTTTTAGCCAAGCAAAAAGCCTCTGTGGTGCGGCCTACATGGCCATAACCGCAAGGAAGACATACCTACGCGAATACCTGCTTTCAAACATCTGGTGTCGTTACCAAACGTCCAGCTTGTCAAATGGACGACACTCTGAACATCTGATACTGGAAAAACTTCAATATCAGATGACACTCCCGCTTCTCTCGCCACGCTCCGCCAATGCTCCTCCTGCTCAGCTGCTGCTCTGACCGCTTTAGGAAGTCAGGGACGATTCCCTGACACTCTCCCCCTCCTGTACGCGCTGCGGTGGCCGTGCAACACTCCGGCGAGCCTCCACATGCTCACAACCCTGGCCTCCTCCTCCTCTTCATGCTGCTCCTTCTTCTCACTCTTGCTCCCTCTCTCTCTCTCGCCTCCTCACGACAGTGGAGTGGGGAGTAAGTGGTGGTGGTGGAGTGGAGAGGAGAGAAAGGGGGGCCTTTATATAAGCAAGGGTTAGGGTTCGACGAGGGGGAGAGAAAGAAGAAGGGAGGAGAGAAAAACGAACTGCATGCTGTCTGTGCACAGAAAGCAAACGTGCGTACAAGTTTTTCAATTTCCAGACGTCTAGGAAGGGGTCCAAACATCTAACTGACAGTCTAAACGTCTTAAAAGGCTCAAAACAAAATGAGTCTTTACATCATAACAAACTTAAAGGAAGTTTCATCCGTGAAACTTCAGCTAGCTAGGGCACAGAAAAGGAATATAAAGCGCATAACAAACCTAAAGATGACCGAAGTCGATCCTAAAAGACATACCCTCAAAAAGCTCTAGGTACCTCTCTCGCATCGCCACCTCAGGCTCCCAGGTAGCCTCCTCGTACCGCTAGCTCCTCCACAAGACCTTCACCAGGGGTACCTGCTTCCATCTTAGACTCCGGACAGCTCTATCTACTATCTGCATTGGTTTCTCAGGGTAGGTCAGGTCGTCACCCACCTCGGCACTCTCATGGCTTAGAATGTGACTGGGATCGGTGACGTACTTCTTGAGGTTGGACACGTGGAACACGTCATGCACACCAGAAAGTTGGGGAGGAAGGGCAAGCTGGTAAGTAACGGGTCCTACCCACTCCAGGACCTCAAAGGGCCCCACAAGTTATTGATGAGCATATTTTTTCATGATGAAAATCAGGGTTTTAGAAAACCCGTCGTCGTTGTCACCAAAAATCTCTACTAGATAAATTTACTGAAACTCAAAAAATAACCCCAAGTCGAACATAGGGAGGCGACATTTTGTTTCTTGAAATCTGCATTTCGCTTCATTTCTTTTCAGTATTTTTGGGCTTTGTTATTTTTTTTGTATTTTATGAGAATGATAAAAGGAATTAACTACTTGAAAAATGAATAAAAAGAGAGTAGAGAGATGAAACACAACTTGATAACTTGAGATAAAGTGATGTTTGATGAGCATTTTTTCGCGATGGAAATCAAGGTTTTGGAGAACCCATCGTTGTAGTTGCAAAAATCGCTACCAAATAAAATTTATACCGAAACTCAAGGTAAGTCCCGGGTTGAACATGAGGAGGCGAAAGCTTGGTTTTGAAATCTGCAATTCGATTTTATTTTATTTTGATATTTTTAGCTTTTGCAATTTTTTGTTATTTTAATAGGCAAGAGATCAGATCGATAAAATATCTAACTAACCTACTTGCAAAGAGAGAGATAGAGAAAGAGAAAGAGATATCAATATATAACTAACAAAAGTTTGCTACAGATAAACAACTACACTAGAAAGCAGCAAAAGATAGATAGAGGTGAGAAGAGTCCCCCTTGATGGTAACTTGGAGGACAACTCGCTCTGATGGTGTCCCAATTGAATGTGGAGGGAAGCTGGACAAAGGAGAATGACATCAGAGGAAGGAGGATGGGGAGAGACAGCATCGCAGCGAGGATCTACTTCCTAATGTTGGTAAGAGGATGGCCAAAGGATGCTACATGAATAGGAATGAGAGGCAGGAAAAATATTTGATTTCTCCTTTAGAGGAGCATCTTGGGCTTTGGAGAAGCTCTCTCTAGAGCCTTAGAGGTGGTAAGGGAGAGAAAGGAAGAGATAAAGAAGAATGGGAGGGGTAATGGTCCATTTATAGTGGAGGAGAGGAGGCAAAATGAAGTCATGGTCAACAACGACATTTATAATCATCGCTAAAGTTCCACCGCAAACATCGCTACAGCCCCATCTCACGCTCGCGCACGTGCGTGTACAGTATAGAGGCGTGGTTGATGGTGAACTGTTCGATCAAAGATGGATAGCTAGGATTGCATGAGCATCGCGTGCTTAGATCGTGCACTAGAGGACGTGTCAGATGGAGCGTCGATCAGCGTGTGATTGTGCACATGCTAATTGTGCAGTGCTTGTGACACCACGTCACAGCTATCTTCACCATCGGGTCTCCATCGAACGGTCCAATTCCAATTACGTGCCTTTGATGTTAGATTCCTCCCCTCACCATGGCTTAAACTCGCGCTCACGGTTTGAGAGTGCTGCTCATGACCACTGCACTGTGGGCATGGCTTGTTGAGTGGATGCGCATGTGGAGGCCGCTTCTCGACTGTTGGATTTACACTCAACGATCGATATCTCTTTGCGAGGATGCTCTTTGAAGGTGAGCGAAAGCTGCAGCCAGTCTTGGGCAGCTGTGATGGCGCCACATGGCACTATCATGACCGTCCATATTGTTTGCTTTGTAGGTAGCACCACGGACATTGGATTGGGTCGATTTTCATGTCGTTCGGCTACGATTGTCGATCCAGATCCATTTGTGCAGTTGGATTTGTTGTTTGAAGCTTTGAATTGCTTCACCTAGCCCCTTGGCCATTGATCTTCGTCGGACTGCATAAGGTGCTACATGACTCTGATTAAGATGATTTCGGAGGCGTTAGACTTCGATCATTGTCCTAATCAGATCCGTATGGTCGGATCATCAATCCGAGGGCCTAAAATTTATCTCCTTCTCTCCTAGCCACAAAAGGATGCGAACTAACCTAAAATTTATACAAACTATTCTAAATGTAGAATGATGCATGTTATGCAATATTTATAATATGGAATGCATCTCTAAGCTAAGGAACATGCATAAATAGGCATCTTAACCTAAATGGATGTGTATACGTCAATGTTTATTACAACTACACTAAGTTAGGCAAACTTAAAGAGATAAAGGTGAGAGGAAATCTCCCAAAGTGGATGTTTGGTGAGACGACAGCGCATGACAATGGCTTGGACGGAGGAGGGGAGATGCTGAATGTTGGGGATAAGGCGCAGGAGGAATTCGGGTAGAGGACCACTTGACCGAGTTGTAGGAATGGTGATGAGGAGGTGGAGGTGATCATCTACCTGAATGGAGGTGAGTGGACAGCTCTGCGGTCTCCTATGATGGGGGTGAGGGCAAGGTTGAATATTTGGTGGAATAGGGTAGTATTACACTAATAGGAGGCCATGGATCTTGGGAATGAGCTCTTGGGAGCTTGGGAGGCTTCTTAGAGCCCTTAAGTGGGTGAGGAATAGCTAGGTAGAGATGGGGAAAAATGGGAGGTGTAGGGGTATTTATATATGTGTAGGTAATGAGTGGCTGCTCATCATGGCTAAAAGGCTAAAATTAAGCTAGACACTAAGTAAAACAATATGAAATTAACAGATAAAAAGGGTTAAGTGTGGGAATTAAAGAAAAAGACCTAAAACTTTTACTCTGTGTTAAAACCTCATAATTAGGTCACAAAATGAGATATTCTAAAAGCAAAATACAAATGATAATCCATGCGTCAATTGAACACATAAATAAATTTGAAAAGCCAAATCAGAAGTATAATCAATGTCTTAAATGTTCAATTAAGCACATATAAAAATTTGAAGGCAATTGGACATCATTTAGGTTATGAAATAGATAGTTTACACTTAGGTCCTTCATGCATTACACTTTGACCCTTAAAAACTCATCTTTGGACCTACTTGTAAGCCGCAGGGAACCTTTTGAAAGAGTGTAGGGCCCTTCCAGTTGTAGCTCTTCTCACTTATGGGCCTGCACGCAATTTTTATACCCCTTCGTTCAAGGGTCTTCTGCAATTTCTCCTTAATTTCAGATAGAGGTCTGTTGCCCTTCACGCGCACTGTAGCATGCAAAGAACACAGCAAATCTCAGCCATCCGTCACTCTTTAGATCTTAATCTGCAGTTGGATTCGAATGGAACTTTCACGCGGTTCGGCGTGTGCGATCACCTCTCTCCCTAGATCTCATCTGACGGTCAGATCTTGTGCTCAGCTAACCATGCGCTCCGCCCCTCACATCCTCGCCGCCGGTTTCATTTTGAATATCCTCACCTGCGCAGTGATCCCAGCCACTGAGCTACTACTTAAGCACATCAGTGGTGTCGCGCGCAAGGGATCGTTCCCTCCTACACCTCTTAGCGATCAATTCGTCCACTCCAGTTCGTCCTCCCCATCCAGCCTCTGATTTCCCAGCCACCGGCTGTGAAATCATCACCTTCTCTCGACACTCCTCATCGCTAAGGACTTCGTAGCACCTGAGGACGACCCTGGAGCTTCACTAGCAGACTCTTCCCTCCGCTGGAGTCATCTTCCTCCTTTCTTCCTCCTTAGCCACCGACTAAGGACCCATAGGTCCCATTCTTCCTGTTAGATTAGGTTTTTAATTCTGCATAATTAGTTTTAGATGTAGTTAAGTAGTTTAGAGTAGAATTAGCATAATTGTTAATGTTTAATTTTTACTGTAGGTTAAAGTAGCTGTAGTAATAGAATTAGTTTTAATTCCCCTCGCCTCACCTCCTCTGATCAGTCCAGATCAGAGGGGAAGAATTCATCAAACCATGTTTCAAATTATCTCCCTCTCCATACTTTCACAATCCAGTTCTGATTTTTTCATGACAGGTTTTTCTCATCTTTCACCCACACACCCTGACCCAATTTCAAATTTCGCTGGTTTACAACCTCAGATCTGAAATTGGCATCACAAGCATCTAAGGGGCTTCTCACTCACCTCACCTTTGATCACAAAAGCCCCTTGATTTTGGGTCGAATGTTCAATCTGTCATATTTCTTCTCAATGTGGATTTTAAGGATTTTTCTTGTTGGATTTACTGCATGATCTGACAAATTGAGTGAAGCTGATTTGAATTTCCTGTTGGCAAGGATTCTGAGAGGATTTCTGGTGACAGAAATCATCTCAGAAGAGCCATCCATTAATCTATTTTGCTAATGCCTTGAATGCATTGGATGCAAGTCAGATCTAATTATAATTACTATGGTAATTTGAAGTCTAATCTTGCATTCATAAGTTACCGTGAAACCCTTAATGGGTTCTCAATACTATTTTGATAATTCAGAAGAGCCATACATTATCTGTTTTGATAATTACTGTGATAATTACACTTTGACCCTTAGGTCGTTCATGCATTACACTTTGACCCTTAAAAACTCATATTTGGACTTACTTGTAAGCCGCAGGGAACCTTTTGAAAGACTGCAGGGCCCTTCCAGTTGTAGTTCTTCTCACTTATGGGCCTGCACGCAATTTTTATACCCCTTCGTTCAAGGGTCTTCCTGTAATTTCTCCTTAATTTCAGATAGAGGCCTGCTGCTCTTCACGCGCACTGTAGCATGCAAAGAACACGGTAAATCTCAGCCATCCGTCACTCTTTAGATCTTGATCTGAGGTTGGATTCGAATGGAACTTTCACGCGATTCAGCGCGTGCGATCACCTCTCTCCCTAGATCTCATCTGACGGTCAGATCTTGTGCTCAGCTAACCGCGCGCTCCGCCCCTCACATCCTCGCCGCCGGTTGCATTTTGAATATCCTCACCTGCGCAGTGATCCCAGCCATTGAGCTACTACTTAAGCACATCAGTGGTGTCGTGCGCAAGGGATCGTTCCCTCCTACACCTCTTAGCGATCAATTCGTCCACTCCAGTCCGTCCTCCCCATCCAGCCTCTGATTTCACAGCCACCGGCTGTGAAATCGTCACCTTCTCTCGACACTCCTCGTCACTAAGGACTTCGTAGCACCTGAGGACGACCCTGGAGCCTCACTAGCAGACTCTTCCCTCCGCTGGAGTCATCTTCCTCCTTTCTTCCTCCTTAGCCACCGGCTAAGGACCCATAGGTCCCATTCTTCCTGTTAGATTAGGTTTTTAATTCTGCATAATTAGTTTTAGATGTAGTTAAGTAGTTTAGAGTAGAATTAGCATAATTGTTAATGTTTAATTTTTACTGTAGGTTAAAGTAGCTGTAGTAATAGAATTAGTTTTAATTCCCCTCGCCTCACCTCCTCTGATCAGTCCAGATCAGAGGGGAAGAATTCATCAAACCATGTTTCAAATTATCTCCCTCTCCATACTTTCACAATCCAGTTCTGATTTTTTCATGACAGGTTTTTCTCATCTTTCACCCACACACCCTGACCCAATTTCAAATTTCGCTGGTTTACAACCTCAGATCTGAAATTGGCATCACAAGCATCTAAGGGGCTTCTCACTCACCTCACCTTTGATCACACAAGCCCCTTGATTTTGGGTTGAATGTTCAATCTGTCAGATTTCTTCTCAATGTGGATTTTAAGGATTTTTCTTGTTGGATTTACTGCCTGATCTAACAAATTGAGTGAAGCTGATTTGAATTTCCTGTTGGCAAGGATTCTGAGAGGATTTCTGGTGACAGAAATCATCTCAGAAGAGCCATCCATTAAACTGTTTTGCTAATGGCTTGAATGCATTAGATGCAAGTCAGATCTAAGGATAATTACTATGGTAATTTGAAGTCTGATCTTGCATTCATAAGTTACTGTGAAACCCTTAATGGGTTCTCAATACTATTTTGATAATTCAGAAGAGCCATACAATATCTATTTTGATAATTACTGTGATAATTACTGTGGTAATTTGTCTGGTGATTTCCTAACCTAAGGAGTTCTCAATGCTCCTTAAGGTTGCAAGAAACTGGGATTTGATCTTATGGTTTTAATTGACTGAATTAATTCTTCCTTCACGCTGTCTAAAGAGTTAATTCAGTGACATTTGTGGATTTTATCTGAAATGAGGTTTCTAATGAGGGTTTTTGGGCATCTGAATTGAGACATTTAGCGATTTTCGTAAGAAATTGAACCCTTGTCAGATTTGGGATTTACTTATTTTTTGTTCTGTTGGTTTTGTTTAACTCTAATCCCAGTAGCACAGTAAATTGATGGATCTTGCAACTACATACTTCTTTCTTTCCAAACTCTTCCCTTCTCACCATTTGGATTCACCTTTCTTCTCAAATGGACTAACTGCAGCAGCAGTTAGCCCATTTGATAGTGGCTTAAGCTACTGATTATAGAGACAAAAAAAAATCTGAACTGAGGACTCTCTCCTCAGTTATCTCTTCCTCTCTCATCTCCTACGACTGTAGGATTGTTAGAACCAATCACAGTGAGAAAAGCAAAAATCTGAAAACCATGTATTTAAAACTCTGATTGCCCATTTTAATTCTTCCCTTCTCACCTTTTGGGCAGTAAATTAAACTACTGCAAAGTCTGGAAACTGAACACAATTAACCCTTCCTTTCTCACCTCCTACTGCTGTAGGATTCTCAGAAACAATCAAACGAACTCTATTACATGTATATATTACTCTATATAATCTGTATACTCCTATAGACAATAGTACTATGTAAATAGTAAATTGTATATATATATATATCACTATATATATATATATAGATAGGCAGTGTATATACATATATAACTGTATAACTAACTATGTAAGTATACTGTATACTGTGAAGTAGCTATCTGATTTAAAATAATATAAGTATAGTATTCTGTATATAGGCCGTATGTACATAGTATATATTACTCTGTAAATATATATGTAGTTTATTATATATTGTATAAAAAAGTATATATATCTATATATATGTAGATTATAAGTATATTAAATCCTGTACCCTAATTAAATCTTTTTTATATATTAAATAATGAATTTATTCAGTTAACAGCCAAATTGTTAAATTAAATTAGATAAATTAGTAATTTAGAGTTATAATTAAGTTAATTGAATATGTAGACTTAGGCTAATATACCTTAAGTAATTTAATCTAGTTGAAGTATATTTATACCTTTTTATATTACTTTAACTTAGTTTATAAGTTAAACAACCAAAAACTACTACTTAAATATAAATAATACAGAAATTAATTCGAAAAAATATAATAAAAATGTCTATAAAATACTTATGTATGTAATCTAACTCTGTATAAGGTCAATTAGACCATATAGTCATTAATTTATAAGTAATTAACCAAGAAAGCACCTAAATCAGCATGTAAAAATAGCCCACTTTAATGAATTTATTTATATAGTAAATCTAATTAAAATTCAAAATTAATTGAACAATTATGTAGTATTATGTAAATACTTTATTTTTCCATAATTTATTTTACTTTTTTTAATAAGTTATGGCCCTCGAATTGAGGGCCAAAATAGCTTCCAGCCGCAGCTACGCGCGGTTTCCAGCGCAGATGTGGTGCTAGAATAGCGCCACATCGTGCGCTGCAAATCGCACGCAGCAGTATATCACAAATTTGTGCATATGCTCTTCAGTCGTCACGGGCACCGGGCGCCCGAAACAACTGAGCATTTGATCTGCTTATGAGCATTTTGTCTGAGCATTTGAGATAAGCATACGATTGTGCATGAATTGTGTGGGGCCGGGGGCCCGAGTGTGTGTGGCGTGGGGCTGAGGCCCTGCGCTGAGTTTGAAAACGTAATTAAGTGGCCTAATGAGGATTAGGGCGCGCTTAGTAGAGGTCTGGTCCCACCCTCTAGGTGCAGTGTATCCCTCGAAAAGCATGCCCGCAAATTAAACACATTTTTAACGGATTAAAGAGAACTAATGACGGTTGCTTAATCACCTTTATGCCGCTGTATCTGAAATCTGTTAAGGTAGAAACAAAAGAGAAGAAGAAGAACAGAAGAAACTTAGTGAGTTTGAGAGAAAGAGATAGATGATGTGTGTTAAGAGAGAAAGACAGAAGATGTACATACGTAAATACAAATACAAGAGAATATAAACATATAAAAATATATATATGTATACATAGTATAGCCTATTATTTGTATAAGTAAACCCATATAATTACTAACAGAATAAAATGTCACCATAAACGTCGCTAAAGACCTCAATTTTCCCTCAGATTTGTATATAGTGTTTTCTGAGATCTAGCGACTCTTATGTCTGCCACTAAAACTATTATATGTGTTACTGTACATAACAGACTAGTAAGTTAAGCTAGTATACTATGACATCTTAGTCTATTATATACTATCATGTAAGTGGTAATACTATAACTTGTAAAGACATAGTTTAAAGTATAGTGATACATTGTTTGGTGCTTGTTTATAGTTAGTTAATTTTTACAAGCATTATAATTAATTCTTAGTAAGTAGGTAGACCAAGTACACATTCATTCATTCTTTAATGAGATCTAAAGCTTCTTTTTGGAATTAGAGGATAATTTTGAGATCAAAGAGCGATGTAATTCAATAAATTGCTCCTAGTGAATGACCTAAAAGAAAACCAGTAAAAATTAGATAAGTAAATAATAATAATGGTTGTAATGACTGGTATTCCACAACTCACCACAATGACACTCTTAGTGTTACATGCTACAACATATCAAACATTTCATTGCATTACACACCATCTATTCATTATTTTTGGCGCCGTTGCTGGGGAGGCAACGCTCTTTACGCCAAAATTACCCTTTAATTCTTTTTGTATATAGAAATTCTTCATTTAATTTAAAATTCATTGATTGTAATTGCTTTCTTCCATTGATTTATTTGTGTATACATTCTTTTATTCTTTTACTAATCATTTGTTATTTTTCCACAGCACTTAAGGAGGAGTGTCGTCTTCCTGGTGGAGTCGCTGTGCTCCTGACTCGTCTTCCTGGTGGGGTTTTGCCCTCAGAGTAGCTATAGGATTAGTAATAGTAGTAGTTTAGTTTAGATAGTTTTAGGTATATTAATTCGGATAAATTGTTAGTCATAAGTTGTGGGGGCCTGTTCTCACACATTCCTTGTAATAATTGTGGATTGTCTGGACTTTATCTTCTTTTTCTCGATTTTTCGATTGCGATTTTCCGAGTCGATTTCTTTCCTTGTTTTTGCTTATTGCATATTAAAAAAAAAATCAAAAAATCAAAAATCAAAAGATCTCATACTTGTCTAGCAACAGCATAACCTTAGGCATCCATCTTAGGTTGCATATTTTTCTGCTAGATTTTAATACAAGTCAAATCTACATTTAGAAGATTGCTTGAGTTAGGTACGCATTCCTTACCTTACTCTAACTCCTGTCATTATTGCATTTGACTTAAAATTAAGAAGACCATCTCTTGTACTGAACTGAGTAAAAAGTGAAACGAGCAGCATAGAAATCATATCATAATCACTTGAATTAAGTCAAAAAGGAGATATTAGCTTTTGGTGAAACCATGATTGAGATTTTCATCGCCTTGTGTTGAATGTTATCGTGCACACAGCACGATCACTTAAGGCCACAACACACGGGTTTCTACCTCATCTCTTTCTGCAACCACAGGATCTGGATTCGCACGCTAAGTCTTATCCAGATTCCCAGTGGATTTTAGAGGTTTGCACATCGCTAGGTTTATCTTAAGATACGTACAATTGTTTGAAACAATTGCTTGCATACAACATAATTTCGCGTAGCAGCCTCTAGGAAAATTTCTCTGATTTATCTCGCTTGATTTGTCTTCTGTATGAATTGAAATTGAATTGGGATTTTTTCGCTTTTTGTGAACGTGATTAAAATTTTCCCATTGAGTTGGAACGAATTGTAGTAAACATGATTTCAAAAATCAACTCAATGGAAGGTAGGAGATCCCAAAACCCATAACTTGTACTCCCCTTGGGTACTTCTACCCAAGCTACTGCATCTTCTTCTTTGCCTTCCACTTCTAATCCCTTACCTCCCGAGTCTCAAACTACTTTTCACAATCCCCCTCGCCAAGAGGATGATCTTGAGTCATCACAATTTGAGGATTTTGAAGAACTTCCTCCACACCTAATTGCACATCCTCCACCACCACAACCACCAATCCCTAGGTTCCAACATCCACCTTATCGTAATCTTCCTAACCCACCACTGGAGAGAGGACCTATGCCTAATCTTCAGCACCTATTCGACACAAAATGCAACTGAATACCTTAACCCAACAGGTGCAACAGCTAGCTCAAGCTGTTAATCTCTTAGCTAATCCCCCACCACAACCACCTCCACCTAGAGATCCTCAGGCACCACCCCAACTCCGTAGACCTCAACTACGGGATTATTATAATCCCGTAGTTGCCCAACCAATGCTTGTGGTACGTTATCCCAATGGGGGTCATGCTGCTGAACTGATGCCAAACATTATAGCACCCATTCCTCACTTCCATGGACTTGCTTCTGAGGACCCTTTTCAGCATTTAGAGGAGCTAACAAATCTTGCCCAAACCTTGGGTCCGCAAGGACATGATCAGCACACGCTTTTAATGAAAATGTTCTCCTTTTCATTGAAAAATAAGGCAACCTTTTGGTTTCGAACACTTGCACGGACTACACCTATAGATTCCTGGGCTTCCTTAGAACATGAGTTCTTAAAGAAGTACTTTCCTGTAGGCTGCACTAACGCCTTAAGGCGTGCCATCATTACATTCACTCAGAATTCAGGAGAACCAATGCACGAGGCTTGGGAGAGATTCCACGAGCTTCTGAGAAAATGTCCCCACCATGGTGTCCCACGCTGGCAACAGGTCCAGATCTTCTACCATGGGCTCCATGATGACACACGGAATTTCGTAGATGCCGCTTGTGGAGGCAATTTCCTGTGTCGGGACGAGGACTCAGCCTTTGAGCTCTTTGAAGGCATGGCCGAAAACTCTATTAATAATGCTTCAATGAGCATGTTTAATAGAAAGTCCTCACATTCCCACTCACACACTGGGGTACACGAAGCCCAATCCAGTAGCAAAGACTTAGAGATAGTGGCTAGTCAACTGGATAAAGTGGGCTTAATCGAGAAGAAAGTAGATGAAGTATGGAAATTTCTCTCAAAACCCTCATCTTCTTCTCAGTCAGCAGCACAAAACACTTCTTCTCAGTTTCCCACAGGGAGGGAAACTGTGAATAACCTTTTTGTGACACAAACTACATTACTGGATTTTCCATTTCCATATCCTTCACCGGTTGGAGGAACCTTTCTTCCTCCATACACTGACTTCCCTGCACCTTCTGGAGTTTCGGAGGAGCTCCATGCCATTCACAATGACCCTTTCGCACAAACCTATAACCCTGGATGGCACAATCATCCAAATTTCTCGTGGTCGGGAAATTCACAGAAACCTCCTTTTCAACAACCTTCTGCACCACCACTGCACAACCCGATCCGAGCACCACCTCACAGTCACACGGATATCCACCGTGTACCTACCAGCAACCCCAACCCAGGCCCACCCAATACTCTCAATCTGGGCTTACATGAGATGACCAGTTGGGGTCTATCATGAAAGCTCTTGCTGATATGCAACAATAGAATATTGCTATGCAGCAGAAACAGGATGCGGCCTTAGCTGAGATGAGAGCCCAACTATCACACTTGACGGAGTCCCGTCAACCACATTCACTCCCATCCCAAGCACAGCCCAACCCTAGGAACATACCTGCTCAGAGGTATGTCCAACCTAGACCAGCAATGCAAGACCAAGCACATGTCATTTCACAACCAATGCACAACACTGAATTCTTCACTTCTTCTCTTGCACAAACACAACCACCTCTGCTACCTAACACTGATTTACCATCTACCTCTAGAGTTGAACTAAATGCCATAGTCACTAGGAGTGGTAAAAGCACACTAGATCCATCTCTTCCTACACCTACCACTTCTAGTTCTGCACCTCCACTCCCTACTTCTCCTCTACCTGTGACTGAACCTCTTTTCACCAATCCAGTACCTTTTCCTGAAGCTTTAAAGAAGAAGGAGAAAGGAAAGAAAAAGACCTGTGTGGCACCTGAGGAGGATTTGCTTAAGCTCTTTAAGCAAGTCCACATAAACATCCCCTTGTTGGATGCAATCCGCCACATTCCTCTTTATGCTAAGTTTTTAAAAGACCTATGCACACCTAAGCGTAAAGCAAGAATTCAAAAAGGGAGTAGTCCAATCATCCTCTCGAAACAAGCTAGTTCCATCATCTCTAGTACCCTCCCAACTAAGATGAAAGACCCAAGCACCCCTCTCTTATCCTGCATGATAGGTAACACCACATTTAATAGAGCACTACTTGACCTAGGTGCTTCCATCAATCTTATCCCAACCTCTCTGCTGACACATTTTGAGGTTGGCAATCTGAAGCCAACCGAGGTGTCCCTGCAATTAGTTGACAGATCAGTTAAGACACCTCAGGGAGTGTTGGAAGATGTCATAGTGCAGGTTAAGGATTTTTACTTTCCTGTAGACTTTATAGTCCTTGACATGGAAGTACCTGAAGATATCCAGAACACACCTATCATTCTAGGAAGACCTTTCTTGGCTACGGCCAAGGAAAACAATCAATTGTGAGGAGGGCCTTATAGAATTGAAGTTCGGAGATCAGAAAATAAAAATTGATATTTTTCAGGCCCAAAGAGGATCGGCCTGTAGTTTAATTGAAGAAATCTTTTCTCTGGATTCTTTGGATCAGTTGGTTGAGGATACCCTAAACAATTCATTAAATTTAGAACCTCAACACTCTTTAGACTCTGACTTGACTTCCATTGAGATACCAAATTTAGAGACTGAGGACCTACCTCCTATTCCTTTAGTATCTCTAGGATCTCCTGAAACTTTCACACCTACTCCTTCTGATCCTGTGCCTGTTGAACTCAAATCTCTTCCTGACTCTCTCAAATATGTTTTCTTAGGTCCTGACCAGACCTATCCGGTGATTGTTAACTCTTCCCTATCTTCTGATCAAGAATCACGACTCTTACCTGTCCTAAGAGCACATAGGCAGGCTATAGGATGGAGCCTTTCTGACCTTACTGGCATCAGTCCTTCTTATTGCACACATAGGATTTTCACTGAAGAAGGATCTAGACCTACTAGACAGCCCCAGCGTAGATTGAACCCTACATTACAAGAGGTGGTAAAAAGTGAAATGATTAAGTGGCTAGACAATGGAATTATCTACCCAATTTCTGACAGTAGATGGGTAAGTCCTGTTCAGGTTGTGCCTAAGAAGGCCGGACTTACCATTATCAGCACTAATTCTGGACAAGTCATCCCTACACGCATTTCTAGTTCGTGGCGAGTATGTATAGATTACCGAAAACTCAACCAAGCCACGAAGAAAGATCATTTCCCTTTGCCCTTCATTGATCAGATACTGGAAAGACTGGTAGGGAATAGATTTTTCTGCTTTTTGGATGGCTATTCAGGATATAAGTAGTAATACTTTATTTTCATAATTTATTTTATTTTTTTTAATAAGTTATGGCCCTCGAATTGAGGGCCAAAATAGCTTCCAGCCGCAGCTACGTGCGGTTTCCAGCGCAGATGTGAAGCTAGAATAGCGCCACATCGTGCACTGCAAACTGTACGCAGTGGTATATCACTAATTTGTGCATATGCTCTTCAGTCGTCTCGGGTGTCGGGCACCCGAAACAACTGAGCATTGGTTCCGCTTATGAGCATTCTGTCTAAGCATTTGAGATAAGCATACGATTGTGCATGAATTGTGTGGGGCTGGGGGCCCGAGTGTGTGTGGCGTGGGGTTGAGGCCCTGCGCTGAGTTTGAAAATGTAATTAAATGGCCTAATGAGGATTAGGGCACGCTTAGTAGAGGTCTGGTCCCACCCTCTGGGTGCAATGTATCCCTCGAAAAGCACACCCGCAAATTAAACACATTTTTAGCGGATTAAAGAGAACTAATGACGGTTGCTTAATCACCTTTACGCCGCTGTATCTAAAATCTGTTAAGGCAGAAACAAAAGAGAAGAAGAAGAATAGAAGAAACTTAGTGAGTTTGAGAGAAAGAGAGAAGATGTGTGTTAAGTAAGAGAGAAAGATAGAAGATATACATACGTAAATACAAATACAAGAGAATATAAACATATTAAAATATATATATATGTATACGTAGTATAGCCTATTATTTGTATAAGTAAACCCATATAATTACTAACAGAATAAAATGTCACCATAAACATCGTACGTAAATACAAATACAAGAGAATATAAACATATTAAAATATATATATATGTATACGTAGTATAGCCTATTATTTGTATAAGTAAACCCATATAATTACTAACAGAATAAAATGTCACCATAAACGTCGCTAAAGACCTCAGTTTTCCCTCCTTAGGTTTGTATATAGTGTTTTCTGAGATCTAGCGACTCTTATGTCTATCACTAAAACTGCTCTATGTGTTATTGTAGATAATAGACTAGTAAGTTAAGCTAGTATACTATGACATCTTAGTCTATTATGTACTATCATATAAGTAGTAATACTATAACTTGTAAAGACATAGTTTAAAGTATAGTGATACATTGTTTGGTGCTTGTTTATAGTTAGTTGATTTTTACAAGCATTATAATTAATTCTTAGTAAGTAGGTAGACCAAGTAAACATTCATTCATTCTTTAATGAGATGTAAAGCTTCTTTTTGGAATTAGAGGATAATTTTGAGATCAAAGAGCGATGTAATTCAATAAATTGCCTCCCAGTGAACAACCTGTAACAAAACCAGTAAAAATTAGGTAAGTAAATAATAATGGTTGTAATGACTGGTATTCCACAACTCACAACAATGACACTCTTAGTGTTACATGCTACAACACATCAAACATTTCATTGCATTACACACCATCTATTTATTAGTAGGGAGGTGTCATCCACGGCCATGAACGCATTGGACATGGCCCCACCCGCACAGCTACACACAGCGCAATGCACGCGCGAGCACGCATCGTACACTCAACGTTGGTCTATTTTTGCAATGCTCCTGGATGTCGTTGGAGCATCTGCAGCCACTGGATGTTCATCAAAGGGTGGAGAAAGAGAAAGAGAGTAGATCCTGTGCTCCTAGTTCGCGTGCATCACGCCTTTGCTGGCAAGGGCAAATGCCAGTTGTTGGATTTGCATCGTTTGAATGATGAAAGCACGTGGATTGCACCTTTGCATCATTTTGAATGCACGTGTATCACGTTCAAAATCTTTTTCTCTGTGCTAGTAGAGTCCTTGAGTATAGTGATCGCCATACACGTCTCAACATTGAAATCATGATCCTTGTGCTCCTCGATAAATCTGTGATGAATGGGTTTTGGTGATGTAAAATTACAGTTAGGAGAAACCCATCGTCGTAGTTCGCAAAATACATTATCAAATACAATTTTTAATGGAAACTTGAGGTGAGTCCCAGGTAGAACATAGGGAGGCGACGTCTACTTTTGTTGAAATCCATTCTTCATTTTGTTTCCTTATGGTGTTTTAGGGTTATGTGATATTTTTGGTGTTTTTGAAATAAAAGGACAAGTGAAATAACTTCACAAAGTGGAGAAACAAATATGATATTTCATAATGTCATTCAAATGTCTATTACAATATGCTAAAATATAAAAGAGATAGGGGTAGGAAGAATTCTCCTAAATCGGTTGTTTAGCAAGATGACAGTGCTTGGCAGTAGCTTGGAAAAAGAGGGTGAGGTGCTGGACGACAGAGGTGAGATGCAGGAGGGCACCGGGTAGAGGAATGCTTCACCAAGTCTTCAGAATGGGGATGAGGAGCGGGAGATGATCTTCTACTGGAATGGAGGTGGGAGGACGGCTCCAAGGTTTCCTATGAAGGTAGTGAGATGGAGAACGAATATTTGGTGGGATATAGGAGTATTACACAAATAGGAGTCCTTTGGAGCTTGGGGTCATGGTGTTTATATAGTGGTGGAATGGAGGTGTTTCGCTCGCATGGGTCTTCAGCGACTTTTAAAACATCGCTAAAGACCTGCCGAGGGTGTCGCTATACATTCAAGTGCCTTGGCTGGCATGAGGAGGCACGATTGCAGCTAGTGTAGAGTGAGGAGATCGTCAGCCATTGGATTGAGCGTGAATGGATGAGATCGCGAGGAGATCGCTTGCGCTCACAGATTCAAACGCCCACGCATTATTGGCAGCCGTTGTATTGACCATCGCATGGTTGGGGGCGCCAGCAAATCACACCTTCATCAATTTGAATCGTGCTCACCACGTCTTCAAGACGATCGAACGACAGCTGCTATGCTTGGTCATCTTAAATGAGTGCTCCAGATGGAGTGAGTCTACCTTGGCATGCAGCTATGCGTCGTCGTCCAGCACATGTGCGTCATCTCAATTGCTAAATCAAGATCGAGCAGTCCAATTTAGCCGATGCTGAAGTGGGCATGGAGGATCGAGGCTCGAACATGTGCCTCTCATTTGTGGAGTAGGTGCTTCATCGTTTGGCCAACGTGTTGCTTTGTCTAGTGGAGGTGAGGTGTGGCCGCGCACCTTGACCATTGGATGAGGATCCAATGGTCAAGATGAAGCCATCCTTGCTGCACATTGGAGGAGAGATCAGCTGATATAGAGCATTTTTCAGCCATTGGATTGAGATCCAACTGCTGGAATCGCTCCTTGCATGAAGTTGGGGAGGCTGTGGCTTGTGTAGGGTGGCCTGGATGGTGCCACAAGGTGCCATCTAGGCCGTCCATCTTCTTCTTCTTGTAGAGGGTGCCACGGAGCTCGGATTAGGGTGATTTTCATGTTGACGAACTGTGATCATCGCTCTAGATCCATCCGTAGGGTCAGATTCTTCTTCTGAAGCCCGTAAAGATGTCACACTGCCTCTTAGCCATATAAAATGTTGGAATTAATATACAAAATATACAAACTATCCTAAATGCAATATAATGAATGTTATGCAATATTTATACTATGATATGCAATGCTAGGCCTAGAAACTATCATAAATAAGCATTTTATCATGAATTCATGCATTTTTATCATACCCCCATGCTTACTTTTTGCTAGTCCCTAGCAAAATTAACCTAAATGCTATGTATAAAAGTAGAATTAGGATTTGATCACTTAAGCATTGATGGGAACACCATCATGAGCCCTAACTAGCTCATTTTGACCCAATAAAGAGAATAAATACTCCTACAAAACTAACTGAAGGTCCTAATTCAATGCATAACCTTTCTGAGAGAAAAATAAGAAATAGGGGGTAAAACTGCAATTTTACCAATGTAGCACAACCATGGGTTTTCTCAAGGGCTAAACAAAGGTCAAATGGTTTTAGTGAGATAACAAGTGGGTTGGATTTGACAGAAAAGGGTTTGTGTGAATTCTGTGAATTAAATGACTTCTTGAAACCCTAAAATGGACCCACTTGATTAACCAAGGTTCTGGTCAAGATAAAATTCACTTAAACCATCTAAAAATTATAAAAAAATATTCTCTAGGGTTTAGAACCTTTAATTTGGCCATTAAGACCCATCTTGACCAAGAATGGTGTCTCAGATAGATATTTACCCTAAATTGGATTCTTGCATAAATTTTCCAGTCAAACGTGGTCAAACCCAAAATCCAACTTCAACGTTGGATTCCTTAGGTCCAAATTAGGTTCTTACCAAAATTTGGACCCAAGATGAATTCATCTTGACCTAGTTTGCAAAAAGGTCAAGTTTGATTACATTTCTGCCCCTATCTTTTAAGAATCCTTATAAATAGCCCCGTAGATTCTTAATCATTTTCGCAAATAGATCCCTCCTCCATTATAGAGGAGGAATCCTACTCCGACGAGCTTTGAAAGGAGAGTTCTCCCTGATTGCTTAAAGGATCTCCTCCAAAATTGTAAGGGAGATTCTCTGAGAAAATCCCTCCAATATGAACCCGGTTTGATGCCCTAATTCCTTCCAAATCTCTCATGCGAATGCATGAGCGATTTGGGTCTCTTGAATCTTCCTTCGCCTGTGACTTTCCTTGCTTGGGTAGCTTGCTTCCCAAGCCCAAATCGACCTTCAGAGCTCTATTTAAAGGAGCCCAGACCTCTCCAATCTCTCCACGCTCGAATTAGGTCGTGAACACCCTAATTCCTCTCTTCCCTTCACGGTCGTAGGCTCCTTGATGTCCGACGACCTTCCTTGCTCCTCCTCGTCATCCAACCGCCATACCTCCAGTGGATCCTTCTTCCCTGACTTCCTCCACGTCTCACCGTACCAGCAGGTGCTTCTCTCCCTTCGTCCTCACCAATCCCACGTCACTGGAGCCACCTTCATCTCCGGCGTTGGCCACACCAGATTCGACTCCTCCGCTCGCCCCCTTCATCTCTTGACCTCCTAGATAAGGTCCCTCTCCCCTCTACTTTCTTCTCCACCCTTTATTCTCAAAAATCGACCACTACCAACCACCATCACCTCCATCCCTTCCATCTCCGACCATCGACTCTGACGAGGCCATTACACCACCATAGGCCACCCCAACCCTCGCTGACAAGCCCATAAGCTTCCCCTCATTCTACGCACTGCGCCACTCACACAAACCACTCCCCGAGCACACCCACACATTCGCACACAGTGTGCCCTAGGGACACACGCACAGGCACCCCCGAGCCACGCTAACATCCCCATCACATCTGCAATGGTTCGGCAACCCTCCCTAAACATTTTGATGTTGCTGCGAGGCCGTTCGTGTGTTTTCAGGTTCGTTGCCCGTTCGCCATTAGTGAGCAAGCTTGAACCAAGCTTGCTGCAGCTCCAGGTTCCGCCAAGCCCAGGCTGCTGCCGTTGCCCTAAAACACATGAAAACCCCTTGCGTACGCACTCAGGCCTCAGTCAAACTCAAAGGCCTTCGCATGCAGCTGCAATTGGGAGCTCAACCTCTGCAGGTGCATGCGAAAGGAAGGTGGGACATTTAATCCCACCTCAGAAGTGAAAGACCACCCGCATCTGCATAAAAGGAAAAAGTGAAGTAGCCTTAGCACCTCAGATCCACGGGGTGAGGTCCCACTCACCCGACCCGGTCTCGTCTGCGAACATGCCCCGCGAACCTGGCCTGACTCGACTCGACTGGACTCCTCACCCACTACCGCACGCTGGTGGGCCTGGTCCTGGGTACGCACCTGACCCGATTACCTGACTATCTGTGTGGCTCTAGGAGAGTGTATCCTAAGAGAGAAAGTGAGGAGAGCTGCGCGTGGGTAGGGGTAGGTTTTGCTACAGGGTTCTCTAGCCAACACTTAGCCACAATCTGAAGAGGAAGAGGAGGCTAGAAGAGGAAGAAAGTAAGAAGAAGCCAGAGAAGGCAGAAGAAAGAAGAAGAGAAGGCCAGAGTAGTTGAGGGTCAAGGCAGAAGAAAGACGAAGGCAGGAGCTGAAGAAGGAAGAAGAAGGAGAAGCCAAGGCAGGAGAGAGGCAAGGGAAAAGCAATAGCAGAAGCTAAAAGAGGAAGAAGAAGGAAGCCAAAGTATAGAGAGAAAGGAAGAGAAAGAGAAGAACTCAGACACTTTAAGTCGTCTGATTAAGGAATCAGATGATAGATTCTAGTCTCCATTGCATATTTATATATTGAATCATTTGGTGATATTGTAGGAGTATTTGGTGATCTACATCACCATTTTAATCCCATATTTTTGCACTCTGATACTGCTATTATTGCAATTCTTTCAGTTTAAATTGTGATCTTGATTTCTAAATTCCAATTTGCTCATTGTGTTGGACCTCGGAAATCTTTTCAAGTAATAAAATTATATCTGTTTTGATCGCTATTTCAGCTGTACTACAACGCAATACTTTTAAAACCTGATTCAGTGACTCAAACATTTTTGGCACCGTTGCTGGGGAGCAACGAGCAATTTAGAATTCTTGATTACAATTCTTGATTTGGTACTAACTTGCTATATCTCTTTTGTTGTGGTTGTTTCAGGGAGAACATTCAAAGAAAGACAGTCGCACATCAAACACACCAGCGGCAGGTAATTTCTGATTACTCTCTCTCTCTTAAAGCCCCTCATTCTGAAAAGGAAAAAGAAGCAAAATCAATTAGGGCTACTTGCTTTCCATTCTTAGCTAATTCATCAAGTTGCCTGATTTGATTTCAGCAACAAAACTGATTTGTGCACCCATTTAAGGTAACTAGGTCTACCACATTCTTGTTTGAGCCCTAGATACCACATTTGGCAAATTAAATTGGACCAAAATTAGATCCAATTAAGGATTTCAAGTTAGGGTTTTAGAGGCACACTTTCATAAGCAAGAATCAACTCTCCAAAATGATGTGTGCCTAAGCCTTGGTTGAAGTGATTTATTCAGGCAAACCCTAAAATTTAGGCTCTTAATCTCACTTGAATCCTAAAAGAAGGGACCTAAAACTTCTCAAAGGATAAATAGGTGAAGTTGACCCACCTTGTTGGGTCAACCAACCTTGAAATTAGGTCAAATTTTGCACTCAATACATCTAAAGTTCAAGTGAAATCTTAAGCACCCTTCCTCTTTAATAATACTGGTAGACTTAAGAGGTCAAGTCCCCATTCTGGTCTACCTGGAACATCAATGACAAGAGAGGTCGAGTGGGGGAAATCCTGTAACCCGTGGGGGCGCTCTATCATGTAGGGGTTTTTGCGGGACTCTCCCTCTCTGGCTGCCCAAGTATTTCTCATGTGGACGACTTTCTGACTAAGGGATATCATCCGCCCCGAACCTCTATAGTCATCCAAAATTTTGGGTGTCTTGATTGGATCCATCACATTCTATCCTCATCCAGACCATCGGTGCATGTTCAGTAGGAGGTCCTTAAGACCATCCTTGATGCCTCCTTTAGTCATTCACTCCTATCGAGGCCAGGCCTCAACTTCCGTATTTGTGTAGCAACCCTATCACATAGACATCTCCTCTGATTCATCTGAACCTAATTCTCCATCATCCATCATCATGGCACAACCCACAAAAGAAGAGAATAACGTTGAGAGCCAAATTCAGCACCTTAATGATTTATTCCAAGCCTTTGTGAATCCATCGCAGCATCCTATGATGCGAGATCATTACAATCCTGCTGTAGTGGCGATTGAACCTCGAGTCCAAATTCCAGCTAGAGGTCCTGATCATGAACTCAAGACCAACATGATTCATTCTATTTCAAAGTTTCATGGGCTCAATTTCAAGGATCCTTTCCAGCACATCAGACAACTCAAACATCTATCCCAAACCTTTGGGTCAGATGTCCAAATTCGAGATATCCTTCTCATGAAGATGTTCTCCTCTCTCATGGACAAAGCAGCTCACTGATATCAGACTCAAATGCATCTAATCAACACATGGGTTGAACTACAATTCGAATTTCTGAAAAAGTTCTTCCCAGTTGGTCGGACGAATACCTTATGACACCAGATCATGCACTTCATACAGCAACCTGGAGAACCACTTCACGAGGCATGGGATCATTTCCTGGATCTCATGCGAAAGTGCTCCCATCACGGAGTTCTTAAATGGGAACAAGTCCAGTGTTTTTACCAAGGACTTCGTGAAGATATCTATTTATTTGTTAATGTAACTTGCGGAGGAAATATCATGGGTCAACACAAAGACACTATGTGGGAGATTCTCGAGAATATGTTTGAGAACTCCATCAATAATGACTCCATGGGCTTATTCGACCGGACGAATGCCCGTGCATCAACAAATCCAAGGGGAGCACATGAGATGCAGGGCCTGTCCTCATCTTTTGACTTGGAATTGATGGCCAGTCATTTGGACAAGGTCTATATCATTGAGAAGAAGGTGGATGAGCTAACTCGACATCTGTAGCAAGCCACCTCTGTGCAAAACCAATTCACATAGCCACCCTCTGGGAGGGAAGCTGTGCATAACATCTATCACAGATCTTCTCAGGGGATGGACCCGTATCCACCCCCGTCTGACTCTAGGGCTAGAGGAAACTCTGACCCTGCCTACTCTAGTTAGGGGAACTCTGAACCCTCATACTCTGACTTTCCTGAGGTTCCAAAAACTTGCGAGGACCTCAACACCATCCAAAATGACACATTCTCTAATACCTATAACCCTGGATGGCGAATCATCCCAATTTCCTATGGATAGGAAGCAATCAGAATCAGAGACAACCATATTAACTCTGTCCATAAGCTCCTCATCCATATCAGCTGCCTCAGCCTCGGCCTAACCCCACCTATTAATTTGGGCCAACTCAGACAGATCAAATGACTCTCATCCTTCAGACTCTGGCTGACATTCAAAAGATGAATGCAGCTATGCAAAAATAGCACAAAGACGAGATCACAGAGGTTCGCAATCAACTTGCCCAGATAGCGAATTCCCACCAACTTGCCACACTCCCTTCGCAACCTCTACCAAATCCAAATAACATGCTGAACCAGAGGCGCATTATGAACCCAAATCCAAGCTAAGCCCACATGATTTATCAGGTCCCTTCTAATCCATCACCCGACGTGATGGAAGCTTCGACATCATACTCGAGATTGCAGCAGTAGCCACCCATTTATCGACACCAAACCAAAACCAAGGAGGACTAAATTCAGTAACAACCCGTAGTGGCAAAGCAACACAAGACCTACCTTACCCAAGCCACTTACAGCTTGGTAGTGCTAACCCAAGCCCGAGGATAACCATCTAGGATACCCCTGTCCCAGATCAAGAACTTGGACCTATTCTAGAGGAACCATCCAAGGTTCCATTTCCTGAGGCCTTAACTAAGGGAAAGAGGACAACCAAACTGGTGGCATCTGAGGAGGATCTGGTCAAGCTCTTTGAACAGTTCCAAATAAACATCCCCTTGATGGATGCAATTTGCCATGTATTGGCTTACGCGCACCTAAGCGTAAGCTGCGAACCAAAAGTGGGAGTCCAATTGTTATACATAGGGCGAGATCGATTTATAAAGAATAAATACTATGTCGTAGTATAGTTGAAATCGCCTTGTAAACAAATAAGAATTTTATTACTGGAATGTTAAGTCTGAGGTCGAATATAGGGAGCAAATGGAATTTATTCACTAATCTCAATAGATGTAATTTGAACACTAAAAGTTACTCAAAATCTAATTCAAAATATAATATAGGAGTTTATGAATACTAAAATGTAGCAATAAAAGAGAAATTCAGAAGAATTGGATAAAAAGTGTTTGATTCTTCTTCTCTTGGCTCTTTCTTCAGTTTTCTCTTTAGCTTCTCTTCTTCTCTGCCTTTCTTTCTTTCTTCTTCTTTTCCTTGGCTTTGGTTGATGCCTTCCTTCTTTGTCTTCTGTTCCTTCTTCTTCTTCTTTGGTTTCCTTTTTTGATTTAGCTTTTAGCTTCTCTCTTCTTTCTTTTCTTCTTTGTCTTTCTCTTCCTCTAACTTCAGCTCTTTCTACTTTCTTCTTCCTTCTTCCTTGTCTTCTTCTTCTTTGCCTTAGCTGTCTTGGCCCTTAGCTTTCCTTGGCTTCTGACCTCTTTCTTCTTTAGTCTCACCTTCTCCTTCCTTCTTCTTTCTTCTGTTCCTTCTTTAGATTCTATTCCTTCCTACCTTCTCTTTCCTTCCTTGCCTTCTAATCCTTCTTGCCTTCCCCTTCCTTCTTTCCTTCAACTTCCTCAGCTTCCTCCTTCAGCCCTTTGCTTTTCCTTCTTCTCTACGGCTGCAACATCATCTTCCTTCTTCCTTTCCCTACACACAAGTGCAAAATCTACCCCTACCCTCCCTAGCATACGCTCTCTCTCTTTGCTCTCTTAGGTTCACTCTCCTAGAGCCAATCGGGTATTCGGGTTGGGTCAAGCGCACCTGGGTCCAGGCGCATCGGCGTGGGTGGTGCGCGAGGAGTGTAGGGTAAATGGGTCAGGTAAGCCAGGTCTACATAGGAGTGAGCACGGACGAGGCAGGCATGTGGGCGAAGGGACCTCACCTCATGTTCAGAGGCGAAGAGCCTTTGTCACAAAAATAATTTAAATCGCTCACCGAACTCTAAGCTTTCTGAGGTGGGACTAAACGTCCCACCCACTTCGCTTGCACCCGCAAAAGGATGCTTCACTCAATTGTTGTGGCTGCAGTGCTCTCTCAAAGCCACTCACTGGCTAGATGTGTGCGCGAGGTGACTCCGCATCACCTGGACCTATTTGTCTGGAGACTGACACCTAGGTTGAAGCTTGTGAGCAAGCTTCATGCCAATGCTAATGGCGATGGAGGCCCAATCCTGCATTCAAGAAATACAGACTTGTGGCCTCATTAAACCACATAGGAAGCTTCGCTGTGGCACGGTGAAGGTGCTGCGGTAGGTGGCTGGCTGTAGGGTGGCCTAGGCATGCGTGCCTAGGTCGGTCTATGGCCGTAGTGATGGGTGTGGTCGGGGGGAGTTTGTGGAGGTTATGGCAGTCGATGGAGATGGGGAAAGTGATCAGTGCATGGTGGCGGTGCTTCTGAGGGATCTGGAGAGGTGGATGGGTGTGTGTAGGGGACAGAGACACCTCACCAGTGGTCTGCTGGAGGTGGAGAAGATGGTGGTGGTCTGCGATAGTCGAGGGTCGAAAGTAGAAATAAAGAAGGGGGAAATGAAGAGAGGAAAGAGGGGAAGAGATTTAACCTAATTTAATGGACGAAAGGATAAGGAGAGCGGCTGGCGTATACCTGGCACCACCGAAGACAAAGGTTCCAGTGGAGAGGGAACGACGATGACGAAGAGGCTGCAGGTGCGTGCACAGGTATGGCGTGACGCGAACGACGGAGGCGAAGAAGACTCTGCCACTGGTATTGTGGCAGAGCAACAAGTAGAGGGAGGAGATGTCACCAGAGCTCGCTGGATGCTTGGCCGGAGGAGAAGGGAAGAAATTGGAGGTTGTTCTCCAGCCAAACCAAGCTAGAATTGAGTGGCCAGATCAAGGGTTTCTTTTATAGGCACAGGCGGGGGATCTTGTGCTTGGAAGGCAAGCTTCCAAGTGCAAGTATCCTCGTTGGAGTAGGAAAGTGCAAGAGACCGAAATCTCTTGAGCGTTCGCACAAAAGATTGGGTGACAATTAGGGCTTGGAATTACACTCATTAGATCGGGAATTCCTCAAAGAATCTCCCTTTCAAATCTGAGAGGGAGTCTCTAAGGGATTTGAGAGAAATCCTCCTCGAATCCATGTCAGAGTAGGACTCCTCCACTGCAATGGCAGAGGGACCTAATTGCAAATCATGGCGAGGAAGATAGGGTGGCCTTAGCAATTATTTTGAAAAGCTAGGGGTTTAAATGTAATTGGGTCAACTATTTTGCAAAGTAGGTCAAAGTGACCTCCCCTTAGGTCAAAATTTGGACCTAAGGAATCCAATGGTGAAGTTGGATTTTAGGTTTGACCACGTTTGACTAGACATTTTACATAGAAACCAAATTTTGGGCAAATATCTTACTAGGACCACAATTTAGGTCAAAATAGGTTTCAAAGGCCAAATTGAAGGTTCTAAACCCTAGGGGATATTTTTCCATGAATTTTAGAGGGTTTAGTTGATTTTTATCCTGACCAGAACCTTGTTGAATTAAGTAGGTCTGTTTTAGGGTTACAAGGAGTCATTTAATTCTCAGATTGCATATTAACCCTTTTTTGACTGAACCAATCCACTTTTTATCTTGTTAAGACTAGTTGACCTATGTTTATCCCCTGAGAAATCCTGTGGATGCACTACAATGGTAAAATTGTAGTTTTACCCTTTATTTCTTATTTTCTTCTCAGAACAGTTATTCCTTGAATTAGGCCCTTCTCTAGGTTATGTAGGAGCTTTTGTTCTCTTTCCTAGGTCAAAATGAGCTAGTTAGGGCTCATGATGGTGTTCCCATCGTACCCCTATGCCTAGCTTTGCTAGTCCCTTAGCAAAATTTCAAGGTTTTAACTTCTATTCTAGCCATGAGTTTCTTTCACAATTTATGATGAGTGCTTTTTCTTTTTTCATTTGATTAGGTTAGAATGCCGACATTAGGCCTAGAGGTACTCAAGTAACAAATAAGATTCGGACTTGACCAGCTCTAGCCTTGGTCCTCCACGAAGGTTTTTAATGCCCGTAAGAACTATCTTAAGGTTCGTTTGACTCCGCAGTTAAAGCACCCGTGCTTGAGACATATTTTAGCCTTAGTTCAGGTTGCAGTGTGTTTTTGTTAGTGAGAGATAGAGGATTTATTTGTTTGGAGAGTTTTCTCTCTGTTTTCCTTTTATTTCTAGCTTCGGATTAGCTTCTCAACATGATCTGTATCGGATTTCTCATCCCCATCATCAATCCTCAAAGGTCCCTGGCAATCGATGCTTTGTGATAGCACCACCCATGGCAACCCCCAGAACCCTGGCTTTCGAGATTTCGAGATAATCCTGCCCATGGCATTCTGTAGCCAAATCCAGACCCTGGCAATTGACATTTCATGATAATGCAGCCCATGGCATCTGAACCAGCAGGGTGCTTACATGCCCCCGGTAGGATATGTAAGTATCCTAGGAGACAAGCACCGAGGAGACGATATGTTGTTACGCATCGTGGAGGAAAATTTTCTGCCTCTCAGTGTCGGGAACTCGTCCAAATCAACTTGTGTTGATCGGCCGCTCCTAATCTAGGCAACTTTTTTCATAACATTTTAAACGCTTTTGCGTGATTTTGTTAGTTATGCGCATTGAACTAGACTGTGTGTAGATTGGGGTGCTTAGGTTACCGAGTCATGCAAATTGAAGGTCAGTTAACGAGGTCGAATACTCCCTAAGCCTTAGACCTAATACTTAAGCTTCACATTTTCCCTAACCTCTTGAGGATTATCCAAATCTTAGCGGATATTTGAATTTTTAAGCCTAAGAGTCTAGCCCAAATGGCCTAAGATCAGCGTTCCTACTAATCACTTTTTGTGCCTCTTTAGCACTTTTTCTATTTCTCTCTTTTTCTTGATGTGGTCTAGAACTTCAGTTAATCCCTTAATCTTGTACTAATGACTATCTCTTTTTCTTTTTCATTTTGTGGTCCTTTTTTGGCATTTTGCTCTTTTCCTCCTCATGTTTATATGGCTTCAAAATTTTCTCTGCCCTCGTCCAATTTTTTTGTTCTTTTTCATAGTTTTCTATTTTTTTTCTATTTTTGATATATGTAACTTTTTTGTGAAAATCCTTCTGACTTTTCTTGGTTTCTGTATGTTTGCACTTTATCACCCCCCATGGCTAAGTTTTGCAATGTCCTCATTGTAAACGAAGGGTGTGAAATAGTACTGGGTCTAGGGACTTAGAACAGGATATATCAGGTGGGCGAATGGGTCGAGAAATGATTGATGCAGATGATTTCATGCTCTGGTACGTGTACTAGAGGTGGGATCGACTGGTCTAAGGCTGAACTCAAGTTGCAGTAGACGTGGAGTACAGATGGATAATCAGATGGATCTCAGGCTTTTGGAATGACGGGTTGCCTCCCGTTAAGCGCTAAATTCAATGCCTTCAGCCGAGCAGGAAGTGGGATGGAGAGGGAGTGGTAAAATCAGCAAAGTTTTGTAAGACAAGAACCTTGATTAAGAGCTTGGTTGGTCCAACCAGGTGCTTGTTCAGATCAGTAGGCCGATGATGCAGCCCAAACCCTATTAATCTGGTGGGTTAATAAATGTAGAGCAGGAGATGTGGAACCCACCATATGCTATGAAGCTCGGATGGATGTGGAAGTGTAAATGTGGGTTTTGGCTGAGTCAAATTAGCCTAGTCAGAGTAGGGATCCATGAAGTAATCAATGAATGATGCGGAAAACCTACAGGGGTGATCAGAGAATGATGGAGCATGTTTTTCAGTCTGATCAATGTTTGATACCCGGTATATGTGTGGAGTTGAATCATCTGCAATCGGCTCAGTGAGAGGGGAATCAGAATAAAAATTGAGTCCGGTTGCAGGTCAGGGTTGAAAATGAGTTTTGATAGGTTTGGTATATTTGGAAGAGGCAGCTTCAATGAGAATTGTGTATGAGGGTTCTTCTAGAAAGGACTGACAGGTGGTTTCATGTAGAGAGTCGTCATAGTAGCTTTCAAAATCAAAAGTGAATACCTAAAGAGTGTCTACAGGATGATGGAAATTTGAGTCGAAAAAAGATTCGAACTCTACGTTGTAGTCACTCTCAGCATTTTCTGTTTTTGATTCCTGAGGATCAAAAAGAAATGATTCCATGTCACTAGAACCTGAACTTAAATCAGCAATCTCAGGAACTAGGACCTCAGAGTCAGAGTCGGAGAGTGAATCATATGAGCTGAGGTTGTAGATTGGCTTATTGTGTTCAAGAAGCAGAGTTTCTCCAAAATCATGGTAAGATTTGAAATCATCGGATATATTGCGAAAATCAAATTCTAAATGAGATTCGAGGTCAAAGGTTCCACCACAGAATAAATCAAATGATATAGATTCAACAGCCTGACTGGGGACTAGCCTATATGTAAATTCTGAGCTCAAAATGGTGTTCTTATTTAGTCTAGGCTCAAGTTCTAGGCTTATAGGAAAGACCCAATCAACACCCCACTGTCCAACTCCTCAGTTTCTGTATCGTAAATTCCCGTGACTTTTGAAAAATCGATCTGATTTTCTGAGGATGTTGGAGAAGGATATTCATCAAATAGAGGCCTAGAATTATACTCTTCATTGAAACTTTGATCTTCTTCATACGGGGCCTCGTAATCTTCCCAATTAGTTTCAGATCCAAATTTTAGGCTTTGGATGTGGGTTGAATCATTAGAATCTAGGTCCGAGTAACCTTCGAGGGTCATCTTATCAGAATAAGGGGTGGGATTTACACCCTTGAGTGGTTCAATGCTAATCTCATCATTGCAGGAGTTTTGGAATTCTATGCTTGGTCATCCAGGGTCTAAGGTTGGGTAAAAATTGTGTTCTCCTGCAATTGGAACTTCCCAAACTACTTCATTATCAGGCATGTTGTATTTCATCTGGGTTGGGAATCCATAACAACTTTGTGCCTCAAACCTGAGATCTGGGAAATCGGATTGATCCTCAATACTACTCCAAGATGGGTCATCATCTGTTTGGGGCATGTACGAGTATTTCTGATCGATAATTTGTTTCAATAATCTCATTATCTCTTTTCATCTTTCAAGATCATCTTGGTGTTTTTCCCAAAGTACAGGATTTGTCATGCACTGGAGGTATTCAAAGTTGTGTGATTTTTCTATCTCAATGTATCCTGCTATGAGAATGTCTCGGGTTGATCCATTTGTGGCTTCTGTCAATAAAACTTCGGCACTTTTTATGATGAAAGATGTGGTTGTTGGTACATTAACCTGAATGTCTTCTATTGGTGTTGAGGTTTTATATTCAATTTCATAGAATTCAAGGGCATCCTCAATCTTCCTATCTCTCATGGATCTCTGTGATTTAGGTTTTTTGAATGGTAATCCTAAATAATTTGGCTGCATATTTGGATCAGGTGGTGGAATCAAGATGTAGAATTAGAGTTTCGATCAAGATGTAGAATCAAGTTGTGAAGTGAATAGATCTGAATAGAGAGTCCCACTAAAATTTTATTTGTGTGCTCTAAAGAGAAGGGATGAGGGACTGGATATGTTTTTGACCCAATCAAGGCGCCCAAAGACATTTGGATGACTTTGGATGTTCAGGGTGGATGATACCCTCGGATCAGAAAGTCGTCCACCTAAGAATTACTTGAGTAGCCAGAGTGGGAGAGTCCCGTAAAGACCCCTACAAGGTAGAGCATCCCCACCGGTTACAGGGTTTCCCCCACCCGACTTCTCTTGTCACTGAGATTCCAAGTAGACCAAAATGGGGACCTTGACCTCCTAAGTCTACCACTTTTAAGATCAAAGGTGCTTAGGGTTTTCACTTGAACTTTAGATGTTTTTGGTTTTGTGACCCAATTTCAAGGTTGGTTGACCCAAGGGGTCAACTTTACCTGACCTGCCTTGAAGATGGCAGAATGATTCTAGGTCAAGACCTAGAAATCACCTTGATTTGACTCCTAGGTTATTAGGTCCAAGGTTTTTAAGATTCAAGTGATTTTAGAGCTTAATTTTAGGGTTTGTCTTGCTTAAATCTTTTCAATCAAGGGCTTGGGTAGCACATTGATGCGGGTGGGTTTGTTTCCTTTTATGCAAGCACGTGTGAACTAGCACTCCAAAACCTTACCGTTGAAACCCTAATTTGGTTCTATTTACAATCCTCTTTGATTTTTGCAGAAGTTCTCTTTGGACTTCAAACAAGAAGTGTGTAGTCCGCGGAGATTTAGAAATTACGTGTGATTTCTACTAGGCACAGGAATTTGTGGGATAGAATCTCTAAAAATTGCTTCAACTTCAGTAAGATTTGGAAAATTGTCACAAAATCAGGAAACTTTTGCCTACAACTGGTATTTACTATAAAAAGGAGGCAAGCGATTCCTATTTTGATTACTTCTTTTTGTCTTGCCAGGATTAGGAGATGGATTAGGGAAGAAAAGAGAATTTACCAGCCATGGAGTGGTTGATTTGCGCAGGAGATTTCCTCGTGAAATACCTTGCAAGATTACAGCAAAACAAGATAGGGCAAGTTAGTGTTCAGATATAATAAAAAATAATACAGAGATTAGTGATAAATTGCATGTTGCTCCCAGGCAACAGTTCCAAAATGTTAT
Organism: Thalassia testudinum; assembly: GCA_037157565.1. Taxonomy (NCBI): domain Eukaryota; kingdom Viridiplantae; phylum Streptophyta; class Magnoliopsida; order Alismatales; family Hydrocharitaceae; genus Thalassia; species Thalassia testudinum. The sequence continues at coordinate 88,239,075 of JAZHRO010000055.1, read as the reverse complement.
ACATAGGGCGAGATCAGTTTATAAAGAATAAATACTGCGTCATAGTTTAGTTGAAATCGCCTTGTAAACAAATAAGAATTTTATAACTCGAATGTTATGCCCGAGGTCAAAAACAGGGAGAAAATGGAATTTATTCACTAATCTCAATAGATGTAATTTGAACACTTAAAGTTACTCAAAATCTAATTCAAAATATAATGCAGGAGTTTATGAATACTAAAATATAGCAATAAAAGAGAAATTGAGAAGAATTGGATAAAAATTGTTTGATTCTTCTTCTCTTGGCTCTTTCTTCAATTTTCACTTTAGCTTCTCTTCTTCTCTACCTTTCCCTTGGTCGATGCCTTCTTCTTTGTCTTCTGTTCCTTCTTCTTCTTCTTTGGTTTCCTTTTCTGATTTGGCTTTTAGCTTCTCTCTTCTTTCTTTTCTTCTTTGACTTTCTCTTCCTCTAACTTCAGCTCTTTCTACTTTCTTCTTCCTTCTTCTTTATCCTCTTCTTCTTTACCTTAGCTTTCCTTGGCTTCTGACCTCTTTCTTCTTCAGCCGTATCTTCACCTTCCTTCTTCTTACTTCTGTTCCTTCTTTAGCTTCTATTCCTTCCTACCTTCTCTTTCCTTCCTTAGCTTCTGATCCTTCGTGCCTTCCCCTTCCTTCTTCTTTCCTTTAGCTTCCTCAACTTCCTCCTTCAACCCTTGCTTTTCCTTCTTCTCTGCTGCTGCAGTTCCTCTTCCTTCTTCCATTCCCTGCACAAAAGTGCAAAACCTACCCCTACCCTCCCCCACGTATGCTCTCTCTCTTTTCTCTCTTAGGATAGCTCTCCCAGAGCTAATCGGGTATTCGGGTCGGGTCAAGCGCACCCGGGTCCAAGCACACCGGCGTGGGCGATGCGTGAGGAGTGCAGGGTAAACGGGTCAAGCAAGCCAAGTCCGCAGAGGAGTGAGCACGGAAGAGGCGGGCATGTGGGCGAGGGGACCTCACCCCATGATTGGAGGCGAAGAGCCTCTGACACAAAAATAATTTAAATCACTCACCGCATTCTAAGCTTTCCAAGGTGGGACTAAAAGTCCCACCCGCTTTGCTTGCACCCGTAGGAGGATGCTTTGCTCAATTGTCGTGGCTGCAATGCTCTCTAAAAGCCACTCACTGGCTGGATGTGTGCACGAGGTGATTCCACATCACCTGGACCTATTTGTCTAGAGCCTGACACTTGGGTTGAAGCTTGTGAGCAAGCTTCATGCTGACCCTAATGGCAGCGGAGGCCCAATCCAGCATTCAAGTAATACAGCCTTGTGGCCTCATTAAACCACATAGGAAGCTTCTTCGTGGCATGGCGATGGTGCTGCAGTAGGTGGTTGGCCATAGGGTGGCCTAGGCATGCGTCCCTAGGTCAGTCTGTGGCCGTAGTGGTGGGTGTGATCGGGGGGAGTTTGTGGAGGTTATGGCGGTCGATGAAGATGGGGAAAGTGATCAATGGATGGTGGTGGTGATTCTGAGGGGTCTGGAGAGGTGGATGGGTGTGTGCAGGGGACGGAGACACCTCACCGGTGGTCTGCCGGAGGTGGAGAAGATGGTGGTGGTCTGCAGTGGTCGAGGGTCAAAAGTAGAAATAAAGAAGGGGGAAATGAAGAGAGGAAAGAGGGGAAGAGATTTAACCTAATTTAATGGATGAAAGGATAAGGAGAGCGGCTGGTGCATACCTACTGCCGTTGGAGACAAAGGTTCCAGTGGAGAGGGAACAGCGACGACGAAGAGGCTGCAGGTGCGTGCATAGGTATGGCGTGACGTGGACGACAGAGGTGGAGAAGACTCTGCCACTGGTATTGTGGCAGAGCAATGAGAAGAGGGAGGAGATGTCGTCGGAGCTTGCTGGATGCTTGGCCGGAGGAGAAGGCAAGAAATTGGAGGTTGTTCTCTGACCAAACCAAGCTAGAATTGAGCGGTCGGATCAGGGGTTTCTTTTATAGGCATAGGCGGAGGATCTTGTGCTTGGAAGGCAAGCTTCCAAGCACAAGCATCCTCACCGTAGTAGGAATGTGCGAGAGTCCCAAATCTCTCAAGCATTCACACGAGAGATTGGGTGACAATTAGGGCTTGGAATTGCGCTCATTAGATCAGGAAATCCTCAAAGAATCTCCCTTTCAAATCTGAGAGGGAGTCACTGAGGGATTTGAGAGAAATCCTCCTTGAATCCTTGCCGGAGTAGGACTCCTCCGCTGTAATGGCAGAGGGACATAATTACAAAGATTGGCAAGGAAGATAGGGGGGTCTTCACAATGGTTTTCAAAAGATAGGGGTCTTAATGTAATTGGGTGGATTATTTTGCAAAGTAGGTCAAAGTGACCTTCCGTTAGGTCTAAATTTTGGTACAAACCTAATTTGGACCTAAGAAATCCAATGGTGAAGTTGGATTTTAGGTTTAACTACGTTTGACTAAACATTTTACACAAAAACCTAATTTAGGGTAAATATCTGATTAGGACCCCAATTTAGGTCAAAATAGGTTTTAAAGGCCAAATTGAAGGTTCTAAACCCTAGGGGATATTTCTCCATGAATTTTAGAGGGTTTAGTTGATTTTTATCCTAAACAGAACCTTGTTGAATTAAGTAGGTCTGTTTTAGGTTTACAAGAAGTCATTTAATTCTCAGATTGCACATTAACCCTTTTCTGACAGAACCAATCCACTTTTTTATCTTGTTAAGACCAATTAACCTATGTCTAGCTCCTGAGAAATCCCGTGGATGCACTACAACAGTGAAATTGCTATTTTACCCTTTGTTTCTTATTTTCTTGTCAGAATAGTTATTCCTTGAATTAGGCCCTTTTCTAGGTTATGTAGGAGCTTTTGTTCTCTTTTCTAGGTCAAAATGAGCTAGTTATGGCTCATGATGGTGTTCCCATCATACCTCCATGCCTAGCTTTTGCTAGTCCCTTAACAAAATTTCAAGGTTTTAACTTATGTTATAGACCATGAGTTTCTTTCACAATTTTTGATAAGTGCTTTTTCTTTTTTCTTTTGATTAGGTTAGAATGCCAACATTAGGCCTAGAGGTACTCAAGTACCAACCAAGATCCGGACCTGACTAGCTCTAGCCTCAGTCCTTCACGAAGGTTTTTAAGGCCCGCAGGAACTATCCTAAGGTTCGTTGGACTCTGCGGTTAAAGCACCCATGCTTGAGACATATTTTAGCCTTGGTTCAGGTTGCAGTACATTTTTGTACAAGTGAGACAGAGGATTTATTTTTTTGGAGAGTTTTTTCTCTCTTTTCTTTTTATTTCTAGCTTCAGATTAGCTTCTCAACACGATCTATATCGGATTCCTCATCCCCATCATCAATCCTCGAAGGTCCCTGGCAATCGATGTTTCTTGATAGCACCGCCCATGGCAACCTCCAGAACCCTGGCTTTCGAGATTTCAAGATAATCCCACCCATGGCGTTCCGTAGCCAAATCCAAACCTTGGCAATTGAAATTTCGTGATAATGCCACCCATGGCATCTGAACCAGCAGGGTGCTTACGTGCCCTCGGTAGGATATGTAAATATCTTAGGAGACAAGCACCAAGGAGACGATATGTTGTTACGCATCTTTGAGGGGAATTTCCTGCCACTCCATGCTGGGAACTCATAGAAATCAACTTGTGTTCATCGGCTACTCCTAATCTAGGCAACTTTTTTCAGAACATTTTAAACGCTTTTGCGTGATTTTGATAGTTATGCACATTGAACCAGATTGTGTGTGGATTAGGGTGCTTAGGTTATTGAGTCCCGCAAACTGAAGGTCCATTAACAAGGCTAAATACTCGCTAAGCCTTAGACCTAATACTTAAGCTTTGCATTTTCCCTAGCCTCTTGAGGACTATCCATATCTTAACAGATACTTGAATTTTTAAGCCTAAGAGTCTAGCCCAAAAGACCTAAGATCAGCGTTCCTACTAATCACTTTTCGTGTCTCCTTAGCACTTTTTCTATTTTTCTACATTTCTTGATGTGGTCTAGAACTTCAATTAATCTCTCAATCTTTTACTAATGACTATCTCATTTTCTTTTTCATTTTGTACTCCTTTTTTGGGATTTTGCTCTTTTCCTCCACATGTTTATATGGCTTCAAAATTTTCTCTCCCCTCAAATTTTTTTGTTCTTTTTCATAATTTTCTATTTTTTTTGGTATTTTTGATAAATGTAATTTTTTTGTGAGAATCCTTCTGACTTTTCTTGGTTTCTGTATGTTTGCACTTTACCACCCCCCATGCCTAACTTTTGTAATGTCCTCATTGTAAACGGAGGGTGTGAAATAGTATTAGGTCCAGGGACTTAGAATAGGATATATCGGGGGGCGAATGAGTATGGAAATGACTGATGCGAACGATTTCAAGCTCTGTTACATGCACCAGAGGTGGGATCGACTGGTCTAAGGGTGAACTCAGGGTGCGTTAGACATGGAGTATAGACAGATAATCAGATGGATCTCAGGTTTTTGGAATGACGGGTTGCCTCCCGTTAAGCGCTAAATTCTACGCCTTTAGCCGAGCGGGAAGTGGGATGGAGAGGGAGTGGTCAAATTAGCAGAGTTTTGTAGAACAAGCACCTTGATTAAGAGCTTGGTTGGTCCAACCAAGTGCCTGTTCAAATCAGTAGGCTGATGATGCAGCCCAAACCCTATTATTCTGGTGGGTTAATAAATGTAGAGCAGGAGATGTGGAACCCACCATATGCTATGAAGCTCGGATGGATGTGGAAGTGTAAATGTGGGTTTTGGCTGAGTCGAATCAGCCTAGTCAGAGTAGGAATTTGTGAAGTAATCAATGAATGATGCGGAAACCTACAGGGGTGATCAGAGAATGATGGAGCATGTTTTTCAGTCTGATCAATGTTTGATACCTGGTATATGTGTGGAGTTGAATCATCTACAATCGGCTCAGTGAGAGGGGAATCAGAATAAAAATTGAGTCTGGTTGCGGGTTGGGGTTGAAAATGAGTTTTGATGGGTTCTGTATATTTGGAAGAGGCAGCTTCAATGAGAATTATGTATGAGGGTTCTTCTAGAAAGGACTGACAGGTGGTTTCATGTAGAGAGTCCTCATAGTAGCTTTCAAAATCAAAAGTGAATGCCTGATGAGTGTCTATAGGATGATGGAAATTTGAGTCGAAAAAAGATTCGAACTCTGCATTGCAGTCACTCCCAGCATTTTCTGTTTTTGATTCCTGAGGATCGAAAAGAAATGATTCCATGTCACTGGAACCTGAACTTAAATCAGCGATCTCGGGAACCAGGACCTCAGAGTCGAAGTCGGAGAATGAATCATATGAGCTGAAGTCGTAGATTGGCTTATTGTGTTCAGGAAGTAGAGTTTCTCCGAAATCATGGTAAGATTTGAAATCGTCGGAGATATTGTGAAAATAAAATTCTAAATGAGATTCGAGGTCAAAGGTTCCACCACAGAATAAATCATATGATATTGATTCAGCAACCCGACTGGGGTCTAGCCTATATGTAAATTCTGAGCTCAAAATGGTGTCCTTGTTTAGTCTAGGCTAAAGTTCTAGGCTCGTAGGAAAGGCACAGTCAACACCCCACTTGTCCAACTCCTCAGTTTCTATATCGTAAATTGGTGTGACTTCTGAAAAATCGATCTGATTCTCAAAGGATGTTGGAGAGGGATATTCATCAAATAGAGGCCCAGAATCATACTCTTCATTGAAAATTTGATCTTCTTCATACAGGGCCTCGTAATCTTCCCAATTAGTTTCAGATCCAAATTTTATGCTTTGGATGTGGGTTGAATCATTAGAATCTAGGTCCGAGTAACCTTCGAGGGTCACCTTACTAGAATAAAGGGCGGGATTTACACCCTCGAGTGGTTCAATGCTAATCTCATCATTGCAGGAGTTTTGGAATTCTATGCTTGGTCATCCAGGGTCTAGGGTTGGATCAACATTGTGTTCTCTTGCAATTGGAACTTCCCAAACTACTTCATTATCAGGCATGCTGTATTTCATCTGGGTTGGGAATCCATAACAACTTTATGCCTCAAACCTGAGATTTGGGAAATTGGATTGATCCACAATACTACTCCAAGATTATTCATCATCTGTTTGGGGCATGTACGAGTATTTCTGATCGATAATTTGTTTCAATAATCTCATTATCTCTTCCCATTTTTCAAGATCATCTCAGTGTTGTTCCCAAAGTACAGGATTTGTCATGCATTGGAGGTACTCAAAGTTGTGTAATTTTTCTATCTCAATGTATCATGTTATGAGAATGTTCGGGTTGATCCGTTTGTGGCTTCTTTCAATAAAACTTGGGCACAGTTTATGATGAAAGATGTGGTTGTTGGTACATTAACCTGAATGTCTTCTATTGGTGTTGAGGTTTTATATCCAATTTCATAGAATTCAAGAGCATCCTCAATCATCCTATCTCTCATGTATCTCTATGATTCAGGTTTTTTGACTGGTAATCCTAAGTAATTTGCTGCATATTTGGATCAGGTGGTGGAATCAAGATGTAGAATTAGAATTTTGATCAAGATGTAGAATCAAGTTGTGAAGTGAATAGATCTGAATAGAGAGTCCCATTGAAATTTTATGTGTGTGCTCTAAAGAGAAGGGATGAGGGACTGGATATGTTTTTGACCCAATCAAGGCACCCAAAGACATTTGGATGACTTTGGAGGTTTGGGGCGGATGATACCCCTGGATCAGAAAGTCGTCCACTAGAGAATTACCTGAGTAGCCAGAGAGGGAGAGTCCCGTAAAGACCCCTACACGGTAGAGCATCCACAGGGGTTACATAGTTTCCCCCACCCGACCTCTCGTCACTGAGATTCCTGGTAGACCAAAATGGGGACCTTGACCTCTTAAGTCTACCACTTTTAAGATCAAAGGTGCTTAGGGTTTTCACTTGAACTTTAGATGTTTTTGGTTTTGTGACCCAATTTCAAGGTTGATTGACCCAAGGGGTCAACTTTACCTGACCTATCCTAAAGTTGGCAGAATGATTCTAGGTCAAGACCTAGAAATCACCCTGATTTGACTCCTAGGTTATTAGGTCCAAGGTTTTTAAGAGTCAAGTGATTTTAAAGCTTAATTTTAGGGTTTGTCTTGCGTAGATATTTTCAATCAAGGGCTTCGATAGCACACTGATGTGGGTGGGTTTGTTTCCTTTTATGCAAGCACGTGTGAACTAGCACTCCAAAACCCTACCATAGAAACCCTAATTTGGTTCTATTTCCAATCCTCTTTGATTTTTGCAGAAGTTCTCTTTGGACTTCAAATAAGAAGTGTGTAGTCTGCGGAGATTTAGAAATTATGTGTGATTTCTACTAGGCACAGGAATTTGTGGGATAGGATCTCTAAAAATCACTTCAACTTCAGTAAGATTTGAAAAATTATCGCAAAATCAAGAAACTTTTGCCTACAACTGGTAATTGCTATAAAAAGGAGGCAAGTGATTCTTATTTTGATTGCTTCTTTTTGTCTTCCCAGGATTGGGAGATGGATTTGTGAAGAAGAGAGAATTTACCTACCCTAGAGTGATTGATTTGCGTGGGAGATTTCCTCGTGAAATACCTTGCAAGATTACAGTAAAACAAAACAGGGAAAGCTAGTGTTCAGTTATAATAAAAAATAATGCAGAGATTAGTTATAAATTATGCGTTGCTCCCCGGCAATGGCACCAAAATGTTATACATAGGTCGAGATTGATTTATAAAGAATAAATACTACGCCGTAGTATAGTTGAAATTGCCTTGTAAACAAATAAGAATTTTATTACTCGAACGTTAAGTTTGAGGTCGAACACAGGGAGCAAATGAAAGTTATTCACTAATCTCAATAGATGTAATTTGAACACTTAAAGTTACTCAAAATATAATTCATAATATAATGCTGGAGTTTATGAATACTAAAATGTAGCAATAAAAGAGGAATTGAGAAGAATTGGATAAAAAGTGTTTGATTCTTCTCTTGGTTCTTTCTTCAGTTTTCTCTTTAGCTTCTCTTCTTCTCTGCCTTTCTTTCCTCTTTTCCTTGGCTTTGGTCGATGGCTTCCTTCTTCTTTGTCTTCTGTTCCTTCTTCTTCTTCTTTGGTTTCCTTTTCTGATTTGCCTTTCAGCTTCTCTCTTCTTTCTTTTCTTCTTTGACTTTCTCTTCCTCTAATTTAAGCTCTTTGTACTTTCTTCTTCCTTCATCTTTGTCTTCATCTTCTTTGCCTTAGCTTCTTGTCCCTTACCGTTCCTTGGCTTCTGACCTCTTTCTTCTTCACTCACACCTTCGCCTTCCTTCTTCTTCCTTCTGTTCCTTCTTTAGCTTCTATTCCATCCTGCCTTCTCTTTCCTTCCTTAGCTTTTGATCCTTCTTGCCTTCCCCTTCCTTCTTTCCTTTAGCTTCCTCAACTTCCTCCTTCAGCCCTTTGCTTTTCCTTCTCTATGGTTGTAGCTTCCTCTTCCTTCTTCCTTTCCTTGCACACAATTGCAAAACCTACCCCTACCCTCCCCCACGTACACTATCTCTCTTTTCTTTCTTAGGTTCGCTCTCCCAGAGCCAATCGAGTATTCGGGTCAGGTCAAGCGCACTTGGGTCCAGGTGCACCGGCATAGGTGGTGCGCGAGGGGTGTAGGGTAAATGGGTCAGGCAAGCCAGGTTCGTGGAGGAGTGAGCGCAGACGAGGCAGGAATGTGGGCGAGGGGACCTCACCCTATGTTCGGAGGCGAAGAGCCTTTGGCACAAAAATAATTTAAATCACTCACCGTGCTCTGAGCTTTCCGAGGTGGGACTTTTCCTTCATCTTTGTCTTCATCTTCTTTGCCTTAGCTTCTTGTCCCTTACCGTTCCTTGGCTTCTGACCTCTTTCTTCTTCACTCGCACCTTCGCCTTCCTTCTTCTTCCTTCTGTTCCTTCTTTAGCTTCTATTCCATCCTGCCTTCTCTTACCTTCCTTAGCTTTTGATCCTTCTTGCCTTCCCCTTCCTTCTTTCCTTTAGCTTCCTCAACTTCCTCCTTTAGCCCTTTGCTTTTCCTTCTCTATGGTTGTAGCTTCCTCTTCCTTCTTCCTTTCCTTGCACACAATTGCAAAACCTACCCCTACCCTCCCCCACGTACACTATCTCTCTTTTCTTTATTAGGTTCGCTCTCCCAGAGCCAATCGAGTATTCGGGTTAGGTCAAGCGCACTTGGGTCCAGGTGCACCGGCGTAGGTGGTGCACGAGGGGTGTAGGGTAAATGGGTCAGGCAAGCCAGGTTCGTGGAGGAGTGAGCGCAGACGAGGCAGGAATGTGGGCGAGGGGACCTCACCCTATGTTCGGAGGCGAAGAGCCTTTGGCACAAAAATAATTTAAATCACTCACCGCGCTCTGAGCTTTCCGAGGTGGGACTAAAAGTCCCACCTACTTCGCTTGCACTTTGCTCAATTGCCATGGCTGTAGTGCTCTCTTAGAGCCACTCACTGGCTGGATGTGTGCGCGAGGTGATTCCACATCACCTGCAACTGTTTGTCTGGAGCTGACACCTAGGTTGAAGCTTGTGAGCAAGCTTCGTGCCAACGCTAATGGCGGTGGAGGCCCAATCCTGCGTTCAAGTAATGTAGCCTTGCGGCCTCATTAAACCACATAGGAAGCTTCACCGTGGCACGACGAAGGTGCTGCGATAGGTGGTTGGCAGCGGGGTGACATAGGCGTGCGTGCCTAGGTCGGTCTATGGCCGTAGTGATGGGTGTGGTTGGGGGGAGTTTGGAGGTTATGGATGTTGATGGAGATGGGGAAAGTGATTAGTGGACAGTGGCAGTGCTTCTGAGGGGTCTGGCGAGGTGGATGGGTGTGTGGAGGGGATGGAGACACCTCGCCAGTGGTCAGCCGGAGGTGGAGAAGATGGTGGTGGTCAGCTGTGGTCGAGGGTCGAAAGTAAAAATAAAGAAGGGCGAAATGAAGAGAGGAAAGAGGGGAAGAGATTTAACCTAATTTAATGGACGAAAGGATAAGGAGAGTGGCTGGCACATACCTGCCACCGCCATAGACGAAGGTTCCAGTGGAGAGGGAATGACTACGATAAAGAGGCTGCAGGTGCATGTGCAGGTATGGCACGACGCGGATGGCGGAGGCGGAGAAGACTCTACCACTGGTATTGTGGTAGAGTGACTAGAAGAGGGAGGTGATGTCGCTAGAGCTCGCTAGATGCTTGTCCAGAGGAGAAGGGAAGAAATTGGAGGTTGTTCTCCAGCCAAACAAAGGTAGAATTGAGCGGCCGGATCAGGGGTTTCTTTTATAGGCACAGGTGGAGGATCTTGTGCTTGGAAGGCAAGCTTCCAAGCATAAGTATCCTAACCGGAGTAGGCATGTGTGAAAGACCCAAATCTCTCGAGTGTTCGAACGAGAGATTGGGTGACAATTAGGGCTTGGAATTGCGCTCATTAGATCGGGAAATCCTTAGAGAATCTCCCTTTCAAATCTAAGAGGGAGTCTCTGAGGGATTTGAGAGAAATCCTCCTCGAATCCTCGCTAGAGTAGGACTCTTCCGCTGTAGTGGCGGAGGGACCTAATTGCAAAGAGTGGCGAGGAAGATAGGGGACTCTTCGCAATGGTTTTCAAAAGCTAGGGGACTAAATGTAATTTGGTGGACTATTTTGGAAAGTAGGTCAAAGTAACCTCCCCTTAGGTCCAAATTTTGGTACAAGCCTAATTTGGACCTAAGGAATCCAATGGTGAAGATGGATTTTAGGTTTGACCACGTTTGACTGGATATTTTACACAAAAACCCAATTTAGGGCAAATATCTGACTAGGACCACAATTTAGGTCAAAATAGGTTTCAAAGGCCAAATTGAAGGTTCTAAACCCTAGGGGATATTTTTCCATGAATTTTAGAGGGTTTAGTTGATTTTTATCCTAAACAGAACCTTGTTGAATTAAGTAGGTCTGTTTTAGGTTTACAAGAAGTCGTTTAATTCTCAGATTGCACATTAACCCTTTTCTGACTGAACCAATCCACTTTTTATCTTGTTAGGACCAATTGACCTATGTTTAGCCCCTGAGAAATCCTGTGGATGCACTGCAATGGTAAATATGCAGTTTTACCCTTTGTTTCTTATTTTCTTGTCAGAATAGTTATTCCTTGAATTAGGCCCTTCTCTAGGTTATGTAGGAGCTTTTGTTCTCTTTTCTAGGTCAAAATGAGCTAGTTAGGGCTCATGTTGGTGTTCCTATCACCAATCGTATTGTCAAAGCAAGCCAACTCTATAATTTTGAGCAAACTCCCGCCTAAAGCAAAAGACCTAGGTACTCCCTGATTTCCTGTACAATTGGTGATATCCAATTTGACGGAGCCCTATTGGATCTAGGAGCCTCCATAAACCTAATACCTACATCCCTACTTGACCATTTTGATGAATCTGAGCTCAAATCGATAGAGGTGACATTACAGTTGGTAGATCGATCTATTAAGTCACCTAAAGGAGTTCTTAAGGATGTCATTGTTAGGGTTCAGGATTTCTACTTCCCGATGGACTTCATAGTCTTGGATATGGATGCTCCAAAAAATCAGAGGAACACACCAATCATACTAGGAAGACCCTTTCTGGCCACTGTTAAGGCCAACATAAATTGCGAGGAGGGCCAAATCGAACTGAAATTTGGAAATCAGATATTAAAGATCAACATCTTTAAGGCCCAACAAAGGGTTAATTACGAAGTTATAGAACAGATATGTGATATCAAGGCTGTGGTTGACGATCCATATATTGAGGAAAATTTGACTACTTTTGATCAACCATAAGAGGATTAAAACACGCAATCAGAGGAGTCCAAACTTAACCTAGACACACCCATAACTCCTTCCCTTGCTCCTAACGCACTCTGAACCACCCGCTGCTGCTGTTAACCCTATTTTGGAACTCAAGCCTCTTCCCGATCATCTAAAGTATGTCCTTTTGGGTTCCAATCAGACGTTTCCTGTGATTATCAATTCTAAACTCATACCTGATCAGGAATCCCATCTGATTACTATTCTCCAGCAACATCGAAGAGCCATTGGATGGACTCTCGATGATTTGACTAGCATCAGCCCCTCTTACTGCACACACCACATCTATACTAAAGAGGGCACATGACCTTCCCGTGAAATGCAGAGACGTCTGAATTCTAATATGCAGGAGGTCGTGAAAAAGGAGATCATCAAGTGGTTAGATGTTGGGATCATCTACCTGATCTCCGACAGTCGGTGGGTGAGTCCAATGCAAGTTGTGCCTAAGAAGGCAAGACTCACCATGATCACGATTGAAACTAGAGAAATCATACTAACCTGTGTGGTGAATTTGTGGAGAGTCTGCATTGATTACAGAAGACTCAATACCTCCACAAAGAAGGATCATTTCTCACTATCGTTTATTGATCAGATCTTCGAGAAACTAGCGGGAAATAGGTTCTTCTACTTTTTGGATGGGTACTCAGATTATAACCAGGTGGCAATCCATCTTGAGGACCAAGAGAATACCACTTTCACCTGCCCTTTCGGGATGTACACGTTCCGAAGGATGCCTTTCGGTCTCTGTAATGCACCCACTACTTTTCAACGGTGCATGCTTGCCATATTCTAAGATATGGTAGGTGATTATTTGGAAGTCTTCATGAATGACTTTTCAGTATTTGGCGAATCATTTGATGATTTCCTCCTACACTTGGTCTAGATCCTCAGGCGTTGCATTGACGTGAATCTGGTTCTTTTCTGGGAATAGAGCCATTTCATGGTGCCTGAAGGAATTGTCCTAGGACATCTCATATCAAAAAAAGGCATCCAGGTTTATTGAGCCAAGGTGAATCTAATTTCCAAACTCCCTATGCCCAGCTCGATCAAGGACATCTGATCTTTCATGGGGCACATCAATTTTTACCTTCGATTCATTCCTGATTTCTCAAAGATCGCACTCCCCCTGACTACTCTACTATCTAAGGATGTTCCTTTTGAAATCTCCAAGGAATGCACTCAAGCATTTAAGATCCTACGTGATCAAGTTACCCAAGCTCTTATCCTACAGTCCCCTGATTGGTCTCAACCCTTTGAGATTATGTGCGATGCTTCTGATTTTGCTGTAGGAGCGGTACTTGGGCAAAAAATTGACTGGAAACCCGTGGTCATCTACTATGCTAGCAAGACACTTGACGAGGCTCAGCGTAACTACACAATTATTGAGAATGAGCTGCTAGCCGTAATATTTGCCCTGGAAAAGTTCATATCGTATCTGCTGGGTTCCCGTGTTGTCATTTACTCTGATCACACAGCTGGGAGGCATCTCCTTGTGAAGAAGGATGTAAAACCTCAACTAATCCGTTGGATCTTGCTGTTGCAAGAATTTGACCTTGAGATTTGTGACAAGGTGGGAAAATAGAACGTGGTAGCTGATCACTCATCCCACCTTCCTTCTGATATTATCGACCCTTCTAGACCCATTATGGAGCATTTTCCTGATGAGCACCTCCTGACTATTAGTACAAGGCTTCCATGGTTTGCTGATCTAGTGAACTACCTGGCATCACATCAAATCCCGTCCGACTGGCCGAAGGCCAAGAAGGACAAATTGCTTTCCGATGCCAAGTACTACTTTTGGGAAGACCCGTAACTTTTTTGCATCGGTGCTAATCAAATCATTCGACGATGTGTCCTGGAAGTGGAAGTTCAGGGCATCTTATCATTCTGCCATGACCAGGCATGTAGTGGACACTTCTCTGGTCATAAAACTGTAGCTAAAGTCCTCCAGTGTGGCTTTTATTGGCCCACGATTTTCAAAGACGCATAAAATCACTGTATGGCATGCACTCGTTGCCAGACCTTAGGCAACATGAGCCACCGTGATATGATGCCCTTACAGCTGATTCTCGTATGCAAAGTCTTCGACGTCTGGGGGATTGATTTTATGGGACCCTTTCCTATTTTGGATGGCTTCGAGTACATTCTACTCGCTGTTGACTGTGTGTCCAAATGGATCGAAGCCATTCCGACCCGAACCAATGATCTTAAGGTGGTTATCAAATTCGTTCATCAGAACATCTTTTCCCGATTTAGGATTCCATGTGCTATAATCTCTGATGGAGGGACCCATTTCACTAATGCCCAGTTCAAGTCATTGATGACCAAGTACGGGGTGTCACACTAAATCTCTACTACTTATCACCCCTAAACTAATGGTCTAGATGAGCTATTTGATGAGAACACCATCATGAGCCCTAACTAGCTCATGTTTACCTAGAAAAGAGAATAAAAGCTCCTACATAACCAAGTGAATGGCCTAACTCAGAGAATAACAGGGTTGAGAGAAAAGTAAGAAATAAAGGTTAAAATTGTAATTTTACCATTACAATGCAACAACAAGATTTCTCAGGGGTTAAACATGGGTCAATTGGTATTAACAAGATGAAAAGTGGGATGGTTCAATTAGAAAAGGGTTAATGTGAGATCTGAGAATTAAATGACATCCTGTAACCCTAAAACAAACCCACTTAATTTAACAAGCTTCAGGTCTGGATAAAAATCAACTAAACCCTCTAAGACTCATGGAAAAATATCCTCTAGGGCTTAGAACCTTCAATTTGGCCTTTAAAGCCCATTTTGACCTAAATAAGGGTCCTAGCTAATTATTTGCCCTAAATTGGGTTTTTATGCAAAATGTCTAGCTAAACATGGTCAAACCTAAAATCCAACTTCATCATTGGATTCCTTAGGTCCAAATTAGGTTTGTACCAAAATTTGGACCTAAGGAGAGGTCACCTTGACCTACTTTGCAAAATAATCCACCCAATTACTTTTATGCCCCTAACTTTCATAAACTTCGTAGAAACCCCCTATCTTCCTCACCTATCTTTGCAATTAGGTCCTTCCAGCATTACAGCGGAGGAGTTCTACTTCGGCAAGGATTCAAGAGGGAAGTTCTTGTTTCCTCAGAGAATCCCTCTCATATTTGAAAGGGAGCTTCTCTGAAGAATTTTCGACCATGTGAACTCAATCACATGCCTTGATTCGCACCCAATCTCTCGTGCGAACACTCGAGAGATATGCGTATCTCTCAGATTTCCTACTCCTACAAGGAAACTCATGCTTGGAAGCTTGTCTTCCAAGCACAAGGCCCTCTGCCGGTGCCTATAAAAGAAGCCCCAGGCCCAGACGATCATCTCAAGCTTGATTTGGCCGCAGAAACCCCCAAAATTCTTCTTCTCCCATCTCTGGCCAAATAGCCCACAAACTCCAGTGATCGCTCCACCCTCTTCTCATCGCTTTGCCACCATACCAGTGGCAGAGTCTTCTCCGCCATGCTCCCCTGTGTCATGCCATACCTATCGTCGTCGCTGCCTCTTCATCTTAGGGCTTTCGTGTCCGGCGACGGTAAATACGTTCCACTCGCCCTCCACCTCCCCCCTTCGTCCAGATACCCTCAGTTAAGTTCCTCTCTCCTTACCTTTCACTTTCCCCCTCTTTATTTCACAAAACCCCTTTTGACAGCCATAGACCACCTTCTTCTTCCTCATCTCCGGCAGACCACCGGCAAAGGCATAACCGTCGCTCCACGCACCCACATGCCTCGCCACTTATCGCAGAAGCTTCACCATCATCCACTGATCATCACTCGCCCCTTCACTGACCACCACACGCACCCTACACTCTCCCCGAACAATCTCACTTTCACGACCACAGTCTGACCGAGGCACACCGCCTAGGGCGTTCTGCGCCACGCCACCCACCGCACCACCTTCACCGTGACATAGCGAAGCTTCCTAAGTGCTTTAATAGGGCCGTGAGGCCGTATTTGTGAGTTTCAAGTTCAACCCCTTGCCGCCACAGGAGCAGCAGGTTGCTCCAGGTCGCGTCGCTCTAGGAAGTTGAGCCCCAGCTATAAAGAACTATCTCACGATCCCTTCGCACCCAGTAATCGAATCCCACACCAAATGCTATTGCAGCAATCAAGTAACCTCCCTGTGGATGCACGTGAAGAAGTGGGTGGGACTTTTAGTCCCACCTTGGAAAGTTTAAGGCGCGGTGAGCGATTTAAATTATTTTTGTGTTTCCTCTTCATTGCCTTAAATCACAGGGTGAGTGACTCATCGATCGTTCGCTTTGAAGTCATTTGCAGTTTAATGTGGTGGAAAAATAGACTAATCAATATTTAAGAAAAAATAACCACTCACAGAGGGGCGGGTCGAATCCACAGGGAGGCAATGACGTATTAAAATTTGCACTAGTAAAAAAATGTTTATTTGTAGTTAGTTTAGACAAGAATCAAGCCAAAATTGCCTTCAGATTAAGGTTTAAGCAAGAAACAATGCTGAAATAGCAATTCTGAGAAACTAGAGGATATTTTCCGCAATGCAGAATCAATAAAATATGATTAAAAAGTGACAATGGCAGAAAATGTAATTTCTAATTGACGGTTTACTATAGCAAAGCAGGGGAATTTTTCCCCTTTGTCATGCGCGACGAGGAGCGGATGGCCGGGCGCGGGAAGCTCGGAGGAGGTCCCTTGGACCAAGGGCTTCGAATCGGTGGTGGCGGCGAGTCGCGCGGCGGCCGGAGGTGGCCGGACGAGCTCCGGCGGAGGTGCTGCAGCCGGTGAGCATACGCGGCCTGTTGGCCTGAGAACTGCCGCGCACTGCTGCTGGCGGCTCTGCAGGCATGGGCGGAGGGTGCTGCAGGCGCGGGAGCAGGTGCGCAAGCTGCAGGCGCGGGCGGAGGCATGCGCGGTTATGCGGTCTGCAGGCACGGGAGGAGGCGTGCGTGGTTGTGCGGGTCGGCAGCGCGGGCGGAGGGCACTGCAAGCGGTTCTGCAAGCGTGGGCGAAGGGTGCTACTGGTGGCGGGCCGCGGGCGAAGGGCTCTGCAGGCGCGGGGAAGGGCAGTTGGAGTTCTGCAGCTGTGCACGGGTGGCTGCTGCTGGTCTGCAGGCGCGGGAGGATGGCGTGGGCTGCAGGCGCGTGGAGAGCGGGTGCGGTTGGAGAGTGCTGCAGGCTGAGGAGGGCGTGGGCTGTTGGAGGTGAGCGGGTGGCTCTGTAGGCGCGGGAAGAGGGCGCTGCGTGGAGAGCGGTTGCGGGTGGACTTCAGATGGGTACGCAGGCGAGTGGGTGGAGGTGAGTGGGTAGCTTCAGACGTCCGGGAAATTTCCCGGACATCTTAAGTTACTAAAGGGTGGTTGAATCAGTAGCTACGGTGGTGGTGGTTGGTGACGACGGTGAGGGAGATGCACGCTAAGGTGCTTACAATGATGCAGACGAGCTCCGGATGGCGGTGTGGCCTATCACACCACACGCCCACAGTGGTGGAGACTCACCGCCACAGTAGAGGCCAGCAGTATGGAGTGGAAGAGAGAAGGTCTCTCTGCACAGTGGTGGGTTGGTGGTGGAGGCCTCCCGAGCTCGGCTGCCTCCCTCCTCCTTTTGTAGTGGCCTGCACACATTTGAAATCATCCGCCCGACCAGATCCACCACATCTGCTCTCCCTTGAATGGGTTCTTCACTGCAGCTGTTCGGCGTTGGAGCGGCAACCATCCGTTCCTGCAAGAAGAAGATAAAGAAAATAATGTTAAAATATTAGGGCCATTTATATACAGACCCTCAACTTTTATGTTAATAAAAATAATGTACCTAATTGGTTATCTAATTAGATAAATGTCATTCTAAGCTAATTCTAAATGCACTTAAAATATGAATGCAATGCATGGATTATGTAATTAAATTAAAACTATGAATTAATCTATTTACATCCTAATTTATACTAAATAAATGTTAGAATTAACCTAATGTGTAGGCACTTAAATACTTAAATAGCCCACAACTATGGGCTAATCAAATACCCCCATGCCTAGTTTTTGCTAGTCCCTATCAAAATTAAGCGAAATCTAGTACTCCAAGTAGACTAGTCAACTCACTTTGTCTTCCTTCAGAAGCATATTAAGTTCAGGCTCTAGACCCAAGGTTCCTAAGTAGTTGCTAAGTTACAGACTAGGTAGGCTAAAGACGAGTTGCAGGCACAAGTTTCCCTGATTTCTGACTCTACCCTAAAGTTTATTGATCCCTGAGATTAAAATATCCGCGCCTGTGTATTAGTCTGAGTTATTTGAGTTAAAGGATTTTTTTTCTTTTTTTCTTTTTTTTTATATATATATACTTTTTTTTTTTTATTATTCTTCTAAGTCTAGCCTCAGATCAGCTATCAACACGGTCTATGTCGGATTCATTGTCCCCATTACCATACCTCGAAGGGTGCCTGGCTTTCGATGCTTCTAGATATCACCGCCCATAACGACCCCAAGAACTCCTGGCAATCGACACTTCGAGATAGTATCGCCCATGGATTTCTTAAGCGAATTCAGGCCTATGGCAATCGGAACTTCGAGATAGGGCTGCCCATGGTACCTGAACCGCGCAATGTGCTTACATGCCCCCAATAGGATGGATATCCTAAGAGACAAGTGCCGAGGAGGTAATATGTTATCATCGCATCCTCAAGGTGAGTATATACTCCACCTCTCCTGCGACGGGAACTCTTCCAATCAAAATGTGTTTTCAAGCCTCTCTTAAGTCAAAACTAAGAGAACCAAATCTCTTTTCAGAAAGACAGAAATTAAGTTGATTACTAGACCAAGTGTGTGAAATTTGGATGCTTGGGTTACAAGGACCCCTAAACCAAAAGGTAGAATAAGACTCCAGGTACTACCCCACCTTCTAACTCAAACCCTAGCTTCCCTTCCTCAACCCCTTGAGGAATGGTCCGCAACTTAACTCCTACTTAAGTTTTTAAGTCCATAAAGGACCCTAAAAGTCTAACGCTAGCAGCTCATTTAGCTTCTAAAGTTTGACCCTAGAATTAATTAAGTCTACCCTAGAGTTCTGATTTGCTTAAGAATGCAAGATCTAGCCAGTTAAGCTCAAAACCCCTTTTTTTTTATATGTACAAATGTATCCAATTATGCTATGTATATCCCCAAGTACACCCTTCCATGCCTAAAATCTGCAATGTCTTCATTGCATAGAAGGATATTACCTGGGTTAGAGCTGGGCTGAATAGCAAAAGAACCTGCAAATCAGGTTCAAGAATTCCAGAAATAGACCCTAAAAATGAGCAAAGCAATGTTGGCCTAGAAAATAGGTAACCTAGGATGTTGGCAAGCTGATGATGAATCCCGATAGCAAATGCTCGCCCAACTAAAATGGGAATGAAATCTTCCCAGGTCACCAGAAGAGCTTCTAAAGGATAAACAGGTAAAATAACCTCCAAAGGGGTAGGGGGAGGATAAGATGGATCCTCCAAAAAGAATGGGGAAGGAATGGTGCACAGATAAACCCCCAGGGTAATGGACTGACAAAAGAAATCATCAATCCATACCCGATACTCCATTACAGGAAATATTGGTCTGTTAAACCCCTTGGTCAGAACAAAAGTGAGCAATTCTCTAAGGCAAGGATCGTCTAGGGTGTCCAAGTTACGAGGTCGTGGGATGCCCATAAGATCTAGGTTGGGTTTAATCAGCTCGGTGTCCATCCTAAACACTCTTTCTAAATCCTCAATTTCATCCCTAGCATTCCTTGCACCATCACATGTATCTTCCTGCTCTCCATCAGGAGTCACAATTTCGCTTTCAGATATAAGCGAATCAGAGGGTGACTTCGAAGTGAATGAAGGCAGGTTGGAAGCAACAGATCTAGGGATTATCCTATCAATGTCATCCCCGGGTTTTTGTTCTTTACTCAAATTTTCCCCGGTGACTATATGTGAATCCACATAAATCTTAGAAATTGCTTCCAAATTTTCCATCATTTTATCATGAGGAGAAATATCATCAATGGGTGTGCTAAGGAAACCTAATTTGGTCAAATTTGTGACATCCTCAGGGGCTAACTCTTCAAATAAGACATAATCACCCTTAGTGTCACTCCAAATCTTGAATGTAGGTTCCTCATATAATTCGTCTTCCTCCTCATCACACAATTCATCATGTACCCGAGGTCTAGAATCATTTAATATCTCAGCAGATCCCCTACGGTGCTCTATCTGAGGTAAATGGTTTACACTGGTTACATCAGACTCCTCAGATAGGTCAATTTCTTTAGGGTTAGGTTCCCAAAGGGTGGGTTTGAGTTCCATATCCTGATCAGAAGGGAGGGTAGGATTAACAACTTGACTTTGACCCACTTCATCAAATGTCACGAAAATACTATCATCTGGGTTGAGGTCTTCCAATGGTACCATCATTCCGTTCTTTTGACTCCAATATAAATCAGGTGGATACTCAACCTTATCATCATCTTCCTCAGGTTGCCACCTTTCTTCATCCAATGCATAGCTACTTTCATGTGTATTTTCCTCCCACCTAAAGTGTAGATCTCTCAAGGAAGTTTCATCTAATGGGGAGGTTCCAAAATCGATCCTCGAAAAGTAGCTATTCTCCCTAGAATTTCCCTCCAAGTTAAAGTGTAGCTCTCCCACGGGAGATGCATCTATTGTAGAGGGGTGTACGTCATCCTCAATGGGGTAGATTGGGTGGCTAATTTCATCTCTTTCTTGTTGGCCTGCTCTCAAAGATTCTCCTAACAATTCACTCATTTCGTTTTGCATTTTCTGTATTTCCATCTTCAAAGAGGAGAGGTCATTTCTATCGTGAGAGAAGTCAGGCTCAGGCTTATAGTACCCAGGAGTGTTTGTCCAACCATTATACTTTTTCAGGGAGGGTGGGTTGGGTATTTCTTTGGTATGTGGGATATTGGGCAAAGCAAATCCCGCTCCTGAGTTCTGCTCACTGATTTGGGGCTTAACTAGGCTAATACTCCTATAATAGGAGTAAAACGGATCCCAATGATTGTCATTATGTCCATCAAGGAATGGACCATCTCGGCGTCTGGTATCGAAGGATGTAGAGTGGGGGTGAGTGGTGATAAGCGTGGGTTTGACCGGGTTGTGTTATATCGTTGTAGTAAAGCCGGTTGTTACCAACGTTTTCATATAAAATTTTTTTACTCGGAAAAATAAAAGAGTTCCCGAGGTCGAACTCAGGGAGCAAGTTGTATTCTAGAGATATACAAGTTCTATTACAAAAATAAAGAGAGAGAGAGAGATGAAAATTTGGCTTCTTCTTCTTTTCTTCTTTCTTCCTCTTTGTCTTTGGTTCTTCCTGTTCTTCTTCTTCTTCTTCTTTTTCTTCTACTTTCTTCAGATCTTCCCCTCGTGCTCTTCTTCTTCTGTTCTTCCTTGTTTCCTTTCTTTCTTTTTCGTCAGATCGTCTTCTTCTTTTCTTGCTTCTTGCTTCTCTTCATTCCTTCTTCTTCTTTGTCTTCACCTGCCTTGACCTCTCTTTTTCTTCTTTCGCGATGGCCGTTGCTCTTCCTTCTTCTTCAGCGGGTCTTCTTCTTTTTCGGCTGCTGACCTTTCGTCGTCTGCCCCGGTGCTGAGACGACTTAACAATGCCTTCGCTACAGTGCAGCAGCTCCTTCTTCTTCAGCGGGTCTGCTTCTTCTTCTTTGGCCTGCACGCTTCAGAGTTTATTCGTCAAGGCAAAAACCTACTCTACCCCCCTCCCCCGCGTATCTCTCTCTCTGAAATCACTCATCGGAAGCTCTCCCAGAGCGCTACCGGGTAATCGGGTTCGGGTCAGGCCCGGGTCCAGGCCCACCGGCGTGCGTGGTGGGCGAGGAGTGCAGGTCAGTCTAATCGGGTCGGGCCAGGTCCGCGGAGCGTGGTCACGGACGAGGCCGAGTCGGGTCGGGTCGGGTGAGAGGGACCTCACCCCGTGGTAACTGAGGCAAACAGCATAAGGCAGTTTTTGCCTTTATGCGTCCGCGCGCCTTCGAGAGGTTCCGAGGTGGGACTAAATGTCCCACCCCAATTCTCTCACGCCTGCAGCAGGGATGGTGCTTCCAATTGCATCAGCTGTTGAGGCGCACAGCTCCAATTGAGGGCCAGGGTGTGTGCGCGAGACTCTTTCGCGCTGGCCGTGGCTTTTCAACCTGGGATATCTCGGCTTGGAGCAACCTCGAGCAGGCTTCGAGCTTCCTCGCCAATGGCGGTCAAGGCCTGGAACCTGAAATCAATAGAACGGCCTCTCGGCCAAATCAGACAGGCGGGGGACCTTCGCCGTGGCACGGCGAAGGTGGTCAGGGGGTTTGCAGGGGGCGAGATGGAGCTGTCAGGTCGTCCTAGGTCAAACTGTGAGCGAGGGAGTGGGTGTGTTCGGTGGGTCTGCAGAGGGTGTTTGGTGGGAAGTGGAGGGGCGGAAGAGGATCAGGGTGAGGAGGCGGAGGTTCTGCGGTGGTCGGCGAGCCGTGTGGGTCGCTGAGGTGATGGGAGCGGCTCGCCGGAGGGTGGTCGGAGGCGGAGAGGATGAGGGTGAACAGGGTCGGTAGAGGGCTTAATTGACTAAATCGAAAGCGGGGAAAGAAAGAGGAGGAGAAGGGGAGTAAGTCTAACTTAACTGCAGGGACGAAGGGGGAGGAACAGGGCGACAGTCGTATCGACTGTCGCCGGAGAAGATGATGCTCAGAGAGAGGGGCGGCGACGAGCAGAGGGCTGGAGAGGCGCCAGCTGGGTGCGGCGTGGCGTGGGAAGAGCAGGGGAGGAGGTCTCTGCTGCTGGTATTGCGGCAGAGCGAAGAGGTGGAGGGGGAGGAAGTCGCCGGAGCTGGTGAGCGTCTGCCGGAGAAAGAAGAGAAGAAAGCTGGGGGTTTTCTCCGTCAGATCCAGGCTGCCTTCGTCGGTGGAGCGGCGGGGGGTATTTATAGGGTTGAAGCAGGGAGGAAGGCGGAGGGAGACGACGTGTCTCCCTCGCCGGAGAATGGTCGGAATACGAACCCATACCGTCCGTGCGTTCGCACGGCCGGTATGGGGGGCTACAATGACCATGGGGGTGCTCCTGCGACGGCTGACGACGCAGGGCACCCCCGGTACACTTGCCAGGTCCTCCACCTCACCCTGCGCGGCGCCATGCTCCGCGCAAGGTCGCCGGAGCATGGTGCTGGCAGGGTTTTGCAGGAGGGACCTGTTTGCAAAGAACGAAGGAGAGTTAGGGGCCAAAATGCGAGGGTTCAAAAGTTGAGGGCCAAAGAGTAAATATATGAGGACCAAAGTGTGAAGTCGGTCAAGGAGGTTTCTTCTTAGGCTCAAGTTTTTATACATGACTAATTAGGACCTAAGGAATCTGATGGTGAATTTTATTTTCATATTAAACCTTGTTTGACCGGTCAATTTGCGCAAAAACCCAAATTAAGTTATTAATTGGGCATGGTTCTCAATGTAGGTCAAAATGGGTTCTAAAGGCCAAATTGATGGTTCTAAACCCCAGAGATTATTTTTCTATGAATTTTAGAGGGTTTATTCTATTTTTACTTTGCCTCGAACCTTGTGAATTGAAGTGGGTTGTTTTAGGGTTACAGATTATCATTTGGTTCCTTGGAAGTGCTGTAGCCCTTGCTAGATCATCTCATCCCACTTTTATTCTTATTAAGCTGTTTTGACCTATGTTTGGGCCCTGAATTACCCTGTATGCAGATTATACTGGTAAAATTGCACTTTTACCCCTTATAACTTGTTTTCTTCTCAAACTCAGAATTCTCTGAGTTAAGCTTTTCTTTGAGATATGTAGGAGCTTTTATCCTTTGTATTGGGTCAAAATGAGCTAGTTATGGCTCATGATGAGGTTCTCATCATACCCCCATGCCTAGCTTTTGCTAGTCCCTTAGCAAAAAAAACTTAAGGTTTCAACCCTTGTTCTAGACCATGAAGTTTTCAATGGTTTTAGATAAGTGCCTTTTTATTTGAGCATAGATTAGGTTAGAATGCTGACCATAGGCCTAAAAGATACTCTAGTACCAATCAAGATCCAAATCTGTCTAGCCTTAGCCTCAGTCTTTTAGCAAAGGTTTTTAAGGCCCACAAGAACTAACCTAAGGTTTATTGGACTTCGTGGTTAAAGCACCCGTGCTTGAAATGATTTTAGCCCTGGCCCAGTTCGCAGTGCGTTTTGTAAGAGAGAGATAGAAAGTTTTTTCTGTTTGGAGAGTTTTCTCTCTCTTTTTCTTTTTAGTTCTAGTCTAGGATTGGCTTTTCAACACGGTCTGTATCAGATTCCTTGCTCCCATCATCAATCCTCAAGGGTTCCTGGCGATCGATGCTTCGAGATAGCACCGCCCATGGCAACCCCCGGAACCCTGGCTATTGAGATTTCGAGATAATCCCATCCATGGTATTCCGTGGCCGAATCCAGACCCTGGCAATTGACACTTCGAGATAATGCCATCCATGGAATCTGAACCAGCAGAGTGCTTACATGCCCCCCGTAGGATATGTAAATATCCTAAGAGACAAGCACCGAGGAGATGATATTTTGTTACGCATCTTCGAGGGGATTTCCCGCCTCTCCGCGCTGGGAACTCGTCCAAATCAACTTGTGTTGATCGGCCATTCCTATTCTAGGTGTTCTTTTCAGATTTTTGCGACGCTTCTGCGTGATTCTGATTTTTATGCTTACTGAACCAGGCTGTGTGTGAGATTAGGGTGCTTAGGTTACTGAGTCCCGTAAACCAAAAATTAGTTAACGAGGCCGAATACTCCCTAAGCCTTAGACCTAATACTTCAGCTTTTCATTTTCCTCAACCTCTTGAGGAGTGTCCAGATCTTAATGGGTACTAAGAGTCTATTCAAGAATGCCTAAGGTTTGCATTCTTACTAATCTCATTTGCACTTTTCAGTTATTTTCTTGAATGAGGTCTAGAACTTAGGTTAATTCCTTAGTTCCTTACTAATGACTATCAACTTTTCTTATAATTTTGTGCTCCTTTTTCATTTTGTTTCTTCTCTCCTTCACAAAATTTTCTTCTCCTCTTTTCCTCTTATTCTTTTTCGAAAAATTTTTTAATTTTTATGGTATTTTTGGCATATGTGAATTTTTTTGTTTGAAACCTTTTCTTACAAGCTTTTGCACTTTCCTACCCCCCCATGCCTAAGATTTGCAATGTCCTCATTGTAACCTAGGGGGTCTCAGTTCAGGGTGAACTTCGAGTGCTGAAAGGTGTCAGAACAAGTTTCAGGTTTTCAAAGAGAATGACGGGCTGCCTCCCGTTAAGCGCTGAGTTTTACGCCATCGGCTGGGCGCAATAAGCTCAAGGGGAAAGGAGGATATGAGATGCCTCAGCCAAATCAGTAGAAGTTACATCAATGAACGGCTTGAGTCTTTGACCATTCACGATGAAAGGTTCAGAATCGTGGCTGAGTGGACTGATTTCGATTGCTCCATTTCCAAAAACCTGTCGGACCAAATATGGTCCGACCCACTTAGATCTCAGTTTTCCTGGGAAGAGTTTGAGTCGGGCATCAAAGAGTAGGACCTTTTGACCAGGATGAAAGATCTTTCTCGAGATGTGTTTGTCGTGGAAGGCTTTAACCCGCTCCTTGTAGATTTGCGAGTTCTCGTACGCGTCTGCGCGTAATTCATCGATCTCGCTGATTTGGAGTTTTCTGTGGGTCCCAGCCTTGGAAAAATCTAGATTACAGTTCCGTACTGCCCAATAGGCTTTATGCTCCAGTTCGACGGGAAGGTGGCATGCCTTTCCGTACACCAATCTAAAGGGGGACATGCCCAATTGGGTCTTGTGGGCGGTCCTATAGGCCCACAATGCTTCCGGAAGTCGGGACGACCAGTCCTTCCTGTCAGGTCGAACAGTGACCTGTAGGATTTTCTTGATCTCCCGATTCGACAGCTCAGCTAGACCATTAGTTTGGGGGTGGTAAGGAGTAGAGATTCGGTGAGACACCCCGTATTTGGTCATCAGTGACCTAAACTGAGCATTTGTGAAATGGGTCCCCCCATCAGAGATTATTGCACGAGGAATCCCGAACCTTGAGAAAATGTGTTGATGAATGAATTTGAGAACGATTTTGTGATCACAGGTTCGGGTCGGTATGGCTTCGATCCATTTGGACACGTAGTCCACAGCCAACAGAATGTATTCGAAACCATCCGAAACAGGAAAGGGGCCCATAAAATCAATCCCCCAAACATCAAAGATTTCGCATACTAGAATCGGTTGCATAGGCATCATGTCGCGATGGCTCATGTTGCCCAAAGTCTGGCAACGACTGCATGCCTTGCAATGACTGTATGCGTCTTTGAACAGTGTGGGCCAGTAAAAGCCGCACTGGAGGACTTTTGATGCGGTTTTATGCCCGGCAAAATGGCCACCGCATGCCTGGTCATGGCAGAAAGAGAGGATATTGTTGACTTCCCCTTCCGGGATACATCTCCGGATGATCTGATCGGCACCTATGCGGAAGAGGTACGGGTCTTCCCAAATGTAATACTTGGCATCGGAGCGTAATTTGTCTTTCTTGGCCTTCGGCCAATCGGACGGGGTCTGATGAGATGCCAAGTAATTTACAATATTAGCAAACCATGGAAGGCTAGTACCAATAGTCAGCAGGTGCTCATCGGGAAAATGCTCAGTGATGGGTCCGGAAGGGTCTATCATTTCAGAAGGAAGACGAGACAAGTGATCAGCTACCACGTTTTGTTTTCCCACTTTATCGCGAATCTCGAGGTCAAATTCTTGCAACAGCAAGATCCATCGGATCAATCGAGGTTTCGCGTCCTTCTTTGCAAGGAGATGCCTCACAGCCGTGTGATCCGAGTATATGATGACATGGGAACCCAGAAGGTATGATCTGAATTTCTCTAGGGCAAATACTACAGCTAGCAGCTCTTTCTCAGTAACTGTATAGTTACGCTGAGCCTCATCGAGTGTTTTGCTGGCGTAGTAAATGACCACAGGTTTCTTGTCATTTTTCTGCCCCAAAACCGCTCCTACAGCGAAGTCGGATGCATCACACATGATCTCAAAGGGTTGAGACCAATCAGGGGACTGTAGGATCGGGGCTTGGGTGACTCGGTCACGCAGGATTTCAAATGCTTGAGTGCATTCCTTGGAGATTTCGAAGGGAACATCCTTGGAGAGAAGAGTGGTCAGGGGGCGTGCGATTTTTGAAAAATCAGGGATAAATCGTCGATAAAAACCGACATGCCCTAAAAAGGATCGGATGTCCCTGATCGAGCTAGGCATAGGAAGGCGAGAAATCAGATTAACCTTAGCTCGATCCACTTGGATACCTTTCTCCGAAATTGAGTGTCCCAGGACAATTCCCTCAGGCACCATGAAATGGCTCTTTTCCCAGGAAAGAACCAAATTCACGTCGATGCACCGCCTGAGTATCTGGACCAAGTGCTGGAGGCAATCGTCGAATGATGCTCCGAAAACTGAAAAGTCATCCATGAAGACTTCCAGATAATCACCTACCATATCTGAGAATATGGCAAGCATGCATCGCTGAAAAGTAGCGGGTGCATTGCAAAGACCAAAAGGCATCCTTCGGAAAGCGTATGTTCCGAAGGGGCAGGTGAATGTGGTCTTTTCTTGGTCCTCAGGATGGATTGCCACCTGGTTATAACCGGAGTACCCGTCAAGAAAGCAGAAGAACCTATTTCCCGCTAGTTTTTCGAGAATTTGATCAATGAAGGGTAGTGGGAAATGATCCTTCTTCGTGGAGGAATTGAGTCGACGGTAATCTATACAGACTCTCCACGAGTTGGCTAATCGGGTAGGAATGATTTCTCCGGTCTCAGTCGTTATAGTGGTGAGTCCTGCCTTTTTAGGCACGACCTGAATCGGGCTCACCCAACGACTATCGGAGATCGGGTAGATGATCCCGGCATCTAACCACTTGATGATCTCCTTTTTCACGACCTCCTGCAGATTGGGGTTTAAGCGTCTCTGCATTTCACGAGAAGGTCGTGTGCCCTCTTCTGAATAGATATGATGAGTACAATAAGAGGGACTTATTCCAGTCAAATCATCGAGGGTCCATCCGATGGCTCTGCGATGTTGCTGGAGGACAACAATCAGACAGGATTCCTGTTCAGGATTGAGGTTGGAATTGATGATCACAGGAAGGGTCTGATTAGAACCCAAAAAGATGTATTTCAAATGAGCAGGAAGGGGTTTCAGTTCAGATTCTTCCAGATGGTCAAGTAAGGATGTGGGTATCAGATTTATAGATGCACCTAAGTCTAACAATGCTCTGTCCAATTGGGTACCACCTATCTTACAGGAGATCAGGGGAGTTCCAGGATCTTTTGCCTTGGGTGGGAGTCTACTAAGGATTACAGAGCTGGCTTGCTCTGACAGAACAATTGGGCTCCCTCCCTTGGTTCGCGGCTTACGCTGGGGTGTACATATATTCTTTAGAAATCGTGCGTAAGCTGGTACGTGGCGGATTGCATCCATCAAGGGGATGTTTATGTGGACCTGCTCAAAGAGCTTGACCAGGTCCTCCTCAGGGGCCACGGGTTTGGTGGTCTTCTTTCCCTTGGTCAGGGCTTCGGGAAACGGGATCTTGGTTGGTTCCTCTAGGATAGGTCCTGGTTGTGGGTCTGGAACAGCGGTACCTTGGATAACTATCCTAGGGTCATGATTATCAGGCTGGGAGTGGTTTGGATAACGCGGGTCCTGAGTTTTCTTACCACTACGTGTTGTTACAGAATTTAATCCGGCCTGATTTTGGTTTGGATTTGGTAGGAGGGGTGGCTGCTGCTGAAATCCCGTACGAGAAGTAGAGGCTTCCATCTCGTCTGGAGATGGAGCAGTGGGGGCCTGATAAATCCATTGAGCTTGGCCTAAATTTGGATTCATAACGCGCTTCTGGGTTGGCACGTTATTTGGGTTAGGAAGGGGTTGGGAAGGGAGTGTGCCTGGCTGGCGAGAATTTGCCAACTGGGCCAGCTGAGTTTTAACTTCAGTAAGCTCGTCCTTGTGCTGTTTTTGAATGGCCGCATTCGATTTTTGAATGTCAGCCAGAGTCTGAAGGATTAAGGACATTTGATCTTGATTTGGCCCTGATGGATAAGTAGGGTTGGGCCGAGGCTGAGGCGGCTGGTAGTGATGAGAGGGCTGTGGGCGGGAATGAAAAGGTGGTCTTTGGGTTTGAGAATTTCCCGCCCACTGAAAATTTGGATGGTTTCGCCATCCAGGGTTGTAAGTGTTGGAGAATGGGTCGTTCTGGATGGCGTTGAGGTCCTCGCAGGTCTGAGGAACCTCCTGAGAATCAGGGAAAGGGGGAATGGAGTTCCCCCGGCTGGTGAAGAAAGGATCGGATGATCTTCCAGTCCAAGAATCAGATGGGGATGGATATGGATCCATCCCAGGGGAGGATCGGTGTAGGATGTTTTGCACAGTCTCCTGTGTGGAAGGAGGTTGTGCAAAGGGGTTACGCGCAGAGGTGGCTCGCTGCAAGTGCTGAGTCAGCTCATCCACCTTCTTTTCAATAATTGAGACCTTGTCCAATCGACCGGCCATTAATTCCAGGTCGACTGATGCGGACAGGCCCTGCGTCTCATGTGCTCCCTTAAGATTCGTCGCTGCGCGGGTATTCGTCCTGTCGAATAATCCCATGGAGTCATTGTTGATGGAGTTCTCGCACATGTTTTCGAGAATCTCCCATACGGTGTCTTCATGTTGACCCATGATGTTTCCTCCGCAGGTTGCATTGACGAAAAGGCGGATGTCCTCACGGAGTCCCTGGTAAAAAGATTGGACTTGTTCCCATTTAGGAACTCCGTGATGGAGGCACTTCCTCATGAGATCCTGAAAACGATCCCATGCCTCATGGAGAGGTTCTCCTGATTGTTGAGTGAAGTGTGTAATCTGATGGCGCAAGGCGTTGGTCCGACCAACGGGAAAGAACTTTTTCAAAAACTCGGATTGAAGTTCTTCCCAAGTGTTGATCGGCCGGGTCTGAGTTTGATACCAATGGGCGGCCTTGTCCATAAGAGAAAAGGAGAACATCTTCATGAGAAGAATATCCCGATTTTGCGCATCTGATCCAAAAGTGTGGGCCAGATGCTTAAGCTGTTTGATGTGCTGGAAGGGATCTTCAGAATTAAGCCCATGGAATTTAGGTATAGCGTGAATCATGTTGGGCTTTAGTTCGGAATCAGGTCCTCCAATCGGGATTCTAACTCGAGGCTCAATTGCCACCGCAGCAGGATTGTAGTGGTCCCGCATCATAGGACGCTGTGGTGGGTGCACGAAGTTTTGGAAGAGGTCATTGAGTCGCTGGAGCTGGTGTTCCAGATTATTTTCTTCCTCAACTGGCTGAGCCATGATGGGGGAAGAAGAAGAACTTGGTTCTGAATCAGAAGAGAGAATAATGTGAGGGTGTTGCTGCACAAACACGGGCGTCGAGGCTTGGCCTTGACGAGAGTGAATTTCTAAAGGAGGTCTTAAGGGTGGTCTTAGAGACCTCCTTCCGTACATGCACAGTTGGGAGAGGTAAGTTTAGAAGCTGATGGACCCAATCAAGACACCCAAAAATGTGTTGGGTGACTATAGAGGTGCGGGGCAGATGGACCCCTTGATCAGAAAGATCGTCCACCTGAGAATTACCTGGGCAGCCAGAGAGGGAGAGTCCCGCGAAGACCCCTACACGGTAGAGCGTCCCCACGGGTTACAGGGTTTCCCCCACCCGACCTCTCTTGTCACCGCGGTTCCAGGTAGACCAGAATGGGGATCTTGACCTCTTAAGTCTACCAATTTTAAGATCAGGGTGCTTAAGGTTTCACTTGAACTTTAGTCTTTTTAAGTGCAAAGAGTGACCTAATTTAAGGTTGGTTAACCCAAGGGGTCAACTTTACCTATTGTTTTCTTTAAGAGCTTTTAGGTCCTGTTTTTTAGGGTTCAAGTGTTTAGAGAGAGCCAATTGTTTAGGATTTTTCTTGTTAATTATTTTCAATCAATGGCTTGGGCACACCTCTTTAGGATTTCCTCAATTCTTGATTAAGGGGTGTGTCTCTACTGAAATCCTAATGTTTGACCTTATGTTGGCTCTACTTGGTCCATTTAACTCTTTGTTGGGCAATTAGGGCTCAAGCAAGAATGTGTTAGCCCTTAAATACCCTTAATAGTGTGCAGGAGTGATGAGTTGAAAACATGCAACTTTTTATGGTTACTAAGTATGGAAGACAGGTTAGCCCTATATTGCTTTGTTCTTTTCTTTTCTTTCTCTTTAGAGTGTAGGGGTTAATAGTGAGAGAAAAGATTTACCTGTCTTCGGAGTGGTTGTCGTGTGGTTGCTTGTCTTCTTGAGTTCCTGTAGCTGCACAAAAGAGAGGAGATTATCAGAAATTAAAAGATACAGGAATGTTTACCTCTAGAATAGCCGTTGCTCCCCGGCAACGGCGCCAAAATGATGATAAGCGTGGGTTTGACCGGGTTGTGTTATATCGTTGTAGTAAAGCCGGTTGTTACCAACGTTTTCATATAAAATTTTTTTACTCGGAAAAATAAAAGAGTTCCCGAGGTCGAACTCAGGGAGCAAGTTGTATTCTAGAGATATACAAGTTCTATTACAAAAATAAAGAGAGAGAGAGAGAGATGAAAATTTGGCTTCTTCTTCTTTTCTTCTTTCTTCCTCTTTGTCTTTGGTTCTTCCTGTTCTTCTTCTTCTTCTTCTTTTTCTTCTACTTTCTTCAGATCTTCCCCTCGTGCTCTTCTTCTTCTGTTCTTCCTTGTTTCCTTTCTTTCTTTTTCGTCAGATCGTCTTCTTCTTTTCTTGCTTCTTGCTTCTCTTCATTCCTTCTTCTTCTTTGTCTTCACCTGCCTTGACCTCTCTTTTTCTTCTTTCGCGATGGCCGTTGCTCTTCCTTCTTCTTCAGCGGGTCTTCTTCTTTTTCGGCTGCTGACCTTTCGTCGTCTGCCCCGGTGCTGAGACAACTTAACAATGCCTTCGCTACAGTGCAGCAGCTCCTTCTTCTTCAGCGGGTCTGCTTCTTCTTCTTTGGCCTGCACGCTTCAGAGTTTATTCGTCAAGGCAAAAACCTACTCTACCCCCCTCCCCCGCGTATCTCTCTCTCTGAAATCACTCATCGGAAGCTCTCCCAGAGCGCTACCGGGTAATCGGGTTCGGGTCAGGCCCGGGTCCAGGCCCACCGGCGTGCGTGGTGGGCGAGGAGTGCAGGTCAGTCTAATCGGGTCGGGCCAGGTCCGCGGAGCGTGGTCACGGACGAGGCCGAGTCGGGTCGGGTCGGGTGAGAGGGACCTCACCCCGTGGTAACTGAGGCAAACAGCATAAGGCAGTTTTTGCCTTTATGCGTCCGCGCGCCTTCGAGAGGTTCCGAGGTGGGACTAAATGTCCCACCCCAATTCTCTCACGCCTGCAGCAGGGATGGTGCTTCCAATTGCATCAGCTGTTGAGGCGCACAGCTCCAATTGAGGGCCAGGGTGTGTGCGCGAGACTCTTTCGCGCTGGCCGTGGCTTTTCAACCTGGGATATCTCGGCTTGGAGCAACCTCGAGCAGGCTTCGAGCTTCCTCGCCAATGGCGGTCAAGGCCTGGAACCTGAAATCAATAGAACGGCCTCTCGGCCAAATCAGACAGGCGGGGGACCTTCGCCGTGGCACGGCGAAGGTGGTCAGGGGGTTTGCAGGGGGCGAGATGGAGCTGTCAGGTCGTCCTAGGTCAAACTGTGAGCGAGGGAGTGGGTGTGTTCGGTGGGTCTGCAGAGGGTGTTTGGTGGGAAGTGGAGGGGCGGAAGAGGATCAGGGTGAGGAGGCGGAGGTTCTGCGGTGGTCGGCGAGCCGTGTGGGTCGCTGAGGTGATGGGAGCGGCTCGCCGGAGGGTGGTCGGAGGCGGAGAGGATGAGGGTGAACAGGGTCGGTAGAGGGCTTAATTGACTAAATCGAAAGCGGGGAAAGAAAGAGGAGGAGAAGGGGAGTAAGTCTAACTTAACTGCAGGGACGAAGGGGGAGGAACAGGGCGACAGTCGTATCGACTGTCGCCGGAGAAGATGATGCTCAGAGAGAGGGGCGGCGACGAGCAGAGGGCTGGAGAGGCGCCAGCTGGGTGCGGCGTGGCGTGGGAAGAGCAGGGGAGGAGGTCTCTGCTGCTGGTATTGCGGCAGAGCGAAGAGGTGGAGGGGGAGGAAGTCGCCGGAGCTGGTGAGCGTCTGCCGGAGAAAGAAGAGAAGAAAGCTGGGGGTTTTCTCCGTCAGATCCAGGCTGCCTTCGTCGGTGGAGCGGCGGGGGGTATTTATAGGGTTGAAGCAGGGAGGAAGGCGGAGGGAGACGACGTGTCTCCCTCGCCGGAGAATGGTCGGAATACGAACCCATACCGTCCGTGCGTTCGCACGGCCGGTATGGGGGGCTACAATGACCATGGGGGTGCTCCTGCGACGGCTGACGACGCAGGGCACCCCCGGTACACTTGCCAGGTCCTCCACCTCACCCTGCGCGGCGCCATGCTCCGCGCAAGGTCGCCGGAGCATGGTGCTGGCAGGGTTTTGCAGGAGGGACCTGTTTGCAAAGAACGAAGGAGAGTTAGGGGCCAAAATGCGAGGGTTCAAAAGTTGAGGGCCAAAGAGTAAATATATGAGGACCAAAGTGTGAAGTCGGTCAAGGAGGTTTCTTCTTAGGCTCAAGTTTTTATACATGACTAATTAGGACCTAAGGAATCTGATGGTGAATTTTATTTTCATATTAAACCTTGTTTGACCGGTCAATTTGCGCAAAAACCCAAATTAAGTTATTAATTGGGCATGGTTCTCAATGTAGGTCAAAATGGGTTCTAAAGGCCAAATTGATGGTTCTAAACCCCAGAGATTATTTTTCTATGAATTTTAGAGGGTTTATTCTATTTTTACTTTGCCTCGAACCTTGTGAATTGAAGTGGGTTGTTTTAGGGTTACAGATTATCATTTGGTTCCTTGGAAGTGCTGTAGCCCTTGCTAGATCATCTCATCCCACTTTTATTCTTATTAAGCTGTTTTGACCTATGTTTGGGCCCTGAATTACCCTGTATGCAGATTATACTGGTAAAATTGCACTTTTACCCCTTATAACTTGTTTTCTTCTCAAACTCAGAATTCTCTGAGTTAAGCTTTTCTTTGAGATATGTAGGAGCTTTTATCCTTTGTATTGGGTCAAAATGAGCTAGTTATGGCTCATGATGAGGTTCTCATCAGTGAGGGTGTGGGCAAGATGTGAAAGGATGAAAAGCAATGTGGTCCATTCTAACTCACACTTCAATCAGAATTCCCCAAGCAAAACACAATTCAAAAAGGACCTTTTAGGTCTTTTCCAATTTAGGCTTTTGATTTTAAGTTAGATTGCAGGTGACAATACAATTTGTTCAATCAATTTATGCACCTATTGTCGACCTATGGCTCGCCTAAGAAGACCTAGTTGGAGATTAGGTGTTCTTCCCTAAATCTCAAATGGTCAAGTAAATCCAAAGACGGAAGATCGAGGGATGCAAGTAGGCCTAAGCCTTCCTTTGAAGCTGTACTTTCGCGGTGCTTCTCAACTACCCCCAAAAATCCATGACAGGGTATCCCCCTCTTTGGATTTACAAAACCTTTGATCTCAAGTTCCGAACACTTCAGAATCCAACGATAGGAGGGCTCTTGTCTTAGTATTTCCAAACCTAAGGAGTGTCTAGAAGCGTGCCGTGGTGCAAGTGAAATAAGTGTGCATACACCGTAAAAGATTTTGAACTTTGAATCACACACCAAGTTTGAAAATCAAATCCTTGGTTTTTAAAATGTCCTTCCTTTAATTAGTCCTTTTTCTAGAAAATATGTGACCACTTGTTTAATTTATTCAATATAGATTAAGTGGTCTTCGCATTAAGTCCAAATGCAATGCGTGATCAAGAATAGGATGCAAAGTAAGAAAATGCGTACCTTGCTTCCAGCAATCAACGATGCGAGAATGCACGCAATGCAGAGAAGTAAATCTAGAGGCTGCTCATACAGACCTAAATGGTTCGTCCTAGGGCAGGCAGCTCGTTTTTTTAATTTATTTATTTTTTTTTTTTAGAACTACTTATCACAAGCAAATAAAAGTAATAAAAAAAAAACCTAAATCTAAAGAAAGGGGAACAGACTCCCAAAAATTACCCAACACGGTCCCAAAACAAAATCGAGGAACAGACCCCTCAAAATATGCCCTAGAATATGGGTTTCAAACTAACTGCAATGAAAAATTAAGTCTACAGTCTTAATTCTAATCTAATTAAACTAGCGACTAAATACAATGGTGTTCGTCGTGTCCTCGTCCTTCTCCTCCTTTCAGAATTGCTCGTCCAATTCTCCTCTGGCGACGTCCAGGATCACCTCTCACAGTGGTTGATTCTTGCATAAATTTTCTCGCATAGGAAAGAAAATAATAAATGGTCAAATCTCTGTGTAATTGACAAATAATCAAAATAAAATTAGGCAAAATTATTGCGTCTGTTGCCTCGTCGGCAACGGCGCCATTTGACTCGTCGATTGATCGCTTTAAAGTCGTTTGCAGTTTAATGTGGTGGAAAAATCGACTAATCAATATTTAAGAAAAAATAGCCACTTGCAGAGGAGCGGGTCGAATCCACAGGGAGGAAATGACGTATTAAAATTAGCACCAGTTAAAAAATGTTTGTTTGTAGTAAGTTTGGACAAGAATCAAGCCAAAATTGCCTTCAGATTAAGGTTTAAGCAAGAAACAATGCTGAAATAGCAATTCTGAGAAACTAGAGGATATTTTCCGCAATGCAAAATCAATAAAATATGATTAAAAAGTGATAATGGCAGAAAATGTAATTTCTAATTGACGGTTTACCAAGGGAATTTTTCCCCTTTGTCTTACGCGACGAGGAGCGGATGGCCGGGCGCGGGAAGCTCGGAGGAGGTCCCTTGGACCAAGGGCTTCGAATCGGTGGTGGCGATGAGTCACGCGGCGGCCGGAGGTGGCCGGACGAGCTCCAGCGGAGGTGCTGCAGCTAGTGAGCGTGGGCGGCCTGTTGGCGTGAGAACTGTCGCGCGCTGCTGCTGGCGGCTCTGCAGGCGTAGGCGGAGGGTGCTGCAGGCGCGGGAGCGGGTGCGCAAGCTGCAGGCGAGGGCGGTGGCATGCGCGGTTGTGCGGTCTGCAGGCGCGGGAGGAGGTGTGCGCAGTTGTGCGGGTCTACAGCGCGGGCGGAGGGCACTGCAGGCGGTTCTGCAAGCGCGGGCGGAGGGTGCTGCTGGTGGCGGGCGTGCGGGCGAAGGGCTCTGCAGGCGTGGGGAAGGGCGGTTGGAGTTCTGCAGCTGTGCGCGGGTGGCTGCTGCTGGTCTGCAGGCGTGGGAGGATGGCGTGGGCTGCAGGCGCATGGAGAGCGGGTGCGGTTGGAGAGTGATGCAGGCTGAGGAGGGTGTGGGCTATTGGAGGTGTGCGGGTGGCTCTGTAGGTGCGGGAAGAGGGCGCTGCGTGGAGAGCGGTTGCGGGAGGACTTCAGATGGGAATGCAGGCGAGTGGGTGGAGGTGAGCAGGTAGCTTCAGACATCCGGGAAATTTCCCGGACGTCTTAAGTTACTAAAGGGTGGTTGAATCAGTAGCTGCGGTGGTGGTGGTTGGCGACGACGGCGAGGGAGATGCACGCTATGGTGCTCACGGTGATGCGGACGAGCTCCGGATGGCGGTGTGGCCTGTCACACCACACGCCCACGGTGGTGGAGACTCGCCACCACAGTAGAGGCTGGTAGTATGGAGTGGAAGAGAGAAGGTCTCTCTGCACAGTGGTGGGTCGGTGGTGGAGGCCTCCCGAGCTCGGCTGCCTCCCTCCTCCTTTTGTAGTAGCCTGCACACATTTGAAATCATCCGCCCGACCAGATCCACCACATCCGCTCTCCCTTGAATGGGTTCTTCACTGCGGCCGTTCGGCGTTGGAGCGGCAGCCATCCATTCCTGCAAGAAGAAGAATAAAGAAAATAATGTTAAAATATTAGAGACATTTATATACAGACCCTCAACTTTTATGTTAATAAAAATAATGTACCTAATTGGTTATCTAATTAGATAAATGTCATTCTAACCTAATTCTAAATGCACTTAAAATATGAATGCAATGCATGGATTATGTAATTAAATTAAAACTATGAATTAATCTATTTACATCCTAATTTATACTAAATAAATGTTAGAATTAACCTAATGTGTAGGCACTTAAATACTTAAATAGCCCACAACTATGGGCTAATCAGTGAGGTCCCCTCGCCCGATCACTCGCCTCATCTGCAGTCACTCCTCCGCAAACCTGGCTGCCTGACCCGTTTACCCTACACTCCTCGCACACCACCTACGCCGGTGCGCCTGGACCCAGGTGAGCTTAACCCAACCCGTATACCCGATTGGCTCTGTGAGAGAGAACCTAAGAGAGAAGAAGAGAGAGCATATGCGGGGGAGGGTAGGGGTAGGTTTTGCACTGCTGTGCAGGAAGAGGAAGAAGAAAGGGAAGCTAAGGGAAGGAGCCGTAGAGAAGAAAGAGGCTAAGGAAAGGAGAAGTTAAAAAAGAAGAAGGCACGACTAGGGAAGGAAGCTGAAGACGGCTAAGGGTAGAAGAAGCTGAGGTTCTAAAGGTAGATCTGAAGGAGAAGAAGAAGAGAAGGAAGGAGCCACAGAGAGAAAAGAAGGCTGAAGATAGAGAAGGCAAGAAATAAAGCCATAGACAAAGAAGAGAAGAAAGAAGAAAGAAGCTCAAGGTAGAGAGGAAGGAAGGCAAAAGACAAAGAAGGAAAGACACCAAGAGAAGAAAGAAAGAGACCAGATGCAGAAGAGTGAGAAAGAGAAAGAAACCAAGGCAGAGGAAAGAAAGAGAAATCAGAGAAGGAAGAAAAGAGAAGAAGAAAGAAGACAAAAGAGAAGAAAGAAAAGGAATAGAAAGAATAAACAGAGATTACTTCTATTTCTTTTTGCATCTCTATTCATCTCTTTAGCATTTATATACATTGAACTTCATTCTATTGCTTCATAAATTGTTGAACATCACATTTTATCAATTTGAGATTGTGTTCTAAGTTTTTAAATACCAATTTCCTCCCCGTGTTCCACCTTGGATTCTTAATTTTTTGAGTAATAAATTCTTATTTGTTCTTCAAAGTGATTTCACCTATACTGCAATGCGATATTTACAAACCTGATTTCAGTTTCGAATGAACATTTTGGCATCGTTGTAGGGGAGCAATGGGCATTTTAGAAACTTTGATGACAACCTCTGATTCAGTACTAACTTACTCTCTTTCCTTTGTTGTGATTATTTCTAGGGAAGAAAAGAAAAAAATAGCCGCACAACAACCACATCAGGAATAGGTAAATTCTCATTAGCCCTTTCTCTTAATCCCCTCAAAATCTAGAAAGGAAAACAAAGAAAAATCAATCTCGGGCTACCTGCTTCCATATTTAGTAATTCACCAAAGTTGACTGATTTTTATTTCAACACATTTTTGAATTGCACATCCATTTAAGGTAACTAGGGCTAGCACCTTGTTGATTGAGCCTTAGATACCATCTTTAAGGCAACTAAATTGGACCAAATAGAGCCAACTTAAGGATTTCAATCTAGGGTTTTAGAGACACATCTTCTCTTAAACAAAGAATCAAAATTTTCAAAAGGAGGTGTGCCTAAGCCTTGTTTGAAGAGATTTATCCAAGAGAAACCCTAAAAAAATCAAGCTCTTAACTCACTTGAACCCTAAAAGAGAGGACCTAAAAGCTCTCAAAGGAACAAAGAGGTGAAGTTGACCCTTTAGGCCAACCAACCTTAAAATTAGGTCACTATTTGCACTCAAAAGATCTAAAGTTCAAGTGGAACCCTAAGCACTTTGATCTTAACTAAAAGTGATAGACTTAAGAGGTCAAGGTCCCCATTCTGGTCTACCTGGAATCTCAGTGACAAGAGAGGTCGGGTGGAGGAAACCTTATAACTCGTGGGGATGCTCTACCATGTAGGGGTCTTTGTAGGACTCTCCCTCTCTGGCTACCTAGATATTTCTCAGGTGGACGACCTTTCTGACTAAGGGGTACCATCCACCCCGAACCTCTATAGTCACCCAACATTTTTTGGGTGTCTCGATTGGGTCCAGCACATTCTAATCTCATCAAATCCTTCAGTGCATGTTTGGTAGGAGGTCCTTAAGACCATCCTTAAGACTTCCTTTAGAAATCCACTCCTGCTGAGGCCAAGCCTCGATGCCTGTGTTTGTGCAGCAACCCCACCACATAGATCTCTCCTTTGATTCATCAGAATTGAGTTCTCCTTCTTCCATCATGGCACAACCAATTGAAGAAGAGAACAACCTTGAGCACCAACTTCAGCGCTTAAATGATCTATTTCAAAACTTTGTAAACCCACCGCAACATCTTATGATGCGAGATCACTATAATCCCGCTGCAGTGGCAATCGAGCCTTGAGTCCAAATCCTGGCTGGAGGTCCTGATTTTGAACTTAAACCCAATATGATTCATGCCATACCAAAATTCCATGGGCTTAACTCCGATGATCCATTCCAGCACATCAAGCAACTCAAACATCTGGCCTAGACCTTCGGGTCAGATGTACAAAACCAGGATATTCTACTCATGAAGATGTTTTCTTTCTCCCTCATGGACAAGGCTGCTCATTGGTATCAAAATTAAACTCGTCCAATCAACACATGGGTAAAACTCCAGTCCAAATTTTTGAAAAAGTTCTTCCCCGTTGGCCGGACAAATGCCTTGCGCCACCAGATCACTCACTTCACTCAACAATCGGGAGAACATCTTCATGAGGCATGGGATCGATTCTTGGATCTCATGTGGAAGTGCCCCCATCACAGAGTTCCTAAATGGGAACAAGTCCAGTCTTTTTACAAAGGACTCCATGAAGACATTCGATTGTTCGTCAATGCAACCTGCGGAGAAAACATCATGGGTCAACATGAGGACACGGTGTGGGAGATTCTCTAGAACATGTGCGAGAATTCCATTAACAATGACTCCATGGGCTTATTCAACCTGACGAATGCCCGCACATCGACAAATCTTAGGGGAGAACATGAGACGTAGGGCGTGTTCACATCTGTCGACTTGGAGCTGATGGCCAGTTGGTTGGACAAGGTCTCTATCATAGAGAAGAAGGTGGACGAGCTGACTCGGCATCTGCAACGATCCACCTCTGCGCAAAACTCATTTGCACAGCCACCTCTTGTGAGGGAAACTGTGCGGAACATCTATCACCGATCTTCTCAGGGGATGGACCAGTATCCATCCCCGTCTGACTCCAGGACCAGAGGGACCTCTAATCCACTCTATTCTAGTTGGGGGAGCTTTGAACCCTCGTACTCTGATTTTCCTAAGGCTCCTCAGACCTGCGAAGACCTCAATGCCATCCAGAATGACCCATTCTCTAATACCTACAACCCTGGATGGCAAAATCATCCCAACTTCCTGTGGGCGGTAAATTCTCATAATCAAAGATCACCTTATCAACCCCATCCACAAGCTCCTCGTCCAAATCAGCCGCCTCAGCCTCGGCCCAACCCCACCTATCAATCTGGGCCAAACCAAGCAAATCAAATGACTTATCCTTCAAACACTAGCTGACATTCAGAAGACAAATGCGGCAATATAGAAACAGCACAATGATGAGAACATAGAGGTTCGCAATCAACTCGCTCAAATGGCAAATTCCCGCCAACCTAGCACACTTCCTTCACAACCTCTACCGAATCCAAATAACGTGCTGACCCAGAGGCGCGTTATGAACCCAAATCCAGGCCATGCACATATGATTTATCAGGCCCCTTCTGTTCCATCACCCGATGGGATGGAAGCTTCGACATCTTACGCAAGATTTCAACAACAGCCACCCATTTTACCTACCCCAAACCAAAACCAGGTAGGACTAAACTCCATGACAACCTTTAGTGGTAAAGCAACTTAATACCCACCTTATCCAAACCACTCCAAGCCTAGTAGTAACCCAAGCCCTAGGATACCCCTATCCTAGATTAAGAACCTGGACCTATTCTAGAGGAACCAATCAAGGTCCCATTTCCCGAGGCCTTGACCAAGGGAAAGAGGATAACCAAACCCATGGCTCCTGAGGAGGATATGGTCAAGCTCTTTAAACAAGTCCAGATAAACATCCCCTTGGTGGATGCAATCTACCATGTATCAGCTTATGCACGATTTCTGAAAGACGTGTGTACACCCAAGCATATGCCGCGAACCAAAAGTGGGAGTCTGATAGTATTGTCAAAGCAAGCCAGCTCTGTAATCTTAAGCAAACTCCCACCTAAGGCTAAAGACCTAGGTACTCCCCTGATTTCATGTAAAATTGGTGATACCCAATTCGACAGAGCCTTGTTAGACCTAGGTGCCTCCATAAACCTAATACCTACATCCCTCCTTGACCACCTTGAAGAATCCTTGCTTAAATTAACAGAGGTGACATTGCAGTTAGCCGATCGATCCATCAAGTCACCTAAAGGAATACTCGAGGATGTCATTGTTAGGGTACGAGATTTTTACTTCCCAGTGGATTTTATAGTTCTAGATATGGATGCACCTGAGAACCCAATGGATACACCGATTATACTAGGAAGACCTTTCCTACCCACTACTAGGGCCAATATAAAATGTGAGGAGGGCCAAATATAATTAAAATTTGGGAACCAAACTCTAAAGATTGACATCTTTAAGGCCCAACAAGGGATTAATTACGATGTTATAGAACAAATATGTGATATCAAAGTAGTGGTTGATGAACCGCATATCAAGGACAATTTGATTATTCCCGATCAACCACCAAAGGATCAAAACCCGTAAACAGAGAAGTCTGAACCTAATCTAGATACACCCATAACTCCTACCCTTGTTCCGGACACACACCTTGAACTGCTCGCTGCTGGTGATAACCCCATCTTGGAACTCAAGCCCCTTCCTAATCATCTGAAATACGTCTTTTTGGGTTCCAATCAGACGTTTCCTATGATTATCAACTCCAGACTCACACCTGACCAGGAATCCCTTCTGATTACTATTCTCTAGCAACATCGAAGAGCCATTGGATGGACTCTCGATGACTTGAATAGCATAAGTCCATCTTATTGCACACACCGAATCTACATCGAAGAGGGTACACGACCTTCGCAAGAAGTGTAGAGGCGTTTGAACCCTAATCTGCAGGAGGTCATGAAAAAGGAGATCATTAAGTGGTTAGATGTAGGGATCATCTACCCAATCTCCAACAGTTGGTGGGTGAGTCCAATCTAGGTTGTGCCTAAGAAGGCAGGACTCACCGTCATTACGACTGAAACCGGAGAGGTCATACCGACCTGTGTAGCTAATTCTTGGAGAGTCTGCATTGATTACAGAAGACTCAATTCCTCCATGAAGAAGGATCATTTCCCACTACCATTTATTGATAAGATCCTTGAGAAACTAGCGAGAAATAGGTTCTTCTGCTTTCTTGACAGGTACTCCAGTTATAATCAAGTGGCAATCCATCCAAAGGACAAAGAAAAGACCACTTTCACCTGCACCTTCGGAACGTATGCATTCCGAAGGATACCATTCGATCTCTGCAATGCACCCATGACTTTTCAGCAGTGCATGCTTGCCATATTCTCAGATATGGTAGGTGATTATCTAGAAGTCTTCATGGATGACTTTTTAGTATTTGGAGCATTGTTTGTCGCGCTTTTGTGCGGTTTGTTAAAAGAGAATATCGCGTTGCAATATAGCCGCTAAAGCGTTCAAAACAAATAAAGATTTTTATTACTCGAAAACCGGAGTATCCGAGGTCGAACACAGGGAGCAATCTCAGTACTTTGTAAAACCCAAGAATACAACTGTTACATGCAAATATAATTGATTCAAAGAGTTTTTAGAAAAGTAGAATTAGACGTCTGATTTATGTATCAGACGTCTTAAATGTGATCTTTCTTTCTTCCTTCTCCTTTCTGCTTCTGTATCTTTCCTTCTGCTTTGCCTTTCTGATCTCTTTGCAATCTTCCCTTGTCCTTCTTCTTCTTCTCTGCGAAGACTTCTAATCTTTCTGCTTTCCTTCTCCTGCGAAGGCTTCTTTCTTCTTCTTCTGTCTTCTTCTTTGGCTTGCTTTTCCTTCTTCTGCAGCGGCCAAGTCCTCCTACGATCAGCCTACCTGCCTGCACAGGAGCAAAACCTAACCTTTCTCCCTCTACCCGCACGTCTCTCTCTCTCAAGCAATTCACTCGGAGCTGCTCTCCCAGAGCCACAGGCATTAATCGGGTCGGATCGTACCCGGGACCAGGTGCACCTGAAGGTGGTGTGATGCACGAGGAGTGCGTAGGTCTAGGTCAGGTCGGATCCGCCAAGTCCGCGTGGCCAGGTCGCGGACGAGGCGGGTGTGGGGTCAGTGAGGGACCTCACCCCTGTGCTTACTGAGGCGATAAGGGTATATCACAAAACCAATTTATAGTGTACCTGAGGTTTGTAATCCCACGATGTGGGACTAAAGGTTTCGTCCTTCCCTCACGCGCTCCCGCAGACTCTCGTGTGCAATTGCCCACGCTGAAGGCCCTGCTGCTGCTCCAAGCTGAACTCAGTCACCTCGCAACACTTGCGAGAGGCTGCTGCACCTGCCGCCTGGGAAGCCTGACGCCTGCTGCTGCTCCAAGCTTCCTGCTGCTTCGGCTGTTAATGGCGGCCGGGGCGTTCACTTGAGATTCCACAGAACGGCCTATTGGCCCAATCAGAATAGCTGGAAACCTTCGCCGTAGCACGACGAAGGTGGTGGGTGATGCTGCAGGTTGTCGGTCGGCCTAGGCGTGCGCGCCTAGGTCAACCTGTGGCCGGAGATGGTGGGTTGTTCGGGGGGTGGTTATGGAGGTCTGGAGTGGTAGTTGTGGGGTGGAGCGAGTTCCTGGTCGTGAGGCAGAGCTCCTGAGGTGGTTGGCGAGTCGTGTGGAGTGGCGGAGTGGTGTGGGCGGCTCGCCGGAGTGCGGTCGGAGGCAAGGAAGATGAAGGCGGTTAGGTACTGTCGAGGGGTAATCAAGTAAAATAGTTGGGGGAAAAGAGAGAGGAGAGGGTGGAGAACGTATCTGGGGTTGTCTGGAGGGAAGGGAGGCGGCGGAGAGGACGGCTCGTAACTGCCGTCGTCGGGGAAGAAAGACCCTGAGGGAGGAAGCGGCGGAGAGGACGAGGTCAGAAGCGCGCGCGCGGGGTACAGCGCGACGCGGGAGGAAGCGGCGGAGAGGACTCTGCTGCTGGTATGGCAGAAGAGCGACAAGAAGGAGGGAAGGAGGTCGCCGGAGCTTGTGGGTCGTTTGGCCGGAGATGGGAGAGGGAGGAATTTGGAAGGGATCTCCGTCAAAATCAAGCTTAGCCTCTTCGGCCGGAGTTGTGGGTTCTTATATAGGCGCTGGACTTGGTGTGCCGGGCGTGAAGGGCACGTAATTGCCTGAGGTTGGTCGCCGGAGATGGAAAGGAGTTAGGATACCCAAATCTCTCGTGCGTTCGCACGAGAGATTGAGTTCACACTAGCGATTGTAATTGACTTTATAAGGAAGGGAATTCCTCAGAGAATCCTCCTTCCAT
This sequence comes from Thalassia testudinum, assembly GCA_037157565.1. Lineage (NCBI taxonomy): Eukaryota > Viridiplantae > Streptophyta > Magnoliopsida > Alismatales > Hydrocharitaceae > Thalassia > Thalassia testudinum. The sequence continues at coordinate 88,194,675 of JAZHRO010000055.1, read as the reverse complement.
TTCTGGGAGGGAATCTCTGAGGGATTAGAGAGCAATCCCTCTCCGAACCTCGCCGGAGCTCGGTTCTGCCCTAGCAATGGCGGCAGGACCGGTTTGCAAAGGAGGCGAAGAACCTAGGGGGTTCTCTGCAACGGTATTCAAAAGATAGGCACCAATTTGTGATTTGGGTGTACTAAATTGCAAAGTAGGTCAAGATGACCCCTCCTTAGGTCCAAATTTTGGTACAAACCTAATTTGGACCTAAGGAATCCAATGGCGAAGTTAGATTTCAGGTTTGACCTCGTTTGACTAGACATTTTGCGTAAAAACCCAAATTAGGTTAATTGAAGAGCTAGGACCCTAATCTAGGTCAAACTAGGTTCCAAAGGCCAAATTAAGTGTTCTAAACCCTAGAGTATGTTTTTCCATGATTTATAGAGGGTTTACTTGCTTTTTGTTCTGATTGGAACCTTGTTAATTTAAGCGGGTCTGTTTTAGGGTTACCAAGTGTCATTTAGTTCTTAGATTGCGCATGAACCCATTTCTGATTGACTCAACCCACTTTTTATCTCATTTATACCATTTGACCTCTATTTTGCCTCTGAGAAATCCCATTTACATACTGCAATGGTAAAATTGCAGTTTTAACCTTTATTTCATGTTTTCTTCTTAGAGCACTTGTTCCTTCAGTTAGGCCTTCTTCCAGGTTATGTAGGAGCTTTTGTCTTCTTTATTGGGTCAAAATGAGCTAGTTATGGCTCATGATGAGGCTCTCATCATACCCCCATGCCTAGCTTTTGCTAGTCCCTTAGCAAAATTTCAAAGTTTTAACTTCCATTCTAGACCCTGAGTGTCTGTCAACAATGATAAGTGCTTCTTCTTTTCTTTTGTGATTAGGTGGGAATGCCGACAATAGGCCTAGAGGTACTCAAGTACCAACCAAAATCCGGACCTGTTCCGCTTTAGCCTCAGTCTTCTGCAAAGGTTTCTACGGCCCACAGAAACTAACCTAAGGTTTGTTGGACTCCGCGGTTAAAGCACCCGTGCTTGAGATATTTTTAGCCTAAGCTCAGTTTGCAGTGCGTTTTTTGTAAGAGAGAGATAGAGGATTTATTTGTTTGGAGAGCTTTTCTCTCTCTTTTCTTTTTATTTCTAGCTTCGGATTAGCTTCTCAACACGGTCTGTATCGGATTCCTCGTCCCCATCATCAATCCTCAAGGGTCCCTGGCTTTCGAGATTTCGAGATAATCCCGCCCATGGCAACCCCCGGAACCCTGGCTTTCGAGATTTCGAGATAATCCCGCCCATGGCGTTCTGTGGCCGAATTCAGACCCTGGCGATTGACATTTCGTGATAATGCCACCCATGGTATCTGAACCAGCAGAGTGCTTACATGCCCCCAGTAGGATATTTAAATATCCTAAGAGACAAGCACCGAGGCGATGATATGTTGTTACGCATCTTCGAGGGGAATTTCCCGCCTCTCCGCGCTGGGAACTCGTCCAAATCAACTTGTGTTGATTGACCGCTCCTAATCTAGGTGACTTTTTCAGAACATTAAACGCTTTTCGCGTGATTTGGATGTTTATGCGCACTGAACCAGACTGTGTGTGAATTTGGGTGCTTAGGTTACCGAATCCCGCAAACTGGAGGTCAGTTAACGAGGCCGAATACTTCCTAAGCCTTAGACCTAATACTCAAGCTTCGCATTTTCCTCAACCTCTTGAGGATTATCCAGATTTTAATGGATACGTGAATTTTTAAGCTAAAGGTACTAGCCCAAAAAGCCTAAGACCAGCGTTCCCGCTAATCTCTTGTTATATCTCCGTGGCACTTTTCTTTTCTTTTTCTTGATTCGGTCTAGAACTTCAGTTAACCCCTTAATCTTTTACTAATGACTATTTCTTTTCATTTTGTGCTCCTTTTTGTCATTTTTTCTTCTTTTCCTCCTCTCATTTGTATGACCTTGAATTGTTCCTCCCCTCTAACAAGTCTTCTTTTTTTTTTTTTTATGTGAAACCCTTTCTTGATATGAATTTTCTGACATTTTGCACTTTCATACCTCCCCATGCCTAAGATTTGCAATGTCCCCATTGTAAATTAGGTGGGTTCGAATTCAGCTTAGTTCATGTATTAGGACAGGTGTGTGGTGAGTGAATGGGTCGAAGCGACTTGTTGCGAACGATTTCTAATCTCGGGTAGGTATACCTGAGGTGAAGTCGGCTATTCTAATGGATGAACCCTAAAGTGCAATATGAGTTCCGCATAGAGATGTCAGAAACGGTTTCAGGTTTTTCAAAGAATGACGGGTTGCCTCCCGTTAAGCGCTGAGTTTTACGCCATCGGCTGGGCGCAATGAGCTCAAGAAGAATGGAGGGTAAAGGATGACTCAGTCAAATCTATATCGGTCATGTCAATGAACGGCTTGAGTCTTTGCCCGTTCACGACAAAGGGTTCAGAATCGTGGCTGAGTGGGCTGATTTCAATAGCTCCATTTCCGAAGATTTGGCGGACTAGGTAGGGTCCGACCCACTTGGATCTTAGCTTTCCTGGGAATAGTTTGAGTCGAGCATCAAAGAGTAAAACTTTTTGACCAGGATGAAAGACCTTTCCAGAAATGTGTTTGTCGTGAAAAGCTTTAACCCGTTCTTTGTAAATTCGCGAGTTCTCATACGCGTCGTGGCGTAATTCATCGATCTCGCTCATTTGAAATCTTCTGTGGGTTCCAGCCTTAGAAAGGTCGAGATTACAGGTCCGTACTGCCCAATAGGCTTTATGCTCCAATTCGACGGGGAGGTGACATGCCTTCCCGTACACTAGTCTGAAGGGAGACATTCCTAATTGGGTCTTGTGGGCGGTCCTATAGGCCCACAATGCTTCCGGAAGCCGAGAAGACCAATCTTTTCTATCAGGTCGAACAGTAACCTGAAGGATCTTCTTGATCTCTCGGTTAGATAGCTCAGCTAGACCATTAGTTTGGGGGTGGTAAGGAGTAGAGATTCGGTGTGACACCCCGTATTTGGTCATCAGTGACCTGAACTGAGCGTTCGTAAAATGGGTCCCTCCGTCGGAAATTATAGCACGCGGAATCCCGAACCTTGAGAAAATGTTTTGATGGAGGAATTTTATAACGACTTTATGATTGTTGGTTCGGGTCGGAATGGCTTCTATCCACTTGGACACATAGTCAACTGCGAGTAAGATGTATTCGAAGCCATCCGAGTTCGGAAAGGGTCCCATGAAATCAATCCCCCAAATATCGAAAATTTCGCATACCAAGATCGGCTGTAGAGGCATCATGTCTCTATGGCTCATGTTGCCCAGAGTCTGGCAACGGGAACATACCTTACAGTGATCGTATGCATCCTTGAAAATTGTGGGCCAGTAGAAGCCACACTGGAGGACTTTCGATGTGACTTTATGTCCAGAAAAATGTCCACCGCATGCCTGGTCATGGCAGAATGAGAGTATGTCTTTGATTTCCACTTCTGTGACGCACCGTCGGATTATCTGATCAGCACCAATGCGGAAAAGATACGGGTCTTCCCATAGGTAATACTTGGCATCGGAACGCAATTTGTCCTTTTTGGCCTTCGACCAATCGGGCGGAATCTGATGTGATGCCAGGTAATTAACAATATCGGCGAACCATGGAAGACTTGTACTGATAGTCAGGAGGTGCTCATCAGGGAAATGTTCTGTAATAGGTCCGGAAGGATCAATAATTTCAGAAGGAAGGCGGGACAAGTGATCAGCTACCACATTGTGCTTTCCCGCCTTGTCGCGAATCTCGAGGTCAAATTCTTGCAATAGCAAGATCCAGCGGATTAGTCGAGGTTTCGCGTCCTTCTTGGCAAGGAGATGCCTTACAGCTGTGTGATCCGAGTATACGATAATACGGGAACCCAGAAGGTATGATCTGAATTTTTCCAGGGAAAATACTACGGCCAGCAGTTCTTTCTCAGTAACCGTATAGTTACGCTGACCCTCATCCAGTGTTTTGCTGGCGTAGTAAATGACCACAGGTATCCCGTCAATTTTCTGCCCCAAAACCGCTCCTACAGCAAAGTCAGATGCATCGCACATGATCTCAAAGGGTTGAGACCAATCAGGGGACTGTAGGATTGGGGCCTGGGTGACTCGGTCACGTAGGATTTCAAATGCTTGAGTGCATTCCTTGGAAATTTCGAAAGGTACATCCTTGGAGAGAAGATTGGTCAGGGGGCGCGCGATCTTGGAGAAATCAGGGATGAATCGACGGTAGAAACCGACGTGCCCCAAAAAAGATCGGATGTCCTTAATCGAGCTAGGCATAGGGAGCTTGGAAATCAGGTTAACCTTAGCTCGATCCACTTGGATGCCTTTCTCTGAGATTAAATGTCCCAGGACAATTCCCTCAGGCACCATGAAATGGCTCTTTTCCCAGGAAAGAACCAAATTCACCTCGATGCACCGCCTGAGTATATGGACCAAGTGTTGGAGGCAATCGTCAAATGATTGTCCAAAAACTGAAAAGTCATCCATGAAGACTTCCAGATAATCACCTACCATATCTGAGAATATGGCAAGCATGCACCGCTGAAAAGTTGCAGGTGCATTGCAGAGACCGAACGGCATCCTTCGGAACGCGTACGTCCCGAAGGGGCAGGTGAATGTGGTCTTTTCTTGGTCCTCTGGATGGATTGCCACCTGATTGTAACCGGAGTACCCGTCAAGAAAGCAGAAGAATCTATTTCCCGCTAGTTTCTCGAGGATCTGATCAATAAACGGTAGTGGGAAATGATCCTTCTTCGTGGAGGAATTTAGACTTCTGTAATCAATGCAGACTCTCCACGAATTAGCTATTCGGGTAGGAATGACTTCCCCGGTTTCAGTCGTGATGATGGTAAGTCCTGCCTTCTTAGGCACCACTTGTGTTGGACTCACCCAACGACTGTCGGAGATCGGGTAGATGATCCCTGCATCTAACCACTTAATGATCTCCTTTTTCACGACCTCCTGTAGGTTAGGGTTTAGGCGCCTTTGCATTTCTCTTGAAGGTCGTGAGCCTTCTTCAGTGTAGATTCGATGTGTGCAGTATGAAGGGCTTATACCAGTTAAATCATCTAGAGTTCATCCAATGGCTCTACGATGTTGTTGGAGAACAGAAATCAAACGGAGTTCCTGGTCAGGTGTGAGTAGAGAATTGATAATCACAGGAAACGTCTGATTTGAATCCAAAAAGACGTATTTTAGATGTTCAGGAAGGGGCTTGAGTTCCGTGACAGGATTGTCAGCAGCAGCGGGTGGTTCGGGGTTTGTATCGGGAGCAATGGCAGGAGTCATAGGTGTGTCTAGATCATGTCCGCACTCCTCTGTTAGCGGTTTTTGATTCTCTAGTGGTTGATCAGGAATAATCAGGTTGTCCTCTATATGCAGTTCATCAACCACGGCTTCGACATCACAAATTTCCTTTATCACCCCGCAATTAATCCCTTGATGGGCCTTGAAAATGTCAATCTTCAGATTTTGATTCCCAAATTTTAATTCTATCTGGCCCTCTTCGCAGTTTATATTGGCCCTAGCAGTGGCCAAAAAGGGTCTCCCTAATATGATTGGGGTGTCCCTTGGGTTCTTAGGTGCATCCATGTCCAGTACTATGAAGTCCATTGGGAAATAAAAATCTCGTACCCTAACAATGACATCCTCGAGTATTCCCTTGGGTGACTTGATGGATCGATCGGCTAACTGCAATGTCACCTCAGTGGGTTTAAGTTCAGATTCTTCAAGGTGGTCAAGGAGGGATGTAGGTATTAAATTTATGGAGGCACCTAGGTCTAGTAGGGCTCTATCAAGTTGGGTTTCACCAATTTTACAAGAAATCAAGGGAGTTCCTGGGTCTTTAGCCTTAGGTGGGAGTTTGCTCAAGATGACAGAGCTGGCTTGCTCTGATAGTACGATTGGGTTCCCATCCTTGGTTCGCGGCTTACGTTTAGGTGTACATATGTCTTTCAAGAACCTTGCGTAAGCCGGTATGTGGCGGATTGCATCCATCAACGGGATGTTTATCTGGACCTGTTCAAAGAGCTTGACCAGATCCTCCTCAGGAGCCACAGGTTTGGTTGTCCTTTTTCCTTTGGTCAAGGCCTCAGGAAATGGGATCCTAGCTGGTTCCTCTAGGATAGGTCCAGGTTCTTGATCTGGGACAGTAGTATCTTGGATGACTACCCTAGGGTCTTGGCGATTATTAGGCTTGGAGTGGTTCGGATAGTGTGGGTCTTGTGTTGTTTTACCACTGCGTGTTGTTACAGAGTTTAATCCGGCCTGACTTTGGTTTGGGTTAGGTAGGAGGGGTGGCTGCTGCTGCAATCCTGCATAAGATGTTGACGCCTCCATCCCGTCTGGTGATGGAGTAGCAGGGGCCTGATAAATCAAATGTGCGTGGCCTGGATTTGGATTCATAACGTGCCTCTGGGTCGGCACGTTATTTGGGTTGGGCAGAGGTTGCGAAGGAAGGGTGCCAGGTTGGCGGGAATTTGCCATCTGGGCCAGTTGGTTGCGAACCTCTGTGATCTCGTCCTTGTGCTGTTTTTGCATTGCCGCATTCGTCTTTTGAATGTCAGCCAGTGTTTGAAGGATAAGAGTCAGTTGATCCTGATTTTGCCCGGATTGGTAGGTGGGATTGGGCCGAGGCTGAGGCGGCTGATATGGACGAGGAGCTTGTGGGCAGGGTTGATATGGTGGTTTTTGAGAATTTCCTGCCCACTGAAAGTTAGGATGATTTCGCCATCCAGGGTTGTAGGTATTGGAGTATGGGTCATTCTGGATGGCGTTGAGGTCCTCGCAGTTCTGAGGAACCTCAGGAAAGTCAGAATACGAGGGTTCAGAGTTCCCCCAACTCGAATAGAAGGGATCAGAGGTCACTCCGGTCCGAGAGGTAGACGGGGGTGGATATGGGTCCATCCCCTTGGCAGGTTGGTGATAGATGTTTTGCACTGTTTCCCTTGCCAGAGGAGGTCGTGTAAAAGAATTTTGTGCAGAGGTGGCTTGCTGCAAATGTCGAGTTAGCTCGTCCACCTTATTTTCTATGATAGAGACCTTGTCCAACCGACTGGCCATCAGTTCCAGGTCGACAGAAGTGGACAGGTCCTGCGTCTCATGTGTCCCTCTTAGATTCGTCGATGCACGGGCATTCGTCCTGTCGAATAAGCCCAAGGAGTCATTGTTTATGGAGTTCTCGCACATGTTTTCGAGAATCTCCCATACCGTGTCCTCGTGTTGGCCCATGATGTTTCCTCCACATGTTGCATTGACGAATAGACGAATATCCTCACGGAGTCCCTGGTAAAAAGACTGGACTTGTTCCCACTTAGGAACTCCGTGATGGGGCACTTTCGCATGAGATCTAGGAATCGATCCCAAGCTTCATGAAGAGGTTCTCCCGGTTGTTGAGTGAAATGAGTGATCTGGTGGTGCAAGGCATTTGTCCGGCCAACAGGGAAGAATTTTTTCAAAAATTCAGACTGTAATTCCTCCCATGTGTTGATCGGGCGGGTCTGAGTCTGATACCAGTGTGCAGCCTTGTCCAAGAGGGAGAACGAAAACATTTTCATGAGTAGGATATCCCGGTTTTGTACATCTGACCCGAAGGTCTGGGCCAAATGCTTGAGTTGTTTAATGTGTTGGAATGGATCCTCCGAGTTAAGCCCATGGAACTTCGGTATGGCATGAATCATATTGGGCTTCAGATCAGAATCGGGTCCTCCAATTGGGATTCGTACTCGGGGTTCGATTGCCACCGCAGCAGGATTATAGTGATCTCGCATCATAGGTCGCTGCGGTGGGTTTACAAAGTTCTGAAAGAGATCGTTCAAGCGTTGAAGTTGGTGTTCAAGGTTATTCTCCTCTTCAATGGGTTGTGCCATGATGGGAGAAGAAGGGGAATCAGGGTCTGAGTCAGATGAAAGATTTATGTGGCAGGGTTGCTGCACAAACAAGGGCGTCGAGGCTTGGCCTCGACGAGAATGAATTTCTAAGGGAGGTCTTAAAGGTGGACTTAAGGACCTCCTACCGAACATGCATCGAAAGATGTGATGAGATTAGAAGGTGCTGGACCCAATCAAGACACCCAAGAATTGTTGGGTGACTATAGAGATTCGGGGCAGATGGACCCCTGGATCAGAAGATCGTCCACCTGAGAAATACCTGGGCAGCCAGAGAGGGAGAGTCCCGCAAAGACCCCTACACGATAGAGCATCCCCACGGGTTACAGGGTTTCCCCCACCCGACCTCTCTTGTCACTGCGGTTCCAGGTAAACCAGAATGGGGATCTTGACCTCTTAAGTCTACTTTTTTTATTTTAAGATCAAGGTGCTTAATGTTCCACTTGAACTTTTAAGTATTTTGAGTGCAAAAGTGACCTAATATTAAGGTTGGTTGACCCGAGGGATCAACTTCACCTCTTGTTCCTTTGAGAGCTTTTAGGTCCTTCCTTTTATGGTTCAAATGGATTATCAGCCTGATTTGCTTAGGGTTCCTCTTGTATAAATCTTTTCAAACACGGTTTAGGCACACCTCTTTTTGGAAAGTTTGTTTCTTTGTTTGAGAGAAGATGTGTCTCTAAAAACCCTAGCTTTGCAATCCCTAACTTGGCTCTAGTGGGTCCAATTTAGTTACCGTAGAAATTAGCACCTAGGGCTCAATCAAGAAAGTTTTAGCCCTAGTTGCCTTAGTTGGATGAATAGATAAAAATATGTTGAAATGAAAATCAGGCAACTTGATGAGTTACTAAATATGAGACAGGTAGCCCTAAGTTGATTTCCCTCCTTTTTTTAGATTGTGAGAGGGTTAAGAGAGAGGACTTATGGAGATTACCTGTTCCTTGGAGAGTCTGTTGTGTAGTTGCTATTCTTTCCTTTTTGTTTTGCTTTCCCTGAATGAACACAGCAAAAGAGAGAAGTCAAGTCGGATATTAGATAGAAAAGTTGTACTCAAAAGTTTTAAAAGTGCCCGTTGCTCCCCGGCAACGGCGCTAAAATGTTTGTCGCGCTTTTGTGCGGTTTGTTAAAAGAGAATATCGCGTTGCAATATAGCCGCTGAAGCGTTCAAAACAAATAAAGATTTTTATTACTCGAAAATCGGAGTATCCGAGGTCGAACACAGGGAGCAATCTCAGTACTTTGTAAAACCCAAGAATACAACTGTTACATGCAAATATAATTGATTCAAAGAGTTTTTAGAAAAAGTAGAATTAGACGTCTGATTTATGTATCAGACGTCTTAAATGTGATCTTTCTTTCTTCCTTCTTCTCCTTTCTGCTTCTGTATCTTTCCTTCTGCTTTACCTTTCTGATCTCTTTGCAATCTTCCCTTGTCCTTCTTCTTCTTCTCTACGAAGACTTCTAATCTTTCTGCTTTCCTTCTCCTGCGAAGGCTTCTTTCTTCTTCTTCTGTCCTCTTCTTTAGCTTGCTTTTCCTTCTTCTGCAGCGGCCAAGTCCTTCTCCTGCGATCAGCCTGCCTGCCTGCACAGGAGTAAAACCTAACCTTTCTCCCTCTACCCGCGCATCTCTCTCTCTCAAGCAATTCACTCGGAGCTGCTCTCCCAGAGCCATAGGCATTAATCGGGTCGGATCGTACCCGGGACCAGGCGCACCTGAAGGTGGTGTGATGCGCGAGGAGTGCGTAGGTCTAGGTCGGGTCGGATCCGCCAAGTCCGCGTGGTCAGGTCGCGGACGAGGCGGGTGTGGGGTCAGTGAGGGACCTCACCCCTGTGCTTACTGAGGCGATAAGGGTATATCACAAAACCAATTTATAGTGTACCTGAGGTTTGTAATCCCACGATGTGGGACTAAAGGTTTCCTCCTTCCCTCACGCGCTCCCGCAGACTCTCGTGTGCAATTGCCCACGCTGAAGGCCCTGCTGCTGCTCCAAGCTGAACTCAGTCACCTCGCAACACTTGCGAGAGGTTGCTGCACCTGCCGCCTGGGAAGCCTGACGCCTGCTGCTGCTCCAAGCTTCCTGCTGCTTCGGCTGTTAATGGCGGCCGGGGCGTTCACCTGAGATTCCACAGAATGGCCTATTGGCCCAATCAGAATAGCTGGAAACCTTCGCCGTAGCACGGCGAAGGCGGTGGGTGATGCTGCAGGTTGTCGGTCGGCCTAGGCGTGCGCGCCTAGGTCAACCTGTGGCCGGAGATGGTGGGTTGTTCGGGGGGTGGTTATGGAGGTCTGGAGTGGTAGTTGTGGGGTGGAGCGAGTTCCTGGTGGTGAGGCGGAGCTCCCGAGGTGGTTGGCGAGTCGTGTGGAGTGGCGGAGTGGTGTGGGCGGCTCGCTGGAGTGCGGTCGGAGGCGAGGAAGATGAAGGCGGTTAGGTACTGTCGAGGGGTAATCAAGTAAAATAGTTGGGGGAAAAGAGAGAGGAGAGGGTGGAGAACATATCTGGGGTTGTCTGGAGGGAAGGGAGGCGGCGGAGAGGACGACTCGTAACTGCCGTCGTCAGGGAAGAAAGACCCTGAGGGAGGAAGCGGCGGAGAGGACGAGGTCAGAAGCGCGCGCGCGGGGTACAGCGCGACGCGGGAGGAAGCGGCGGAGAGGACTCTGCTGCTGGTATGGCAGCAGAGCGACAAGAAGGAGGGAAGGAGGTCGCCGGAGCTTGTGGGTCGTTTGGCCGGAGATGGGAGAGGGAGGAATTTGGAAGGGATCTCCGTCAAAATCAAGCTTAGCCTCTTCGGCCGGAGTTGTGGGTTCTTATATAGGCGCTGGACTTGGTGTGCAGGGCATGAAGGGCACGTAATTGCCTGAGGTTGGTCGCCGGAGATGGAAAGGAGTTAGGATACCCAAATCTCTCATGCGTTCGCACGAGAGATTGAGTTCACACCAGCGATTGTAATTGACTTTATAAGGAAGGGAATTCCTCAGAGAATCCTCCTTCCATTTCTAGGAGGGAATCTCTGAGGGATTAGAGAGCAATCCCTCTCCGAACCTCGCCGGAGCTCGGTTCTGCCCTAGCAATGGCGGCAGGACCGGTTTGCAAAGGAGGCGAAGAACCTAGGGGGTTCTCTGCAACGGTATTCAAAAGATAGGGACCAATTTGTGATTTGGGTGTACTAAATTGCAAAGTAGGTCAAGATGACCCCTCCTTAGGTCAAAATTTTGGTACAAACCTAATTTGGACCTAAGGAATCCAATGGCGAAGTTAGATTTCAGGTTTGACCTCGTTTGACTGGACATTTTGCATAAAAACCCAAATTAGGTTAATTGAAGAGCTAGGACCCTAATCTAGGTCAAACTAGGTTCCAAAGGCCAAATTAAGTGTTCTAAACCCTAGAGTATGTTTTTCCATTATTTATAGAGGGTTTACTTGCTTTTTGTTCTGACCGGAACCTTGTTAATTTAAGCAGGTCTGTTTTAGGGTTACCAAGTGTCATTTAGTTCTTAGATTGCGCATGAACCCATTTCTGATTGACTCAACCCACTTTTTTTCTCATTTATACCATTTGACCTCTATTTTTCCTATGAGAAATCCCGTTTACGTACTGCAATGGTAAAATTGCAGTTTTAACCTTTATTTCATGTTTTCTTCTTAGAGCACTTGTTCCTTCAGTTAGGCCTTCTTCCAGGTTATGTAGGAGCTTTTGTCTTCTTTATTGGGTCAAAATGAGCTAGTTATGGCTCATGATGAGGCTCTCATCAAGCATCATTTGACGATTGCCTCCAGCACTTGGTCCAATTCCTCAGGCGGTGCATTGACGTGAATATGGTTTTTTCTTGGGAAAAGAGCCATTTCATGGTGCCTGAGGGAATCATCCTGGGACATTTGATTTTAGAGAAAGGCATCCAAGTCGATCGAGCCAAGGTAAATTTGATTTCCAAACTCCCTATGCCTAGCTCGATCAAGAACATCCATTCTTTTCTGGGGCACGTCGATTTTTACCATCGATTTATCCTTAACTTTTCAAAAATCGTGCGCCCCCTGACTACTCTTCTCTCCAAGGACATACCTTTCAAAATTTCCAAGGAATGCACTCAAGCATTTGAGATCCTCCATGACCGAGTTACCCAAGTCCCGATCCTACAGTCCCCTGGTTGGTCTCAACCCTTTGAGATCATGTTCGATGCATCTGACTTCGCTGTAGGAGCGATTTTGGGGTAGAAAATTGATGGGTAACCCGTGTTCATTTACTACGCTAGCAAAACACTTGATGAGGCTCAACGTAACTACACAGTTACTGAGAAAGAGCTGCTAGCCGTAGTATTTTCCCTAGAAAAATTCAGATCTTACCCCTTGGGTTCCCATGTTATCATCTACTTGGATCACACAACTGTGAGGCATCTCCTTGCAAAGAAGGATGCAAAACCTCAATTAGTCCACTGGATCTTGCTGTTGCAAGAATTTGGCCTCGAGATTCGTGACAAAGTAGGAAAACAGAATGTGGTAGCTGATCACTTGTCCCACCTTCCCTCTAAGATCATTGACCCTTCCAAACCCATCACGGAACATTTTCTTGATGAGCACCTTCTGACTATCAATACAGGGCTTCCATGGTTTGCTAACATAGTAAACTACTTGACATCACATCAGATCCCGTCCAATTGGCCGAAGGTCAAGGACAAATTGCTTTCCAATGCCAAGTATTACTTTTGGAAAGACCCGTATCAGTTCCGCATTGGTGCTGATCAATCACGGAAGCGGAAATCAAAGACATACTCTCTTTCTGCCATGACTAGGAATGCGGTGGACTCTTTTTAGGACATAAAATAGCAACAAAAGTCCTCCAGTGTGGCTTTTACTGGCCCACAATTTTCAAGGATGCATACAATCACTATAAGGCATGTACTCGTTGCCAGACCTTGGGCGACATGAGCCATCGAGAAATGATGCCTTTATAGCTGATTCTGGTATGCAAAATTTTTTTGACATTTGGGGGATTGATTATATGGGACCCTTCCCTATCTCGCACGGCTTCGAATATATTTTACTCGCTGTTGACTATGTGTCCAAGTGGATCGAAACCATTCTGACTCGAACCAATGATCACAAAGTTATCAAATTCATTCATCAGAACATCTTACGACTTGGGATTCCACGTGCAATAATTTTCGATGGGGGACCCATTTTACAAACACTCAGTTCAAGTCATTGATGACCAAATACAGGGTGTTGCACCGAATCTCTACTCCTTACCATCCCCAAACTAATGGTCTAGATGAGTTATCAAATCGGGAGATCAAGAAAATCGTCCAGGTTACTGTTCGACCTGACAGGAAGGATTGGTCATCTCAGCTTTTGGAAGCTTTGTGGGCTTATAGGACCGCCCACAGGACCCAATTAGCTTTGTCTTCCTTTAGACTGGTGCATGGGAAGGCATGTCACCTCCTCGTCGAATTAGAGCATAAAGCCTATTAGGCAGTACAGAATTGCAACCTAGATATTTCTAAGGCTAGAACCCATAAAAAGCTTTAAATGAGCGAGATCGATGAATTACGCCACGATGTGTATGAGAACTCGCGAATTTACAAAGAGCGGATTAAAGCCTTTCACGACAAGCACATATCTAGAAAGATCTTTCATCCTGGTCAAAAGGTCCTACTCTTTGATGCCAGACTCAAATTATTCCCAGGAAAAGTACGATCTAAATGGATTGGACCCTACCGAGTCCGACAAATCTTTAGAAATGGAGCCATTGAGATCAGTCCACTCAGCCACGATTCTGAACCCTTCATTGTGAATGGTCAGAGACTTAAACCGTTCATTGACATGACCGATACAAATTTGGCTGAGATATCCTTTACCCTCCATTCTCCCTGAGCTCATTGTGCCTAGCTGATGGTGTAAAACTTAGTGCTTAATGGGAGGCAACCCGTCATTCTTTGAAAAACCCGAAACCTTTCTTGACATTTCTATGCTGAATTCATATTGCACTTTAGGGTTCATCCATTAGAACAGCCGACTCCACCTCAGGTACCCGTACCCGAGTTTAGAAATCGTTCGCAACAGTCATCTCGACTCGTTCGCCCACCCAACACCTGTCCTAATGAATGAACTAAGATAAATTCGAACCCACCTATTTACAATGGGGACATTGCAAATCATAGGCATGGGGGGGTATGAAAGTGCAAAACATTATGAAAACTCATATCACAAGAAAAGGCTTCAACAAACAAAATTCACACATCACAAAAAAAAATGGAAATAATCTTGAAAAATAACAAAAAAAACTGAGGAAGGGGGAGATAATTTTTGAGGCTATACAAAACATGAGGAGGAAAAGAGCAAAATGACAAAAAAGGAGCACAAGATGAAAAAGAAAAAGAATAGTCATTAGTAAGAAATTAAGGGATTAACCAAAGTTCTAGACCACATCAAGGAAAAAGAGAAAAAAAAGTGCTAATGAGACACAGAAAGAGATTAGTAGGAATGTTGATCGTAGGCCTTTTGGGCTACACTCTTAGGCTTAAAAATTCAAGTATCTGCTAAGATCTGAATAATCCTTAAGAGGTTGGGGAAAATGAGAAGCTTAAGTATTAGGTCTAAGGCTTAGGAAGTATTCGACCTTGTTAACTAACCTTTGATTTGTGGGACTTAGTAACCTAAGCACCCCAATTCACACATAGTCTGGTTCAGTGCGCATAACTATCAAAATCACGCAAAACTATTTAAATGTTCTAAAAAAAGTTGCCTAGATTAGAAGTGGCCAATCTACACAAGTTGATTTGGATGAGTTCTCGGTGCGGAGAGGTGGGAAATTCCCCTCAAAGATGCGTGACAACAGATCATCTCCTCGGTGCTTGTCTCCTAGGACATGTACATATCCTACTGGGGGCACGTAAGCACTCTGCTGGTTCAAATACCATGGGCGGCATTATCACGAAATGTCGATTGCCAAGGTCTGGATTTGGCTACAAAATGCCATGGGCGGGATTATCTTGAAATCTTGAAAGCCAGGGTTCTGGGGGATGCCATGGGCGGAGCTATCGTGAAGCATCGATTGCCAAGGACCGTTGAGGATTGATGATGGGGATGAGGAATCCGATACAGATCATGTTGAGAAGCCAATCTGAAGCTATAAATAAAAAAGAAAAGAGAGAGAAAACTCTCCAAACAAATAAATCCTCTGTCTCTCTCTTACAAAAATGCATTGCAAACTAAACCAAGGCTAAAATATGTCTCAAGCAGGGTGCTTTAACCGCAGAGTCCAACAAACCTTAGGATAGTTCCTACGGGCCTTAAAAACCTTCGTGGAGGATCGAGGCTAGAGCTGGTCAGTTTTGGATCTTGGTTGGTACTTGAGTACCTCTAAGCCTACTGTCGGCATTCTAACTTAGTCACAAGAAACAAAAAGAAAAACACTTATCATAAATTGTGAAAGAAACTCATGGTCTAGAACAGAAGTTAAAGCCTTAAAATTTTGCTAAGGGACAAGCAAAAGCTAGGCATGCGGGTATGATGGGAACACCATCATGAGCCCTAACTAGCTCATTTTGACCTAAAAAAGATAATAAAAGCTCCTACATAACCAAGTGAAGGGCCTAAGTCAGAGAATAACAGGGTTGAGAGAAAAGTAAGAAACAAAGGGAAAAATTACAAATTTACCATTGCAGTGTAACAACTGGATTTCTCAGGGGTTAAACATGGGTCAGTTGGTATTAACAAGATGAAAAGTGGGATGGTTCAATCAGAAAAGGGTTAATGTGAGATCTGAGAATTAAATGACATCCTGTAACCCTATATCAAACCTACTTAATTTAACAAGGATCGAGTCTAAATAAAAATCAACTAAACCCTCTAAAATTCATGGAAAAATATCCTCTAGGGTTTAGAATATTCAATTTGGCCTTTAAAACCCATTTTGACCTAAATAGGGGTCATAGCTAATTATTTACAATAAATTAGGATTTTATGCAAGATATCCAATCAAACGTGGTCAAACCTAAAATCCAACTTCACCATTGGATTCCTTAGGTCCAAATTAGGTTTTTACCAAAATTTTGACCTAAGGGGAGGTTACCTTGACCTACTTTGCAAAGCAGTCAACCCAATTACTTTTATGCCCCTAACTTTCAAAAACATTGCAGAAACCACCCTATCTTCCTCACCACTTTTTGCAATTAGGTCCCTCCGTCGTTATAGCGGAGGAGCCCTACTCCAGCGAGGATTCAAGAGGGAAGTTCTCGTTTCCTCAGAGAATTCCTCTCATATTTGAAAGGGAGATTCTCTGAAGAATTCCCGACCATGTGAACTCAATCACATGCCTTGATTCGCACCCAATCTCTCCTGCAAACGCTCGAGAGATATGGGTATCTCTCAGATTTCCTACTCTGGCGAGGAAACCCATGCTTGGAAGCTTGTCTTCCAAGCACAAGGCCCTCTGCCAGTGCCTATAAAAGATGCCCTAGGCCCAGACAATCATCTCAAGCTTGACTTGGACACAGAATCCCCTAAAATTCTTCCTCTCCCATCTTCGACCAAATAGCCTGCAAGCTCCGACAATCTCTCCTCCCTCTTCTCGTCACTCTGCCACCATACTAGTGGCAGAGTCTTCTCCGCGTCGCGCCATACTTACGCGTGCTTCTTCAACCCTCTCGTCGTCGTCGCCTCTTCACCTCAGGGCTTTCGTCTCCGGCGACGGCAAATACGCGTCGCTCGCCCTCCACCTCCCCCCTACATCCAGATACCCTCAGTTAAGTTCCTCTCTCCCTACCTTTCAATTTCCCCCTCTTTATTTCACAAAACTCCCTTCAACAGCCACAGACCACCTTCGTCTTCCTCATCTCCGGCAGACCACTGGCGAAGGTACAACCGTCACTCCACACACCCACATGCATCACCACCTACCGCAAAAGCTTCTCCATCATCCACTGATCATCACTCGCCCCTTCACTGACTGCCACACGCACCCTACACTCTCCCAGAACAAACGCACTTTCATGGCCATAGTTTGACCTAGGCACGTGCGCCTCGGCTGTTCTGCACCACGCCACCCACCGCACCACCTTCGCCGTGACACGCCGAAGCTTCCTAAGTGCTTTGACAGCGACACGAGGCTGTATTTGTGAGTTGTAGGTTTGAACCCCTGCCGCCATTGGAGCAGGAGCAAAGCTTGCTCGCAAGCTTGCTCCAGGTCACGTTGCTCCAGGAAATTGAGCCCCAGGTGCACGGAACTATCTCACAATCCCTTAGTGCCCAGTAATCAAAGCCCACACCATCTGCAGCTGCAGCAATCAAGCGAACCTCCCTGGGGACGCACGCGAAGAAGCGGATGGGACATTTAGTCCCACCTCGGAAAGTTTAAGGCGCGGTAAGTGATTTAAATTATTTTTGTGTTCCCTCTTCGTTGCCTCAGATCATGGGGTGTGGTCCCCTCGCCCGATCACCCACCTCGTCCGCGCTCACTCCTCCGCAGACCTGACTGCCTGACCCATTTACCCTGCACTCCTCATGCACCACCCATGTCGGTGCGCCTGGACCCGGGTGCGCTTGACCTAACCTGTATACCTGATTAGCTTTAGGAGAGTGAACCTAAGAGTGAAGAAGAGAGAGCGTATGTGGGGGAGGGTAGGGGTAGGTTTTGCACTTCTATGCAGGAAGAGGAAGAAGAAAGGGAAGCTGAGGGAAGGAGCCGCAGAGAAGAAAGAGGCTAAGGAAAGGAGAAGCTAAGGAAGAAGAAAGCACGGCTAAGGAAGGAAGCTAAAGAAGGCTAAGGGCAGAAGAAGCTGAGGTCCTAAAGGCAGATCTGAAGGAGAAGAAGAAGAGAAGGAAGGAGCCATAGAGAGAAAAGAAGGTCGAAGATAGAGAAGGCATGAAATAAAGCCATAGACAAAGAAGAGAAGAAAGAAGAAAGAAGCTCAAGGCAGAGTGGAAGGAAGGCAGAAGAAAAAGAAGGAAAGAAACCAAGAGAAGAAAGAAAGTGACCAGAGGCAGAAGACTGAGAAAGAGAAAGAAACCAAGGTAGAGGAAAGAAAGAGAAATCAGAGAAGGAAGAAAAGAGAAGAAAGAAGACATAAGAGAAGAAAGAAAAGGAAGAGAAAGAACAGACAGAGATTAATTCTATTTCTTTTTACATCTCTATTCATCTCTTTAGCATTTATATACATTGAAATTCATTCTATTGCTTCATAAATTGTTAAACATCACATTTTATCAATTTGAGATTGTGTTCTTAGTTTTTAAATACCAATTTGCTCCTCGTGTTCGACCTCAGATTCTTAATTTTTTGATTAATAAATTCTTATTTATTCTTTGAAGTGATTTCACTTATACTACAACGTGATATTTACAAACCCGATTTCACTTTCGAATGAACAGTATCCAATTGGGAGTTCAATATCCTCCAGGTCACTGTTCGACCTGACAGGAAAGGCTAGTCATCCCGACTTCCGGAAGCTTTGTGGGCTTATAGGACCGCCAACAAAATCCAATTAGGTATGTCTCCCTTCATATTAGTGTATGGGAAGGCATGTCACCTCCCTGTCGAATTGGAGTGCAAAGCCTATTGGGTAGTATGGAACTGCAATCTAGATCTTTCTAAGGCAGGAACCCACAACAAGCTTCAAATGAGCGAGATCGATGAATTACGTCATGTCATGTATGAGAACTCATGAATTTACAAAAAGTGGGTTAAAGCCTTTCACGACAAGCACATATCCAAAAAAATCTTTTACCCTGGTCAGAAAGTCCTACTCTTTGATGCCAAACTCAAACTATTCCTAGGAAAACTCAGATCAAAATGGATCAAACCTTATCTCGTCTGATGAATCTTTGGAAATGGAGCCATCGAAATCAGTCAACTCAGCCACGATTCAGAACCTTTCATCATGAATGGTGAGTGACTCAAACCGTTCATTTAACTTACTGATACAAATTTGGCTGAGGCATCTTTTACCCTCCATTTTTCCTAAGCTCATTGTGCCCAGCCGATGGTGTTAAACTCAGCGCTTAATGGGAGGCAACCTGTCATTTTGAAAAACTCGAAACCTTTCTTGACACATCCTATGCTGAACTCAAATTGCACTTTAGGGTTCATCCATTAGAACAGCCGACCCCACCAGAGGTACTGTACCCGAGCTTGAAATCGTTCGCAATAGTCATCCCGACCCATTCACCCACCCAAAACCTATTCTAATGAATGATCTAAGCTGACCTCGAACCCACCTAATTTACAATGAGGACATTGCAAATCGTAGGCATGGAGGGGTATGAAAGTGCAAAACACCGTGAAAATCAGCTCACAAGAAGAGGTTTCATCAAAAAAAATTACATATCCCAAAAATACCAAAAAAAATGAAAAAAATTCTTGAAAAAGAACAAAAAAGAAATGACAGGAGAGAAAAATTTTGAAGCCATATCAATTTTGAGGAGAAAAAGGGGAGAAGTGAAAACTGTCAAAAAGGATCACAAGTTGAAATGAAAAAGAAAAGAGATAGTCATTAGTAAGAAATTAAGGAACTAACTTAGTTCTTGACCATATCAAGAAAAAGAAAATGAAAGGCAAAAAAGTGCTCATGAAACACAGAAGAGATTAGTAGGAACACTGATCTTAGGCCTCTTGGGCTATGGCCCTAGGCTTAAAAATTCAAGTACTCGCTAAGATCTGGATAGTCCTCAAGAGGTTGTGGAAAATGAGAAGCTTAAGTATTAGGTCAAAGGCTTAGGGAGTATTCAGCCTCATTAACTAACCTCTAGTTTGCGGGACTCGATAACCTAAGCACCCCAAACCACACACAGTCTGGTTCAGTGCGCTTAAGTATCAAAATCATGCAAATGCATTTAAGTTGTTATGAAAAAGTCACCTAGATTAGGAGCAGCTGATCAACACAAGTTGATTTGGACGAGTTCCCAGCGCGAAAAGGCAGGAAATTCCCCTCAAAGATGCGCAATAACATATCATCTCCTCGGTGCTTGTCTCCTAGGATATTTACATATCCTACCAGGGGCATGTAATCACTCTGTGCTGGTTCAGATGCCATGGGCAGCATTATCCTGAAATGTCGATTTTCAGGGTTTGGATTTAGCTACAGAACCTCACGGGCAGGATTACCTCGAAATCTTGAAAGCCAGGGTTCTGGGGGTTGCCATGGGTGGTACTATCCTGAAGCATCAATTGACCCTTCGAGGATTGATGATGGGGACTAGAAATCCAATACAGACCATGTTGTGAAGCTAATCCGAAGCTAGAAATAAAAAGAAAAGAGAGAGAAACACTCCAAACAAAGAAAAGTCCTCTGTCTCTCTCTTACAAAAATGCACTGCAAACTGAACTGAGGCTAAAATATGTTACAAGCATGGGTGCTTTAACTGTGGAGTTCAACGAACCTTAAGATAGTTCCTGTGGCCCTTAAAAACCTTTGCAGAAGACTGAAGCTAGAGCTGGTTGATGAGTCGATTGTTCGCTTTAAAGTCGTTTGTAGTTTTACGTGGTGGAAAAATCGATTAATCAATAATTAATATAACCACTCAATTAGGAGTGGGTCGTGTCCACAGGGAGGCAATGATGCAATAATATCTCAATTATTTCATATTCGTTCAATCTTGTGAGAAATCCATAGGAAAATCTGACATGAAATGCGACGGAAAGAAGATGAACAATATCTTGAAAACATAAGGGTAGATGTGCAATTTTTCCTCACTAAAATATTCAATAAACATGTGATGATTTTATGCAATTTTCCATTGACATGTATTAAAGAGAATTTGCGCACATTTAAATTCCAAAACCAATGTCAAACAATGTTAATTATAAAAGCCACGCAATTGTAAGAGAACTTGAGTATGAAGTGTAAATTTTACCATAACAAAATATTCATAAACCAAAATTCTTTCTCCTAGCAATGACATGAAATGTAATAAATAATTAAGTGCACAACAGAGCATTTTACCTCTCTCCTCCTCGCGATCGGGAGAGAGGTTCAATCGAGGAGAGGTTTGCACAGGCGGTTGGCTGAAGCGAGGCCGTCATGGTGGTGGCAGCCGCACATCTAGCGGTGGCCGGAGTCGTTCGGACCAAGCTTCGGAGAAGGTGGCTATCAACGATGGCTGCAGCTGCTAGAAGAGGGGCGGCTGTGCGCGTGCATTGAGCGTTGCTGTAGGTTGTGCACACGCATGCACTGGTGTTGTGGGCGCCTTGGAGTTGAGCGCACAGAGGGTTGCTGGCGGGCGCGCTCTGGTGGAGGCAGATGCTGCTGCAGGGGGTAGGTGTAGGTGGACGGTGCGGGTGCACTACAGGCTGGAAGGCACGCGCCTGCTGCGTGCGTGAAGAGGCTCTCAGGGCTGCTGACGAGCGTGAGCTTGGTGCTGCAGGTGAGTGCACGCACGCACTGGTGCGCACTGCACATAGCGGCGGGAAGGCTGTAGGCGCGGGAAGGTTGTAGGCGCGGGAGGCGCTGTAGGTGAGTGTGCACACGCACTGGTGTGGCACTGCAGGATGCTGGTGGTTAGTGCTACAGGTGTGATGCGGGCGTGGAGTGAGTAGGTGAGGGTTGGCGGTTCAGGTGAGCGGGCAAGGGTAGGTGGTTGGCGTTGGAGGTGAAGTGGGCAAGTGTGGTTGGTGTTGGAGTGGGGGGGGGGGTCAAAGCTTCAGACGTCCGGGAAACTTCCCGGACGTCTTAACTGGATGAGGGGTGATTGCAGTAGCTGCGACGGAGGTTGTTGGTGACGACGGCGAGGGAGGTGCATGCTAAGGTGCTCACGGTAATGCAGACGATCTCCGGATGGTGGTGTGGCCAGTCACACCACACGCCCACAGTGGTGGAGGGTCACCGCCGCGGTTGAGGCCGGCGGTGTGGAATGGAAGAGATGGACTCTCTGCACAGTGTGGGTTGGGGGTGGAGGCCTCCTGAGCTCGGCTGCCTCCTCCTCTCTTTTGAAATCAGCTGCCTGATAAACATGTATAAATTCATCGTAAAATGCTTATTTGTGATAGTTCCTAGGCTTAGCACTGTATATCATGATATAAATATCGCATAGCATGCATCATTTTGCATTTAGAGTAGTTGTTTACATTTTTGGTTAATTAGGTCCTTTTTATGGTCAAGAGAAGAGAGGATTTATCTCAGGGCCTCGGATGGACGATTAGACCATACAGATCTGATCGGGACGACGATCGGAGATTAACGCCTCTGAAATCATGCAGATCAGAGTCCGGTAGCATCACATTAAGCCTGAGGAAGATCAACGGCCAGGGGGCAATGTGACATCCATACGGGTTTCGGATGGATCCGGAGCGACGATCGCAGTCCGACATTGCAAAAATCATCCCGATCTGAGCACTGTGGCACCCTCTGCAAGAAGAAGACGGACGGTCCAGATGGCGCCACGTGGTGCCATCCAGGCCGCCCAAACCAGGCCAGCAGCCACTGCCCACTCTCCCTCATCATCTACACCGTTAATCCTAGCCGTTGGATCAAGATCCAACGGCTGGGAAGCGTCTGCACCAATTTCTTCCTCGCGACACAAAGGGCGACGTGGCGCACTAGTTGACGCAGCAGTTTGCAAAGGAGGGGCGCGGGTTCGATTCCCCGTAGCCCCTCCAATTTGCAATTAGGCGGGCACTTGGAGCTCAGTGCAGTGGCAGCGGCAGTGGCAGCATGCGCGCGCATGCGCGAGCCAGCGCATTGCAAGCTCGCATGGCAGCGCACAGCACACGCGCACACAGTTGGGCACACAGTCAGTGCGCGTGAAGAGCGGGGCAGGCAGCGCGGGCACAAGGGGCAGTTGGCGCCAGCTTTCAGCGACAGCTAGACTCACCTACAGCGACGCTTACAGCCGTCGCTATTTCATTGCAAGCGAGCAGAGCCAGCTATGGGCATGGGTGGGGGTGAGCTGTCTACAGCAACATTTCCAGCGACAGTCTGGAGATCGCTAGAGGTCCTTTATCCATTTTTAGCCTCTTCTCCACCACTATAAAAGGGCCTTCACCCCCTCCCTTCCAAGCCATCTCTACCTACTCTACTCCCACCTACTCCCACGCTCTAGCAAGCCTACCAATGCTCCATTAGAGCTTGTTCTCGAGCTCCCAAGATGCCTATTAGTGTAGCGAAACTCTGCCCCATCAAATACTCCTCCAACTTCCCATCTCCCTTCATAGGTCACCTTGGAGCTGTCCTCCCACCTCCATTCCAGTAGCAGATCACCTACGTCTTCTCACCTCCATTCTGGAGCTACGCCGAAGCTTTCCTCAACCCGACGTCCTCCAACATCTCACCTCCGTCGTCCCACTCACCTCCTTCATCCGAGCTTCCGCCAGGCACCGTCGTCTCGCCGAACAGCCGATTCAGGAGATTTCCTCTCACCTCCCTCTTTTTATATGCTTTCATAGTTTCTTGTAATTGACATTAGAAGTAATATATATCAGATTTATTCTAGATCTCTATCTTGTGATACATTTGCTTCATTTCTTTTATTACAAAAATACAAAAAAAATAGCAAAACCTTAAAATACCAAAAATAAACGAAATGAAGCGTGATTTTCAATAAAGTAAACGTCGCCTCCCTATGTTTGACCCGGGACTCCCTTGGAGTTTCGGTATAAATTTTATTTGATCGACGTGTTTTGCAACTACGATGATAGGTTACTTGTAACCCCTGTTTCTAACACACGAAGCACGCCTGACCATTTTGGCGTCGTTGCCGGGGAGGCAACGAAATTTACTTTATTGTTTATTGCGTTTCTTTGCATTTACATAGCTTTAACCCTACTTGTCTTTGATCTACTGTCTTGCAGGTACCCTAGCATGGAGATCCAAGTGCGATAGACCGGAGTAAAGTGCGGGTAGAGTGTTTTGTAAGTATCCCCCACACCACCCCCACTTAGTTTTCATTCCATAACCAAATAACTCAAACCCAAATCAACTTAGGTGCTTTTTATGAACCCTAGGATAGATTTGGTTGTTTGTTTGCCACTTCCACTCACCTCGCCATCCACATAAATAAAAAAATAAAAATAAAAAAAGTGTTATCCGATTGTGGGATTTTTTTGAAAACTACACACTTAACACCCACAACTTCTTATCTTAAGGTGCACAATCATTTTGATTCTACCACTTAACCGGGATCTGACCTGTGGACTCGGTACACTTCAACTAAATACACATAATTGAGTAGAAATCTGAATAGGTTAAAAATTCTTGTGTGCCTAAACTAAGTGGTGCAATAGGCCAATTGATTGAGCTGTTTAGGCCACACCACTCAATCTAAAACTAATCCATCAAGTAGCTTGCCACTTAGGGTTGATTCTTAGGGCTGAACTAGGCACTCCACATTATTTTTGATTTTTAAAGGAACATATCATCACCCGTGCTTTCAAAACTTGGAGTGTTCTACTAAACCTTGATTGAACCAACCTAAGGATTAAACCCTAAAAGCTACTAAACAAGGTTGAACTCTAAAAGGCACATCATCGAATGACCTTGTTTGAGAACCTTGGTTGTGCACGCACACACATTTTAACTAATCATTAAGGGCACAACCCATTTAAAGGGCCCATCACATTCCTGAAGCACCATTGTCCCAAGCCTAACTAAAATTGATTAGACGTTGGCCCTATGGACTAGTTCGCTCGTCGGGATCCAGATTGAGATTGTTCACGATTAACCTGCTTATACTAGTCAATCTGATGTCTAGCTAGGGGAGTAGTGTCAAACGACCACGGCTGGGGGGTACACTAGGAACCGGAGGCGCAAGCTAAAGGAAGAACCTTCTCCCCAGTCCCTCCTTCTAACTGGTTAGATTGCCTGGACATAAGTAGAGTAAATCATCTATAATCTTAGGATGGATTCTAAGAGTCTGTAGACCTTTAGGCTACCCAAACTAAGGACAGGCTTGTATTTTTGTATTGCAGGGCTCCTTTCACTTTTGATTTCCCTCCTTACTTCACCATGTACCCTTCCACATCCTATACACATTTTACATCCTATCCTCCTACCACCACTTATCCCCAAGATGATTACTATCCCAACTTGACTTATAATTACCCATCCACTAGCCAGGATGACTTTGATTGGGGATATGAATCTGGACCTCAGTGTCCAGGGCCTAACCCTGGACAACAAGACTATGATTATTATCCTTCCCGGAGCTATAATGATTATGGATCTCCATCCTTTGATGACCAAACCAACCCGATCTACAATCAGGAAGGATATAATGATTATAACACCTACCCTCCCCAGTATTCCATTTAAAATAGGTCATCACCCTTCTTTGAACAATACAAGACGACCTACTACCAGGGAGGAACTCGAGAACCTCAACATCTTGACTCCCCTAGATTTAATCTGAACCCACCCAAACCTGAACCAAACCAGTCGGTTCAGGTGAACCAGATCCAGGATAGGGTGTTGGCTAATTTAAGGAACACTATACAATCTTTAGAAGCTCAGCCAACACCATGCACTGAAGCACTAGAGACTATGATCAAAATGATTGATGAACTTAATAGTTCTCTATTGGATTTGCTCCAAAGTTTAGGGATAGGGACTTGGGTGAGTTCCTTCTTGGGAAATTGTCGAGGTTGAGGATGAAATTTGTGGTTGCACTAGTCAAATCTTGGCATGATTCTCAAGATGAACCCCCTTCAGGAGAGCCAATGTTTGAACCCTCTCAGGCACCTGTCGGGGGGGATACATTTTCTGTGACTGGGGATGACCAGGATGGGCTAAAGCAACCATTCGAGGATGAACCGATTGATTCACCCGAGATCCTCGAGCCAGGGAGCAAGGAAAAATATGTCTTCACGGACCATGGAATGACATATGATTTTGAGACATATATAAATGAGGATCATCAATTCTTTAACTCTGAGGGTGAAGAATCTTTTGGCGAAGTCTCACTTGAACTTAAGGAAGCGGATTTTAGTGAGACAAATGGGCTTGAGGAATCTGACAAACCAGTTGATAGCCCAATTATTGAAGATTTGGATTTAGTTAGGGTTAACTTGGAGGATCCGAATCTTGATGATTCAATCAGTGACCCCAGTCCTCATCTGCACCCTGAAGAAATGACTTCTGAGATCTTTGTGCCCAAGTCAATCTTGATTCAGCCATGATTTCTGGACTTGGGAGAATCAAATGGGGTGAATAATATGCTAGAGGTCCTGAAGCCTATGCCCTTGATGTTGGAGGATAGAATTATTAAAATAAAGATTTGCGAGGCTAATTCTGAGGGAAGTTTGATTTTGGATCTAAGGGTACCTATTGACTTAAAACCACCTACTTTCTACCAGGACCCTTACGATATCTTTCACATGCAACCCAAGCTCGAAATAACTGATTATTTTTCTGAGCTAGATGTTAAGTGGACAACTGCACCTATTGAACCATCTTTACCCGTTGTCCGACACTTTGGTCTTGGGATGCACACCCTAAAATCGCAGGCCCAGCCCCGCAAGCTTAACAACCTTCGGTTCTAGGTGATTTTCATCGAGAACCTGAGAACCACTCGACCCTGGGGCATGGGTCTGCACCATAATCTCGTCCACGTCTGTGGACATCTTCTACTAGCGGGTTTCAGGATAAATATTTTGATTTTGATTCTGAACCGCAATTGTGAATTCTCAATCTCTTCTTTGTATGTATGCTATGCCTAGCTGAAGGCATTAAACTTAGCACGTGTGTATACACCCTTCTCTCTACGGAGCTGACTAGATTTTCATGACACTCAGGTGATGTTCTATTTACTTTGCCCTTTTCATGTCTTTATTTTTACAATGAGGACATTGCATCATTTAGGCATGGGGGGGTGGATAATCAATTCCTGAAATCATTATGTTAACTCCGTAGAATTTCTTTTAGTTTCTTATAAAATAAAAAATTAAAAATTAAAAAAAATAGAAAGAAATTAGGAAAAGATAACTTAGGCATTTAGAAGTTATTAACTTTAGGAAATGATACGATAGGACCTGAACACTTAGACTCTTCAGGTCTTCGGGCTTAATTAGCTTGGGTGCCCACTCGAATGTGGATTTAGTCATGAGTCCTTGCCAATTAAAATTTATTTTAATTTGATAAATAATTTGGGATGATAAGTATGCGACTTATCAACCCGCCCTCTGATTTGGGGGGACTTTAAGCCTAAGCATCTACACACACTATTTTGCACTGACTCACTTTCCGGCGATTTTTACGGAAATTGGGTAGCTAAAGGACCGACTTGGGTGGTATGGCTAACAAGTTGCCGGTGGTAACAGCTCATCGGCCGGTTGTCCAGAGCCCAGCCACACGACCATTTTCGTTGTACTGCCTTTAGGTAAATCTTAGATCATGGAAGCCACCTACTTATTAAAAAAAAAAAAAAAAGAGAAACACTCAAAAAGAAAAGAAAAAAAAAGAGGAGAAAAAGAAAAGGAGAAAAAAAAATACAAATACCACACTTCACCGCACGAGTATAGCTGGCAAGTTGTCGGTGGTAACAGCTCATCGGCCAGTTGTCCAAAACCCAACTCACAAAAAAAATAAATGCACAATAATTCCCAAAACACTTAGGGAAGAAGAGGGGAAGTAGAATAAATCGGGGAGATATACACTGGATTCACCCTTGTGTTGACCCCATAAATAAAAGAAGTAGGGAGAAAGCTACCAATTGTAAAGATAAACCTTTAGGCAAGGTCACCTAGGGTCGTAGAAACCCGAAGTCCGTCTTAACAGCCGTTTTGTGAGTCTATCACTTTTTCACAAAGATGCTTAGTACTTAGAATCTTTTTCGAGTCTTGGGCGGGTCGGGTAGCCGTAAAAAGTTATCCCGTAACTCTCAAACTCCAAAAGTACAAAAAAATTAGAAAAGAAGAAAAATAAAAAAATATATATTTCTTCCCTTCTCAAATAAGGCGAGAACTTGGACGGTCTGCATTCTGGCAGACACCCGGGTACTGTTGAGTCTTCGTAGTTTAGAACCTTAGTTGAAATTTTCTATTGTTAGTAAACGACTTAGGCCTAAGCAATCTAATCCTAATTTTGATTTTACACAGAGCATGTAGTTTAATTTTGCTAGGGACTGGCAAAAGATAAGCATGGGGTTATGATAAACATGTATAAATTCATCGTAAAATGCTTATTTGTGATAGCTCCTAGGCTTAGTACTGTATATCATGATATAAATATCGCATAGCATGCATCATTTTGCTTTTAGAGTAGTTGTTTATATTTTTGGTTAATTAGGTCCTTTTTATGGTCAGGAGAAGAGAGGATTTACCTCAGGGCCTCAGATGGACGATCAGACCATATAGATCTGATCAGGACGACGATCGGAGATTAACGCCTCCGAAATCGTGCAGATCGGAGTCCAGTAGCATCACATTAAGCCTGAGGAAGATCAACGGCCAGGGGGCAATGCGACATCCATACAGGTTTCGGATGGAAAATCCGACCGTATGGATGGATCCGAAGCAATGATCGCAGTCCGGCATCGCAAAAATCATCCCGATCTGAGCACCGTGGCACCCTCTGCAAGAAGAAGAAGACGGATGGCCCAGATGGCGCCACGTGGTGCCATCCAGGTCGCCCAAACCTGGCCAGCAGCCACCGCCCACTCTCCCTCATCATCTACACCGTTAATCGTAGCCATTGGATCAAGATCCAACGACTAGGAAGCGTCTGCACCAATTTCTTCCTCGTGACACAAAGGGCGATGTGGCGCATTGGTTGACGTAGCGGTTTGCAAAGGAGGGGCGCGGGTTCGATTCCCCGCAGCCCCTCCAATTTACAATTGGGCAGGTAATTGGAGCTCAGCGCAGCGGCAGCGGCAGTGGCAGCGCACACGCGCATGCGCGGGCCAGCGCAATGCAAGCTAGCATGCCAGCGCACAGCACACGCGCACACAGTTGGGCACGCGGTCAGCGCGCGTGAAGAGCGGGACAGGCGGCGCGGGCGCAAGGGGCGGTTGGCGCTAGCTTTCAGCGACAGCTAGACTCACCTACAGCGACGCTTAGAGCCGTCATTGTTTCATTGCAAGCAAGCAGAGTCAGCTATGGGCATAGGTGGAGGTAAGCTGTCTACAGCAACGTTTCCAGCGAGGGTCTGGAGGTCGTTAGAGGTCCTTTATCCATTTTTAGCCTCTTCTCCACCACTATAAAAGGGCCTTCACCCCCTCCCTTCCAAGCCATCTCTACCTACTCTACTCCCACCTACTCCCAAGCTCTAGCAAGCCTACCAACGCTCCATTAGAGCTTGTTCTCGAGCTCCCAAGGTGCCTATTAGTGTAGCGAAACTCTGCCCCACCAAATACTCCTCCAACTTCCCATCTCCCTTCATAGGTCACCTTGGAGCTTTCCTCCCACCTCCATTCCAGTAGCAGATCACCTTTGTCTTCTCACCTCCATTCCAGATCTACGTCGAAGCTTTCCTCAACCCGACATCCTCCAACATCTCACCTCCGTCGTCTCACTCCTCACCTCCTTCATCCGAGCTTCTGCCAGGCACCGTCGTCTCGCCGAACAGCCGATTCGGGAGATTTCCTCTCACCTCCCTCTTTTTATATGCTTTCATAGTTTCTTGTAATTGACATTAGAAGTAATATATATCAGATTTGTTCTAGATCTCTATCTTGTAATACATTTGCTTGATTTCTTTTATTACAAAAATACAAAAAAATTATCAAAACCTTAAAATACCAAAAAGAAACGAAATGAAGTGTGATTTTCAATAAAGTAAATGTCGCCTCCCTGTGTTCGACCCGGGACTCCCTTGGAGTTTCGGTATAAATTTTATTTGATCGACGTGTTTTGGAACGACGACGATAGGTTACTTGTAACCCCTGTTTCTAACACGCGAAGCACGGCCGACCACTGCTCGACCAGATCCAACACATCCGCTCCTCCTTGATTGGGTTCTTCACTGCTGTAGCTGGAGGAAGAAATGCAGCCATTGCACGTAGAAGAAGAATAAAAAATAATGATAAAATATTATGGTTATTTACATATAAACCCTCAACTTTTATGTTAACCTCAATTAATGCGTGTAATGTACCTAATTAGTTAACTAATGCAATTCTAAGTTAATTCTTAATGCATTTAAATATGAATAAGATGCATGAATTATGTAATTAAATTAGAAATATGAATTAATCTATTTACATCCTAATTTATGCTAAATAAATGTTAGAATTAACCTATTGTCTAGGCACTTAAATACTTAAATAGCCCACAAATATGGGCTAATCAAATACCCCCATGCCTAGTTTTTGCTAGTCCCTAGCAAAATTAAGTGAAACCTAGCACTCCAAGTAGACTAATCAGCCCAATTGGTCTTCCTTCATAAACATATTAAGTTCAGACTCTAGACCCAAGGTTCCCAACTAGTTGCTAAGTTCAGACTAGGTCTGCTAAAGACAAGTTGCAAGCACAAGTTTCCCTGATTTCTGACTCTACCATAAAGTTTATTGATCCCTGAGATTAAAGCATCCGTGCCTGTGCATTGGTCTGAGTTATTTGAGTTAAAGGAAAAAGTTTTTTTTTTTAGAATAATATATATATACATATTTTTTTGTTTGATTCTTCTAAGTCTAACCACAGATCAGCTATCAACACGGTCTGTGTCGGATTCATTGTCCCCATTACCATACCTCAAAGTGTGCTTGGCTTTCAATGCTTCGAGATAGCACCGCCCATAATGACCCCAAGAACTCCTGGCAATCGACACTTCGAGATAGTATCGCCCATGGATTTCTTAAGCGAATTCAGGCCTATGGCAATCAGTACTTCGAGATAGGGCCGCCCATGGTACCTGAACTGCACAATGCGCTTACATGCCCCCAGTAGGATGGATATCCTTAGAGACAAGCGTCGAGGAGGTAATATGTTATCATCGCATCCTCAAGGTGAGTATATACTCTACCTCTCCGGTGGCGGGAACTCTTCCAATCAAAATGTGTTTTCAAGCCTCTCCTAAGTCAAAACTAAGAGAACCAAATCTCTTTTCATAAAGAAAGAAATTAAGTTAATTACTAAACCAAGTGTGTGAAATTTGGATGCTTTGGTTACAAGGACCCGTAAACGAAAAGGTAGAATAAGACTCCAAGTACTACCCCACCTTTTAACTCAAACCCTAACTTTCCTTCCTCAACCTCTTGAGGAATGGTCCGCAACTTAACTCCTACTTAAGTTTTTAAGTCCACAAAGGACCCTAAAGGTCTAAAGCTAGTAGCTAGTAGCTCATTTAGCTTCTAAAGTTTGACCCTAGAATTAACTTAGTCTACCCTAGAGTTCTGATTTGCTTAAGACTGCAAGATCTAGCCAGTTAAGCTTAAAACTTTTTTTTTTATGCAAATGTATGCAATGAATGCACTATGCTATGTATATCCCCAAGTACACGCCCCCATGCCTAAAATCTGCAATGTCCTCATTGCATAGAAGGATATTACCTGGGTCAGAGCCGGGCTGCCGTTCTTTTGTTAGCAGCCAAATAGCCAACGAACCTGCAAATCAGGTTCAAGGATTACAGAAATAAACCCTAAAAATAAGCAAAGCAATGTTGGCCTAGAAAATAGGTAACTTAGGATGTTGGCGAGGTGATGATGAATCCTGATAGTAAATGCTCGCCCAACTAAGATGGGAACAAAATCTTCCCAGGTCACCAGAGGAGGTTCTAAAGGATAAACAGGTATAACAACCTCCAAAAGGGTAGGAGGAGGATGACAAGGATCCTCCAAAAGGAATGGGAAAGGAATGGTGCAGAGATAAACCCCCAGGGCAATGGACTGACTAAAGAAATCATCAATCCATACCCGATACTCCATTACTGGAAATATTGGTTTGTTAAGCCCCCCGGTCATAACAAAAGTGAGCAATTCTCTAAGGCAAGGATCATCTAGGTTGTCCAAGTTACAAGGTTGTGGGATGGCCATAAGATCTAGGTTGGGTTTAATCAATTCGGTGTCCATCCCTAACACTCTTTCTAAATCTTCAATTGCATCTTTAGCATTCTTTACACCATCACATGTATCTTCCTGCTCTTCATCAGGAGTCACAATTTCGCTTTTAGATATAAGCGAATCAGAGGGTGACTTCGAAATGAATGAAGGCAGGTTGCAAGCAACAGATCTAGGGATTATCCTATCAATGTCATCCCCGGGTTTTTGTTCTTTACTCAAATCTTCCCCGGAGTCTATATCCACATAAATCTTAGAAGTTGCTTCGAAATTTTCTATCATTTCATCATGAGGAGAAATATCATCAATGGTTGTGCTAAGGAAACCTAATTTGGTCAAATTTGTGACATCCTCAGGGGCTAACTCTTCAAATAAGACATAATCACCCTTAGTGTCACTCTAAATCTTGAATGTAGGTTCCTCATATAATTCGTCTTTCTCCTCGTCATACAATTCATCATGTACCCAAGGTCTAGAATCATTTAATATCTCAGTAGATCCCCTAGGGTGCTCTATCTGAGGTAAATGGTTTACACTGGTAACATCAAACTCCTCAGATAGGTCAATTTCTTTAGGGTTAGGTTCCCTAAGGGTAGGCCTGAGTTCCATATCATGATCAGAAGGGAGGGTAGGATTAACAACTTGACTTTGACCCACTTCATCAAATGTCACGAAAATACTATTATCTATGTCGAGGTATTCCAATGGTACCATCATTCCCTTCTTTTGACTCCAATATAATTCAAGTGGATACTCAACCTTATCATCATCTTCCTCGGGTTGCCACCTTTCTTCATCCAATGCATAGCTACTTTCATGTGTATCTTCCTCCCACCTAAGGTGTGGATCTCCCAAGGAAGTGTCATCTAATGGGGAGGTTTCAAAATCGATCCTCGAAAAGTAGCTATTCTCCCCAGAATTTCCCTCCAACTTAAAGTGTAGCTCTCCCACGGGAGATGCATCTATTGTTGAGGGGTGTACGTCATCCTCAATGGGGTAGATTGGGTGGCTAATTTCATCTCTTTCTTGTTGGCCTGCTCTCAATGATTCTCCTAACAATTCAATCATTTCGTTTTGCATTTTCTGTATTTCCATCTTCAAAGAGGAGAGGTCATTTCTATCATGAGAGAAGTCAGGCTCAGGCTTATAGTACCCAGGAGTGTCTGTCCAACCATTATAATTTTTCAGGGAGGGTGGGTTGGGTATTTCTATGGTGTGTGGGATATTAGGCAAAGCAAATCCAGCTCCTAAGTTCTACTCACTGATTTGGGGCTTAACTAGGTCAATACTCCTATAATAGGAGTAAAACGGATCCCAATGATTGTCATTATGTCCAT
Organism: Thalassia testudinum; assembly: GCA_037157565.1. Lineage (NCBI taxonomy): Eukaryota > Viridiplantae > Streptophyta > Magnoliopsida > Alismatales > Hydrocharitaceae > Thalassia > Thalassia testudinum. The sequence goes on along the minus strand of JAZHRO010000055.1, from coordinate 88,161,528 downwards.
CAAGGGATGGACCATCTCGGCGTTTGGGATCGAAGGATGCAGAGTGGGGGTAAGGGTGTGGGCAAGATGTGAAAGGATGAAAATCAATGTGATCCATTCTAACTCACACCTCAATCAAAATTCCCCAAGCAAAACACAATTCAAAAAGGACCTTTTAGGTCTTTCCCAATTTAGGCTTTTGATTTTAAGTCAGATTGCAGGTGACAATACAATTTGTTTAATCAATTTACACGCCTATTGTCGACCTACGACTCGCTTAAGAAGACCTAGTTGGAGCTTAGGTGTTCTTCCCTAAATCTCAAATGGTAGAGCAACTCCAAAGATGGAAGATCGAGGGATGCAAGTAGGCCTAAGCCTTCCTTTGAAGCTGTGCTTTCGCGGTGCTTCTCAACTACCCCAAAAAATTAGTGACAGGGTATCCCCCTCTTTGGATTTACAAAACCTTTGATCTCAAGTTCCGAACACTTCAGAATCTAACGATAGGAGGGCTCTTGTTCTAAAATTTCCAAACTTAAGGAGTGTCTAAAAGCATGCTGTGGTGCAAGATAAATAAGTGTGCATACACCGCAAAAGATTTTGAATTTTGAATCGCATGCCAAGTTTGAAAATCAAATCCTTGGTTTTTAAAATGTCCCTCCTTTAATTAGTTCTTTTTCTAGAAAATATGTGACCACTTGTTTAATTTATTCAATATAGATTAGGTGGTCTTCGCATTAAGTCCAAATGCAATGCGTGATCAAGAATAGGATGCAAAGTAAGAGAATGAGTACCTTGCTTCCAGTAATCAACGATGCGAGAATGCACGAAATGTAGAGGAGTAAATCTAGAGGCTGCTCATACTAACCTAAATGGTTCGTCCTAAGGGCAGGCAGCTTCTAGCAGGTAGCTCATTTTTTTTTTTTTTTAATTTTTTAAACTACTTATGCGCAAGAAAATAAAAGTAATCGATAAACTAAAAACCTAAATCTAAAGAAAAGGGAACAGGCTCCCAAATATTACCCAACACGGGCCTAAAACAAAATCGGAGAACAAACCCCTCAAAATAAACCCCAGAATAAGGGTTTCAAACCAAATGCAATGAAAAATTAAATCTAAAGTCTCAATTCTATTCTAATCAGATTAGTGACTAAATGTACAATGATGACCGTCGCATCCTCGTCCTTCTCCTCCTTTTCAAAATAGCTCAACCAATTCTCCTCTGGCGACGTCAAGGGTCGCCTCTCACAATGGCTGATTCTTGCACAAATTTCTCACATAGAAAAGAAAATAATAAATGGTCAAATCACTGTGCAATTGAGAAATAATCAAAAATAAAATCAGGTGAAATTATTGCATCTGTTGCCTCCCCAGCAATGGCACCATTTGACGAGTCGATTGTTCGCTTTAAAGTCGTTTGTACCACTCAATTAGGAGCGGGTTGTGTCCACAAGGAGGCAATGATGCAATAATATCTCAATTATTTCGTATTCGTTCAATCTCGTGAGAAATCCGTAGTCAAATCTGACATGAAATGCGACAGAAAGAAGATGCACAATATCTTGAAAACATAAGGGTAGATGTGCAATTTTTCCTCACTAAAATATTCAATAAACATGTGATGATTTTATGCAATTTTCCATTGACATGTATTAAAGAAAATTTACGCACATTTAAATTCCAAAACCAATGTCAAACAATGTTAATTACAAAAGCCACGCAATTGTAAGAGAACTTTAGTATGAAGTTGTAAATTTTACCACAATAAAATATTCATAAACCAAAATTATTTTTCCTGGCAATGGCATGAAATGTAATAACTAATTAAGTCCATAACAGAGTATTTTACCTCTCTCCTCATCGTGATCGAGAGAGAGGTTCAATCGAGGAGAGGTTCGCACAGGCGGTTGGCTGAAGTGAGGCCGCCGCAGTGGTGGCAGCCGCATGTCGAGCGATGGCCGGAGTCGGCTGGATGGAGCTCCGGCGAAGGTGGCTGTCAATGGTGGCTCCAGCTGCTGGAAGAGGGGTGGCTGTGCCCAAGCGTTGAGTGCTGCTGCAGGTGGTGCGCACGCACGCACTGGTGTTGCGGGCGCGCTGGAGTTGAGCGCACGGAGGGTTGTTGGCGGACGCACTTTGGTGGAGGCGAATGCTGTTACAGGCGGTAGGCGCACGCGGACGGTGCAGGTGCACTGCATGCTGGAAGGCGCGCGCCTGTTGGATCCATGAAGAGGCACTGCAGCGCTGCTGGCGAGCATGAGCTTGGTGCTGCAGGCGAGTGTACGCACGCACTGGTGCGCACTACAGGTAGACGCGGGAAGGCTGCAGGCGTGGGATGGTTGCAGGCGCGGGAGGTGCTACAGGTGAGTGCGCAGACGCACTGGTGCGGCACTGCAGGGTGCTTGTAGTTAGTGCTGAAGGTGTGATGCGGGTGTGGAGTGAGCGGGTGAGGGCTGGTGGTTCAAGTGAGCGGGCGAGGGCCGGTGGTTGGCTCTGGAGGTGAAGTGGGCGAGTGTGGTTACTGTTGGAGTAGGTGGGATCGAAGCTTCAGACGTCTGGGAAACTTCCCGGATGTCTTAACTGGCTGAGGGGTGATTGCAGTAGCTGCAACGGTGGTTGTTGGTGACGACGGCAAGGGAGGTGCACGCTGAGGTGCTCACGGTAAAGCGAACGATCTCCGGATGGCGGTGTGGCCTGTCACACCACACGCCCACGGTGGTGGAGGGTCACCGCCGTGGTTGAGGTCGACGGTGTGGAATGGAAGAGATGGACTCTCTACACAGTGTGGGTTAGGGGTGGAGGCCTCCTAAGCTCGGCTGCCTCCTCTCTTTTGAAATTAGCTGCCCAACCAGATCCAACACATCCGCTCCTCCTTGATTGGGTTCTTCATTGCGGCAGCTGGAGGAAGAAATGCAACCGTTGCATGTAGAAGAAGAATAAAAAATAATGATAAAATATTATGGTTATTTATATATAAACCCTCAACTTTTATGTTAACCTAAATTAATGCATGCAATGTACTTAATTAGTTAACTAATGAAATTCTAAGTTAATTCTAAATGCATTTAAATATGAATAAGATGCATGAATTATGTAATTAAATTAGAAATATGAATTAATCTATTTACACCCTAATTTATGCTAAATAAATGTTAGAATTAACCTAATGTCTAGGCACTTAAATACTTAAATAGCCCACAAATATGGGCTAATCACTGGTCACGTCTGGATCTTGGCTGGTACTTGAGTACCTCTAGGCCTACTATCGGCATCTAAACTAGCCTACATAAGAAAGCACACATCAAAATTTTTTAGCACCAAAGGATTACATGGTCTAGAACCAAAGTTAAAACCTTAAAATTTTGCTAAGGGACTAGAAAAAGCTAGGCATGGGGGTATGATGGGAACACCATCAATAGCCCTAACTATTTCATTTTGACCCAATGAAGAGAATAAATACTCCTACATAACCAACTGAAGGTTCTAATTCACTACATAACCTTTCTGAGTGAAAAATAAGAAATAGGGGGTAAAATTACAATTTTACCAATGTAGCACAACCACAGGTTTTCTCAAGGGCTAAACAAAGGTCAAATGGTCTTAGTGAGATAACAAGTAGGTTGGATTTGATAAAAAAGGGTTTGTGTGAGTTTTGTGAATTAAATGACTTCTTGAAATCCTAAAACAGACCCACTTGATTAACTAAGGTTCTAGTTAGGATAAAATTCACTTAAACCCTCTAACAATCATAGAAAAATATTCTCTAGGGTTTAGAACCTTCAATTTGGCCATTAGAACCCATCTTGACCTAGAATGGGGTTCAGATAAATATATGCCCTAAATTGGGTTCTTACATAAATTTCCAAGTCAAATGTGGTCAAACCCAAAATCCAACTTCACCATTGAATTCCTTAAGTCCAAATTAGGTTTTTACCAAAATTTAGACCCAAGACGAATTCATCTTGACCTAGTTTGCAAAAAGGTTCAGTTTGATTACATTTCTACCCCTATCTTTCAAAAACCCTTACAAATAGCCCCCTATCTTCTTCATCATTTTCCCAAATAGGTCCCTCCACCATTATAGTAGAGGAATCCTACTCTGGCGAGCTTTGAAAGGAGAGTTCTCCCTGATTGCTCAGAGGATCTTCTCCAAAATTGAAAGGGAGATTCTCTGAGAAAATCCCTCCAATATGAACCCAGTTTGATGCCCTAATTCCTTCCAAATCTCTCATGCGAATGCATGAGAGATTTGGGTCTCTTAAAACTTCCTTTGTCGGCGACTTTCCTTGCTTGGGAAGCTTGCTTCCCAAGCCCTAACTGACCTTCAGAGATCTATTTAAAGGAGCCCAGACCTCTCTGATCTCTCCACACTCGAATTCGACTGTGAACACCCCTAATTCCTCTCTTCCCTTCACCATCATAGGCTCCTCGACGTTCGATGACCTTCCTTTCTCCTCCTCGTTGTCTGATAGCCATACCTGCGGCAGATCCTTCTTCACTGACTTCGTCCGTGTCTCACCGTACTAGTAGGCACTTCTCTCCCTTCGTCCTCGCCGATCCCACCTCACCGGAGCCACCTTCGTCTCTGTCGTCGGCCACACCAGACCCGATGCCTCCGCTCACCCCCTTCGTCTCTTGACCTCCCAGATAAGCTCCCTATCCCCTCTACTTTCTTCTCCACCCTTTATTCTCCAAAATCGACCACTCCTGACCTCCATCACCTCTATCCCTTCCATCTCCAACCATCGACTCCGGCAAGGCCATTCCACCTCCACAGGCCACCCCAACCCTCGTTGACAAGCCCATAAGCTTCCCCTCACTTCACTGATCTTTTCTCCTCACTCTACACACCACGCCACTCATTCAAGCCACCCCCCGAACACACCCACACATTCGCACACAGTGTGCCCTAGGCACACACGCACAAGCACCCCCGAGCCACGCCGACATCCCCATCACATCCACAATGGTCTGGCGACTCTCTCTGAACGTTTTGACGTGGCAGCAAGGTCATTCGTGTGTTTTCAAGTTCGTCACCCATCCGCCATTAGCGAGCGAGCTTAAAGCAAGCTTGTTGCAGCTCGAGGTTCTGCCAAGCCTAGGCTGCTACGCCAGGACATGTGAAAGCCCCTCTCGTACGCAGTCAGGCACTCAATCGGAGTCAAAGGCCTTCGCACGCAGCTACAATTGGGAGCTCAACCTCTGCAGGCACACGCGAAAGGAAGGTAGGACATTTAGTCCCACCTTGGAAGTGAAAGACTGCCCACACCTGCATAAAAGGAAAAAGTGAAGTAGCCTTATCGCCTCAGACCCACAGGGTGAGGTCCCACTCACCCGACCCGATCTCGTCTACGAACACGCCCCACGGATCTAGCCTGACTCGACCCGACTACACTCCTCACCCACTACCGCACGGTGGTGGGCCTAGTCTCGGGTATGCACCTAACCCGATTAACCGACTATCTGTGTGTCTCTAGGAGAGCATATCCTAAGAGAGAAAGTGAGGAGAGCTGCATGTAGGTAGGGGTAGGTTTTGCTACAGGGTTCTCCAGCCAACACTTAGCCATAATCTAAAGAGGAAGAGGAGGCCTGAAGAAGAAGAAAGGAAGAAGAAGCTAGAGAAGGCAAAAGAAAGAAGAAGAAGAGAAGGCCAGAGTAGCTAAGGGTCAAGGTAGAAGAAAGACAAAGGCAGGAGCTGGAGAAGGAAGAAGGAGAAGCCAAGGTAGAAGATAGGCAAGGGAGAAGCAATAGCAGAAGCTAAAGGAGGAAGAAGAAGGAAGCCAAAGCGGAGAGAGAAAGGAAGAGAAAGAGAAGAACTCAAACACTTCAAGTCATCTGATTAAGGAATCAGACGACAGATTCTAGTCTCCATTGCATATTTATATATTGAATCATTTGGTGATATTGTAGGAGTATTTGGTGATCTGCATCACCATTTTACTCCCATATTTTTGCACTCTGATACTGCTATTATTGCAATTCCCTTCAGTTTAAATTGTGATCTTGATTTCTAAATACTAATTTGCTCCCTGTGTTCGACCTCAGAAATCTTTTCGAGTAATAAAACTATATCTGCTTTGAATGCTATTTCGGCTGTACTACAACGTAATACTTTTAAAACCCGTTTCAGCAACTCAAACAGGCATGACTTGTTGGTTGCTTTAGAAAATTTCAACCCAAGACCTTGTTACAAAAACTCGATAGTGCCCGAGTGTCTGCTAGAATGCAGATCGTCCAAGCCCTAGCCTTATTTGAAAAGGGAAGATACATTTTTTTTGCTTTTTCTTCTTTTCTATTTTTCTTTTGGACTTTTTGAGTTTGAGAGTTTCGAGATAACCTTTTACAGCTACCCAACCTACTCAAGACTCAAAAAAGACTCTAAGTGCCATGCATTCTGTGAAAAGAGTGAAAGACTCACTAGGTGACCGTTAAAATGGACTTTAGGTTTCTACGACCCTAGGTGTCCTAAAAAATTTCTGCCTAGAGGTCTATCTTTCCGATGGTAGGTTTCTCCCCATTTTTTCTTTTCATGGGGTCAACACAAGGGCAAACCCAGTGTATATCTCCTCAATTTATTCTACTTCGCTGCTTCTTCCCTGAGGGTTTTGGGAATTATTTGTACATTTTTGTGAGCTGGGCTCAGGACAATCGGCCAATGGGCTGTTACTCACGACAACTTGCCAACCATACTCATGCGGTGAAGTGTGGTTGTATTTTTTTTTCTTCTTTTTCTATATATTTTTTTTCTTTTTTTTTGGGTATTTTTGTTTCTTCTTTCCTTTTTTCTAAGTAGGTGGCTTCCCTGATCTAAGATTTACCTAAAGATAGTATGAAGAGGATTGTCGTGTAGCTGGGCTCTAGACAACCGGCTAATGGGTTGTTACCCATGACAACTTGCCAGCCATACCACCCTAGAAAGTTCATTAGCTACCTAATTTCCATAAAAATCATCGAAAAGTGAGTCAGTGGAAATAGTGTGTAGATGCTTTGGCTTAAAGTCCCTTCAAATCAAAGGATGGGTTTATAAGTTGTGTACTTATCACCCCAATTTATTAGGCAAATTAGAATAAAATTATTTAGAGAGGACTCGAGACTAAGTCCACATTCGAGTGAAGACCCATGATAATTAAGCCCGAAGACTTGAAGAGTCTAAATATTTAGGTCCCAAAGTATCAATTCCTAAAGTTTGCAACTCCTAATGCCTAAGTTCTCTTCCCCCTACTTCTATTTTTTTTCTTAAATAAAATAACAGGAAATTACTCTTACAGTTGACAAAATGATTATTTCATAAGATATCCACCCCCCATGATTAGCTAATGCAATGTCCTCATTGTTAAAATGAAAGCATGTAGGAGAGAAGAATTGGAAGGATAGCACCTAGTTTCCATGAGATTCTGGTCAGCTCGAAATAGCCTTTGCATGCGTTGAGTTTAGTGCCTTCAACTAGGCATTAACGTCAATAAAAATAACTAACATTAAGGCTACAATAATTAGCCCAAAGTAATTTAGAAATTAAGCGTAGTCCCTAATAGGTACAGGAAATCAAGGATGGGATCTCTAAACAGAATCGTCTCTTTTTCAATCGGATATTGATTTTTTTGCAAATCAGGAAACTTGACTTTTGAATGAGATTACTATGAAAATAACGTAGGTGATTCCTAATTAATTGTTTCCTTTTTGGCCTTCCCAAGATTAAGAGATTGATTAGGGAAGAAAAAGAGATTACCTGCCCCAGGAGTGGTTGTTTTGCATGGAAGATCACTGCGTGATGTACTTCGCAAAATCACAAGAAACAAACAGGGCAAGTTAGTACTCATATATAATCAAATAGAACAAAGAATAGCGGTGAATTCCACATTGCTCCCCAGCAACGACGCGAAAATGTTGGAGGGATCTATTCAGGAGTTTAAGTGTGTCTCATTGTAGTAATATCTCCTAAATAGCTCTCTCAACAAATACAATTTATAACTCGAATATCTAGAAATGAAGTCCGAGGTCGAATACAGGGAGCAAATAGGAATTTACGCACTAATCTTTAGTTAAAATATAAATGAGCACAATCAATGATATTCAATAAATAAATATTACTCAAATATGATCTTCAATGTAAAACTTAATAGTTATCTATGACAAAAAGAAACCTAGAACAAAATAATGGTGATTTAGATCACCAATTTTTAGTTTAAGTGAACAGTGATTAGACGTCTAATTAATGGTGATTTAGATCACCAATTATTAGTCTAAGTGAACAATGATTAGACGTCTGATTTGGTAATCAAACGACTTAAACCTCGCTTGCTACAGTGCTTTTCCTCTAATCTTTTCTTCTTTGTTTCTTTTGTTCTCTTCTCTTAGGCATGGCTCCTTCTAAGGGTCTTCAGAAGCATGACCCTTCTCGTCTTCTTCAACTCTTATCCTCTTCCTTTCTTCCTCTTCTTCTTCTTCTTCTTGAGCGCTCTCTTCTTTCCTTCTTTCACAACCAAGTGTTTAGCCATGCCTTAACACAACAAAGCAAAAAACCCTATCCCTCTCTCTCTTTCCTTTCCTTTCCTTTCCTTCGTCTCCCAAACCCAATGCGTAATCGGATCCATATTTTGGTATATGGGTATATGGTCAGAATTCCAGGTCTGTGTGTGTAAGGGCATGGATGAGGGTGCACAGGCTCATGTGAGGGGACCCGACCCTTTGTGTATACGGGCGAACTGCTATAATCACAAAAGTAATATATGTGTGCGCAGTTGTTCGTCCCTTAATGATGTGGGACTAAAACCCACTGTTCTTCCTCGCGTAGCTGTAGAGGTGAAGCTTCATTGATTAATGTGAGACAACAGCTGGATTCCTCAATTTACTACCCAGGAAGCCTCCTGGGACTACTTCGTAACACCTGGAGCTTGAATTGGAGAAGAATTGCGGTCGGAGGACTGTAAATGAAGCAGTGGCGACGGTGGAGGACGGCGAACACTAAAACTCAAGAACATGGCCTTTCAGCCACATTAAAACAACTCACAAGCATCGTCAGGCTGCGACAAAAGCATTGGTGACGGTGGCATGCTATGCGAAGGCATAGGCGGGTGTGATGGAGGTGGACAAGGTCGGAGATTGATGGGTTGTTCGGTGGCAATGTGGAGTGGCTGGAAATGACAATAGTGAGAGGGGTTGTGATGGCCATGAGCTAGCAAATATTTTGAGAGTCGTGGTGGAGTGGATGGCGGTCAGAATCATGCTTGCGGCCTTGCTGAAGTTCGGTCAGAGTGGGAGAAGATGATGGGAAAAAGGGATGAGCGGTAGTCGAAACTAAGTTCTAAGGGGCCAATCCTAATCTAGAGAAGTAGGGAAAGATGTTGCACTAACTATTGGATGAAAGGAGGAAGAAGATTGCATCGGCGTGTCTTGCCAGACGTGAAGGAGATGAAGTCTCCGTTGAGGTGGATGGTGGCGAAGAAAGGGAGGGAACGACCCTCGTTGTGGCTGGAAAGGCATGAATGAGGAGGAAGAAGATTATGCCTCCAATTTGATAGTCGGAGTCACGGATGAAGGAGGTCGAGGAAGGTTGCCTAAGCTTGGTCGAAGAGGGGCCGGAGGTAGGGAAAAGAAGTTTTTGGCCTCAAACCTTTCTAAAGAGTTCAACCGTGCATTAGGGGTTCATTTATAGGGCTTAGTATGGTGTTCCAAGCTTGGAAACAAGCTTGGAAACTCTGAGCTTCGCATGCACGTTTGATACCCATGTGTTCAAACCGTTCGCATGAGAGATTGGGAGAGACGTGGGGTCCAAGGCCAGACTCATTTGGAAGAGAATTCCTCAAGGAATCTCTGGTTCAAATTTTGGAGTGTTTGATTGAGAAACATGCAAGAAAATCTTGCTTGAATCTCGCCAGTGGAGCATCTATTCACACCTAATGGCAGTAAGGACCTGAACGCGAAGAAGGTGACAAAGTTGGGGGGCTATTCGCAATAGATTTTGAAAGCTGAGGAGTTATTTGAGAGAAAAAGACTAGACTAGACCAAAATGCAAACGAGGTTGACATGATCTATGATTAAGCCTAAATTTTGGTACAAACCTAATTTGAACCCAAGGAACCTGATTGTGAAGTCGGATTTTGGTTTTGTTCATGTTTGAATGGGAAAATTACATGAAAACCCAAATTAAGGCAACTTTCCATCTGAGACTCTATTTCAGGTTAAAATGGGTTCTGGTGGTCAATTTAAAGATACCAAACCTTAGAGAATATCTTTTATATGAATTTTATAAGGTTTAGGTGAATTTTATCCTGATCGGAACCTCAGTTAATTAAGTGGGTCTATTTTTAGGGTTTCAGATGTCCACTAATTTCTAAAATGCGTGAAAATCCGTTTCTGTCTGCACGAACCCACTTATTAGATATTTATGAACATTTGACCTTTGTTTAACCCCTGTAAAACCCCGTGATTGTTCTGTACTCAGATATTTTGTTAAAACTACAGTTTTACCCCTATTTTCATGCCTTTCTCTCAGAATGAATATTCAGTGAGTTATGGTCTTCTGGCGGTTATGTAGGAGCATTTATCAATCGATTATTACTAATTAAAGTTAGTTATGGCAAATGATGACATTATCATCATACCCCCATGTCTAACTTTTGCTAGTACCTTAGCAAAATCTTATGGAATGAACTCAATTCTAGACCATGCCTTTGATGCTCAGATTTCTGATGTGTGCTTTTTTGTAGATTAAGTCAGAATGCTAATAATAGGCCTAGATGTACTCAAGTGCCAACCAAGAACAAGACCTAACTAGCTTTAGCCTCAGTCTGCCGCAAAGGTTTCTAAGGCCCACAGAAACTACCCTTAGGTTCGTTGAACTCCGCGATCAAAGCACCCATACTTGTAACTTGGTTAGTCTCGGTTCATTTTGTAGTGCACTTTTGTAAGAGAGAGATAGAAGTATTTCTTTGCATTTTTGGAGAGTTTTCTCTCCCTTTTTCTTTTCTTTATTTCTAGCTTCAGATTATCTAAAAAGCACAATCTGTATCGGATTCTTAGTCCCCACCATCAATCCTTGTTAGGTCCCTGGCAATCGATTCTTCGAGATAGCACTGCCCATGGAAACCCTTAGAACCTTGGCTTTTGCCACTTCAAGATAGTGCCGCCCATGGTGTTCTATAGCTAAATTCAGGCCCAAGTAATTGAGATTTTGGGATAATCTCGCCCATGGCACCTAAACTAGTGCAAGGTGCTTACATGCCCTCAGTAGGATATTTAGATATCCTAGGAGACAAGCACCAAGGAGACAGTATTGTATTACGCATCTTCAAGGGGAATTTCCTGCCTCTCCGTGCTTGGAACTCATCCAAATCAACTTGTGTTTATAAGCCGCTCCTAATCTAGGTAGCTTTTTCATAGCAAAATAAATTCTTTTGCGTGATTTTGATAATTAAGCACACAGAACTAGACTGTGTGTGGATTAGGGTGCTTAGGTTACTGAGTCCTGCAAACCAGAGGTCGATTAACGAGGCCGAATAATCCTTGAGCCTTAAACCTAATACTTAAGCTTCGCATTTTCCTCAACCTCTTGAGGACTATCCAAATCATAATGAATACGTAAATGTTTAAGCCTAGAACAAGCCTAAGAGGCCTAAGATCAGCACTCATACTAATCTTCATGTCTCTTAGCACTTTTTGTCTTTATTTCTTTCTTTTGATTTGATCTCAAACTTTAAGTAGATCCAATAATCATTTACTAATGACTAACACTTTTTGTTTTAAATTGTGCTCCTTTTTGACATTCAAATCACCTCTTGTCTTCCTCCCCAAGAATGATATATAATTATCTCCAAAAATTTCCTCCCCTTTCTCCACTTTTTTGTTCTTTTTCAAAAAAATTTTATTTTTTTTGGTTGTTTTGGAATATGTATTATTTTTATGAGAACCCTTCAAAAACTTGAATTTTTATGTGTTTACATTTTAACACCCCCCATGCCTAAGTTTTGCAATGTCCTCATTATAAACCAGAGGGTATGAAATCAGCTTGGTTCAAGGGTTAGAACAGCGTAAATGGGTGGGTGAATGGGTCCGGATGACTGTTGTGGATGATTTGAAGCTTTGATACTAATACTAAAGGTGGAGTCGACTGTTCTAAAACTGAACTCAGAGTGCAGTAGATGTGTAGCTCAAAAGGATGATCAGAAGGATCTTGGGTTTTTTGGAATGGCAGGTTACCTCCCGTTAAGCGCTAAATTCAATGCCTTCAACCGAGTAGAAGGTGGTCATGGAGGAGTGGTCAAATCAGTGGAATTTTGTAGAATAAGCACCTTGATCAATAGCCTGTTTGGTCCAACCAAGTGCTTGTTCTGATCAACAGGCTGATGATGCAGCCTAAACCCAATTAATCTGGTGGGTTGATAAATGTAGATCAGTAGATGTGGTGCCCACCAGATATTTTGTGACTCAGAAGGATGTGGCAATGCGAATCATAGGTTTAGATGAGTCCAATCAACCTAGTCAAAGTAGGGATCCTCGAAAGAGAATGGATCTATGGATGATGTGAAATCCCTACAAGAGTGATCAAAGAAGGATGGGGCATGATTTATTGTCTGATTGATATCCGAGACCCAATCAAGATGCGGAGGACAATCATGTGTGACCGGATCATCAAAAGGAGACTCAGAGTAGAAATTGATTCTGGTGGTGGGTTAGGATTGAAATCAGATTTGAGAAGGTTCTGAATGTGCTATAGAAGGGGTGGATTTAACAAGAACTATGTGTGAGGGCTCCTCTAGAAAGGATTCAAAGGTAGGTTCATCTAGAGAGTCCTCATAGTGCCCATCAAAATCAAACTTAAATGCCTGGAGAGTGCTTATAGGATCATGGAAATCTAAGTAAAGAAAGGATTCTAACTATGGATTGCAGACACTCTTGGCACTTACTATTTCTGATTCCTGCAAATCAAAAAGGAATGATTCCATCTCAATGGAACCAAATTTTGAATAAATGATCTTGGGATCAGGGACCTCAGAGTCAAAGTCAAAGAATGGATCATGGATGCTGAGGTCGTATACTGGTTTTGACTCATTAGGAAACAATAGTTCTTCGATATTAGAGTAAGATTCGAAATCGTCAGAGAACTTGCGAAGATCATGTTCTAAACTTGATTCTAGATTAGAAGTTCCACCACAGAAAGGATCAAGATAAGTAGAATCAGCAACAACTTGACTTGGATCTAACCTAGTTTTAGATTCTAGACTCAAAAAGGTGTCCTTATTAGGCCTAAGCTCAGTTTCTTGGCTCTTAGGGTAGAACAAATCAAGTCCCAGCTCTTCCAACCCCTCAGTTTCTGTATCATAGATCGACGTGACTTTCAAAAAATCAATTAGTGTCTCTAAGGAGGTTGGAGAGGTGTATTAATCAAATAAGGGCCCAGAATCATAATTCAAATTTGAAATCTATATTTCATCACACGGGGCCTCATAATTATCCTAAATAGGCTTGAATCTAGATTCTAGGTTAACGGTAAGGATTGGATCACTAGAATCTAGGTTAGACTCTATTAGGATGTTAGAATCATTCTCAAGAATCACCTTAACAGGATAAGGCTTGAGATTTACATTCTCGAGAAGTTCTATTTTAAGCTCTTCATCGCAGGTGTCGGGGAAATCTAAGCTCAATGGACCAGCTTCAAGGCGTCCTAGGGCTGGTTTAGAATCGGGACCACCTGCAATTGAATCCTCCCAACCCTCATCAAGATCAGGTATGTCAATTGTTATGAAGTTTGAATCTGAATTCATTTGGGTTGGGGGTCCACAACAACCTTAATCATCATACCAGAGATTTGTGGAATCATGTTGATCATCATAATTACAACAAGATGTCATATTATCTGATAGGTATTTTTGTTCAATGGTTCTATATAACTCATTCAGCAATTCTCCCTATTTTTCCATGAGATTTTGGTTTTTTTCCTAATTATTTTGTCTTTGATGGTCATTTGGAATGTAGGTTTCCTAATTACTTTTCCTAATATGTTAGGTTGCATTTTCAAATCAGGATTTAGAATCAAACTCAGGTTTAGATTGGAGTTGATCAGATTAGATTAGAAATCCCTGAGAAGATCTAATGAGGTTTCTTAGGTTAAAAACCTAATGACCTTCCTATGTGTGCTCTAGAGAAAAGATGAGGGACTGGATATTAATTAGACCCAACCAAGGCACCCAAAGATTTTTGGAAGACTAAGGCAGTTTCAAGGCAGATGATACCTCTGAATCATAAATTTGCACACTAGAGAATTACCTGTGCAGTCAAGAAGGGAGAGCCCTGTAAAGACACCTACACGGTAGAGTGTCCCCACGAGTTACAGGGTTTCCCCCACTCGACCTTCCTTGTCATTGCGGTTCCAAGTAGACTAGAATGCATGAACATAAGACCTTAAGTCTACCAATTTTAGCCTATTTAGTGCCTTGAATTTCACTTGATTAGAAGTTGATTTGACTTGTGACCTAATTTGGAGGTTGGTTGGCCCACAAAGTAGACGAACTTCACCTAACCTATCCTAAATATGGAGAATGAAATCTAGGTCATGACCTAGAAATCACCCTAATTTGACTCTCAGGTTATTAGGTCCAAGATTTTAAGGTTCAAGTGAAATTAGAGCTTGGTTTTAGGGTTTTTCCTGCTTAGATCTTTTCAAACAAGGGCATAGGTAGCACACAAATGCAGGAGGACTTATTCTCTTTAATGCAAGAAAATGTGTACTAACACTTCAAACCTTAAATGTTGAAACCCTAAGTGGTTGTAATCTAAGTTCAATTTGATCTCAAATTGTTCACCTTGGGCTTCAAGCAAGAAGTGTGTTAGCCCAAAGTGATTTAGAAATTAAGTGTAGTCCCTAATAGGTACAGGAAATCAAGGACGGGATCTCTAAATAGAATCATCTCTTCTTCAATCAGATATTAATTTTTTTGCAAATTAAGAAACTTGCCTTTTGAATGATGATTACTATGAAAATAAGGCTGGTGATTCCCAATTGATTATTTCCTTTTTTATCTTCCCAAGATTAAGAGATTGATTAGGGAAGAAAAAGAGATTACCTGCCCTGGGAGTGGCATTTTGCGTGGAATATCTCTACATGATGTACCTCGCAAAATTGTAAGAAATAAACAGGGCAAGTTAGTACTCATATATAATCAAATAGAACAAAGAATAGTGATGAATTGCATGTTGCTCCCTGGCAATGGTGCCAAAATGTTGGAGGGATCTATTCAAAAGTTTAAGTATGTCTCGTTGTAGTAATATCTCCTAGATAGCCCTCTTAGCAAATACAATTTATAACTTGAATATCTAGAAGTGAAGTTTGAGGTCAAACACAGGGAGCAAATAGGAATTTACGCACTAATCTTCAATTAAAATATAAATGAGCACAATCAATGATATTCAATGAATAACAATTACTCAAATATAATCTTCAATGTAAAACATGAGTATATCAAGAGTTATCAATGACAAAAAGAAACCTAGAATAAAATAATGGTGATTTAGATCACTAATTATTAGTCTAAGCACATGTATATCAATAATTCAGTAATGAATCAAATAAGCGAACAATGCTCAGACGTCTGATTTGGTAATCAGACAACTTAAACGTCGCTTGCTACAGTGCTTTTCCTCTGATCTTTTCTTCGCTATTTCTTTTGCTCTCTTCTCTTAGGCATGGCTCCTCTTCCTCTTTAGCTTTTCCTTTCTTCCTTTAGATCCTTCTCAGGGTCTTCAAAAGCACAAGCCTTCTCTTCTTCTTCAACTCTTCTCCTCTTCCTTTCTTCCTCTTCTTCTTCTTTAGCCCTCTCTTCTTTCCTTCTTTCACGGCTAAGTGTTTAGCCACTCCTTAACACAAGAGAGCAAAAACCCCCTATCCCTCTCTCTCTTTCATTTCCTTTCCTTTCCTTCATCTCTCAAACCCAATGCGTAATCGGATTCATATTCAGCTATATGGGTATATGGTCAAAATTCCAAGTCCGTGTGCGTGAGGGCACGAATGAGGATATGCAGGCTCATGTGAGGGGACTCAACCCCCTATGTATTAAAGAGAATAGCTATAATCACAAAAGCAATATATGTGTGCATGGTTGTTCATCCCCTAACGATGTGGGACTAAAACCCACTACTCTTCCTCGTGCAGCTGCATAGGTGAAGCTTCGTTGATTGAAGTAAGACAGCAGCTGGATTCTTCAATTTACTGCCTAGGAAGACTCCTGGGACTACTTCGCAACACCTGGAGTTCAAATTGGGGAAGAATCGTGGCCAAAGGATTGTGAATGAAGCGGTGGCGACGGCAGAGGATGGTAAACCCTGAAACTCAAGAACACGGCTTTTCGGCCACATTAAAACAACTCACAAGCATCGTCAAGATGTGGCGATGGCGTTGATGATGGTGGTGTGATATGTGAAGGCATAAGCGGGTGTGACGAAGGTGGACAAGGTCGAAGATTGATGGGTTGTTCGGTGGCGATGTGGAGTGGTTGGAAACGATAATAGTGAGAGGGGGTGTGATGGGCGTGAGCTAACGAAGATTTTGAGAGTCGTGGCAGAGTGGATGGTGGTCGGAATCTAATGGGAACACCATCATGAGCCATAACTAGCTCAATTTGATCTGATTAAGTCATTAAATGCTCCTACATAACAATTAGAAGGCTACAATTCATTGAAAATCCTTTTAGAGAGAAATACAAGAAATCAGGGTTAAAATTGTAATTTTACCATCATATCTTGAATGCAGAACAATCACAGGTTTTCTCAGGGTTTAAACAAAGGTCAAATGGTCTTAAGAGTCAAATAACTGGGTTAGAACAGACAGAAAAGGATTTTCATGCGTGACAGGAATTAATGGACATGTAAAACCCTAAAAATAGACCTTCTTAGTTTATTGAGGTTATGCTTAAGATAAATTTCACCTAAACCCTCTAAAAATCATATAAAAATATTCTCTAGGGTTTGGTACCTTCAATTTGACCATTGGAACCCATCTTGACCTGATAAGAGTCTCAGACAAACTTTTATCCTAATTTGGGAAATTATGCAAATTACCCAGTCAAACTAGGTCAAAACAAAAAACCAACTTCATCATTGGATTCCTTAGGTTCAAATTAGGTTTGTACCAAAATTTAGGCCCAATCTGAGATTTTTCCAACCTACTTTGCACTTTGGTCCAAGTCTGAATTTCTTTATTCCACATGGCCCCTTAGCTTTTCAATTTATTACAAAAAGGTCCATATCATTATCATCATTTTCTTCAAATAGGTCCCTACCACCATGAAATCCTAATCCTACAACTCTGGTGACCTTTGATGGAAGAGAACTCCTTCTCGGACCAATCAATCCCTTCCAAAATTGGAAAGGAGATTCCTTTAGGAGTCCTCTTTCTATTACACCCATCCATGAGCTCCAAAACCCTCCCAATCTCTCACTCGAACGCATGAGAGATTCGGGTATTGTAGAGTTTCCAAACTCTGGTGAGCTTTCCTAGCTTGGGAAGCTTGCTTCCCAATCTCAAGTCGACCTCTAGAGCCCTATATAAGACTCCCCAAACCTCACCGTTCACCTCATGCTCAAATTTGGTTGGATTCCCCTCTGATTTCATCTCTCCTCATCCGGCCGAAGCTCCTCGACATCTGGCAAGCTCCTCCAACTCCTTCCTTCGTTTGAGCATAATACCGGTGGCAGATCCTCCTTCCCTACCTTCCTCCACGTCGTGCCATACCAGTGAGTGCCTCTATCTACTTAATCCTCGTTGTCCTACCCTCACCGAAGCACTTTCTTCCCTGATGCCGGCATACCATAACCGGCGCTGCTCCGTCCTTCTCGTCCATTAGATTTGGGTTAGATTAGTTTATCTTATCTTGTAGGTTAGTTTTCGCTCTCTCTGTCTTCATTTCAACCCCCAACTTGACACGCTCACCCTTGTCTTCTCCGTCTCCGACCGAACCTCCGGCGAGGCGTATACGCCACTACACTCCTCCATCCGCCTCGCCAACCACCTCATAACCTTCGTCTCATCCTCCCACACAAAAGCCCTCTCATTACCTATCCATTCACGCACCCAACACTTCCTCGGAACAACCCATCACAGCATGTCTATTTCTGCCTCCGATCGGCCACAACAAACCACCATCCGTCATAGAACCACCGCCACTACACTCGTCGTGGTCCGACGATGCATATGAGATGTTCTAATGTGGCCATGAAGTTGTATTTGTGATTCTCAGGTTTCACCGTCCTCCGCCACTGCCGCCACCCTCTCCAACCAAATCCACCCTCCTTCGGCCTTGTTCTTCGTTGCTGTTACTCCCAAGCCCTGCAGACCACCTTCAAGATCCTTCCCAGGTCCTCAATCGTAGACCACAAGAGCAACAGCTAGTTCAATTGAAGGCACCATCAGCACTGCGCACGCGAAGGAAGGAGGGGGACAATAGTCCCACCTCGGAAGCGCATGAACTGATGCTCACGCATATGTTGTTTTTGTGATTGGGGCTTATCTCCTTCAACCACGAGGTGAGGTCCCATTACACCCTCGCCTACACCTCGCCCGTGACACATACTCTGTGGGTCTAGCACTTACCCAATTACCTGCCTAAGCTAAGCACACCTTGGCTGCCATTCACGGCCAGTAGCCCTGGTCCTAGGTGCACTCACTCATTTACCCGATAACCCGGACTGTGGCCTTGGGAAGGCAAGGAAGAGGATCCTAAAGAGAGAAAGAAAGAGAGAGTGGGGGCAGGGGGTTTTTCTCTCTGTGACACTTAGCCGCTGGAGGGATTGCCTCCCTCTATGTGTGAAGGAGAAAGAAGAGGAGAAGGAACAAGGCCTTGACAGAAGAAAAAAAAAGAAGAAGAGGAGATGACCTAAAGAGGCAAGAAGGAAGAAGAAAGAAAAGAGAAGCCAAGGAAGAAGAGCAGAAGCAAAAGGAGAGAACGAAGAGAAGGTTGAAGAAGAAGCATAGTCTCTTGTTGATACTGTTGATATATTTGAGTACTTAAGTTTGAATGGTTGATGGCACTGTTGCATTATTTGAACTCAAAGCATATATGCTTAAATTAAATAATTGGTGATCTAAATCACCATTGTTTTTTCTTTGAGATTATTTTTGCCATGCACAACTATTGCTAAACTCATGCTTTACATTGATTATCATTTCTAAGTAATTATTATTCATTTCTTGGTATTATTTGGTTTGCATCTTGTGCTCTTTTACATTATTTACTGAGATTAGCAATTGAATTCCTATTTGCTCCCAATGAACGACCTCAGACTTCCATTCGAGTTATAAATTCTATTTGTTTTTCGCACTGATTTAATCTATACTACAACGCGGCAATTTTAAAATCCGATTTAGAGTGACTAACATTTTGACGCCATTGCTGTGGAGCAACGCACAATTCACTGCTATTCTCTGCATTCTTTGATTATATTTGAGCACTGACTTGCCCTATTTGCTTACTTGTGATTTTGCGAGGTACTTCACGAGGACATCATTCTCGCAAATCAACCACTCCCAGGCAAGTAACTTCTCTAATCTACCTCCTAATCTTAGGAAGACAAAAAAGAGAAACAATAATTAGGAATCATCTACCTTATTTTTCATAGTAACTATCATTCAAAAGGCAAGTTTCCTGATTTGCAAATTTTTTTTTTCTAATTGGAGATTAAGACGATTCTATTTAGAGATCCCATCATTGATTTCCTGCACTTATTAGGGAATATAGTTAATTTCTAATCTTATTAGACTACACACTTCTTATTTGAAGTCCAAGGAGAATATTTTAAGATCAAATTGGATGCAGAATAGAGACAATTAAGGTTTCAATACTAGGATTTTGGAGTGCTAGTTCACACTTGCCTACATAAAAGGAAACAAACCCACCCGCATTTGTGTGCTACCCAAGGCCTTGGTTGAAAAGATCTAATCAACAAAAACCCTAAAATCAGGCTCTAAATTCACTTGAACCTTAAAATCCTTGGACCTAATAACCTGAGAGTCAATTAGGGCGATTTCTTGGTCATGACCTAGATCTCATTCTACCATCTTTAGGATAGGTTAGGTGAACTTGGTATACATTGTAGGCCAACCAACCTCCAAATTAGGTCACAAGTGAATTAACTTCTAATTAAGTGAAATCAAAGGCACAAATTAGGACATAAAATTGGTAGACTTAAGGACTTAAGTTCGTGCATTCTGATCTACCTGGACCCTCAGTGACAAGAAAGGTCAGGTGGGGGAAACCCTGTAATCCGTGGGGACGCTCTACCGTGTAGGGGTCTTTGCGGGGCTTTCCCTTCCTGCCTTCGTAGGTAATTCTTGAGTGCGTGAATTTCTAATTCAGAGGTATCATCTACCTCGAAACTACCTTAGTTATCCAAAAATCTTTGGGTGCCTTGATTGGGTCAATTTCACATCCAGTCCCTAATCCCTTCTATTTAGAGCACATACACAGATCATCTTAGGGATCTCTTTCAGATCTGATCAACTTCAAACCTAATCTTGAGTTTGATTCTACATCTTGATCCCACCATTTGATTAAAAAAAGAATGCAGCCAGACTATATAGGAAGACTATTTAGAAAACCTGAGTCCCAAATGAGCATGAAAGAAAAGATACTTGAGAATGCCTATAGAAATGATGAAGAATATTATAAAGGGGACATGAAGGAAAAATTTGGAAAAACTACAAACCTCATCATGAACATTGTAGAGATAATATGGACACAAATAAAACACGGTTCAACCTGGGATCATTTATTAGCAAAACACAGTGAATTGGTGAAATTACACAATGATTGTCTGCAATATTGGTTAAATCCTTCAGTTCTGGAAGAACTCCAGAAGCTTTTGAAAGAACGGGGAGAATTGTTGAATGGGTTATATAGAACCATTGATCAAAAATACCCATCAAAAGTTAAGATGACATCTTGGAGTAATTCCAGTAATCCATGTAATTTCCTAAATCCCGAGTGTGATGATCATGGTTGTTATGGACTCCCAACCCAAATGGAATCTAATTAAAAGTATGAACAAATTGATACACCTGATCTTAAGTCAGGTTGGGAGGATCCGGTTGTAGGTAATCATGATTTTGAGCCAGCCCTAAAGATACAAAACCTTGGTTCTCCAAGCTTAGATTTCCCAGACTCCTGTGATAATGAGATTGAATCAAAACCTCTCAAGGGTGTAAATTCTCCTCCCTATTCTGATAAGGTGACTCTCGAGAGCAATTCTGACCTCCCTGTAGAGCCCAACTTAGATTCTAGTGATCCAACCCACATCCTTAACCTAGAATCTGGATCCGAGCCTTCTTGGGACGATTATGAGGCCCCATGTGAAACAAATTAGATTTCAAACCTAGATTATGATTTAGGGCCCGTATTTGATGAGTTGATGTAAACACATTTACACTACTTAAAATGTCTATTTATGCATGTTCTTAAGCATAAGATTGCATTTCATGATATAAATAGTGCATTACATGCATCATCTTGCATTTAGAGTAGTTTGAATAAAATGGAGGTTAATTGTCTCCTTTTATGTGCTTGGACAGGGCAAATATTTTATCGGGGCCTCGGATCAAAGATCCAACCGTATGGATATGATCAGGGCGACGATTGGAGTTCAACGACTCCAAGATCGCCCTAATCAGGCATCCGTAGCATCAGATAGAGACCGGGGAACCCTAGAAGATCAAGGGCCAGGATGGTGTAAATCCGCACTTCAGATGGAAAATCCGACCACACGGATGAATTCGGATCGACGATCGCAGCCGAACGACACAAAAATCAAGTCAATCCGACATCCGTGGCACCATCTACAACTTCCAGAAGATGGACGGCCAAGATAGCGCCACGTGGCGCCATCCCAGCCGCCCAATCGGCCGCAGGAGTCCTGTGAAGACCACGCAACGTCTCCTCTCCGCCGTTGGATCTCGATCCAACGGCTGCGGTCGCGCGCGTTTAAAAACGTCCGCGCGACCATTTCGCCGCGTAGCGCAGCGGCTACGCAGCCGCGGGCGAAGCGGAGGTCGCGGGTTCGAGCCGCGGAGAGGGGGGTGAAGGCGCGGGCGAGCGGGCGCGCACGAGCGTCGGATGAAGATCCAACGGCCGCGCGCGCCCGATAGCGCCGACGCGCAATTGGACGCCCTGGTGGGCGCGCGATCGCACGCGGGCGCCGCGCTACGCAGCGGGCGCGGGCGCGATCTAAGCCGTCCGATCTCGCGATCGGACGGCTGAGACGACGCGGACGTGCGTCTGCGTTACGCGCGCAGGCCAGCCGAGCGGGCGCGCGTGGCGCGGCGGCGACGGCGACGGCGGGGCTTTAGCGACGGTTTTATCCGTCACTAAAGACCCCTTATTTATTATTTTGAAGATGTAATGTCCATTTTGCCCCCACTCCTTGCAACTATAAAAGGAGACCCCCTCCATACGAAATTTTCATCCCTTCCTTCTCCTCTCTACCTCTCCAAAGCTCAAGAGAAGCTTGTCCCACACCCGGGATGCTTCTCGCGAGATAAAGTCCAAATTTTCGTCCCCCTTCGGAAGTGGATCCCGCGACGACGACGGCGTGCTGCTTCGTTCCCGTTCTTCTGCTTCGTCCTCCTTCGTCCCGCTTCGTTCTCCTTCGTCCAGGCGTCGTCCCGTCCGGCTCGTCCTCCAAGCGACCGTCGAGGAGGATTTCTCTCTCCCTATTCTTTTTACTGCTTTCTAGTATAGATTTACTGCTTTCTAGAGTAGTCTATTCGTCCTCCGAGCGATCGTCGAGGAGGACATTTCTCCCTCCATTCTTTTAATGCTTTCTAGAGTAATTGTTTTATGTTTTCTAGTTGTAATGAAAGAACTCTTTTATGATAAATTCCTTGTCTATTCTACATCTCATTTTGATTTCCATGTATAGTATTCCTTCGCTCTCTCTTACTCCCTCTCTCTCTTTTATTTGTTGTAGATACTTAGATAGTTTAAATTGAATTTCTTTGTGACAAAATAAAAAGAAACGCGGAGTTTTTAAATCAAACGTTCGCCTCCCTGTGTTCGACCCGGAATTCTTATTTCGGTATAAATTTTATTTGTTGAACACGAATCCTTCGCTTTCGAACTACAACGACGGGTTTTTCCAAAAACCAAACACGTTAGCGTAGATTTCTCTCGTTCAACATGAGTACACCTCTCCAAACTCGTCAAAGATACTGATTGATTTTTTGGAAGTCACGCCAATCTATGATATAGAAACTGAGTTGGAAGAGTTGGGATTTGATTGGATCTTCCCTACAAGCCAAGAACCCTAGCCCATGCCAAATAGGGACACCTTTTTGAGCTCAGAATCTGAAACTAGTCAGATTATTGATTGTCCACATCTTGATTTATTCTGTGGTGAACCTCTGATCCTAAATCAGATTAGAATATGATTCTCGCAAGTTCTCCGATGATTTCGAATCTTACTCTAATTTCGGAGAACCTTTGTTTCCTGACGACTATGAGCCAATCTACGACCTCAGCATACATGATCTATTCTTTGACTCTGACTCTAAGGTCCCTGATCCCAAGATCATTGATTCAAAATCGAGTTCCATTGAGATGGAATCATTTCTTTTTGATCCTCAGGAATTAGAAACAGAAATTGCCGAGAGTGTCTACAATCTAGAGTTTGAATCTTTCCTGAACTCAGATCTCCATAACCCTCTAAACACTCTTCAGGCATTTACATTTGATTTTGATGGCCATTATGAGGACTCTCTAGATGAACCAACCTTTGAATCCTTCCTGGAGGAGCCCACACAATTATTCTTGAAGCCTCCTCTTCTACACATATAGAATCTTCCCAAACCCATTTTCAACCCTAACCCACAACTGGAGTCAATTTCTACTATGATTCTCCTCTCAATGAACCAGTTGCACATGATTCTCCTCCACATTCCAATCGGGTTTTAGACAACGATCAGATTACAAATCACGCCCTATCTTTCTCTGATCAGTCTCGTTGGGTTCCTACATCCTTCACTGATTCATTTTCATTTGAGGATCCCTACTTTGACCAGGCTGATCCGATTCAGCCAAACCCTAGCTATACACTTCCACATCTTCTTGAACTTCACAGTATCTGGTGGGTACCATATCTTTTGATCCACATCTATCAACCTGCTAGATTGATTGGGTTTGAACTACATCATCAGCTTACTAATCTGAACAAGCACCTAGTTGGACCAACTAGGCTATTGATCAAGGTGCTTGTTTTACAAAATTCATCTGATTTAATCATTCCTTCTCCATATCATTTTCTGCTCAGGTGAAGGCATTAAATTTAGTGCTTAGCGAGAGGCAACCCGTCATTCCAAAAACCTGAGAT
The DNA here is from genome assembly GCA_037157565.1 of Thalassia testudinum. NCBI lineage: Eukaryota > Viridiplantae > Streptophyta > Magnoliopsida > Alismatales > Hydrocharitaceae > Thalassia > Thalassia testudinum. The sequence continues at coordinate 88,137,210 of JAZHRO010000055.1, read as the reverse complement.
CCTTCTGATTATCCTTTTGTACTTCATGTCTATTGCACTCTGAGTTCAGTTTTAGAACAGTCGATCCCACCTCTAATACTCATATCAAAGCTTGAAATTGTCTGCAACAGTGATCCCGACCCTTTCACCCACCCGATAATCCTGTTCTAATTCTTGAACTCTAACTGTTTGATACCCTTCATTTACAATGAGGACATTGCAAAACTTAGGCATGGGGGGTGTTAAAGTGCAAACATACAAAAATTTCAAAGTTTAGAAGGGTTCTCACAAAAAATACATATTCCAAAAAATCAACCAAATAGAAAATGCAAAAAAAATAAAAAAAAATGAAGGGGAGGAAATTTTTAGAATTAATTGCATATCAATCTTGAGAAGGAAAAGAGAGGAGGAGATTTTGAAATGTCAAAAAGGAGAACAATTTGAAACAAAAAGCGATAGTCATTAGTAAAAGATTAAGGAATCTACTTAGTTCTAGACCAAATCAAAAGAAAGCAATAAAAAATAGAAAGTGCTGAGAGACACAAAGGTTGGCATGAACGCTGATCTTAGGCCACTTAGGCTTGTGTTTAGGCTTAAAAATTCAAGTATTCGTTAAGATCTGGATAGTCCTCAAGAGGTTGTGGAAAATGCGAAGCTTAAGTATTAGGTCTAAGGCTTAGGGATTATTCAACCTTGTAAATTGACCTCTAGTTTGCGGGACTCGGCAACCTAGGCACCCTAATCCACACAGTATGGTTCAATACACTTAATTATCAAAATCATGCAAATGCATTAATCTTGTTCTGAAATGCTACCAAGATTAGGAGCGGCTTACCAACATAAGTTGATTTGGAAGAGTTCCCAGCGCGGAGAGGGGGGAATTCCCCTCGAAGATGCACAATAACATACTGTCTCCTGGGTGCTTGCCTCCTAGGATATCTAAATATCCTACCAGGGGCATGTAAGCACCTTATGCTGATTCAAGAGCCATGGGTAGGATTATCCCAAAATGTCTATTGCCAGGGCTAGAATTTAGCTATAGAACGCCATGGATGACACTATCTCGAAGTGTCGAAAGCCAGGATTCTGGGGCTTACCATGGGCAGTGCTATCTCGAAGCATTGATTACCAGCGACCCTGCGAGGATTGATGGTGGGAGCAAGGAATTCGATACAGACCGTGTTGTAAAGCCAATCCGAAGCTAGAAATAAAGAAACGAAAATAGTGAGAAAATCTCCAAAAATGCAAAAAAATTCTTCTATCTCTCTCTTACAAAAACGCACTGCAAACTAAACTGGGACTAAACATGTTTTAAGCACGGGTGCTTTAACCGCGGAGTTCAACGAACCTTAGGTTAGTTCCTGTGGCCTTAGAAGCCTTCGTGGCAGACTGAGGCTAGAGCTAGTCAAGTCTAGATCTTGGTTGGTACTTGAGTACCTCTAGGCCTACTATTGGCATTCTAACCTAATCTACAAAAGAAAGCACACAGCAGAAATCTAAGCATTAAAAGGCATGGTCTAGAATTTGAGCTAATTCCATGAGATTTTGCTAAGGGACTAGCAAAAGCTAGGCGTGGGGGTATGATGGGAACATCATCATGAGACATAACTAGTTCAATTTGATCTGATTAAGTCATTAAATGCTCTTACATAACCATCAGAAGGTAATAATTCATTGTAAATCCTTTCAGAGAGAAATATAAGAAATCAGGGTTAAAACTGCAAATTTACCATCATATCTTGAATGTAGAACAATCACAGGTTTTCTCAGGGTTTAAACAAAGGTCAAATGGTCATAAGAGTCTAATAAGTGGGTTATAATAGACAGAAAAGGTTTTTCATGCGTTACAGGAATTAATGGACATCTAAAACCCTAAAAATGGACCCGCTTAGTCTATTCAGGTTCTGCTTAGGATAAAATTCACCTAAACCCTCTAAAAATTATAGAAAAATATTCTCTAGGGTTTGGTACCTTCAATTTGACCATTGGAATCCATCTTGACCTAAAATAGAGTCTTAAACAGATATTTACCTTAATTTGGGTAATTATGCAAATTACCCAGTCAAACTAGGTCAAAACTAAAATCCAACTTCATCATTGGATTCCTTAGGTCTAAATTAGGTTTGTACCAATATTTAGGCCCAATTTGAGATTGTTTCAAGTTTGTACTTTAGTCCAAGTCTGATTTTCTTTATTTCACATGGCCCCTTAGCTTTTGAATTTATTACAAAAAAGTTCCTATCTTTATCATCATTTTCTTCAAATAGGTCCCTGTTGCCACGAAATCCTAATCCTACAACTCCGGTGACCTTTGATTGAAGAGAACTCCTTCTCTGACCAATCAATCCCTTCCAAAATTGGAAGTGAGATTCCTTGAGGAGTCCTCTTTCTATTGCACCCATCCATGAGCCCCAAAACCCTCCCAATCTCTCATGAGAATGCATGGGAGATTCGAGTATCATAGATTTTCCAAACTTCGGCAAGCTTTCCTAGCCTGGGAAGCTTGCTTCCTAAGCTCAAGTCGACCTCTAGAGCCCTAAATAGGACTCCCTAGACCTCACTTTTCTCCTCACGCTCGAATTCGACCGGATTCCCCTCTGATTTCATCTCTCCTCATCCGATCGAAGCTCCTCGATGTTCGGCGAGCTCCTCCAACTCCTTCCTTCATCTGATTGCAATACCAGGAGCAGATCCTCCTTCCTTGCCATCCTCCGTGTCCTACCATACCAGTAGGCGCCTCTATCTCATTCATCCTCATCGTCCTACCCTCACTGGAGGACTTTCTTCCCTGACACCAACATACCATAACCGGCGTCACTTCGTCCCCCTCGTCCATTAGATTAGGGTTAGATCAGTTATCTTAGCTCATAGGTTAATTTTCCCTCTCTCTATCCTCATTTCAGCCCCTGACTCGACACACTCACCCTCGTCTTCTCTATCTCTGATCGAACCTCTGGCGAGGCATATACACCGCTACAACCCTCCATCCACCTTGCCGACCACCTCATAACCTTCGCCTCCTCCTCTGGCACAAAAGCCCTCTCATTACCTCTCCATTCATGCACCCAACACTCCCCCGAGACAACCCATCACTGCATGTCCGCTTCCACCTCCAACCGGCCACAACAGGCCGCCATCCGTCACAAAACCACTACCACTACACTCGTCATGGTCTGGCGATGCTTATGAATTGTTCTAATGTAGCCATGAGGCTGTATTTATGATTCTCAGGTTTCGTCATCCTCGGCCATTACCGCCACCCTCTCCGACCAAATTCGCCCTCCTCCGGCCTTGTTCTTCATTGCTGTTACTCCCAGGCCCTGCAGACCACCTTCAGGATCTTTCCCAAGTCCTCAATCGAAGACCACAGGAGCAGTAGCTACTTCAATTGAAGGGGCCATCAGCACTGTGCACGCGATGGAAGGGGACAATAGTCCCACCTCAGAAGAGCACGAACTGATGTGCACGCATAAGTTGTTTTTGTGATTGGGGCTTATCGCCTCCAACCACGGGGTGAGGTCCCATTACACCCTCATCTGCTCCTCGCTCCTGACGCATACTCTGTGGGTCTGGCGCTCACCCGATTACCTGCCTAAGCTAAGCACACCTCAGTTGTCATTCATGGCCGGCAACCCTGGTCCAGGGTGCGCTCACCCGTTTACCCGATAACCCGGACTATGGCCTTGGGAAGGAGAGGAAGAGGATCCCAATAAGAGAAAGAAAGAGAGAGTGGGGGCAGGGGGTTTTTCTTTCTGTGACACTTAACCGCTGGAGGGATTGCCTCCCTCTGTGTGTGAAGGACAAAGAAAAGGAGAAGGAAGAAGGCCTTGACAGAAGAAAAAGAAAGAAGAGGAGATGACCTGAAGAGTCAAGGAGGAAGAAGAAAGAAAAGAGAAGCCAATGAGGAAGAGCAAAAGCAGAAGGAGAGAAAGAAGAGAAGCTTGAAGAAGAAGCAAAGTGCCCTGGTTGATACTATTGATATATTTGAGTACCTAAGTTTGAATGGTTGATGCCACTGTTGCATTATTTGAACTCAATTCATATATGCTTAAAATAAATAATTGGTAATCTAAATCACCATTATTTTTGCTTTGAGATTCTTTTTGCCATGCACAACTATTGTTAAACTCATGCTTTACATTGATTATCAATTCTGAGTAATTATTATTCATTTCTTGGTATTATTTGGCTTGAATCTTGTGCTCATTTACATTATTTACTGCGATTAGCGATTGAATTCCTATTTGCTTCAAGCGAACGACCTCAGACTTCCATTCGAGTTATAAATTTTATTTATTTTTTGCACTAATTCAATCTATACTACAATGCGACGAATTTAAAATCCAATTCAGAGCGACTGACTGAATCATTCTCGCGACCTCTCTAGAGTTCGGCTGGAGCGGGAGAAGATGATGGGAAAAGGGGATGAGTGGCAGTCAAAACTAAGTTCTAAGGAGCTAATCTTAATCTATAGAAGTACGGAAAGATGTTGCCCTAACTATTGGACAAAAGGAGGAAGGAGATCACACCAGCATGTCTTGCTGGACGTAAAGGAGATGAAGTCTCCGTTGAGGTGGATGGCGGCGAAGAAAGGGAGGAAACTACCCTTACTGTGGCTGGAGAGGCACTGAAGAGGAGGAGGAAGATGTTTATGCCTCCAATTTGACTATCGGAGGCACGGATGAAGAAGGTAGAGGAAGGCCACCGAAGCTTGGTCGAAGAGGGGTTAGAGGTAGGGAAAAGAAGTTTTTGGCCTCAAACCTTGCTAAAGAGTTCGGCCGTGCATGAGGGGTTCATTTATAGGGCTTAAGATGGAGTTCCAAGTTTGGAAACAAGCTTGGAAAGTCCAAGCTTCTCATGCATGTTTAATACCCATGTGTGTAAATCGTTCGCATGAGAAATTGGGAAAGACATGGGGTCCATGGCCGGATTCATTTGGAAGAGAATTCCTCAAGGAATCTCTAGTTCAAATTTGGGAGTGCTTGATTGGGAAACGAGTGAGGAATCTCTCTTGAATCTCGCTGGTGGAGCATCTGTTCACACCTAATGGTGGAAAGGACCTAAATGCGAAGAAGATGACAAAGTTGGGGGCCTGTTCGCAATAGATTTTTAAAGCTGAGGGGTTATTTGAGGGAAAAAGACTCAGACTACACCAAAATGCAAACTAAGGCAGATGATCTATGATTAGGCTGAAATTTTGGTACAAACCAAATTTAGACCCAAGGAATCTAATGGTGAAGTTGAATTTTGGTTTTGACTATGTTTGACTGAGAAAATTATGCAGAAACCCAAATTAGGGTAACTTTCCATCTGAGACTCTATTTTAGGTCAAAATGGGTTCTGATGGTCAATTTAAAGATACCAAACCTTAGAGAACATTTTTCTACGAATTTTAGAAGGTTTAGATCAACTTTATTCTGACCAGAACCTCAGTTAATTAAGCAGGTCTACTTTTAAGGTTTTAGATTCCATTAATTCCTAAAATGAGTGAAAACTCATTTCTATCTGCACGAATTCACTTATTAGATATTTACGAACATTTGACCTTTATTTAACCCTTGTAAAACTCCATGATTGTTCTGTACTCAAGATATTCTATTAAAACTGTAGTTTTACCCCTATTTTCATGCTTTTCTCTCAGAATGAATATTCAGTGAGTTATGGTCTTCTAGCAGTTATGTAGGAACATTTATCAATGGATTATGACTAATTAAAGTTAGTTATGGTAGATGATGATGGTATCATCTGGTCCTCTAACCCACATGTTGATTTTTCTATCCCCTATCTATCCGCCCTAGAGCTACCTAATCAAGCCCCCTACCTCATTTCTACTACATGATGGCTCAGCTACAAGCTAATCAACAGCAGTTGACTAGGGATATAACAAACCTAGCCAACCAAGGGAGACCAACCAAACTTACCCAAGCTCCACAAGTTCCACATCTAACCCCATCTAACACCCCAAAGAGAGAAAAATTGCATAATCTAAATACTGCTCGTGCTAAGTATAATCAATATTCCAAGGTTTTCTATGGTCCAACCGGGAATTACACATATCCAAATCATCACCCATCTAAAAATATCTCCACCATCCAGGAGCAATTTAAAAATTCCTCTAATTGGAGGAATTATCCAACTCACTCTTGGACCAATCCGGTTCCTCACCAATAATAAAACCCATTTGGAGGGTATGGCTCAAATCAGACTTATCAATCTAAGCAATCTCAAGAAGACATCAATGCCCAGATGATGAAAACCCTGTAGGAAATGCAAAGCACAATGACGGAAATAACCTGTGTTATTAGCAATCTCCATGATCAAGATGTGGTTACTCTGACCCAAAGACCTGCAGGACATTCACCATCCCATCCCACACCAAACCCTGTTAATCAAAGGAGCCAACACCCGGGTGGAAACCAACAGCAAAACCACACTAATCATCCTCCTATTAACCCAATACCTTAGCACCTACCTGGTTTTCATCAGCAAAAGGCCCCCCCACCTCCTCCCAAGCATAACCAAATTGCCTATGCCAATACATTGAGGAATGAGAAAACCACCACTGATTCAGGGCCTTCACATCAAACTAATGAAACCCATTCTCAACCTATGTAAATAAACTCTCCTAAACTCAATTAGGAAGAAGAAAAACAATCACCAAAAACACAAGATTCAAATCCTACTCCTTACCCTCACGCACTACAATCCAATCCTTCTAATAGAAAGAAATCAGAGCCCTCTCGTAAGATCTTTTGGGCTTATTTGGGCAAGTCGAGACTAACATCCCCCTCCTAGATGCCTTCCCTACCTATGCTCAATTTTTTCAAGCCATGTGTACTCCAAAGCGGCAGGCCGAGAATCTAGAAATGGTGGTCCTTTTTGAGACAGTGAGCTCAGTTGTACAGAGTAAGCTGCCTCTCACGAAAAAGGACCTAGGTGCACCACTCATTTCGGTTGTCATAAATGACACCACCTTTCATCGTGCCCCTCTTGACTTTGGTGCCTCTATTAATCTCACTCCTGCGATTTTATTCAAGAATTTTCGATTCAGTGATTTAAAACCTATTAAGGTTCAATTTCAATTGATAGACTGATCTAACATTCAACCTTGGGGAGTTGTCGAGGATAGTATTGTCAAGGTTCGGAATTATCTATTTCCAGTTTATTTTCTGGTCCATGACATAGAGGTATCTGAGGCTCTCAAAACTACCCTTATCATCCTTGGAAGATTCTTTTTGGCTATCATAAAAACTAATATCAATTGTCATTTCTTTTTCAAAGAAAAAAATCAATTGTCATTTCAGGAAAATGGATATAAGTTACGGTAACCAGACTATCGCATTAGATATTTTCTAAGCTTCTAAGAAGTCCATTGATCATGAAATTTTTGAGGACCCTAATAATAAAATAGAAGTAGTAATTGAGAAATCTTTATTGATCAATTCCTACTCTGCTTTGACCACCTTTGATCCAAATTTTATTGATTCATGCTCCAAATATGATTTTGTTGTCTAAGACATTTCAGATCAACTAGCGTTTGACTTCTACTCTTTTAATCTTCCTAATTTATCACCGAAAACATCTACACTAACTTCACCCACCCTACATCACATTGACTTCTCTCCTGCTCCCTTTCCATTGGACCTACCACCTGACCCATCCAAGTTTACTTTCATCATAAATTCAAACCATGGACAGACCTGGGTCATTCTTCCAATTTTTCATTTCATTTTGATCCCTATATCTTTACCAATTATCTTTTAAGGGATCCTGTGGAAGACACTTTCTTAAGGACATTCAACTGTCCAATTATTTACATGATTGTTTGTCTTCCATGCTCGTTTGAATGGCGTAAAAGATAGCACTAGATGGGAGGTAACCCACCATTTTTCCCACTTTTTACTTTTTATTTTTTTAGCAGTTTTTCCTATCCTGATTTTGATCGCCTTCACCAAGGTAATCCCTTTTCCCTTCTAATTACATGCAGACATGCCACATCTTAAGCATGGGAGGGGTGTTTTTAAATTTTTACAATCAAATCAGAATTTTCAAAACCCAAAAACATGCTGAAATGACCCTTTCCATGGACCATTCAGAGTTTGAAATTTTTTTTTTTTGACCCTTTGAGTTGAGTGTGAGGGCATTATGGGAAGAAGAGAGGATGGCAGGCAAATGTTCACAAATTTTCCCTCTCTCTCCTCTCCCTCACCACACTCACACACACACACTCACACTTACCCCTCCTCTCCAAACCCTAACCCCACTCCCTTTACTTAAACCCCTCCACCCTCTCCATCTCCACCCTACCACTTCCACCACATCCATCCCCATCTCCTTGTAGTCAGTGAGCCACCACCCCTCTTCCCATCCCTTTGCCACCATAAGAGGAAGGAGAAGGATGGAGCGTGGGGGATAGGGAGAGAGCGAGAGCAAGGGAGAGTGAGGAAGTGTGAGAGAGGAGGGAGCTGGGGGAGCTTATGTATGCGGTCAGAGGAGCACGAGTGAGAGAGCTTGCATGTGTGGGGCACCCTTGTTGCGAGTGCAGCAACAAGAGCCGGTGTTGAGAGGGGAGGAGCCACGGCTACGGAAGCTCGAAGGAGCTCGTGCGAGAGGAGATGAGAGAACTCGCTGGAGCTTAAGGAGGAGCTCATGGGAGAGAGGAGGACACCGGAGGAGAGCTTCTCGACCTCCTGTAATCATCGGAGTAGTTGTTGCAGGCGCTGCGAGAGGAGGTCCGTAAGAAGACGAGCATCGCGAAGAGTTTTACATACTGGATTTTTCTAGAATCAGATGTCTGGAGCATCTGCCAGACATCTGGAGCAACAGCAGATGTCCAGAGCTGAAGCCAGACATCCAAAAACTCACATAGTGCCAAGGTAAGCATCCTAAACGCTCATTGGTTAAGCTTGGATAGGTTGTGTTAATATGGTGATTTAATCATTGAAATGAGTATAGTGGTTAACCTAAATCGAGCCTAACCATCTTTTTACAAAATTTTTAACCTGGCCTACTTGATTTTATCTTGGTCACTTTTAGGCCCATGGTCGAACTCAGGGAAGTGGGATTAGAGGTGAATCAGTTTCTACGCCTTTCCTTCAATGAATCTCTTCCATTTGTTTATTATTGGAACGTTGTGGCTTCGAGAGATAACCGGGTTTTATTGTTATAGCGTTGTAGTATAGCCAGTTATTGCCATTATTTCAAATATATAAATTTTTTACTCGGAAAATAAAAGAGTTCCCGAGGTCGAACTCAGGGAGCAATTTATATTCTAGGGGTATAAGTTTCTTTTACAAAAATAAAGAAAGAGAGAGAAAGAATTTGTTGTCTTTTCTTCTTTTCTCTTTGCTTCTCCTCGTCTCAGATCTTCTGTTATCTTCTTCTTCTTTATCTGTAGTGGTGATGTTCTTCTTCTTCTTTTCCTTTCTTTCTTCTTTTCCTTTCTTCAGATCTTCTTCTCGTGCTCTTCTTCTTTCAGTTCTTCCCTTGTTCTTTTGTTCTTCAGATCTCCTTCTTTCTTCTTTTCTTTTTCCTGTCAGGACGTCGTCTCTCCTTCTTTCTTCTTTTCCCTTCAGGACGTCGTCTGATTTTCCAATCAGACGACTTAAACCGCTTGTTGCTACAGTGTCTCCCTTAGCTTTCTTCTTCTTCCGCGGTCCTTCTTCTTCACCTGTGCCTGCACACTTCAGAGTTTACGTCAGAGGGCAAAACCTACTCTACCCCCCGCCCCTCCGTCTCTCTCTCACAGAATCCGCTCATAGGATAGCTCTCCCAGAGCTGCCGGGTAGCCGGGTACGGGTAGCGCCCGGGTCCAGGCCCACCGGCGTGCGTGGTGGGCGAGGAGTGCAGGTCAGTCTAAGTCGGGTCGGGTCAGGTCCGTGGGGCGTGAGCGCGGACGAGACCGGGTAACCGGGCGGGTGAAGGGGACCTCACCCCGTGTGCTGAGGCAGTAAGCCTCCAGCACTTTTTCGCTTTATACCGCTGCGCCTCTTCAGAGTTTTCCGAGGTGGGACTAAATGTCCCACCCTAATTGAGCGCCCGCAGCGGAGAAAGTAGCGGGCGATCGCGGCTTCACGCGAGGCCTTCGCCCCAGCTGCGAGCCTGATGCTTTGTCGAAATGCCTCGCAAGGCCTGGGAGTCGAATCTGGGCGTGGCGCGCCTGCAGCTACAGGCGGAAGCAGCTCCTTCTGCACTGCAATGGCGGCGGAGGTCGGGTGACCTGTTCACAGCAAAACGGCCTCTCGGCCTAATCAGAAGGTGCCGGGAGCTTCGCCAGAGTGCGGCGAAGCTCGTGTGGGTGGTGGCGAGGCGTGGGGCGACGTGCAAGGGCTGCCCTAGGTCGGACTGTGGGTCGGAAGATGGGTTTGTTCGGTGGGGTTGCAGAGGATGATGTGGGGGAAGTGGAAGGGCGGGGGTTGATCAGGGTGAGGAGGCGGAGGTTCTGTGGTGGTCGGCGAGCCGTGTGGGTTGCTGGGGTGATGGGAGCGGCTCGCCGGAGGATGGCTGGAGGCGGAGAAGGTGAGGGTGAGGGGTCGGAATCGAGGGCGACAGTAGATGTTTAAAGTGAGGAAAAGGAAGAGGGGAGGAAAAGGAGGAGCTCTACCTACTTAGCAGGAGGAGGAGGGGCCGGAGCGGGCGACAGTCGTATCGACTGTCGCCAGAGAAGAAGATGCCCAGGGGAAGGGGCGGCGGCGAGCAGAGAGCCGGAGATGCGCCAGCTGGGTGCGGCGTGGCGCGGGAAGAGCAGGGGAAGAAGTCTCTGCTGCTGGTATTGCGGCAGAGCGAAGAGGAGGAGGAGGAGGAACCGCCGGAGCTGGTGGGCGTCTGCCGGAGTGAGAGGAGAGGAAAGTTGGGGGTTTTCTCCGTCAGATCCGAGCTGGGAAGAACGGTGGAGCGACGGGGGTATTTATAGGGACCGAATCAAGGAGGAAGGCGGAGGGAGACGACGTGTCTCCCTCGCCGGAGGACGCCGGAGATGGAAACCCATACCGTCCGTGCGTTCGCACGGCCGGTATGGTGGGTTACAGCGACCAGGGGGGTGTCCCTGCGACGGCTGACGACGCAGGGCACCCCCGGTTTACTTGCCAGGCTCTCCCCCTCACCCTGCGCGGCGCCATGCTCCGCGCAAGGTCGCCGGAGCATGGTGCTGGCAGGTTTTGCAGGGGGGACCTGAACGCAAAGAACGAAGGAGAGTTAGGGGCCAAAATGCGAGGGTTCAAAAGTTGAGGGCCAAAAAGTAAATATATGAGGACCAAAGTGTAAAGTTGGTCAAGGAGGTTTTTTCTTAGGCTCAAGTTTTTATACATGACTAATTAGGACCTAAGGAATCTGATGGTGAATTTCATTTCTATATTAAACCTTGTTTGACCGGTCAATTTATGCGAAAACCCAAATTAAGTTATTAATTGGGCATGGTTCTCAATGTAGGTCAAAATGGGTTCTGAAGGCCAAATTGAAGGTTCTAAACCCTAGAGATTATTTTTCTATGAATTTTAGAGGGTTTATTCTATTTTTACTTTGCCTCGAACCTCGTGAATTGAAGTGGGTTGTTTTAGGGTTACAGATTATCATTTAGTTCCTTGGAATTGCTGTAGCCCTTGCTAGATCATCTCATCCCACTTTTATTCTTATTAAGTTGCTTTGACCTATGTTTGGACCCTGAATTACCCTGTATGCAGATTATACTGGTAAAATTGCATTTTTACCCCTTATGACTTATTTTCTCCTTAAACTCAGAATTCTCTGAGTTAAGCCTTTCCTTGAGTTATGTAGGAGCTTTTATCCTTTGTATTAGGTCAAAATGAGCTAGTTATGGCTCATGATGAGGTTCTCATCATACCCCCATGCCTAGCTTTTGCTAGTCCCTTAGCAAAAACTTAAGGTTTCAACCCTTGTTCTAGACCATGAAGTTTTTAATAGTTTTAGATAAGTGCTTTTTTACTTGAGCATAGATTAGGTTAGAATGCTGACCATAGGCCTAAAAGGTACTCTAGTACCAATCAAGATCCAAATCTGTCTAGCCTTAGCCTCAGTCTTTAGCAAAGGTTTTTAAGGTCCACAAGAACTAACCTAAGGTCTATTGGACTTTGTGGTTAAAGCACCCGTGCTTGAAATGATTTTAGCCCTGGCTCAGTTCGCAGTGCGTTTTGTAAGAGAGAGATAGAAAGTTTTTCTGTTTGGAGAGTTTTCTCTCTCTTTTTCTTTTTAGTTCTAGCCTAGGATTGGCTTTTCAACACGGTCTGTATCAGATTCCTTGCTCCCATCATCAATCCTCAAGGGTTCCTGGCGATCGATGCTTCGAGATAGCACCGCCCATGGCAACCCCTGGAACCCTGGCTATTGAGATTTCGAGATAATCCCATCCATGGTGTTCCGTGGCCGAATCCAGACCCTGGCAATTGACACTTCGAGATAATGCCATCCATGGAATCTGAACCAGCAGAGTGCTTACATGCCCCCAGTAGGATATGTAAATATCCTAAGAGACAAGCACCGAGGAGATGATATTTTGTTACGCATCTTCGAGGGGATTTCCCGCCTCTCCGCGCTGGGAACTCGTCCAAATCAACTTGTGTTGATCGGCCGCTCCTATTCTAGGTGTTCTTTTCAGAATTTTGCGACGCTTCTGCGTGATTCTGATTTTTACGCTTACTGAACCAGGCTGTGTGTGAGGTTAGGGTGCTTAGGTTACTGAGTCCCGTAAACCAAAAATTAGTTAACGAGGCCAAATACTCCCTAAGCCTTAGACCTAATACTTCAGCTTTTCATTTTCCTCAACCTCTTGAGGAGTGTCCAGATCTTAATGGGTACTAAGAGTCTATTCAAGAATGCCTAAGGTTTGCATTCTTACTAATCTCATTGTGCACTTTTCAGTTATTTTCTTGAATGAGGTCTAGAACTTAGGTTAATTCCTTAGTTCCTTACTAATGACTATCACCTTTTCTCATAATTTTGTGCTCCTTTTTCATTTTGTTTCTTTTCTCCTTCTCAAAATTTCCTTCTCCTCTTTTCCTCTTATTCTTTTTCAAAAATTTTTTTTAATTTTTATGGTATTTTTGGCATATGTGAATTTTTTGTTTGAAACCTTTTCTTACAAGTTTTTGCACTTTCATACCCCCCCATGCCTAAGATTTGCAATGTCCTCATTGTAACCTAGGGGTTTTTATTCAACTAAGTTCATACATTAGGATAGCTGTTTTGATGAGTGAATGGGTCGGGGTGACTGTTGCGAACGATTTCTAATCTCAGATGCAAGCACCTGAGGTGGAGTTGGCTGTCTTAAAGTGTGAACTTCAAGTGCAAAAAGGTGTCAGAACAAGTTTCAGGTTTTCAAAGAGAATGAAGGGCTGCCTCCCGTTAAGCGCTGAGTTTTACGCCATCGGCTGGGCGCAATAAGCTTAAGGGGAAAGGAGGATACAAGATGCTTCAGCCAAATCAGTAGAAGTTACATCAATGAACGGCTTGAGTCTCTGACCGTTCACGATGAAAGGTTCAGAATCGTGGCTGAGTGGACTGATTTCGATTGCTCCATTTCCAAAAACCTATCGGACCAAATATGGTCCGACCCACTTGGATCTCAGTTTTCCTGGGAAGAGTTTTAGTCGGGCATCAAAGAGTAGGACCTTTTGACCAGGATGAAAGATCTTTCTCGAGATGTGTTTGTCGTGGAAGGCTTTAACCCGCTCCTTGTAGATTTGCGAGTTCTCGTACGCGTCTAGGCGTAATTCATCGATCTCGCTGATTTGGAGTTTTCTGTGGGTCCCAGCCTTGGAAAGATCTAGATTACAGTTCCGTACTGCCCAATAGGCTTTATGCTCCAGTTCTACGGGAAGGTGGCATGCCTTTCCGTACACCAGTCTAAAGGGAGACATGCCCAATTGGGTCTTATGGGCGGTCCTATAGGCCCACAATGCTTCCGGAAGTCGGGACGACCAGTCCTTCCTGTCAGGTCGAACAGTGACTTGCAGGATTTTCTTGATCTCCCGATTAGACAGCTCAGCTAGACCATTAGTTTGGGGGTGGTAAGGAGTAGAGATTCGGTGAGACACCCCGTATTTGGTCATCAGTGACCTAAACTGAGCATTTGTGAAATGGGTCCCCCCATCAGAGATTATTGCACGAGGAATCCCGAACCTTGAGAAAATCTGTTGATGAATGAATTTGAGAACGATTTTGTGATCACAGGTTCGGGTCGGTATGGCTTCGATCCATTTGGACACGTAGTCCACAGCCAACAGAATGTATTCGAAACCATCCGAAATAGGAAAGGGGCCCATAAAATCAATCCCCCAAACATCAAAGATTTCGCATACTAGAATCGGTTGCATAGGCATCATGTCGCGATGGCTCATGTTGCCCAAAGTCTGGCAATGACTGCATGCCTTGCAGTGATTGTATGCGTCTTTGAACAGTGTGGGCCAGTAAAAGCCGCACTGGAGGACTTTTGATGCGGTTTTATGCCCGGCGAAATGGCCACCGCATGCCTAGTCATGGCAGAAAGAGAGGATATTGTTGAATTCCCCTTCTGGGACACATCTCCAGATGATCTGATCGGCACCTATGCGGAAGAGGTACGGGTCTTCCCAAATGTAATACTTGCCATCGGAGCGTAATTTGTCTTTCTTGGCCTTCGGCCAATCGGACGGGATCTGATGAGATGCCAAGTAATTTACTACATTAGCAAACCATGGAAGGCTAGTACCAATAGTCAGCAGGTGCTCATCGGGAAAATGCTCAGTGATGGGTCCGGAAGGGTCAATTATTTCAGAAGGAAGACGGGACAAGTGATCAGCTACCACGTTTTGCTTTCCCGCTTTGTCGCGAATCTCAAGGTCAAATTCTTGCAACAGCAAGATCCATCGGATTAATCGAGGTTTCGCGTCCTTCTTTGCAAGGAGATGCCTCACAGCTGTGTGATCCGAGTATATGATGACACGGGAACCCAGAAGGTACGATCTGAACTTTTCTAGGGCAAATACTACAGCTAGCAGCTCTTTCTCAGTAACCGTATAGTTACGCTGAGCCTCATCGAGTGTTTTGCTTGCGTAGTAAATGACCACAGGTTTCCTGTCAATTTTCTGCCCCAAAACCGCTCCTACAGCGAAGTCGGATGCATCGCACATGATCTCAAAGGGTTGAGACCAATCAGGGGACTGTAGGATCGGGGCTTGGGTGACTCGGTCACGCAGGATTTCAAATGCTTGAGTGCATTCCTTGGAAATTTCGAAAGGAACATCCTTGGAGAGAAGAGTGGTCAGGGGGCGCGCGATTTTTGAAAAATCAGGGATAAATCGTCGATAAAAACCGACATGCCCTAAAAAGGAACGGATGTCCCTGATCGAGCTAGGCATAGGAAGGTGAGAAATCAGATTAACCTTAGCTCGATCCACTTGGATACCTTTCTCCGAAATTGAGTGTCCCAGGACAATTCCCTCAGGCACCATGAAATGGCTCTTTTCCCAGGAAAGAACCAAATTCACATCGATGCACCGCCTGAGTATCTGGACCAAGTGTTGGAGGCAATCGTCGAATGATGCTCCGAAAACTGAAAAGTCATCCATGAAGACTTCCAGATAATCACCTACCATATCTGAGAATATGGCAAGCATGCATCGCTGAAAAGTAGCGGGTGCATTGCAAAGACCGAAAGGCATCCTTCGGAAAGCGTATGTTCCGAAGGGGCAGGTGAACGTGGTCTTTTCTTGGTCCTCAGGATGGATTGCCACCTGGTTATAACCGGAGTACCCGTCAAGAAAACAGAAGAACCTATTTCCCGCAAGTTTTTCGAGAATTTGATCAATGAAGGGTAGTGGGAAATGATCCTTCTTCGTGGAGGAATTTAGTCGGCGGTAATCTATATAGACTCTCCACGAGTTGGCTAATCGGGTAGGAATGATTTCTCCGGTCTCAGTCGTTATAGTGGTGAGTCCTACCTTCTTGGGCACGACCTGAATTGGGCTCACCCAACGACTATCGGAGATCGGGTAGATGATTCCGGCATCTAACCACTTGATGATCTCCTTTTTCACGACCTCCTGCAGATTGGGGTTTAAGCGTCTCTGCATTTCACGAGAAGGTCGTGTGCCCTCTTCTGAATAGATATGATGAGTACAATAAGAGGGACTTATTCCAGTCAAATCATCGAGAGTCCATCCGATGGCTCTGCGATGTTGCTGGAGGACAACAATCAGACGGGATTCCTGTTCAGGACTGAGGTTGGAATTGATAATCATAGGAAGGGTCTGATTAGAACCCAAAAAGACGTATTTCAAGTGAGCAGGAAGGGGTTTCAGTTCGAGGATGGGGTTATCAGCAGCAGCGGGTGGTTCAGTATAGATGTGAGGTTCAAGGGTGGGAGTTACTGGGTTGTTCATATCTGGATTCGATTCCTCTGTTTGCGGGTCAAGATCCTTCTGTGGTTGATGAGGCATAATCGAGTCATTCTGGAGGTGTGATTCATCAACCAAAGTCTTGATGTCACAAATTTGTTCGATGACGCCGCAATTAATTCCTTGTTGGGCCTTAAATATATCAATTTTCAGTGTTTGATCTCCAAACTTAAGCTCTATTTGGCCCTCCTCACAGCTGATGTTGGCTCTAGCAGTAGCCAAGAAAGGTCTCCCTAGAATGATTGGTGTATCCCTAGGGTTCTCAGGTGCATCCATATCTAAGACTATAAAGTCCACTGGAAAATAGAAATCCCGCACTCTTACGATAACATCCTCGAGAATCCCTTTTGGTGACTTTATAGATCGATCTGCTAATTGTAATGTCACCTCGGTTGGTTTTAGCTCAGATTCTTCTAGATGGTCAAGTAAGGATGTGGGTATCAGGTTTATGGATGCACCCAAGTCTAACAATGCTCTATCAAATTGGGTACCACCTATCTTACAGGAAATCAGGGGAGTCCCAGGATCTTTTGCCTTGGGTGGGAGTCTACTAAGGATTACAGAGCTGGCTTGCTCTGACAGAACAATTGGGCTCCCTCCCTTGGTTCGCGGCTTACGCTGGGGTGTACATATATTCTTTAGAAATCGTGCGTAAGCTGGTACGTGGCGGATTGCATCCATCAAGGGGATGTTTATGTGGACCTGCTCAAAGAGCTTGACCAGGTCCTCCTCAGGGGCCACGGGTTTGGTGGTCTTCTTTCCCTTGGTCAAGGCCTCGGGAAATGGGATCTTGGTTGGTTCTTCTAGGATAGGTCCAGGTTGTGGATCCGGAACAGCGGTATCTTGGATAACTATCCTAGGGTCATGGTTATCAGGCTTGGAGTGGTTTGGATAATGCGGGTCTTGAGTTGTTTTACCACTACGTGTTGTTACAGAATTTAATCCGGCCTAATTTTGGTTTGGGTTTGGTAAGAGGGGTGGCTGCTGCTGAAATCCCGCATAAGAAGTTGAGGCTTCCATCTCGTCTGGAGATGGAGCAGTAGGGGCCTGATAAATCCATTGAGCGTGGCCTAAATTTGGATTCATAACGCGCTTCTGGGTTGGCACGTTATTTGGGTTAGGAAGAGGTTGGGAAGGGAGTGTGCCTGGCTGGCGAGAATTTGCCAACTGGGCCAGTTGAGTTTTAACTTTTGTAAGTTCGTCCTTGTGCTGTTTTGAATAGCCGCATTCGTTTTTTGAATGTCAGCCAGAGTCTGAAGGATTAGGGACATTTGATCCTGATTTGGCCCTGATGGATGAGTAGGGTTGGGCCGAGGCTGAGGCGGCTGGTAATGACGAGAGGGCTGTGGGCAGGACTGAAAAGGTGGTCTTTGGGTTTGGGAATTTCCCGCCCACTGAAAATTGGGATGGTTTCGCCATCCAGGGTTGTAAGTGTTGGAGAATGGGTCGTTCTGGATGGCGTTGAGGTCCTCGCAGGTCTGAGGAACCTCCTGAGAATCAAGGAAAGGGGGAATGGAGTTCCCCCGGCTGGTGTAGAAAGGATTGGATGATCCTCCGATCCAAGAATCAGATGGGGATGGATATGGATCCATCCCAGGGGAAGATCGGTGGAGGATGTTTTGCACAGTCTCCTGTGTGGAAGGAGGTTGTGCAAAGGAGTTACGCGCGGAGGTGGCTCGCTGCAAGTGCTGAGTCAGCTCATCCACCTTCTTTTCAATGATTGAGACCTTGTCCAATCGACTGGCCATTAATTCCAGGTCGACTGATGCGGACAGGCCCTGCGTCTCATGTGCTCCCTTAAGATTCGTCGCTACGCGGGTATTCGTCCTGTCGAATAATCCCATGGAGTCATTGTTGATGGAGTTCTCGCACATGTTTTCGAGAATCTCCCATACGGTGTCTTCATGTTGACCCATGATGTTTCCTCCGCAAGTTGCATTGACGAAAAGGCAGATGTCCTCACGGAGTCCCTGGTAAAAAGATTGGACTTGTTCCCATTTAGGAACTCCGTGATGGGGGCACTTTCTCATGAGATCCAGAAAATGATCCCATGCCTCATGGAGAGGTTCTCCTGATTGTTGAGTGAAGTGTGTAATCTGATGGCGCAAGGCGTTGGTCCGACCAACGGGAAAAAACTTTTTCAAAAACTCGGATTGAAGTTCTTCCCAAGTGTTGATCGGCCGGGTCTGAGTTTGATACCAATGGGCGGCCTTGTCCATAAGAGAAAAGGAGAACATCTTCATGAGAAGAATATCCCGATTTTGCGCATCTGATCCAAAAGTGTGGGCCAGATGCTTTAGCTGTTTGATGTGCTGGAAGGGATCTTCAGAATTAAGCCCATGGAATTTAGGTATAGCATGAATCATGTTGGGCTTTAATTCGGAATCAGGTCCTCCAGTCGGGATTCTGACTCGAGGCTCAATGGCCACCGCAGCAGGATTGTAGTGGTCCCGCATCATAGGACGCTGTGGTGGGTGCACGAAGTTTTGGAAGAGGTCATTGAGTCGCTGGAGCTGGTGTTCCAGATTATTTTCTTCCTCAACTGGCTGAGCCATGATGGGGGAAGAAGAAGAACTTGGTTCTGAATCAGAAGAGAGAATAATGTGAGGGTGTTGCTGCACAAACACGGGCGTCGAGGCTTGGCCTTGACGAGAGCGAATTTCTAAAGGAGGTCTTAAGGGTGGTCTTAGGGACCTCCTTCCGTACATGCACTGTTGGAAGAGGTAAGTTTAGAAGGTGCTGGACCCAATCAAGACACCCAAAAAATGTGTTGGGTGACTATAGAGGTGCGGGGCAGATGGACCCCTTGATCAGAAAGATCGTCCACCTGAGAATTACCTGGGCAGCCAGAGAGGGAGAGTCCCGCGAAGACCCCTACACGGTAGACATCCCCACGGGTTACAGGGTTTCCCCCACCTGACCTCTCTTGTCACTGCGGTTCCAGGTAGACCAGAATGGGGATCTTGACCTCTTAAGTCTACCAATTTTAAGATCAGGGTGCTTAAGGTTTCACTTGAACTTTAGGTGTTTTTGTGAATAAAGTGGCCTAGTTTGAAGGTTGGTTGACCCCAGGGGTCAACTTCACCTAGTGGTTTCCTTGAGAAGTTAGGCCTTGTTTTAGGGTTCAAGTGTTTAGAGAGAGCCAATTGTTTAGGATTTTTCTTATTAATTATTTTCAATCAATGGCTTGGGCACACCTCTTTTGGATTTCCTCAATTCTTGATTAAGGGGTGTGTCTTTACTGAAATCCTAATGTTTGACCTTATGTTGGCTCTACTTGGTCCATTTAACTCGTTGTTGGGTAATTAGGGCTCAAGCAAGAATGTGTTAGCCCTTAAATACCCTTAATAGTGTGCAGGAGTGATGAGTTCAAAACATGCAACTCTTTATGGTTACTAAGTATGGAAGACAGGTTAGCCCTATATTGCTTGTTCTTTTCTTTTCTTCCTCTTTAGAGTTTAGGGGTTAATAACGAGAGGAAAAAAAACAAATACCTGTCCTTGGAGTGGTTGTCGTGCAGTTGCTTGTCTTCTTGATTTCCTGTAGCTGCACAAAAGAGAGGAGATTATCAGAAATTAAAAAGAAACAGGAATGTTTACCTCTAGAATAGCCGTTGCTCCCCGGCAACGGCGCCAAAATGGAACGTTGTGGCTTCGAGAGATAACCGGGTTTTATTGTTATAGCGTTGTAGTATAGCCAGTTATTGCCATTATTTCAAATATATAAATTTTTTACTCGGAAAATAAAAGAGTTCCCGAGGTCGAACTCAGGGAGCAAGTTATATTCTAGGGGTACAAGTTTCTTTTACAAAAATAAAGAAAGAGAGAGAAAGAATTTGTTGTCTTTTCTTCTTTTCTCTTTGCTTCTCCTCGTCTCAGATCTTCTGTTATCTTCTTCTTCTTTATCTGCAGTGGTGATGTTCTTCTTCTTCTTTTCCTTTCTTTCTTCTTTTCCTTTCTTCAGATCTTCTTCTCGTGCTCTTCTTCTTTCAGTTCTTCCCTTGTTCTTTTGTTCTTCAGATCTCCTTCTTTCTTCTTTTCTTTTTCCTGTCAGGACGTCGTCTCTCCTTCTTTCTTCTTTTCCCTTCAAGACGTCGTCTGATTTTCCAATCAGACGACTTAAACCGCTTGTTGCTACAGTGTCTCCCTTAGCTTTCTTCTTCTTCCGCGGTCCTTCTTCTTCACCTGTGCCTGCACACTTCAGAGTTTACGTCAGAGGGCAAAACCTACTCTACCCCCCGCCCCTCCGTCTCTCTCTCACAGAATCCGCTCATAGGATAGCTCTCCCAGAGCTACCGGGTAGCCGGGTACGGGTAGCGCCGGGGTCCAGGCCCACCGGCGTGCGTGGTGGGCGAGGAGTGCAGGTCAGTCTAAGTCGGGTCGGGTCAGGTCCGCGGGGCGTGAGCGCGGACGAGACCGGGTAACCGGGCAGGTGAAGGGGACCTCACCCCGTGTGCTGAGGCAGTAAGCCTCCAGCACTTTTTCGCTTTATACCGCTGCGCCTCTTCAGAGTTTTCCGAGGTGGGACTAAATGTCCCACCCTAATTGAGCGCCCGCAGCGGAGAAAGTAGCGGGCGATCGCGGCTTCACGCGAGGCCTTCGCCCCAGCTGCGAGCCTGATGCTTTGTCGAAATGCCTCGCAAGGCCTGGGAGTCGAATCTGGGCGTGGCGCGCCTGCAGCTGCAGGCGGAAGCAGCTCCTGCACGGCAATGGCGGCGGAGGTCGGGTGACCTGTTCACAGCAAAACGGCCTCTCGGCCTAATCAGAAGGTGCCGGGAGCTTCGCCAGAGTGCGGCGAAGCTCGTGTGGGTGGTGGCGAGGCGTGGGGCGACGTGCAAGGGCTGCCCTAGGTCGGACTGTGGGTCGGAAGATGGGTTTGTTCGGTGGGGTTGCAGAGGATGATGTGGGGGAAGTGGAAGGGCGGGGGTTGATCAGGGTGAGGAGGCGGAGGTTCTGCGGTGGTCGGCGAGCCGTGTGGGTTGCTGGGGTGATGGGAGCGGCTCGCCGGAGGATGGCCGGAGGCGGAGAAGGTGAGGGTGAGGGGTCGGAATCGAGGGCGACAGTAGATGTTTAAAGTGAGGAAAAGGAAGAGGGGAGGAAAAGGAGGAGCTCTACCTACTTAGTAGGAGGAGGAGGGGCCGGAGCGGGCGACAGTCGTATCGACTGTCGCCGGAGAAGAAGATGCCCAGGGGAAGGGGCGGCGGCGAGCAGAGAGCCGGAGATGCGCCAGCTGGGTGCGGCGTGGCGCGGGAAGAGCAGGGGAAGAAGTCTCTGCTGCTGGTATTGCGGCAGAGCGAAGAGGAGGAGGAGGAGGAACCGCCGGAGCTGGTGGGCGTCTGCCGGAGTGAGAGGAGAGGAAAGTTGGGGGTTTTCTCCGTCAGATCCGAGCTGGGAAGAACGGTGGAGCGACGGGGGTATTTATAGGGACCGAATCAAGGAGGAAGGCGGAGGGAGACGACGTGTCTCCCTCACCGGAGGACGCCGGAGATGGAAACCCATACCGTCCGTGCGTTCGCACGGCCGGTATGGTGGGTTACAGCGACCAGGGGGGTGTCCCTGCGACGGCTGACGACGCAGGGCACCCCCGGTTTACTTGCCAGGCTCTCCCCCTCACCCTGCGCGGCGCCATGCTCCGCGCAAGGTCGCCGGAGCATGGTGCTAGCAGGTTTTGCAGGGGGGACCTGAACGCAAAGAACGAAGGAGAGTTAGGGGCCAAAATGCGAGGGTTCAAAAGTTGAGGGCCAAAAAGTAAATATATGAGGACCAAAGTGTAAAGTTGGTCAAGGAGGTTTCTTCTTAGGCTCAAGTTTTTATACATGACTAATTAGGACCTAAGGAATCTGATGGTGAATTTCATTTCTATATTAAACCTTGTTTGACCGGTCAATTTATGCGAAAACCCAAATTAAGTTATTAATTGGGCATGGTTCTCAATGTAGGTCAAAATGGGTTCTGAAGGCCAAATTGAAGGTTCTAAACCCTAGAGATTATTTTTCTATGAATTTTAGAGGGTTTATTCTATTTTTACTTTGTCTCGAACCTCGTGAATTGAAGTGGGTTGTTTTAGGGTTACAGATTATCATTTAGTTCCTTGGAATTGCTGTAGCCCTTGCTAGATCATCTCATCCCACTTTTATTCTTATTAAGTTGCTTTGACCTATGTTTGGACCCTGAATTACCCTGTATGCAGATTATACTGGTAAAATTGCATTTTTACCCCTTATGACTTGTTTTCTCCTTAAACTCAGAATTCTCTGAGTTAAGCCTTTCCTTGAGTTATGTAGGAGCTTTTATCCTTTGTATTAGGTCAAAATGAGCTAGTTATGGCTCATGATGAGGTTCTCATCAATTATGTTTTTTGGTTTTTTTTCTATTTAAGATTTTTTTTCTGATAATTTTTGTTCTTGAGGTACCACCTCAAAATCAGGTCCTTGGCTTAGAGCCAAATTGTTCTTGGCTTTGAGCCAAATTAGGGCTCCAAAACTGGTCTTGCTGTCTACAAGACCGAGTACCTGCAAGACAAAGATTATCTTTTCTCTTTTACTTATTTTTTTGATCTTTTTAATAGCAGGAAAGAGAAATAGATATAAGATAAATATAGCATATATGTATATATAGATATATATATATAATATATAGATATATAGGGGTGGGGGTGGAGGTGGAAATGGCATGTAGCACGGTGTCGAGTCGATTGTTGTCTAGGAAGACGCAACCAATAGGATGAAGTGCCGTGTGGAGTGTAGGATGGATGGGTGGAAGGTGTGTGCGGAGATGCTTTCTGTACTCGTGTATCGGGGAATATCAGCAATTGGTGCAGATATTCCCACGATACGTATGGTAGGTGATATGAAAATATATATATATATGTATATATATAAATATATATTTATATGTATATATATAGATATGGTTATAATTATATCAGTGTATATGTAGTTATATATGTATATATATATATATATAGATATGTAAATAAATATATATAGATAGATGTATGTATATTTATATATATGTATGTATATATAACTATATATAGATATAGATATATATATATAGTAATATATGTATATAGTTGTATATATGTGTATATGTATATAGATATATTAGTATAAGTATCTATGTATATAGATATATGTAGATATATATATATATATATATATATATCTATGTATGTATTTATAGTTATAGATATGTATGTATATATGTATGTATATTTGTATATATATATATATATATATATGTATAAATATATGTGCATATATATGTATATATATAAATGTATATATACTTATACTTAGTTGAATAGGTAATAATATATGTATAGATATATGTATATATATATACATATACGTATATAAATATATATATATATGTAAATATATATATGTATATATATATATATATAAGTATATAGTCGTGTACAAGTGAGTGGGTGTGTGTACAAGAGTGTGTCTGTGTGTGTGTATGTGTCTGCAGGAGGGAGTGAGAGAGAGAGAGAGAGAGCGTTTGCTGGAGAAGAGGGCACGGCGAGTTAAGTCGTCCGAAGGCCCCAGTTGACGTCTGGTGCTGTGTGTAGGAGCATGCACGCGCAGGCGCAGGCATGCGCAAGCACAGGCGTGCACTGGAGGGAGTGGTGTGAGGGTGCAACGCAGTGCACTGTGTGGCATAGCGCACCGTGCTGCGCGTTGAGGGGAACGCGGGCGAAGAAGCGGGCGCTGGAGTGGGTTCGGGAAGAGACGCCGGCGCAGGCTGGAGGTGGTTGCGGCGCGGAGAGAGAGCACGCGGTGACTGGAAAAGTGAGAAACTTTCTGGTCACTACACTGTAGCTACAGTGTCGCGCTCTCTAGCGTAAATAGTAGCTACAGTGCGCACTCGGCTCGGGCGACTGGCTGCTCCCAATTCAACGTGTGCAGGCGCTGTGGAGCGGGTTGGCACATGCACAGAAGGAGCTGCGCTGGCTGCTGGCGTGCTCGGAGGGGCTTGCACGCTGCGTGGGGCAGTCGGTGCCTTGCTACTGTTGCGGTTGAGCTTCAAAGCTCGACTTTGTGGCAATGGCGGAAAGGGCTGGACGACGAAAATAGAGAGGTGAACCACCACGCCTACCGGCTCTTCGATGAATTGGGCAGTGGTGGGACTCATAGTGGTAGTCGTGTACCACTGTGAGCTGCTCCTGCCCACAGCGTAGCTCCTCAGGAGGAAGAGGGGCTACGTATGGAGGGGAGAGGGGAGGAGACGGCCTGGAGGAAGGAAGGGTGCTGTGTGTGTTGTGTGGACCAGGCCCCCTGCGCAAGGAAGAGAGGAGGGCTTTTTAAAGAGGATGGAGGCAAGCTCAACCATTGATAACACTGCACAAGGGGTGATAATTATGTTGAATAGGGCCCATCTTAAGAATAAAAGGCACAACATAAGTAGAATGGGAGCATTGCATGCATCATGTACCAATATTGCTTATAAAACTGTATTAATGGCCATTTGTGTAAGCACTTGTCAAAGCAGGCCTCAGCTGAGCAATCAGACTGCACGGATGGATTCAGAATAACGAATGGAGTCCAACGGACTCAAGATCGGCCAAATCCGACATTCGGAGCTCCTTCAACGGGTCCAAGAAGTTCTCACCGTTGATCTGGAGATCAACGGCCCTCATTGCGCTACGTCACCCCCGCTCCATCGCACGTGCTTTCCCTTCAGCTGAGATCAAATCTCGGCCATCGATCTTCGATCGGACGGTCGAGACTCACGCGCCCACCCGCAGTCGCCGCGACAAAGTGCGGGCGTGGCACAACAGTTAGCGCACATGGCCGCACGCACGCGACGTGGGTTCAAGCCACGCGGTGCGTGAAATCGAAGACGAAGGACGCACATAGCGAAATTGGGCCGCCCGATCAGCAGCGGGCGGCCGAGATCGCGCCACGCGGCGTGCCCACAGATCGTGAGCACCCATGCGCGCGCGCACACCGGGTGACAACGTGAGCACACACGCGCGCCCGAGGCGCAATCCAAGCGCATCCAAGGAGAGATCTCAGCCATCCGATCTTCGATCAGACGGCTCTCACGCAGCGGCCGCGGATCGAGCGCGAAGAAGAATGGTGCGGGCGGTTGACCGACAGGCTGGAGGGCTTCACCGACGCTTTTGGAGTGGTTTTAGCGACGTCCCGGACTTCGCTAAAGCCCCTTCCTCTTTTAGAAAACCCTTAACTCTATTTAAACCCCCTCCAACCACTCATTCAAGACATTCACTTCCCTTGCTACTACTCCACCCCTCTCTTAGCTAGCTTTAGGCCCTCTTGTAATTGTTGGAGACGACGAGCCGCCGACGGAACCTCCTCCACCGCCGTGGTTGCCTCGTCACTCTCCCTCCTCTCTCTCTCTCTCTCTTTTAAGCTTTCCATTACTTTTGCTTGAGCATGTATTTAATGTTGTAAGCTATGAACTAAAAGTGCATGATTAATGAAGTTATTTTATGTTCAGTTGTTACTTTAATTTCTGTTTAAGTTGCATGATCAAACAAGAAACACTCTAAACCTAATCTCTCTCTCTCTATCTCTCGCACTTTTCAAACCACACCTCCGCAAGCAACACTCCGCGCTTTCTGTGACAACAAATGATAAGAAAAATTTGATTTTCACGCCTCCCTGAGATCGACACTCGGACTCACCTCCGTTTATTTACTTTAAAACCGACGTTGCAAGTGCAACTATAACGACACTTAACACACACGCACAATCGCACGTCAGTTTTTGGCACCGTTGCCAGGGAGGCAACGGATTTGTTTTGTCACCTCCATTCCATATTCATTCTCACATCATCTAATGCCCTATTTTCCTTTTTACTTGATGGTTGCAGGAATTCGGCGCATGGACGGCGAAGCGATGCATCCCACGATGGTAGCAAGGAAGTAAGCACTACGAGGACCGATATTGAGTAATTCTTCTCTCATGATTGTTTGCTTGCGTTAAGAAACTAAAAGAAAAAATTGTAAAAATTGAGAAAAAATTGGCGTGGTGTATGATTGCTTGACCCACATCCTTAACACATCACCACACAAAAAAAAAAAGTACACTCTAACATTCTGAATAAATTCTTGGAGTGTTCTTTTCTTTTTATTGAGTGGTGTTTGCGAAGCCACCGTGAGTTAACCTGGGTCACACCACTCAACCCTAACATCGACTCATCTAATAGAAGCTGCATGATCATTAGGATGAGTACATTAGGGTTTTAAAGCCTCTACAGAATAAAAGGAAATTTACTTTCACTGAATTGTGTGCAGAACTTGATGTGCCCACTGAAACTTGTCTGAAAACATTAAGACACGTCAACCCTAAAAAGCACAAAAAGTAAGGATGAAACACTAAAAGACACCACATCTTAAAAATCCTTGCTTGAAAACCATGTTTTGATAGAAGCACACACCTTGAAAGTGGAAAATTAAGAGGTACCACCCTAATCAATGCCTCATCACATAACCCTAGCACAAGCACTATCCTAACCCTTTAAAACTGAGTAGACATGCCCTAGGCAGGACTGAGTTAAGTCTCGAAAGGCGAGGTTTTGTTCGTTGGGCAATTGGCTTTCATTCCCTTGGTAGAATCTGGTGACTAGGCTGCGAGGCAGTGTCAAATGATCGCGGTTGTGGGATCTATGGAACTGGAGGCACAAGCCAAAGGATGAACCTTCCCTGCAATCCCCTCGTAATCAACTTGGCCATATTAGCCTTGGGAAGGGGAGTCCAGTGCTTACGAACTTAATCATCCTTTGTGAGATTTCTAGGTCTCCTAAGGAATACACCATAAGGACTAGGCTTATGTGCTTGATTGAAACACATTTCTCGCATCTGTCGCCCTTCGCATCCCCTCCTGTTCTTCTTTAGTGTATACACGGGAGATGCTCACCGCATCCCAAGTTGTGTGTTTTGGGGCAGGAATCTAGGCGATGTAATTCTGTTGGAAACATGGCTGAACCTAGGGTAGATGAGGCTGAGGATCAACCCCCACCAGACGCTATGGCCATCATCCAAGCCCAAATTAATGCTAACCACTGGCTTCAGCAACAACAAATCCACACCATCATGCAAGCCATACAACGATTACAGAACCCACAAGAACAACCACCACCACCTTTCCAAGACATACCAGGGCAACCACCACTTGATATACCACCATTTCAGGATCAGCCGAGGCCCCGCTGCAATTTCTATAATCCCTCTGCTATTAGAGTCGAGCCACACCTTAGGATCCCCGAGGGGGGAGATGATTTTGAGCTGAAATCGAATGTCTTAAGTCTGATCCAGAGCCACTTTCATGGAAGCTCAAATGAGGACCCCTTTCAGCACCTAGAGGATCTCGACCGCATAGCGTGAACTGTGAAACCTAGGAACATTAGCCTTGACATTGTTCTAATCAAGATGTTTCCCTTCTCATTAAGAGACAAGGCTTCTCATTGGCTTAGAACCCTAGGTAGACCCATCACCACCTAGGAAGAAATGAGGCATGCATTTTTAAAGAAATTCTTCCCCATAGGAAAGACCAATGCCCTTAGAAGAGCTATTACTACCTTTACACTCCAGGGTGGGGAACAATTTCATGAGGCGTGGGAAAGATTTAATGAACTCTTGAGGAAATGCCTACACCACGAAGTACCAAGGTGGCAATTGGCCTAGATTTTCTACCATGGTTTGGATAGCAACCTGCAGAACTTCGTCAATGCCTCATGCAGGGGGAACTTCCTGAACAAAGACGAGGAGAGTGCGTTTGAGCTCTTTGAGTCTATGAGCGAGAATTCACTCAACAATGCCTCTATGACCCAGTTCAATAGGTCCAGTCAACCCCGTGGTGGGATTTATGAGGTATAAGAAAATTCTGGAATGGTTGACATGGACATCATTGCCAAGAAATTGGATCGAATGGAATTGGTAGACAAAAAGATTGATGAGCTATTGAACCAGATCAGGAACCCCTTACAGACTTTCTCCCCAGCGAAGGGAGCGCATAATATTGACCTAGTCTAGCCGTTAACCCAACTGAACCTGGAACAACCCCTAACCACGTTCCAGGGAGGGACCTTTGCTCCCTCAACCCTTGATTACTCCCTTCCCTCTTCATCAACATTGGCTAACCTAGAAGATGAGGAAGCTGTCCAAGGTTATGCGAAACCTGACCCTTTCTCCAACACTTACAACACTGGCTGGCTGATGTAAACACATTTACACTACTTAAAATGTCTATTTATGCATGTTCTTAAGCATAGGATTGCATTACATGCATCATCTTGCATTTAGAGTAGTTTGAATAAAATGGAGGTTAATTGTCTCCTTTTATGTGCTTGGACAGGGCAAATATTTTATCGGGGCCTCGGATCAAAGATCCAACCGTATGGATATGATTAGGGTGATAATTGGAGTTCAACGACTCCAAGATCGCCCTAATCAGGCATCCGTAGCATCAGATAGAGACCGGGGAACCCTAGAAGATCAAGGGCCAGTATGGTGTAAATCCGCACTTCAGATGGCAAATCCGACCACACGGATGAATTCGGATCGACGATCGCAGCCCAACGACACAAAAATCGAGTCAATCCGACATCCGTGGCACCATCTACAACTTCCAGAAGATGGACGGCCAAGATGGCGCCACGTGGCGCCATCTCAGCCGCCCAATCGGCCGCATGCGTCTGGTGAAGACCGTGCACCGTCTCCTCTCCGCCGTTGGATCTCGATCCAACGGCTGCGGTCGCTCGCGCTTAAAAACGTCCGCGCGACCATTTCGCCCGCGTAGCGCAGCGGCGACGCAGCTGCGGGCGAAGTGGAGGTCGCGGGTTCGAGCCGCGGTGAGGGGGTGGAAGGCGCAGGCGAGCGGGCGCGCACGAGCGTCAGATGAAGATCCAACGGCTGCGCACGCTCAATCGGGACGACGCGCGATTGGACGCCGGGCGTAACGCGCGATCGCACGCGGGCGGGCGCGCTACGCAGCGGGCGCGGATGCGATCTAAGCCGTCCGATCTCGCGATTGGACGGCTGAAAATCAAGCGACGTGCGTAGGCGTTACGCGCACGGCCAGCCGAGCGGGCGCACGTGGGCGCAGCGGCGACGGCGAGTGGGAGCTTTAGCGACGGTTTTATCCGTCACTAAAGACCCCTTATTTATTATTTTGAAGATGTAATGTCCATTTTGCCCCCACTCCTTGCAACTATAAAAGGAGACCCCCTCCATACGAAATTTGCATCCCTTCCTTCTCCTCTCTACCTCTCCAAAGCTCAAGAGAAGCTTGTCCCACACCCGGGATGCTTCTCGCGAGATAAAGTCCAAATTTTCGTCCCCCTTCGGAAGTGGATCCCGCGACGACGACAGCGTGCTGCTTCGTTCCCGTTCTTCTGCTTCGTCCTCCTTTGTCCCGCTTCGTTCTCCTTCGTCCCGGCGTCGTCCCGTCCGGCTCGTCCTCCAAGCGACCGTCGAGGAGGATTCTCTCTCCCTATTCTTTTTACTGCTTTCTAGTATAGATTTACTGCTTTCTAGAGTAGTCTATTCGTCTTCCGAGCGATCGTCGAGGATGACATTTCTCCCTCCATTCTTTAATGCTTTCTAGAGTAATTGTTTTATGTTTTCTAGTTGTAACGAAAGAACTTTTTTTTATGATAAATTCCTTGTCTATTCTACATCTCATTTTGATTTCCATGTATAGTATTCCTTCTCTCTCTCTTACTCCCTCTCTCTCTTTTATTTGTTGTAGATACTTAGATAGTTTAAATTGAATTTCTTTGTAACAAAATAAAAAGAAACGCGAAGTTTTTAAATCAAACGTTCGCCTCCCTGTGTTTGACCCGGAATTCTTATTTCGGTATAAATTTTATTTGTTGAACACGAATCCTTCGCTTTCGAACTACAACGACGGGTTTTCCAAAACCGAACACGTTAGCGTAGGTTCGTAACACGTTCAACATTTTGGCGCCGTTGCCGGGGAGGCAACGCTCTTTGATTTCTCTTCGCGTTTTGTAACTTACAAATCATTTACCTCACTTTTCTCCTTTCTTATTGTAATTGCAGGTACTCTTTCGAGACAGGCAAAAGCGGTAGATCGGAGTAAAGTGCTGTGGAAGGTTTTGTAAGTTATCCCCCACCTCCCACCCATTAGATTTTATTCCATCACATAATAATTCAAACATCAATCAACCTAGGTGTTCTTATAAACTCTAAGGTCAGATTGTTTGTTGTTTGACATCCATACTCACTCCAACCCCCACATTAAAAAAAAGAAAAAAATAAAAAAAAATCTCACAGAGGTACGCAACCTCATCTGATTTTCTAACTCAACCGGTAAACCAATCTTAGGAGCTGGTACACACATCCAAACACATAATCGAGTAGAAATCAGATTGGGTAATCATTTGTGTGCCTAATTAGGTGGTGCATCAGGCCAGTTGTTTGAGTTGTTTGGGCCGCACCACTTCAAATAAAATCAACTCATCAAGTAGCTGCCAATTAGGTTCAACTCTTAGGGATCTACCAGGCACTCCACATTCTTTTTAAACTTTAAAGGAAAATATCTTCACCTGTGCTTGCAAAACCTGGTGTGCCAATGAAACTTGATTGAAAACACCTAAAGTTGAATCCTAAAAGCTACTAAGCAAGATTTGAACCTTAAAATTCACCACATCAAAAATAATCTTGCTTGAAAATCACTGGTTGTGCACTCACACACAAATCAATCAATTATTAAGGGCACAACCCATTTAAAGGGCCCGTCACATTCCAAAGCACATTCAAACCTAGCCCTAAATAAAACAAAGTAGACGTTGGCCTTAAGGATTGGACTCGCTCTTCAGAACCCAGAATGAGATTATTTTCGATTAGTCTGTTTCTACTGTTCAATCTGATGTCTACCTAGGGGAGCAGAGTCAAACGATCGCGGCTGGGGGGTACACTAGGAACCGGAGGCGCAAGCCGAAGGAAGAACCTTCTCCCCAGTCCCTCCTTCTAACTGGTTGGATTGAACAGACAGAAGTAGATCAAATCGTTCCTTTATCTCAAGATGGGTTTTGGGAGTCTGTAGGTCTGTAGGCTAACCCATTTAAGGACAGGTTTGATTGTTTGTATTGCAGGGCACCTTTCTTCCTCCCGTGTCTCATGAATCCTTCCACATATTTCACGCATTCCCGCTCTTTCCCTCCTGTTGTAAATTATCCTCAACATGACAATTATCCCAACTCGTATTGTAATCGACCATCAGTTAGTTGGGATAATTCGGATTGGGGATACAATTCCAGACCTCCGTGTTTAGGGTCTAACCCTGAACAGTTTGATTCTGATTTCTATTCTTCTCAGAGCTACATCGATTATAGATCGTCCTCCTTTCATGAACAACCTAATACGATCTACAATCAAGAAGGATACACTGATCCTTACCCATCCTCTGATTTCACTGCCTTTAGGTCATCACCATCCTTTGAACATTCTGAAATGACCTATTTTCAGGAAGGGTATAACGAATCTCAATTCGTTAATTCCTCTGCTTTGATGTCAAACCCGCCCAATCCTGAACCAACTCATTTGGTTCAAGTTAATCAGGTTCAAGATAAGGTTCTGGCTTACTTGAGAAATATCATACAATCTTTAGAAGTTCAGCCAATACCTTGCATTGAGAGATTGGAGCCCTTGATTGAAATGATTGATGATTTAAACAAGTCTTTGTTGGATTGGCTCCAGGATGTTAATGATAAGAACCCGGGTGAGTTTCTACTAGGGAAATTAGCGAAATTGAGGATGAGATTCGTTGTTGCTTTGATTCAATCTTGGGATGATTCCCAGGATGAACCCTCTTCAGGAAAGCCAATGACAGAACCCGCTCAGAGACCTGTTGGGGGGAACATGTGTTACGAGGCTGACCAGATTGAATTAAAGCAACCAATTAAGGATGATCTGATTTCTTCACCTGAGATCCCTGAGCCGGGTTACGAGAAAACGTATGTCTCCTAGGAACACAAAGTGACAACTGATTTTGGGACATACATTGATACGGATCCTGATTTCTTTGATGGTGAAGATTCAAGTTGCGAAGTCTCACACGAGTTCTCAGATCACGATTTTTGTGAGACGATTGGGCCTGAGGAATCTGATAGATCATTTGATAGCCCAATAACTGAAGAAACTGATCTTATTAGGGCACACGATACAGATCCAGAATCGCATTTTCTGGAGGAATCAATTCAATGCCCTGATTATCAGTTACACCCTGTTGAGCTTATTGATGATTCTAATTCTGAGATAATTAGACCCAAGTCAATTTTGATTTTTCCACATCATCTAGACTTGGAGATTTCAGACGGGGTGATGAATATACAAGAGGTCATGGAATTTGATATGCTGAATGAGGAGGATAGGAGCTGGGAAGTTCTAATTTGGGAAGTTAATTTTGGAGGAAATGGAAGATTGAGTCGAAGGGTTCCTTTTAAGCTGAAACCATCAAATCAGAACCCTTACGACATTTGTTTCGAGGATGTCAAACTCAAGCACACATTTAATGATTATCCTTTTGAGCTTCAATTCTCTGTAACCCGACATTTCGGCCTTGGGTTGCATCCTCACAAATCGCAGGCCCGACCCCGCTTGCATTCTGATTTTAGGTTTTGGGTAATTTTTATCCAGAACCTAAGATATTCTCGATTATGGGGTGTGGGTCTGCACCACAATCTGGTCCACATCTGTGGACCTCTGCTGACAGGTCAGAGGATTTTTCTGTTCATTCTAATTCTGACCTGCACATGTGAATTCTTCATTTCTTTTCTTTGTATAGTGTGCCTAGCTGAAGGCACTAAACTCAGCACATATACAGTTCTTTTTCATTTTCATCTCGGAGCGGACCCGATATCAACGCAATTCAGGTGCTTTCTACGCTTTTCCACTCTGTTTTATGTCTTTTTAATACAATGAGGACATTGCATTAGATAGGCATGGGGGGATGGATATTTATCTTTGAATTCATTCGTCAGCTCCGTAGATTTGTTTTATTTTATATAAAAAAAAATCAAAATTAGGAAAGAGAATTTGGGTTTAAGAAAATTTTCGATCTTAAGAAATACTATATTATGTTCTGAACACAAAGACCCTTCAGGTCTTTGGACTTAATCAGCCCGTATATCCACTAAAATGCGGATTTGTTTTTCGAGTTCTCGCCAACTTGAATTTCATTTTAATTGGAGTAAATAAGTTTGGGTGATAAGTACACGACTTATCAACCCGCCCTCTGATGTGAGGGAATTTTGAGTCTTAAGCATCTACACACTTTCTTTGCACTGACTCGTTATTTGGCGATTTTAATGGAAATTGGGTAGCTAATGAACCTTCTAGGGTGATATGGCTGGCAAGTTATCGTGGGTAACAGCCCATAGGTAGGTTGTCCAGAGCCCAGTTACTGACCTTTCTCTTTTTGCTGCCTTTAGGTAAATCTTAGACCAGGGAAGCCACCTACTTAAAAAAAAAGAAGAAGAAAAAAAAAAAAAAATCAAAAAGGAGAAAAGAACAAAAAGAAAGAAGCCACACTTCGCTGCACGAGTATGGCTGGCAAGTTGTCGGTGGTAACAGCTCATCGACCGGTTGTCCAGAACCCAGCTCAGAAAATGCACTAAAAATTCCCAAAACACTCAGGAAGAAGCGGAGAAGTAG
This sequence comes from Thalassia testudinum, assembly GCA_037157565.1. Lineage (NCBI taxonomy): Eukaryota > Viridiplantae > Streptophyta > Magnoliopsida > Alismatales > Hydrocharitaceae > Thalassia > Thalassia testudinum. Next base: position 88,103,191 of record JAZHRO010000055.1, on the reverse strand, counting down.
AATAAACCGGGGAGATATACACTGGATTCACCCTTGTGTTGACCCCGTTAACACAATAAAAGTAGGGAGAAAGCTACCGGTTGTAAAGATACACCTTTAGGCAGAATTCTTTTTGAGGTCACTTAGAGGCGTAGAAATCCAAAGTCCGTTCTAATTGCCGGTCAACGAGTCTATCACAATCACAATAAGATGCTTAAAACTTAGGATTCTCATCAAATCTTGGGTGAGTTGAATGGCCGTAGAAAGCCACTCTTAAACCATAAAATTTGAAAATTCAAAAAAAAAAAAAAAAAAGAGAGAGTAAAAACAGAAAAAGAAATTTTTCTTTGAATAAGGCGAGGCTTGAGGCGGTCTGCATTTTGGCTGATACCCGGGCACTGTTGTGTCTTTGAAAGTTCAGTTCTTAAGTAGACAATTTCTTAATGATTGAAAATAACTCAGGTCCAAATAATCTAACCTAATTCTTTTATAAATAGCATATAGTTTTTGCTAGGGACTAGCAAAAGATAGGCATGGGGGTAAGATGTAAACACATTTACACTACTTAAAATGTCTATTTATGCATGTTCTTAAGCATAGGATTGCATTTCATGATATAAATATTGCATTACATGCATCATCTTGCATTTAGAGTAGTTTGAATAAAATGGAGGTTAATTGTCTCCTTTTATGTGCTTGGACAGGGCAAATATTTTATCGGGGCCTCGGATCAAAGATCCAACCGTATGGATATGATTAGGGTGACAATTGGAGTTCAACGACTCCAAGATCGCCCTAATCAGGCATCCGTAGCATCAAATAGAGACCGGGGAACCCTAGAAGATCAAGGGCCAGGATGGTGTAAATCCGCACTTCAGATGGCAAATCCGACCACACGGATGAATTCGGATCGACGATCGCAGCCCAACGACACAAAAATCGAGTCAATCCGACATCCGTGGCACCATCTACAACTTCCAGAAGATGGACGGCCAAGATGGCGCCACGTGGCGCCATCTCAGCCGCCCAATCGGCCGCATGCGTCTGGTGAAGACCGCGCACCGTCTCCTCTCCGCCGTTGGATCTCGATCCAACGGCTGCGGTCGCTCGCGCTTAAAAACGTCCGCGCGACCATTTCGCCCGCGTAGCGCAGCGGCGACGCAGCTGCGGGCGAAGCGGAGGTCACGGGTTTGAGCCGCGGTGAGGGGGTGGAAGGCGCGGGCGAGCGGGCGCGCACGAGCGTCAGATGAAGATCCAATGGCTGCGCGCGCTCAATTGGGACGACGCACGATTGTACGCCGGGCGTAACGCGCGATCGCACGCGGGCGGGCGCGCTACGCAGCGGGCGCGGACGCGATCTATGCTGTCCGATCTCGCGATCGGACGGCTGAAAATCAAGCGACGTGCGTAGGCGTTACGCGCACGGCCAGCCGAGCGGGCGCGCGTGGGCGCGGCGGCGACGGCGACGTGGGAGCTTTAGCGACGGTTTTATCCGTCACTAAAGACCCCTTATTTATTATTTTGAAGATGTAATGTCCATTTTGCCCCCACTCCTTGCAACTATAAAAGGAGACCCCCTCCATACGAAATTTGCATCCCTTCCTTCTCCTCTCTACCTCTCCAAAGCTCAAGAGAAGCTTGTCCCACACCCGGGATGCTTCTCGCGAGATAAAGTCCAAATTTTCGTCCCCCTTCGGAAGTGGATCCCGCGACGACGACAGCGTGCTGCTTCGTTCCCGTTCTTCTGCTTCGTCCTCCTTCGTCCCGCTTCGTTCTCCTTCGTCCAGGCGTCGTCCCGTCTGGCTCGTCCTCCAAGCGACCGTCGAGGAGGATTCTCTCTCCCTATTCTTTTTACTGCTTTCTAGTATAGATTTACTGCTTTCTAGAGTAGTCTATTCGTCTTCCGAGCGATCGTCGAGGAGGACATTTCTCCCTCCATTCTTTTAATGCTTTCTGGAGTAATTGTTTTATGTTTTCTAGTTGTAACGAAAGAACTTTTTTTTATGATAAATTCCTTGTCTATTCTACATCTCATTTTGATTTCCATGTATAGTATTCCTTCTCTCTCTCTTACTCCCTCTCTCTCTTTTATTTGTTGTAGATACTTAGATAGTTTAAATTGAATTTCTTTGTAACAAAATAAAAAGAAACGCGAAGTTTTTAAATCAAACGTTCGCCTCCCTGTGTTCGACCCGGAATTCTTATTTCGGTATAAATTTTATTTGTTGAACACGAATCCTTCGCTTTCGAACTACAACGACGGGTTTTCCAAAATCGAACACGTTAGCGTAGGTTCGTAACACGTTCAACACTGGCGTAACCACCCCAACTTTGGTTGGACAAACCAGAAACCATCGCAATTCCAAAACCAGCCCAGGCCAAACCAGCAGCCACACTTGCTCCCTATCAGCAAGGACCACCAGTTAGACCCCAATATAATCAGAATAGGGCAGCCCCTCCCCCACAAAACCAAATGGATACCCTAATAAAGATGATGGCTGACATGAACCAGAAACATCAGGAGGAAATGGCCTTGGTAAAGGGACAGTTAAGCCAACTCTTGGACGGTAAACAACAAGGATCCCTACCTTCCCAACCACAATTGAACCCGCGAAACATAATTAACAGAGGCCCCAATTCGCAAGGGTTCCAAAGCAACCCTGGGCAGGCTCACATGGTCTAGCCAGCCCCGCAAACACCTCCTGGGTTTGGTGCTTCTTCATCCTCGTCTTCTCAAGGATCAACCCATGGCCCCAATGCCTCTGCGAATGCGATGACCTTGAGAAGTTGCACCAAAACCCAGGATCCCAAATGGCCAACTCTCCCCGAGACTTCACTCGCTGAAATACCCAACTCAGATGAAGCACCAACCAAGGACCCAGACATAGAACCAATCCACATTCAGACACCCTACCCTGAGGCCTTGGAAACAATCAAGAAAAAGAAGAATGTTGTGGAAACTGAGGAGTTGTTGGAAATCTTTAAGCAAGTACAGATTAATATTCCGCTACTTGAAGCCGTCAAACACATCCCTGCTTACGCTAAGTTTTTAAAGGATGCTTGTACACCCAAGCGTAAGCCAAGACCTCAAGCACCTAGGAAGGTTGTGCTCTCTGAACAAGCAAGTCCATAATATCAAGCAACCTTCCACTCAAGTGAACTAACCCAGGAGCGCCCTTGATTTCCTGCAATATCGGGGACATGACGTTTGATAGAGTGCTCCTGGACCTAGGTGCTTCTACCAATCTGATTCCAACAACCCTGTACCACCAATTTGGTTTTGGAGAGCTGACACCAACCCCTGTCACCATCCAGCTGGCTGATAGATCAGTGAAAACACCGAAGGGGGTTGTCGAGGACATGATTATATGGGTCAAGGACTTCTATTTCCCGATTGACTTTTTGGTGCTTGACATGGAAGTCCCTGAAAAATTACAGAACGCACCCATAATCTTAGGCAGACCTCTCTTAGCTACGGCTAAGGCAAACATTGATTGCGACATGGGATGTATGGAAATCACCTTCAGGGACAGGAAAATGCAATTGGATATCTTCCGGGAGACAAAGTATTTTGATTGCGATTGTGTTGAGGAACATGATCTCTTGGAAACTCTAATCGAGGAATGCCTCACCCTCAGTTCTGTATCAAACCACCAAACCCATAGTGACTGTTCTAACCCGTCACCATCATTACCTGTGGACCTCTGTAAGGCTGAGTACCATCACACAACACCATTTGAGGAGATCGGTGTTGATCAACTCCTGCCCTTTCCCTTCCCATCGACTGTGGTTCCACCTGCACTTGAACTTAAACCATTGCCCGAGAATCTGAAGTATGTCTTCCTGGGACCTGACCAAACCTTCCCAATGATTATTAATTCTCATCTAACCAAGGATCAGGAACTCAGGTTGACTGCGACCCATTCAGAACATCGGTCCGCCATTGGTTGGACCATTTCAGACTTAAGAGGAATTAGCCCCACATATTGCACCCATAAGATTTACCTGGAAGACGGGGCACGACCTTCCCGCCAGATGCAGAGGTCGTTAAAAAAGAAATTATCAAGTGGCTTGACACCAACATCATATATCCTATCTCCAATAGTCCTTGGGTGAGCCCCACTCAAGTGGTTCCAAAGAAAGCTGGGCTCACCGTTGTCACCAATGATCATGGCGAATCCATCCCCACCTGCACCACCACCTCATGGCAGGTGTGTATTGATTATGGGAAGCTTAATGAAGCCACTAAGAAGGATCATTTCCCCTTGACATTCATTGACCAAATCCTTGAAAGATTGGCAGGGCAGAAGTATTTTTGCTTCTTGGATGGATATTCAGGATATAACCAAGTTGCAATTGCTTTGGAAGATCAGGAAAAGACCACATTCACTTGCCCGTATGGCACGTTTGCATTCCGTCGAATGCCGTTCGGGTTATGCAACGCACATGCGACCTTCCAGTGTTGCATGCTAGCCATTTTTTCAGAAATGGTGGGTGAATACTTAGAGGTCTTTATGGATGATTTCTCTGTATTCAGGAATTCATTCGACCATTGTTTGAGCAAATTGGAGAAAATCCTGAAACGATGTATCGAGGTTAACTTGGTGTTAAGTTGGGAAAAGAGCCATTTTATGGTTCAAGAAGGAATTGTCCTCGGTCACATCGTATCGCATAGGGGCATCGAGGTAGATCGGGCTAAGGTTGATTTAATTTCCAAACTTCCTCCACCTAGCTCGGTCCGACAGATTCACTCCTTCCTAGGACATGTTGGCTTCTACCAAACGTTCATTAAAGACTTTTCCAAGCTTTCCAAACCCTTGACCGACCTTCTAGCCAACGACGCCCTATTCCACATGTCTTCTGATTGCATCCAAGCTTATCACACCCTCCGGGACTTAGTCTCCACCGCACCTGTACTTCAACCCCCAGACTGGTCCCAAGACTTTGAGATTATGTGTGATGCATCAGATTTTTCCATAGGCATTGTCCTGGGATAAAGGCAAGACAAGAAGCCCGTGGTGATCTATTACGCTAGCAAAACATTGGACGAGGCCCAACGAAATTATACGGTCACAGAGAAAGAGTTGCTTGTTGTAGTCTTTGGACTTGAAAAGTTCCAATCGTACTTGCTGGGATCCCACGTGACTATTTACACTGACCATTCAGCCATTCGATACCTGTTGGCCAAGAAGGACGCAAAGCCTAGGCTCATCAGATGGATCCTGCTTTTGCAGGAATTTAACCTGGAAATCCGAGACAAGGCCGGATCGAAGAATTTGGTGGCTGACCACTTGTCTAGACTTCATCCAGACCACATTGGACCCTCCCTACCTCTATCTGACCCCTTCCCTGATGAACACATCCTGGCTGTGCAAGACAAGAAAATGCCATGGTATGCTGACTACGTCAACTACCTGGTTGTAGGACAAACCCCGCACAGCTGGTCTAGACAGCAACAGAACAGGTTCTTGGCTGAGGCCAAGCACTATTTCTAGGATGATCCCATGCTGTTTCGCCTCTGTGCTAACCAGATCATTAGGAGGTGTATCCCCAAAGATGAAGTTCAGAGTGTGTTTTCCTTCTGTCATGACCAGGCTTGTGGTGGCTACTTCTCTGGAAAGAAAACATCTGCAAAAGTTTTGCAGTCTAGATTTTACTGGCCATCCCTATTTAAGGATGCACACATCTTTGCCAAGACTTGTTCACGCTACCAAACGCTGGGGACCATGACCAAGAAAGATATGATGCCCCTTCAGCCCATTTTGATTGTCGAAATCTTCGACGTTTGGGGTATCGATTTTATGGGCCCCTTTCTACCATCCAACGGCTTCAAGTACATCCTAGTCTCAGTCGACTATGTTTCTAAATGGATTGAAGTCGTCGCCACCCACCGATGTGATCACAGGACTGTCATGGACTTTGTTAAGAAGAACATCTTTTCCTGATTTGGAATACCCAACGCCATGATCAGTGATGGTGGAAGCCATTTTATTCATTCCCAATTCCATGCCCTACTTAGAAAATACGAGGTGAACCACCGCATTGCTACCCGATATCATCTGCAAACAAATAGGCAGACCGAGGTCTAAAATAGACAAATCAAGAACATTTTACAGAAGATTGTGAGACCTAACAGGAAAGACTGGTCCACATGACTTGATGACGCCCTGTGGGCATACAGGACCGCTTTCAAGACCCCGAAAGGCATGTCGCCTTATCGCCTGGTCTTTGGCAAAGCTTGCCATCTTCCTGTCGAATTGGAACATTGGGCTTACTGGGCTGTCAAGCAACGCAACATGGATCCCCAGTTAGCCGGTGCGTAGAGGATGCTCCAATTATCTGAGCTCGAAGAAATTCGTCGGGATGCTTTTGAAAATAGTCGACTGTATAAGAAGAAAATGAAAGCTGTCCATGACCGACTCATTCATAGAAAAACCTTTGAGCCTAACCAGCAAGTCTGGCTGTTTGACACCTGCCTAAAACTCTTCCCGGGGAAACTCAGTTCCAAATGGACAGGACCATTTCAGGTGGTTAAGCCCTACTCTAATGGGGCGGTTGAAATCGTTGATCCTAACACTGGGCACACTTTTACAGTTAATGGTCAAAGATTGAAGCATTTCCTGGCCCAAGTTCCCCCAAAGGAGAGTGTCACCCTCGTTGTGGGATGACACGGAGCACCACCCAACTGGAGGCGTTAAACTCAGCGCTTCATGGGAGGCAACCCAGAGCATTCAGACTAATCCGGTATTTTATGTCACTCAGGTACTATCTTTTTGAACCCTTATGCATCCATGTACTTGCCAATGAGTACATTGTCCAACTTAAGCATGGGGGGGTGATAAATTACATAATCCTGAGCTCATTTAATCAGTCTGAATCAAATAAAATAATAATAATAATAATAAATTGAATTTAGGAAGAAAACTTAGGCATTAGAAACTTGTCAATAGTGGAAAATAATACAAAAAGAACTTAAACACTTAGGCTTTTCAGGCCTTCAGGCTTAATCAGCCCTGGTGTCCGTTAAAATATGGATTTCGCTTTGAATCCTTGCAACCTTAAGCCATTCTAATCCACCTACTAAATAAGGTGATAAGTATATGACTTATCAACTCACCCTCTAACTCAGAAAAACTTTGAGTCTAAGCATCTGCACACATTTTTGCACAGACTCACTCCTCGGAGATTTTGACAGAAATTGGGTAGCTAATGAACTCTCTAGGGTGGTATGGCTGGCAAGTTATCATGGATAACAGCCCATTGGCTGGTTGTCCAAAACCCAGCCACAGACCATTTCTTCTTCATTGCCTCTAGGTGCATTTGAGATCAGGGAAGCCACCTACGAAAAAAAGAAAAGGAGGAGAAGAAAAGAAAATAAATCACACTTCACCGCACAAGTATGGCTGACAAGTGATCGTGGGTAACAACCCATTGGTCGGTTGTCCAGAGCCCAGCTCAATAACTGCACAAAAAGAACCAAAACACTTAAGGAAGAAGCGGGGAAGTAGTACAAGCCGGGGAGATATACACTGGAAAAATCCTTGTGTTGACCCCAATTAAAATAAACGTAGGGAGAAAGCTACCAATCGAACAAATACACCTTCTGGCAAATTTATTTCCTCTTTCGGTCACCTAGGGGCGTAGAAACCCAAAGTCTATCTAAATTACTGATAAGTGAGTCTATCACAACCTTCACACCAAGATGCTTAGCACTTAGGGTTTTGACCGAGTTTTGGGTGGGTTGGGTAGCGGTAAAAAGTTACCAACCCACACTGAATTCCGAAAAAATTCTAAAAGATATATATATATATATACATATACATATGTATAGTTATATACATTAAAGCAAGGATTCGGGCGATTTGTATTTTGGCAGACACCTGGGCATTGCTTAGTCTTTGTAGATTAAGATCTTGGTATATTTCCTCCTATTGACAAGTGAGGAAGTGTCTAAGCAATTACTTCTTAAATTCTGAAAGAAAATAGAGGCTAGGATAAACATTGCTAGGGACTAGCAAGGAGTAAGCATAGGGGTATGATAACACTACACAAGCGGGTGATAATTATGTTGAATAGGGCCCATCATAAGAATAAAAGGCACAACATAAGTAGAATGGGAGCATTGCATGCATCATGTACCAAGATTGCTTATAAAACTATATTAATGGCCATTTGTGTAAGAACTTGTCAAAAGCAGGCCTCAGATGAGCAATCAAACCACACGGATGGATTCAGAATGACGAACGGAGTCCAACGGACTCAAGATCGGCCAAATCCGACATCCGGAGCTCCTACAACGGGTCCAAGAATTTCTGACCATTGATCTGGAGATCAACGGCACTCATTGCGCCATGTCACCGCCGCTCCACCGCATGCCGCTCTCCCTTCAGCTGAGATCAAATCTCGGCCGTCGATCTTCGATCGAACGGCCGAGACTAGCGTGCCCGCCCACAGTCGCCGCGACAAAGCGCGGGTGTGGCACAACGGTTAGCGCACACGCCCACACGCACGCGACGTGGGTTCGAGCCGCGCGGTGCGTGAAATTGAAGACGAAGGACGAGATCGCGCCACGCGGTGCGCCCACAGATCGCGAGCACGTACACGCGTGCCTGAGGCACGATCCAAGCGTATCCAAGGAGAGATCTCAGCCATCTGATCTTCGATCGGACGACTCTCACGCAACGGCCATGGATTGAGCGTGAAGAAGAATGGCACAGGCAGTTGACCGGCGGGCTGGAGGGCTTCACCGATGCTTTTGGAGTAGTTTTAGCGACGTCCCAGACGTTACTAAAGCCCCTTCTTCTTTTAGAAAGCCCTTAACCCTATTTAAACCCCCTCCAACCACTCATTCAAGGCATTCACTTCCCTTGCAACTACTCCACCCCTCTCTTAGCTAACTTTAGGCCCTCTTGTAATCGTCGGAGATGAGGAGCCACCGACGAAACCTCCTCCACCGTCATGGCTACCTCATCACTCTCCCTCCTCTCTCTCTCTCTCTCTTTTAAGCTTTCCATTACTTTTGTTTGAGCATGTATTTAAATGTTGTAAGCTACGAACTAAAAGTACATGATTAATGAGGTTTTCTCTGTTCAATTGTTACTTTAATTTCTGTTTAAGTTGCATGATCAAACAAGAAACACTCTAACCCTAATCTCTCTCTCTCTATCTCTCTCGCTTTTCAAACCGCACCTTCGCAAGCAGAACTCCGCGCTTTCTGTGACAATAAGTGAAAAGAAAAATTCGATTTTCATGCCTCCCTGAGACCAACACTCGGACTCACCTCCGTTTATTTACTTTAAAACAGGCGTTGCAAGTGCAACTATAACGACACTTCTTAACACACACGCACAATCGCACGTCAGCCATGCCCTGGGCTGTGCATGGCTGAGCATGTGGCTAGCAGGGATGTAATGGCATAGAATGGAGTGAAGAAGAGCAAGTCATGCCCTGCAGCCGCGGAGAAGAAATTCAAAGCCAATTAAAAAAGTGAAGATGGTGAATTTGCGAGTGCAGCACTTGAAGAATACGTGAATTACAAGGCCAACTTATTCACTCTCCTTCCCTCTCAAATAAATGCATACATGTGTTTATTTTTACAAATGCAACTATGGCTACCTAATATACATTGGCAATGCTAGGAAATAGCACAAGATGGCACAATTGTTGGTGCATTTTTGCTGTGCAATCACTCATGCATGCACGTACATTACGCACGTAATGTTGTGCTGTCGAGGTTTTAAACCTATGAGCATGTACGCAAGTACAAGCCTTAGAAGGCATGCAAGCACGCTCTTCAAGGTGCTCTAGGACACCAGACGTCCGGGCGCATCAACAAACGTCTAGAAAGACCCAGGACGACTGTGAAAGGGTTCTAGACGTTTGCCAACAATGCAGGGAAGCAAGGTGAGGTTCTGAGATCATTTAAGATGTCTGGGTATAGACCCAGATGTTTGATTTTAGACAGTATGCACATTTTTGGCTCGTTTAAGGCATAAATGAAGTCGGATTTATGCAAACAAAGTATCGTTGTTTTCTACTAGAGTTTCTCTGCTTGTTAATGTTAATTATATACTATTTTGAACTCATCTGATGTGACTTAGTCACTAGTATAGGCCTCCAGCTTGTAGCTTGTTCAGGGCCCGCGGAGAGGACAGGACCTGCGATGTTAGCCCCCATTCCTCCCATATTTCCCAATAGAGTGGCTTGCTCTAATATTAAGATTTAAATAAGTAAAGTGCATGTCTAGAATAACTTGATTGAACCCTATGATGTGAAATGAACCCTAGGGTAGAAACAAATGAATGCTGCTTGAGCTACACTGTTTACTTTAAGATGCATGTTAAACGTTATTTGCTAGCAAGTGTATTAACTACTTGATGTGAGGCTTTCTCAGTGATTAAAATACGAACTGGCTGTTATAAGAAAATGAAACTTGGAATGTGAACAATGAGATCTAAATGTTGAGAAATGGAAGGAAAGAAATACAAGCATGAACCCAACAAGGAATTAAGAGGAGAACTCCTGTATACGGAAAGAACCTTGTAAGTAGATGGGAAGTGATCTGGCCCTTGTGTACACAGTACCAAGGAGAGAAACTATCCCTTTAGAGTATAGGGGAGCTTGTCGCCCCTTAGGTTGAGACCTAGGGTGGGATTGGCCACTCTACGTCGACTCCTGTTCAGCCCTCGCATACATAGTACTGAGGTGAGCTACTTAGGGTAGGGAGGGAGCTAGCTGCCCCATGGGGCCCGGGTTTAGGACTAGCCACGCTACACCGACTCTTGTTAGGCCCACTGGGCAAACCAGGATAGTTAGACGAGGGTACGCAAACTGTGGAGGGGTGAGACCCCTATTCTATTCTGAGAGGGCAAGGTCCTATGCTGTTTCGTGCTGTACTTTAGGCGTACCTGCTAGCGGAAATGACTGATTGCATGCTAGTGCGGAGTAGCTACCCGTGTGCCTGTCTCACATGCCATAGTCACCGCTACGTCGCAACTTTGACCTCGAGGTGGTTGACTAGGTGTAGGATTACCACGGGGGACTCTCCCGACCAAGAGAGCACCACGTGTACACATCCTACATCATGGGAAAGACTGCAATCAAGATCGTCCCCTTGAGGAACAGTCAAGATCAAGAAATAATCGGATAAACAAAATAGAATCACTTAGTTCAGCTAAATGGAATTGAATAATAAATTAGTTACTTGTTAATTGCACGTAAATGGCTTAACTACCACTCCACTCAACGTTGGCTGACTACAAAATTTTATAGCCTTGTTCAGGTCAGGGAGTTGAGCAGCCAGCACCACCGGTTGTAGAGGGAGCTGGGCCTAGTCGAGCCCAGCCTTAGCTGTGTTTCCTTTTTCATTTCAGAGCTTCTTTTGTTATAGTGAGTATTGATATCTATAATATTATTTCTGTTACATTTCTGTTACTTTCCGCTATTGTAGTTGTGATGGCATGTAATATTGTAAGACTTTTCGTTCTGCCTCCTTTACTCTCTCTGTATTATTTTCTTCCTAGTTACATTGCATGTGTGGTTGTGGAATTTTTTTGCTTTTGGTTATTTCTCATTGGACGACTGGGTCTTGGGATTAGTCGAGATGAGCTGATCTCGGGTCTTATAGGGATCTGGGATTGAGTCGTAACACATGCAATTTTCTTGTTTCATTTTCTGCATGCATACCAAAAAAAAAAATGCTGAAAGCTTTTTGAGGAGATTTTGAAATCACGACTAAGGTTGAACATTCACTTTTGGTACAATGGGAATTAATCTTTAACAAACTTAGGATAAGGACACGAATCTAATTATAAGAGTTTCAGGGTCTACCTTTAGACTAGATCAAGTATCCTTCTCTAAAATTCCACCTGAACTCATGATAGTTCAAGTGATTTGATCCCCTTTTGTGACCTAGAAAGTATCTGGCATAGCTTCCTATTCAAAAACTTGCATCTCATGCAAAATTTCTTGTGTCAAAATTCACACACAAGCCAACACATAAAAAATAATTAGAAATTAGAAAAACCCTGTGTTTGGCCTTAATAAAAGTACGAAGCAGATCATTTGTTTGAGTTCCCACTGCCGAGGAGGAAAATGCCTCCTTTGAGGATGTGATGTCAACATGTTACGGCCTTGGTGTTCCTCTATATCTATATTTCATATCTTTAGATGGAGAATTAAGGTGCATTTTTGTAGCTCAAGTGTCTTGGACAGTGCTCTACTCATAGCGTCAGAACAAGAGCTTGAGTTTGCTTGGAGCGCCCCTTTAAATTGTATTGTGTTTTGGGGTTATGAGCTCCTGGGTGGTGTCATGGACAATACTATCTCGAAGTACTGGCGCCAGAGCCCCCTTGAGGATTGGTAATGGGAATGATGATCCCGCCACATCTGTTAAAAGACTAAGCTGAGAATAAGCATGGGGGAGACAAAAAAAAATTGAAACCAAAAACATGGCCATATAAATGTTGGGCTTTCACAAGCACAAACACAAGGTTTTAAAGGAAATTATAAGTTGTGAATCGGATTCAAGAGCCGGAGAAAATCCTAACTACAAAAATTTCAAGTCATCTGAATTAAGAAGGGGTTAATTTGTGAATTTTTGGAGGATATGTTGATCTTGATTCATCTAATTTTTTGGATCTGAAAATGAATCCCAAAGTTTATCTATAACAAATCTCGTACCTCCCGTGTTTTGACCAACCAAGGTCTTGTGATCTCCTACTTAAAAAAGTTGAAAAAAGTAGTTTTCGCAAAAATTCCATTTTGTAAAAATTTGTTTCGCTAAAAGACTACCAAAAGATAAGCATGGGGGTGTGATAAACACCAGTTTATCATCATTCTGATGACCTAAATTAAACCTAGCTCTTAGGATTTTAACTCCGTAAATGGGTTTTTGGGCTGCATTTAGGCATCAATTAGGTTAGGCATGCTTTACAGGTTTTGTTGTGTTTTTGACACATTTATTTGAGTGTTAGGGATGAACAGATAGTTAGATCCCTAAAACCCTAGCACTCAGAAGGTAGAAGTTGAAGCTCCTTTCAACTGGATTCTAGCTAGATCCAGCTTATCCCAACTGGCTCCCATCTCACTCTAGCTATATCAACTCATCCCTAGCTCCATTCAACTCAACTCAACTGAATGGCAGCTCTAGCTAGTTCACCTTAGCTCCATTCAGCTCACCTTAGCTAGATGGCAGCTTAAACTAGCTCAAATAAGTTGATCGCAGCTCCATTCCAACTCCTCCAACTCAGAAGAGTTCATTAGAAGTTCAACCTAACTAGGTCTAGCTACTAGAGTGACCTGGTCAGCTGAAGATGACCTTTGCCAGCTCAGGCCAGCTCAAGTCCAACTCTCAAAGGCTCAACTTAGCTCAACATAGTTGAGTTGAGCTACTTGACCTAAGTTAGCTACTCTAGCTAGCTCAATAATCTCCGGGAAGATCAGATCTGGATTACCTCAGCTCCCATCAGTAGAAGCCAGCTCATCATAGCTTGGCTTAGCAACTAGCAAAGAATTAGCAAGCTAAGCCAGTTAAGGTAGCTCCTTACAGCTCTCTTCAGTAGCCATTAGCTCCAATGTAACTCAAGATAACTACCTCTAGCTCTTCTCCCTCAAAACCCTATCTCCCTATGCCTCCAACCCTAGTCCCTACTAGCTAAGCTAGCTTAGCTTATCTAGGCACCTCCTTGGCAACCCAACCTAACCCTAAAACCTACCTAGCCAAGCTCCATCCAATAGCCCTAAACCTAATCCTCCTAAGCTCCTATTCCTAAACCCATTTTGGTTCCAACTCCTATACACCCCTTCACCCCACTACCACCACCAAGGGACACCACAAAACTAGCGCCAAAACCCTCCATAACCACATCCAAGTTGGCGCCACTTTTCCCTCCAAAAATCCCCCTCGTCATCACCATACACCTACCCCTACAAGCCATCCCTACCCTACACATAACCCCCCTTCTAGAACCCTCCTTAGTGGTGCCAAAATGGAGGCTTCTCTTCATTTTTGGTTCCACCTTTTAGGTGCCATTCCACCCATAACTACCCCCCTTTGCATCGCTAAGTATGGCACCAATCGTCCTATACCCTAGGATTCCCATAACTTCCCTTAATCACCTCCTAAAGCCCATCCTAGCCCTACACCTAATCTCCACGCCAACCACCACTCTCTACTTCTATAAATACCCTCCTAACTACCACCAAAAATCATCTCCTCTCCATTAGATAGGTTTAACCCATGCCATTAGTTAGGTTCTTACATCCACGCCAAGGAAGAAGGAGAGAAGAAGATCAAGGGGGCAACATACCCACCCCCTTAGTCCCTTCTTCCTCTCTCTCTTCTCCCTTAGCCATGCTAAGGAGGAAGTCATCTTCAACCTAGAGGGGACGGCCAAGAAATGAGGATCTTCATCAAGGTGGTCGACACCCACCTTGGCGGAAGAGCTTGAAGGAAGACCAATTGAAGAAGGAAGAGAAGGAGAGCTCTTTTCAAGCGTAGGGCAACCACACTTGTAGAAAGGGCCACTTGGATCTTCTACTAGAATCACCCCTTCTTCTTTATCTTTTGCTCTACCTTTTGTGTTAGCTAGTAGTTTAATGTTCTTGTAGAAGCATTCCTCTACACGTATTCTACTCTACTAGTAATACAAATTTTCATTGCCTTCCAAGTTCATGTTTGAAATTAGTGTTTTTCTTCTCTTATTAATTTAGTGCACATCACACTCTTCTCTTCCAATTACCCTAGGTGCACTTGCCTAGGGTGAGCTTAGAAGAGAAGACTTCATTATTGTCACTTAAGGTGAGTTGTAGTGTAATTCATATTTGCACAAAACTCAATTGTTTCTGAAAACCCTAAAAACAACAAAATCAAAAATACAAGAAGATGTGTTGATTTGAGAGGTGAGAGAGAGAACCCATTCTTTGTGACTAACAAATTGGCCTCCTTGGATGACCCTAGATACTCCACTATCTAGGTATTATAAAAGTAAAAGCTTGATTGCGAATTTATGAGTTGCAACACTAATTACATCATTTAAAAAATTTCATATTTTTCGCATCAGCGTGTTCCTCAAATCTTCAGGTACATCCATGTCAAGGACTAAGAAATCTACAGGAAAGTAGAATCCTTGACCTTGACAATAACGTCATCAATAATGCTTATTGGTGTGGTGATCGAATTGTCCGCTAACTGTAGCGTTACTGAGGTTGGCCTAAGTTCACCTAACCTAAACCTTTCATAGAGAGAGGTCAGGGTTAGGCTGATGGATGCACCTAGACCAATAGTGCCTGTCAAAAGTGTAATCCCTAATGACACATGAAATCAAGGGGGCACCTGGATCTCTCTTCTTTTGAGGAAGGTGGTTCAGGATAATAGAACTAGCCTTCTCAGAGAGTATCACCTTCCTCGAGGTGGTTCTTTTGGCTTACGCTTTTGAGTACATAAATCTTTCAGGAACTTAACATAAGCTAGGATGTTCTTAATAGCATCAAGGAGCAGGATATTGATCTCTACACTCTTGAATAAATTCAGGAGCTCCTCATTGCTGTCTAAGGTATTCTTCCTCCTGGTTTTTAATAAGGCCTCAATTAATGGGATGTGGGTGGTGTCCTCAATTTCAGGTCCTTGAGCCTTCTTTTCTTCTTCAACTTTCTCCTTTTCTTCCTTGGGCTCACCAAGGTTTTGGTTACTAGAACAAGGTAGTTCAGGGTCCTGGGTTTGCTTCCTGCTCCGCAAGGTGACGGAGTTTGCAGAGGCATACGGGTTCAGACCTTGGGAAGGGTTAGGAAAGATTGAAGGGGCTTGATTAGCCAAATATCCAGGAGCAGAAGAAGAGGAAGGACCGTGATCAACCACCTGAGCATGTGCATGTGGGTCCCTTTGATTCCCGTACCCTGGGGCTCTATTGCCCTAATTTTGTACATGGCAGGGATAGGGTATGGGTTGAGATGATAGAGATCCGAGCTGATGTGTATTAGCAATAAGCCCAGATTGCAAGTTGTACAACTACGTTTTCATTTGCTGCATAAGTTGGCGCATAGATCCTTGCATTTTCACCATCTACTGGTTTAAATCAGCCTGCCCTACAGGTTGTTGGGCATTCCAAGATGGCTGAGAAACCAGACTCGAGGGCAACTAGGTGTATACTTGACCCTAACCCATAGTTCCTTGAGGTGCATAGTTGCTGGGTTGTATTTGGGTCTGTTCCCCTAATTTTTCCAAGAGAAGTTAGGGTGGTTCCTCCAACCTAGGTTATAAGTGTTGGAATATGGGCTGAACCTAGCATTCTCTTGTATAGCATACACATTCTCATAGGGTGAGGATGGAGAAAATGAATGATCAAAAAAGCTGGGATCAAAGGCCCCAGTTTGGAACCCTTAAGGTTTCGAGAAATTTTGGCTCATAGGTTGAGTCAACTCAAGTTAGTTCATGAACCCCCACCCCGTTGAAGCTCGTGAAGAATGGAATCCCAAATTCTGGGATTGAGTGGGTGTAGAAGTCTTTCTAGAATTTCCAGACATCCACTCTTCCATCCTTTTTGCAACTAGGTCCACCTTATTTAATTTATTGCAAATCAATTCCATGTCAAGTGAATGAGAGTTATGAATCTCATTAGCATCTAACCTGGTTTGTTAGGACCGGTTGAAAGTCTCCATGGAGGTGTGATTTATCAAATCTAAGATCAATTCTCTGAACATGTGATATACACTATTTGCATCCCTGTTGAAGAAATTGCCTCCGCAGGAGGTATCTACATGATTACGGAGTTGTTCTACCAATCGATGGTAAAATATCTGCACGAGTTGCCATTTCGGTACATCATGGTGCGAACACCTCCACAAAAGATCCTGGAATCACTCCTAGGTACCATGAAATGGTTCCCCTGGCCGCTAGGCGGAAGTGGTAATCGCCCATTGCAAAGCATTGGTCTGTCCAATTGGGAAGAATTTCTTCAGGAAAGCCAACTTAAGAGCAGCCCACGTTTCTATTGGCCTTCTAATGGTCCAATACCAATGTGCAGCCTTATCCCTGAGAGAATGGGGAAAAAGCCTGATGTGCAAACATCTAAATAGCCAAAAATGTCTATTAATGCATCTTCTTAGTGTCACATTAGCATTATACATTGTAAATATTAACATGCATAATCATGCATTTAAGTCAAGTTATATAAATTGTATAGTAATTGTCTCCTTTTATGGCCAGGGATAGGGCAACTTGTTAATCGGGGCCTCAGATCAAAGATCCAACCGTACGGATCTCATCAAGGTGACGATTGGAGTTCAACAACTCTAAGATCGCCTTGATCGGACATCCGTAGCACCAGATAGAGATCGAGCAACCCTAAAGATTAAGGGCTAAGATGGTGCCAATCCATACTTCAGATGACAAATCCGATTGCACGGATGGGTTTGGATCAATGATCGTATCCTAACGGTGTGAAAATCGGTCCAATCCGACACCCGTGGCGCCGTCTATAGCACACAGAAGATGGACGGCCAAGATGGCACCACGTGGCACCATCTCAGCCACCCAACTGGCCCCAAGGACCCGCCTCTGCTTTTCTTCTTCACCCGCTCAATAAATCTCTACCATTGGATGCCCATCCAATGGCCATAGATCGACGCGCTTAAATCCTCCGCGTGACAAAGATAAGGCCTCAATGCAGAGGTCGCACCCTTGTGGGTGATGTAGGGGTCACGTGTTCGAGCCGCACTGAGCTCCTCAATCCAGACAAGCGCAGGCGCGGGTGCAATTTAGTTGTCAAATGAAGATTGGGTGGCTTAGGGGTGGATACGTGGCACGCAGAGGATTCTTCCCACGCCTCATCGCACGCGCGCATGGCAGAGGCATTTTGAATGGGCGTTGTAAGGCAAGATCTCGACCATCCGATCTCACGATCGGACGGCTAATATCACCTAAACGTGCATGGGCATTTAGGGTGTAGAAGAGGTGCTGGTGCGTGCAACACGTGCACACGTCGCCCATGACGGACCTTTAGTGACATTTAAGTCCGTCACTAAAGGTCCCATATTAATGTTTTTGATATTGTAATGACCAAAATGCCTCCAATCCTTTTAACTATAAAAGGAGACCCCTACCTTATGAATTTCTCATCCCTTCCTTCTCCTCTCTCCCTCTCCAAAGCTTAAGAGAAGCTTGTCCCACACTCGAGATGCTCGTCAAGAGCTAAATCCAAGTTTACGCCCCCATTCCTGAAGTGGATCCACGACGACGACGGCGTGCTGCCTCATTCCCGTTCTTTTGACTTCGTCCTCCTTCTTCCCACCTCATCCTCCATCTTCTAGGCATTACCTCCGTCCGACTCATCCTCCAAGCATTCGTCAAGGAGGATAACATCTCTCTCCTTTCGTTTATTTCTTTCTAGAGCAGAATTTCCTACTTTCTAGTGTAATCATTTATTGCTTTCTTAGTTGTAAAAATATTATTAAAATACCAAGTGATTGTTCTCTCCCTCTCTCTCTTATTGTTTGTATCGATTCCATTGTGATTATTTCGCTTTTCAAACAACACAAAAAAATATAATTGCAGATTTTGAGATCGACGTAGCCTCCTTGTGTTCGACCTGGAACTTCTTTACAGATTTTTCGGTATAAATTTTATCTATTGAATGGATTTCTTCACGACTCGAACTACAATGATGGGTTTTCGAATCCAACTCCGAACGCATAGTTTTCCTTCTCAACAAAACCTCATTATCATTTGCTCTTCATTTACATTCCTAGCTTTGGTGGTCTGAACCAAAGTGGTTAGATCCTCTGAATGCTGGAATGGGTCCTTCGAGCCAAGCCCATGGAAATGTTTAATCAGACTTAAAACCTAGGGCTTGATTTCTATGTCTCCGAGAAGAATCATGACACCAGGACGTTCCCCATAATTTGAAGGATCATAGAAATCCTTCCAGGGCTGACCACCCTGACCATTCATCTGTTGGAACCATTGCTGCAGTTGCTGTAGCTGGTCTACCTGCCTCTAAATCAGCTCCTACTGGTTCAAGGGCAGGGGAGGTGGTTGTTGATTAACCATGGGATCTACTTGGCTATAACTCAACCTCCGCCTCGGAGAATGGTCTAAAGGTCCTTCCAAGCAAGGATTCAATGATCTCCTTCCAAGCATGCACTGGAAGTCGAAAGGATGGGGAAAATGGAACCCTACAGCACAAAAAATACATACTTGTCCTTAAATTGGGTAGCTTAAGGACCTATGCTTCAGAAATAAACTCTGACCATACAACGAATTTGGTGTTGCCCTTACTCTCGAAGGTGGCACAGTTGGGCCGGTGAAGAAAGGGGAGCATGTCCCGAGGGCTGTTAATTATGCCAAATCCCTACTTACTTAAGTCATTTGATAATTGAGCCCCCCAACTTAGCACCTTTTGAAGCAAGCAGACGTCACTAATTCGAGATATGTTCAAGAGAATACCTTGAAATAGACTCTATGAATCCTAGGGCCAACATCTACTCAATTTTAATTAAGGCTTGGGATAAAAGTGCCTTTGGAATGTAATGGGACCTTTAGATGGGTTGTTCCCCTAATGATTAGTCAATATGTGTGTGCATGCACAACCAGTGATTTTTCAAGAAAGATTAATTTTTGGTGAGGTGAATTTTAGAGTTTGAATCTTGCTTAGTAGCTTTTAGGATTCAAATATTAGGTGTATTCAACCAAGTTTTGCGAGGCAAACCAAGTTTGAAAGCACGTGTGTAAATGATGGGAACACCATCATGAGCCCTAACTAGCTCATTTTGACCCAATGAAGAGAATAAAAGCTCCTACATAACCAACTGAAGGTCCTAATTCACTGAATAACCTTTCTGAGAGAAAAGTAACAAATAAGGGAAAAAGGTGCAATTTTACCATTGTAGTACAACGGGTTTTCTTAAGGGCTAAACAAAGGTCAAAAGGTCTTAACAAGATAAAAGAGGGTTGGATTTGACAGAAAAGGGTTTATGTGTACCCTGTGAATTAAATGACTCCTTGAAACCCTAAAACAGACCCACTTGATTAACCAAGGTTTTGGTTTGGATAAAATTCACCTAAACCCTCTAAAAATTATATAAAAATATTCTCTAGGGCTTAGAACCTTTAAATTGGCCATTGGAACCCATCTTGACCTATAATGGGGTCATAGACTGATATTTGCCATAAATTGAGTTTTTGCATAAATTTCCTAGTCAAACATAATCAAACCCAAAATCCAACTTCACCATTAGATTCCTTAGGTCCAAATTAGGTTTGTACCAAAATTTGGACCCAAGATGAATTTTCCTTGACCTAGTTTGCAAAAAGGTCCAACCTGATTACATTTGTACCCCTATCATTCAAAAACCTTTGTAAAAGCCCCCTAACTTCTTCATCGTTCTCGCAATTAGGTCTCTCCGCCATTATAGTAGAGGAATCCTACTCCAGCAGGCTATAGAAGGTGGTTTCTCCCAGATTTCTCAGAGGATCCCCTTCAAAATTGGAAGGGAGATTCTTTGAGAAAATCCATCCAATGTGAATCTAGTTTGATGCCCTAATTTCTTCCCAATCTCTCATGTGAATGCATGAGAGATTTGGGTCACTTTTGAGTTTCCTTCTCCAGCGAGCATACCTTGCTTGGAAACTTGGCTTCCAAGCACAAATCCCCCTCCAGAGATCTATTTAAGAAGCTCCAGATCCAACCGACTCCTCCAAGCTTGAAATCAACCAGAAACCCCCTCAAATTCTTCTCTCCTCCTCTGGCCGATTCGCTCATCAAGCTCCAGCGACCTTTCCCACTCCCTTTCTTCACCTGACCACAATATTAGTGGCAGGCTCTTCCTCCTTGTGTTCGTCCACGTCGCGCAGCACCTGACGACTCCCTTGTCTCCCCTTCATCCTCGCCGACCGTCCCTCTCTAAGTGCCTTCGTCTCCGAAGTCGGCAGTATGCACCCGATGCCATCTTCGTCTCCCCTTCGTCTCATAAACCCTAGTTAAGTTCCCTTCCCCCTCTACTTTTCTTCTCCACTCTCTGTTTCCCTAAACCGACCACTACCACACTCCACCACCCTCATCTCCTTCATCTCCGACCACCACCACAGGCCATCCCACTCCTCATCGACAAGTCCATAAGCAACCCCTCACTCCACTGAACATTTCCCCTCACTCATACCACCACTCCACTCACCTAAACGCACCCCCAAACACACCCACACCTTCGCACACAGTGTGCCCTAAGCACGCTCGCACAGGCGTTCCCACGCCACGCCAACCACCGCAGCACATTCACCGTGCCTCAACGAAGCTTCTTGAGTGATCTGATGTGGCCTCGAGGCCGTCTTAGTGATTTCAGGTAGCAGGCGTCATCCACCATTGGTGACCAAGCTTGAAGAAAGCTTGAGGTCGCCCTAGGATTTGCAGCTCTAGGTCCCTGTCCCAGATTGCGTGGAAGGCTCTCGCACACGAATCCAGTCTATCAATTGGAGTCAAAGGTCGATGCAGCTACCAGCAATTGGAGATCTTATCTGTGCCACTGGCACACGTGAAGAAAGGTGGGTGGATAGTCACACCTCAGAAAGTCCTGAGGCCGTGCACCCGCATAAGTTGAATTCTTGTCAATAGTTGTTCACCTCCAAATCACAGGGTGAGGTCCTTCTAACCCAACCGACCTGGTCTCATCCGCACTCATGCCCCGCGAACCTGGCCTAACCTGACCCGATTGCACTCCTCGCCCACCACCGCACACCAGTGGGCCTAGTCCCAGGTACGTACCCGACCCGATTACCTGAATATGTGTGGCTCTGGGAGAGTAGAACCTAAGAGAGAAAGAGAGGAGAGTGCACACGGGTAGGGGGTAGGTTTTGCTGCAAGCTGAAGAGAAGGAGTAGAAGTAGAAGAAGGAAGAAAGAATAAGAGCTGCAGAAGTTAAAGGTAGAAGGAGCACTGTAGCATCATTTTAAGTCGTTTGATTTGAAAATCAGATGTCCAATTTGAGTTTAATTCATATACATTGAGTTCTTTAATATTTTGTGCTCTACATTAACTCCCATATTTTTGCACTTGGAGACTGATATTATTGCATATTCCTTTAAATTTTAAATTGTGATCTTGATTTCTAAACACCAATTTGCTCCCTGTGTTCGACCACAGACTTTAAATTCGAGTAATAAAATTGTATTTGTTTTGAACTCTTTTTCTGTTGTACTACAACATGACACTCTTAAAACCCTATTATGCACGGCAAACATTTTGGCGCCGTTGCCGGGGAGCAACGAGCAATTTAGAACTCTTGATTACAATTGCTGAGTTGGTATTAACTTGCTATATCTTTTTGTTGTGGTTGTTTCAGGGAGAAGATTTCAAAGAAAGACAGTCGCACATCAAACACACTAAGGGTAGGTAATTTTTGATTACTTTCTCTTAAACCCCTCATTCTGAAAAAGAGAAAAAGGATAAAATCAATTAGGGCTACTTGCTTTACATTCTTAGGTAATCCATCAAGTTGTCTAATTTGATTTCAACAACAAAATTGATTTGTGCACGCATTTAAGGTAACTAGGGCTACCACATTCTTGTTTTAAGCCCTAGATACCACATCTGGCAAACTAAATTGGACCAAGATTAGAGCCAAATTAAGGATTTCAATTTAGGGTTTTAGAGACATTCTCATAAGCAAGAATCAACTCTAAAAAAAGATGTGTGCCTAAGCCTTGGTTGAAGTGATTTATTCAAGCAAACCCTAAAATTCAGGCTCTTAATCTCACTTGAATCCTAAAAGACGGGACCGAAAACTTCTCAAAGGACAAATACGTGAAGTTAACCCACCTCGTTGGGCCAACCAACCTTGAAATTAGGTCACTTTTGCATTCAATACATCTAAAGTTCAAGTGAAATCTTAAGCACCCTTGCTCTTAATTTAAATTAGTAGACTTAAGAAGTCAAGTCCCCATTCTGGTCTACCTGGAACATCAGTGACAAGAGAGGTCAGGTGGGGGAAACCCTGTGACTCATGGGGGTGCTCTACCATGTAGGGGTCTTTGCGAGACTCTCCCTCTCAGGCTGCCTAGGTATTTCTCAGGTGGACGACTTTCTAACTAAGGGGTATCATCTTCCCTGAACCTCTATAGTCATCCAAAGTTTTTGGGTGTCTTGATTGGGTCCATCACATTCTACTCTCATCCATACCATCGGTGCATGTTCGGTAGGAAGTCCTTAAGACCATCCTTGAGGCCTCCTTTAGTTATTCACTCCCGTCGAGGCCAGGCCTCAACTTCTATGTTTGTGCAGCAACCCCATCACATAGACATCTCCTCTGATTCATTTGAATCCAATTCTCCTTCTTCCATCATCATGGCACAACCTGTAGAAGAAGAGAATAACCTAGGGAACCATCTTCAGTGCCTTAATGATTTATTCCAAGCTTTTGTGAATCCACCACAACTCCCTATGATGCGAGATCACTACAATCCCGCTGCGGTGGTGATCAAACCTCGAGTCCAAATCTCGGCTGGCGGTCTTGATTTTGAACTCAAGCCGAACATGATTCATGCTATTCTAAAGTTTCATGGGCTCAATTCCGAGGATCCTTTCCAACACATCAAACAACTCAAGCATCTGACCCAAACCTTTGGGTCAGATGTCCAAAATCAGGATATTCTTCTCATGAAGATGTTCTCCTCTCTCATGGACAAAGCAACTCACTGGTATCAGACTCAAACATGTCCAATCAACACATGGGTTGAACTACAATCCGAGTTTCTGAAAAAGTTTTTCCCAGTTGGTCGGACAAATGCCTTACGACACCTGATCACACACTTCACACAGTAGCTTGGAGAGCCACATCATGAAGCATGTGACCGTTTCCTGGATCTCATGCGAAAGTGCCCCCATCACGAAGTTCCTAAATGGGAACAAGTCTAGTCTTTTTACCAAGGACTCCGTGAAGATATCCGTTTATTCGTCAATGCAACTTGCGGAGGAAATATCATGGGTCAACATGAAGACACTGTGTGGGTGATTCTCGAGAATATGTGTAAGAACTCCATCAATAATGACTCCATGGGCTTATTTGACCGGACGAATGCCTACACAACGACAAATCATAGGGGAGCACATGAGACGCAGGGCCTGTCTGCCTCAGTCGACTTGGAATTGATGGCCAATCATTTGGACAAGGTCTTTATCATTGAGAAGAAGGTGGATGAGCTAACTTGACATTTGCAGCAAGCCACCTCTGCGCAAAACCCGTTCACATAGCCGCCCTCTGGGAGGGAAGCTGTGCATAACATCTATCAACAATCTTCTTAGGGGATGGACCCATATCCACCCCCGTCTGACTCTAGGACCGGAGGGAACTCCCATACTACCTACTCTAGTTGGGGGAACTCTGAACCCTCATACTCTGATTTTTCTGAGGTTCCTCAGACCTACGAGGACCTCCATGCCATTCAGAATGACCCATTCTCTAACACTTATAGCCCTGGATGGAGGAATCATCCCAATTTCTTATGGGTGGGAAATAATCAGAGACCACCATATCAACCCTGTCCACAAACTCCTCATCCATTTTAGCTACCTCAGCCTTGGCCCAACCCCACCTATCAATCTGGGCCAACTCAGACAGATCAAATAACTCTCATCCTTCAGACTCTAGCTGACATTCAAAAGACGAATATAGCTATGCAAAAATAGCACAAAGACGAGATCATAGAGGTTCGCAATCAACTCGCCCAGATGGCAAATTCCTGCCAACCTGGCATATTCCCTTCGCAACCTCTACCGAATCCGAATAACATGCCGAACCAGAGGTGCATATGAACCCAAATTCGGGCCATGCCCACATGATGTATCAGGCCCCTTCTGTTCCATCACTTGACGGGATGGATGATTCGACATCCTACTTTGGATTTCAGCAGTAGCCACCTATTTTACCTACACTGAACCAGAACCAAGTAGGACTAAATTCTATAATAACCCGTAGTGGCAAAGCAACAAAAGACCCACCTTACCCAAGCCACTTTCAGCCTGGTAGTGACCCAATCCCTAGGATAGTTATCCAGGATACCCCTATCCCTAATCAAGAACCTGGACCTATTCTAGAGGAACCATCCAAGGTTCCATTTCCCGAGGCCTTGACCAAGGGAAAGAGGACAAACAAACTCGTAGCACCTGAGGAGGACCTGGTCAAGCTCTTTGAACAGGTCCAGATAAACACCCCCTTGATGGATGAGATCCGCCACGTACTGACTTATGCATGATTTCTGAAAGACGTGTGTATACCTAAGCGTAAGCCACGAACCAAAAGTGGGAGCCCAATCGTATTGCTAGAGTAAGCCAGCTCTGTAATTTTGAGCAAACTCCCACCTAAGGCAAAAGGCCCAGGTACTCCCCTGACTTCCTGTACAGTTGGTCATACCCAATTTGATAGAGCTTTATTGGATCTAGGAGCCTCCATAAACCTAATACCTACATCCCTACTTGACCATCTTGAGGAATTTGAGCTCAAATCGATAGAGGTGACATTACAGTTGGCAGATCGATCTATTAAGTCACCTAAAGGAGTTCTTGAGGATGTCTTTGTTAGGGTTTAGGGTTTCTATTTCTCGGTGGACTTTGTAGTCTTGGATATGGATGATCCAAAAAACCCGAGGGATACACCAATTATACTAGGGAGACCCTTTCTGGCCACTACTAGGGCCAACATAAATTGTGAGGGCCAAATTGAACTGAAATTTGGGAACCAAACATTAAAGATTGACATCTTTAAGACCCAACAAGGGATTAATTACAGTGTTATAGAATAGATATGTGATATCAAGGCTGTGGTTGACAATCCGTATATTAAGGAAAATCTGACTATTTCTGATCAACCACAAGAGGATCAAAACCCATAATCAGAAGAGTCTGAACTTGACTTAGACACACCCATAACTCCTTCCCTTGCTCCTGACACACACCCTAAACCGCCCGCTGCTGCTGATAACCCTGTTTTGGAACTCAAGCCTCTTCCCGATCACCTTAAGTACATCTTTTTGGGTTCCAATCAGACGTTTCCTATGATTATCAATTCCAGACTCACACCTGATCAGGAATCCCGTCTGATTACTGTTCTCCAGCAACATTGAAGAGCCATTGGATGGACTCTCGATGATTTGACTAGCATCAGCCCCTCTTACTGCACACACCGTATCTATACTGAAGAGGGCACAGACCTTCTTGTGAAATGCAGAGATGTTTGAATCCTAGTCTGCAGGAGGTCGTGAAAAAGGAGATCATCAAGTGGTTAGATGCTGGGATCATCTACCCGATCTTTGACAGTCGGTGGGTGAGTCCAATACAGGTTGTGCCTAAGAAGGTAGGACTCATTGTGATCACGAGTGAAATCGGAGAAATCATACTGATCCATGTGGCAAATTCGTGGAGAGTCTGCATTGATTATAGAAGACTCAATACCTCCACAAAGAAGGATCATTTTCCACTACCACTTAATGATCAAATCCTTAAGAAACTAGAAGGAAATAGGTTCTTCTACTTTTTGGATGGGTACTCCGATTATAACCAGGTTGTAATCCATCCTAAGGACCAAGAAAAGACCACTTTCACCTGCCCCTTTGGTGGAGGATTGCCATCACCAGCCAGGATCCTACAGTCCCCTGACTGGTCTCAACCCTTTGAGATCATGTGCGATGCATCTGATTTCACTGTAGGAGCAATACTTGGGCAAAAAATTGACGGGAAACCCATGGTCATCTACTACGCTAGCAAGACACTTGACGAGGCTCAACGTAACTACACAGTTACTGAGAAAGAGCTACTAGCCATAGTATTTGCCTTGGAAAAATTTAGATCATATCTACTGGGTTCCCATGTTATCATTTACTTTGATCACATAGCTGTGAGGCATCTCCTTGCAAAGAAGGATGCGAAACCTCAATTAATCCGCTAGATCTTACTGTTGCAAGAGTTTGACCTCAAGATTCGTGACAAAGTGGGAAAACAGAATGTGGTAGCTAATCACTTGTCCCGCTTTCCTTTTGATATTATCGACCCTTCCGGACCCATTACGGAACATTTTCCTGATGAGCACCTCCTAACTATCAGTGCAGGGCTTCCATGGTTTGCTGATATAGTAAACTACTTGGCATCACATCAGATCCCATCCGATTGGTCAAAGGCCAAGAAGGACAAATTGCTTTCTGATGCCAAGTATTACTTCTGGGAAGATCCGTATCTTTTCCACATCGGTGCTTATCAAATCATTTGACGATGTGTCACGAGAGTGGAAATTCAGGACATATTGTCCTTCTGCCATGACCAGGCATGCGGTGGACACTTCTCAGGTCATAAAATCGCAGCGAAATTCCTCCTGTGCGGCTTCTATTGGCCCATGATTTTCAAAGATGCATATAATTACTGTAGGGCATGCACTCGTTGCCAGACCTTAGGCAACATGAGCCATCGTGATATGATGCCCTTACAGCCGATTCTCGTATGTGAAATCTTCGGCATCTGGGGGATTGATTTTATGGGACCCTTTCCTGTTTTGGATGGCTTCGAGTACATTCTACTCGCTATTGGCTACGTGTCTAAATGGATCAAAGCCATTTCGACCCAAACCAATGATCATAAGGTGGTTATCAAATTCATTCATCAGAACATCTTTTCATGGTTCGGGATTCCACATGCGATACTTTCTAATGGAGGGACCCATTTCACTAATGCTCAGTTCAGGTCACTAATGACCAAATATGGGGTATCACACCGAATCTCTACTCCCTATCACCCCCAAACTAATGGTCTAGCTGAGCTATCAAATTGAGAGATCAAGAAAATCCTCCAGGTTACTGTTCGACCTGACAGGAAAGACTGGTCATCCTGACTTCCGAAAGCTTTGTGGGCTTATAGGACCACCCACTGATGTAAACACATTTACACTACTTAAAATGTCTATTTATGCATGTTCTTAAGCATAAGATTGCATTTCATGATATAAATATTGCATTACATGCATCATCTTGCATTTAGAGTAGTTTGAATAAAATGGAGGTTAATTGTCTCCTTTTATGTGCTTGGACAGGGCAAATATTTTATCGGGGCCTCGGATCAAAGATCCAACCGTATGGATATGATCAGGGCGACGATTGGAGTTCAACGACTCCAAGATCGCCCTAATCAGGCATCCGTAGCATCAGATAGAGACCGGGGAACCCTAGAAGATCAAGGGCCAGGATGGTGTAAATCCGCACTTCAGATGGAAAATCCGACCACACGGATGAATTCGGATCGACGATCGCAGTCGAACGACACAAAAATCGAGTCAATCCGACATCCGTGGCACCATCTACAACTTCCAGAAGATGGACGGCCAAGATGGCGCCACGTGGCGCCATCCCAGCCGCCCAATCGGCCGCAGGAGTCCTGTGAAGTCCACGCAACGTCTCCTCTCCGCCGTTGGATCTCGATCCAACGGCTGCGGTCGCGCGCGTTTAAAAACGTCCGCGCGACCATTTCGCCCGCGTAGCGCAGCGGCGACGCAGCTGCGGGCGAAGCGGAGGTCGCGGGTTCGAGCCGCGGAGAGGGGGTCGAAGGCGCGGGCGAGCGGGCGCGCACGAGCGTCGGATGAAGATCCAACGGCCGCGCGCGCCCGATAGCGCCGACGCGCAATTGGACGCCCTGGTGGGCGCGCGATCGCACGCGGGCGGCGCGCTACGCAGCGGGCGCGGGCGCGATCTAAGCCGTCCGATCTCGCGATCGGACGGCTGAGACGACGCGGACGTGCGTCTGCGTTACGCGCGCAGGTAGCCGAGCGGGCGCGCGTGGCGCGGCGGCGACGGCGACGGCGGGGCTTTAGCGACGGTTTTATCCGTCACTAAAGACCCCTTATTTATTATTTTGAAGATGTAATGTCCATTTTGCCCCCACTCCTTGCAACTATAAAAGGAGACCCCCTCCATACGAAATTTTCATCCCTTCCTTCTCCTCTCTACCTCTCCAAAGCTCAAGAGAAGCTTGTCCCACACCCGGGATGCTTCTCGCGAGATAAAGTCCAAATTTTCGTCCCCCTTCGGAAGTGGATCCCGCGACGACGACGGCGTGCTGCTTCGTTCCCGTTCTTCTGCTTCGTCCTCCTTCGTCCCGCTTCGTTCTCCTTCGTCCAGGCGTCGTCCCGTCCGGCTCGTCCTCCAAGCAACCGTCGAGGAGGATAACTTCTCTCTCCCATTCTTATTTACAGCTTTTCTAGTGTAGAATTTTCCTGCTTTATAGTGTAATTGATTTCCCGCTTTCTAGTGTAACTTTAATTTCATTTGCTTGTATAAACAATTGAAATATTGAATGCATGTTCTCTTTCTCTCTCTCTTTCTCTCCCTCTCTCTCAATTTGATAGCTCCATTGTAATTATTTCGCCTTGTTTATCAAAAATCCTAAAAAAAACATAATTGCGAATATAGATCAACGTAGCCTCCCTGAGTTCGACCCGGAATTCTTATTTCGGTATAAATTTTATTTGTTGAACACGAATCCTTCGCTTTCGAACTACAACGACGGGTTTTTCCAAAAACCAAACACGTTAGCGTAGATTCTCGCGCTCAACATTTTGGCGCCGTTGCCGGGGAGGCAACGCTCTTTGATTTCTCTTCGCGTTTTGTAACTTACAAATCATTTACCTCACTTTTCTCCTTTCTTATTGTAATTGCAGGTACTCTTTCGAGACAGGCAAAAGCGGTAGATCGGAGTAAAGTGCTGTGTAAGTTACCCCCCACCTCCCACCCATTAGATTTCATTTCATCACATAATAATTCAAACATCAATCAACCTAGGTGTTCTTATAAACTCTAAGGTTAGATTGTTTGTTTAACATCCATACTCACTCCAACCCCCACATTAAAAAAATAAAAATAAAAATAAAAAAAAATCTCACAGAGGTACACAACCTCATCTGATTTTCTAACTCAACCGGTGAACCAATCTTAGGAGCCGGTACACACATCCAAACACATAATTGAGTAGAAATCAGATTGGGTAATCATTTGTGTGCCTAATTAGATGGTGCATCAGGCCAGTTGTTTGGGCCGCACCACTTCAAATAAAATCAACTCATTTAGTAGCTGCCAATTAGGTTCAACTCTTAGGGATCTACCAGGCACTCCACGTTCTTTTTAAACTTTAAAGGAAAATATCTTCACCTGTGCTTGCAAAACCTGGTATGCCAATGAAACTTGATTGAAAACACCTAAAGTTGAATCCTAAAAGCTACTAAGCAAGATTTGAACCTTAAAATTCATCACATCAAAAAATAATCTTGCTTGAAAATCACTGGTTGTGCACGCACACACAAAGCAATCAATCATTAAGGGCACAACCCATTTAAAGGGCCCATCACATTCCAAAGCACATTCAAACCTAGCCCTAAATAAAACAGAGTAGACGTTGGCCTTAAGGATTGGACTCGCTCTTCAGAACTCAGAACGAGATTATTTTCGATTAGTCTGTTTCTACTGTTCAATCTGATGTCTAGCTAGGGGAGCAGAATCAAACGATCGCGGCTGGGGGGTACACTAGGAACCGGAGGCGCAAGCCGAAGGAAGAACCTTCTCCCCAGTCCCTCCTTCTAACTGGTTGGATTGAACAGACAGAAGTAGATCAAATCGTTCCTTTATCTCAAGACGGGTTTTGAGAGTCTGTAGGTCTGTAGGCTAACCCATTTAAGGACAGGTTTGATTGTTTGTATTGCAGGGCACCTTTCTTCCTCCCGTGTCTCATGAATCCTTCCACATATTTCACGCATTCCCGCTCTTTCCCTCCTGTTGTAAATTATCCTCAACATGACGATTATCCCAACTCGTATTGTAATCGACCATCAGTTAGTTGGGATAGTTCGGATTGGGGATACAATTCCGGACCCCCGTGTTTAGGGTCTAACCCTGAACACTTTGATTCTCAATTCTATCCTTCTCAGAGTTGCATCGATTATAGATCGTCCTCCTTTCATGAACAACCTAATGCGATCTACAATCAAGAAGGATACACTGATCCTTACCCATCCTCTGATTTCACTGCCTTTAGGTCATCTCCATCTTTTGAACAATCTGAAATGACCTATTATCAGGATGGGTATAACGAATCTCAATTCGTTAATTCCTCTACATTGATGTCAAACCCGCCCAACCCTGAACCAACTCATTTGGTTCAGGTTAATCAGGTTCAAGATAAGGTTCTGGCTAACTTGAGGAATATCATTCAATCTTTAGAAGTTCAGCCAATACCTTGCATTGAGAGATTGGAGCCCCTGATTGAAATGATTGATGATTTAAACAAGTCTTTGTTGGATTGGCTCCAGGATGTTAAGGATAAGAACCCGGGTGAGTTTCTACTTGGGAAATTAGCGAAATTGAGGATGAGATTCGTGGTTGCTTTGATTCAATCTTGGAATAATTCCCAGGATGAACTCTCTTCAGGAAAGCCAATGACAGAACCCGCTCAGGCACCTGTTGGGGGGGACACGTGTTACGAAGCTGACCAGATTGAATTAAAGCAACCAATTAAGGATGATCTGATTTCTTCACCTGAGATCCCTGAGCCGGGTTACGAGAAAACGTATGTCTCCTGGGAACACAAAGTGACAACTGATTTTGGGACATACATTGATACGGATCCTGATTTCTTTGATGGTGAAGATTCAAGTTGCGAAGTCTCACACGAGTTTTCAAATCACGATTTTTGTGAGACGATTGGGCCTGAGGAATCTGATAGATCATTTGATAGCCCAATAACTAAGGAAACTGATCTTATTAGGGCACACGATACAGATCCAGAATCGCATTTTCTGGAGGAATCAATTCAATGCCCTGATTATCAGTTACACCCTGTTGAGCTTATTGATGATTTTAATTCTAAGATAATTAGACCCAAGTCAATTTTGATTCTGCCACATCATTTACACTTGGAGATTCCAGACGGGGTGATGAATATACAAGATGTCCTGGAATTTGATACACTTAATGAGGAGGATAGGAGCGGGGAAGTTCTAATTTGGGAAGTTAATTTTGGAGGAAATGGAAGATTGAGTCGAAGGGTTCCTTTTAAGCTGAAACCATCAAATCAGAACCCTTACGACATTTGTTTCGATGATGTCAAACTCAAGCACACATTTAACGATTATCCTTTTGAGCTTCAATTCTCTGTAACCCGACATTTTGGCCTTGGGTTGCATCCTCACAAATCGCAGGCCCGACCCCGCTTGCATTCTGATTTTAGGTTTTGGGTAATTTTTATCCAGAACCTAAGGTATTCTCGATTATGGGGTGTGGGTCTGCACCACAATCTGGTCCACATCTGTGGACCTCTGCTGACAGGTCAGAGGATTCTTCTGTTTATTCTAATTCTGACCTGCACATGTGAATTCTTCATTTCTTTTCTTTGTATAGTGTGCCTAGCTGAAGGCACTAAACTCAGCACATATACAGTTCTTTTTCATTTTCATCTCGGAGCAGACCCGATATCCACGCAATTCAGGTGCTTTCTACGCTTTTCCACTCTGTTTTATGTCTTTTTAATACAATGAGGACATTGCATTAGATAGGCATGGGGGGATGGATATTTATCTTTGAATCCATTCGTCAGCTCCGTAGATTTGTTTTAATTTTTTTTTTTTAAAAAAAAAAAAAAATCAAAATTAGGAAAGAGAATTTGGGTTTAAGAAAATTTTCGATCTTAAGAAATACTATATTATGTTCTGAACACAAAGACCCTTCAGGTCTTTGGACTTAATCAGCCCGTATATCCACTAAAATGTGGATTTGTTTTTCGAGTTCTCGCCAACTTGAATTTTATTTTAATTGGAGTAAATAAGTTTGGGTGATTAGTACACGACTTATCAACCTGCCCTCTGATGTGAGGGAATTTTGAGTCTTAAGCATCTACACACTTTCTTTGCACAGACTCGTTGTTTGGCGATTTTAACGGAAATTGGGTAGCTAATGAACCTTCTAGGGTGATATGGCTGGCAAGTTATCGTGGGTAACAGCCCATAGGTAGGTTGTCCAGAGCCCAGTCACTGACCTTTCTCTTTTTGCTGCCTTTAGGTAAATCTTAGACCAGGGAAGCCACCTACTTAAAAAAAAAAAAAAAAATTAAAAAGGAGAAAAGAACAAAAAGAAATAAGCCACACTTCGCCGCACGAGTATGGCTGGCAAGTTGTCGGTGGTAACAGCTCATCGACCGGTTGTCCAGAACCCAGCTCAGAAAATGCACTAAAAATTCCCAAAACACTTAGGAAGAAGCGGAGAAGTAGAATAAACCGGGGAGATATACACTGGATTCACCCTTGTGTTGACCCCGTTAAAAAATAAAAGTAGGGAGAAAGCTACCAGTTGTAAAGATACACCTTTAGGCAGAATTCTTTTTGAGGTCACCTAGAGGCGTAGAAATCCGAAGTCCGTTTTAATTGCCGGTCAACGAGTCTATCACATCACAATAAGATGCTTAAAACTTAGGGTTCTCATCAAATCTTGGGTGAGTTGAATGGCCGTAGAAAGCCACTCTTAAACCCTAAAATTTGAAAATCTAAAAAAAAAAAAAAAAAAAAAAGAGTAAAAACAGAAAAAGAAATTTTTCTTTGAATAAGGCGAGGCTTGAGGCGGTCTGCATTTTGGCTGATACCCGGGCACTGTTGTGTCTTTGAAAGTTCAGTTCTTAAGTAGACAATTTCTTAATGATTGAAAATAACTCAGGTCCAAATAATCTAACCTAATTCTTTTATAAATAGCATATAGTTTTTGCTAGGGACTAGCAAAAGATAGGCATGGGGGTATGATGTAAACACATTTACACTACTTAAAATGTCTATTTATGCATGTTCTTAAGCATAAGATTGCATTTCATGATATAAATATTGCATTACATGCATCATCTTGCATTTAGAGTAGTTTGAATAAAATGGAGGTTAATTGTCTCCTTTTATGTGCTTGGACAGGGCAAATATTTTATCGGGGCCTCGGATCAAAGATCCAATCGTATGGATATGATCAGGGCGACGATTGGAGTTCAACGACTCCAAGATCGCCCTAATCAGGCATCCGTAGCATCAGATAGAGACCGGGGAACCCTAAAAGATCAAGGGCCAGGATGGTGTAAATCCGCACTTCAGATGGAAAATCCGACCACACGGATGAATTCGGATCGACGATCGCAGTCGAACGACACAAAAATCGAGTCAATCCGACATCCGTGGCACCATCTACAACTTCCAGAAGATGGACGGGCAAGATGGCGCCACGTGGCGCCATCCCAGCCGCCCAATCGGCCGCAGGAGTCCTGTGAAGTCCGCGCAACGTCTCCTCTCCGCCATTGGATCTCGATCCAACGGCTGCGGTCGCGCGTGTTTAAAAACGTCCGCGCGACCATTTCGCCCGCGTAGCGCAGCGGCGACGCCGCTGCGGGCGAAGCGGAGGTCGCGGGTTCGAGCCGCGGAGAGGGGGTCGAAGGCGCGGGCGAGCGGGCGCGCACGAGCGTCGGATGAAGATCCAACGGCCGCGCGCGCCCGATAGCGCCGACGCGCAATTGGACGCCCTGGTGGGCGCGCGATCGCACGCGGGCGGCGCGCTACGCAGCGGGCGCGGGCGCGATCTAAGCCGTCCGATCTCGCGATCGGACTGCTGAGACGACGTGGACGTGCGTCTGCGTTACGCGCGCAGGTAGCCGAGCGGGCGCGCGTGGCGCGGCGGCGACGGCGACGGCGGGGCTTTAGCGACGGTTTTATCCGTCACTAAAGACCCCTTATTTATTATTTTGAAGATGTAATGTCCATTTTGCCCCCACTCCTTGCAACTATAAAAGGAGACCCCCTCCATACGAAATTTTCATCCCTTCCTTCTCCTCTCTACCTCTCCAAAGCTCAAGAGAAGCTTGTCCCACACCCGGGATGCTTCTCGCGAGATAAAGTCCAAATTTTCGTCCCCCTTCGGAAGTGGATCCCGCGACGACGACGGCGTGCTGCTTCGTTCCCGTTCTTCTGCTTCGTCCTCCTTCGTCCCGCTTCGTTCTCCTTCGTCCAGGCGTCGTCCCGTCCGGCTCGTCCTCCAAGCAACCGTCGAGGAGGATAACTTCTCTCTCCCATTCTTATTTACAGCTTTTCTAGTGTAGAATTTTCCTGCTTTATAGTGTAATTGATTTCTCGCTTTCTAGTGTAACTTTAATTTCATTTGCTTGTATAAACAATTGAAATATTGAATGCATGTTCTCTTTCTCTCTCTCTTTCTCTCCCTCTCTCTCAATTTGATAGCTCCATTGTAATTATTTCGCCTTGTTTATCAAAAATCCTAAAAAAAACATAATTGCGAATATAGATCAACGTAGCCTCCCTGAGTTCGACCCGGAATTCTTATTTCGGTATAAATTTTATTTGTTGAACACGAATCCTTCGCTTTCGAACTACAACGACGGGTTTTTCCAAAAACCAAACACGTTAGCGTAGATTCTCGCGCTCAACACCCACAAAATCCAATTAGGTATGTCTCCCTTTATATTGGTGTACGGAAAGGCATGTCAGCTCCCCGTCGAATTGGAGCACAAAGCTATTGGGCAGTACGGACCTGCAACCTAGATCTCTTTAAGGTTGGAACCCACAGAAAGCTTCAAATGAGCGAGATAGATGAATTACGCCATGACGTGTATGAGAACTTGCGAATTTACAAAGAGCAGGTTAAGGCCTTTCACGACAAGCACATGTCCAGAAAGATCTTTCACCCTGGTCAAAAGGTCCTACTCTTTGATGCCAA
This sequence comes from Thalassia testudinum, assembly GCA_037157565.1. NCBI lineage: Eukaryota > Viridiplantae > Streptophyta > Magnoliopsida > Alismatales > Hydrocharitaceae > Thalassia > Thalassia testudinum. The sequence continues at coordinate 88,067,457 of JAZHRO010000055.1, read as the reverse complement.
GCTCAAACTATTCCCAGGAAAACTTAGATTGAAATGGATCAAACCTTACCTCGTCCGACGAATCTTTGGAAATGGAGCCATCGAGATCAATCCACTCAGCCACGATTCAGAACCTTTCCTCGTGAATGGTCAGAGACTCAAACCATTCATTGACCTTACCAATACAAATGTGGCTGAGACATCCTTTACCCTCCATTCTCCCTAAGCTCATTGCGCCCAACCGATGCCGTAAAACTCAGTGCTTAATGGGAGGCAACCCATCATTTTTGGAAAACCTGAAACCTTTCTTGACATTCCTATGCTGAATTCATATTGCACTTTAGGGTTCATCCATTAGAATAGTCGATCCCACCTCAGGTACCCGTACCTAAGTTAGCAATCATCCGCAATAGTCACCTCGACCCATTCGTCCACCCAGAACCTGTTCTAATGAATGATCTAAGCTGAACTCGAACCCACCTAATTTACAATGGAGACATTGCAAATCGTAGGCATGGGGGGGTATGAAAGTTCAAAACACCGTGAAAATCATCTCATAAGAAAAGGCTTCATCAAAAAAATCACATATTCCAAAAATACAAAAAAAATTGAAAAATTCTTGAAAAGAACAAAAAAATTTTCTGAGGGGAGAGAAAAATTTTGAGGGAATATCAAATATTGAGGAAAAAAAAGGGAAAAAGTGAAAAATGTCAAAAAGGAGCACAAGTTGAAAAGAAAAAGAAAAGATATAGTCATTAGTAAGAAATTAAGGGATTAACTGAGTTCTAGACCATATCAAGAAAAAGAAAATGAAAGAACTGCTAATGAAACACAGAAGAGATTAGTAGGAACGCTGATCCTAGGCCTCTTGAGCTACACTCCTAGGCTTAAAAATTCAAGTATCCGCTAAGATCTGGATAGCTCTCAAGAGGTTGGGGAAAATGCAAAGCCTAAGCATTAGGTCTAAGGCTTAGGGAGTATTTGGCCTCGTTAACTGTCCTCTGGTTTGCTGGACTAAGTAACCTAAGCACCTCAATCCACACACAGTCTGGTTCAGTGCGCATAAGTATTAAAATCATGCAAATGCGTTTAAATTGTTATGTAAAAGTTGCCAAGATTAGGAGCAGTCGATCAACACAACTTGATTTGGATGAGTTCCCAGTGCGGAGAGGTGGGAAATTCACCTAGATGCGCGATAATATATCGTCTCCTCAGTGCTTGTCTCCTAGGATATCTACATATCCTACCGAGGGCATGTAAGCATCCTGTGCTAATTTAGATGCCATAGGTGGCATTATCATGAAATGTCAATTGCCAGAGTCTGGATTTAGCTACAAAATGTCATGGGAAGGATTATCTCAAAATCTTGAAAGCTAGGGTTCTAGGGGTTGCCATGGGTGGTGCTATCCCGAAGCATCGATTACCAGGAACCCTTTGAGGATTGATGATGGGGACTAGGAACCCGATACTGACCATGTTGAGAAGTCAATCCGAAGCTAGAAATAAAAAGAAAAGAGAGAGAAAAATCTCCAAAAAAAGAAAATTCCTCTGTCTCTCTCCTACAAAAATGCACTACAAAATGAACCAAGGCTAAAATATGTTACAAGCATAGGTGCTTTAACCACGGAGTCCAATGAATCTTAAGATAGTTCCTGTGGACTTTAAAAACCTTCACGGCAGACTGAGCCTAGAGCTGGTCAGGTCCAAATCTTGGTTGGTACTTGAGTACCTCTTGGCCTACTTTCGGCATTATAACCTAATCTACAAAAGAAAGCACACATCTCAATTTTGAGCATCAAAAAGATTACATGGTCTAGAATCGAAGTTAAAACCTTAAAATTTCGCTAAGGGACTAGCAAAAGCTAGGCATGAGGGTATGATGGGAACACCATCATGAGTCCTAACTAGCTCATTTTGACCCAATGAAGAGATTAAAAGGTCCCACATAACCAACAGAAGGTCCTAATTCACTGAATAACCTTTCTAAGAGAAAAGTAAGAAACAAGGGGTAAAACTACAATTTTACCATTTCAGTACAACAACGGATTTTCTCAAGGGCTAAACAAAAGTCAAAAGGTCTTAACAAGATAAAAAGTGGGTTGGATTTGACAGAAAAGGGTTTGTGTGTACCCTATGAATTAATTGACTTTTTGAAACCCTAAAACAGACCCACTTGATTAACTAAGGTTCTGGTCAAGATAAAATTCACCTAAATCCTCTAAAAATTATTAAAAAATATTCTCTAGGGCTTAGAACCTTTAAATTGGCCATTGGAACCCATCTTGACCTAGAATGGGGTCTCAGATAGATATTTGCCATAAATTGAGTTTTTGCATAAATTTCCCAGTCAAACATGGTCAAACCCAAAATCCAACTTCACCGTTTCATTCCTTAGGTCAAAATTAGGTTTGTACCAAAATTTGGACCCAAGATGAACTTACCTTGACCTAGTTTGCAAAAAGGTCCAACCTTATTACATTTATACCTTATCATTCAAAAACCTTTGCAAAAGCCCCCTAGCTTCTTCATAGTTCTCTCAATTAGGTCCCTCCACCATTATAGTGGAGGAATCCTACTCCGTCGAGCTTTAGAACGTGGTTTCTCCTTGATTTCTCAAAGAATCCCCTTCAAAATTAGAAGGGAGATTCTCTGAGAAAATTCCTCCAATGTGAATCCAGTTTGATGCCCTAATTTCTTCAAAATCTCTCATGCGAATGCATGAGAGATTTGGGTCTGTTTTGAGTTTTCTTCTCCGATGATCATACCTTGCTTAGAAGCTTGGCTTTCGAGCACAAATCCCCCTCCAGAGATCTATTTAAGAAGCTCCAGATCCAACCGACTCCTCTAAGCTTGAAATCGACCAAAAACCCCCTCAAATTCTTCTCTCCTCCTCCGGCCGATTCACTCATCAAGCTCCGGTGACCTTCCCTACTCTCTTTCATCGCCTGACCACAATTCCAGTGGTAGGCTCTTCCTCCTTGCATTCGTCCGCATCGCGCAGCACCCGCCGACGCCCTTGTCTCCCTTTCATCCTCATCGACTGTCCCATTTTGAGTGCCTTCGTCTCCGACGTCTGCAGTACGTGCCCGACGCCATCTTCGTCTCCCCTTCGACTCATAAACTCTAGCTAAGTTCCCTTCCCCCTCAACCTTTTCTCTCCACTCTCTATTTCCCTAAACTGACCACTACCGCACTCCACCACCCTCATCTCCTTCATCTCCAACCACCACCTCCGGCGAGGCCGCTCCACCACCACAGGCTATCCCACTCCCTGCCGATAAGTCCATAAGCATCCCCTCACTCCACTGAACATTTCCCCTCACTCATACCACCACTCCACTCACCCAAACACACCCTTGAACACACCTACACCTTCGCACACAGTGTGTCCTTGGCATGCTCGCACAGGCGTTCCCACGCCACGCCAACCACCGCAGCACATTCGACGTGCCTCGGCAAAGTTTCCTGAGCGATCTGACGTGGCCGTGAGGCTGTCTTGGTGATTTCAGGTAGCAGGCGTCCTCCGCCATTGGTGACCAAGCTTGAAGCAAGCTTGAGGTCACCCCAGGCTTTGCCAGCTCCAGGTCCCTGCCCCAGATTGCGTGGAAGTCTCTCGCACACGAATCCTGGCTATCAATTAGAGTCAAAGGTCGAAGTAGCTGCCAGCAATTGGAGGTCTTGTCTCTACCACAAGCGCATGCGAAGAAAGGTGGGTGGATAGTCCAACCTCGGAAAGCTCTGAGGTCGCGCACTTGCATAAGTTGAATTCTTGCTAGTAGCTGTTCGCCTCCAAATCACGGGGTGAGGTCCCTCTCACATGATCAACCTGGTCTCGTCCGTGCTCACGCCCCACGGACCTGGCCTGACCCAACCCGATTACACTCCTCGCCCACCACTGCACGTCGGTGGGCCTGGTCCCGGGTACGTACCCGACCTGATTACCCGAATATGTGTGGCTCTGGGAGAGCGGAACCTAAGAGAGAAAGAGAGGAAAGTGCACGCGGGTAGCGATTAGGTTTTGCTGCAGGCTGAAGGGAAGGAGTAGAAGCAGAAGGAGGAAAGAAGAAGAGCTGTAGAAGATGAACGCAGAAGGAGCACTGTAGAATCATTTTAAGTCATCTGATTTTCTGATCAGACGTCCAATTTAAGTTTAATTCATATACATTGAGTTCTTTAGTATTTTGTGCTCTACATTTACTCCCATATTTTTGCACTTGGAGACTGATATTATTGCATATTCCTTTAAATTCTGAATTGTGATATTGATTTTTAAACACCAATTTGCTCCCTGTATTCAACCTTGGACTTCAAATTCGAGTAATAAAATTGCATTTGTTTTGAACGCTTTTTCGGCTGTACTACAACATGACACTCTTAAAACCTGATTCAGCGCAACAAACATATTTTCCCTTTAAAATCCAAAGAATATGGAGTGCATGGTTTTGACCTAAATATTTGAATCCTATAGGGAAGCTACAAAATGAATTAGTTTTAGATTAAGTGGTGCGGCCCAAGCAATTCAACCAACTGGCCCTAATGCACCACCTATTAAGGCACACAAAAGATGGTTAACCTAATTTGATTTCTACTCTTTTATGTGTTGATTTGTGCGTGTACCGGTTTCACATGTTGGGATCTCGGTTTAGTAGATAAAATCAAAAGAGGTTATGTGCTTCAAATGTGGGTGCATGTAGTGTGTATGTTAATTTTGTCCCACAATCAAAAGAATCTATGTATTTATATATATATGTATGAGGGTGAGATGAGTGCAGGTGGCAAACAGGACAAACACTTTCTATCCTAGGGTTTATGCAAACACCTAAGTAGATTAAGTCTTCGTTATTTATGTGGTGGAATTAGAAACTAGTGGGGGGGAATGTGGGGGCACTTACAAACCACTTTACTCGCACTTTACTCTGGTCTACCGCACTTGGATTCCCTGCTAGGAGACCTGCAAGACAGCAAATCAGAGGCAAGCAGGGTTAGTCAATAAGTAAATTCAAAGAAACATGGAAAAAGAAAGCAAATTCCGTTGCCTCCCCAGCAACGGCACCAAAATGATGAGCGTATTTTTTCGTGATGAAAATCAAGGTTTTGGAAACCTGTCGTCGTAGTCACCAAAAATCGCTACAAAATAAATTTATCGAAACTCAAAAGGGAGCCCCAGGTCGAACATAGGGAGGCGATGTTTTATTTCTTAAAATCCACATTTCGCTTTGTTTGTTTTTGGTATTTTTGGGCTTTGTTGTTTTTTAGGTATTTTATGAGAATGATAAAAGGAACTAACTACTTGCAAAATGAATAAAAAGAGAGTAGAGAGATGAAACACAACTTGATAACTTGAGATAAAGTGATGTTTATTACAATTACACTAAGTTAAGCAAACTAAAACAGATAAAGGTGAGAGGAAATCTCCCAAAGTGGATGTTTGGTAAGACAACGGTGCATGGAGATGGTTTGTAAGGAGGGGAGATGCTGAACGTCAGGGATGAGGTGTAGGAGGAATCTGGGTAGAGGACCGCTTGACCAAGCTGTAGGAATGGTGATGAGGAGGTGGAGGTGATTGTCTACCTGAATGGAGGTAAGGGGACGGCTTTGTGGTCACCTATGAAGGAGGTGAGGGTAAGGTTGAATATTTAGTGGAGTAAGGGAGTATTACACTAATGGGAGGCCTTGGAGCTTAGGAATGAGATCTTGGGACCTTGGGAGGCTTCTTAGAGCTCTTGAGTGGGTGGGGAAAAGCTAGGTAGATTTGGGGAAAAATGGGAGGTGTAGGGGGGTTTATATAGGTGCTGGGAGGTGTCATCCAAGGACATGCATGCGTGCACATCGCCCGCACATAGCTGCACGCAGCGCAGTGCATGCACGTGCATATCACGCGCTCAATGCTGGCATTCGCACACAGCAGCTAGATGGCACTGTAGCCTCTGCAGCTTCTAGATCCTCATCAAAGGGTGGAGAGAGAGAGTGGATCTCACGCTCCCAAATCGCGTGCAGCGTACCTTCGCTGGTGAGGATGAATGCTAGTTGTCCGATTCGCATTGTCTGCCTAAGGAGAGCGTGCGAATCGCACCTTCAAATCATTTTGAACGTGGGCATATCGCACCTCTCCGAGATTAAATAATGGAGAGTGCTTGTAGCCATCTTAAGTGAGTGCACCGGATCGTGCGATGGGTGCACATGTGATTCGGTGTGCATTCACACGTTATCGTTCACATGTAGATCGTGCTATGCTTAGAATGCCACATCACCATCTTTGCTACCGTTCATCTTCAATCGAGTGATCTGATTTCATTGTGCTCGCCTCAATGATGATTCAATCAGCAGGGCGTGAGTCGATCGTGCATCCCGTGGATGCAACTCCTCTTTGGACCGTTGTGCCAAGTGATCGAGTGTGTCGCATTTATGAATTTCCCTCAGCCGTTGGTTGGGTGATCTTAGCTATTGGATTTTCATCCAACAACCAGGATCTCGCATGGGAGGCGTCTTTAGGGAAGAAGGAAAGCTATGTTGGACGATCTGGATGGTGCTACATGGCACCATCTAGACCGTCCACCTTTCTTTCCTTGTAGAGGATGCCACGGAGCTCGGATAGAGATGATTTTTGCATTGTCCGACTATGATCGTCACTCTAGATTCATCTATACGGTTGAATTTTTCATTTGAAGCTTCAAAATGTATCACCTATTTCCTAGCCACAATAATGCATGAATTACTATACAATTTATACAAATTATCCTAAATGCAATACGATGAATGTTATGCAATATTTATATTGTGGAATGCAATGCTAAGCTTAGGAACTGACATAAGTAAGCATTTTATCATGTATAAATGCGTATTTATCAGTTACATATACAATAAATCATCCTAAATATTTAATTTAGTACACAGAATACATATATAAGTTAATTATGTACACTATTTACATATTATACAATATATACAAATAGCTTAGCGTTAAGTTATTTTTATGAGTATATACATAATATACAACTTATTTTTAGGTATTTTTAGAGATTTTCTGATTTTTATGGTTTTTATGTGCATAGTAAAGATGGGAGATGAGAGAGAAAGGGAGAGGTGAGAGATAGAAGTTTCTTTTTGTGATTTTTCTTCTTTTGTCTTTTATTAAATTCCAAGCCAGAGGTTCAGATTACCTTGAAACTTGATACAGAACTAAAGAAATACCTAATCTTACCCAATACAGGTTTATTTTTTTTTTTATGAATTTTTTAATGTATTTTATTTATAGACAAGTCAACCCAAGTTAGGCCTTATTGAGTGTTTGAAAGTAAAGTCCTAAGGCACTAAAAGGGGTTTGAATAGGTTGAGAAGCTAAGTAAGCATTCATGAAAATTTAGCATAACACAGGGAAGATGCTCATTCATTTAAACATGCATTTCAATTCAATTCTCAATCGCAATTACATTTGGACAGTTAATCTATTCCATATGAGCTTCCAAGAAGTTTAAAACCAGGTTTACATGCAATTTGGAAAGAATTAAAACCAAATCCTGGCACATGAATGCTTATGAATGGAATTCTATTATCACATTACAATGTCAACTTCATCCATCTCCTAAATCAATTCAAATTTCTACCAAACAATGGCCACAACTGCTCCTCATAACAGCAGCTCAAATGCTGCAAAATCCTAGCATCTACTGCTTCAATTTCATTTCAGATCAGATGTTGAAGCTGCTAATCAGACGTCTTAAACAATGGTGTAGCTATTGCTGTTATTTTAGCAACTGCTCACCATAATTCAACTACACGAAGTTGCTACTATAGCCCTAATCAAATTAGATAGATTTAATATGATGCTCAAATTCACCTCAATGTTGGACAATACACTCAGATCAGTCCTTTTGATTTGTTGCCCAATACTTTTAGATCTAATTAAATCCCTTTCTCACAAATCATTTAAAACTCTGAAAATCTAGAAATTGAATTTTTAGCACTAAATGATTCCAGATGAAAATTAAGCCATCAAAAGTTCAATTCAAGTATTGCAAAATCATCATAAAGAAACTCATTCAACAATCAAATAAGGCCTCTGATCAAATCTAAAATTCCATGTCATTCAAAATTAAACCCATGTTGCCCTATTGTAGATCTTTTGGTCTTGAGTAACTAAGGTGATGTGATTAGCTAGAGTTCCTATTCACCATTGACTGGTGAACAGGGAAAGTAGGTCATTCATTTAAACCCGTTGAATCATGGTTCACTCAAAGCAGACTCACTAATTTTCCTTGGATTAAACTACTAAAGTGCCAAAAAACAGAGACCAAAATTCAAATCGGGTAAGAACTCATCCTAGCAAAAAGAATCAAGTGAAAAAATAATTAAAACCCATTCATTCAAATCAATTGAGCTCATGAAAACCAAATTCACTTCGTCAAAATCAGTTTTAACCAACTTAACTTGAAAATATGAGATTAGGCATTTAAATCACAAACAAATAACTCAAGTAAATCAAATCTAATATCGAACACAAGGAAGGCACTTGTGATCAACTGGAATGAGTGAATGAACCCTCCAATGGTTTGAGCGCACCATGAATTCTGAGAGCTAAAAAGCTTCAGATCTCATGATGGCTGTATGGAATGAGTGACTTATGAAACAAATAATCGAGGAAATGAATGTGAAATGATCATGGAGTGAGGGGGAAGCTGTATGAATAGTGAATGAGGTCAAAACATCTCTTTGATCTAGACTAATCAAAGAGGGCAAGGTCGCTCAATGACTTCTAAATCAAACCTCGTTTCTACTTTTATACATAGCATTTAGGTTAATTTTGCTAGGGACTAGCAAAAAGTAAGCATGGGGGAATGATAAACACACTTGAATTCATGATAAAATGCTTATTTATGATAGTTCCTAGACCTAGCATTGCATATCATAATATAAATATTGCATAACATTCATTGTAGTGAATTTAGGATAGTTGTATATTATATACAATAATTCCAACATTTTATTTGGCCAGGAGGCAATGCAACATCTTTACGGGCTTCGGATGAAGAATCTGACCATACGGATGGATCTGGAGTGACGATCGCAATCCATCAGCACAAAAATCACCCCGATCAAAGCTCTATAGCATCCTCTATAAGAAGAAGAAGATGGATGACCCAGATGACACCACGTGGCACCATCCAGGCCACCCTACATGAGCCACAGCCTCCCAAGCTTCACCGTAAGGAGTGATCTCAACCGTTGGATCTCAATCCAATAGCTGAGAAGTGCTCTTCATTGCTCGGCCTTAACCATCTCAAGGAAGACATCATCTCGATCATTGTATCTTCATCCAACGGTCAAGGAACCCAGCCGCACCTCATCTCCACACGACAAAGCAACTCTTTGGCCAAACGGTAATGCACCCACTCCTCAAACGGGAGGCACGGATTCGAGCCTCAATCCTCCGCACCCGCTCCAGCACCGGCAAAATTGGACCGCTCGATCTTGATCGAGCGATCGAGATTACTCATGCCCCATCTGACGCCACCTAGCGATGAGAGGAGGCACGCCTGATTGCATGCGTGCAATCAGAGGCACTCATTTAAGATGACCAAATGCACTCTCGGTCGTCGAATCTTCTCAAAGGCACGATACACGCACGTTTGAATCCGCGAGGGCACGATCTGCGGTGCCTCCTTACACCAGCCAAGGTGCATGATTGCTATAGCGACACCTTTGAAGGATCTTTAGCGATGTTTCATATGTCACTGAAGACCCACACGCACAAAACACCTCCATTCCACAACTATATAAACCCCATGATCGCTTCCCTTCCAAATCATCTCTACCTACTCTACTTCCACCTACTTCTAAGCTCTAGTAGCCTACCAAAGCTCCCTTAGAGCTTATTCCCAAGATCCAAAGGCCTATTATTAGTGAAATGCTCCTATACCCCAACAAATATTCGTCCTCCATCTCACCACCTTCGTAGGAAACCTTGGAGCCATCCTCCTACCTCCATTCCGGTAGAAGAACACCTCCATCTCCTCATCCCCATTCCAAAGCCTTGATGAAGCATTCCTCTACCCGACGTTGTCGTACATCTCACCTCCGTCGTCCAGCACCTCACCCCCTTCATCCAAGCTACCGCCAAGCGCCATCATCTCACCAAACAACCAATTTGGGAGATTTCTTCTCACCCCTATCTCTTTTATACTTTCGCATATTGTAATTGATGTTTGAATGACATTGTGACATGTCCATTTGTGTTCTCCACTTTGTGAAATTATTCTGCATGCCTCTTTATTGCAAAAACAAAAGAAAAAAATAATAAAATCCTAAAACAACAAAAAGAAACAATACGAAGCGTCGATTTCAACGAAAGTAAATGTCGCCTCCCTATGTTCGACCCGGGACTCCCTTGGAGTTTCGGTTAAAAATTGTATTTGATATGTGTTTTGCGACTATAGCGACGAGTTTCTCCTAACCCCAACTTTCCATTCGTGAAAACTCGTACATGAGCAATACTCCACGAATACCTAGCGGGAACAAAATCTACATGTACACATGTGAATCATGACTTTTCAATCCACTAATTTTCTTCTGAATTCATTCACACCGTGAGAACTGTGAAAAGAACCCATCTGAGACTCAAATTCCTTTAAAAAAGGAGAATATCTTATCCCTCTATCCTTGATTTAGATCGTACATTGCTGGTGGCATTTCCTCCCCATCGGTGACATGTAGTTGAGGACGAATTCCCAATTCCTTCATGTCATTTCTTGATCTTAATGTGTCTTTCAAATTTTCTATTAAGTGCAACATGTCTAAGTGATGGGAACACCATCATGAGTCCTAACTAGCCCAATTTGGTCTAATAAAGTTGATAAAAGCTCCTACATAGTCATCAGAGGGTTCTATGTGCATACTATTCTATTTTAAGAAAAAGAGAAGAACAAGGGTTATTTCTGCAATTTTAACTACATTTCATAAGTACAGAATAACCATGGGGAATTTCAGTGGTTAATTAAAGGTCAAATGGTCATTAATGTCTAATAAGAGGGTCCATGCAGATAGAAACGGGTTTTCACGCACTTCAAGAATTAATGACATCCGAAATCCTAATTTTAGACCCACTTAATTAACTAAGGTTCTGGTCAGAATAAAATTCACCTAAACCTTCTAAAAATCATAGAAAAATATTCTATAAGGTTTGGTACCTTTAATTTAACCTTTGAAACCCATTTTGACCTAAAATAGTCTCAGACAGGAAGTTGCCCTAATTTAGGTTTCTACTTAAATTACCTAGTTAAACTTGGTCAAAACCAAAATCCGACTTCACCATCAAATTCCTCGAGTGCAAATTAGGTTTTTACCAAAATTTGGCTTAATTAGGGATCATTTTGACCTAGTTTTCCTTTTGGTCAAGTCTAACTCTTCTCTCAAATAGCACCTCGGCTTTTGAAATCCTTGCAAACAACCCATAACTTTGTCATCTTCTTCGCGTTTACATCCCTGCTGCCATGGCCGTGTGAATGCACCTGCAATCGATTTTCAATTAGGAAGATCTCCCTGATTTCATGTCTAAACCTTTCCAAAATTGGAAGGGGAACTCCTAAGAAGATCCTCTACAATCTGAGTTGCATCTTGAGCTTGAAGTCTTTCCCAAAACCTAATGTGAACTCTTGGAAATCATCAAATACTAATCCCTAATTTTCAAGCTTTCAAGATTGTTTCCAAGCTTGGAAGCTTATCTAATGGCCTATATAAAACCCTCCTCGCCTGCCTTACCTCCTTAGCAAGTTTTTGAGCCACAAATCTCTTCCTTTCTCCCTCTCTTGCCTGCTCCAAGCTCCACTCCGGTAACCCTCTACCTCCGACTCCTTTGTCGGCTACCACATACAATAGGTGGTCGGTTCTTCTTCCCTTCTTCATTCTGTTCCTCGCAATACCAACGAGGAGCTCTTCGACCCCCTCTTCGTCGCCGTACACCTCCTTAGAGTATTCCTCTTCTTCGATGCCAGCTCATCATGACCGATGCCTCCTCTACTTCCTCCTCGTTCGCTAGCTACCCTCAATGACTCCCCTACTTCTACTGATCGCCCCAACATCGTCAGACCTCACTTCGACCATGAATCCGCCCGCTCCACCGTCATCTTCCAACTCACCGACATACATCTGGCGATCTTGACAACATGCCACACTCCACCAACTAGCCCGCTACCACTCCCTACACCATCGTTGAACCCTTACGAGCAAAACCCCTCAATAAATTGAGGGGATTGCTTGCCCTAGCCCTCCACCGAACACCTTCACGTGTTCCTACCTTCTTCACCTTTGTCACGCTCACATATGCAATTCCACAGCATGCCACCATCACCTTCGCCATACTCGCATGAAGCTTTTGAGCATGTTTGACTTAGCTGCAAGGCCGTGTTCATGCTTTCAGGTACTCCATTGAAGCTCTGTCGTCATGTCATCTTCTTCAACTTCGTTTGTGGTGTTCTAACCATGATAGTTCCAGGTCTCATCTCCAAGCTCTGTGGTTTCACTCCAAGTGCATCTCTAGGCACCTAATTAGATCCAGCAACCTCATCTTCGACTTCAATCGAGTGTCGCATCCACCAGCTGTTGTGCGCAACGAAGATAGAACTAGATAGTCCCACATCATGGGACACAGAGATCTTTGCAAAGAATAAGAGGAATTCCTTCCCCCAGCTTTTCGCCCAAGTCATGGGGGTCGGGCCCCCTTCACCCTCACACCCACTTACCAGAGCCCACTACTCGCCTGCGATCACACCTGCAAGCCTGCACCCTATTCTGGATCTGTTTACCCAACCATTTACCTAACTACAGTTGGGTTTTTGAGAGAAAAAAGAGAAGGAAAGAGAGAGAGGGGGGGTTTTGCCTCGCTCCCTAATTCTCTAACACTTAGAATAATTTCAGAGGATGCCTTTGCCTCTGTTGTGATGCTACTGTGAGTCTCTCTCCTGAGGCTCAAGAGGAAGAAGAGAAGGCTCTATCTGCGGAGCCTTGTGCTGTGTTGTGCCTCTCTCTTGAGGCTTGAAGGAAGAAGGAAAGAGGCCCTTGAGCCTCTTGTAGGCACTGTAGCAAAATTCACTTAAGCCATCTGATATCTAGTGATTGTAAGCTTCTGTGGCTATATTGGTTACTTAAGTGACGTGGAATATCTGATTGAGTTTACTATTCATTTATTTGAGATTATTGTGAGCATAATTTCAGGGGTTAATTGGTGATTTAAATCACCATTTTACCCTATTCTTTTTGCACTCTGATATTGACTCTCATATATATATCATTTTTTAATGAAATTTTTGTTATAACTGCTTATATTTGTGCTTATAATTGTGATCTTTGAAATTGAATTGCCATTATTGCTCCTAGTGATGACCTCGTGCTTTCTCAAGATTACAAATTTAAGTGTTTATTGTGATTTCTCGACTATACTACGACGCATTTCTTAAACATTGATGATTTTGCATATAATACTAAGTGATGTGGGAAATACGTGGTTTGTTAATTATACAAAATAATGTCGTTGAGACACGTAAATCTACAATCAACTCTTAAATTTATAACTTAGATAATAGAAGTATCTAGGGTCGTTCAAGGAGGCAAATTTTGTTAATCACATAAATGGTTCTCTCTCTGTCCTCTCAAATCCACACTTTGTTTTTGTTGTTTTTATGTTTTTCATAAACAATAGGGTTTGAGGCAACGGAATGCGAAGATTTAATTAGACTACAACTAGCCCTAAGTGACAAGAATGGAGTCCTCTCTTCTAAGCACATCCTAGGCAAGTGCACCTAGGGTAATTAGAAGCGAAGAGTGTGTGCACTACAACTACAAAAATAATATAGAAAACACACTAACTACAACATGAAAATTGGAAGGAAAAATGAAGTTTGTATTGCTAGAAGGGTAACATAGAGGTAGAGGAATGCTTCTACAAGATAATAAACTACTAGCTAACAAAAATAGAGTGGAATATAAAAAAGAAGATGAATCCTCTGTAGAAGTTTAGGAGAGCCCTTGCTCCAAGTGTAGTCACCCCGCACTTGAAAAGAGATCTTCTCTTCCTTCCTCAAGTGGCCTTCCTTCAAGTTCTCCAAGGTGGGCGTCAACCACAAAGTTGGCTCCTTCTTTGCCTGGCCTTCCCCTCTTGATGAAGGTGGCCTCCTCCTTGGCGTGGCTAAGGGGTGGAATATTATGGACTTAACTAAGAGAGAAGAGATGGGAATTATGTTGTGGTAGGGTAGGGTATTTATAGAATGGGAAGGGGGGTGGTTATGGTGTTTTCTGGAGGGAAATCAAGGGGTGCTTGGATTTTTTTGGGCGGAAAAATGGGAGGGAAATGAAGAGGTGCATTGGTTTTCCCTCCAAAAATACCTTCTAGAAGGTATTGATTTTGGAGGGAAAAAATGAAAGGTGGAGATGGGTTTTGATGGTGGATGTAGGGTGGTGATGGAAGGGATAGTTGGCACCAAAATAAAGTTGTAGTAGGTGGTCTTTTTGGTGGAGCTTAGGTAGTAGGGTAGTAGGTTTTTGTACCATGGAGGTGGACTAGCTAAGCTAAGCTAGCTTAGCTAGTAGGGAGTAGGGTTGAATGCATTTGGAGCTAGGGTTTTGAGGGAGAAGAGCTGGAGGTAGTCATCTTGAGCTGCACTGGAACTGGTGGCTACTGAAGACAATTGCAAGGAGCTACCTTAGCTACCTTAGCTTGCTAGTTCTTTGCTAGCTGCTAAGCCAAGCTAAGATGAGCTGGCTTCTGCAGATGTGAGCTGAGGTGTGCTGGGTCTAATATTTCTAGGGAGGACCTAGCTAGCTGGAGTAGCTAAGGTAGCTTAGCTAAACTAAGTTGAGCGAAGTGGAGTCCTCGAGAGCTGGACTTGAGCTGGCTTGAGTTGGTAAAGGTCATCTTCAGCTGACCAAGTCTAACTAGTTGATAGTAGTAGCTAGACCTAGTCAAGTTGAACTTCCAGTGAATTCTTTTGAGGTGGAAGAGCTGGAATGGAGCTAGGATCAATTGTCTTTAGCTAGTTGGAGCTGCCATCCAGCTGAGGTGAGCTGAATGGAGCTAAGGTGAACTAACTAGAGCTACCATTTAGCTGAGATGAGCTGAATGGAGCTAAGGGTGAGTTGATCCAGCTAGAAAAAGCTGGGATCCAGCTGGGATGAGCTAGATCTAGTTAGGATTTAGCTGAAATGAGTTGGATCAATCTGGGATCCAGCTGATAAGGGCTTCTTCTTCATCTTCTATCTTCCTGAGTGCCAAGATGTGTGGGATCTAACATTCTGCCTAATCCTGACACTTAGATAAATGCATCAAAAATACATTAAAATGTAATGCATGCCTATCCTAGGTAAATGCCTAAATGCAGCCCAAAAACCTGTTTGCGAAGTGAAAACCCTAAGGGCTAGGTTAGTTTTGGGCCATAAGAATGATGATAAACTAGAGTTTATCACTAAGATGTTGTCAATGACATTTTTCTCAATATGCATCACATCAAGGTTGTGATGTTTTGTGAGATCTTTCCAATATGGAGCTCCATGAAGAAGACACTCTTCTACTTAAAACTAGAGTCCTTTAAAGCTGCCAGATCTTTCTTGAATGGACGACTGTGCCGTACATTGGCAAGCTTCTATAATTTCACAAACACTTCAGACCCTGACAATCGAATATCATTGGTGCTCAACTTATTTCTCGAATTTCTGCCTGAAAATCGACAAGCTTTACCATCAAATCTATCCTTAAATTGTGAACTCCACCATCTATGTTCAATGGGAAGAAATCTACGATGCCCTAAATAAGAAAATTTCTCATTTTCAGGAAGACGCAAATGAATGATATGTATCATCCATACATATTGGGCAGGCAAACTTTCATTTCGTACTCCATCCAGAAAGGTTCGCATACACTAGTTTATGGTCCAGAACAAAGCCACATATATTTGAAAGAATTCATTCTTCTTTGTATCAAGCGTCTAAACATCGTCATGCCACATTTTTTTCAGTTCATCTACTAGCGGTTGTAGGTAGACGTCAATTGTATTTCCTAGTTGCTTTGGATGTGGATTAAGAGGGTCAACAACATAAACAAGGATCGTACGCATAGCCAAGGATGTAAGTGAAATGATTCAAATGCAGTTTCGTAAAAGATCAAGATAAGTTGTAGCAACGTGATTGAACCGTTTGCTTTTAAAATTTATATACCTAGATAGTGGAGTACTAGGGTCTTAGCTCAACCTTAGCCTTGCTATTTTATGTATTTTTTTTTGTATTTTTTGGTTATGTGATTTTTTTTGTTGTTTTTGATATAAGAAAGTAAAGCAAGTAAAGATAATGTGAAGCACCTACCTACTTAAACACATACTTAACTAAGGACAAATATCGCATGCCCTTGAGCTCGCTTAGACACAGGTGTGCCTAAGGAATCAAGGGTGATGCAATAACTAAAAAGGAAAGGCAAGGAAAACAATGCAATAATAAGATTAATACTACAAAACAAGTTCTTACAACAATTCAAGGTCAAGACAAGCTACATCTACAAGTTACCAACTAAGAGAAGAACACATGGAAGGAAAAAGAGAGAAAGAGGATGGTGTGGAGCTGATGTGGCTGAAGTCGGCGATGATTGAATGGTGGTGGATGTGGTGCTGGCTTCTCTCAATTCTCTCCCTCCTAGAAAAGGTACCTCCTCATGGTGCCTTACGTCCCTTCATAAAGAGAGTGACAAGGGAGCCTAAAGGTCATAATTTCAAATTCCAAAGGGAGCCATTTTTGGAGCCAATTTTTGGCTCCCTTTTCAAAAGTGGTGGTTGGCTTTAAAGGTGGCTTTTAGCTTCCCAAGGAAGCTTCCAAGGGTTGGCTTCCTTGGGAAGGAAATAGCTTCCCTTGAAAAGGTGCATCCCTCTTTAATTTATTGACTTTCCTATGCACCTCTTGGCTTTAATTCCAACAAATGAGTTGCTTGGAATAATTTTTATCCCAAGCTCACTTAATTCATATTCCACATGTAACATGGCTTCATTTATGTAGCTCCTCAAGGTGTTCCTTCGCGAATGGGTACCTACGGGTTGCTACACAAGCTAATCAAGGTACTAATTTATATCAAAATTTAAACATGGGCTAGCTTGGCATATTATTTCTAAAATGTAATGATGCAAGATGATTTATGCAATAATGTTCTAGGGATAAGCCTAACATGCATGCAAAATTGGTGTTTATCAGTAAGTTGTAAGTAACCATCGTAACTGGCCAAATATAATACGATGGGAACATGTTCTTAAAGGGATTAAATCTGTTGCTTGCAAGGCCCAATCTAACATTACACGAATCCTCTACAAAAGACAAATGTCTACTGGCAAAATTTTTCCACTCCTCTAAATTAGTTGAATGGCGAATAAGGTCATCTTCCAACTTGTTTTCCTGATGCTACCTCATCCACATTGCAATCATACTAGAAATAAATAGCCGTTGAAACCTTAGAATCAA